>OZ018336.1:25273483-26736817 GCA_963969495.1 Ceratothoa steindachneri
CCAGATAGACTCTGACGCAAAAATTGATGGAGTCAACTGAAAGAAGAGTAATTGACCGCATCAGGACTTCGTCTCCACTTACTTTCATGGATTTTACCTTTTCAGTTAGCATCTGCATACTGAAAACAACACAATGATACGAACATTAAATGAAGCCAAATGAGCTTACCAAAAAAAACATTTACAGAAGAAAGGAAGGAATAAATTTATTTTACCTGTATCTGATATTTTTTCAAATCTGAACTGCATTTGGGGTGAAGTTATTACAGCCCATTCCCAATATATCTTTCCCTTTTGATTCTTTACTATATGTATATATATATATATATATATATATATATATATATATATATATATATATATATATATATATATGGATATGAGAAAATTGCAAAAAATCCCATGTATTCCTTGAGAATGAGCTGAATAAAGTTTGAATGTACTTGGAATCCACTTAATTATTATCCTCCATCCTCTCCACCTCAGTCTGCTTCTTCTCAGTGCCAAACTAATACATTTTATCCCCAAATTCACAGTTCGCAACTCTGTCACTTCCAGGCTTCAAATTCAGAGATGCTCCGCACAACCATCTCATCATTCTCATCTCAGTACGCTTGAGCCTCTGGATGTCCTCTTCCTTCACAGCCCAAGTTGCTGCCGTACAACATTGCACTTCGTACACACGCAGTGTACAGATGTCCCTTGGCTCGGATGGAAAACCCCCTCAGTGGCAAGAGGAAGAACTCTCTTGAACTTTTTCCAACCACTTCTAACCCTTGCCACAGAACTCGCCCAAGAACACCCCCCTGCACTGATCATATCTCCCAAATAGCAGAACTCCTCTATGCATTCAAGCGACAGACCATCAAATACAATCCTTTCCTCTACACACAAGGCACTGAAACTCTCCATCATTCTGCAGCCTATCCCTGATTCCACTACATCTTTTATGCACCCACAAACCCCATCCATTACACAGGATAGTTATTCCCTACCCTTCTGTGACAGACTGCACATGGCCACATACCCTCAATGATGTCATTACCACCACACACTCTTGAAATCATCATCTTTGTTTTATCCAAATTCACTCTCAGCCCCATGGAATTCATCCCTTTCCTCCAAAATCTGAACTTAAGTGCCGTCGCTCTCATCCTCAGCACTAGGTCGTGAGCGACCAACTCAAATGGCAATCCTGTTCTAAAATTCTGTGACAGCACTTCCAGGAACATAACAAAGAGCAAGGGATTCAAAACGAATCAGGGTTGGCAATAAAAAAAACAATAAAACCCACCTAAAAAAACACTGGGTATTGGGGTTTGGGGGTTTTTATTGGATTTTTTACTTTTAGTTCAAAATTAATTGATGGCTAAATGTTCTTAAGAATTTTTATTTGTATTCTAGATTCATCTGTCATTAACTATCCTTACTTTCTTCAGATGTTTTTAGTATTATTGATAGCTTCACAAATAGCTAATCTTTTGTTATTTAAAATGCCATTTGCTCTCTTTCTCAAGAAGGTTAATATAGTGTGCACTGCACCCATACATTAACAGTTCAGGAAATTCTGTGTTGAGCAACTCCTTCATTCTGATAATTTTGTTTTCATTATCTGTACAAACAGCAAAAACCTGAAATCACAGATAAATGAAATGTTACTCTATTTGTTGGAAAATATTGTATCCTAACATTTAAATAATCAATGTGTATTTAGGATTTAGCTATCTAGTTGTCTTGAAGCTCATTAAATTTCAAAATATTGTAAAGTTGTTTTTATATAATATTGAAGAATGAAGTGTTGGTAATAATTTATCACATACCTTTTAACCCAAATCATTTTTCACTTCATCTATGGCTGTTTTGATGAGCCCAGCACAATATTCTGATGTCTTCTTAGCAGAGCCAGCATCAGTTATTGAAAGCAAATAACTCCTTGTACCTGTGTGAAGACTGTGCAATAATGGGATCATTAGACACACTGATCCAACCATCTTGCATAATTGTGAGAGTCTTTGTTTGTGGGTAAGAGTCACCAACTGATAGTTCTTGTTTAATTTCCTCAATGGTTTCAGCATATAGGTTATCCAGTAGCTCTCCACCGAGCTTCTTTCTATTCGGTGGTTCATAACCTGGTCTCATGAGTGAACAAAATTTTTGAAATTCATGACTTTCCACAGCATTGAAAGGAATGTTTGCACTGAAAAAGAATCGTGCAAGTCCATTATCAATCTTTCCCTTATGTTCTGAATCTGTTCTCACTACAAATGATCCCATTGTTTTCTGATGTTTAAGAGATTTGAAGGGTGTGGAAGAGGAAATACCAGATGAGCATGCAGTAAATGATGTAGAAGCCAAGTCTGAAGTGTGGCTAATGTCAGTTATGTCACTGGCATTACTCAATGAACTGCAAGGCCTTATTTTTTATATATCTACATCATATTGTACTTCAGCAGTCTCTTCACTTGGATTAGTTGTTTCTTCCTGTTGTTGCTTAATTTTGCATTTTTCTATGTGCTTCTTGATTCTTTCAATTTTTTTTACTAATTTTTCTAGACAAAATTTACATGATACTCTTGTTTTATCATCCTTTATATCAATGACTTCCTGCCAGCAAGTGTCTCTTTTACAACCACTTCCAAATGACATTTTAATAATGAAAGATTATTTTATTTGTAAAGTTATCAGTAATATTAAAAAAATATGAAGAAAGTAAAGATAGTTAATGAAAAATGTAGAATACATATAGAAATATTCTTAAAAACATAGCTATTATTAAATTTTCAGCAAAAAGTAAAAAACCCAATAAAACCCACTACCCACTGGGTTATTTAAAAAAACCCAGGTTTTTTTCCAACCCTGAAACGAATCCCTGCTTCCATGCCATAAACAATCTTCTTTTCTCCTTCACTGCAGCCTCAACTTCTTCATTCCACCACCAAGATGCCTTGTGTCTAGGTGGACCTCTTGACCATCCAAGACTGGGACATTCAACAAGAAGGTGCCGAATAGTCTGGGGGACAACACAGTCGTCGCAATAAGGTGCGAGTGAGTGCTCCATCAAATGGTACCGCGTCCCGCGAGGGTGCCCAATTCGAAGACGACCGAAAGCAACCTTAAAGCCATGGGAAGACTCATGGCGCAATAGCACACCACTTTAAGCCCCCCTTGCCCGTCTCTAATTTTCATTGCTAGGAGCCCGGGCTGCTGCCCTGATTCCTGTCATGTTATCTGTGTGAGAAAGAGCCAAACTCCGGTCTGGTCACCCAGTCCCACACAGTCTCTTTGGCGGGCTCATTCCCGGGAATTTCAACATGTCCAGGAATCCAGCAAAGGAAAATCTTGACATCCGACCGGCCTGCGGTAACCGTGGCGACACGTTCTCCGAGCCGGGCACGAAGCGTTGTATTGCAACCAGTTCGACCGTCAAGACAGATGCGTCTGGTAGAGACCGGCAAACTTCAAAAAGATGGGATACGGCGTGGAAACCGCCCCCCTCCTGGGAGTTGGAGCCATCCATATACATTGGAACGGATCTAGCGTGACACAAAGTGTGCTCCAAAAAGGCCGAACGCAACACTCACGGGTCTGTAGAAACGGGTTGACAAATAGTCAGAGGTGGTAACCTCCAGGGTAGAACCAGAGGCGCCGCCGGCCTGAGAGCTACACTAAATTCTCGAAGGAGTTTCCGAGCCCTAAACCAAAAGGGCTTAAGGTATGACTGGCGTCTCTCATTGGCATAGGCACCGTCGATATTGGCTATGGATGCAGTGAGTCTTGGCGAAAGGCGCATATTGCGCTGCACACGGCGAAGAGACAAATAGGCTTTCAATGGGGGATGTTGGGAAGGCAATAGTCGCCAGGCTGAGACTTGTGTGGTGTAATGAGTCCAGGAAAAAGGCTAGTCTAACATTTACCAATTTCTCCATCAACTTGCAAATGCAGAAGGTTAGAGAGATTGAGCGTAAACTGGCTGGGGCAGAGGGATCTCTCTCCTATTTTCAAAAAGAAAGCAAAGTAGCCATTCACCAGGAGTCTGGTAGGATGCCCTTTGTTCATGCCTCGCTCACCTAGTTGTTGAAGCATGGCATACAGGACATCGTACAGATCAGCGGCAGTGCCTGCGCATAAAGCGAGAGTTAACCGCAATTCACTCAATGTAAACAAGTCGTTGAAGGATTCTCCGCCTCTGGAGGTAAAGTCAAGTCGGCGGCCTTCAGCGATATCACGACGCGCATTGACCAGCTAGAGAATGCGGTCGCGGACTCCGCCACGGACGTGGAGTCTTCCAGTTAAGTGAAGAAACGGATTCCCGCCAAGAAGAGTGACGAGGGTGCATCGAGACACCGAAACCTTGCCCTTTGCCCTTGCTGGATGAAATTCCCCCGCGGTCAAATCGTTTTTTGGCGGCGCTTATAGTGCATGTTAGCAGAACGCTTTTGTTTGATGGCAATCTCACTCACACTCAGCTGACCACCACGGAAGCTGTCAGCGTTCAAACCGGCCAGACGTTCTAGGAATAGTAACCAGGCACACGACAATGAGGTTACAGGAAAAGCACTCGACGGCCTCATCCATCGAGCTAAATTCCTCGACTGGGACAGTGAAATCATTCATTTCCTGAAATGCGGACCACCACGCCAGCACCAAACACTACCGGGGGGAATGTCTCAGGCGGCAGCGGTCCAGAAAATAATATTTGAATGGGAAAAGTGATCATTACCATGGAGGTCATCGACCACCCCCCCACCCAAAATCAAGCTGTGCATCCAGAGAGCAGAGAGATAGATCAGGACAGGTAAATGAAGCGGTTCTCAGTCAGTGATGCGTAAACTCATCCACATTTAAGACACCTATTTTCAGCTCATCGATCAGGTCAGCAAGGATCTGATCCTAGGATTGATTGAGTACTCCCCCCAGAATGGGTGTCCACTGTTTAAATCCCCTACCAGTAGGAGTAAGGACCACAGCAACCGCGACACAATTTGGCGGAAGTTTCCTGCGTCGAAGTCGGCTGACGGTGGAATGTACACAGAAATAACAGTATACCTTCCATCCAGTTGCAGCTGCACTGCTTGAAATGACCTATTTAAATCAAAGAGAAGAACAGAGACATCATACTAGGTGTAAATGGTGCATCCTCCTTTCTGGCCCCCATCCTGTGGTCGTGGGGGTAGCGAAACCCTTACACCCCCCTCCTGGGAAGGGGGCATGCATTCAGCATGGTCTCCTGCAAAAAGATTGCTAACAGGGAATGGGAGATGAACCTCTACAGCTCCTGACAGTTGGCTGGAACCCACGACAATTCCATTGAAGGAATATGTTCCCAAGGCTTATCTTGCAGGAGATACGGGGGCCCCCTTCGAAGAGAAGACCCTCATGGGAATGGGTTGTACACTTCCCGGAGGCAGAACTTCAGGTGCTGTCGCCTTTGAGGACTAATCGGGAGGTTGGTCTCATCATGCAAGTCTTTTTTCCCTCCACCTCGAAACCTTAGGCAGGTGTCCCTCCTTTGAGAATCCACCGTCTACGAGCCACCCAACCTACACTTGTGTACGGGTGTAGGAGCCAGAGCTCCTTTGGAAGGGCAGCTTTAGGAACCCCGTAAGACAGCCTCGCGACCACTTTCAGGAGGGTTGCCTCCTGTGAGTCTAACGACTAGGTGGATGCGCACGACCGTTTCGCCTTATGGGAAACCGTCAGGCTGGGAGAGTGGGGGGTGGAGCCCTGGTTTTAGCCGAGGCTGGGTGTGAGCCTATTGCGCCGTCAGCTCTACCAGGGAAGCACCCGGGTGAGTGGAGCCCACAGAAGGGTTTCGAATGGGGGTGGAAACGACTGCGGTTATAGGCCTGGAGAGGCCAGGAGCCAAGGTTGGCATGATTAAAATTGAATATTTTATCAAGTGATTTTAATCAATTATAATCAGAGAAAAAATTATTTATTAAAATCAAATTTTTTAAAATATTTAAATATACAGAAATTATGCAAACATGACTAAATAATAGAGTGATTAAGAGTGTGATACTTCTATTCTGAATAAGATATGTAATTTAACAGTTACTAACACTGGTATCTTCCAAAATAATCCTTGATTAAAACAAAATTGTAAAGAGCCACTCGGTTCAAAGCAGCTAAAAAGATATAATCATTCCAACAAGTAAGAGTCAAAAACAAGTTCTAGATCAGGAAGTTGCTAATTATATTTTTGCCACAAACATTCCATTTAATTAAAATGGTACGGAAATTAAGACCACGTTATGTACAACCAAAAAGAAAAGTTGGGGGAGATCTACTGGAAAATGCTTTTTCGAATGTAGTGCAGCAATATTCTAATGAATTAAAGGGTAAGAAAATGTTTAACAATTGATGGTTGGAGTAATGTTCACACCGAACCAGTAGTGTGTGCCAGTTTAACATCTGAAGGAAAGGTTTTTCTAGTAAATACAGTAGACACTCATGCACAACATACAGCTGAGCATCTTTAAGAAATTGCAGCAACTGCTGAAAAACATCAGGAGAGGTATGGTTGTATTGTAAAGAGTTTGGTTACAGATAATGCTGCCAACATGGCAAAAATGTGCAGGGATTTGAGGAAAAAGGTTAAGTTAATTGATTGTGGGTGCTCTGCACATCTATTGAACCTGCTAGTAGAAGACCTATAAATACCATACATTAAAGAACACATTACCCAGATTATAAAATATTTCAGAAATCACTAAGTTCCTGGTTCCTTATACAAGGAAGGAGGAAAAATGCTTGTAAATCATGCAGACACTAGATGGAATACCATGGCTGACTCAATACAGTCATACTTACAGAACTGGGATATTTTAGTTAAAATATGTAAGGAACATAGCGATGACATCGATAAACAAATAATTAGGAAAGTTAATGACAAGGCACTTCAAAGATTTGCTGAAGATTGTTTAGACAGACTAGAGCCAATTGCAGTGGCACTGGATAAACTTCGACGTGAGGAGGCACTAATTAGTGATGCAGTAGAAGTTTGGCATATTTTTTTTTTCATTTTAAGAGTTCATCTGGCGACTGCCTCCTTGGGCATAAGTCCCCGTACTTACCCCTGCCTAGTACTAGGCTACTTTAAAATAGTAAAATGAAAAAAGAACAAAAAACCAATAAAAAAAAAAAAAGGAAGGCAAGAGGCAGGAACGTGCGACCTACAAAAATACCCCCCCCCAAAAAAAAACTAGTTAAATAAAGGGGAGAAGGCTGACCCGGCCTCCCTCAAAAGTGGGCAAGTCCACCAGTCAATGCGCACGAACTCGTCCAGAGTACAAGGGACAGAGGGTAGCGACCCTGCCCAAGTTTGGCACAAACTTGTAGGTGACTTACAGCAATGTTTAACTGAGCAGAAGGATTTAGATAAATTATTCAAGAGAAAGCAAATAGCCCATACATGTAGTCATTTATTGGCAAATTTGATTGATCCAAGATATCAGGGTAGGAGTCTCACTGCTCAAGAGATAATGTAGAAGAATGTGTAGAAGAAAATTCCCCCCCAGTTCCTACCAACATTAATGAAATATAGAGGAAAGACCATTCCATTTAAATAAATGTATTTCAAGGGTGATGTTATAAATGCTCTCTCACCACTAGCCTGGTGGCAAAAATTTTCAGGTGACACCAAAGACAATATGAAGGTGCCTGCAGTTACACACTGATGTTGCTTACTCAGCAGGGAATGGAGGAGTCTTCTCAACTTTTGACCTCAGTCAATCAAAGATCAGGAACCATTTATGTAACCAGAAAACAGCTAAACTTGTTACAATGTTCAAATACTTTAACAGAAAGTGAAGCATTTGCTGTATAGGGTACAGGATTTATCCTCTGAATTGAATAATTTTTTTCAGAATAATATGCAATCCTATGTCCTTATTTAAATATATATATAACTAAGGTAATTCATACCTGAACAAGTGTAGGAACGTTATTAAGTATCGCACAAGGTTGTGTTGTGGTGGAGCGAATGTGAGTGTGTGTAAAAGGGCCATTCTCCCACCCCTTTTCTCAGTACCCTCTCCCTCCCTCTGTAAGAATGTGTGTGAATGGGAATGGGTTTGTTTTATTTTTGTTTATTTTATGTATAAAATGATTACCATGTTTTTCTTTCTTTCCAGGCGTTATATTCTGGAAAGATAGTAGCTAATTTTGAGATATCACTATAATAAGATTGTACTTTGTTTAAATTAATCTTTTATCAAAGCGTTATTCTGGAAAGAGAGAGTGGAAGTGTGGACTGGTAGCAAGAGGGGTTCTATAGACGAGTGCTCCACCCAGCCCTGAGAGGAGGGCTTTCGTGTCTCTAACCACCTGAACCGCCATACCTGCCTTCGTTGACAATCCTGCCTCCTTCTAAGTTAGCCAACTACCACCCACCTCCAGCAAGTGATAGCGCGTGCCCCCTTTTCGTTCGGTTGTGGTTGTGTTTTTTTTGTTTTGTGTAGAATATAAGTAAATTGTTGTATCCGCCGGTTATAAGATTCTCGTTTGGTATCGTATTTTGATTGGGGAATTTAGCTTCATTTTGAAATGTGCACACTTCCCTAGTAAATATAAAATTGTTGTAAATATAAACTGTAACTATCATTGTATTTTTTTTGTAAGTAAAGGGACTGTATATACAATCCGTTTTATTCTCCCTCGATTTCTCACGTCCGGACAGTGTAGGAAGCGGGTTGGATCGATTATCGATTGGGATTAGAGATCTATTTTCGGCCCGCTACATTTGGCGCCGGAATAGGGACGTGAGACTTCGAAACTGGGAGCGTGACTGGATTGGATTGCAGTCCATACCCAATTAGTGTGCCAAGTAGTTTGATTGATTTTTCCCTTCTCCTATCTTTTTACTAACTTGGGAACAATGGCTGTAGCGGAAACGTTGAATGAAGAAGTAGTGCGATTGAGACTGGAGTTGAGAAAGAAAGAAGAGGAGTGTGAAATGTTGCGGGGAATGATGGATGGAGGGAATGGAGAATAAAATAAAAGGGATGAATGAAAAGACTGATAAGATGAAGAAGGAAATGGGAGACCGACAGGATCAGACGGACCGACGGATGCAGGACCTGTATAACATGATGACAGGGGCTGGATCAGCCCCAGGACCTACAACCCTGACCCCTGCTCCTACTGAAGGGACTCCGCTAAATGGAATGGATGGCAGTATGATTGAGTCTAAAGAAGATACTGTAAGTGGTAGGAAAGGGGGTGAATGGAAGAGAGTGGAAAGTAAGAGAGGAAGTAAGCATGGTTCTAAGGTTAAGGATAGGAAGGCGAGAGGGAAGAGTGTGGAATCGCTATACTCAGATGAGGGAGAGAGTGACAATATGATTGGAATGAGTGAGACCGAGAGTAGCTCTTCGGAGAGTGAAGTGAATGTGGGGAAAGGAATTTTGATTAGGGAAGTGCCAAGGATTGATAAGTTTAGATTGCATGGGAGAAAGAGTATGGATGAGTTCTTCGGGGATTTCGAGCGGTACTGCAAGCTCAAGTACCCGCAGAACAAGGGTCACTGGGTGAGTGTTCTGGGAGATTGTTTGGATGGGAAAGTGTTGGAGTTCTTGCGAGTGATAACGAGTGTGGGAGAGCCAAAGTACGATGTAGTGAAGAAGAGATTGATTGGGCAGGTGAAACGAATGAAAGAGAGTGTGAAGTATAAGAGGGTGAATGAATTTGAAAAGGCTCGAATGGGAAAGAGTGAAAGTGTGAATATGTATGCACATAGGCTTGAGAGTATGGCAAGAACGAGGTATGGTGATGATGATGTAAATGAATGTAAACCACTCATGAGGAAGTTTTTGGACACGATCCCGCGAAAGGTGAGTGAAGGGCTGAGTGGAAAGAGAAAGGAGAGAGTGAGACTGACAGGTGAACGGTTGATGTGGGAGGATGTGTTGGAGCTGTTGGAAGATGGACGATTTGATGATGAAAGCGATCTAGAAGAGGATGGATGGTACAGTGTGAATGTTGGAGGTAAGAAGCCCAGGAGCTTTCATCCACCCCAGCAGTTTGTCAGCTACAGGGATGCCCTGAAGGCTGCACCAGCTGGAGTGATGTCAAACTTCCTGGGCCGGCAGAATGGATGGGCAAATGGAGGGTGGTCGAATGGAAGGGGGCAGATGAATTTCAAGCGTGGGAACGGATATATGAGAGAGAAACCGAGGTATGTCCCAGCAAATGAGAGACTGAGTGGTGGGAGAAAGATTGAGGAATGTCGTCGGTGTGGAAGGAAAGGTCATATGTTGGCAGAATGTAGGTGGACATCTGGTGCATGTTTTGGGTGTGGTAAGAAAGGGCATATGATAAAGGATTGCCAGGAAAGTGTGAAAGAGTGCTTCGAGTGTAAAGAAATAGGCCATTTGAAGAAAGATTGTCCGAGGTTGAATAGTGGAGCAACTGGTGGGGAAAGTATGAAATATGCATGTGGTAATTGTGGAAAGGCTGGTCATTATGCAAGGATGTGTCGTGACCAGAGGAATGTATGTAGCTATTGTGCGATGGAAGGACATTCAAGTGAAAAGTGTTGGATTAGACTGAGAGCGCAAGGTGTGAATGGAAAGTCTGAAGCGGGAAACTGAATGGTAAGAGGGTACCTGCTGAAGTATCCTCTGGGTGCATGAGTGTGAGTAATGTGTTGGTAAGTCTGTCTAGTGTGAAAGTGCTGTCTGGTAGGAAGTATGAGTGTCTGAGTGTGAAGGTGGAGTTGAATGGAATTGAGTGTTTGGCTTTAATAGATTCTGGATGCAAGGCGAGCTTGGTGTATAAAGATGTGTATGACAAGTTTAGCGAGAAAGCCCTCCTGTCTGAGTGCAAGGGTAGTTTGGTAGGTATTGGTAATAGGAGAGTGCCTGTGATTGGAATGATAAGGTCAGCTGTTCGAATGCATGGTATGATGATGAATGAATGTGAATTTTCTGTGATTGATAAGGTGAGTAGTGAGTATGGTGTGATTTTGGGCTATGATTTTATGAAAATGAATCATATGGTTGTGCATCCTGCGAGTGATCAGATTGAGAGAAAGATTGGTAAAAATGGGGTGTATAAGTTGTATGTAGGGAAAGATGGTAGCGTTTTGAGGAGTGTGTTTACTGGTATTGAGGTGACTGCTATGGAGAATGTAAGGCTTGTGAAGGGTGAAAGGGTGTCTGTTAGAGTGAGTTGGAGTAAGGATGTTAGTTTGAATGTGAGTGAGAACACTGTGATATTGGATGGAAACGATGTATGTTATAAGGTAAGGCGTGTTGCTTGTGTGTTTGATGGCTTGATGAGAATGAATGATCCTTTTGTATGTGTGCAGGCGGACCCCAGTGTGAAAGGGCAGGTGAGGGGAATCCAAGTCGGAGATGTACTGGGCCACCTCTCCACTGTCAATGAGGTAGGTATGGATGATAGTACGGATGTCAGGGTGAATGTTGCAGGTGAAGAGACGTGTGAATGGACGTGTATAATGATGTGAAGAGCATGGTGGAATTGGATGGATGTTTAACTGAGTATGAAAGGGAGGATGTGTATCGAATGATATTTGAACGAAAGGGAGCCCTCAGTAAGGGTGATCTGGATTTCGGGGTTGCAAAGCTCCCGGAATTCAAGATTGTCCTGAAGGAGGATTCCCCAATCAATCAGCGGCCAAGGCATTTCCCACGTCCGGTTGCTGATGAGATTGAGGAGCAATTGGGGGTGATTGAAGAGAGCGAGAGTGCATGGAATAGTCCAATTGTACCTGTACGTAAGCCGGATGGAAGATTGCGTCTGTGTGTGGATTATCGAAAGGTGAATGAAAGGACTATGAAAGAAAGGTTTCCGATGTGTGTGGTATCTGAGTGTGTGTATAGTATGCATGGGATGGAGTGGTTTACGAAGCTGGATCTGGTACGGGGGTATTACCAGATGCCCATTGCTGAGGAGAGCCGGCCAGTAACTGCCTTCTCTTACTCAAAGAGGCATTACCAGTTCCGGAACCTCAGCTTTGGGTTGGCTAATGCTCCCGGAGCCTTCCAGCGGGCAATGAATGTTGTGTTGAGTAAGTTTGCGAGTAAGAATGTGATTGCGTTTATAGATGATATTTTGATTATGACTGAGACTTTTGAGGAGCATATGAGATTGGTGAATGATGTGTTGAGAGTGTTGGTGTGAAGGTGAAAGTGGCGAAGTGTGAATGGTTTGCGAAAGAAGTGGAATTCCTTGGGCATATGGTGAGTGAGAATGGATTGCGAAAATCATCGAAGTATGTTGAGAAGGTGCAAATGTTTCCTAAACCGGTGACTGAAGAAACTGAAGTCATTTTTGGGTTTGATTGAGTTTCAGCGAAAGTTTATACGTGATTGTTCTGGTGTGAGTAAGCCTCTGACTGAGTGGATGGGCAAGAAAGGTAGTACGGTTGTCAAGTGGAATGATAAGATGAATGAGGCGTATGAGAGACTGAAAGAGGCAGCGGCTGAAGATGTTGAATTGGCTTACCCAGATTATAGTGTAAATGTTAAAATGCTTGAACTGTATACAGATGCGAGTGGGTATTGTATGGGAGGTTTTCTGATGCAAGAGCAGCGTTTGAATGGAGAGAATGTCAGGCGAATAATTGGGTATGTATCCAAGGCTATGAATGTTGCAGAACGAAAGTATTCGACTGTGGAACGAGAGCTGGCTGCGATAAGATATTGTTTGAAAGTGTTGCGTCCATTTTTGTATGGTGTGAGGTTTGTGATAAAAACTGATCATCAACCTCTTGTGTATCTGCAGCGTATGAAGTGGGCTGATAGTAGGATTGCAAGGACTTTGGAAGATTTGAGTGACTTTGACTATGTGATTGAGTATGTGCCTGGTGAACGGAATGGAGTGGCTGATTTGATGTCAAGGTATCCTGGTACGAATGATGAAGATGTGTGTGGAGTGAGTGATCCTGAGTATTTGCCGAAAGGGATTATGAATGGAAAAGAGAGTAAGGGTGGTGGTGATTCCTTGTTTGAGAGTGTATGGAATGGTTTGCAAGATTTGAAGAGTGATGGAGTAGATGTGAGAGTGCCCGATAGTGTAGATGATTTAAGGAAGGAGGTAATGAATGAAGTGTGTAGGAAGCCTGAAAGCATTGGTATGGCAAAGGTGCGGAACTTCATGAAAGAATTGAGAGCGATGTGTATGCAAGGGGTCCCGCCATTTCAGGAAGTGTTGATTGTAGTCAGTCGTTTGTATAGAGTGATTGTTTATGTGCACTTTGGTGGTGAGAGGCCGATTGTGTACAAGGATGAGAAGATGAAGGGTTTGAATCCTAATGTGGTACATCTGCAATGTTTGAGCGGTGTGCACTACAATTGGGTGATTGAAAAGTGTTCATATATAAGAGAGAAGAATGATTGTCTGGATGAAGATGAGTGTGTGGTGAGTGATGATATGGGAGTTAATGACAGTGTGGATATCAGTGCTGATGTTGGTGTGCTTGTTCCTTCGGTTTATTGCGAACATGGTGGACCTGATATGATGGAAGCGAGAGTGAAAGTTGGTGAAAGGTTGTTCTGTGGTTTGATTGATACTGGAGCGCAGGTGTCTTTAGTGAATGAGAGGATTCTGAGTAAGTATGATGAGTTTAAATATTGCGAGCATAAACCTGTGAAGTTACGGATAAGTGGATTAGGGAATGGCATGATAGTGGCATGGGAACAGGTTAGTCTGAAAGTGAGTTTGGGTAATGGTGTGAATGTGAAGCATGACTTTGTGATTCTGAAGGATGAGCAAATGCCGTGTTGTTTCTTGCTTGGTGTAGACTTTATGAGATTGAATGATTTGTCTTTGGATGCTGATAAGGATTGTCTTATGAAAGGTGAATGTGAGGTGATGAGGTTGAATGAGTGTGCAAAGAATGTTGTCAAGTTTTGCGGTATGATTGAGTTGGTCATGGATGATGAGAATGAGATTTTAAGTGATGATGATATTCTAGAGATGCAAGAGATGTGTCCTTTTGTTAGTGAGTTGAAGAGGTGTGTAATGATGCATGTTGATTTGAATGAATGGCCAGAGTGTTTAAGTGATTTTAAAAGGTATGCTAAGGATTTTGTTGTTTGTATGGATGTTGTATATTTTGTGAGGCATGTGAAGGGTGGCGATGATATGTATGTACCTGTGATGTCCTTAGTTGGTATGATTGGTCTGGTGAAGGTTGTGCATGATAATTATGGGCATATGGGTAAGTTTAAGCTGTGGGAGTGTATGAAGGAGCATGTGTTCCACCCGTTTCTGAGAACTGTTGTGAATGATGTTGCAACTACGTGTGAAAGGTGTCAGAAGCGAAAGGTGCAAGGTTTGAATTGGTAGTGATTGATTGTGTGTCTTTGCCGCGTACGAGTGCTGGGAATGTTGGTATGGTTGTGATGGTTGACCATAAAAGTAAGTTTGTGTATGCAGTGCCTGTGAGAGATAAAAGGAGTGTGACTGTTGCGCGTGTGGTTGAGCAGTTGTTTTTTCCTATGTGTGTATGGAAGCCTAGAAGATGTCTGAGTGATAATGGGCCTGAATTTGTAGGGGAAGTGTTTGAGCAAATGTTGAGAGAGAATGGTGTGGAGCATGTGAGAACAACTCCGTATGTACCGTCTTCAAATGGATTGGCTGAACGGACTATAAGAACCTTGTGTGAGATGTTGAGAATGATGAGTACGACAGTGAATGACTGGGATGTGTGTCTGGGGAGAGTGTTGTGGGCGTATAATTCAACTGTGCATAGTGCAACTGGAATGTCCCCATGTCAGTTTGTGATGAATTTTGAAAGGCGAGTGAAAGATAGGTTTCGTTTGAGTGAAAGTCAGCAGAGTGTATGGCGTGAGGCGCATGAAAGGTTCCGTTCATTTGAATTAGGTACAAAAGTATTGAAGGTGAAAGAAGTGAAGGGTAGGTTGAATGTATCAAAGATGAGTGAGAAGTTTGATGGACCTTATAGAGTTGTGAGAGTTTGGGAAAATGGGGTAACGTATGTTTTGGAGAGTTTGAATGACGGCATGACAGAGAGTGCGGGCTCATCAGAGTCAGTTAAGGAGATGGAGAGAACCTCCTGACTACCTGGTGAGCCATCCGGTGTATGGACTGTGTAGAGAGAGAGGTAAAGTGCATGATGATGAGATTGAATGTGATAGTATGGATCTGTCTGGGAAAGAGCTAGTCTTAGTCTCGAGGAGTAGAAAGCGTACAAAGAAGAGTGAAAGGAAGAATGCAAGTACGAATGAAAGTAAGTCTGAGCAGAGTGTTTCTGGTATGGGGGATCTTGAAAGGGAGATTGAGTTTTTGCGTAAACAGGTGAGTGATCTGGCTGGTATAAGTAGACGAGTGAGTGAGCTGCCTGTGCCTGATTTTTCTGGTTTTGGGAACAGTATGAATGACAGTGTGTTTGGGCAGAATGAACCTAGTGTGGCTGATTTTTCGGGTTTTACAAATGGTAATAGTAGGGATGAGTTTGATGTAGTGAATGATGAAGTGGCTGATTTTTCAGGTTTCTGGTGGGAACCAGTCGAAGGGGTTTCTGGTATGCCTGTTGAGAATACAGGGGATGTGAGTGACCTGTCTGTTTCGCAAGAATGTACCTTGAGTTGGATGAGAGCTGTGAGTGATGAGCTGATGAATGGGGATATGAAGAGTGAGGGTTCTGAACGGAAGAGTATGAAAGAATTCTGTCGTGAGATGGGAGAACTGGTAATGAGGGCTAAGAGTATGGTTGATGAGATGATAAATAGTGACGATGAGACTGACAGGACGACTGATGAACAACCCCGACTAATTGCTACGCGTAGCCAGGGACCAGTAGAAGAGTGTGAATGGGTGCAGAAGGGTGCGATTGAGCACAAGTGGTACCGTGAAGAGTGATTGAAAGGGTTTAGTGAGTGGCTGGTCGAATGGCTTAAGGAAGGAGGGGTGTGGTGGAGCGAATGTGAGTGTGTGTAAAAGGGCCATTCTCCCACCCCTTTTCTCAGTACCCTCTCCCTCCCTCTGTAAGAATGTGTGTGAATGGGAATGGGTTTGTTTTATTTTTGTTTATTTTATGTATAAAATGATTACCATGTTTTTCTTTCTTTCCAGGCGTTATATTCTGGAAAGATAGTAGCTAATTTTGAGATATCACTATAATAAGATTGTACTTTGTTTAAATTAATCTTTTATCAAAGCGTTATTCTGGAAAGAGAGAGTGGAAGTGTGGACTGGTAGCAAGAGGGGTTCTATAGACGAGTGCTCCACCCAGCCCTGAGAGGAGGGCTTTCGTGTCTCTAACCACCTGAACCGCCATACCTGCCTTCGTTGACAATCCTGCCTCCTTCTAAGTTAGCCAACTACCACCCACCTCCAGCAAGTGATAGCGCGTGCCCCCTTTTCGTTCGGTTGTGGTTGTGTTTTTTTTGTTTTGTGTAGAATATAAGTAAATTGTTGTATCCGCTGGTTATAAGATTCTCGTTTGGTATCGTATTTTGATTGGGGAATTTAGCTTCATTTTGAAGTGTGCACACTTCCCTAGTAAATATAAAATTGTTGTAAATATAAACTGTAACTATCATTGTATTTTTTTTTGTAAGTAAAGGGACTGTATATACAATCCGTTTTATTCTCCCTCGATTTCTCACGTCCGGACAGTGTAGGAAGCGGGTTGGATCGATTATCGATTGGGATTAGAGATCTACTTTCGGCCCGCTACAGTGTTAATGATACAGATACTTTTCCCTAAATGCAGGAATGTATAAGAAACTTTTTTCACTCAGATTAGATTAGTATTACTTATTTCAATTATTACTGTACTCTGTACCTAAACTGTATGCTTTACATTTAATATTAAGCGTATCACAAAGATGTGTATTTTGTGTTGAATGATTAAGATATTTTCCCCATAAGTCAGTAACGTTAAGAAACTTTTATTTGTATTAGGTCTGTTTGATGTGTGTCTTAATGTAATTATTACTGTGCTTAAAAAGTATATTATTTAGTTATTATGTAACAGTCGTGTTAAGGGGACCGTTTCAGGCTTACTCTTGTGCGTGTCAAATATTTTAAGAGTTGAATATTCTATTTATTATAACTTTATCAAGGACTATCTAGTTTAATTTTGAAAATATATGACACTCCCCCAACCCAAATTCTAAATCCATGGGGGAGGAAAAACCTCATATTTTCAGGAACTTCATGAACATAATAAGTCCCCTATTTATGAAATGATCTTTGTGAAATAAATGCTGTAGGTAAATTTAAACATTCGTTAACATCATTATGATGAGTTTTTTCAAAAATGTGATTAAAGTTTTATTTAAGAAAGAGTTAACTTTGAGTAGTCAAAAATGTTCTCAAATTCGTGAATTTTGGCTACCCCCACCCAACTAATTTATTTTTTACAAGTAAATTTGCAAATAACTCATCATAACGCTATGCAGAATTTTTCAAGTAATATTTTAACCTTTATTTAGTACAAATCGACCAATAAGTAACAGAGTTATTCTGATTTTTGTTAATGTTTTTGTTTTTTTTTAGAAAATGGGCTTCAAAGTTCGGCGAGTTTTTATGTTTTAACAGATCGTAGGATGCATGTACTGCCCAAGATAGTTTATGTACAGAAGCTATATACCTTTATATATATATATATATATGAGTGTGTATGTGACTATGTATGGATTACAGTATATAACATATATTGGATCCTTCTCCCCTCCCCCCAATGAAAGGTGCACACACACTGCCTCCTTTTGCTAAAAATTGCACAAAAGTTTGACGAATTTTGTTGTACAAATATTTAATAAATAATTGGCAACCACTTATGAGAGTTTAACTACATATAGAGGAAACATTGCTGCTTCAGAAAGTGTGATCAGCTGAAAGAACTGAAATTTTGAATTTTTTAATATTTTTTAATATTTTTTTCCAAACATTCAGTGAATGCATAAGAAACTTATTTTTCTTAGTTCAGTTATCTTATTGTATAGAAGTTGTTTTTTTTTGTCTAGAAGTGACATGTACTCTTAGGCAATTCTTAAATGTTGCGTAACATCTACATAGTTATTTTCTCCCGTTTATAAAATAATTGTGTATCTTAAGGTAAATTTTACTATAAATGTGTGTAAGACTTTTCAATTTGGTTCCATATCAATAAACTTTAGCTACATAGTACAGTATGCAATATGTTCAGTTCAACAATAAATAGTTCAGTCTACTAGTGTATATGATTATAAACCTTCCATAGTATCCATACAGATATTTAACACTTATTCTTGCAGTCTAAATCAATTTACCTCTAATAATACTGGCTTCTAAAATATTCACTGTAACCCACCCAAAAAATGCTTACATTGAAATGTGAATATCCTGTATCATTGAAAATTTATCAAAATTTGTGTAAAATAAAATTCAGAAATCTGCTAAAACAAATTTTTAATAAAAAAAAATCAATTTTTTAATTTTTTATTTGAAAAATCTGATTTTTTCCCAACCCAACCAGGAGCAGAGGATGCCTTTTTTTTTAAATTGAGACATAAGACAAGCCAAGCAGCGACAGGATTAAGTCCTTAGCCTCGCAAAATGTGAGAAGATCGTAGCCAGAACAGCCAAAATCTCCTTTTCCAGGAGATACATACTTTGACCACTCCATTGTTGGCCAGCTCTAAGGTATGTAGTAGTCCATAAGTTCACTCGTGTAGACAATTTCTTTTACTAAATTAAATTCATGGTAGCGTGTGGTGTCACACTCTACCACTCTCAGCTGAGTGCCATTAAGTGTCCCTCTCCTTGTGAGTCCTCAGGGGCATAAGCCGTCTGAGGATAAGCTTGCACAGGAGCGGATTCTAGTTCTGTGTTTGGCACCAAACCCAGGTTCAACCCCATGGAAGATTCTGCCATCTGGAGCTTGGCCACTTCTGAGACCCTGTTCATCCCATGGCGGCCTTCGTGTGGCCATCCCCCCACGAAGCATCACAGATCCCCTTCGCGGTACTCTCTGTCAGTCAATTCTTTGGTCAAAGGGCTACCTCGATTTACACCATCCTCCCTGACACAGGGAGGAAATCACACTTTCTCACTCTAACTCACAGTTGTCACCGTGATTTGATTAAAAAAAATTAAAAAAGGAACCTCATGGAAACGAGATATTATGACCTCCCTACGAGTGGGAAGGTTAAGAAAAAAAGTCCCCATAGGATCAGAAACTCCAGAATGTGATCATTTACACATAATGATTCCCGGTCCAACATTAATGGGCTTTGTCAACCTGGCCGCCATTTAGGAAAAATTGTCCTGAAACTTTGACAAAAAGGATAGTGCTGGCATAGCCACCTTATGTGTGTACTGGAGGAAGGAGAGCAGAGTCGACGGCCCAACACACCCCGTACCTAATACTTGCACTAGCCAGCAGGCGTTCAGCCCAAACAGCAGGTAGGGACCTCACGGTATACAGTGCCACTGGACTAAGGCTCATAAGAGGACGAAAGTATGTTGGGCAGCCGAACCTATGTGGAGAGAAGACAAGTTTGGAAAGTGGCAGGAGGGTATATAATAAAGAGAAGTAGAGATAGGCGGGTCCACTAACGAGTAGGGTGGGTGATCACCTATTATCATACCCTAGTGCTTGGTGATTCCAGGATGGCATGCAGTCCATCAAGGCATCATGGTTACTGGACCGAACTCTATACAGGTGGATACTCCTCCTGGTGAAAAGTGTGGGGAGAAAATATTGAGTGGGGAGCTGTAATGATAATAATAAAAAAA
Organism: Ceratothoa steindachneri; assembly: GCA_963969495.1. Classification (NCBI taxonomy): domain Eukaryota; kingdom Metazoa; phylum Arthropoda; class Malacostraca; order Isopoda; family Cymothoidae; genus Ceratothoa; species Ceratothoa steindachneri. The sequence goes on from OZ018336.1 coordinate 25,293,203, forward strand.
TATTTATAACAAATAATATTTATAAAAAAATCAAAAATAAATAATTAACTTATACTAATAATAATAATTATTACTAATCATAATAAATAATTCTATATCAAAATAAATACCAATAAATATAAAAACATACTAAATAATAATAGGAATGATAATATTAATAATGCTAATAATACTACTACTAAAAAGATATAGTGGTAAGTGTAGGGGAGGAGAAAGCGCACCAACAATTTCCAAGGCCCCATCATAGAGTTCAAGTCAACTCAGTGACAGAGAGCCTCCTTAATTTGCACTCAGGATAGGAGGATGTGCAATTCCTCTGGATACAAATGTAACAGGCTTCATAGGGTACCCCCCCCCCTGCGGGGTGGCTCCAGTAAGTGTTCCTGATCCAAAGGCAACAAAAAATTACTTAAAATGGTCCCCAGGCATTGGGGTATACCCACAGGAATGGATAGGCTGAAAGGGGGCATATAACATATATATCAGCACCTGGAGAGCAGATGTCCGAGTTGATGTGTGGCAACGATGTTGGCCGAAGTGAGTACGACGAAGAAGAACTCTGGTGGGGGTATGAGGATGAGGGGCAGGTTGAGCATATCACATCCCATGTTTACCTAAAGGAATTTTGTCTATAGAGATTTAGATTCATTATTAAAAGGGGCACAAGAAAAAAAAGAAGCTTCAAAGATTACTGACAAAAGCAGATGATGAATGAGAAAAGGCTTTGAGAGTATTGACAAAAGGTCTTTGAAGAAAGGTTAGGATATTACTGACTAAAAAGCTTTTGAAGATTACTAACCAAAAAAAAGGCTTTTTAAGATTACTGATCAAAAAAGGTTTTGAAGATTACTGACAAAAACAGATTAATTAAAAAAAAATTTGAAAGAGTACTGAAAAAAAAAAGCTTTGAAGATATTTACCCCTTTCCCCTAAAGACTTGCAGCATTGCTGACCCCACAAAAGCTTTGAAGATTAGTGACACAAAAGGATTTGAGGATTATTGCCAAAAATATTTTGAAGATTACAGAAAAAAAATGTTTTAAGATTAATTAAATCCAAAAAGCTTTGGAGATTACTGGCAAACATATTAAAAATTAATTAAAAACTTTGAAAAAGTACAAACAAAAAGACTTTGAAGATTATGACAAAAACAGGTTTGAAGATTAATGTAAAAAAAAAAGTCTTTGAATAAAAAAAAGGCCTTCAAGATTAATGAAAGGTTAAAGGCATTGAAGATACTGACCAAAATGGTTTGGGAGATTACTGACCTAAAAAGCTTTTGAAGATTAATGCCAAAAAGTCTTTGAACAATACCTGTCAAAAATGCTTTGAAGATGACTCACCAAAAAGATTTACCAAAATGTTTAAAGATTACTGCCACAAGATATTTGTAAATTACCATGAAAAAGGCTTTAGAGATTACTGATTAAAAGGGAAATGAAGATTACTAAACAAAAAGGCTCTGAACATTACCTTAAAAAAATGCTTTGAAGATGATCGACTATAAAAGGCTTGGGGGTTTACTATTAAAAATGTTTTGAAGATGACTGAGCATAAAAGGCTTGGGGTTTACTATCAAAATGCTTTGAAGATGACTGAGCATAAAAGGCTTGGGGGTTTACTATTAAAAAATTCTTTGAAGATGATTGACCATAAAAGGCTTGGGGGTTTACTATCAAAATGCTTGGAAAAATACTGATCATAAAAGGTTTGAGGGTTTATTATCAAAAATGCTTTGAAGATGACTGACCATAAAAGGCTTGGGGGTTTACTATCCAAAATGCTTTGAAGATGACTGACCATAAAAGGCTTGGGGGTTTACTATCAAAAATGCTTTGAAGATGACTGACTATAAAAGGCTTGGGGGTTTACTATCAAAATGCTTTGAAAATGACTGAGCATAAAAGGCTTGGGGGTTTACTATAAAAAAAAAATGCTTTGAAGATGATTGACCATCAAAGGCTTGGGGGTTTACTATCAAAAATGCTTTGAAGATGACTGACCATAAAAGGCTTAAGGGTTTACTATAAAAATGCTTTGAAGATGACTGAGCATAAAAGGCTTGGGGGTTTACTATAAAAAAATGCTTTGAAGATGATTGACCATCAAAGGCTTGGGGGTTTACTATCAAAATGCTTGGGAAAAATACTGATCATAAAAGGTTTTAAGGTTTACTATCAAAAATGCTTTGAAGATGACTGACCATAAAAGGCTTTAAGATTACTGAAAAAGTTTGGGATCAAGGTTAGACCAAACAGGCTTGGAAGATTATGCCCCCCCACCCCCCATGGTTTTAAAGATTACTGTAAATAAAGGTTCAAAGATTAATGACCAGAAAAGGCTTTTAAGGTTAATAACAAGGAGGCTTTAAAGATTACTATCAAAAGGGTTAAAAGATTACTGTGAAAAAAGATTTGAAATTTAGTGGCCATAAAAGGCTTTGGAGATTCCTGCCAAAAAACCTCTGAACATTACATGCTAAAAATGCTTTTAAAGAATACTGACCGAAAAAGGCTTAGAAGATAGATTACTGACAAAAAAATAAGCATTGAAGATTAGTGACCAAAAAAAGGGCTTTGAAAATTACAGACTCAAAAAAGGTTAAGGATATAACAAAGAAACTTGCGAGATTACTAGCCAAAAAAAGCCTTTGAAGAATATTGACTAAAAAGATTAGTGACCAAAAAGCCTTTGAAGATTATTGCCAAAAACGCTTTGAAGATTATGCCAAAAAGGTTTTAGACATTACTGGCAAAAAGAAGAACTTACAATTAAAAAGCTTTGGAAATTACTGATTAAAAGGGCTTTGAAGATTACTGGCAAAAAGGCTAGGGAGTTGTTTTGACCAAATGGGCTTGGAAGATTACTAAGAAAAAAAAGGCTTTGGAGATTACTAACCCCCAAATGTCTTGAAGATTACTGACCAAAAAAGGCTTTTAAACTTACTGAGCAAAAATAAAAGCATTGGGAGATTACCCACCAAAAAAGAGGGGAAGTGGAAATGTATGGAAGATACGGTACACATACATCAGTAACAAGAAGAGACTTCTTTGAGCCAGCCCAACTCTCCTAAACATGACCCCTCAGAGGAGGGGGCATGTTCTTGGGCCAACATTAATGTTACATATAACCTCACTCAGAGAAGCGGCCCAAATAGGAATGAGGGGGAAGGGGAGGAGTGACCAACAGCAATCACAGGTGTTCCATACAGCTGTGTTACTGGTAGGTGTTCCAACAGGTCCTATAGGCCTCAGTGTTTAGGGTTGATAACCCCCCTCCCCCCCGCTATGCATCCCTTTCATAAGTGGTACACCAAGGGGGCAAGGGGGGGGCCACTTACTTTGTAGTAGTAATTAATGACGGAGATGAGGAGAAGGGGGTGGGGTCCGAGTCGGAGGAGGGTGGCCATCATCATCCTCTCGAGACGCACCGTCAGAAAGTGGATCCCCTCGAGGGGACCAACCTGGTCGCTGCTCGCGAGAGGCCAGGCGCTCGTTACTGTCGAGGAAATCCTATCATCAACACCACCACCACAAATGGTAAACAACAAAAGAAGGCTGATTGGGCATAAAGACCGAAGAGAAGCTGATCCTTAAACCACCATTAATAACTATTGGCGCCAGACGGGGCTATGAGTACCCTCAGCTCCGCGGCCAAGTAAACGCATCGCCAATCCCCTTACGAGGTGTGGGGTAGAGCTCATGCAGGAAGGTTCCACCCACAGGTGACTGCACTATCTGGTGCAGTCAACACCCAAATGTAAACATATAATAACACCCCTGGCCTGACTGACAGACACCTGCTTCCATTGCCACCAGGAAGCAGACCTACTCCAAAACTTATTTACAACATACCCAACACAAGCACAGCCGAAAGGAGACCTCCAGATACACAGAGAGCGGCATATCTGTCCAATCTCCTACGAAGTTTCCTTTTTCAAATTACAAAAATAGATTTATGGCATAGTCACTAAGTTAGGTCTGTGTGCTCTGTATAATTTTCTTGATCACCCATTGCAGCCATCTTTGCCTGACTCGCTTCTCTCAATCACTCACAACACCCATCAGGCCATACAACAAGCAGAGCACTCCAACAATACATAAACACACTGGAATACTGGTTCACATAAAACTACATGACAGCCTTAGGCCCCAAATCAATCAAAACTCTTTACACCAAACTACCACAAATCAAACAAACACCCTAAAATCAGCCTAATCGGACAACACCTTCCCCTAAACAAAACACCCACTCTCCTGGGCATCACAGTAGACACCCATAACACAATCAAAACTCACGTCACTAACATCACAAACAAAGCAATAAAGAAAACCAGCACCTCTCAAAGTACTATCAACAAACATCACACTAGAAAAAGAGGAGACATAATATAGTATAAAAGCAATTCATCCACACCAACCTCAACTATGTAGAACCAGCATAGCACCCAACTCCCAGCTAATGACTGACAGACAAACTCTAAACCACTTAGAGCAATGAACTTAAGTCATCACAGGATGCACTCGAACCACAGCTATGCCACACCTATACGCCGAACAAACCTTCACTTGGACATGATCAGATCCTACGACTTCAGGAGATAACAAACCACCCCACACCAAACACCACATAGCCACAAAAAAAAGGTGACAGCACACTGCTCCGCAACCTGCCAACACTACCACCAAACCACAACCTATTAAAACCCACACCTTCCTCACCCAAAGACACCTGAATACTCTATTACCAAACAATGTCCTAAATGCTAAACAAATAAACCAATCAGATAAATCACTACACCAGACATACAGTCATCCTATCTCAACTCTAGTCAGGCCACTTCGCATTACTCCAACAGGACGAACACAAAATAAACCTCGCCCCATCAAAACATGCAACAAATGCACTAACGACACCAAACACCTATGAATGCCCAACCCTCAGACACGCACGCAACACCCACATCATCTCTGATCTCAAGGAATTGTGGACCCATCCTGGGGCCTAACCACCTCGCAGGTTAGGTTAGGTTAGCTGGGAAGTAACATAACTAGGTACTTCATATTCCTAGTATTACAAGGCTGTGAAGAACATAACTAGGTACTTCATATTCCTAGTATTACAAGGCTGTGGAATACGATTCACAGTTATTGAATTGGTTGATGTTCAGAGGTTCCAACTTGACTCCAACCCCATTTTTAATGAATGAAACATTGTTTTTTCCTACCATTTTTTTTTCAGGTATGGTAATTTATGTTGTTTTATGCATTTCTACATAATTTCTGGCACTTTTCATTTTCTGTAGCAAGTTGCATTACCTGCTGGAACCTTGTTCTCCATAGTCTTCTGATTTTCTCACATTGGTTTTTACATATCCATATCCATTAGAGATGGGACGATTAATCGGAATCGGGAATTGTAAGAATCGTTAATTTGGGGGAATCGGCATCGGAATCGCTAAAAATAATCCTTTTTCCGATTCCAAACACGATTCCTTCAAACTTTCAGCACAGACTCTTTCAAAAGTGGTTTTTTTTCAGGTTTTTAACTTTCTTTCCTACTTGCCAAATAGCTGAATCAAAATTTTAAACATTGTTTATTTCTCAGTAATGTCAATCAAGTTATGTATCTACTCATCTGTCCTATTATTCAGTGAAATTATAACATTAATAAGTTATTTACTAATATATTTAGATTAGTCGACAAGAATGCATCACTATTTAATAACAATTAATATTGAAGATGTGACTGTATAAGAAATGTATTTCCTGTTTAATTGAAGGCCTGCTCAGGCGTCATTTAGAGGAGCTGATGCAATTCTAAGATATTAGAGCTTTGTTCAGCAGCACTGCCGAACTTGGCACTTCGTAAAATTTGGTACCTTTTTGCCGCAAAGAAACACTCTTTGATACCATTTTACTTTTTTTCTGTTTTAATTAGATTTGGTACGATTTTATTAATTTTGTTACGTTTTCAGAGTAAGTTTTGGTACTATTACTAAAATTCATTTGGCAGTGGGCAGACCTGTTGTCCAGTTGACTAAGAGCCACTGTAGCTGTAGGTAAGTTATGCTGCGAGCACTTCCTACTCCCAGCGTGTGTTAAATGTTGAGTAACAATATCATAATAGCTGAATATTAATAGTAACTAATACATTAGTCATTATTAGTTTATGTAACAACTAATTTTATTAATTATTATTGACGTATCGAGTATTGTTATTACAAAGAAGGAATTATGAATAGATGGTAGGTAAAGAAATTAAATAAGTTAATTTGTTATATCATATAATCAATATTCTATTCTGTGAAGAAATCGGAATCGGCATCCTAACTTATAACTGGAATCGTCCCGTCCCATCTCTAATATCCATCCTTCACTCTTTGATGAGATCGACCTGACTGGTTAATGATAACAACAAAGATCAGCATAACAATTAGTGTTGAGCCTGAGGGAACTAGGGACCAGTCCTTGTTAGCAAAGGAGGGGGGGGGTATGTTTTTACCCCAACCAGCGATCAGGTAGGAACATTCATAACTGAGGTAAAGGAGGACCCGTTCCAAATCAGAGGGTATTACGATTCCCTGTAGCAGAGGATAAGTCTTCTCCAGAGGTCATATTGAAAGAGGTCCTGAGATGGTATTGAGGGGGAAGGATAGGATGAGGTGGGCAGTGTTTTTAGGTTGTTAAAGGATGCAGGGGGGGGGGGGGGTAAGGATGTAATCTGTTTTTTTTGTAGGGGGAGATTGGTGTCCTGATGGTAAGTGAATCAGGAAAACTGGTTCGGCGATCTAGGATTGCTTCAGATTTGTGGATGTTGGGGTGGATAGAGTGGATTAAGGTTTTGTGGCTGATTTTGAAGTGCAATGTGGGTAAAGTCGGTGTGTGTGTGTGTTTAATAGTGCTCTGTTTCAGTGAGGTTGGGGTAGGTTATCTAGGAATTGAGTGTAGAGGGCAGGTGTGGTTTGAGGGGTTCTGTGGGTGAGTATAGGGGGTAAGAGGGTAAGGGTGACCAGGTAACAGGGTAGTGGGATTCCTTGGACTATATTGGTGTAGTTGTATGTTCTTGTGTTTTATGGATGATGTATGGGTGTCCATGTAATGGCATGGGTGGATCGGGTTTCGTGTACTTGGGAGAAATTATTTTCAGCTGAGGTCAAGATAGTGTTCTAGAAGGATGGTCCATTTCAGAGGGACGGTAGTTAATTAGGAGTGCTGTGGAAGAGTGGCGATCTGCTGGGGTGGGCTGGGTAGCGGGTCTGGTGCATGTGAAAAGTCGCATGAAGGGCAAGTGTAGCAGGAACCAGCAGAGTAATGTAGTGAAACCTAATCTCATCCGCGAATTTAGTTCTCTCCACCCCCAAATACTGGAACCAGGAAGAACAAGAACATGCAAGGAACACAACCACTCAAAAGTACCAACTTGGATGGCAAACCCTAGGTAGACCAATCTTTCACAAGACCCAAGAACATGTATTTAAACATGTCCTTAAAATACTCAAGTTATGGCTTAATATCAGAACTCGGCAGGAACTCACCTTTCTTGGCGGCGGCTCTCTCTCTATCCGCTTGCAGGGCCCAGGTGTGGCAGGTGTTGGCGAAGGCATCGAGAATAGCGGACACGAGCGAGACGTCGGCAGTGGCCATAATTACGGAGATGCTTTCCATGAAACTCACGAAGAAGGCTGATGAAGAGATGAAGGGGACATAGGACAGCAATTCGAGGACCTGAAATTAATATCCTAAAGTAAAGGGAGAGCAATTTTGATCCCAATTCTCTCCCTTCTGAGGAATTCTTATAGTTGAAATACAAGGAGTCCTCCCCCACCACCACCACAAGTACAACAAATCTAAAACCAAGATTTAACCAAATCCATACAAACATGATTAAAAGAACGAAGTATAGAGATATATATTGGGAGTCTTTTCTAAAATGAATTCTATCCAACAAGAGGAGTAAAAAAAAGCAATTCCCTGCAGGATAAGGGATAAGACTAAACAGATATAGAATTCTATCAGCAAGAGAAGTAAACAAAAAGAAATTCTTTGCTGGATACGGGTTACGACTAAAGAGACGATAGAATTCTACCCAGCAAGCAGTAAACAAAAAGTAATTCCTTGCTGGATAAGGAGGGCTACAACTAAACATAGAATTCTATCAGCAAAAGGAGTAAACAAAAATCAATTCCATGCTGGATAAAGATTTTATGTAGTGAGAATGGTAAAAAACAGTGGTTACTTGAATCCTGCTGGTTATTTCACACCTATCTGCTTAGGGTTAATACCTTGGGAAAGTGAGAGAACTTATCCCACATGACCAAGAACTCGATGAGGAAATGATAGACAATAGGAACCATGGTCTCTGTCTCCTTGAGTAGTTCTAGACACGCTTGCAACAGACTTTCTTGCCTCTGCAGACTTGGATTTCCAAGTTGATCAATCACTTCTAAAAATAAAAGAAAAATCACTAAATCATCGAAGCTCGTACTTTGAAAACAAAGTTGGGCAATGGCAAAGCAACTAATAAATTATAATAAAAATGGAAAAAATATCCAACAAAATGAGACAATTTAAAATTTTTCTGGTAATTTTAATATACTTCTGAGTGGGTTTCCTTTGGGCCTTTCTGGTACTTACTGTCACTTTTTTTGTCCTTTTGAGGTGACTCCGCTCATAACACATATTACGATGTGTAGTCAAAAAGAACAGGGGTTCGGAAACTTTTACCATATTGTGCTCCCTTTCAAAGAACCAGGTAGTTTCTGACAACCCCCACCCCCCCGGTTCCCACTGTCATAATGGATAATAATAACAGATTCAGTGTGGTTTTAATTTTTATTTATCTTTTATCCATATATTTGGACACTCATTTATAGTGATGTGTTGTAATTACATAAGAATAGAAGAAGTTTGCAAAAAGGCTAAATCAATAGCCTATGAGGCAGCTCCTGTTCCCATCATCAAGTTCAGTCCCACCTAATATCTTCAAGTTCAATCTCCACCTAGCATCCTCATCCACAAATCTATCCTTAAACTCCCCAGAGAGGACGCTTCTATAACCTGAAGCCTATTCCATTCATCTACCAGTCTATTTGTAAACCAATTTCTATCAATCTCTTTTCTAAACCTAAACTTGTCCAGCTCAAACCAATTGCTGTGTTGTTACCTCTTCACTAAAAATAAGAACCTTTTTACCAATTTAAAGACTTTAATCAGGTGCCCTTCAACTCTTCTCCTTCCTAACATATGGAGCTTTAGTCTCTTAAGTCTTTCATTATTGGACATATAATTTCTGTCCCCGACCTAAAGATCAAACATCTTTGTGGGAAACATCGCTGGTCCCTTGCAAACCTATTTTGCATCCGTAGGGAAGCAGCCCCTCCCAATTAAGAACCTCTACACTGACAGAATCCAACTTGATAAAACTACACCTCCACACAGGGTCTCTATGGCATGAATAGAGATAAGTAAAGGTTTCAATAAAGGATCCAGGTAAATAATCTAACAAATTATCAATATCATGCTACTCACCACAGTCCACTGGAATTGGTACTCTCCCCCACCATATTCAACCTCTTTCCACCAGAACATCCTTAATGGCAACCCAACCATTATATTTTACAGCTACACAGATGTGCAGGGGTTTTGCTCAGGCAACTGAAGCCAGAAAAGCATGGATGTGACCATCTTGGTTGGGTGTCCAGAATGTAACACCGTACACCACAGAAACATATAATGAATGAATGCACTCAACCACACAATATACAATCCTTGAGGGCTGTGTGGGAAAGCCTGGTACAGGATACATCCTTCCTCAGGGTCTGGGGGCTGCTCAGTCAGACACCCTGAGGATCAACTACAAAACATGCGCATTAGTTAATTACGCCCCCCGTCTTCATAAAATCGTGGACAAAGGTTAGCAATAGAATAATGAAATTCACATAAAGATCAGAAAGTCAATCCCCAGCAAGCTGAGTTCCCTATAAGTCTGTGCTCATTGAGGGGGTAGGGCAGGAGTAATAGCACTACACTTGGCTACACTCAAACAACAATACATCACCAAACTCAAACTTGGGTCGCAATAGAACCTGAGTCTCTGGACTCTAAATCTTCTGCCACACTTTTTACATCTTCCACAAAGAAATATGAAATACGCATTACATTATAAAAAACCTTACAAAAAAACACAAAAGACCTCGGTGTTACTCAAAACAAAACAAAACAAAATAAGCTCAGAGCACTCAGGGGCCTTCCATTACCCACACATACAAACAATACATCAACCTCACAATCGCCTACCCTCGTATGGCCTTGGCAACCCGATATTGCACCACACACCTTAACACTCAAAAAAGCACTACCTACCAGATGACCACAAAGAGGTGAGTGCATGTCAATGCCACTAAACTAGCTACCACCCATCATTTGGTCCACTTTGAAGGCATTTCCTAGTGATGGAATGCTTGCTATGTGCTGAGGGAAGCACCCCAATAAATCACCACCTCTGGAAAAGTAGTGATCTTAACACAACGTCAGTGGGGCACAGTTCCTCCCCCTCCCCCCAATCCAAGACCCACATGTCTCACAAGAAAGGCCCCTATGACTCTCTGGGAATGCTACACTGAGGCATCTCACAACAGCAAATTAGACCACCATTACCCACAAAGCATGCACCACACAATACAGCAAACCATTCAATCTCTGGGTTCAGCCCATCTCCTAAATGCCATTCCACCACAAGAAATATCAACCCCACCTCATACATGGGTCACCTCGGCAAAGTTCTGATGCAGTCACTATCTAAAACTAACTGCATAAAAAACATAGCATCAGCTTGGCCAACAGACATACTAGGGGCGGTCAATAAGTTTTGCAATTCGGATATAAGGAAACGAGATATGAGGAAAAGTGTTTTATTATTTTTCAATATAACTACCCTCGACTTCAAAGCACTTGCGCCACTTGTCCCTGAGGCTTCGAATTCCCGACAACCAGAAATCTCCCGACTGCTGTTCATTCCACTCCTGGACGGCGAGCTGGACATCTTCATCGTCCCCAAACCGGCGTCCACGCAGTGCAGCCTTGAGCTAGCGGAATAAAAAGAGGTCGCTAGGGGCATGATCTGGACTGTAGGGGAGATGGTTGAGCTTCTCGAATCCGCACTCGCGCAGGGCAGCTTGTGCAACTCTGGCCTTGTGACTTTGACGACGTTGAAGTCGATCATGGGGCGTGAAGTTTCTAGGGACCCAACGGGCAGAGACCTTGGGCATGGCCAAATTGTCCTGGATGATGTTGATAACACTTCCATGTGATATTCCAAGTTCTCGCTCGACTTCTTCGACCTTCACCCGTCGATTTTCGAGGATCATCCTCTCCACACGGGCCACATTGTCCTCGTTGGTCACATCTGACGGGGGTCATCTTCAAGGGACTCACGACCATCGCGGAACTCCCTATTCCAGCGAGCAATGGTTGCATAGGAAGGGGGGGTGTCATTGTACACTGCAACCATGCATTCATCGATCTCTTTTGCATTCTTGCCTTCCTTGGTAAAAAATTTGATCACTGCGCGGTGCTCAACCTTCTCCATTGTTGAAAAATCTGTGACTGATGATCTGCAATCAGCTACTGCTTCTTAAATAGACGAGGCAGGAGCGTGCGGCTGCAGGTCCTGACTTGTCATAACTTTTCCTAACACCTCCACAAACAGCCATCCCCCTTCCTCTGTTTTGCCCTACCGATTCGCAAAACTTATTGACCACCCCTCGTATATACTGGTTACTCTTAGGGACTAGGCACAGCTCAACTAACACAACTATGCCAGACACTTGCACACTTTAGACAAAACATAGAGACTTGTCGATTCTCTGTGATTTAAGGAATCAGTCTGGTTTCACATATAAATAGTCTTTTCTTTAAATGCAAATATTGCACAATACTAATTGCAGTGAATGTTATGGAATTTATGAAAACTTCTTTTATTTTGTTACCTGCCATTATGATACACCACTTTCCCCCACAAAACATGCCCAGCACACATCAACACCCCAAAAATCTTGTTAACACGCTCGTGGATACAAGACTTTCAAGTGCACACCCTATCCTCAATAGGTCTTCTATACTGCACTGCGGAAGCTGGAACAGGCATTCATCGGACCAATCCTACAACCTGTGAGAACCAACCACTCACCCGTTCGCAGGGCTATTTCAAGCCAGTTGGTGATGGCAATCTTGACACGAGGCACATGAGGCCGGAAAAGGGAGATAGTGGCTGGGTACCACAGGAGGGTAGAGGCACTGTTTGGCCATCGCCACACCTTCCACAATGACAGATGCTTAATCATGTCTTTGATGCTGCAAAGGGGAAAACTTCATAAACAACATGGAGTGAGAATGAACTTAAATTAACCGGACCCAAACCCCATGGATTGAGAACTGCTCCTCGGTTCAATGTGGCAGAAATGTGAGGATGTTCTAAAAACCTCTCAATTTTTCCCAACCACACCCGACTATTACACATCCATCTCAGGCAGAAATGCTCATACTCACCCTCGCAGGAGTAAGCAGCTCCACACGCACATAGCCAATCATAACACCGCTTTCATCTCTTTCCCCCTATGAGGGCACTCATAGCCACATAACACGCCATCACTGGTTGGTGCCAAACACACATTACAACCCAGACATCCCAACCCCACCCCAACTAGGACCAGCCCTGGGTACTTTCAGCTCAACATTAATTGTCCTTCTGATCTTTATGTACATTTCATTATCTGGTTGGGGAACCTCTTCCAAGATGAGAGGGACCAAAGGTCCTACTGACCAACCTCATCCAATACATAGCCAATCGTAACATTGCATCTCTTTCACCTTTAATCACACACATAACACATCACTTGCCATGTATGGAAGATGTCAAGGAGTTTTCATATCCAGACTCCCAAAATATGGAATGGATGGCTTCTCCTTGAGCCACTAAAGTTTTAACACCCGCTGATTAGTGACAAAACTGTACTACTGCCCCTCCTCTTCCTTCCAATGAAGACCAGACCAAAACGCCCTCGAGCATGATAGTGAATGTCATTCTGATCTAAATGTGTATTTCATTAACAGGTCAGAATCACACAGTAGGTGGAATTAATAATAATGATGATGAATGATTTTGCATATGTGTTGACCAGGAGGAATACCCATACAATCTTTCAGTATGTGTTATACAAGGAAACTAAACCCAGATATTGGCCATTGATCCAAGAAATTTTCTTCATGCAAGTGTAATACACAATTACAGTAAAGGACAAGACTGCTGAGAACCCCATCTAGTCATGATGGCATTGGCATTGATGTGCACCACACCTACTCCATAGGAAGGAAGCTAATAATAATAATTTCTGCAGAGAGACAAGGGTACTGCACCTTAATATTTCAGGAATGATGATACTACTAATTTGGGGTGAAATTAGAAAATCCCTTGTGAGAATACCCCAATATGGCATCAGCTTAGTACCATGTGAGAATACCCCCATATAGTGTCAATTTATGTGAAAATATGCCAAACATGGCATGAGCTTATTATCATGTGAGTTACCCCCAACATGGCATGAGATCAGCATCATTTGAGAATACTCCCAACATAAGAACAGGTAGGCATCATGCGAGAATAACCCTATATCATATAAACCTGGTATCATGCGAGAATATCTCCAACATGGCATCAAATGGTCGTGTGAAAATACTCCCTATATGCGGTCAGCTTGGCATCATATGACCATACTAGTGATGTGTTCATGAGTAATCTTGGATTGGGAGAATGAAAAGGAAGGGTGTAGCCAGGAAAAGTGTGGAATATGTATTGGAGTGATTGGAGATAAGGAGGGAAGTTTTAAATATGGGAGAGACTGTTGAAGTCATTGTATTTGCTATCCAACAGGTGTTTGAAAGAGCTTCAAAGCAAAATATCCTATGTATTTTGGTTTTGTCTAAAAGAAAAAAAAATCATGAAAAAGGTATGCTAAGTAATAACCAAAAAGATGGGTCAACACAAAAAAAGGTGGATTGAATGAGAGAATATGTATGAGAGGGATGAAACCCGAACAGGTGAAGAATCCTGCATAAGTGTTATTAAAGGATTAGAAGTAAATAATAACATTCATGTTGCCCAATTCAATGAATTTTTGCTGACAGCAAAATTTTAAAAGGGTAGTGGATGTTTGAGATGTGGTGTGGACCTTCAGCTTGCATGTTATGGAGTGAGTTGATGGTAAGAATGGTCTTTAGTGGAAAATCAGGGTGGAGATATGGGTTGTGTGTGTAATTTAATTAGGTTTTTGTGTTTTTTTTATTGTTGCTGCTGGTGGGTAGTTGGCTAATTTTGGAGTAGTGGGTCATGAAAAATTTGCAGTGTTCAGTTGGGCGAGGAATTTTGTTGTATCTGGTGGGGACAGATTTGTGTTGGGGGGGGGGGTATTTTTTTTTTATTGTTCATCAGAATGTTTGCTTTGTGGTGGATTGTTTCCAATTTTCTTGTGATTTGGAGTAGTTTTGAATATTGCTTCACCTGTTGAGGTTTGTGGGCTGTTTAACTGGTTGGGGAGTGGAGGTTTTGTTTTATCTGAGTCTATTTCTTTGTTTCATGAAGTTATCGATTTCTGGTGAGAGGTTAGGATTGAAGCATTTTCTATTTCTTTGGGAATGTATTTCTTACCTGGTTGGTGGATTGTGTTGTTGAGAAGTAAGTGCTTGGTAGAAGGAAGGGAATTGCTTGAGAGCAAAGTTGGATAGGATTTTTTCTAAATGTGTTGTGAATTCAGTCCACTTGGCTTTTTTGTAGTTGGTGTGTAGTATTTCGTTAGTGCTGTGGATGGGTTGAGTTAATTGAAATGTGATGAGGATTGGAGAATGTTAAGAGATTGGGCAGGATGTGGGATGTGTGTTGGGGGAGAGTGTGTCAGTAGTTGTGCATGGATTGCAGATTCACAGGGGTGTAATGTTTAGGGACAGTAAATTGGTGTATCAGAGATGGCGCCATTTGTTGCAGAGAATCAAAGCTTGAAAGGTGGATACCTCAGTTACAGGTGGGAGATATGCAGATGAGGGGAACAGGTTTTGGTTCTATCTCACCTGCTGAGGTTGCTGGGGTAGCAACAATCATGGAGAAAAAGGTATTGGCATAGAAAGAAGAGAAAAAGAGGTACAGAAAGGAGGAAATCCCAGGCACAGCAAGGGGGGGAGGGGGTTCTTTGACCTTTGCCAGAGGGCTAGACAGCACTTTCTTTTCTTCTAAAGTTATCTTAAATGTGTGGGTTTGTCACTTGCAAGTGGCTGCCATTGAACCTGATAGTGTATGAAGGGTCATCCCCTATAAAAGGTGGAGTCTGTATGGTTTTACAATTATTTCATAACACCTTTCTATTCTATGGTAATGATGAGACTAACACCTATTCCAAAACTATATTGATGATAATTCATCTGTCGTCCTTTAATCTAAACAGACCATAAGGGTAGGTTTCAAAATCTTCAGGAATGTCGCAAGAAAGACGACATGCCATTTGACATTCCCCATTGAGCTAAAACAAGTCTCTTGCCTTTTAAATTGCAATATGGAAATCATTCTTTTCTTCTGTTCCTCAAGCTTGTCTGCATAAACCAAAACCTCCGGCTGAGGCAAGGCCAAAGGCTCATGATAAGGGTTAGCCTGAAAGGAAAGGCTGCAATGAAGAAAGACAGTATTCAACACCCAGCCTGAAATCAACTGCCATGACTAACAGGATCTTCTTTCCAATAAAGACATCCAAAGGAAAAGTGAATGTCCAAATGAGAGAATGTTAACTGTGGCATAATGACAAATGAAATGAAATAATAAAAAGAAGGGGTAGGGGGCAAAGTAGGATGGATTACCATAAGGCAAGTTAAGGCCAGCAAATTCCCTAGCTTAATCTAGGGTCATTAAATGCAATCATTATATACAGGAAAGAAAGTTTCCACCCAGCCTCTCTTAATTCACATATGGGTACTATTGTATTTGATCTTCTATGACACACACCTGACATCATAAGGTATTCTTAGTTCCCAATGCATGGAGTGCCTGGGCTTTCTATCTTCAGAAATGCGATGGAAGAATTGATTTTATTTGTCTATATTTTGAGAGTAAAGGCATTCATTCATCCCTTTACTGAGCTATCACAGCCCTTCAAATTAGAGGTGTTGATAATCCTCAAACTGTCTAGCTGAGCAGCCATAAGCTCCTGAGGCCTGTAGTGACCTCTCCTACAGAACCCTGAGGGGTTATATAGTGTTGTTGGCCTGTGATTGAGTGCAGTAGTCTTTAATAATGTGTTGAATAGGAGGAAAGGTGGATCGTGGATGGGCATTTGCAGTCACATCCAACCTTTTCAAGCAGTTTGGGAGTGCTAGGTGAGGTCCAAATGACAACTTGGACAGGTGGACTCTGTTCTCACAAGGGAGGAAGGAAGGATTCCAGGAGAGTGGATGTAAAGAGGCTGTGGATGCAGCCGGATGTGTGAAGGGTTGTCATTGGGCTGTAAATATTACTCAATATTTTTTTTTAATTTTAAGAGCTCATCTGGCAACTGCCTACTTGGGCATTAGTCACCGTATTAAAAACTGCCTAGTACTAGGCTACTTAAGAATAAGATTAAAAAAAACACTAAAAATAAAACAAAACAAAAAGGCAATGAGCAGGAAGCAAGCTCGGCGTCATGGGGAAGGTCCGCCTCCCCCTGGTGCGGGAACGTGCAACCTACTAAAATAACCAAAACCAACAAAAAAAAAACCCAACTAGTTAAATAAAGGTGAGAAGGCAGGCCTCCCCAAGAAAAGTCTATAAGTACATCAGTCCATGTGCACGAATCCGTCCCGAGTAGAAAGGACAGGCGGTAGCCCCCCCGCCCATCCCAGTACCGGAACAGGTAGCGTACGCAGAGATCGCCCACTAGGACATTCAACAAGAATGTGCAGAACAGTCTGGGGATGCAGTCTTCACAATAGGGCGGTGATGAGCTCTCCATCAAATGGCAGTGCATCCCGCGAGTGTGTCCAATTCGGAGACAACAGAAAGCAACTTTAAGATCCCTTCAACTGTCTCCCATCTTCTTTGCCAAGCAGCCAGAGGAGTTGGTCCGGTGGCTGCATCATCGCGGACTCTTTGGCGCGCTAATTCCCTGCAATTCCAACATGTCCAGTAACCCAGCAAAAGATAATCTCGACATCTGCCCGGCTAGCCAAAACCATGGCGTCACTGATATTGCGAAACAGGAAAGCGGAGATTCCAATGCCCCGAGAGCACTCAGGGCGCTTTGAGTCACTATAGATCACAATACGGTCTCCGAACCGCACACGTCGCGTAAATCCCCAGTACCGAGTGGTGTATTGCCACCAGCTCAGCCGTGAAGACAGACAGAGCCCTGTATCCCCTCTGTTTGAAGTCAGCAGAGCCCTGCTGACTTCAGGCAGAGGGGATACAGCGTGAAAGCCGACCCCCTCTTCGGACTTGGAGCCATCTGTATACACTGGCACGGTTCCAGCGTGACACGAGGTGTGCTCCAAAAAGGTCGAACGCAATACTCCCGGCGCAGTACAGGACATCTACAGGCAAATAATGCACTGTGCATGGCGTAGAGCGAGTGGCATCTCCCCAGCATCGACCAACAGGCTCTCAATGGGGAAGGTGCGGAAGGCACCGGTCGCAAGGCGAAGGCCGGTGTGGTAGATCGAATCCACCTTCCGCAATACACGCTCGGCTGCGGATTCATAAAACTCGCATCCGTAGTCGAGCTTCGAACGAACAAAGGATTGATTAAAAAGTAAGACAGTAGCCCTATCAGCGCCCCAAGTGATGAACGCCACGGAACGAAGAATATTCATGGCGCGGATACAACAGACCCTAAGGCTGCGAATATGAGCCTCCCAGGTGAGGCATCGGTCGAATACAAGACCAAGGAAACGGTGCGATTCAACCACTTCCAGGCGCACTCCATTGAGAAACAAAACTGGGTCGGGGTGGAGCCGTGGATGGCGGCAGAAGTGCACCACCTTGGTCTTGGCCAAAGAAAACCGAAACCTGCGCGCTTCCACATAGCGAGAGACGCGGTTAAGTGCCTGTTGGAATCGATGCTCCAAAGTTGGCATCTGGGCCGCGCCAAAAGAGATCGAAAGGTCGTCCACGTAGAGCGTATCGAGAAATCTTCAGGCAGTATTCTCCTGGAGAATGGGAGGGGGAGGCCTGCGAGAACTTGCCCGGAATCATTTTGACTCGCTTCCACACCTCTGCTAAAGGGGTCTTCCCGTTAAGTGAAGACACGTATGCTCACCAAGAAGAGCGGCGGGCGTGCTTCGAAATATACAAGAACCTAGCCCTAGCCCGACGAAATTCACCGACAGTGAAATCGTTCGGACGGCGCTTATAGCGCATGTAGGCATAGCACTTCTGCTTGAGGGCCGTCTCATTTTTTTTATTAAGAGCTCATCTGGCGACTGCCTACTTGGGCATTAGTCGCCGTATTAAAACTGGCCTAGTTCTAGGCTACTTTAAAATAAAATTAAAGAGAAAAAAACAACACCCCAAAAAGGGGGAAAGGAAGCAAGCTGGTGCGTCGGGGAGAGGTCTCCCGGCGCAGGAGCGTGCAACTAAAGGAAAAAAAACAACAAAAAACAAAAAACAAAAGCAAAAAACAAAACAAAACAAAAAAACAAAAAAACAAACCTTGCTTAAATAATAGGGAGAAGGCCTGCCTCTCCAGGGAAGTCAACAAGTCCACAAGTCAATGTGCACGAATCTGTCCCGAGTACAAGGGACAGGCGGTAGCGACCCCGCCCATCCCGGTACTGGGACAGGTATCGTGCGCGAAGATCACCCAGACTGGGACATTCGACAAGAATTTGCCGAACAGTCTGGGGGACGACGCAGTCGTTGCAATAGGGCGCAGGCGAGCGCTCCATCAAATAGCGATGCGTCACACGAGTGTGTCCGATTCGGAGACGACAGAAAGACACCTGAAGCCGCCGCGGCATTGGGGGATAGGTCCATGGGAACAGTCGCGGCGCAATGGCACGCCACTTTAAGTTCCCTTCGACAATCTCCCAGTCGGAAGAGCTGCCCGTATTCCTGCCATGTAGTCGGTGTGAGGAAGAGCGAAACGCTGGTCCGGTCGCAGAGTCCCGGCAGAGTACAAGCTTTGGGAGAAGAGGCGTGGCGACAAATAGCCAAATGTGGTACCCTCCAGGGTGGCGTCCTGGGCAGAACCAGGGGCGCCACCGGCCCGAGGGCTATATCTACCTCGCGAAAGACTTTCCTGGCCCTAAAACCAAAGGGCTTAGGGTATGACTGGCGTCTCTCTGCGGCATAGGCACCATCGAGATCAGCTGCGGATGCAGTGAGAGCTGTTGGCGACTGAGGGAGGCGCCGGGCTCGCGCGTACAGGTGAGTGATGCACTGAAGCGGCGCAGAGCGAGTGGCATCTCCCCAGCATCGACCAACAGGCTCTCAATGGGGGAAGTGCGGAAGGCACCGGTCGCAAGGCGAAGGCCGGAGTGGTGGATCGAATCCACCTTCCGCAATACACGCCCGGCTGCGGATGCATAAAACTCGCATCCGTAGTCAAGCTTCAAACGAACAAAGGATCGATAAAAAAGTAGGGCAGTAGCCCTATCAGCGCCCCAAGCGCTGAACGTCACGGAACGGAGAATGTCCATGGCGCGGGTACAAGAGACCCTAAGGCTGCGAATATGAGCCTCCCAGGTGAGGCGTCGGTCGAATACAAGACCAAGGAAACGGTGCGACTCAACCACATCCAGGCGCACCCCATTAAGAAACAAATCTGGGTCGGGGTGAAGCCGTGGATGGCGGCAGAAGTGCACCACCTTAGTCTTGGCCAAAGAAAACCGAAACCTGTGCGCTTCGGCATAGCGAGAGACGCGGTTCAATGCGTTTTGGAGTCGACGCTCCGGAGTTGGCATCTGGGCCGCGCCAAAAGAGATCGAAAAGTCGTCCACGTAGAGCGTAGCGAGAACATCTTCCGGCAGCACCGAGGTGATGCCATTGATGCTCAGGGCAAAGAGTGTGACACTGAGGACACTTCCCTGCGGGACACCCTCTTCCTGCTCCTTTGGGCCGGAGAGGGCTCCCCCCCACCCATACGCGGAATCGACGATCTCGCAAAAATCCAAATATAAACATTGGGAGGCGTCCCCTCGCCTCCATCGTGTGGAGAGTCTCCATGATACCGTATCGCTATGCGGTATCATAGGCCTTCTCCAGATCGAAAAACACCGTGGCGTAGTGCTGTCTACGAAGGAAAGCCTCGCAGACGGCATTTTCCAGTCGGAGCAGAGCATCCGACGTGGAGTGGAACTTGCGGAAGCCGCACTGTGCGGAAGACAGATGGCATCCGCTGTCCAGGAAAAAGGCTAATCTAACATTTACCAATTTCTCCATCAACTTGCACACGCAAGAGGTTAGAGAGATTGGGCAGAAACCGGTCGGAGTAGAGTGATCTCTCCCCGGTTTGCGAAAGGCGAGCACAGTAGCGATTCGCCAGGAGTCTGGGAGAAGACCTTCCACCCAGATCCTGTTGAACAAATCTAACAGAAAGGCCATGCCTCGCTCACCCAGGTGTCGAAGCATGGCGTACGGGACATCTTCCGGACCATGGGCGGTGTCCGCGCACGAAGCAAGAGCGGAGCACAACTCACTCACAGTAAACCTGTCGTTGAAGGGTTCTCCGCCTCTGGAGGTAAAGTCCAGCCGGCGGCCTTCGGCGATATCACGACGTGCAGTGAATGCTGGCGGAGCAGCATCACGGCTAGAGAATGCGGAAAAAGCGGTCGCTAAGGATTTCGCCACGGACGAAGGGGCCGAGATTGCGGCCCCATTCTCCTGGAGAACAGGAGGGGGGTCCTGCGAGAACTTGCCCCGAATCCTTTTAACTCGCCTCCAGACCTCTGCTAAAGGGGTCTTCCCGTTAAGTGAAGACACGTATGCCCGCCAAAAAGAGCGGCGGGCGTGCTTCGAAGCGGGGTGCGCCTCTCCGCAATTGACACACTTGGCCACACATGATTTAGACTTATCGTGTGCGGCCTTGGAGCAATTTACACAGACTTCGGGTGACCCCGACTTTGCACATCTACAAGATCGATTCATATGGCCAAAGCGGTGACAGTAATAGCACCGCCGCGGCAGTGGCACGAATGCCTTCACGCGGTAGCGGTACCAACCAGCACACACCGACTCAGGGAGCTAGTCACAGTCGAACGTGACAAAGAGTGTAGGAGTCGGTCTTGAGGCCCCTTCCTGTTTTCTCATCACACGTTCAACCTTGACCGCCCCATGGTTAACCAACTCTAAGGTGATGTCCTCAATGGAGAAGTCAACGAGTTCCCTCGCATAAACTACTCCTTTCACAAAGTTCATGGTAGAGTGCGGCGTCACACTCACCGGGGTGCCATGAAGTGTCCGAAGAGCACTTATCTTGGCCGCCTCGGCGGGATTCGCCGCATTCGCCAGAAGGCTGTCGTCTGAGAAACGGGTCACCTTCGGCTCTCTACCAATTGCACTAGCTAATCCTCTCCTCTGATGGATCATGTTGCCCTTGGACAACATGGTGCCATCGGGGGAGCGAATAACGAGGAAGCATTTGAAGCCAGCGGGCTCGAAAACGCCAGGTAACCTCTGAATCAGGGGCCCCGATGTCATTGAGGCTCCGCCCTGTGCACTCTTGGTGTTAGTCTTGGTCAGGGGCTCCGCACACGAGGGGCCGGATGTGCTGATCTTGGCTTGGTCGCCTACCAAAGTGGCAGCAGACCCATCCGTCCCCGCAGCCCCCGCGGATGGAGAGGAGCCCCGAGTCTTTTTCGTCTTTTTAGTCCTTTTCTTTTTTGGAGAGGAGGGCGGGGAATGAACCCGCTTCTCACCCCCGCCAGCAGAAGCCCCCAGGCCAGATGGACCGGCCTCAGCCAGGTCCCTCTCCAAAATTGAGAAGGTCCTGGTTGTCGTAGGGGCACCTGTCGGAGGAGATCCCTCCCCTCCTTTTACTGCCTCGGAGCCCTCAGCCATTTGAGGAGGACCTTGCATAGGGGCGGATTCGGGTTCGGTGCTTGGCGCCAAGCCCGAATTCGCCCCCATGGAAGGCCCTACCGTCTGAGGCTGGGTCTCCTCAAGGACCATGTCTATCACAGGAGGGGCCTCCAGTTGGCCATCCCCTCCCAGGACATCGCAGGTCCCCTTGGCAGTGTCGCCAGTCTTGTGTGGGGAGGCTCAGTCCTTGACCCCGGCAAGGTTTAAAATTCTTGCCAGCAGGTCTTTTGAGGGAAGCGACCGAAGGGGCCTGGCTTCCCTCTCCCTCTTAAGGGGGTTTGCCCTACCGAGCCGCTTCGATGGGGAACGGCTGGCTTTCTTGGCAGTCCCCTTGGAAAGAAAAAAGGGGACTGCCGCTGGAAAAAGGGAGGTGCCCGAAAGCACCTCCAGAGAAGGGGGTGAGGGGGAGTTCCCTGCACCCGTAGGCGAAGGAGAGGAGTAAGCCTCCTCTCCGGTTAGAGAAATATGGAGGGTCCCCTGTGCAAGCACAGGGGGGGGGAGACCTCCATTTTTTTGCTGGAGCTGCCTGA
This sequence comes from Ceratothoa steindachneri, assembly GCA_963969495.1. NCBI lineage: Eukaryota > Metazoa > Arthropoda > Malacostraca > Isopoda > Cymothoidae > Ceratothoa > Ceratothoa steindachneri. The sequence goes on from OZ018336.1 coordinate 25,315,822, forward strand.
GGGCGGCTCCGTTGTTCTTGGGGAAGTTGGGGGTTGGGGTTTTTTTGTTTGATCTTCATCATTGGGCATGGTGACCCTTTTTTTAACACAGGATGCAATAGCGCACACCTCTCGCAGTAGCCCGCACTGCGAGAGGTGCTTACAAGCCCGGCAGAGCCAGGCGCCGCCATTTGGGACCACCCCTCCCGCCTGGTGGCCTGGCAGTTCATCAGCATGGCGGCTCCACCTTGAACATGGCATAAAATATATAGATTGTGAAGAGGAGAGGAAAAGGGATGTGAGGAAGGTATGGGTGGGGATGAAGCAGGTTGTTAAAAACCAGCCACCCCAGACCGGAGCTCAGGGGTTAGGGAACATTGTCCCCCACCCCCTCAGCCCCGATGCGGGATGGTTGGCTGAAAGGAAGGTCAACATCTACCCTGTGAAATTAGAGGCTGACCAGAGAAAGTTGTGGGAGAGGTTGTGTGAAAAGAGAGGAAACAAGTGTTTTGAAGGAAGGAAGAGAGGCTAAGCTGGGGCCGGACGGAGCGCTGGATCCCGTCAGTCTAAACCCTAAGAGCAAGGGTGGGGAAAGGGACATTCTACCCCTTGATAAGATGTGTTAAACTGCACCTACCTTCCGCTTGACCCCTATGTTTGGCCACAGGGCACAGTGGTCCTGTGTATCATCTTCCATCTCAAGTCTCGCTCTGGCAGTTACAAGAGGCTCTTGTAACAACCTGGTAACAAGTGAGAAGGACTTCACATAACTGGGTCGGTACACAATCAGGTCGGGTCGAAACACCTTGTAAATTCTGCCAATTTTGAAAAGCAACAATGAAAGAAAATGCAAAGGGGTGCAATTTTCATTATAACATTGAGTGAAAAATGCTGTAGTCAAAGGATGCACATTCACAGTAAGGAAAGAGTGAAAAAAAGATGCAAAAATAAAAGATGATGTGAAAAAAAATTGAAAATAAGCAAGGGTGACATAAACCTCAAACTGAAAATGTCAGGTTGGAAAAGAAGAAACCACAGAATTACTCTTGCATTTTTTTTTTTTTACATAAAACATTCAAAATTAGATAAGAACATAAGGAGTTTGTATAACACAAATCAAAAGCCTATGCAAGGAAGCTCCTGTAAGGTGCAGTGATTGTTCTAACAATAGAGGAGTTCAAAGACACTTTAAACTTCTTGGGAAAAATAGGAACAAAATTGAACCACCATCAACAAAGAAATGGAAGCTTATATATATACAGTAGAACTAGAAAGGTAGTAAATAGAAATGTCATTTAGTGACAAACTTTAAATCATTACTGTACTAAACCTGATAAGATGCGGAATATAACGATTAAAGCCTAGTTTCCGATCAAGCCGAAGTAACAATTGTACTCTTGATGGAATAACATCTTCTCGCTGTGTGATTTGACACAGGATTTTGCAGACATGATGACACTAATGAAAGAAACAATTTGTAAAAATTTAAAATCATGCTTCCATGATTTAAAGATATGATTCTCAGTTTTCTAATTAAATCACCAATTAAAGCTGTAAAAATATTATGATTGCTGAATAGCTAATAATGAGGATGATTTTTTTTTCTAGTATGTCTAGTCTTCTTCCCATTAGTGCCTACATTCCCATAAACAGGCCAGTTATAATTAAAAAAAAAAATGTATATAATTTCATCAAGGTCTGTATGTTGTCTAATAGGATACATGATTTTTTTTATATATCATTCACGCATTTCAAAAATTCACAAATTGAATCATTTTAAGGCTATCTTAACTTTAAAATGCAATATAATTCATAAAATATATGAAAGACCTAATCAAAACCATGATTATACATACTTTCAGAAAATGACATCAGCAGCTTGAATAACAATTATTCATTTTAAATATATTTATATTTTAATCAATGCCTAAATATCAATGATATAAAATATATGTAATGACTAAATCTTTATCACAGCCAAATGAGTGAGTAGTGGAGACATTATTATGGACTAAGTTAAAGAATAAATAGATAGCCAATAGAGATAAGGAAAAGAAAGAATTGGCAGCATCAAGGAAGAAAAGCGCCCCAATCCAATCAATTAATATAAAAAGGCATAAATTACTATCCCAGCCTCTCAATTAATGCATGGGTGAAATATCATTTAATCTCCTATAATGCACACAGTATTCTTACAACCCAATTAGAGAGAGAATACAAACGAATCTATTACAGTACTTACTGTTTTTAAACTGCTAAGCATGTTAAATAATGCTGGGTAGCAAACATGAACATAATGATTTGATTCATCAATTACGTGAAAATGGAGAAGCGCCATCAGCCATGAGAGAATACTTGACTGCCAAGTAGAACTGACATTCTGCCAATACAAGTTAATTTTTTTTTTTTTTTAAAAAAGACCATACTATAACCTCTCTGAGCAATTATAAGAAAAACCCCCTCAAAATCTAAATAATGAAATAAATCTTAGTTCTTATTCCCACTACCAGATTAGCCATCTATGTATAATAGGCCTATTTTTAAATTTTATTCTTATTGAGAAATTTGAAGGACTTGTATTGTTTGGGTATGAGCAAAATAAATCGAAGATAGTTTAAAGCTAGCTTAAATTAAGACTTGAGGATGGCTGAGATGATAAAAATCTGGTCACTGTTTTAATATGTAGAATGAGAGGTAAGAATCTTTCTAATGTTCCCAATGTTTTCTTTATTTTATGCCTTTGGTGGAATCACCAGATGGGTGCTATTAAAATAAATCTTCTGCCTTAAGCTCAGCCCTTTAGAGTTGGATCATCATTTTTGAAAGGCTCCATAAATGCTTGTATGTGTCAGCCTTATTTATCTAATGGCGGCTTTCCATGCTACTTGATCTCTGGTTTATATACCAAGCGCATAATTTTTCTTTACAAGCAACATTGGTAAATTAACAAGTGCAATTTTCTTGAGATAAAGATTTAGTTTATAAATCATATTTGTATGTGTGCTTCTATGTGAATCACTGAATGACTTAAATTATAAAATAGCATAAAAATCTATTATCTACGGCAGGTGTCAGCAAACCCTGGCACTAGCCAAACTTGAAATGTGAAAAGATTTTTTCCTCTCCTTTAATTTTAGGCCTTTTCTGAAAAAATTCTAAAAATTATACTAAATATGCCAAATCTTTAGCAGTATCAAGATCTCAAATGTATCATATGTATGGAAGTGTTTTTTTATCTGCATGGTGCCAGAGGAAAATGTTAGATTTCAATAATTATCAGGGGTTAGTAATAATTGCACATATGTAGTGGTGAATTCATTTTAATATCATATTTTCTTCAAATTCTATTTCTTTTTTTAAGTGTGTATTAATGGCATGTTTGAAAAATTAAGTTAGAATAGATATAATTGTCCATTTTAGTCACCATGGATAACAGATTTGGAGTTTATTTTACAAAATATGGAGTTATATGCGTGCACACACATGATATCTCAAAACTTATCCAAAATAAGCCATGATATGGATCACATTAAAAAATAATTCTATATTTTCTAATGATAAAATTTAATGGAATATTCTTTTAATGGAATATTTACTGTATTTGGGGGCATATCAAAGGCTGATGATTTTTTTTTAATGGAATTGGCATGCAAGACCAAAAGGTTTGCCAACGCCTGATCTATGGTATTCTGATTGGTTGAAATCTGACATGGTGAGACTGTTTAATCATTCCATATGTAATTATGAACATTTCTTAGTTTTGATTGGTCAATTGACAAATAATTTATATTTTTCCAGGTTTCAAGGCGCTTATGTTGTGAAAGCATTTCATCACTCAGAAGTTTGAGGCATAGTACTAATGCAATGTCAATGCATGGATTGGCTGGCCTGTTCAGTAGATGAATTGGTATTATAAGGTAAATTTTTCATATTTTGTTGAAATATTTGCTAAACCAATTTATAACCTTAGCTATATATACTACTTTAATAATCAATTTACCAACCAGTTTCAGGACAGCACCTCTACCCTACAGAAAAACAAAAATCTATTAGATCGTGATCTCCCCTCTGCAACCTCCAATAACCTTAAAACATCTCATCCTATCCTAGGAGATATCTATTTATTTTTTTTAATTTTAGGAGCCTATTTGGCAACTACCCACTTGGGCATAAGTCACCGCAATCATGACAGCCTAGCACTAGGCTACTTGAAAATAAAATGAAAACAACAATAAAAAGGGAAAATGGCAACAATTAGGAAGCAAGCTCTGGCGTCGGAGGGAGGTCTGCCTCTCCTCAGCGTAGGAGAGCTCTAGAGAAGATCACACGCTGTCGCAGCTTTCCTGAGCGCTGGCAGGTTCAATTGAGGAAAGAATAAAAAGTCAATTCACACGAGAAAATTACAATGCAAATGACCACAAATTAATAAATAGCTGAGTATTTATTGCAAAATAATACCATTCCAGAGTTTAGTGCATGCAAAATATCCAACTTTAAAAGGTTACAAATCTAAATGCCCTAATTAGATAAATTAAACTTAAATAAATTTAATGCAAAATATATATATATACCATTAATGTTGCACTTGATACTGCCAGAGGAATTATCTCATAAGGGAAATCACTACTTAAGGGTATACATGAATAGAGCAGCTTTCTTCTTGTGATAATATCTGGGGGAATGAAATGCACAAATTTGAATTGGATAAACATATCTTTTTAAAGATGACACTATTATGCAATTCATTTTCATTTCAATAACTTTTCATAAAATAGAATTCTTTTTCCACTTACCATAATGATCTTGAAAGATAATTTCAGAACATAATCTTTTGATATAGTAAGCTGAAAGCCCACATTCAGCTGACAGAGAAAATGCTTCAATTGATGATTTTAGCGTTAGCTTATCCAATTTTTGAGGAAGATTCAGTTTGTCTGGTGGTACAAATAAGATCTAAATTAGATTGTAATATGAACAATTATAAAATAGTTTAAAAGTACTCATTTTTACTATTCATATAAAGTACCAGTAACAAAGAGAAGGGACCAAGAACAAGAAACTTTCCCATCCATAATATGTCAGTGAGAACAAGTGTATTTAAATATTAAGTATAGAAGTTTAGCAAAACATTGAGAATATATATTATATACATATTTAGATATATCTAATATCTATATTTTGTGAAAATTTCAAGTGAATGTATTAAATATTTCGTAAGTTATGAGGAAATAAACTACCTTCCAAACTGTAGTGGCCAAAAGTTAAGGGTCACTTAGAAAAACAATGTAAAATGGCTACTATTAATATTTTGTGAACCTCCCTTTACCAGCAATGACCCTCCGACATTTTTTACCACAGGACTGAATTAATTTCTTTCAAAATGATGGGGTAATATTGTTACATTCATTTTTCAATAATACCCAGAGTTCATCTTGGTTCTTTGGATTTCTCCTTCGAGTCCCATCTCCAATAATCTTCCAAATGTTTTCTATAGGGTTGAGATTGGGACTTTTAGGTGACCAGTCCATGAGATCAACTCCTTTATCACTCAAAAAATCTTTGACTGCCTTCGCAGTGTGGCAGGGAGCGTTGTCCTGCATGAAGATAGGAGGTTGAACTGACGAGGATCGGAGATGTTGAAGGGCATGCTGTCTAAGAATCTGCTTGTAGATTTCAGCATTGACAGTCCCTTGTAGGCAAATAAGTGGACCAGGACCAGCAGCAGAGATCACTCCCCATACCATCATACTGCCTCCTCCATATTCCACTGTCTTCTTCACACATGCACGAGATAACCTTTCACCACATCTTCATCAGACATACATCCCGCCATCAGAACCAATCACATTAAACTTCAATTCATCACTAAAATGAACCTGGGCACACTTTTCTTCTGTCCAAACGATATGTTTGTGATCGTAATGAAGATGGGCTCTTTAATTCTTCTTGGAGATCAGAGGTTTTTCTGCCAGTGCCCAAGCAAGCAACCCAGAACCTCATAACCTACAAGAAACTGTTTGCACAATACGTTGACATTGGAGGTGGAACTGAACTCACAGGATATCTCAGCAGCACTCCTAAACCTATCCTTCAGTGACATTCTAACCATAATACGATCCTGTCTTGATGACATTCTGCAAGGTCTACCAGTTTGGGGTTTAGCATCTGTCAATCATGATGACTTAAAACGAGCTACAATTTGTTGCAAAACACTTCTGGACCTTCCTACAGTATTTGCTCTCATAGAATTTGACTTGCCCTCTTAGTGAAGGCACACTATCCTTTGTTTTTAATCACAGGACGCCGGTCGTCTCTCACAAGCCACCATGCTGACAGATGAACATTCCAATAATGTACCAATGATCATAAGAAGTAACTGTTCACCCATCAACACAAATACCTCAGTTGATAGTTCATTTTTTCTAAGTGACCCTTAACTTTTGGCCGCTGCAATTTGAAAGATAGTTTGTTTATTTCCTCATAAATTACAAAATATTTAATACATTCACTTGAATTTTTCACAAAATATAGATATTAGATATATCTAAATATGTGTAAAATATATAGTCTCAACATTTTTTAAACTTGTATAAATATTTAAATACACTTGTTCTTACTGACCCTTGTATTATACCTGACTATAAAAACAAGTAAAAATAAATGAGCAAGGGTTTTACCAACAATTTGGAATTTTATGAGGCTCTGAATTCTTAAGCGCAACTTACATCTTAATGCGGCATCTTAACCATGGATATCTACAATGTAAGGCAAGGTCCATAATGCTGACCCAAATTGGATCCTTATCCTGTGACTTAGCAGAGCTAATGAGTCTTAGCTACACTCTAATGAGAAGCAGGGCTTCCATTTGGCTAGACCAAAGCCCTATGCATGTTAATATTAGTTCTTAGAGTGGCCCAAATTAGTCATATTTCAATTTTTTAAATATTTTATACAAAGTAAGTTAACTATGATATAATTACTGTGTCAGTCGGTTGGAAGTAACCATTTTACTTTTCAATGAGTTTTGGGGGTAATAACGTCGTAACTATTGGGCCAATTCTAACAAAATTTGAAACCCTTCTGTTGTTTTACACTCTCTTTTGAATGATCTAATTTCCAAGGTCCTCCCAAGCTTAGTTCAGGAATTATTGAAAGTTTTGAAGGTCGTAAGGTCCTAAGCCAAAATAAGTGAGATCAAATGACTTAGGTTTGTTGACCTCGTTATATCTTCAGATAGGCTTTGCTATGTACTAAGAAACAATATTTTTTTCCTTACCCGTTAGATTAGAAAATTAATTATAGCAATAAAAATTTTTACAAATCAAATTCTTAATATAAATATTTTTTTATAATATCCATGGCTAAAAAATGAATAAATAAATAAAGTTAAATATGCTAGGAAAAAGCTATGTTTAAAAACATGGGCAACTTCTTTTTCAAAATGATATTTGTTAAAAGAACTTTCAAGTGAGTGAACCCATGATATAATAATTATTATAATTACTAAATACAAAAATTGGTTTTCACTCCCTTCAGGAAAATTTTACTACCCTACACTGATATACCATAAGATCTTCAATACTAAAATGGTGTTCATCTTTACATTTGGGACAAAATAACTGATGGAAATAGGATTCAGAAAGAATGACACTCAATAACAGCAAAAGAGAGACTTAACTCTTCAAAATCAGATTGACACCTTTCAAATAATCCCCAAAGAGGAATGGAAAAAATTAATGAAATATTTTCTCAACATTAATTATACGAAAGATAGAAATTTGCCAAATATACTATCATTTTAGTATAGAGCTTTTGTTATAGTTTTATTTAGTAAGTTGTATAAAGGAATTATTGGCAAAGAAAATAAATTGTCCGTAAATTCTACTACTTTATTGAACAAATTCATAAGTACTACATATCTGAATAGAGGGTTAATCATTACAAGCTTCAACTTCCACCACAAATACAAAGGTTGGTGCGCATCAATGCCACTAAAACTAGACATCCTCTCACACCCACTTTATGCTATATCAAAATACAAAACCACTCATTGTTTTGTCCATGTCGAACAGCCTTTTGTAGAGATTTGTTGCTGTAATATCTTGTCCAAGTCAGAATTGTGCAAGGATGACTCCTCATGCGCATCTTCATTCACTTGCTCCTTAGTCACTCTTCACTCTTTTCTCTCTCAAATCCTCATTCACACAGTCAACCTCCCTTTTAGTCTTCCAGCCCTTCATACACCCTGACACCCACTTGTATATTCTCTTCACAAGTCTATTTCCATCCATTCTTCTTAGATTCCCATACTACCTCAAACCCACAATGTTGTGTTGTGTTGGAAGGCGGGAGCTGAACTTGAGTGTTGCGTTTGTCTCTTGCTGTCCCGCTTACAAATCATTTGTTGATCCTAAGTTTTTGAGTTGTCAGAAATTGTGTAAAAAATATATACACAATAATAAAAATAATAATGGCAAATATTCTTATAAGGCATTACACAAAACTACAAGAATTCTTCAGGAATATATACTAAAGTAATTCATTTATTCTTCAATGGCACGGCCTTGGGGAACCCGGTGGCAAAATCTACTAAAGTTAGCATGTGACTGTGACTTCCACTCAACGGGGGGTGTATTGGATTAATGAGATCAATTACATCAAGAGAAAATGGCTCTGAGATTAGGGGTCCTCTCTGCAATGGTGTAGAGCACTTATCTTGGCCGCCTCGGAGGGATCCGTGGCACCTTTCGGCTCTCTACCAATCACACTAGCTAAAGCTCTCCTCTGATGGATCATGTTGCCCTTAGCCAACATGGTGCCATCAGTGGAGCAAATAACGAGGAAGCGTTTGAAGCCAGCTGGCTTGAAAATGCCTGGTAATCTTTGAATGAGTGGCCTCGATGTAATCAAGGTTCTGCACCCGGGGGGCAGAGGGGACGGATGTGCCAATCTTGGTTTGGCCGCTTACCGAAATGGCAGCAGACCCATCCATCCCGGCCACCCCAGCAGATGGAGAGGAGCCCCTCCCCCTGTTTGTTTTTCCCCCTTTTTAGGAGGACAACATGGAATGAACCCTCTTCTCCCCTCCACTGACAGGAGCCCCAAGGCCGGATGGACCAGCCTCAGCAAGGTCTTCTCCAAGATGGAAAAGGTACTGGCGGTTGTAGGGGAACCGGTTGGAGGAGGAGATCCGATCCCTCCCCTCCTTATACTGCCTTTGAAACCCTAGCCATTTGAGGAGGACCTTACATAGAAGCGGACTCGAGTTCGGTGCTTGGCGCCGAGCCCAGATTCACTCTTATGGAAGGCCTTACCGTCTGAGGCTGGGTTGCCTCAAGGACTATGTCTATCTCGGGTGGGGCCTCCATTTGGCTATCCCCCCCTCCCCCAGGACATCACAGGTCCCATTGGCAGCAGTGTCATTAGTCTTATCTTGGGAGGCACAGGTTTAGTATTCTAGCCAGCAGGTCTTTTGAGGGAAGCAACCAAAGGGGCCTGGCTTCCTTCTCTCCCCTAAGGGGGTTTGCCCTACCAAGCCGCTTCAATGGGGAGCGTTCAGCTATGCACACTCATCACCTCTCGCAGTAGCCCGCTCTGCAAGGGGTGCATACAGGGCTAACAGAGCCAGGTGCCGCCATTTAAGGCCACCCTTCCCACCTGGTGACCTGGCAGCCCTTCAGCATGGCGGCTCCACCTTGGGCACGGCATAAAAAAATAGAGTGGAAATGAAAAGGAAAGAGGATGTGAGGAAGGTATGGGTGGGGATGAAGCAGGTTGTTAAAAACCCATCATCCCAAACCGAAGCTCAGGGGTTTGGGAACATTGTCCCCTCCCCCCTCAGCCCCAATCCAGGATAGTTGGCTGAGAAGGTCAGCATCTACCATGTGAAAATAGAGGCCAACCAGAGAAAGTTGTGGGAGATGATGTAGGGGAGAAATACAGGCTATCTGAAAAAAGAGGCAAAGCTGGGGCCAGACAGGGAGCTGAGTACCGTCAGCACAGCAGCCAGGAAGGCAAATCACCGTGCTCCTTACGGGGTCAAGGACGGGTAATAGGCCTGAAAATTCTCAATAAAAATATAGACATTTAGAGAATATACAAAAATATAGCTATGAAATTAAAATCAATAGAATGGAAGTACAGGAATTTGAAACAATCAAAGGGTGTAAAAGGATATCAAAAATAAACTACTGAGAACTTGACAAAGGATAAAAACATAGACTATAGATGGATCAACAATAGATACAAGAACAGAGAATATAAAATCATAAAACAATATATTAAATTTTAGCTAAAAGATTAGATTCTTCTAAAAATTTAAAAATTCTATCCACACTAAGAGAGACATGAGTCTCAGACAAGATGATGCCCCGCAGAACCTGTTGGGGGGGGGGAAGGGGCATCATCCTCCGTCGGCACAAAATAACCTCCAGTCTACGTGGTCTTATGGTATGTGGCTATGGGAGGACTGAAGGTTTTATGGAATGGAGCTTGGTGGGAGGAAGCTCATCCCATAAGCCATAGGCTGACTACATATTCTGTGATGAGAGGATAGGCATCACAAAGTGGGACTGGGGCTGATGGGGGTTTCCCCAATGATGCCGCCTCCTTGGATGCAGCATCCGCCCTTTCAGTACCTGGGATGCCCACATGACTAGGCACCCAGCAAAAAGAAATCTTGTGAATAGAAGAAAGATAAAAAAAGCCACCGATGGATCTTGGGAACTAGGGGATGGCTAGAACCAAAAGCACCCAGTGCTTCCAGAGAACTAAGGGAGTCAGAGAAAATCGTAAGACAACCAGATGGCATAGGAGCAATAACAAAGAGTGCAGCAAGAATGGCAACAAGTTCTGCTGTGAAAACAGAAGCTGCACTTGGTAGGTGAACCAATGCTGTTCTAAGATGGGAAGAGAGCAGCAGCTCCAACTCCGTCCGATGACTTGGACCCATCAGTGAACACAAAGGTGCTAAGCCGATGGTGGGAGGAGTGTGTTGATCATACATGGTTCTCAAGGCTACAGGCAAGAACTGATCCTTGGGCCTACCAGTAAGCCACTTGCATACCACTACAGGTGGTATAAGCCATGGGGGAATCTTTGGTAATGAAAATGGAATAACAGAAAACTCCCTTAGACGTCCTGTGTGCTTGGCCCTCCGCAGAGCAAAGGGGCGAGCCAGATATGGAAATCTATCATATGAGGTCATGGTAATTGCTCAAGTATAAAAGATATTTGAGGTTAGACTTGAGCCTGTGAAAAGGAAGAGGAAAAGCCCCATTCTCTGCATAGAGACTCAGGGAAGGACTTGAAGGCTCCAGAAGCCAGGCACACCCCCTGGTTATGCACAGTATTTAATTTTTCAAGAATGGACGGCGAGACAGAGGAGTACACCTGTGACCAATAGTCCAGCTTTGACTGGACCAATGCTGAATACCAAAGCCACAGGGTACGTCGATCACTTCCCAAAGAAGTGTGTGACAGTAAATTCATTATGTCCATTCTCTTCAGACAAGACCTTTTCAAGGAGTCCAAATGAGGCCTCCAAGAAAGCCTTGAATCAAAGATCACCCCTAGGAATCTGAAATGGGGCTCAAAGGTGACAGGGACACCATAGAGTGACAAATGGGGAGGGTCCCATATCACCGATCTATGATTGTAAAAGTGGACAGCCTTGGTCTTTACTGCAGAAAAGTGGAAGCCCTTGGAAGAAGCATTATCATCTACAGTATTTATAACCCGCTGTAGCTTATGAATGACAAATAAAAGTCTAGGTGATGAACAGATAAGTGCTAAGTCATCTACATATAGAGTTGAGGAAATCTCAGCTGGGAGATTTGCAATAATACTATTGATGGCCACAGAGAAGCAGGTGAAACTGAGGACACTTTCCTGTAGCATACCTCAACTTGCTCTACAGGCTCTGATAGGGCATTTCCAACTTTTACACGTAGTGTGTGTGACATGAGGAATTGCTCGACAAACCTAGGGAGAAAGCCCTGCAAGCCCCAATCATGGAGTTGCTTAAGGATACCACGCCTCCAAGTGGTATCATATGCTTTCTCAATATCAAAGAAAACAGCAACAGAATGCTGCTTCTTTGAAAAAGCATCACTTATATAAGACTCCATTCTAACAAGCAAGTCGATGATACTCTGGGTTTTTTTTCTGAACCCTGATTGAGAGGGAGATATAAGATATTTGTCTCCAAAAACCAGAGGAGTCTTGTATTTATCATCCTCTGGAAAGCAGCCCTTAATCCATATGAAGTTATAGATGTCCAGCAAATGTGAGAGGAGGGATGAATGCATATTCCTAATCATATCATAAGAAATGCCATCTGATCTGGGTGCAGTGGATCCTCAGTGCTTCAGTGCATTATGGAGCTCATGGATAGAAAAGAGCCAGTTATAAGGCTCATTATCCATGTTAGGCTCCATAAAGTTGATAGGATGCTGCTCTTGTTGGAGCCTAAAGCGCTGGAATTGGATGGAATAGTTGCCTGGGCTTGAAATATTAGCAAACGATCTGGCCAAGACATGGAAATATGCGACAAGTCTCCCAACAGTTCTCTGGCCTGAACAATGTTGGGAGCTGTAAAGCCATTGGATTTTCCCAATAGCTTTTTTACCCTCTTCCAGATTTTGTCTACAGAGGTCTGCCAACTTATCAACATGATGTAACTATCCAATGAGGTCTTTCGAGCTTATCAAAGGGTGTGACACCGTGCTGGCCTTGCTCAGTTATGAGCAAGTTTCTTTACCATCATGGGGCACTGATGGTAACATCGGCAAGCCTGTTTAGATTCAGTGACGACTCTCGAGCATTCAGAAGACCACCAGGGCAATTGTGGTCCATGAGCAGTTGAGCCGGAAACCAGGATGGAGGAATTAACTGGATGATTGATGTGGGCTAGAGCGGTGCCTGTACTTAGGCCAGTTTGCTTTTTTAGTATTCCATCTTTTGCTAGGTGGTGGAGGAGGACCACCTGTACATGATGTTATTACAATGGGGGAGTGATCACTGCCTCACAAGTCAGGATCCACTGCCCAGTCAAAATCAGCTCTACAGCTTGGTGAACAGAGAGACAAGTCCACAAATGTAAAGCTGTTCATCTGGATGTGAAATGTGTAGCTGCCATCATTAAGAAAGCAGACATCACTAGTGCCCAGAAATCTTTCAATCATATTTCCTCTAGGTTGTTATCATGGTCCCCCCAAAAGGGGGTATTGAGCATTAAAGTCGCCACTCAATAAAAAGGGAGGAGGGAGTTGAGAAATTAAATTAGCTAACTTTGTAGCTAAAACAGTTGTATCTCTTTCCTCACCAGGAGGAAGATACAGCGAACAGACCAAATAATGGCGACTGGAAAACAGGCGGACAGCAACTGCTTGCAGGTCTGTGTTAAGAGAGAGCTGGTTGTGGGGAACCCTGTTGTTAACAAAAACAGCAGAACCATCAATTGGTTCTCCAGGGTTCTTATAATATCCCACAAAACCCGAAATGGCAAGTCTCCTGTAAAGCAATAGAATCGGGGTTGTAATCCTTAAGCAGGAGCTTGAACTCTTCCCATTTAGGTAAGAGACCTTGGAGGTTCAAATGAATAATTGGAAACATTGAAACCATTTAAGCATAATGGTAGATTTCTTCCTACCCTTAGGGGTATGAGATTTCGGATTTGAACTACCAGCGAAGTAGTTCGTGTCATACTAGCCTTAGGCTTGGAGTATGGCAAAGGAGGCATCAGAAGCTTGAGTTTGGCCTTTGTTTTTTCTTTAAGAGGTGGCGCATCAGATTTTGATAAGTGGCTGTAAGAGAGAACTGTCTTCACTGGAGAAGCAGGGATGGAAGCAACTCCAGGGGTCAGTTCAGGTGTTGAGGGAACAGATGATGTTGACACAGCTGGTGGTATTGGTTGGGATGGTAGAGGTGATGGTGGTGGCGAGGACATCGGCAAAAATTGTGAATTTGATGCTGATAGAGAAGGATGTGCAGTTAGTTTTTGAGAGTCCTCAGATGAGAGGGTAACTTCCACAACAGCTGGCTCTTGGAAAGGAGCAAAGGTTGGTTCCTTCTCAGTCAGGGATCGAAGGAATTTCAAAGCAGTATCAACAATGGGGGTGGAGTGATAACTGGCTTTGGAGCCGAAGAGCTTGGTCCTTTAGGGGCAGGGTGATTATCCAGAGGTGGAATGGATATCACCTGAGGACCAACATGATCTACATCCACATGTTCTGGAGCAGTAGCAAAGTGCTTAACCACCCTTAGGGAACCAGGAGAGGATGGAAGGTTCCTCTTCTTGTTGGTAACCTCAGAAGCAGTTAGGTGCTGACCAAAAGTGTTCCATCATGAGATGTACATTTAGGATGGGGAGGACTTTTTACCTGGTCAGGCACAGGAGAACCAATAGGAGGTCTCTGGCTTCTCCCTTTCTTTGGCAATGACTTCTCCACCACAGTTAGGGCATGGGTATTGAGAACAGGGCATCCCATGATAATCTGATCCACAATTCACACACAACCTTGCCGTTTACAAAACTTGCTTACATGGCCAAAGAGTTGGCAATGGAAGCATCACCATGGGTTTTCAACATAAGGCTAGACTGGGATGTTAAGATAGCCAGCCTTAACGTATTTGGGCAATTCCAATCTATTGAAGGTCAGGATTATGGTGGTGGTAGGTAACCTTTCACCATTTACAAACCTGGAAATGCGGTGAGCGCTTACAATCTTCTGATTGGTAAGTTTTGATGTCAGCCTGTCAATATTGTAATCTATTAACTCTCCCGATCGGATAACACCTTTACAGGTGTTAAATGTCAGGTGCGAAGCAGAGGACATGTCTACAGAAGCTAAAGACTGTAGGGTCTTAATCCGCTGATGCTGCTTGCTTGATTTCACCTTGACTATCAATGCGCCATCATTATATGGCCACATTTGAGCAGGTTCGCCACATTTCTCAACAAAATCCTGGTAGACGTTGAAGATGTCAGCCTTACTAAGAGGATTATCGTTCACTTTCAAGACTAAAAATCGGTCATAATCCAACTCAGGATCAATTTTTGATCCAAAAGGATCAAAGCATCTACCGTCAGGGTCCAAGGCACGATGACCAGAGACCTGGGAGTTATTTTTGTAAAATTTACCCATATAAGTAAATATTTTATTTTGGGCTGCCCCTGGAGCCGAGGGCATGCATCAAATCATCATCATGAGTCCAAAGAGCGCCCATACAGGGTAACCCGCCCCCCCCAACTCCCACTGTCATTTAAAAAACAGTGGAGCCGCATAATGGAGATTCTCTGGACTATGATGCAAAAACCTTCCAGAAACAAAATGATGACCCAGACAACCAAACCTCCTCTATGACACAGTCCTACAGATGATGCCCTCCAGTGGGCGCATCCGTCAACCCGTACAGAGGCAGAAGTAAGAAAGGATCAGTCCAAAAAGCATAGCCTGGTTGAGTACCAAGCGACTATGGAGCCCACAAAGCCATAGTCGCAACTTCTGTTGAAACAGAAAAAGAAAAGGGAGAAGTGAAAAAAATTAAAAAGAAAAAAATGTAAAAGAGGGTACCTAAGGTACTAAATAACTAAACTAAACTAATATATTAAAAATAAAAACCTAAATCTACCTAAAGCTAACAAAGTACCCAAAGAATGCATATTATGGAGAAGCAGAAGGAAAAATAGGAAGAGGAGTTGGAAAGAAGGATAGAAATAATTGAAAGGAAAACTGAAGGAGACGAGGCTAAACTGGGGTCGGGTGGGGCGCTGAGTCCCATCAGCAAGGCAGCCAGGATGGCAAATTTCCGCGCCCCTTACGAGGATCTTGGTAGGGAAGGAGATATCAAAGAGAAGGTTACCCCCATCCCCCCCTAGAACCCAACAACTACGATTGGCACCTGAGAGAAGAAACAGCCACACACCCAGACAGCCCCAAGGGAGCAGCAAGAATTTTTGCACAGTTGTATGACCCATGTTGGGTTCACTTTATCGGCTGTCACACCAGCTGATCGGCACCAGACCTTCGCGCGAGGCTGTGATGCATGCCAAGAATATCACCCTGCCCCCCTGGCACATCGAGTCTAATGAGATCCCCATCCCCCTTTTGGGGCCTTCAGCGACATCTTCCACCCAAGCAGTATATATACTTCGAGAAATTAGTACCATACAGCCCAGTCTTGGTTAGCAGTCTCGTATGCCCTGCTCTACTTCCAAATGGCTTCCAGCTACAAACGTGATACATCACTTCTCTACTAGCCCTCACTCATACCCAAGGCCAGAGTTCCTGACTGACAGACGATAGACACGAATAGGCATCTATCACTCGGGTACCGACTTTGTTCTCGTCTGGAGTACTCCCCCGTTCATTTCTCAGGGAAGTTAAAAGAAAAGGGAATCTTCTGAGTTGAACTTTGCAGCACGCCGCTTACTCATCGTACCCAAACAAAGCCTCCAGTTAACTAGGGTTTACGTGAGCCCCCCCCACCTTCCATTTGGTACTCCGGGTCTCATCTTATTTTTTATCATTTATTTACTTTTGCTAATAATATTTTCTTTGTATACAGTAGTTATTTCTCTACACGGACAGGCATCTATCACTCGGGTACCGACTTTGTTCTCGTCTGGAGTACTCCCCCGTTCATTTCTCTGGGAAGTTAAAAGAAAAAGGAATCTTCCGAGTTGAACTTTGCAGCACCCCGCTTACTCGTCATACCCAAACAAAGCCTCCAGTTAACTAGGGTTTACGTAAGTCTCCCCATCATTTGTAGCCCCACCCTCTCCCATTTGGTACTCCGGGTCTCGTCTTATTTTTTGTCATTTATTTACTTTTGCTAATAATATTTTCTTTGTATACAGTAGTTATTTTTCTACAATTCAGTTTCTTTAAACACAGAACCTCTAAGAATTTATTATTTAGGCCAACCACACTCAATTTTGATTAATTACCCCTCATATTCTTCCATATACGTTACCTACCTCCTCTAGTTTTGCATTCACCTTTTCCCCTTGACCCTAATAAAACAATACTATCACAGCATTCTTCCAGTCCTCAAGCAAGTTTACACTGTTCCCCAAGCTTATACTATAACACAAATCACTTTTTAGCATCTCAACAACTTAATCATCTACTCCACTGCCTTCCCATTTTTTGGGACCTCTCACATCCTTAACTTTTCCAGACCCAGATACATAAAATACCCCATTTCTGGTGTAAAGGGGAGCAATATATAAAGCTACAATGCCCTGCAATTCATTTATCAGTTTGGGCTGGTTAGTGAAACTAATTTGGAAGATCTAACTGACTACCTTGATATGTATAATCTAAAAACAATGATTTTTAATTGTTAATCTTTTCATTGCAACTCACTCAAAATGTCTGTAATAAGAATCTATATCAAGAATGCTTTACTGACCAGGTCAGTACTGAAAGAAATTTGAATTTTGAATTAGTACAAGCCTTGTGCAAGTAGTCTGTGATGGCCTGTTCTGACGAATGCATTAACCTGGCTGCACTCAGTCAATTCATTTTGCAGCTGAACTGACTGCAGTTATCCAGAATTAGGTTGCTCTTGGATGTTCCCACTTTCCCAGATATTCTCTGACACTTATACAACACTAAGCTGTAATCCGCTGATTGTTCAGACAATTTGTCAACAGCTGAGATCCTCCTATTCCTTCACAGTATAGTTGTTTTCATCATTATCATATCATTATCAGATCCTGTCAACATTGAATATCATATTAATCAACAAATATATGTTATATGAAGACATTGTGACTGTAATATACTACATACCAATACCAGGATTTCCTACATTTAAAATGCATTGTCATTTTAGATATTTAAAAAAGGTCATATAAGGAAGTTTGTAGTTTTATTTCGCTTTCTAGATGTATTGGATACATGCATGTAAACATAAAGCAGGCACATTTGGGTTGATCCTAATATAATTAAAGTGAGGTTAATTTGTAGGGGGTTTTTTTTAATAGAGTAAACTTGAAGTTAGTTTATAGTGAAGTTGATTTAGGGTTAAGTAATGATCTAAGGTCCACTTTTATACTGAAAATCCATTTTAATGGGGATTTTGACACTTAAAACATTTGGAGTTGTGAGACCTTGATCAAATAGTTCACTCCCCCCTCCCCAAGCTTATAGAGATACCAATGTAGAGGCCAAAATCTGTAATACTAGATTTCATCTGATAATATAAAACCAAACCTAGCAAACTTTGATTAAATTATTTATTAAATATTTATGAGTATATTACAATAGGTGGAAAGTATTTGGAATTTACATATTTATCACAAAATGGACCACATATAGTAGACGAATAGATTTGTGAATAAATAATTTATACCTTTATTCTGTTGAGATATTGACCTAAAGAGGTGAAACATTAAGTGATATTAGTAGCATTTGGTATATAAATATTTTACATTTTCCTTTGTGAGTAATCAGTCAATATGCTAAGCTTTTTTGGTTGACTTACATATTTATATACTTATTAAAACAAAAAAAAAAGATAGGTAGAATAAATAATTATAGATATGTATAAAATTTGCTACATACACATTTTATAACATTTCTTTCAATATACATACTAAGGATGTCACAGGTATAAATGACATCATTGGCTCTATGTATACTTTGGGAAGAGGGAAAGGCTACATAGAAGTATGAGTTAATATGAAATAAATAACTCCTACTTAGTGAGCTAAAATTTTTCCATTAGAATTTTACTAAACTTTCATTCAAATCTGAGTTACATAGGTTCAAATAAAAAGCCTTTCTGATTCATATGTAACATGGTATAATAAAAAGTCAATTTCACTCACATATGAGCCAGATTATAGTAAATACATTAATAATAGCCTTAAATAGGCTATTATTAATGCATTCACACCAGAAAAATGACTAAAATATAGACCTAGGCCCTACTGCTCATAGATACCTATTATGAAAATAGTCACCATAAAGTGATGTTTATTGAATGATAATAGTCTGGAGAACAAAACCCAATTTCATCCTCAATCTTTAATGGGTTGTATGTTCTCAAAACTACTATCATTCTTTGGCTATGGCTTAGCCGAATAGGAATACTGCTGCTGATTGCAGTGGATTTAAGTCACTTTGGGCGGTGTTAGTCACCGGATAGTCCCAATTTGGATTGCCTTCCCAGTGGCTACCATACACTATAGATACCTATAATTTGGATCTCATGTTGATCAGTAGGTCCCCACTGAGAAATAAGGGCATCTTAAGAGCAGATCAGTGGCAAAACCTCTACCATAAAAAAATAAAATAAAATTCAACACCCCACACCCCCCAAAAAAACAACTTACTTGACAATAAGAATTCCAGGGCATCTTTTAAGTCATAGACATTATTATTTCTTTCCATTTTGATATAAAGTATAATTTAGTCATAAATATTTATTTCAGTTATTTCTGCCTTCCCTTTTCATCAGAATTTCTATATTTATTCACAATATCTATATTCAGATATATTACTATTAAATTCCATACATTTTAACTGGTTTTAGGAAAGTTTGTTGATCATATGTTTTTGTTAACATTTAAAAGAACCTGTTAATAATTACATAAGAAAAATAGTTAGGGGGATTTTATAATTATTGGAAAGTGGGGAATTAGTTAATCAGTGATGCTCAGTAAGATCTTCTTTAATAAACTTACTTAAATTTCTGGATTATGTAACAAAATATGGAGATAAGGGAGAGCATGGATGGATGGATGGATTGTTTACGAGTCCCTTGGTGCTCACTGCAAGGTGATTGCACCGTAGGGAGAGCATGGATAGATGGATGGATTGTTTATGAGTCCCTTGGTGCTCACTGCGAGGTGATTGCACCGTAGGGAGAGCATGGATGGATTGTTTACGAGTCCCTTGGTGCTCACTGTGAGGTGATTGCACTGTAGGGAGAGCATGGAGGTGTAATTTATTTAAGATTTTAGCAAAGCTTCTGACAAAATCTCACACATAGTTTCCATATTATAAAGGTATGGGATATGTGAGAATTTTAAACTGGATGTCTGAAAGACAAAGCAAAGGGCAGTACTAAATGGAGTATAGTAGGGATCAGTTCTTGTTTATATAAATTATCTTAGGGAGAAAGTTAATAGTAGTGTCAATTTTAGGTGATGACAATGAATTGCTGCTTTAGCATAAGAAGTTATGGGTAACTTGCCCCCATTACCTGTCCTTTTAGAATTGTGGACAAAGTCCCCTAAGTAGTAATAGTTTTTCACAAATAGTGTAGATTTCTGGAAAGGTTTACTGCAGATCCTAAGTAGAGAAAATTTAAATATTTTCAAAGATAGATTTGAAATAGTTTATGGGAAGGGAGGGAGAGATTATTGTTGCATCTTTTAAGACTTTTGTTTTTATATATGAATTGTACAGAAAATGCAAGTAGCAGCAAATAGACACCCATAGCCCATAGTTTTATAAAATGTTTTTAATGGAATTACAGTTGGTGTATTTTAAAAGGGGTCTTCCTGCGCTAAGTAAAGACAAGTATGCCTACCAAGAAGAGTGGTAGGCATGGTTCAAAACATACTGAAACCAAGTCCTAGCTTGACAAAATCCACCAACTTTATCAAAGGGTTTCATGAAATCACAACAGGTAACATCCACTGCACAGCCCTCATCCAAAGGCTCCATCCATTTGCCCAGGATCTTGATCATCTGAAGCACAGTGGATCTACCAGACATAAATCCAAATTGCTTTACCCTAAACATTTGGTAACTTCATATGCATGATCATGTTTTCCCTAATTGATTCCATTAACTTACAGATAATACTAGTAAAGCTGACAGGTCTGTAATTGCTTGAGTCACTTTGTCTCCTTTCTTACAAATTGCAGTCCTCCCGAACTGGATACTCAGTAAAGGATCTTTTGAACAAGATCTTCAGTGGCACTGCAATTTCCTGTTTCACTTCCTTGATGACTCTGGGATGGATACCATCTGGACCTGGTGACATTCCTTTTTAACTTATCTATTACTCCTGTAATAATGTCTTCCCCAAAGTCAATGAAGGTCAGGGGTGGTACATTTTGTCTCTGTATCTCTGGAAAATTTCCTTCAGGCTCTTTTGTGAATAAACTACTGTAACAGTCTGATAGCACTTCTGCCTTTTCTTTATCGCTATTGGTTTTAGCTTTTGGTTCTTGGTCTGTATACAGTTCCAGTACACATGTAGCATGTTTTGTTTTTGACTGAACATACTTCCAAAAGAATTTAGGGTTTTCCTTAACATGACAGGCAATTTCCTTTTCCTGACTCTTAATCTCTTTCCTGGTAGCTTCTCTCAACTGGTTATTAGTCCTTCGGTAATCTACTTGTACTTTGCCATATTCTCCCACAAAACTCTCAGGTTGTCAATCTTTAATCCTCTTCAGTCTCTCCCACAACCTTTGTGTTCCTTTTGATTTTGGACCACAACTTTCTGTACATTGGTAAACATTTTTTTAGTTCTCCCCTTACCAGTGAATGGTCTCCACGCAAACTCCCTTCTTAGAATACACTTTTATTGCCTCCATAAATTTGGCTTTGAACTTTTTCCAAGCAATTTCAACATTTTCTGAATTTAAAAACTCCCAGTTTCTCCTTCAATCTTTTCCAGTCTGCCTTTTCATACAAGTATACCATTTTCTTGTTATTCTTCAGCTGTGATTTCAGGTCGCAAGCAAATCCCACACATGCATGGTCACTCTTACCAAGAGGACTAGTTATTTCAATGTCCTCAATAAGTAATGCATCATTGCTAAAAATGAGGTTAAGCATGCTACCTGCTGAACCTCCTCTAAATCTCGTAATGTCCAGAACATGTTGCATAAAAAAGCAATCCCTTATTTTTTCAATAAAATCAAAACAGAAATTATTTGCGCTTGGCTTTACAATATAGCTCTGCCAGTGATTTTTCTTTAATTTCATTTGCGTAATTTTTTATCATGGTAGATGTGTAATATTGCAAGATAATGAATTTGTTTTGTTAGATACGTTCATTACTGTATCTGTGGGAATACAATAAAATAAGAGTGGCATTATCTGTGAGATCAACCAGAAAAATGTCAAATTAACACCCTCATCTCTCAGATTTTGCTGAAATTTGGTTCATAGGAAGTTTTGGGGCCCTAAACCCATTTCTGAAATTTTAAGGTTAATCCAACCAATGGTTCAGGAGATATGACCTCAGGTATTTTTAAGTCCCATGTGAGGTAACTAACATTTGGCGACCCATAACTAGGGTAATAATGGTCATAATTCTATAAAAGTATATATAATCCAAATATGAAAGTTTTAGAACTCTAGGTTGAAAAATAACAAAATTATACATTTGCTAAAATTTGAGGTCAAGATTTTGACCTCTTGGGTATCAAAAGTGAAATTATTTTTAGAAATGAGAAAAATGAAGGCATATTCTTTGGCTATTAGAATCAGTAAAAAGGGTTTGTTTATGCTAGTATTTTTAAAGTAATTAACACATAAGTGAGCACTATATTTTTAAGTTGTCTGTCAATTCTACATATTTTTCACACTTAAGCTCTTAAGGTGACCTAAGGAAATTGAAATTATAATTTTGGGGACATAAAACAGTCAAAGGTCTTGGTTATAAGAAACAATCATAAAATGGATATTTATGCCATTACTTTTCATGTAACTAACTTATATTGACACCGTATTTATAAATTACAGGTCAATTTAGGAATTTATTTGGGCTAAGAGTTTGACTTGACTTAAATCTCCAAGAATAAAAAAAATGATATTTTCCTGATAATCCTCACTGACAAAATAATTACAATAATGATAAGGAAGACCTGCTAACCTAATACAATTTTGGCATATTCGATACTCTCATCAATTTCTTTCTGAGGAAAAATATATTTAATTCTGCTGCCTCCTCTTACTGTAGGACAACTCATGACAGTTAATATATGTCCTGGCACTACACGTGAATCTTTATTTGATGGATAATGATATGCACTTTCTCCTGATGACCCAAATTGATGCAAAAAGTTCACTGTGCAATCATCAAACTCGCTTGCAATATTCCTCCACAATTTCATACCAAATTTGCCCATCATAAATGCAGTTAACATACTCTCCTGGTTTAACACATTTTAGGTTATCAATCATTGCAAGTTCATTAGTAATATGACCTTTCCTTATTATTTTCTCTTCCCCAAAGCCACTTGAAATGAGATACACCATCAGTTCTTCCTTCTTTATGGGAACAAATCTGGTACTGGGACAGGTAACGTGCGCGAAGATCACTCAGACTGGGACATTCAACAAGAATGTGCCAAACAGTCTGGGGGACAGCGCAGTCGTTACAATAAGGCGCAGGCGAGCGCTCCATCAAATGGCGATGCATCACACAAGTGTGCCCAATTTAGGGGATGACAGAAAGCAACCTAAAGCCTTTGCAGCATTGGGGGGTAGGTCAAAGGGAACAGTTGTGGCGTGATGGCATGCAACTTTAAGTTCCCTTCGACCGTCTCCCATCTTCTTTGCCAAGCAGTCCGAAGAGCTGCCCATATTCCTGCCATGTAGTCAGTGTGAGGAAGAGCGAAACGCTGGTCCAGTCGGCGAGTCCTTTCCGACTCTTTGGTGTGCTCATTCCCCACAATTCCTACATGTCCAGGAACTCAACACAAGCTAATCTCAACATCCATCCAGCTTGCCAAAACCATGGCGTCACGGTGTGGTGGAGTGAATGTGAGTGTGTGTAAAAGGGCCATTCTCCCACCCCTTTTCTCAGTACCCTATCCCTCCCTCTGTAAAAATGTGTGTGTGTCTGAATGGGAATGGGTTTGTTTTGTTTTTTGTCTATTTTATGTATAAAAATGATTACCATGTTTTTTTTCTTTCTTTCCAGGCGCCATATTCTGGAAAGATAGGACTTAGTTTCATATATCCTTATATTACAAACAAAGCGTTATATTCTGGAAAGCTATATATTATTGTTAATAAATAAAGGCCAATAGTATAGCTTAATGAAGGAGGGCTTATAATAGCCAGGCAAGCGTGATAAGGTCATTATCTTCCATCAAGCGCAGAGGCGCCACACTTGTTGTAAGTCCTAGGCATTTTGCTCACTCGAGTGGCAGGTGGCTGGACATCCCCCCATCCTCTTTGTACAAAGTGAGGCCTTGTTTGTTGTTTATATATTGACTGTTGTATTCAGGATTTTTTTGGTTGTTTGATTTTTTATGTTTATTAGGATCGATTAAATAGTATTCATATATATAGGATTTTCTTTTTGTATTTTTTTGGTGAAAAGTAAGGAGATCTCCAATATAATCGCCCCTCTCTATTGTAGATATTTTGTGCATATTTACCCATATTTTTTTGTAAATATTGTATTTTTTTGTTAGTAAAGGACTGTACATACAATCCGTTTCATTCTCCTTCGATTTCTCACGTCCGGATTAGTGTAGGGAGCGGGTTGGATTGATTGGGGTTAATCTAAATTTTTTGGCCCGCTACAATGGATATCGCGAAATAGGGGATACGAATATTCCAATGCCCTGAGAGCACTCAGGGCGCTTTGTGAGTCGCTGTAGATCACAATCCAGTCTCCAAACTGGGCACATCGTGTAATCTCCCGTACCGAGTGGTGTATTGCCACCAGCTCGGCTGCAAAGACACACACAGTGCCTGGCAGAGCCCCACTGACTTCAAACAGAGGGGATACAGCGTAGAAGCCAACTCCCTCTTGAGACTTGGAGCAATCCATATACACTGGCATGGTTCCAGCGTGACACGGTGTGCTCCAAAAAGGTTGAATGCAATAATCCCACGCTGTAGAAGCATTGGGAGCAGAGGCATGGTGATAAATAGCCAAAGGTGGTACCCTCCAGGGTGGCGTTGTAGCGGGCCAAAACTCTATCCTCTAACCCCAATCGTTCCAACCCGCTTCCTACACTAATTTGGACGTGAGAAATCGAGGGAGAAATGAAACGGATTGTATGTGGATCCTTTACTTATCAAAAAATATGGGGTAAATATTTACAAGAGATCTTGTTACTTATGCACACACAAAAAAAAATGAGATTGATAAATTTAAAATTACAATATGCTAATATATATATAAAACGATTAATTTTATCTTAT
Source organism: Ceratothoa steindachneri (assembly GCA_963969495.1). NCBI lineage: Eukaryota > Metazoa > Arthropoda > Malacostraca > Isopoda > Cymothoidae > Ceratothoa > Ceratothoa steindachneri. The sequence continues at coordinate 25,340,946 of OZ018336.1, forward strand.
GAATACTACTAATCAAAATTTATACAAAAAAAACCCCACTCAATTGGACTATATATACAAAAGGAAGAGATGCAAAGTCAAACAATAAAAAAATATTTGCCGGGGCAATAACAAACAATCGTTCCAACCCGCTTCCTACACTAATTTGGACGTGAGAAATCGAGGGAGAAATGAAACGGATTGTATGTGGATCCTTTACTTATCAAAAAATATGGGGTAAATATTTACAAGAGATCTCGTTACTTATGCACACACAAAAAAAAATGAGATTGATAAATTTAAAATTACAATATGCTAATATATATATAAAACGATTAATTTTATCTTATGAATACTACTAATCAAAATTTATACAAAAAAAACCCCACTCAATTGGACTATATATACAAAAGGAAGAGATGCAAAGTCAAACAATAAAAAAATATTTGCCGGGGCAATAACAAACAATCGATAACACAGCAAACAAAGAAGTTGTCAACTAGAGGCCTAAAGGAAACAAACAGACAAAAAAAGGAGGCCTCATGTGTTACCCAGGTGGGTATTGGCGTCACAAGCATTTTACAAAAAAAAAAATGGCACCTCCAAGCTCGTACAATATTGCGATCTGGTCGCGTCTTGAGGCTATCAAAGTAAACCCTCCTGTTGAATACTGTTAATGTGAACAGGGAAATAATTAAAGGGCTTATATTGGAGTTAAATACTAGTAAGTCATCTGGCCGAGACAATATTCATTCTAGGTTACTCAAAGAAGGTGCAGATAGTATTGTTATAGCTCTTGAGAAGATATATTCTAGAACACTAGAGTTTGGAGAAATACCTAATGATTGGAAATTAGTGAATGTAGTGCCAATTTTTAAAAAGGGAAGTAAAGAGGACCCAAATAACTTTAGGCCAGTAAGCTTAACTTCTATTGTTTGTAAAATCCTTGAGAAGATAGTTAAGAAGGGAATTTCTGACCATCTAGAGTGTGGTAGGTTAATAAATGATGCTCAGCATGGGTTTAGAAGAGGTAGATCGTGTTTAACAAATTTACTGGATTTTATGGATTATGTTACTTAACAATTAGATAAGGGAGAGAATGTTGATGTAATTTACTTATATTTTAGCAAAGCTTTTGATAAGGTTCCACATAGGAGACTAGTTGCTAAATTAAAAATCCATGGGAAATGTGGTAAAGTTTTGAATTGGATAACTGGATGGCTGAAAGATAGGAAACAGAGAGTTGTGCTGAATGGGGTGAGGTCACAGTGGAGAAACGTTATCAGTGGCATACCTCAGGGATCCGTTCTAGGCCCTTTATTATTCATAGTTTATATAAATGATCTTGGGGAGGCTGTAAATAGCAAGGTGTCAAATTTTGCTGATTTTTTAAAAATTTTATAGAGCCCATCTGGTGCCGTACAAGCTTTGGGAGCAGAGGCATGGCGACAAATAGCCAAATTTGGTAACCTCCAGGGTGGCATCCTGGGCAGAACCAGAGGCACCACCAGCCCGAGAGCTATATCTAGCTCTCGAAGAAGTTTCCTGGCCCTAAACCCAAAGGGCTTAGGGTATGGCTGGCGTCTCTCAGCGGCATAGGCACAGTGGAGATCAGCTGCAGGAGAAAGTGAAAGCTGTTGCCGACTGAGGGAGGCTTGCACGTACAGGCGAGTGATGGACTGCACGCAGCGCAGAGCATGTGGCATCTCCCCAGCATCGACCAACAGGCTCTCAATGAGGGAAGTGTGGAAGGCACCGGTTGCAAGGCAGAGGCCGGTGTGGTGGATCGAATCCACCTTCCGCAATAAACGCTCGGCTGCGGATGCATAAAACTCGCATCCAAAGTCGAGCTTCGAACGAACAAAGGGTCGATAAAAAAGTAGGGCAGTAGCCCTATCAGCGCCCCAAGCGCTGAACGTCACGGAACGGAGAATATCCATGGCGTGGGTACAAGAGACCCTAAGGCTGCGAAAATGAGCCTCCCAGGCGACTCAACCACACCCAGGCGCACCCCTTAAGAAACAAATCTGGGTCGGGGTGGAGCAGTGGATGGCAGCAGAAGTGCACCACCTTAGTCTTGGCCAAATAAAACCGAAACCTGTGCGCTTCGGCATAGCGAGAGACGCGGTTCAATGCCTGTTGGAGTCGACGCTCCCGAGTTGGCATCTGGGCCGCGCCAAAAGAGATCGGAAGGTCGTCCACGTAGAGCGTAGCAAGAACATCTTCGGGCAGCACCAAGGTGATGCCGTTGATGCTCAGGGCAAAGAGTGGGACACTGAGGACATTTTCCTGCCGGACACCCTCTTCCTGCTCCTTTGGGTCGGAGAGAGCTCCCTCCACCCGTACGCGGAATCGACGATCTCGCAAAAATTCAGATATAAAGACTGGGAGGCGTCCCCTCGCCCCCATCATGTGCAGAGTCTCTATGATACCGTATCGCCATGCAGTATCATAAGCCTTCTCCAGATCGAAAAACACTGGCGTAGTGCTGTCTATGAAGGAAAGCCTCGCAGATGGCATTTTCCAGTCGGAGCAGGGCATCCGACGTGGAGTGGAACTTGCGGCTGCCGCACTGTGCAGAAGACAGATGGCCTCCGCTGTCCAGACAAAAGGCTAGTCTAACATTTACCAATTTCTGCATCAACTTGCACACGAAGAGGTTAGAGAGATTGGGCAGAAACCAGCCGGAATAGAGTGATCTCTCCCCGGTTTGCGAAAGGCGAGCACAGTAGCGATTCGCCAGGAATCTGGGAGAAGACCCTCCACCCAGATCCTGTTGAACAAATCTAACAGAAAGGCCATGCCTCGCTCACCCAGGTGTCGAAGCATGGCGAACAAGACATCATCGCAGCCTTCCGCGACATCACAACATGCATTGAATGCTGGCGGAGCAGCATCCCGGCTAGAGAATCGGGAAAAAGTGGTCGCGAAGAATTCCGCCACGGACGCGGGGTCCGAGATTGCGGCCCCATTCTCCTGGAGAACGGGAGGGGGGTCCTGCGAGAACTTGCCCCGAATCCTTTTGACTCGCATCCACACCTCTGCTAAAGGGGTCTTCCAGTTAAGTGAAGACACGTATGCCTGCCAAGAAGAGTGGCGGGCGTGCTTCAAAATATACCGGAACCTAGCCTGACGAAATTCAGCGACAGTGAAATTGTTTGGGCAGGGCTTATAGCGCATGTAGGCATAACGCTTCTGTTTGAGGGCAGTCTCACACTCATCTGACCACCATGGGAGTGGTCGGCGTGCAAAATGACCAGACATTTAGGAATAGTAGTCAGGCCCACAGCGATGAGGTTGCCGGAGAAGAACTCAACGGCCTCATCTACCGACTTAAACTCCTCGACTGAGATAGAGAATTCAGTCATTTCCTGAAATGCAGGCTACCGCATCCGTGCCAAGCACCACCGAGGTGGGCTCTCAGGCGGCAGTTGCCTTGAAAATGATATTAGAATGGGAAAGTGATCACTACCATGGAGGTCATCGACCATCCCCCAATCAAAATCAGGCTGTGCATCCGCATAAACTACTCAAGGAGATATGCACACATTGCTTCGAAGAAGCAGGGTGTGGCTCTCCGCAATTGACACACTTAGCCACACAATTTGGAATAATCATGTGCGACCTTGGAGCAATTTACACATACTTCGGGTGCCCCCGACTTTGGATGTCTACATGAGCGATTCGTATGGCCGAAGCAGTGACAGTAATAGCGCCGCCGCAGCACTGGCACGAATGCCTTCACGCGGTAGCGGTACCAACCGGCATGCACCGACTCAGGGAGCTTGTCACAGTCGAACGTGACGAAGAGTGTAGGGGTGGGTCTTGAGGCCCCTCCCTGTTTTCTCATCACATGTTCGACCTTGACTGCCCCATGGTCAGCCAGCTCTAGGGTGATGTCCTCAATGGAGTAGTCAACGAGTTCCCTCGCATAAACTACTCCTTTCACAAAGTTCATGGTAGAGTGCGCGTCACACTCAACGGGGTTCCCTTGAATTGTCCAAAGAGCACTTATCTTGGCCGCCTCAGCGGGATTCGCCGCATTTGCCAGAAGGCTGCCGTCCGAGAAACAGGTCACCTTCGGCTCTCTACCAATTGCACTAGCTAATGCTCTCCTCTGATGGATTTGCCATCAGTGGAGAGAATAACGAGGAAGCGCTTGAAGCCAGATGGCTTGAAAACGCCATGTAACCTCTCAATCAGGGGCTCCAATGTCATCGAGGCTTCCTTCTTGTGCACTCTTGGTCTTAGTCTTAGTCAGGGGCTCCGCACACAGGGGTGGGAGAGGGGCCGGATGTACCGATCTTGGCTTGGTCGCCTACCAAAGTGGCAGCAGACCCATCCGTCCCCGCAGCCCCTGCAGATGGAGAGGAGTCCTGAGTCTTATTGGTCTTTTTCTTTTTTGGAGAGGAGGGCGGGGAATGAACCTGCTTCTCACCTCCGCTGGCAGACGTCCCCAGGCCAGATGGACCGGCCTCAGCCAGGTCCTTCTTCGAAATGGAGAATGTCCTGGTAGTCGTAGGGGCACCTGTCGGAGGAGATCCCTTCCCTCCTTGTAATGCCTCAGAAACCCTAGCCGTTTGAGGAGGAGCTTGCATAGGGGCGGATTCGGGTTCGGTGTTTGGCGCCGAGCCCGGATTCCCCCCCCCCATGGAAGGCCCTACCGCCTGAGGCTGGGTTGCCTCAAGGACCATGTGTGTCAGAGGAGGGGCCTCCACTTGGCCATCCCCTCCCAAAACATCACAGGTCCTGTTGGCTGTATTGTCACTAGTCTTGTGTGGGGAGGCACAGGCCTTGACTCCGGCAAGGTTCAATATTCTTGCCAGCAGGTCTTTTGAGGAAAGCGACCAAAGGGGCCTGGCTTCCCTCTCCCCCCTAAGGGGGTTTGCCCTACCAAGCCACTTACACGGGGGGCGGTTGGCAATGGGCTGCCTGCTGGCTTTCTTGTCAGTCCCCTTGGAAAGAAAAGAGGGGACTGCCACTGGAAAAAGGGAGGTGCCCAAAATCACCTCCAGAGAAGGGGGTGAGGGGGAGTCCCCTGCACCCGTAGGCGAAGGAGAGGAGTAAGCCTCCTCTCCAGGTATTGAAATATGGAGGGTCCCCTGCGCAAGCACAGGGAGGGGGGGGCGCCGTCCATTTTTCCGGAGGAGCTGCCCAAGGGCTGCTACGTCGTTGGGCATAGTGACCCTCTTTGTTTTACGGGACGCAATCACTCACCACCTCTCACAGTAGCCCGCACTGCAAGAGGTGCTTACAGGCCCGGCAGAGCCAGGCGCCGCCATTTGGGACCACCCCTCCCGCCTGGTGGCCTGGCAGCCCATCGGCATGGCGGCTCCACCTTGAACACGGCATAAAAAAAGATAGATTTTGAAGACGAGAGGAAAAGGCATGTGAGGAAGGTATGGGTGGGGATGAAGCAGGTTGTTAAAAACCAACCACCCCAGACCAGAGCTCAGGGGTTAGGGAACAATGTCCCCTCCCCCCTCAGCCCCGATCTGGGGCTACCCTGTGAAATTAGAGGTTGACCAGTGAAAGCTGTGGGAGAGGTTGTTTGAAAAGCGATGAAGTAGGGAAGAAATACAGGCTATCTGAAGGAAGGAAGAGTGGCTAAGCTAGGGCCGGACAGAGCGCTGGATCCCATCAGCACGGCAGCCAGGATGGCAAATCGCCGCGCACCTTATGGGGGAGGCTGACCAGAGAAAGTTGTGGGAGAGGTTGTATGAATAGCGATGAAGTAGGGAAGAAATACAGGCTATCTGAAGGAAGGAAGAGAGGCTAAGCTGGGGCCAGACATGCGCTGGATCATGTCAGCATGGCTGCCAGGATGGCAAATCACCGCGCCCCTTACGGGCTCAATTTTTGTTGATGACACTAAATTGGCATCTGTAGTCAAAGAAGTTGAGGGTAGCTTTAAAGTGCAGAGTGACAAAAAAAAAGTTATTAGCTTGGGCTCAGAAGTGGCAGATGACTTTTAAGCTTAAAAATTGCAAAGTTCCTAACATGGAAAGGGATAATAGGGAATTTAGCTATGAAATGGATGGGAATTGGCTTAATTCAGTTGAGGATGAGAAGGACAGGCATAGTAGTAGATAGGTCACTGAAGTTTTCAAAGCAGTATATTGAGGCAAAAACTAGAGCAAAAAATAGTGCGCTAGGATACATTAAGAGGAATGTTAGCTACAAGAGTAAAGAGGTTATCCTTAAACTCTACAACTCTTATGTTAGGCCACATTTAGAGTACTGTATACAAGCATGGTCACCACATTTTAGACATGACATCAACCTGCTAGAGTCAGTACAAAGGAAGGCAACAAAAATAATACCTTCCCTGAAGTACCTTGAATATGAAGATAGATTGAGGGTATTAAATATGTTCTAATTTGAAAGAAGATATATGAGAGGAGATATGATTGAGCTTTTTAAAATCTGTTTTAGGGTGGATAAGTTTGATTTCAGCAAGTTATTTGAGTTGGAAGGTAGTAAAAAACATAGGTGCAGGTTGGATGTTAAAAAATATTTTTTCACCAATAGAGTGGTAGATTATTGGAATAGTTTGCCATCTGAGACAGTAGACAGTCCAAACTTGAATGTTTTCAAACGCAGATTAGATGATTTTATGGGGAGGGAGGGTTAACTTTGTGGGGTATTCTGGACTCATTCCGGTGGATGCAGTTTTTTATTGTATATTATGATTGATTTGGATTTTGATGAGTCTTGATGATGATGCTTTTTTGTTTTTGACACATTCCTGTGTATGGTTCGAATTGTATATTGTAGATGCATGATCTGACACAATCTTATGGATTGTTTAAATTGTATATTGTAGATGCATGATCTGACAGTCCTGTGGATGCATTTTGTGGCTGAGGTTTGACAGATGCGGATGACCTTTGATAGGCCCTTGTGGCTTTTGTCATCTGTGAAATTATGTTATGTTATGTTTTTAAAATCTGTTCTGGGATGGATAAGTTGGATTTTAGCAAGTTATTTGAGTTGGAAGGTAGTAATAGGACTAGGGGTGACCACTTAAAAATAAAAAAAAAACAGAGGTACAGGTTGTATGTTAGAAAATATTTTTTTCACCAATAGAGTGGTAGATTACTGGAATAGTTTGCCATCTGAGACGGTAGACAGTCCAAACTTGAATGTATTCAAACGCAGATTAGATGATTATATGGGGAGGGAAGGTTAACTTTGTGGGGTATTCTGGACTCATTCCTGTGGATGCAGTTTTTTATTATTATATATTACGATTGATTTGGATTTTGATGAGTCTTGATGATGATGTTTTTTGTTTTTTACACCGTGTATATGGTTAGAATTATATATTGTAGATGCACGATCGGACACAATCCTATGGATGCATTTTGTGGGTGGGTTTGACAGATGCTGAAGACCTTTGATAGGCCCTTGTGGCTTTGTTATCTGTGAAATTATGTTGTTATAACCAAAAATTATCATCAATTGACCTATCTTGATTCTCTTGTATAAATACTAAAGAAAAATGATCATTAAGAACCTCTACTATTTCCTCATCAGATTCTTTCAAAACTCCTTCATATCTAATAGGCCCAATTTTATCACTTAGATTTGTTATTAATTCTATAGCTAAAGAACTTTCTTGGATCTTTATTATTATTTTGAGCTAAATTAATTTATGCCACCCTTTTGCTCTTCTTAATAATCTTATTTGTTAGACATGAAGATTGGCAGTGCGCCAAAGTTGTTTTGTTTTTTTTGTGTATGTTTCGTTCACCCGGACATGCATATTCATTCACGTTCGCTTAAATAAAAATGTTAGAAAACTTGCTAACATCCAATTAATCTATCCCAGAAAATTTTTTAAAGAGCTCAATCATATCCCCTCTCACACACCTCCTTTCGAACGAGAACATATTTAATACCCTCAGTCTATCTATATATTCAAGGTGCCTCAGGGAAGGAATAATCTTTGTTGCCCTCCGTTGCACTGACTCAAGAAGGCTAATATCGTGTCTAAAATGTGGGCACCATGCCTGTATACAGTTCTCTAGATGTGGCCTAATATAAGTTATAGAGTTTAAGAATAACCTCCTTACTTTTGTAACTGACATTTCTCTTAATGAAACCCAGCACTCTATTTGCCCTATTTCTTGCTTCAATACACTGCTTAGAAAACCTTAATGACTTATCTATTACTACTCCTAGATCTTTCTCATCCTCTACTGAGCTCAGCCAATGCCTATTCATTTCATAGTTAAATTCTCTATTATCTTTTCCCATGTTAATAACTTTGCACTTATCAAGGTTGAAAGTCATTTACCACTTATGTACCCAGGATAACAATTTATTTAAATCCCCCTGCACTTTAAAATTATCATCAATATCTTTAACTACAGCTGCTAATTTGGTATCATCCGCAAAAATTGACACTTTATTATTAACTGCCTTCCCAAGATTGCTTATATAGATGACAAATAATAATGGGCCGAGAACTGATCCCTGAGGAAACCCACTGATAACATCCATCCACTCTGACTTTACACCATTTAGCACTACCCTTTGCTTCCTGTCTTTCAGCCACTCAGCTATCCAATTTGAAACACCCCCACATATCCCAATCATTTTTAATTTATGAACTAGTCTCCTATGTGGTACCTTATCAAATGCTTTACTAAAATCTAAGTAAATTATATCTACATTCTCTCCCTTATCTACTTGATCTGTTACCAACTCCACAAAGTCTAGTAAGTTAGTCAAACATGATCTACCTGATCTAAACCCATGCTGAGCATCGCTGATTAACCCCTCCCTCTCTAGATGTTGGCAAATCCCTTTTTTAACTATTTTCTCAAGAATTTTACAGACTACAGGAGTTAGGCTAACTGGTCTAAAGTTATTTGGATCCTCTTTACTACCCTTCTTGGAAATGGGGACTACATTCACTCTCTTCCAATCATCAGGTATTTCTCCATATTCCAGTGAGCTATTGAGATACTTTCTACCCCTTCTTTAAGTATCCTAGAATGAATATTATCAGGGCCGGAGGCCTTGGTAGTATCTAACTCAACTATTAGTCCTTTTATCGTCCTCCAATCCAAACTAATGGTAGTAAACACCTCTTTCCCTGACCCATGAGTACTATACATAAGACTATTTAGTTTCTCCTTTGTAAATACTGATGCAAAATGACCATTTAGTATCTCAACTATTTCCTCATCAGTTTCTCTCACAACCCCTTCATATTTGATAGGCCCTATTTTAACTCTGCCAGACTTATTATTAATTTTATAGTAACTAAAGAACTTTCTAGGATCTTTGTTGCTATCCTGAGCTAATTTAATTTCTGACACTCTTTTGTTCTTCTTTATAATCTTATTTAACTCATTCTTTCAAATGATGATCACTTAGTTCAAGGATTGAGTGTAGGGGAATCATTGGGAAACAGTGATCATCAGATGGTTGGGTTTAATTTGCAAATAGTTGTGATTACACATGTCGGAGTAAGCGATGTAAAGAAGGTGGGTACTTGTGAGTTACGACAGCGGTATAAAAAGCTGATTGAAAGGATGTGTGAAAGTATAGTAAAAGGCGTTGTTTCAGGTGTGCTTCCGAGAATGGATGTGGGGATGGAATGGTTGTCTCGTGCAATGGGCTTGAATGAATATGTGAAAGGTTTGTGCGAGGAGTCAGGATTGGTGTTTGTAGATGTTTGGAGTGGGTTTTATGGGAATAAGGGTTTGTATGCGATGGATGGACTCCATCTGAGCCGAGATGGGGTTGAGGTTTTGTGGCGGGAATTAGATACTATTATTAGGTCTTTAGAGGCGGGAAACTAGGTTTTGATAGTGGTCAAGGAAATTTAATGGCTCAAAGTGAGGCAGGGATAGGAAGCAAACACAGATTTGTAGAAGGTAGGCAGGCTTTAGGGTTAAATTAATTGAGTAGTGATAGTGGTCAGGGAAATACAAGATTACAGGGTCGAGGAAGGAAAGGAGATGCAGAGGAGATAGGCCCTCAGGTGCTTCAGGGATAGGTGGGCTGAGTTGTCTTTACACAAATGCTCGTAGTCTTAGAAATAAGAGGGATGAATTATTTAGTTATATCATTCATGAAGATATAGATATAATATGTATAGTTGAATCATGGGTTAATGAAAATATATTTAATGATAATGTCAGTGAATTTGAACTAGAAGGTTATACTATGTACATTAGTCAAAGGAGTAACAAGGAAAGTAAGTACCCTAGGAGACCTTACAGTCCATTCAAAGAGGGTACCTTTGGACTATCAATCGAGCAGGCACATGGCTGTTCAATTGTTTTGCGTCCCTAAACGGCCACTTTTCAAGACTTTGTCTAGTCTTGACTTGAACTGGTCAACAGATTCACTGTTGACAACTTCCACTGGAAGTGCGTTCCACTTACCGCAGATAATGTAAGTGAAAAAATTTCCACACAGATTGCGGTTGTAATGCTTCAGTTCAAGTTTGAAGCCGTGAGTGGTGGCAGGAGAGGTAGTTGGGAGAGAGGTGGGAGCAGTAGGTGGAGGGGTAGGTAAGGAAGGTGCAGGGACAGAAGGGCGGGAGGTGGTGGGAGCATCGTGAAAGTGGGGGCCGGTAGGTCCAGGTGGAGGTGTGCGTGCCCATCGGAGTGGGGAGGAGTGCGGGTCTTCTGTTTATGTGCTCGTCTATTAGAGCGAACACATTCTCAGGGAAGGTGATCTGCTCTATTCTCGGTGAGGCGAATAGTGTGTTGAGTATGTTTGCGTATAGATGGGGGTCGCCCCTCGACATGTCCTTTGCCACCGTTGAGAGCAAGGTGACCAGGTGCAACTTCGGGTTTGTGGTCTCGTTGGTTGTGTGATGTGGAGTGGGGGTGAGGAGTGGTGTGGGGTGGGGGTGGTTGTGTGGTTGTGTGGTGGTGGTGGGGAGGGTGTCGGTAGTAGTGGGGGTCTCTGAGTGTAAGGTGCTAGGATGGGGGGAGACGGGATGTGTGAGTGAGGTGCTGCTGGGGTTGGGTTTGTCTGGGGTGGAGCAGGGGGAGTAGACAGCGTTACGCCGGCAGCTGCGGCGAATGTTCTAGTGAAGGGAGGGGGGACGGGGGCGGAGTGTGTGGTTGTGGGCGCCGTATAGCTGAAACGGCATGGTCGCCGCTACAGTTGGAGCAGAGGGATGTGGTGGCTGTGCATGTGGTGTAGTGGTGCCCCACTACACTGCACTTCGAGCAGATTAGGTCTGCTTGACATGTGCGTGTTGTGTGTCCAGTTTTGTAGCACCGGTGGCATTGCGTCGGTCTTACGTTGTGCTGTGATTCCATGTTCTGTGGGTGCGTGAGTGTGCCGCAGACCTTGATGCCCTGGTCTAGCAGCATTGTTTTACTGTTTTCGTTGGACAGTGTGACCACTGCCCAGTTTTTTGTACGATTGAAATACAGATCTGTAATGACCTCCTCCCCATACTCCTGTCTGAGGTACGTACGGAGGTCATCATTGGTGAAGGTCAACCATAAGATGTTGGTCTTTGTAACTCGTATCTGGTGTCTTTTTAGGATGCCGTCTGCTAGTTTTGTATGGAGGTTATGAGTGGCAAGTGTGTTGGCTGCGTTTTGGTGGAATGTTAGAGCATTCTCCTGTGAGCGGAAGACGAGCTTGTGGCCTGTGTGTGTCTTTAAGATGTTTGTGATGGGGGTGTCGTGGGTAGCGGCTAGGCTGAGTAACGTGTGTTGATCGATTGTGGTGGGGGGTCTTCTCTGCGGTGTGTAGTATCATGAGATGGGACGTGCTGGATGCCATTTTCTTTACTTTTGCTACTTTCTTTGGGGCGTACCCCGGCCCCGCCGATGAGGACCCCGTAAACATGACTCGGATAAAAGAAAACGATTTTTAAGGGGTACTCACTCCGCCCTGGCTAAAGAGAGATAGGACTGGTGGTGGGTTGATTATTTATATCAGAAATAGCATTTCTTCAAATCTAAATAACTCTATAAAGCAAGGAGGTGAATCATTATGGATAGATATTAAGGTTGGTAAAAATAGGAAGATACACTTGGGAGCTTTTTATAGACCACCAGGACAGACTGATTGCATCGATGAGTTAATGATTAGGGAAATAAGTAAAGGATGCAAAGAAGATACAGTTATTCTTGGTGACTTTAATTTAACTTCTGTAGACTGGGAAAATATGATAGGAAGAGATAGAGCAAGTTCAAAGTTTATGGAGTGTTTTGAGGATAACTTTTTGACCCAATTTGTTAATAAGCCAACAAGGGGTGCCAATATATTAGATCTAATTCTTTCAAATGATGATCACTTAGTTCAAGGATTGAGTGTAGGGAAATCATTGGGAAACAGTGATCATCAGATGGTTCGGTTTAATTTGCAAATAGTTAAGGGTGGAACAGCGACAAACTCCACAAGAATTCCAAATTTTTATAGGGGAGATTACGATAAATAATGCAGCATGCTAAATCAGATTAGGTGGGATATAGAATTCCATGGAAAGAATACTTATGAGATGTGGGATATTTTTAGGACTATATTAAACATGGTTCAGGAACAGTGTATTCCGATGAAGTCTATTATATTGTTATTGTTGTTGTTATTTAACAGGTCCCACTCGGTTGAAATGGCGCTCTGCAGGACCATTGACATATAGTTTTCTTTTTCAAAGAGCATATGATTCACAAATGGTCTTATCACTTAAATCATAACACTCAGAGAACAAATGTGCTTTCAATTTTCTTTTAAAGTTCTTGATGTCTTCAATTTGTCTGATGTTCAGGGAAAGATGGTTGTAAAATCTTGGAGCAGCACATTTGAAGGTGCAAAAGCCAGCACCTGTTGAAAATCTTGGCTCAAAAAGGGTTACTCCGGTAGCAGCTCTACGGGTGTTGATGGTGTCTTCCGTTGGTTGAATAACATGTATTAAGCTTCTCAGATATAATGGTGAACCAGTGTGCAATACTTGATGTGTTAAGACACAAATTTTGAAAATAATTCTAGCCTTGATAGGCAGCCAGTGTAAATCAATTAATACAGGGGTAATACTGTCTCTTTGTGGTATACCCTTAATAAGCCTTGCACTTCTATTCAGAATTAGTTGTAATTTTTTCAGTTGTGACCTAGGTAAATGACAATAAATTGAATTACAATAATCAACTCTACTAATTACACAATTGATTACAAGTTTTAAAACAGAACACTCATTTAAATATTTTTTAACAAATGCAATGTTCTTCAAGTGGTAGCCAGCAATTTTTACAACATTATTGATTTGAGCATTGAGAGACATATGACAGTCAAGTATGACACCTAAATAACGAACCTTATCAACAAAATTAACAGGATTGTTATTTAAATTGAATACAATGCTGCCCAGAATTCTTAGCTTATCTTTGCTGCCAATTAACATATATTCAGTTTTATCAGAATTAAGCTTTAATTGTTTGAAATCCATCCAATTTTCAATACTTAGTAAAATGTCATTAAGAACAGTACTTTCAATGTCAGAGATTGAGAAATAAAACTGGGTGTCATCAGCATATAATTTAAATTTAACTCCATGTCTTTCTAAAACTGCTGATAAACCAATGGTATAAATACAAAAGAGAATGGGGCCCAATACACTTCCCTGAGGGACACCTCGTGTCAAGGCTTGCGTTGATGAAAATGAATTACCAATTTGTACACTGTATGTCCTATCTTTGATGTAGCTATCTAAATATTGAAGTGCCCTGTCTTCAATACCAATATATCTCAAGTCATTTAAAAGTAACTCGTGTACAACAGTGTCAAAGGCTGCACTGAGATCAAGCAAGACTAATATCCCATATTTACCCTCATCCATTATTTCCAATACATCATTTATAACAGAACATAAAGTAGTTTCAGTGGAATAAAACTGCCTGTAAGCTGATTGACAGTCAGGAAAAGCATGGATCTGTTCCAAGTAATCAGTCAATTGTTCAAGAATCACATATTCTAATAATTTAGATAAATAAGACAAATTAGAAACTGGTCTATATGAGCTCCAACTCTGACAATCCAATGACCTCTTTAGTATAGGTTTTACAATGGCAGATTTCTCAGATTCAGGAAAAGAACATGTAGATATACTAGTATTCACCAATATCATCAAAATATCTATAAGTTGGGAAAAGATTTCTGCCACACTCAATTCTGACATTGGCATTAGATCAATGGCACAGAATGTTTTTTTTTTATCTATTTATTGTTCGAACAAGAGCATCCTTATTCACAGTTTGAAAACTCAATAGTCTAAATTCAGTAACAGGTACAACCACAGCTACAGAACGTGTATCATTAAATCCACTGATTATATGTAACATTTTATCTCTAAAGAACAATAAAAAGGCCTCAGCTAATTCAGAGTCACTAAAACCATCAGGGAGTTTCTTCCTTCTTACATTACCAGATAAACTATTCAAAAACTTATATAACTTTGCTGTATCTGATCCAGCGTCATTAATTTTCAAGTTATAATATTCTATTTTCCTCTTCCTTATCATGTAGTTATATTTATTTCTAACATTTTAAAATTCCTCCCATGTCTTGGCAGTCTTCAGCCTCCGCCATTTACATTCTTTACGTCTTTTCTCCCTTTTCAGTTAAGATCTCACTATTAAACCATGGAGATTTGTCCTTGACTGTAATGACCTTTTCCAGTTGAGGACATTGTTCTTCAAATTCACCTTTAATTACAATATTATAAACATCAGTGGCACAATCCACACATTCAGATTTTAGCAATATGTTGTTATGGTTACAAGGTTCATTAAATTCAGTCCCTATTTTCTGTGTTACCACATCAATAAATGATACAGAAGAAAATTCCAACTTATTCCTAAAAAATATTCTCTTAGTTACCCTCGCCTCGGGAATACCCAAACTAAAAGTTATCAATTTATGGACTGGTGAAATATTGCACTCCTCTTGCATATCAATATCGGTAATCAGATTTGTCGATGCATCACCTATGACCAGATCTAAAGTATGTCCCGTAATTGAAGTTCGAGTCCACACATTGTTTATCAATTGATAGGAATCTAATAATTCAGATAGTTTAATCGTGTCATGGTTAACTAGATCGTCCATCCATATATTGAAGTCCCCTACAATAAAAACTTTTAAAGAACCCATATCAATCAATTCCAGCAATGAGCCAAATTCTTCAATAAATACATTAACACTAGATGAAGGTGGTCTATAAACAACCACAAAAGACACCGACTGATTATTGCACTTGAAATTCACTTCCATATACTCGAAACTACTTACTGCTATTCTTCTTACAGTCTTTAAATATGTACAAGCATTTGATACAAAAACACCAACACCCCCCCCCCCTATCCCCTCTTCCCTAGCAACATGAAGAAAAGTGTGCATAGAAGGCATCATCTCATTTATTTTAGAAAAGTCAAAACTATGCAACCAAGTTTCAGCAATAGCAAATACGTCAAACATCTTCTCATTAAGCAATTCTCTAATTTCAAGCGTTTTGTTACCAACAGATTGAATGTTTACAAAACCACAAGTGAAAAACTCAGTATTAATATCCATGATCAGTAATTGCTGCTAAACTTAAAATTTCTGTCTCAAATGACTTACAATCCCTGGAGTTTACTCTGTGTTCAGTATCTGCACGTTTCTGTCTCATACAGTTTGCACATCTAGTAGCCTGAGAAGAACAATTCTTAGTTTCATGATTTTCAGAACAAATACCACATATTCTATCTTGATCTTTAAACTTACAATTGTCCTCAACATGGCCATACCTTTGACAATAAAAGCAAGTAAGTACATGGTACCTGTCACGTACTACATATCTTCCCCATTGTAACATAACCATGTCACCATTATCATGAATAGCTCTGCGAACATCTGGTGTACACTTAAATATGTAGTGGGTAGTACGCCCTGCTGCTTTCTTCTTAAAAAGACATTTTATCTTATCTCTAATATCAGTTATAGAACTTAGGTATAGGTTTCTTTCTATCATTGCTTCCATTACATCATCTTCTTCATTTTGCACATTACAAACCATTATTTTGGGCTGCAGTTTACCAACTTTTTTTGTAACAGCACCTTCAACCTGACTCTGTACTAACCTTGCAGCATTGTCTCTAGTGTTCTCATCCTCAAAATTAACCACAACATTGCCACCAGGAGAAAATCTAGTGTTAACAATTGGAATGTCTCTCAATGCTTCAGCTACCTCTTTCCTTTTGTCAGTAATCTTACTGGAAGCATCAGCAGATTTAATAACAAGTAAATTTTTCTCCTTTACTTTATCAGCATAAGTTTTCACTTTACTTTCACCTCCAGACTGAATAATGTTCTTAACAATATCTTGCAACACATCAACTTTTTTCACAAGTTCATCTAACTTAACACCAACTGCCTGATCCAAACTATCATTCATGCCATCAGTGAGACGAGTAATTGCATCTGACTCCAGCTTGGCAATTCTGTCCTCATGTAGCAGTAACTTCTCTTCTAATTTCTTCTTCTGCTCCTTCAACCTTTTCAACTCAATCATCCCATTGCAAAAGCCATCATAACACTGTCAACAGCTCAAAAACCAATTTTTAACATTCTCCTCACTCAGACGATCTAGGTAAACACAACGACGATGAAACCATTTTTCACATGTAGAACACCCAATCCAGTCAGTCCTCCTACCCGCAGCGCTACCACACATAGCTCCACATTTCCCTTTCCTTCCTCCAGAAGTATTTGCCATGTTGTAACATCAAACATAGGAGTAAATAAGTAAATTCAAGTGGAGAGCACGGAGTTTAGGAAGAAATGTAGGAAACCATTATGGTGGAATCAAGAAATAGCTAATAAAGTTTCAGATAAAAAAAGGGCATACCAGAGATTACAAAGTGAGAGTAGTTTAGATAATTTAAACCATTATAGGTCAACCAGAAATGAAATAAATAAGATTATTAAGAAGACCAAAAGGACAGCAGAAATTAATTTAGCTAAAAATAATAATAAAGATCCTAAAAAATTCTTTAGCTATTATAGAATCAATAATAAATCTAACAGTGATAAAATAGGGCCTATTAAATATGAAGGGGTTTTGAAAGAATCTGATGAGGAAATAGTAGAGGTCCTTAATGATCATTTTGCTTCAGTATTCACAGAAGAGAAACCAGTTAGATTAATTGATGATAATTCTAGGTCAAGGGAAGTAGTGATAAATTCTATTAATATAGACAGAAGAAATTAAAGGGTTATAATGCAGTTAAATACTAGTAAGGCATCTGGCCCTGACAACATTCATTCTAGGATACTCAAAGAAGGTGTAGAAAGTATTGCAGTAGCTCTTGAGAAGATATTTATTAGATCACTAGAGTCTGGAGAAATACCAAATGATTGGAAATTGGCAAATGTAGTGCCGATTTTTAAAAAGGGAAGCAAAGAGGACCCAAATAACTTTAGACCAGTAAGCTTAACTTCTATAGTCTGTAAAATTCTTGAGAAGATGGTTAAGAAGGAAATTTCTGATCATCTAGAGAGTAGAAGGTTAATTAATGATGCTCAACATGGTTTTAGAAAAGGTAGATCGTGTTTAACTAATTTACTGGATTTTATGGATTATGTAACTAAAGAATTAGATAGGGGTGAAAAAGTTGATGTGATCTACTTAGATTTCAGCAAAGCTTTTGATAAGGTTCCACATAGAAGACTAGTTCATAAATTAAAGCTGCATGGGATATGTGGGAACGTTTTAAATTGGATAACTGAATGGCTGAAAAATAGGAAACAGAGAGTTGTACTGAATGGAGTGAGGTCAGAGTGGAGGAATGTTATTAGTGGCGTACCTCAGGGATCAGTTTTAGGCCCTTTATTATTTATAATCTATGTAAATGATCTTGGGCAAGGTGTGAATAGCAAAGTATCCATTTTTGCTGATGACACTAAATTGGCAGCTGTAGTCAAAGAGGTTTAAAGTGCAGGGTGACTTGAATAAGTTGTTAGCTTGGGCTCAGAAGTGGCAGATGACTTTTAACCTTAATAAATGCAAAGTTATTAACATGGGGAGAGATAATAGGGAATTTAGCTATGAGATGGATGGGTATTGGCTAAATTCAGTTGAAGATGAGAAGGACTTTTGCGGATGATACCAAATTAGCAGCTGTAGTTAAAGATATTGATGATAATTTTAAAGTGCAGGGGGACTTAAATAAATTGTTATCCTGGGCACATAAGTGGCAAATGACTTTCAACCTTGATAAGTGCAAAGTTATTAACATGGGAAAAGATAATAGAGAATTTAACTATGAAATGGATGGGCATTGGCTGAGCTCAGTAGAGGATGAGAAAGATCTAGGAGTAGTAATAGATAAGTTATTAAGGTTTTCTAAGCAGTGTATTGAAGCAAGAAATAGGGCAAATAGAGTGCTGGGTTTTATTAAGAGAAATGTCAGTTACAAAAGTAAGGAGGTTATTCTTAAACTATATAACTCTTATGTTAGGCCACATCTAGAGTACTGTATACAGGCATGGTCCCCACATTTTAGACACGATATTAACCTTCTCGAGTCAGTGCAACGGAGGGCAACAAAGATTATTCCTTCCCTGAGGCACCTTGAATATATAGATAGACTGAGGGTATTAAATATGTTCTCGTTCGAAAGGAGGTGTGTGAGAGGGGATATGATTGAGCTCTTTAAAAAAATTTCCGGGATAGATAAATTGGATGTTAGCAAGTTTTCTGAGTTAGATGATGGAAATCGGACTAGAGGTCACCACTTGAAAATTAAAAAGCAAGGGTGTAGGTTGGATTTAAGAAAATATTTTTTCACCAATAGAGTGGTAGACTTCTGGAACAAATTGCCGCGGAGGGTAGTAGGTAGTCCAAATCTAACATAACATAACATAATTACACGGATGACAAAAGCCACAAGGGCCTATCAAAGGTCATCCGCCTCCGTCAAAACCCACCCACAAAAAGCACCATCACCAGGGAAAGACAAAATCAAAGTCCCCCACAATATAATATAACAGATGACAAAAGCCACAAGGGCTCATCATAGGTAACATAACATAACATAACATAATTACACGGATGACAAAAGCCACAAGGGCCTATCAAAGGTCATCCGCCTCCGTCAAAACCCACCCACAAAAAGCACCATCACCAGGGGAAGACAAAATCAAAGTCCCCCACAATATAATATAACAGATGACAAAAGCCACAAGGGCTCATCATAGGTCATCCGAGTCAAACAGCCTCTTTTTTAAGGCACCCACACTCCCAGGAAAACTACATCCAGAGGATTGCATCCAGAAACAAGGGTGTCACCAATCAAGGCTTGTCAAGAACTAAATCATGCAGCTATAGATATATACAAACAATATTAATATATACAAAACTTAGGAACCATCACAACCTTCCCTTCCCATAAACTCATCCAACCTACTCTTAAATACATTTAGATTTGGACTACCTACTACCCTCTGCGGCAATTTGTTGCAGAAGTCTACCACTCTATTGGTGAAAAAATATTTTCTTAAATCCAACCTACACCCTTGCTTTTTAATTTTCAAGTGGTGACCTCTAGTCCGATTTCCATCATCTAACTCAAAAAACTTGCTAACATCCAATTTATCTATCCCGGAAAAAATTTTAAAGAGCTCAATCATATCCCCTCTCACACACCTCCTTTCGAACGAGAACATATTTAATACCCTCAGTCTATCTTAATATTCAAGGTGCCTCAGGGAAGGAATAATCTTTGTTGCCCTCCGTTGCACTGACTCAAGAAGGTTAATATCGTGTCTAAAATGTGGGGACCATGCCTGTACACAGTACTCTAGATGTGGCCTAACATAAGAGTTATAGAGTTTAAGAATAACCTCCTTACTTTTGTAACCGACATTTCTCTTAATAAAACCCAGCACTCTATTTGCCCTATTTCTTGCTTCAATACACTGCTTAGAAAACCTTAATGACTTGTCTATTACTACTCCTAGATCTTTCTCATCCTCTACTGAGCTCAGCCAATGCCCATCCATTTCATAGTTAAATTCTCTATTATCTTTTCCCATGTTAATAACTTTGCACTTATCAAGGTTGAAAGTCATTTGCCACTTATGTGCCCAGGATAACAATTTATTTAAGTCCCCCTGCACTTTAAAATTATCATCAATATCTTGAACTACAGCTGCTAATTTGGTATCATCCGCAAAAATTAACACTTTATTATTAACTGCCTCCCCAAGATCGTTTATATAGATGACAAATAATAATGGGCCGAGAACTGATCCCTGAGGAACCCCACTGATAACATCCCTCCACTCTGACTTTACACCATTTAGCACTACCCTTTGCTTCCTGTCTTTCAGCCACTCAGCTATCCAATTTGAAACACCCCCACATATCCCAATCATTTTTAATTTATGAACTAGTCTCCTGTGTGGTACCTTATCAAATGCTTTACTAAAATCTAAGTAAATTACATGTACATTCTCTCCATTATCTACTTGATTTGTTACAAACTCCAGAAAGTCTAGTAAATCTAAATGTATTTAAGAGTAGGTTGGATGAGTTTATGGGAAGGGAAGGTTGTGATGGTTCCTAAGTTTTGTATATATTAATATTGTTTGTATATATCTATAGCTGCATGATTTAGTTTTCCTGGGAGTTTGGGTGCCTTAAAAAAGAGGCCGTTTGACTTGGATGACCTATGATGAGCCCTTGTGGCTTTTGTCATCTGCTATATTATATTGTGGGGGACTTTGATTTTGTCTTCCCCTGGTGATGGTGCTTTTTGTGGGTAGGTTTTGACGGATGCGGATGACCTTTGATAGGCCCTTGTAGCTTTTGTCATCTGTGTAATTATGTTATGTTATGACTTAGGAGTAGTAGTAGATAGGTCACTGAAATTTTCAAAGCAGTGTATTGAGGCAAAAAATAGAGCAAATAGGGTGCTAGGTTACATTAAAAGAAATGTTAGCTACAAGAGTAAGGAGGTCATCCTTAAACTATACAACTCTTATGTCAGGCCACATTTAGAGTACTGTATACAGGCATGGTCACCACATTTTAGACATGATATAAACTTATTAGAGTCAATACAAAGGAGGGCAACAAAAATAATACCATCCCTGAAGCACCTTGAATATGAAGATAGACTGAGGGTATTAAATATATTCTCATTTGAAAGAAGGTGTGTGAGGGGAGATATGATTGAGCTTTTTAAAATCTTTTCTGGGATGGATAAATTGGATTTCAACAAGTTATTTGAGTTAGAAGGTAGTAATAGAACTAGAGGCCACCACTTAAAGATTAAAAAACAGAGGTGCAGACTGGATGTTAGAAAATATTTTTTCACTAACAGAGTGGTGGATTATTGGAATAGTTTGCCACCTGAGACGATAGACAGCCCAAACTTGAATGTTTTCAAGCGCAGTTTGGATGATTATATGGGGATGGAGGGTTAATTTCTTACTTTTGGTATGTGGATATGTTGACTCATTCCTGTGGATGCAGTTTCTTTTTATTGTATATTTTGGGGGACTTTGATTTTGTTTTTGACAGACTCCTATGGAGGCTTTAAATTATATATTGTAGATGCATGGTTGGACATTCCTATGGATTGTTAAATTGTATATTGTAGATGCATGATCTGACAAAATCCTATTGATGCTTTATGTGGGTGGATTTGATGGATACGGATGACCTTTGATTTGCCCTTGTGGCTTTTGTCATCTGTGAAATTATGCTGTTATGTTATGTTATTCTATAATCACTTAAATTTTGAATATTATTTTCTACCTGTAATTTTTTATATGCCCTTTTCTTCTCTGAAATTTTTCTAGCTATCTCCTGATTCCACCATAATGGTTTCCTACTTTTGTTCCTAATGGCCTTCATTGGGATACATTGATCTTGGACTACATTTATTATATGCTTGAAAGTATTCCACATCCCATAAGCATTTTTACCTCTGAATTCTACATCCCAGTCTACCAAATTTAGCAAGCTTCGAAGTTTTACATAATCTCCCTTATGAAAATTTGGAACTTTTACAGCATTCACGGTTATTTTATCCTTCTTAGTTCCCAAGTTAAAACGAACTATCTGATGGTCACTATTTCCCAATGCCTCCCCAACAGTCAATTGTTGAACTAAATGATCGCTGTTAGAAAGTACTAAATCTAATATATTGTCCCCCCTCGTTGGCTCATTAACAAATTGATTCAAAAAATTATCCTCAAAGCATTCTATGAACCTGCCACTTGTTCTATCCCTACCTGGGATAGATAATGTTTACCTATTATTTAGCTCATTCCTCCAGTAAGTACTTTTCATATAATTGTAGAATACTATCACCACTAAGTCGGTTGCGCCCCTTGTGACCCTATCTATCTGTAATACAGAGGGGATGAATTATTTAGTTATATCATTCATGAAGATATAGATATAATATGTATAGTTGAATCATGGGTTAATGAAAATATATTTAATGATAATGTCAGTGAATTTGAACTAGAGGGTTATACTATGTACATTAGTCAAAGGAGAGATAGGACTGGTGGTGGGTTGATTATTTATATCAGAAATAGCATTTCTTCAAATCTAAATAACTCTATAAAGCAAGGAGAAGGTGAATCATTATGGATAGATATTAAGGTTGGTAAAAATAGGAAAATACACTTGGGAGCTTTTTATAGACCACCAGGACAGACTGATTGTATCGATGAGTTAATGATTAGGGAAATAAGTAAAGGATGCAAAGAAGATACAGTTATTCTTGGTGACTTTAATTTAACTTCTGTAGACTGGGAAAATATGATAGGAAGAGATAGAGCAAGTTGTAAGTTTATGGAGTGTTTTGAGGATAACTTTTTGATCCAATTTGTTAATAAGCCAACAAGGGGTGCCAATATATTAGATCTAATTCTTTCAAATGATGATCACTTAGTTCAAGGATTGAGTGTAGGGGAATCATTGGGAAACAGTGATCATCAGATGGTTCGGTTTAATTTGCAAATAGTTAAGGGTAGAACAACGACAAACTCCACGAAAATTCCAAATTTTTATAGAGGAGATTACGATAAATTACGCAGCATGCTAAATCAGATTAGGTGGGATATAGAATTCCATGGAAAGAATACTTATGAGATGTGGGATATTTTTAAGACTATATTAAACATGGTTCAGGAACAGTGTATTCCGATGAAGTCTATTAGGAAGAAATGTAGGAAACCATTATGGTGGAACCAAGAAATAGCTAATAAAGTTTCAGAGAAAAAAAGGGCATACCAGAGATTACAAAGTGAGAGTAGTTTAGATAATTTAAACCATTATAGGTCAACCAGAAATGAACTAAATAAGATTATTAAGAAGACCAAAAGGACAGCAGAAATTAATTTAGCTAAAAATAATAATAAAGATCCTAAAAAATTCTTTAGCTATTATAGAATCAATAATCAATCTAACAGTGATAAAATAGGGCCTATTAAATATGAAGGGGTTTTGAAAGAATCTGATGAGGAAATAGTAGAGGTCCTTAATGATCATTTTGCTTCAGTATTCACAGAAGAGAAACCAGTTAGATTAATTGATGATAATTCTAGGTCAAGGGAAGTAGTGATAAATTCTATTAATATAGACAGAGAAGAAATTAAAGGGCTTATAATTCAGTTAAATACTAGTAAGGCATCTGGCCCTGACAACATTCATTCTAGGATACTCAAAGAAGGTGTAGAAAGTATTGCAGTAGCTCTCGAGAAGATATTTATTAGATCACTAGAGTCTGGAGAAATACCAAATGATTGGAAATTGGCAAATAACATAACATAACATAACATAATTACACGGATGACAAAAGCCACAAGGGCCTATCAAAGGTCATCCGCCTCCGTCAAAACCCACCCACAAAAAGCACCATCACCAGGGGAAGACAAAATCAAAGTCCCCCACAATATAATATAACGGATGACAAAAGCCACAAGGGCTCATCATAGGTCATCCGAGTCAAGCGGCCTCTTTTTCAAGGCACCCAAACTCCCAGGAAAACTACATCCAGAGGATTGCATCCAGAAACAAGGGTATCACCAATCAAGGCTTGTCAAGAACTAAATCATGCAGCTATAGATATATACAAACAATATTAATATATACAAAACTTAGGAACCATCACAACCTTCCCTTCCCATAAACTCATCCAACCTACTCTTAAATACATTTAGATTTGGACTACCTACTACCCTCTGCGGCAATTTGTTCCAGAAGTCTACCACTCTATTGGTGAAAAAATATTTTCTTAAATCCAACCTACACCCTTGCTTTTTAATTTTCAAGTGGTGACCTCTAGTCCGATTTCCATCATCTAACTCAAAAAACTTGCTAACATCCAATTTATCTATCCCGGAAAAAATTTTAAACAGCTCAATCATATCCCCTCTCACACACCTCCTTTCGAACGAGAACATATTTAATACCCTCAGTCTATCTTCATATTCAAGGTGCCTCAGGGAAGGAATAATCTTTGTTGCCCTCCGTTGCACTGACTCAAGAAGGTTAATATCGTGTCTAAAATGTGGGGACCATGCCTGTATACAGTACTCTAGATGTGGCCTAACATAAGAGTTATAGAGTTTAAGAATAACCTCCTTACTTTTGTAACTGACATTTCTCTTAATAAAACCCAGCACTCTATTTGCCCTATTTCTTGCTTCAATACACTGCTTAGAAAACCTTAATGACTTATCTATTACTACTCCTAGATCTTTCTCATCCTCTACTGAGCTCAGCCAATGCCCATCCATTTCATAGTTAAATTCTCTATTATCTTTTCCCATATTAATAACTTTGCACTTATCAAGGTTGAAAGTCATTTGCCACTTATGTGCCCAGGATAACAATTTATTTAAGTCCCCCTGCACTTTAAAATTATCATCAATATCTTTAACTACAGCTGCTAATTTGGTATCATCCGCAAAAATTGACACTTTATTATTAACTGCCTCCCCAAGATCGTTTATATAGATGACAAATAATAATGGACCGAGAACTGATCCCTGAGGAACCCCACTGATAACATCCATCCACTCTGACTTTACACCATTTAGCACTACCCTTTGCTTCCTGTCTTTCAGCCACTCAGCTATCCAATTTGAAACACCCCCACATATCCCAATCATTTTTAATTTATGAACTAGTCTCCTGTGTGGTACCTTATCAAATGTAGTGCCAATTTTTAAAAAGGGAAGCAAAGAGGACCCAAATAACTTTAGACCAGTAAGCTTAACTTCTATAGTCTGTAAAATTCTTGAGAAGATGGTTAAGAAGGGAATTTCTGATCATCTAGAGAGCAGCAGGTTAATTAATGATGCTCAGCATGGTTTTAGAAAAGATAGATCGTGTTTAACTAATTTACTGGATTTTATGGATTATGTAACTAAAGAATTAAATAGGGGTGAGAAAGTTGATGTGATCTACTTAGATTTCAGCAAAGCTTTTGATAAGGTTCCACATAGAAGACTAGTTCATAAATTAAAGCTGCATGGGATATGTGGGAACGTTTTAAATTGGATAACTGAATGGCTGAAAAATAGGAAACAGAGAGTTGTACTGAATGGAGTGAGGTCAGAGTGGAGGAATGTTATTAGTGGCGTACCTCAGGGATCAGTTTTAGGCCCTTTATTATTTATAATCTATGTAAATGATCTTGGGCAAGGTGTAAATAGCAAAGTGTCAATTTTTGCTGATGACACTAAATTGGCTGCTGTAGTCAAAGAGGTTGAGGGTAGCTTTAAAGTGCAGGGTGACTTAGATAAGCTGTTAGCTTGGGCTCAGAAGTGGCAGATGACTTTTAACCTTAATAAATGCAAAGTTATTAACATGGGGAGAGATAATAGGGAATTTAGCTATGAGATGGATGGATATTGGCTTAATTCAGTTGAAGATGAGAAAGACTTAGGAGTGGTAGTAGATAGGTCACTGAAATTTTCAAAGCAGTGTATTGAGGCAAAAAATAGAGCAAATAGGGTGCTAGGTTACATTAAAAGAAATGTTAGCTACAAGAGTAAGGAGGTCATCCTTAAACTATACAACTCTTATGTCAGGCCACATTTAGAGTACTGTATACAGGCATGGTCACCACATTTTAGACATGATATAAACTTATTAGAGTCAGTACAAAGGAGGGCAACAAAAATAATACCATCCCTGAAGCACCTTGAATATGAAGATAGACTGAGGGTATTAAATATGTTTTCATTTGAAAGAAGGTGTGTGAGGGGAGATATGATTGAGCTTTTTAAAATCTTTTCTGGGATGGATAAATTAGATTTCAGCAAGTTATTTGAGTTAGAAGGTAGTAATAGAACTAGAGGCCACCACTTAAAGATTAAAAAACAGAGGTGCAGACTGGATGTTAGAAAATATTTTTTCACTAACAGAGTGGTGGATTATTGGAATAGTTTGCCACCTGAGACTGTAGACAGCCCAAACTTGAATGTTTTCAAGCGCAGATTGGATGATTATATGGGGATGGAGGGTTAATTTCTTACTTTTTGGTATGTGGATATGTTTCTTGACTCATTCCTGTGGATGCAGTTTCTTTTTATTGTATATTTTGGGGGATTTTGATTTTGTTTTTGACAGAGTCCTATGGAGGCTTTAAATTATATATTGTAGATGCATGGTTGGACATTCCTATGGATTGTTAAATTGTATATTGTAGCTGCATGATCTGACAAAATCCTATGGATGCATTATATGGGTGGGATTTGATGGATACGGATGACCTTTGATAGGCCCTTGTGGCTTTTGTCATCCGTTAAATTATGTTATGTTATGTTATGTTTGCTTCCAATCCCCTCTGTATTACTCTTTTAGTCGATTCGTGCTCCTCTAAAACCACATAGCCTCTTTAGCTAGTATTTGTATCTTTTTCAAATTTTGAAGAACGAACTACTTCTTCTTTTCGCAGATTTAGGATTCTAGATACTATGGTTTATATATATATATATATATATATATATATATATATATATATATATATATATATATATATATATATATATATATATATGAGGAATTAAACCACATTCTCCGAAGACAATTTAATTCAGAACAGTTTCGGTGTATCTCACACCCTTTTTCAACTGACACTGGATAGAAAATATGAGAAAAGTGCTTACATACATAACACAGGGTCAGGTCATGAAAGATCCCCTCTTTTTCCCCCCAATCCCCTCCTTGAGTCTAATCAGAGGGGGGTTAGGCTTAAACATATTGAAGGGCTGACATTTGAGTATTTTGTTTATTTGCTTTCGTATTACAGGATTAAAAGAAAATTGACCCTCAGATAGATTTAAATTAGGAACTGACGATATCAAGCTGGATTCTACGATTCTTCTCATAGTTAGCCGATTTAAATACCATTGTACTTCCATGGAAATCGATCGAATGATTCAAGTCTCTAACATGGCAAAATATTCCACTACTTTAGCTGCCCGGTTTTGGAAGAAAGATTCCGCATGTTCTGGAAAAATATCTTCATGATAACACCAGAAGAAAATGCGGAATTCGACTAGGAATTCGAAGGCCAACTGATTAAAGATCTGAATCAGAATGTGCATCGCACGTTCCCACATGCCTATGTTTACGAAGGGATGAATTTGGCAGACCATGGCCGACCAACTACACATGAAGAGGTCATGTCAGTCATAAAAACCTTCAAACAGAAGGCACCAGGCTGGACGAGCATCACCAGAAATAACTTGGTGCATGCCCCCCGGCAGATCATTCAGGAAATCACGAACATCTACAATGCTTCCCTGAATACGACTACTTCCCAGACGGTTTAAAGATTGCTAAAATCATCTTTATTTTCAAAGAGAGGAAGCCTGATCAACTGGTGGACTACAGGCCAATATCCCTCCTGGAGATTATAGGCAAAGTCTACGAAAAGCTTCTGGCTAACAGGTTGCAAGATCAACTGACCGAGCTAGAAGCCCACAGCCCTCAGCAACACGGGTTCTGCAAGAGAAGATGGACGGACACAGCCCTTGCCCTTCTCACCGAAAAGATTGCCCGGTGTGAAGCTGAAAAGAAATACGTAGACGTGGTGATGCGAGATGTGCAAAAGGCCTTCGATAAGGTTTGGCTCAGAGGCTTACAACACAAGATCTTAGGCCTCCAGCTGAACCCTACACTGGAAAAGGGTCCTCTGCGATTACATAATGCGCAGAAAAGCCCGAATTTCGATCGAGGGCTACAGAGGACCCGAGTTTGAGCTTGAGGCGGGTGTTCCACAAGGTGGCTGTCTGAGTCCGCTGCTGTACCTTCTGTACACACTGGAATTACCTGATCCGGTAGGGAAGGAAGTGATGTACCTGCAGTTTGCAGATGACATCACGCAAATCATCCCCAGCTATTACAAGCATGCCGGATATCAAGCAAGGCAGACATCCATCGAAATCGACAACATCAATCGATATGAACGAAAGTAGAAAATCAAGACCAACCGCCAAAAGTTCCAAATCCTACCAATTAACTGACGAAGACGTGTGGATGTCACAGTAAATGGCGATGTTTACCCATATGGTAACAAAGGAAAAGTTCTAGGTCTACAATTTACCTCCAAAGGGTACAAAGTTCACATTAGTGACAGAATCTCCCAAGCCAAAATACAGCTTGGCAAACTGTATAGGTTTAAAACCTCAGCTCCAAGAACCTAAAAAAGTTGTACACTGCTCTGGTATGCTCAACATTAGTGTACCCGGCAGTGGTCATGCAGGCTGCGAGTTCCACCTCTCTCAGACAAATGCAGAGAGTGCAGAACAAAGCAGCCCTGCTTATAGCTGGAGCGAAAAGGACGGACCATATTCAGCAGACAGTCCTGCACGCAAGAGCAGGACTAACCCCTCTGAATATAGAACTCCAAAGGCTAACGAGAAAGACCTGGGACAAAATAAAAGAAGATATACTCCCGAATACCAACCACAACCTAGACATACCGAGAGCAGTCAAGAGTCGTGTCACCAGGAAATCCCTCTTCCCGAGTGGAAGGAACTGCTCCCGAGAACAACAAGTCGGTATATATACTTAACCACACAATGAAAGAACAACAAAGTCCAAAGAATAAAGAGACTATAGCGAAAAGTGAAAGAGGCGTAGTGCCCATTATAAAACCAACCTAGACAATCGAAAATTAAAACCTAAACCCCGGCAAAACATATAGTAACTATAAGATAGATATATAAAATAAGAAATATATAGCAAGTAAGAACTTAAAAGGCTTGAAAGCCACGATGGAGGAAATATCAAATATATTTATTTATTTACGTAATGTCAGTTAAAAAAAAACAATAAAAACAAATATAATAAAATAATATATATATATATATATATATATATATATATATATATATATATATATATATATATATATATAAAAATTGATAACTAGAAATAATAATAACAAACAAAGGCAAGAAAAATAAGAGACAAAAAACGGAAAAATCTGTGAGGAGCCCTCTACACCAGGGCAAAACTAATACTCTTTTTTTATCTTTATATACCTACTACACATTTTCCTACTTCTTACATCAACTTCAACTTTAACTTCTGCCAGATCCTCACCTCACTCATTACATCGGTAAAGGAGGCAAGAACATTTCAAAACGCTCCGAAGATGATCGAATAAGATCGAAAGCTTAGCAATTTAGTTTGTTTTTTACTAAACACATTCATTTAAAAAAAAAGATGAATACTGGACAAGTAATCCACCATCTACAAGATGGAATGAAAAAGATAGTTATAAAAAGATAAAGTTACCAAAGGAAATTTATTAAGGCAAAATACACAATGGTCTTCAACAAAATTTGCATATATATATATATATATATATATATATATATATATATATATATATATATATATATATATATATATATGTGTGTGTGTGTGTGTGTGTGTGTATGTTTCTGCTTCTAGCAAGCCGGATCTTCAGCAGGAAAAGGAGAGCAAGTACTGAATATAACATATATTGCCAACGTTTCGTGCTCTGGACTGATCTTCTAGCCTAGAATATTAAAGATTTATATAAGAACAATTGCTTAACAATTATGAGAACAATGATAATTAATGGCTTTAGGCTAAACATGTACTAAGATGCAAAACCAAAAGAAAAAATTAAAATGCAATATAAAGGACAAAAATCTGTATATTAAGATAAAAAAAAAATAAATTCAAACGAAATTAACAAAGTTACAATTAGAAGAAAAGGAAAACCTCAATAAATACACTAAAATTTGTCACCTGAATCGGAGAAAGCTGTGAGCTGAGTGAATGAATTTAAAAATTATACTAACAGGAAAGATGTGATTTAGTATTAGTTGGTTCTCTGATCTATGTAGTTGGTTGGTCGAAAAACAACAACAAAAAAAATGTTAGCTAATTGGTTGTTTTTGTGGTAATTAATTCATGGTGACTAGTTAAAAAAAAATCAAACGAAATTAATCAAGCAATATATAACGGTGTGGAAGTAGAGTCCTTATTTAATGAGGCTGATTATATTTTCCCTATATATATATATATATATATATATATATATATATATATATATATATATATATATATATATATATATATATATATATATATATATATATATATATATATATATATATGAAAATTAACGCGCAGGAAAATGAAAAGATGAATCCAAGCACTTCCGAACTATATTTGCAAGTTCATTTTCAAGGAATAGCATGAAAATAAAGAAAGACAACCTTATATAGTGTACAAAGATAAGTAGGGAATGCCCCTCACATAGTACAGACCAATGGAAAAACAATACAGAAAAATACCAGGAAAAAGAAGAATAGGCAATTAATAACATACATGTGCATCCTTAAAACGATATACACATAGCAACGCCATGTATATTAATGGAATATGGTTGGATGAAAAAAACATTTTAAAGGAGTATTATTAGAGCGAAAACATTTAGGGCTAAGAGTTTATCCACAGGCACAACAAAGACACGTGGTGGGGGAGGCAATGCGAATTATATTACACTAATAAAGAGTGACAACAGGCTGCATTATGAAGTTATTTCATTTAGTACAAGTTTTTTAAACAGGGTCGAGTTTAAATAAGCCAGAGAAAATGTTCATATCCTCTCCTTGACAGAGCTTTTATCCTAATTTTTTTTCTGTTACCCGATGTACAGTTGAACCTTAGGCATCGTCAACTCGTTGGAGTCTCGACTCCTTTTTTTGAAATGTTTCTGATCTTGATCATCCACTACACTGTCTTATACCAGCTCCCTCACTGCCGGTTGGTCATACACGCTACTCGTTAAGGCAGAATGACTGTGCTTTTGCGATCACTCGAGTGAATACGACGCAGTTCGCTCGATCTTTCTTTCCTACAGCTGTCGGTCTGTGGAACACTCTGCCTAAGGATGTCTTTAATTTGGATAATTGTGATTTATTTAAAAGGCAAGTGATTGCTTTTATTCTCTCTTGATTTTTATGTTTTCTACTTTTCTCGATGTTGCGCCGCTCGTTGGGCCCCGTAGGATTTAAGGTTCTGCCGTTTTGGTTGTTGCCTCTTCCAACGGATCGCCTTCATTGACTTCGATAATAATAATTGGAGATTTGAATATGCTACTTATAAATTGGGGTTTTACAACACTAAACGAGGATAATATACTTGATAAATGCATTAATAACAACTTTCTGGAACAATTAGCAAATTTACCTACTAGAAGGGACAATATATTAGATATAGTCATAACGAATACTTCAATGAATATTCATGGTTTAAATGTATGAGAAACCTGAGACCATAGTGATCATAATATTATAAGATTCTATATTGACTTTAAAAAAGTTGCAGACTGTAATTTAGAAAAAAAAAAATCTAAATAGAGGTAATTATGTGCAATTTAGAAAAATGATTAATGATATAAATTGGAATAACTTATTTAATAGTAAAGATTGTTATGAAATGTGGGAGATCTTTAAAAGTACTTCATTTCAAAAATCAGTCAGAATGTTAAAAATCGTTAAACAAGAGATAGTCCTATAGCGTACGAGAAGTGCAGGCGAGCGGATTTATAGCTTCGTTTGAATAAGTCTTTTAGAGATTCAGGATGGCCAAAAAATAATAGCGTAAGCGAGTTGAGAACAGCTTCCCGCGTCTCTAGACCACTGTTAGCCAGCGGCGAATCCACCCAGCCATCCTGAGTCTCAAAAAGACTCATTCAAACGAAGCTTTTAAGCCGCTCGCCTCCACTTCTCGTACGCTATAGTATAATAATTTATGTTTGATGTCATTGTCATTTTCATTATTCTATATATTTCAATCATTAATTTAAATATAAAATATTCATTAATTTTTTCTAGAGAATGATAATTTGCTTGGCTAAACTTTTATGTTAACCAGGGGATAGTTTTTTTTTTACTAAAATTTAATATTGCGTGACTCATGACAAAGGCTTCGGCGCAGAAGTAAAAGCGTCGGCTCTCTCAGTTCTCACAAAAGGGTCAACTTTCACGTATTCATAACTAAAGGCGTTCTGGACATCTTTTTTCAATAAATTCATTGTTACAAGAGAAAGTTAAAGATAGCTTACCCAAAATACTAACAAGAGGAATAAGCTACTCCAGACGGCAACGATATTCTCTGAAACAAAATATCATAAATCCCTGGAAACAGTATTAGTCCTTTTCCCAAGGTAAGCAAATCTTTTATAATTCTCTTTCCTCATGTTAAGTTTAACTCATTAAAAGTTCTTATAATAGTCCTATAGCGTACGAGAAGTGCAGGCAAGCGGCTCAAAAGCTTTGTTTGAATAAGTCCTTTTTGAGACTCAGGTTGACCGAGTGGATTCGCCGCTGGCTAACAGTGGTCCAGCGATGCGGGAAGCTGTTTGCAACTCGCCTACGCTATTATTTCTTATTCGCCCCCTTTCCTACTCTCCTCTATCTACAGTACTTTACCTAGAAAAAAACAACAATTTAATTCCAGATTCTCAGCTGAGTTCACTTCAGGTAGATCATGTTTATGAAACCTTTTAGAATATTTAAAATATGTTTTCAAAGAGTTAGATATAGGGAATTGTGTTGATGTGACATAAGTAGTTTCCATTAAAGCATGTGACGAAGTTTCACACAATTATTTAGTTTTTAAATTAAATGAAATAGAGATAAATGGAGTTGTATTGTTCGCATGTTTAATTGCAGGTTAGTCTAGGCAGTCCGACAGTGCCTAGTTAGTTCATCATGAAGAAACACGAGAGTGGAGCTAAAAAAAACGGAAGAAGAGGCAGAGGGAAAAGGAAATGATCGTAAAGCTTCCCAAGATTAGTAGTTTCCTTCATACATCCGATGAATTGTCAAACACTGGGACTGGGTGTGAAGCTACACAATCTGTGAACAAAGAGCCTGGATCTTCAGAGACTGAACTTCTGATCTCTGAAACTCTGTGATTAAAGTCCTCAACCTCTTCAACCTCTTGGTTCTCAAGTCACTCCAGTACTTTCAGGAGCTCTTTCTGTTTCACAACCTGATGAAACATCTGACACAATACAAAAACAGGATCTTTACACTTCCAAACTGGATGAACCAGAATATTTTCCCGCACAAGGTGGTTCAGTCTCATTATCCTGGACATTGAGAAAAATTCGCACTGATTCTGACATTGGTTACTGGCTAGCAAAAGGGGTCCAAATGATTGTCAAAATCACAGCGATAATTTTGGAGCTTCAGAGAGAAAAATAGGAAATCGAATTCCTCGTTTCAACATGGAAATACTGTATAGCAGGAAAGCAAACAATTATAAGTTTTACAGAGACTGGATACTGTATTCCCATCGAATAAATTATACTGTTTTTTTCTGTAAATTATTTTTAACATCTCACTCACACTTTCTCGCTCGTGGTTTCAATGACTGGAGTAACTGTGCCAAGAAACTGAAATTCCATGAAAATAGTCCAGAACACAGACTCTCTGTTCCGTCCTGTTATTACGATCTAAAGAGAAAGAATGTATCGATGCAAAGCTTCGTATGCAGCTGAAAAAGGAAAGAAACTATTACCAAGCAGTAATCCATAGAACCATTGAGGTCATAAAGTCCTTGGCTCAACGTGGAATAGCATTCCGTGGAGGTGAAGAAATGTTGGATCCTCTAGAATGGAAATTACGAGTACATGGAATTTTAGAATTGAATGCAAAGTTTGATCCTTTTCTTGCAGAACATATTTCTCGTTATGGAACCAAAGGAAGTGGGACAACAAGTTATCTTTCTTCAAGAATATGCAATAAACCTATTGAGCAAATGGGTAAAGATGTGTTGTCAACTATATGTGAAGAAGTTCATGATGCTAAATACTTCTCCCTATGTGTCGATTCAACACCTGATGTCGGCCATATTGATCAACTGACTATCATTGTACGATACATCAATAAGAGTGGATGTACTGCAGAGAGATTCTTGAAGTTTCTTCCCATTCTGAAAACTCTCGTTGAAATGACTCTTTCCCTTGATGACTGCAGAGATCAAAGTTATGATAACGCTGCACATCTGTCAGGGAAATATGTTGGTTTACAAGGAAGAATTAATGAAACAAATCCATTAACAGATTACATTTCACGTGCAGCACATTCTTTAAATATAGTTGGGATTGTCAGTGTCAACTGTTGCCGGGATGCTTGCAATTTCTTTGGGCTTGTGCAGGAATTATATGCATATTCAATTGGATTAACAAAGCGCTGGGATATATTAACAAAAGGATTGTCACCTAATGAAAATGTTAGAATTCTAACTCTAAAAACATTATCATCCACACGTTGGCATTTCAATTCTGAATCAGTGAAAGACTGTACATAAATTACTCTAACGTCTATGCTATGTTAAATGAAATTGGAGACAATGAAGAAGTAAAATGAGAGGCTAGACTTGTTGCATCAGTTTTTGCAGATAAAATGTGCCTTCTTAAAAATGCATTTATGTGTGTTCTTTGGAACAAGATCCTACAGCGCTTTCAGCAAGCTAGTACTCTTCTCCAAAACACTAATATTAACATGGCTGTATCATTATTTCTATCACTTGGAAGTTTTGTTGCTGAGCTTCCTGATCAATATGATGAACTAGAGAATGAAGCGAAGAATCCCACGGGTAGTGTTTAACAAGGATATGTATCGGAAAAGGCACAAAACAGAAGACGACGGCTACAAGCTGATAATTCTGCTGAACCTGATGCAAATCTTCAAGGGGCACAAAAATTCCGTGTACGAGGTTTTGTTGTCATCATTGACATCTTACTTGCAGGTTAATCTCAACGTCGACAGGCTTATCACCAGATATCTGACGACTTTGGCTTTATCAAGTCATTGGAGGAGAATGCTGCTGCACAGTTGAGAGTTGATGTAGCCAGCTTGGTGAAAAAATACATCAATGACTTGTAACCCCGCAGCGAGGATGAATTTGAAACTTTCTCAGGATTTGCAACCCATCTGAAGTTGGATCGTGATTTTCATGTCATTTTGAAATACTTGAGGAAGAATCCAGTTGTAGAGTCAACAGTTGCCAATGTTTCAACTGTTCTGCGATTGTTCTTAACATTGCCAGTCACAGTCTATGAAGGTGAACGTTCATTTTCCAAACTCTCTTTGATAAAAAAAACAGATTCCGTTCAATAATGCTACAGAAACGACTGAATGCGTTATTTGTGATGTCACTTTAAAATGATGTCACCTACTCAATGACATATGAAACCATCAATGAACGGTTTTCACAGGGAAAACCAAGAAAACGGTCATTGGTGTAGCTACTCGTATATTTATGTATATATGTATGTATGCCTCTGCGATATTCTCAGTTCAGGAGTTATCGCGAGTACTTTCCTTGTGGTAAAGGACCCGTTACTTACTCCTTTCATTCAACCATTTGGCTATCCATGGCACAGTTGCATAAAATATAAGCTAGATTGATAACCAGTGTAACATTATTCGGAAATGGATAATAATCGTAAGATTGTACTATATGTTAAAATGTCTTGCTGGCGTTATGCCTAAGGTGCGCTATGTGCGCTATAAGGTTTCTCGGCTTCGATCCCCAGACTATCACATGCAAACTCTAATTTCATGTAATTAATTTCTTTCTATGGTGATTTAATTTTAATTTGTGTGTTTAGGTTAAAAACTAATAGTAGATAATACTGTGAGTATTATATTACCAAACGCAGTATAACTTTAGAATAAAAGGTGAGAACAATTTGTATAAATATACCGTACCATTAATTCATTCGATGTTTCAATAAAACACCAAATTGATCCGATCATCCATAACCTATTTAAGGGAAAGAGGCCCGAAACTGTGGGTGGAGTAGGGCCCACTGTAATCTAAGTCCTGCCCTGTGTATTATATATAATTTTTAAGGTAATTTCGAAATGGGGGCTTTGTCCCCCATAAACCCACTTAATTGTGGGGTTGCAACCCACACCCCTTCCTATTTTTAAATAAACTCGTAGTATTCCCAACTCAAAAGTCTTTCATTAGATTCGAATTCAAAGGCGATTGTCAGATGTCGTTAGGCCTCTAGTTCTTATACCTTGTTGCTTGACTCCAGAAATATAAGCCTCGCCCCCGAATCCTATTTAGTGAAACTTCAGAAGACCTAGGCCGTGTTTTTTGAGGTAAAAACAGTACTAATGGTGTTTTTAGGCCTTCTACTCATCATTCACAGCTTCGGTTATGCACGGAAAGCAATTATTTTTAAGATACTAGCACTCTTAGTACCGCTCTATTTGCAGTGATACTATTTTAAAAATAACTGCTTTTCGCGCCGAAACGAAGCCGTAAATGATGACTGAAATGCTTAAAAACACCATTAGTACTGTTTTTTTTCTACTAAAAACACTGCGTTTAGTTACTAGAAGCCGGTATCTACCCAAACTATGGATTGCCATTTAACAATCTTAAAAATAACTGCTTCTCCGCCAAAACGAAGCTGTAAATGATGACTGAAATGACTAAAAACACCATTAGTACTGCTTTTACGACTAAAAACACGGCGTTTGGTTACTAGAAGTAGTTATCGAGCCGAGCTATGGGTGGTCATTATAGGGGGATAGGCCCCATCGCTCGCGCCTCAGGAACAAATAGTACACAATTTGAAAGCCTAGCAAAACTAAATACGCAAAAAGCACACGACACCATCATCAAGCACGCTTGACAAACGGGTTTTGGCGCGAAATCAGCGCTCTTATAAATTATTGTATCCATGGTTCTCAATGTGTGAATTAAGTGCGAATTAAATGTTGCCAATGTGTGAAATTCATGGTTTCTGGTAACAATAGTAGAAGGTATGGAGGACTTATTATAATATTGATATTAACCCCATCAATGCCTAGTATCTAAAAAAAACAGTACTCTCCTCGCCAAAACGCAACCTTATATGATGACTTGAATGCCTAAAAAGAGTATGTGTTTTCATCACACTAAATATACGGCATAGGCAGTGGCGGTTCACGCATAGGCACTGTGGAACTGCAGCACCCCCTATTTCCACTCGATATTATCGATAACTTTCAATATAATAAGTCCATTTTTCTTTAATTCTTTCTTTATACTTGTACATTATATACTCCTTAAGCTTAATGTCAGTAGCCAACGCTGAGTTTATGAAAAAAAATACAAAAATCTTGGTATAAAACTGTGCGTTTCACAGTTCCAGCGACGAGGTGTTTGGCTGTTGTTCGCATGCTCACTTGTCCGAGATAAGAAGCTGCACGCTAGGGGAAGAGAGCAGTGTGGCTTACGCAATGCCCACCCTGGTGTGTTGGTGGAAGGTAATGTTTCCTTTTGTGTTTCTGCGTGTGTTGTGCTTAAAAACGTGTTTATATTCTTTAATGTGATAAAGTATAGAATTTAATTGATATTTTTCGGTTATTTTATTAATTAATTGAGCTGCTGAAATTTATCATAATCTTGATTTTCTTAGTGAAATTATGAAACTGATAAAAATCCTCTTGACAATTCATATGACTACATCAGAGGCAGAACGCTGCTTTTCAACACTGAGAAGAATAAATACTTTTTTAAGGAGCCGAATGAATTCTGAAAGACTAAATGCACTTGCAATGCTTTCAATGGAGAAAAAATAGTCCCCAGTAGTCATCCAGAGATCAAGGAGAAAATAACTAATCTTTTCGCGAAATTAAAACAACAAGAATGGATTTCGTTTTTAAATCAATGCATCAAGCTTGAACTGTAACAATTTAGGCTATTAGTAAGTAAAGATCTGTTTTATTTTGTTCTGTTTAGTATTTTATCACGTTTATCTATAATTTTTCTTTTTATGTTATTTCCTTGTACACAATATTAAAACAATGCTAAATAAATTCAGATGCAGGATCTCCACTAATTCTAGGTACGAGCCGCCACTGGGCATACCCGTAGGTTTTCGGAATGTTGACCTCCTATTTAAATCAATCATATTTTATTTAAAAAATGATTAATATAAAATGTCGATATCATATTTTAATTCAGAAAAATACCCCTTCAAAATGATATAAAATGCAATATGATGTGATTCACACTAGCAATGTGGTTCCCAAAATGGCGGACAATCTATTTTAAGTCATAACATCATAATTAGAAATTTGCACGCCTTAATTATTGAAAGTGTTACATATCTTTGATGCACTAATATGGAATATATTTGATATACTATACACTACATAGCATTTACGTTTTATTTTTAAATCTAGATATTTATAACAAAGCGCTCACAAAAATTAAGGGAGGGCATTTTCCCCCAATTTTACCTCGGTTATGCACCGTCTCCGCCACTATTGCAACAATAAGGTATTAAACGTTTAGTAGCCTAAAACGCGTGCTCGCGTCTTATTCAAAATTATCAGTATGAATATTATTCTTCTTGTCCCGCATACAGATAAAAGAAATCTAAAATGATGGTTAACATTTATTAAAAAAATGTTATAAAAAAAATATCAAATATTAATAAGTTATCCATTTACATTTTCTATGAATGGAGTTTATTTAAGGATAACTATATTAGTTTCAAATATGAAATAAAGATAAACAGAGAGGAAAATGTCGGCTCTGGTGTCGTTTTTTAAAACTTCCGTTGCTTTATTATATTCTTCTGGTTATTTTCAGTTACAAACAAAACTAAGAGAATTATTGATGAAGAAAGGAAAAATATATCTCACACTTAAGAGGCTCAGCCCTTAACTTCACAACATTGTGTATGCAAGGCTCATTCCTTCATTTTTGCTTTTTCTTTTCATTGAGCCTCATTCATGATCGGTATACCTATACCTCAATATAAGAGTGAATAATTTTTTTATGGAAATTTAAATATCAAAAGGAGGTGAAATTAATGTTACTCAAATATGAAAAAATAAAACAGAAAAAGGAGGAACAAGATAAAAATGTATAATTTAAAGCGTGAAAATGAACCACCAAAGACATATTAAGTCAATTTTGGCGGATACAGGAAAGGATAGATCACAAAATATAACAAGACCAGGAAATGGCTTCGCCACTTATAATAATTTTAAAAAGGAACTCCAGACTAAATTTCCCCTCTTTCAAAGTATCACGTTGCTAAAATGTAGTTATAGAAGAAGATATATAAAAATAAATTTTCTGAACTTCACCATTTGTAATTCTTTTGGTTTTAAAAAATTAACAAAATTTCGATACTTATATTTATTTCTGAACTTCACCATTTTGTGTTTTGATATTATAAAAGAATTATTAGAAATAACTTTGTTAAAAAACATAAGTCATTACCAAACTAAGATAAAATTATTATTCAAATACTCAAAAAAATCACCTTCTTAAATTATAGAGTTAGTGAAAAATGAGAAGGTGCGTTATAAAAAGCAAACAGGTCACCGGCATTAAATTCCTGAGGTTGGGTAGCGTGTAGGAAAATTCTAGCCATCTCGTATAGCTGGATGAGTTTACGCCAGAAAAAAACGGACTTATTCTTAATAGCATGCTAGATTGGAGGTAATTATAATTGGACATTTGAGGCTAAGTATAATCTCTATTTAAATGTTTTATAAAGGCAGAATTATTCATGTAACGCCTCTTTATTTTTCATGTCACAATCATAAATAGTCTTTAAGCGAAACTTTGGGTTCGCTATTCTTGACATGCTAAAATTGAGTCACAAGATATTCCAGACTGTCGTTATTCCTCTAGATGTGGTGAACCCACTTCCAGTTGTGTTGAGAAAATGAACTGGTGCAAATACTAAAAAAAGAACACATGAGTTTGTTTGAAAAAGGCTAAAACAAAAATTGCAAACATTGTAACAACACAACTTCCATAAGCAGTGAATCTTTGTTTTCAAAAATAGACTTCAATTAAAGCATTGCATTCCTTTATTTTTTTTGCTGGAGTGATGAAGTTTGAATAAGATAAGCAAATTTGGCTTTTGGTTACTTAACTTAAACGAAATCTAACCCAAAGCTTTGGGAGAAGACGTTCAAATGGCAAAACTTTTGTGAGGAAGAGCTTAAAATGCTACACTAGGTGGGGATGAAGTTAAAATAATTCATCTTACATAAGCTATTCTTTCCTAAAAAAATTGAACATTGTAAATGTTTAACTTGTTCTTTCATGATATTTATATTAGGTTCGAAATTCTTGGCTCAAATAATTTTGGGTTCGCTATTCTTGAGACGATCCCTTTAGACACGAAAATTTGGTCCTAAGAATAAAAATCCGTCAAACTAAAAGGTGGAAGAAGCCATAAATACCAAGGCAAAATATCGTACGACCTGAAAGGTGGAATAAGCCAACAATACCAAAGCAAAATATTGTGCGACCTAAAAGGTGGGATAAGCCAACAATACCAAAGCAAAATAACGTGTGACCTAAGAGGTTGAATAAGCCAAAATACCAAAGCAAAATGTTGCGCGACCTAAAAGGTGGGATAAGCAAACAATACCAAAGCAAAATGTTGCGCGACCTAAAAGGTGGAAGAAGCCAACAATACCAAAGCAAAATATCGTAGGACCTAAGATATGGAATAAGCCAACAATACCAAAGCAAAATAACGTGTGACCTAAGAGGTTGAATGAACCAACAATACCAAAGCAAAATGTTGCGCGACCTAAAAGCCGGGATAAGCTAACAATACCAAAGCAAAATATTGTAGGACCTAAGAGGTTGCATAAGCCAACAAT
Source organism: Ceratothoa steindachneri (assembly GCA_963969495.1). Lineage (NCBI taxonomy): Eukaryota > Metazoa > Arthropoda > Malacostraca > Isopoda > Cymothoidae > Ceratothoa > Ceratothoa steindachneri. The sequence goes on from OZ018336.1 coordinate 25,382,139, forward strand.
ACCAAAGCAAAATGTTGCGCGACCTAAAAGGTGGGATAAGCCAACAATACCAAAGCAAAATGTTGCGCGACCTAAAAGGTGGAAGAAGCCAACAATACCAAAAGAAAAATGTTGCGCGACCTAAAAGGTGGGATAAGCTAACAATACCAAAGCAAAATGTTGCGTGACCTAAAAGGTGGGATGAGCCAACAATACCAAAGCAAAATGTTGCGCGACCTAAAAGGTGGAAGAAGCCAACAATACCAAAGCAAAATATCGTAGGACCTAAGATATGGAATAAGCCAACAATACCAAAGCAAAATAACGTGTGACCTAAGTGGTTGAATGAACCAACAATACCAAAGCAAAATGTTGCGCGACCTAAAAGCCGGGATAAGCTAACAATACCAAAGCAAAATATCGTAGGACCTAAGAGGTTGCATAAGCCAACAATACCAAAGCAAAATGTTGCGCGACCAAAAAGGTGGGATAAGCCAACAATACCAAAGCAAAATGTTGCGCGACCTTAAAGGTGGGATAAGCCAACAATACCAAAGCAAAATGTTGCGCGACCTAAATGGTGGGATAAGCCAACAATACCAAAGCAAAATGTTGCGCGACCTAAAAGGTGGAAGAAGCCAACAATACCAAAGCAAAATATCATAAGACCTAAGAGATGGAATAAGCCAACAATACCAAAGCAAAATGTTGCGCGACCTAAAAGGTGGGATAAGCCAACAATACCAAAGCAAAATAACGTGTGACCTAAGAGGTTGAATAAGCCAAAATACCAAAGCAAAATGTTGCGCGACCTAAAAGGTGGGATAAGCAAACAATACCAAAGCAAAATGTTGCGCGACCTAAAAGGTGAAAGAAGCCAACAATACCAAAGCAAAATATCGTAGGACCTAAGATATGGAATGAGCCAACAATACCAAAGCAAAATAACGTGTGACCTAAGAGGTTGAATGAACCAACAATACCAAAGCAAAATGTTGCGCGACCTAAAAGCCGGGATAAGCTAACAATACCAAAGCAAAATATTGTAGGACCTAAGAGGTTGCATAAGCCAACAATACCAAAGCAAAATGTTGCGCGACCTAAAAGGTGGGATAAGCCAACAATACCAAAGCAAAATGTTGCGCGACCTAAAAGGTGGAAGAAGCCAACAATACCAAAGAAAAATGTTGCGCGACCTAAAAGGCGGGATAAGCTAACAATACCAAAGCAAAATGTTGCGTGACCTAAAAGGCGGGATGAGCCAACAATACCAAAGCAAAATGTTGCGCGACCTAAAAGGTGAAAGAAGCCAACAATACCAAAGCAAAATATCGTAGGAATAAGCCAACAATACCAAAGCAAAATAACGTGTGACCTAAGTGGTTGAATGAACCAACAATACCAAAGCAAAATGTTGCGCGACCTAAAAGCCGGGATAAGCTAACAATACCAAAGCAAAATATCGTAGGACCTAAGAGGTTGCATAAGCCAACAATACCAAAGCAAAATGTTGCGCGACCAAAAAGGTGGGATAAGCCAACAATACCAAAGCAAAATGTTGCGCGACCTTAAAGGTGGGATAAGCCAACAATACCAAAGCAAAATGTTGCGCGACCTAAAAGGTGGAAGAAGCCAACAATACCAAAGCAAAATATCATAAGACCTAAGAGATGGAATAAGCCAACAATACCAAAGCAAAATGTTGCGCGACCTAAAAGGTGGGATAAGCAAACAATACCAAAGCAAAATGTTGCGCGACCTAAAAGGTGGAAGAAGCCAACAATACCAAAGCAAAATATCGTAGGACCTAAGATATGGAATAAGCCAACAATACCAAAGCAAAATAACGTGTGACCTAAGAGGTTGAATGAACCAACAATACCAAAGCAAAATGTTGCGCGACCTAAAAGCCGGGATAAGCTAACAATACCAAAGCAAAATATTGTAGGACCTAAGAGGTTGCATAAGCCAACAATACCAAAGCAAAATGTTGCGCGACCTAAAAGGTGGGATAAGCCAACAATACCAAAGCAAAATGTTGCGCGACCTAAAAGGTGGAAGAAGCCAACAATACCAAAGAAAAATGTTGCGCGACCTAAAAGGTGGGATAAGCTAACAATACCAAAGCAAAATGTTGCGTGACCTAAAAGGTGGGATGAGCCAACAATACCAAAGCAAAATGTTGCGCGACCTAAAAGGTGGAAGAAGCCAACAATACCAAAGCAAAATATCGTAGGACCTAAGATATGGAATAAGCCAACAATACCAAAGCAAAATAACGTGTGACCTAAGTGGTTGAATGAACCAACAATACCAAAGCAAAATGTTGCGCGACCTAAAAGCCGGGATAAGCTAACAATACCAAAGCAAAATATCGTAGGACCTAAGAGGTTGCATAAGCCAACAATATCAAAGCAAAATGTTGCGCGACCAAAAAGGTGGGATAAGCCAACAATACCAAAGCAAAATGTTGCGCGACCTTAAAGGTGGGATAAGCCAACAATACCAAAGCAAAATGTTGCGCGACCTAAATGGTGGGATAAGCCAACAATACCAAAGCAAATTGTTGCGCGACCTAAAAGGTGGAAGAAGCCAACAATACCAAAGCAAAATATCATAAGACCTAAGAGATGGAATAAGCCAACAATACCAAAGCAAAATGTTGCGCGACCTAAAAGGTGGGATAAGCCAACAATACCAAAGCAAAATAACGTGTGACCTAAGAGGTTGAATAAGCCAAAATACCAAAGCAAAATGTTGCGCGACCTAAAAGGTGGGATAAGCAAACAATACCAAAGCAAAATGTTGCGCGACCTAAAAGGTGGAAGAAGCCAACAATACCAAAGCAAAAATCGTAGGACCTAAGATATGGAATAAGCCAACAATACCAAAGCAAAATAACGTGTGACCTAAGAGGTTGAATGAACCAACAATACCAAAGCAAAATGTTGCGCGACCTAAAAGCCGGGATAAGCTAACAATACCAAAGCAAAATATTGTAGGACCTAAGAGGTTGCATAAGCCAACAATACCAAAGCAAAATGTTGCGCGACCTAAAAGGTGGGATAAGCCAACAATACCAAAGCAAAATGTTGCGCGACCTAAAAGGTGGAAGAAGCCAACAATACCAAAGAAAAATGTTGCGCGACCTAAAAGGCGGGATAAGCTAACAATACCAAAGCAAAATGTTGCGTGACCTAAAAGGCGGGATGAGCCAACAATACCAAAGCAAAATGTTGCGCGACCTAAAAGGTGGAAGAAGCCAACAATACCAAAGCAAAATATCGTAGGAATAAGCCAACAATACCAAAGCAAAATAACGTGTGACCTAAGTGGTTGAATGAACCAACAATACCAAAGCAAAATGTTGCGCGACCTAAAAGCCGGGATAAGCTAACAATACCAAAGCAAAATATCGTAGGACCTAAGAGGTTGCATAAGCCAACAATACCAAAGCAAAATGTTGCGCGACCAAAAAGGTGGGATAAGCCAACAATACCAAAGCAAAATGTTGCGCGACCTTAAAGGTGGGATAAGCCAACAATACCAAAGCAAAATGTTGCGCGACCTAAAAGGTGGAAGAAGCCAACAATACCAAAGCAAAATATCATAAGACCTAAGAGATGGAATAAGCCAACAATACCAAAGCAAAATGTTGCGCGACCTAAAAGGTGGGATAAGCAAACAATACCAAAGCAAAATGTTGCGTGACCTAAAAGGTGGGATAAGCCAACAATACCAAAGCAAAATGTTGTGCGACCTAAAAGGTGGGATATGCCAACAATACCAAAGCAAAATATCATAGGACCTAAGAGATGGAATAAGCCAACAATACCAAAGCAAAATGTTGCGCGACCTAAAAGGTGGGATAAGCAAACAATACCAAAGCAAAATGTTGCGTGACCTAAAAGGTGGGATAAGCAAACAATACCAAAGCAAAATGTTGCGCGACCTAAAAGGTGGGATAAGCCAACAATACCAAAGCAAAATGTTTCGCGACCTAAAAGGTGGGATAAGCCAACAATACCAAAGCAAAATGTTGCGCGACCTAAAAGGTGGAATAAGCCAACAATACCAAAGCATAATATCATAGGACCTAAGAGATGGAATAAGCTAACAATACCAAAGCAAAATGTTGTGCGACCTAAAAGGTGGGATAAGCAAACAATACCAAAACAAAGTGTCGTACGACCTAAAGGGTGGAAGAAGCTAACAATACCAAAGCAAAATGTTGTACGACCTAAAAGATGGAAAAAGCCAACAATACCAAAGCAAAATGTTGTGCGACCTAAAAGATGGAAAAAGCTAACAATACCAAAGCAAAATGTTATGCGACCTAAAAGGTGGAATAAGCCAACAATACCAAAGCAAAATGTCGTACGACTAGCCTTGTATTAGCTTTCTTCGGGCATTGGATCTTCCTTGTCCGGATCTTGGAGAAGCATTAATTTGCTTTTTCAAGATATCCAGAATGACAGATTCATAGTTTCCGACGCTTGGAATTATAGATTGAAAACCAATTGCCACATGTCATTAGACAAGGCTAGAATCTAGCCAAATGAAAACGCCAATCCAAGACATGAGCGAAGTCACACGGGCAATATCAAGTAGTCGTATGATAGGAGCCCAGTTTTCGTTCGTTGTGATGTCTTTAATATTTTGTTCCAACCAGTGGAGTAACCCACCTCGACTTATAGCTCCTCCTCGAGATAAGCGCCTAAGTGTGGTGCGAATTGGTGGTTTTAACGGTAGCGAACGAGAGTCATGTGTGTATTGCAGCAACATCATTTCTACACTAGTCAGGTGATTCCTTCGATTTAATGGTTTCTACCCTAAATTATGACACAGTACGTAAAAAAGAATAATGAAATTCAAAGATAAATTAAGGATTTAACTATTATTTGTAATTGGGCTTGGAGAAGCCCTACGACGTCATCGGGCGATGTCGTGAGAGGGAACTAAGGTCGGATAGGGGTTACACGTCCTAGAAGCCACGTACTCGAAATCTTTTACCTTGGGACCGCACCAATGCATTTTGGTAATGGGCTGGTAGGTTGTGCACCGGGTTTGATATGCGCTGACATTACTTTGTGCGTGATGATTATGTTGATGATAATGATGATGCTAGTGAAGATGAACTCATTACGGGGGTCATCTTCATATTTCTGAGTGTTACCGTTCTTCGAAGCGCTAGAACACCCTTCTTGCCCCAACACTTAAGGTTAATGATACTCACCTTGGAAATCCTTTTATTCTTAGACCATGTTTACTCATTTTTCGGCTTCTTATCCTTTTCTCTCTCCTTCTCCTCCTGGAAGACTCTAAAATACGGGGGATAGATGGCGTTAACTCTCGTTGATAAAAAATGCATTAACAAATGATTGCAGAATGTCTTTGTAATATTGATATGGAAAAGAGTGTAATCCGATGAGGGACCGACAAAGATGTAGAGGTTGGTAGGCGGGAAAAGAAATATAAACAAATCAAAGAAATAGGAAAAGCGAAAAGAGAAACCTTTGAAAGGACTGCTATGGACAGCCTGTTTAGCAAAAACTGGTGGGACAAGGAGGGCACCTTTCTACCAAAGCCAAATTCGTATAGCGAACAAAGTTCTAAAAGTACGAATTTGAATCATTCATATATATATATATATATATATATATATATATATATATATATATATATATATATATATATATATATATATATATATATATATATATATATTTATATATTTATATATATATATATATATATATATATATATATATATATATATATATATATATATATATATATATATATATATATATATATATATATATATATATATATATATATATATATATATATATATATATGGATAGTAAAACTAACTCAAATTTCAGTGAAATACAACTCGTTCCATTTGTCACGGAAGGTGATTCCGCCCTTCCGGAGCTCGAATGATTCCTGTCCCTCGACTTTCCTTTCCTCGCCCTCCAGTTGATGTATAAGGATAACCTTCGTCAGCTCCCGCATTCAACGCTCGAGTCAGTGAAGGGTCAAGACCGAGAAATACTGCGAAATTTCGGACGAGAATATCTGAAATTTTGGACTTGCTTTTGGTCTTGATGGACTTGAACACTAATGTATTTCTAGGGTGATACCATAGTTAATATACCTGAATATGATAAGAATAATAATAGATGAGTAGAGAAATATGAAAAGATTAATAAAAAATAAAATATATTTCTAAAGTATTATGTTGAGAGTGCCATAAACGTGTCTACCAAAAATATAAAATGGAAGGGGTCAACTTTTAAGAAAACAGTTGTTAAGTAAAAGTTCTAAGGAAAGTGGATTCAGTTTTATATTCTACTTAAACTACAATACACCTTGCGATTGTTGGATGGTTTTGCTTGTTGTTAACATGGGTATACCCCTTCCCGCAAAGAGTTTTGGACATTTACTCGTATATTGTGTCACACCAAGATTCCATCAAATTATTCTTGTTATAAAAAAAATGAAGAACAATGAACCAAAAAGAGGATTCTTTGTCCATTGTTTTATTTTATCTATCGCGACCTTTCTTTATATTTCTGGTACTGTATCTTCATTAGCGTAGCGTGTTCAGGGGCGGCGACTTTAACCCATACCTCGCCAATGTAGCCAAAATGGACCAGGTATGCCAAGTTTGCTCTAGAAAAACACACAGAAGGACGCCTGGTATTTCGATTGCTACTTCACTATTGACTCATTTAAGACATTCTACGTCATATTTATAAATGAAACTCTGACGTATTCCCGAAATAAAAGCAGTCGAGACTCAGAACTAAGGTCTGCAATGTGGCTCTGAGCTGCTCGCGATGGAGAAGCCATTCCTCGCGTTGTCCTTCCTTTATACAGAATAATATTGATATAAGATTGATTTTTATTTCTTAACGAATAAAGTTGCAAATAGGAATAAATATAAATGCATTTTCTTGTATTTAGTTGTATATATTGGGAGGAAAACTCAGAAAACAGTCGCTACGGTTCCTTGGGAAGGCAAAATCAAACCGCGACACTATGCTGTAAACATAGGATTGAGAGGCGGAATGGAGAGAGAATGCAGGGAGAGAGGTTGTGAATCGGGGGAAGGAAGATGGGGAATGAGGGTGTGAGAAGGGGGAAGGGAATAGGAGTAGAGAAGCTATTCCAAAACAAGGCTTTGGTTAAGTTGGTGTCTCCAGTGGCTAGAGAGCCGTGGTCCAAAGTGGTGGTGGTTTACGGCTATTGCTCACAAAATCTGTGTTGGATGAGTGTTTCTAGGCAGATTCTGTTTCCTTTGACCTTCTTCTATCCTTCTGAGAGCCTAACGGTACTATTCTCATGCGTCTTTATCGAACAGACCAGCTCTGAAGCAAACGCGTGTGAGTTAAAAATAGCTTCTCTTGTCTTCGTCTTAAGCAGAAAAAGGTGTTTTTGGTTGTGTTTCGTGGCTTAAACTAATTAAAAAGTATATGTTCCTACTAAAATAAACCTTAAAAAATAAGGTGTGCCCCAAGGTTCGGTTTTTTAGCCCATACTGTTTTGTTTTAAGCGATTTTATACGTGTGTGTCTGTGTAATTTTTCAGGTTTTTTGGCTGTTACAGAGTATGTGAAACAATTGTTTTGTTTTTTTAAAGAACATATTATGTTTAGAAATATATAAAGACAATAAAATTAAAAGTAAAGATAAAGTAATTTGGGGAAAATAACTATATTTTGTGAATCTTTAAGATTTTAGAAGAGACATGCGAAACAAAATGGCCGCGCTGGCTTACCGTCCCGTCCGCAATGGTGAGTTGAATTGGCACTGCGACCGTTATTTAGTGCCACTTTTAAACTTTTGTAGCTAAATTGAAGGCTTGGAACAGAGATGAGTATTTAATTTTTTTTTTTAAACAAAGCTCAATAGTACATCTTTTCACCCTGATTAAAATTTTCTCATTTCCAGAACTTTCTCTTTCTTGGAATGGCTTTGAGGCGGACGCCATTTTAAAATCGGATAAAGTTTGACTTGCCCTTGGGAGTTGGGATAACCCTCCCTCACCCTCTTTATGACTAAGACAAACATATTTAAGTTTATAAGTCTCCCTTTGGCCTTTATCTATGTTATACTTAACCCTGAACATTACTCAGTTTTGTGAACTTCGAAAAGCCTCCAATTTGCAGAAAAAGAACCGAAGCCAATTTGACTTTTTTCCATCTCAAAATTTAAGGAATCTTCTGTTCAACATGTCCGCTGAACACTTCTAAGTCATGAATCCGGCAGTCTTCTCCCACACATACACTTACTTTCATGGTTTATGTTCTGGAACCACCTAGATTCTTCCTTGTTCAAAAGCTACTACAATGGCCAGTGGTTAGTTTGTACTATGAAAATGGTCGTTATCCTATTACTTAGCTACAGTCTGTAACAATCGATTAGACATCCTGAGGGAATATATTTTGAAAAAGGGTGATTGGTGCCTCAGAAGGAAAAATTTTACCATGGGACCAGGACAGGGTAGTAATGAGAGGGGAGGTCCTATTTCCATCCTACCCAAACGTCACACGCCAAAGTGTGAGTCCGCCCTGATTTTTTATACGGTTTGGAAGATAAATAGATGTATTAGCCGCAGGTCCTCCCTCCTCCTGACTGTCGGGGGACATAAGGGGAGAGGACTCACCGGTGAACCCCTTCCGGTATCCCGATGCCACAGGTCGCGTTTGGTGGGCCAGAGGGATAAGGAACGGCGGATACTGTGGGGGGAGGAGAGGAGAAGAACATGATGAAAAGAGATATCAGTAAGAGATTGATTTTATTTAATATTTCATTCATTCATTAGCTTAATACGATTCCAATTAAATTATTGTGAAGCAGTGGCAATGATCATGGAATCTGGGATAGCTGTAATAATGCAATTATTTGGCAGAGGAAGACTGGTTAAATAATTTGTGGACAAGTAGATGAGATTTTCACGAGGGATTTGGGCTTCATTCAGAGAAAAGGGAAAATTGGATTGGTTTCATTCCGAAATCAAAGAAAAATAAAATTAGAAATTTAAATTAAAAAAAAGAAGATTGTCTTACCTGATGAATTTCTTCCATACGTAACATCTTAGAGACAAACTTTAGCCTCCAAATCAATAACGATTAAGAGGATGAAGCACCTTTTTTATGGGATGTATGCATGTATGTGTGAACCAAAAACCGATTCACGCCGGAAGAGAGCTACTCTTTATGTGTAATCAGAACTGGGTGTACATAGTAGTCCCATTTAACAGAGAAGCATTGTCTTTTATTCGGAAGATTCTATCTACCAACACAGAAGTGAGGCAAGATCATTAATACATCCAATCCTCGGCTTCACATCTGTCCTATCCTATCTTCGAATTCGTGTTCACTCCGACACTTTTTTCCAGGCTACCCGGGACGTATTCTATATTAAATGCCCAGTTGACTCATCCTCAACGACCACTTTTTACACAAGTTAGGGTGGGTGCGCATTTATGCCCCAACCGAAGAAATGATTGTAGGGGGTGAAGGGGGCAGCGAGACGTCCCAATCCAGTGGGTCATAGCAAGATTTAGCTAACAAAAGAGGGGCACGGGTGGAAGTGGAAGTGAGAGATAAAAGGAAAGGATGGAAGTCAGAAATGGCGAGATAAAAGGACAGGGGAAAGGGTAGAAGTAAGAGATTTGAGAGGTACATGGACGGGGGAAAGGGTGGAAGTCAAAGATGGAGAGGAAAAAGGACAGTTGGACAGGGTGAAATTCAGTGATGGGGAGGTAAAAGTATACCGAAAATGGTGCAAGTTCTGTTTTCATGACATTCTTAGGTAAGTTGATCCAAATACCGGTGCCCATTTAGTCTTCTCTTTTTACTCTGCGGCCCATAAGCATTCCACACATTTCACTTCAACTAACTTCACCACCTTTACTCTGCACCATTTTTACTCAAATTTGAGTGCACGTTTTTTTTCTTTTAAATAATAAAACAGGACGAGCTTGCACGTCGCAGGCAGACGTTTAATCTGTGGCCTATGGCCTATCTAGCTCTTGCAACGGTGTGTAATATTTAAAAAAAAAATAGAAGGTTTCCAGTACTTATCTCCTAATAATTTACTTTTGGTCTTGGATTTTTCAGATCCATTCTTATTTTCTAGGCTGAAAGGCAATAAAAAACCTTTATCGGAATTCTTTTGATATACGGAAAATACCAATCCTTTTTTCATCTAAATTTGCTTTTATATATATAAAAAAAAAAATAAATAACAGCTATGACTTAATTTTAATACATATTCTGAATTTCACGATGTGTAATTATTTTTTTGATTCCCCCAAATTTAAAAAAACATTCGTTAATCCTATTTATTTTTTCTGATCTCTTAGAAAGAACTTGGATTAAAGCTTAAACATACGAAAAACCACCCCCGACTTCGTTCGGGCTTTAGAAATGTAAAGAAAATCTAAGAAAGAACTTAGATAAAAGCTTCAAAAAACCTAAGTCACTCACAAACCAAAATTAATTCTTGCGCAAAACAAATATGTGAGAAGCAACTGACATTTGCAATGCGCGCCCTCCTGACCCCATCTTATGCAGCGGGAGGGGGGTCTAACTTAATTATGGAAGGTGGGCAGCTTCGGGAGAGCTGTCTGCCCTCCGGTGATCCAAGCGCTTAATGTAATTTTCGAATTAGATGAGTCGAATTATACACCTCATATCTATTCACTTTCCCTAACTTCACCACTTTCTTTATGAACCTACCCTATATTCATAACATGCCACACACTCGCATAATTAATACAAATCCCACAGACTCGGGGTGTTGGATTTCTGGGATCATATGCAACCCAAAGGCATCCTGCAAGCAATGGGGTTAGTAGGGAAAGCAATTCTCCGGATGAAAGCTGTAGCATGGTTTTCATGCTACACCTGAAACCCAAATAATATAAAAGAAAGGTTTATTAGGTTAAAAAAGATTCAATAGGATGAAAGATATATTGGTATAAAAGAAAGATTCATTAATATATAAAAAAGATTCAATAGTGTAAAAGAAAGATTCAATTGTATACAAGAAAGATTCATTAGTATAAAAGAAAAAAAACATTAATATATAAGAAAGAGTCATAGGGCATAAGAAAGATTCTTCAGTCAAAGAAATATTTAATAGTATAAAAAAAAGATTCATCAATATAAAAGAAAAAAAGCATTTGTATATAAGAAAGATTCAATAGTGCAAAAGAAAGATTCCTCAGTCAAAGAAATATTTGATAGTATAAAAGAAAGATTCATCCAAATGAAATAAAAAAAAAACATTTGTATATAAGAAAGATTCAATAGTGCAAATGAAGATTCCTCAGTCAAAGAAATATTAAATAGTATAAAAGAAAAAAAAACATTTGTATATAAGAAAGATTCAATAGTGCAAAAGAAAGATTCCTCTGTCAAAGAAATATTTGATAGTATAAAAGAAAGATTCATCCATATGAAATAAAAAAAAAACATTTGTATATAAGAAAGATTCAATAGTGCAAATGAAGATTCCTCAGTCAAAGAAATATTAAATAGTATAAAAGAAAAAAAACATTTGTATATAAGAAAGATTCAATAGTGCAAAAGAAATATTTAATAGTATAAAGAAAGATTCATCCATACAAAGGAAAAAAATATATTTGTATATAAGAAAGATTCAATAGTGCAAAAGAAAGATTCCTCTGTCAAAGAAATATTTAATAGTATAAAAGAAAGATTCATCAATACAAAAGAAAAAAACATTTGTATATAAGAAAGATTCAATAGTGCAAAAGAAGATTCCTCAGTCAAAGAAATATTCAATAGTATAAAAGAAAGATTCATTCGTATAAGGAAAGATCCAATAACCGCAAAGTTGCTTTGAAACGGATGTTGATGCAACGGAACAACAAATTCTTTCCCCTTAACGTTGCTTTCAAAACTGTATCTTGTTAACTCGAATAATTTCTAGCTCTGTAAAAATAAATTCAGTGGCACATATTAGGTTTGTTTTGGTTAGACTTAATGTTAGCCTACGTTGTAATATAACGTGACCTGACCACGAGTATTTGTAGACCTCTCTCTGTTAGTTCGTTTACTCAAAAGGCCTCCCGATACTTCGTTGACCAGTCTTGGCTAATAGAATTTGGCTCTCTTTAAAAGTAGACTGGGCGGGTATTTGGGTAACATTGGGTTGGTTTAGATTAATATGACCTATCTTGGATGGATGTAAAACTACATATTGTGTCTATGTAGACACAACATGGCATGGGTAAGGTAAGTTATGGTAGTCTGTTTCCTCTGTTTTACTTATGATTTTAAAAGGAACCCTGTAAAAGAGGCTCTAGGCACAGTGGCGTAAGAATGAAGAGAAAGAGACCAATTTGGGGGTACGACGTGAGTGGAAACGTTGCTTCCCACCGTGGAAGTAATTACACTGGGTATTGTTAGTCGCCGGATGGGAGTCCAATTCAACTTAGAGGAGGCTGCCATCTCGGACTCGTGGTTCCGACCTCAAGGTTGTAAGTTCCTGCTTCAATAATCTTAGTGGTTGGGTGACATTAAGCGAATAAACGCCAAGAAGAATGTAAGGTAGTGAAGGAGAAATATAAGTATATGACCTGCAAAAAGTAATAAAAAAGTACATGCCTTAAGAGTCTGCTAGAGTAAACCCCCTATACACACTTGTCCACCAGGGTGCACTTGTGCAAAGAGTACAAACACTTTACAAGCACGAATTATGACCCCCATTGGGAAGTTTAGTAATTGCTATTGATTCCTTGAGAGCGCATTTAATTCCTCCCCCCTCCCAACGCAGGCATTTAATTGTATCGTCTTAAATCCTTGTTCGGGGTGATGATTCTATTATTATTTTCGAAGGGGGAAGGGAGTACTGCAGCTTTGTGGGAGGGTAATGTTTGCAGAAGCAAATGTCACTTTGTTGCTAATGAAGAAATCCCACCTCCATTCGCTATGTTGCCTCAGAGGCTTAATTTAAAAAAGTTTACCCCTTGCACTGAAACAGCTATTGATAGCTGTTACAGTACATTTAAGTCTCCCCAAATCCCCTCTTTCCCTTGGCATAAGGCCAGCAGAGAACCTCTATTTACGCAGAGGCTTTCATTCTTGAAAAAGGCAAATGGCAACATCCGCCTCGTGTTTACTGAGTAAAGCAGAAAATGTTGCCAGATTTTCTCTCATCAGTATCTCCCACTGAATATATGCGCCTGCGCACCAGAGAGAGAGAGAGAGAGAGAGAGATATGTATATATATATAGAGAGAGAGAGAGGGAGAGTGATATATATATATATATATATATATATATATATATATATATATATATATATATATATATATATATATATATATATAAAGAGAGAGATTAATTATAATTCATGTTTTAAAGTCACCAAATACCAAATTGCGATAATACTGACTACACCAAAACACTCTCGGACTATTTCCTTATGATTCCCCAACCGAACCAAATATAAACGTCTATAAATATCCCAACTGAAAAATACCCTCTACCCCAGGAAACCCCCTCAAAAGAGGAGGAAACACACCCTTTCGAACACGTTGGACACAGTATAGCAGCAAGGAACCTATAGGTAATTTAGGGAGTGTTGTGTTGACGTTCAATGGTTGTTAGATCAAGGAAGCAAACATGAATCTCCCTATGACCTCTCAACCACCTCATCCGAACTTCCTTCGTTCCTCACCTTTACCACAAGGTCCGAAATTTTACCCTCCTTTAATATTAATAAAAAAAGGTTGTGTTGAGTAAGGAACCCTTTATTTGATCGATATAAATTGGGCTTGGAGTGAAGTGCCTCGAAAGTTTTAGTGACGTTGTTATTTTATAATATACGCCGCCGTGGGGTGTAGTTGATGAAGTAGGTATTGTAATTTGTCATGCGGAATCGGTCGGCAAAAGTGACAGTTAAAATAAGTCAGATATAAACATTTGTATATTTAAAATAAAGTAAAAATCAATGAATGATTTTTACCATGTTTTGATGACAGACCTGCGTAGACAGTAGTGGAATTAGTGGAAGTGAAAATGCGTAGAAGCTATATAGCTAGAGTACTCGGGAGTTTTAGGGTCTGGAGGCTACGAAATTCTTCTGTGTTTGCCCTTGTTTTACAACGATTTATCCCCTTGTGGGATTGAGGATTGTTAGATTGGGCTTTTAGAGATATGGATGAGAAACGTCTTCCAGTCATGTCCGATGCACCGGGAGAGTGTTATCCATTGCTTATATACCTCCTCTTACGCCATTTTTGTTCACTCCTATTCGAGTCAAAGGGTTTGTGCTTTGAATGAACCATTTTTAATCAAAATGTAATGGGGTCTTCCTTGTCTAGGGCCCTTCGCTTTGACCAACCGCTTCGACGAACGAAGGTTATTATGTATAAAAGGTGTCAATCTGGAATTAGATGAAAATCATACATCATCAGGTCCATTTTTATGCTGAAGACAAATCTGTTATTCATTTGTTGTGCAAATGCTTCATTTTGTAAAAATCGCTACCTATTTGCAATTGCGGTTTTGTTTACAAACAAGCTTCGTTTCGGAGGTGTGTGTCTTTTTTCCGAAGGACCTCATTTTAATTTCCTTCGTATAGCATCTTAGGTTTCAATATTTTTTTCTCATGACATCATTTTAAGTTCCTTCGTATGTCATTTTAGGTTAGGTTGGGGTTAGGTTCATTTTGGTTATTATTAAAATGAAACATTTGCACAACAAAAGAACAGATTTTGCTTTAGCATATAAATAAGAACTTGGTGACATAAACTTTAAGTGCAACTATAGGTTGACACCTATGATACATAATTACCCGAACGAATCAGACCTGATTTCCACAGAGATCCAGAATCCGTGCATTTGGAGAGTTTGTCTTAAATGTGCGAGTGTATGGTATATTGTTTATGCATTTAACTGCGCTTAGTTCCTAGTTGCAGTAGTGACAGATGTCTGTATTGATTAGGCCGGTGCGGTGGTTATGTAACGAGATTTGGATGGTGATCGCATCGGGGCATATCCAGGGCGACCCATAACTTGAAGAGATGGATTGTTTTATGTGTGATGGTGTTCTGATTATTGTTGGGGGGTTGTGCGCGATTCTCATTATGATTCTGAGCTCCTTCGTGTAAAAGATGAGACATATTTTCGTGAAACTTGCAGAGTACTATAACGTGTTGTAGCGGCAGACCTCCCATGGTCCAGTTTGAAAAACAAAAATAAAGGTGTTTGGCCTCACGTAGAAGCAGTCGCAGCTGCACTTCACAGCCTCCGATAGCCCCCCTCCCCCAACAACTTGACGTTATTAAGTAACCTTGAAATAGGAATCTATTGTCCCTATTGATCATTTTTTTCTTTTCACGTGCCCTTACTGAAATTACTTTAACTGGTGTTTTCAACTCTAGACATAAAAATATAAATTATACAATGGAGATCGAGAAAAATAGTAGACTTCATTTTTCGATATATATATTAAAAATTCAGGAACAGAGTATGAAACTTCAGTCTAGAGGAAGCCTACATTTACAGGTTTAGGTACAAGCTTCTTTAGTTACTTGCCAGAAAACCTGAAGTTATCCACGATAAGAGCTCTTATTTATCGAGCCTACAATATATGTTCTTCATATAGACTTCTGCATTTAGAATTCTCTTTTCTAAAAACTTTCTTTAAAAATAATGGCTACCCTGACTCATTAGTGCAAAAACACATTAAAAAGTTTTTTAATGCTCTCTATAAAATGAATCCAACAAAAATATTGTAGAGAAACTATCCATTTTCTTTAGTCTCCCATACTTTGGTAAAAAATCAAAGGGTATTTATAAATGAAATTAAGAAGACTAAATAAATTTTATCCTTAGCTCGACCCAAAATTCTTATTAAAAAAAATGGGTATAATATTGGATCCTATTTCAGCTATAAGGACCGAATTCCATTCCCTTGCCGCTCCTCTGTAATTTATAAATATAGTTGTGAATCTTGCGATTCATCTTATATTGGTTCGACCATTAAGTCAATCCATTGTCGCATCGAGCAGCATCGGGGAACGTTGACCCGCACGGGGCTGATTCTAAACAAACCAGACCCTTCGCCCATACGAGATCACATCAAAGTGTGCAAGTCTGAAATTAATCCGGATAACTTTAATATACTTAATCATATCCCCCATACTAATAAACTACGAATATTAGAATCACTTTACATCCTAAAACTTAAACCTAATCTAAATATAAATCAAACTGCATCCAATCTTTATATTGTATCATGAATTATTGAAATTTTTATTCATGTATTAAGCAGTTTATCCTAAATTGCACTAATAAATAGTAGTATTTTATGAAAACTAGAAATTTTAACCCTTTACTATCTTAGTTTCTTAGTGTCGATGATGAGGCTAAGACCTCGAAGCGTTCAAACCCAGACAAATAAAGATGCTTTTATCAATAGCGTGCTTGGTTCTCACCTTTATATATATATATATATATATATATATATATATATATATATATATATATATATATATATATATATATAGAGAGAGAGAGAGAGAGAGAGAGAGAGAGTAACAAGGAGTCACAAGGAAAGAAAGTACCCTAGAAGATCTTACGGTCCATTCAATGAGGATACCTTTGGACTAGCAGTCGAGCGGGTACATCTCTGCTCAAATGCTTTACGTCCTTAAACGGCCATTTTTCAAGACCCTGTCTAGTCTTGACTTGAACTGGTCAACATATTCAGTGTTGACAACTTCCACTGGAAGTGCGTTCCAACTACCGCAGATACTGTAGGTGAAAAATTTTCCACACAGATTGCGGTTGTAACGCTTCAGTTCAAATTTAAAGTCGTGATTTCTTGTTCTGCTCTCAACACGTGTGAAATTATCCCTGTAGTCAACATTGTCGAACCCTCGAAATATTTTGAAAACTTCGATGAGCTGACCACGCAGTCTACGCGTTTCCAATAAGAACAGATCTTATTCCCTTAATCTATCTTCATAACTTTTATGTCTGATAGAGGGAATCAGTTTGGTTGCCCTGGCTTGCACGCGTTCCAATCTCGCGATGTCCTTTCTAAATGAAGGACTTCAAAATTGTACGGCATACTCCAGGTGCGGTTGGACAAGTGAGTTGTACAAACACAGTACAATCTCCTTGTTCCGATATCCAAACTGGCGCTTTATGTAACCTAGCATCCTTTGGGCTTTTTACTCCGCCTCAATGCACTGTTTCGAGAACTTGAGGTCACTAGTGACTGTTACACCCAAGTCCTTCTCAGTGTCACTCGATTCAATAGCAGTGCCCTTAAGGATATACTGAGATTGGAGGTTTCTGTGGCCGATATGCATCACTTTGCATTTCCCCACGTTAAAAGGCATTTGCCACGTGTCCAACCACTGCCAAATCTTCCGAAGATCTTCCTGCAGGCGGACAGTATTTCAATCCTTTGCAACGTTCATACCAAGCTTAGTATCGTTGGAAAATTTGTAAATCTTGGCAACCATGTCACCGTCCATGTCGTTGACGTAGATGATGAATAGTAGTGGTCCCAGGACAGAACCTTGAGGTACCCCGCTAGTAACGGGCACCCACTCAGAAGCCTGTCCATTCACCACTACCCGTTGCCGTCTGCCACTTAGCCAGTTCTCGATCCAGCCGGTTACTTTTCCGTATATGCCTAGCGCTCGCACTTTCCTAGGGAAGGTGGTGGTGTGGTACCTTATCAAAGGCTTTCTGAAAGTCTAAGTATACCACATCCACTGCCTTGTCCCGATCGTGCTCACTGAAGACGAAGTGGAAGAATTCCACAAGGTTCGTCAGGCATGACCGTTGCCTTCGGAAGCCGTGCTGGGAACTCCACAGTAGCAGGTTTGACTTTAAATGCGACGTCATTTTGTCCACCATGATGCTTTCCATGAGTTTACCGACTATTAAAGTCAGGCTGATAGGTCGGTAGCTCGACGGTTGGCTACGGTGTCCTTTCTTGAAGATAGGAGTCACCTCCGCTTCACGCCAGTCTCTAGGAACGCATTCGGTCCGGATTGACATGTGTAAGATTGCGCTGAGGTGTCGTAACACTTGATCGCGCACTTCTTTCCACACTTTAGGTAGAAACCCATTCGGGCCAGGTGACTTATTCGTCATTAGGTTAGTGATCTTCTTTTCTATTTCTCCTTCGGTGAAGTCCATATCCTCCAGCTTTTCCCCCGAGTAGGAAATCGTTGGCTGTGGGATGGAACCACACTCTTCAGTAAACACTGAAGAGAAGTAGTCGTTGAGGAGGTTAGCATTTTCTGCAGCTGAGTGCTTTAATGTCCCCTTCTCATTCCTCAAAGGGCCAATCGTTCGATGGATTGGTTTATGGCTGTTTACATATCCAAAGAACTACTTGGGATTCTCTTTACAAAGTCTCGCCACTTGGAGTTCCTCAGACCGCTTAACCACCCTTATGCTGGACTTCACTCTCCTGGCTAGCCTCCGGTATTCGTCAAAGTCACCCGAGATCTTTGATTGCCGGTACACATTTCTATTCTCCCTAAGCAGTTGGCCGATTTCTCGATTAAACCCCTTTAGTTGAACAGAAGCCTGACCGACGGGGGCATTTTAGAAGAATGAAACGCGATTGAAGACTCATGAATGTGGTTTTGAAACTGTTCCACGAGTATTCAACAGCATCGCACACTTCTAGCCTTGTGTTGGTCAGTCCAGCACAAGGCCCTGCAAAGTCTGCTCTTCTCAAATCGAGTTTCCTCGATTTACTAGTTGCAGGCCCTGACTTCGGGACTTTGACTACAAATCTAATTAGTCGGTGGTCACTGCAACCGAGCTCTTCGCTAACAGAGAGGTCCTCAACGATGTCATCCTTAGAGGTGAAAACCAAGTCCAGGATATTGTCTCATCTCGTTGGCTCTCTCACCCATTGAGTCAGGAACTCGTTGTTCGTGAACTCCAGGAGTAGTGCGTTCTCTGGTTCCCCAGTCAACATGGGTATTAAAGTCACCCATGGTGATATACACTATGTCTTTTACAAGTTCGCCCAACAGCTGGTACAGACTCCTGTCCTGTTCTAAGAGTTGGGCAGGGAGTCTGTAAAGCACCAGGATCCTGTATCTAACAGGACCTAACTCTAGGTCAACACCTAGTAGTTCATGGTCGGATACGATGTTGCATTCCGTCGAGTTGAGAGTATCCTTGATATACAACATCACACTGCCACCTTCTCTGTCTGGCCTATCTTTCAGGAAGAGCTGGTAACCGGAAATCGTGAATTAACCTTTAAAATATCCGCTTGAGGTTTTTATCCACGACTCTGTTATGGCTACCATTTCAGGTTCTTTGGCCACAAAGTTCAAGAAACTTGTTCCTGATCGACCTCGCATTAAACAGAAGAACTTTGAGGGAGTCCCCGACTATAGGAATCCCTACGCTCTTCCGTTTCCCGGCTTGTTTGTTGGCAAGGAGGCACCCCTCTTTGCGACCTCTGAGAAGGTCGTTTCAGGAGTGACACGGGCGTACTGGCGTACGTCTGCCCTCACTCTGGGCCGGATACTCCTTTGGGTCCTCTCTACGACATCCTGGATCATGTTCGACAGAAAGGCATTTCCTCTAAAGGAAAGATGTACCCCATCCCTTTGGTAGAGATCATTTCTACCACAAAAGGTGCGGTACGGGTCCACAAAAAAGACCCCCTCTGCCGTACACAAATCTGCCAGGCGCCGGTTTAAAGAGACATTCATCGAGTGAGCGGTCCGTGTTGGACCTCTCCCCGGGAGCATCCCGACTACAACACGCTTGCGAGTTTTCAGCCCACAGTCGTCCACGGCGCCCATGACCGTGTGGAAGATTTTATCGGTAGGGCCTACGTTACCTCCTCTCAGGTAGAGGTCGTTTCCACTGACCATCAGAACAACGACTGAGCTCTCAGAAATCTGTGATTTCTCAGCCTCTACTCTGATGTGGTGGTTACCCCATCCTGTCAGGAAGCTTACCTTCACACTAGTGCAAAGGTGGGCCACTAGCAGGGGAGGCAGACCCCGTGCTTGAGAATCACCAATAAGGGTGACTGACCCTTGCACATTTGTCGGCAGACGACTTAGTCTTCCCTTTCGGAAGCGACTTGCCGCTTTCCTCTTTTATCTCTACATTTTTCTTCTTCTTCTTCTTTTCTTGTCTTCCTTTGTTTTCTCTTCTTCTGTTTCTCGTTTCTCTTCTTCTGCTTCTACTTTCTTATCCTCTGTTTCTGCTTTCTTTTCTTCTCTTTCTACTTTCTCTTCTTCTCGTTCTACTTTCTCTTCTTCTATTCATACTTTTTCTTCTTTCTTCTTCCTTTTCTTCTTTTTGGCTCGTTGAGGCAGTCCCGCAGCAGAAAAAATCTGCTGTTGGACGTCGGAAGCCTTCTTGCCTGAGCATTTGCATCTCTCTGTTTTGAAGAGTTGAACCTCCATTTTGAGGAGGGAGTTCTCCTCTCTCAGTTGAGCAATGCTCTCGCCCAGGCGCTTCTTGAGTTCGCAGAAGTCACAGACACTAACGGCATTTGTGAGCTCCTTGCAACTCCTGCCCCCGAAGTCTTCACTCCATCTGTAAACTTTGCATATTTTGCAGGTTAACTTGCAAAACGGAGGACCATTCTTTTTCGCCATCTTAAAGAAACTTTCGGACCATACGCAGTGAAAAAGGGTTTTTTCTGTGTGTTTTTCTCTCGCACTAATCACATCCGCATATTTACAGGAAGTTTTCGGTCGTTCGGCGAACAAAAACCCTTTGACCAAGCACACCAACCCTAAGGTCTCCCCTGGGCCGGACGTCCCAAATCGTGCCCCAGCTCCCAACTGAGCAGCACGAGAGCTCCAGTGAACTGGTTCTCTGATTTTTCGACAGGGGTGCTTGAGGTGTAACTGTCTTCCTACTAAGCCCTACTAATCAACTTAAAACGGCCAGACTTAAGGCAAATAGTAAAGCTAAGTGCCCACGACTTCATCCGAATTTATTTAGCTGATCTGGCAACTAGCAAGGCACAAAAGCTCTCTCACCAAAGAGCAGTTGAGCCTTTATTCACCAAATAGCGGTCACAGGAAGCTGGTCAGGCCATTACACGTTAGGAAAAAGCTTCTAAGAGGGACCTAGCATTTCTCCATTAATCGTACCCCAAACGCCTGAGATCCCTTTAATCTCAGTCTCTTGCAACCTATGAGTGCTCCAAGGCGTTATTTAAAGAGGTTCCAAACCCTCTCTTCTCACGCAGCATAAGGAAGCTGGTGAGGACCTTGTTAATAAACAACTTATGTGTAATAGAGATAAAAATTTGTTTTTGTTATTGTTTTTTTTACAATTAAAGAGAGTTGGTGAAACTTATACTAACAGAATCCAAGAGGTTGGTAGGGGGATGCAAGGAGACGCATCAAAGAAGTGGTAGAGAAGTTTGACAACCCTTAGTCTGGATCCTACTACAGCTACTTTACTGGCATGGGTGAACCTACTGGACTAAAAGTCCCCCAGCTTAGCTAGCTTAACTCAAGCAGATCACGCAAACTCTCTCACCGACGGCAAGATGGTTGTTTTGAGTGAGATGGAGATTGATAAACACTGTGGGAGTGTTAGTGCGATAAAGATTGAGAGATATAGAGATTGAGAGAGTGTAAGTGAATGGAATAAAGATTGAGAGAAATTCGTATAGTCATAGTTTGAGAGTGAGTGAGGGATATATAAATTGAGAGGGACTGTTGGAGTGGGAGTAAGTGAATGAGATAGAAAGTGAGAGAGACTGTGGGTGTGAGTGAGAGAGATAGAGAATGAAGTAGACTGTAAGAGTAAGTGAGTCAGTGAGCGAGAGTTTGAGATAGACTGTGCAAATATGAGAGTGAGTGAGTGGGAAAGAGAAATAACAACAACAACAAGGAATAACAACAAGGAATTAAGGTACCCTAGGAGACCTTACGGTCCATTCAAGGAGGGTACCTTTAGACTAGCAATCGAGCGGGCACAAGGCTGCTCAATTGTTTTGCGTCCCTAAACGACCACTTTTCAAGACCTTGTCTAGTCTTGACTTGAACTGGTCAACAGATTCACTGATGACAACTTCCACTGAAAGTGCGTTCCACATACCGCAGATACTGTAAGTGAAAAATTTCCCACACAGATTGCGGTTGTAACGCTTCAGTTCAAGTTTGAAGCCGTGATTGCGCGTTCTGTTCTCACTCAGTGTGAATATATCCCGGTAGTCAACATTGTCGAACCCTCGAAGTATTTTGAAAACTTCGATGAGCTGACCACGCAGTCTACGGGTTTCCAGCGAGAACAGATCTAATTCCCTTAGTCTATCCTCATAACTTTTATGTCGGATAGAGGGAATCAGCTTGGTTGCCCTGGCTTGTACGTGTTCCAATCTCACGATGTCCTTTCGCAATGAAGGACTCCAAAATTGTACGGCATACTTTAGGTGCGGTCGGACAAGTGAGTTGTACAGGCACAGTACAATCTCCTGGTTCCGATAACCAAACTGGCGCTTAATATAACCTAGCATCCTTTGGGCCTTTTTCTCCACCTCAATGCACTGTTTCGAGAACTTGAGGTCACTAGTGATTGTTACACCCAAGTCCTTCTCAGTGTCACTCGATTCAATAGCAGTGCCCTTAAGGATATACTGAGATTGGAGGTTTCTGTGGCCGATATGCATCACTTTGCATTTCCCCACGTTAAAAGGCATTTGACACGTGTCCGACCACTCCCCAATCTTCCCAAGATCTTCCTGCAGGCGGGCAGTATTTCCATCCTTTGCAACGTTCATACCAAGCTTGGTATCGTCGGCAAATTTGGAAATCTTGGCAACCATGTCACCGTCCATGTCGTTGACGTAGATGATGAATAGTAGTGGTCTCAGGACAGAACCTTGAGGCACCCCGCTAGTAACGGGCACCCACTTAGAAGACTGTCCATTTACCACCACCCGTTGCCGTCTGCCACTTAGCCAGTTCTCGATCCAGCCGGCTACCTTTCCGCCTATGCCAAGCGCTCGCACTTTCCGGAGAAGGCGGCGGTGTGGTACCTTATCAAAGGCTTTCTGAAAGTCTAGGTAGACCACATCCACCGCCTTGTCCCGATCGTGCTCACTGGAAACGAAGTGGAAGAATTCTACAAGGTTCGTCAGGCATGACCGTTGCCTTCGGAAGCCGTGCTGAAAACTCCTTAGTAGCAGGTTTGACTTTAAATGCGACGTCATTTTGTCCACCATGATGCTTTCCATGAGTTTACCGACTATCGAAGTCAGACTGATAGGTCGGTAGTTTGACGGATGGCTGGGGTCTCCTTTCTTGAAGATTGGAGTCACCTCCGCCTCACGCCAGTCTCTAGGAACGCATCCGGTCCGGATTGACATGTTAAAGATAGCGCACAGATGTCGTGATACTTCATCGCACACTTCCTTCCAAACCTTGGGTAGAAACCCGTCCGGTCCAGGGGACTTATTCGTCTTTAGGTCAGCGATCTTTTTCTTTATTTCTCCGTCGGTGAAGTCCATTGCCTGCAGCTTTTCCCCCGAGTAGGAATCCGTCGGCTGGGGGATGGGACCACATTCTTCAGTAAACACTGAAGAGAAGTAGTCGTTGAGGAGGTTAGCATTTTCTGCATCTGAATGCTTTAATGTCCCCTCCTCGTTCCTCAAAAGGCCAATCGTTCGACGGATTGGTTTACGGCTGTTTACATATCCAAAGAACTCCTTGGGATTCTCTTTACAGAGTCTCGCCACTCGAAGTGATTTAGTAGGTGAAGGAGATATGTATTGCGAGACTCTGAGGGTGAGTGAATGAATTAGAGAAAGAAATAGATTGAGAGAGACTCTCAGAGAATAAGTAAGAGACGGAAAGAGATTGATAGAGACTATGTAAGAAAGAAAAATATCGATAGAGACAATGAAATAGACTGAGAGAGAGGAGAGATAATATTATCACCCAATACTCGTAAATTTGAGTTCAAAGCTGTGATATTTTTTTGCTCTAAGGTTTGTTAAGTTATTTTCCTAAAACTTTAAGATTGAGAGCGTTAAAACTTGTCGTAATATCGGTTACGTTGTTTTTTTACTGTTCCCAATTAAGACTATATACAGTTCTGTGTAGAAGGATCAGAAAGTTTGTATTTCTATTTCATCATCTAAATTTTGTGCAAATTGAATGAATTCAGCGAAATTTACCAGCAAATAAGCAATTTACTGGAAAATATAGTGTCCTAAATGATGCGAATGCTTAAACTTCTTGTAGAGTGAACCGGCATTGTTTGCATAGTTACTACCTTCCTTTTAATATCATGTACGTTCAATATATTGCCACCTCTCGGCCAGGTAACAAATCTATCATGCCTCTGTTTCCGCGAGCTGATCACAAACCTGCGCCACCAAGATGATATTTCAATTGGAGCCATTACAGAGACTTTCAAGCGCTCTAAATGTGCAGTCCATAATAGTCGACCTATGACAAAACAGGATTATGTAAGGATGGTAAATCTATCGGTAGGCTAAGAAAGAATCCCAAAAGGGAAGACATAGACATTACCAAAATGGTGGAGAAGGACCGTTTCAAGTCTGCCTCAGTAGTTTCTCGAGAGATTAGTGAGATTTTGGCCATCAATGTCTCCAATCAGATTGTGTCAGGCCGGCTGGAGAAAAACATTATTCATTCTATCAGACTCACCCATTCGCGGTTGTCATTAATCATTCTGAAGGACAAGAAGGCAAGTCTTTCATTCGCTACTGATCTTTGTTACTTGGAAGAATGACCACCGGAACCAAGTCTATTTTAATGACGAACCAAAACTCTAAAGCAAGGAAATCGAAAACAGTTCATGAACTCTGGCAAAATCTTCAAGATGAATAGAGCAAGATTAATGCGCTAGAGTGTCTAACCATCATCGAGAATAAAGGTCTCCACACTAAATACTTATTACTTATAATTTGTACAAATGTTTTCCACTCGAGATTTAATCGTTATATTCCAATAGAAAGTTTTTTCCGCTGTCGTTTGGATAATTTTAAAAACTTCAATTTTTCTAATAAATTACTTATCTGCTAATAACTTTCACTCTATTCATCTTAATTTGAATAACTTTTACCCAGAAGTAGTTTTTACCTAAGGGTACATCAATTTTGGAAACTTTCGATTTACCACAATATATAAAAATCAATGGAAATTCTTGGGTTTCTTGATTTTAACTATTCTATTTCATTTGCAGGAAAAGCTTTTGACATTGAAAATCAAGATCCGGGCGTTATAATGCAAGATCGGACCTCACCCTCAGTCGTATGGAAAGACTTTGAAGATTGTTTGAAAAGAGATGACAGCGGTGAGTTTGAAAAGAGGATCAAGGGCAAAGACCCCACTTTAGTATGGAGGCCATCGGGTGTTCCAGCAAAGGCTACTCTTCTTCATAAAGTCGCCGAATATGGTAGTATCAAATGCATGAAATTATTGATTAAAGTTGCGTCAGAACATAGTGAAAAAGACTTTTCATTCGACAGTCCCGACAATAACGGGGACACCCCGCTATTCGTGGCAGTAAAGGCTACGCAAAAGCAAGCGATCATTGCGCTGTTGGAGGCTAACGTTCATGTAAATGCTAGGGATGAGTGTGGGTGTTCTGTTCTCCACACCATTATCCATGCCCTTTCCCGGACTAGTACTGGAGATGATAGTAAACAGAGACTATTCATGGAGTGCCTCGATATACTTTTAAACGTAAATGATATCGATGTTGAGACTAAAAACAATGTGCGCAACACCCCTCTTGTTGATGCGGCAGAAAGGTACGCAAGAAAGGAAAACAACTCGCTTGTTTTGGTGTGCAAGAAGCTTGTCCGAAGAGGTGCCTCCTTGGAGGCACGTAACTGTGAAAATAAGAGTTTGAAAGAAATCTTAGCGGGTAAACCTTTTCTGGATGAACTCACAAGAGAGCCGAAACCCAGTATTGCTCGCCCATTCCGATCCCAACTCATTGAATCACTATTATTGGGCGAAAATTTGGACCAAGTTATGGGTTGCCTGAGAAGGCAAGATCCAGAACTGGCTGTAAAACTTTCTAACTCTTATTTGGGACGTAAATCTTTACTTTTCTTTGCTGCTAAAGACGGGGACCTGGCAAGTGTACAAGCTTTACTAGAGATGGGAGCAGATTCATGGAAAAAAGATCTCTCCGGGGATTTGTGTCTCCATACAGCCTTATCTAGAGGTAATCCAGAAATTCTAGAGTGTATAATCCAGAAAATGAAAGAGCAGAAAAACTTAGGTCGACGAGAAAAGTTTGATATGACATCAGAAAGTTTCGCCCTCCTACAGACTATTCTTGAAAATTACAGAAAAGATCTTGTCCCCAAAGTTGACGTCGATCACATCAAATGCCTACGAATATTTCTGAAAAATGTGAAGGTTGATGTGAACGCCCACGAGACAGGTCACATAACACAGTCCATTTTGCATCTAACCGCTTCCTATAATAATCAAGAAGCCGCCAAGTTGCTTCTCGAGGGAGGAGCTTTCCTGGGGTCAAGAAAGACTGTGGGTGACGAAGATCGAGGAACAGTTCTGAAGGCCTTGAGACCAGAAACCCTCACATACGCAATGGATGGATGTATCGTCCCCCATCAACCACCAAACCAACAAAACGAACCCTGCATTACTGAAGATACAACCAGCCCTGATTACACCCTCAACCTTAAATACCAATTCCTCATCCCACCCAACTCCGATAAACCCGACGCTCATAAAATAAACGAAGTCAAAACCTTGATGGAAGTGAGTGAAAACAAAATTAACCGGAAAGTCGTGAAACATCCGCTTATTCAAACCTTCTTATATGCCAAATGGCGTAAAGTCCTTCCGTTTTACCTTCTTAATCTCTTCTTTTATTTTATCTTTGTTGTTCTTCTCACTCTATTCATGTACAGCGTGAAGAACTTGAAAATTAAAGAAGAGAGAGAGGCCATTTTAGAAGAAGCCTCCAACTCGACGATGGAAGAAAACACAGAGAAGAGCCGGAATACCGTGTATATATTAAAGGCCTTCCTACTCCTGTTCACCTTGTATATTCTGGTGCGGGAGATCTTCCAGATCGTTTACACCTTCAGACGTTACTGGACAAACTTCGAGAACTACTTGGAATGGCCTCTACTCATTATTGTGGCCATCTTCTGCCTCGCCCATTCATCCATCAGCGTTAACCTGACGAGGCACCTGGCGGCCTGGGCCATGATTATCGCCTGGTAAGTCAACGAAGGGAACTTTCTGTCAACTAACTAGTCATAGGAATTAATGAGTAAGGCATTCGTAACCATTGGTCACTGGTAATAGTTACCACCTTTACCTTTTGTCTTATCACCAGTTTGGTCGGGAACAAGACCGATTTAGTGACACCTCACAAGGTGACCTGCCTTTATTGAAGAGGCAAGTTCAGGAGAATTGAGTGCCATTCCAGTGCCAAAAGCTCCAAGTAGACTTATTTGGAGTTATTGAGGCTAGGAACCTTCCATAAATTCCCACTTACCCCAATTCAGCACTTTCATCCGCCCCCTCCCATCACAAACAATCGGGCCGAGATGCCTATATTGTTTTTCCCATCTTAGTTATGATAATAATAATAAAATAATAATACTTTGGATTAGGTAAAGATAAGCCATCTTAAAAAGTAATAGATGACTCTTTAATATTTAAACTTAGGTATGACTTATCTTTACTAGTGGCTAAGAAAAGATAGGTTGTTTGCATATATAAAACTTCTATTATAATTATTATTTTTATTATTATATTATTCTTATAATTATTATTATTACTATCTCATTATTATAATAACTATCATTATATATTATTTTACTATTGTTGTTATTATATTATCATTATAATTATTATTGTTATTATTATAAATATAATTCTATATTATTTTATTATTATTCAGTGACGTCATAATATACTTTGAATTTTAAATTAAATTTAGATTAGCAAAGATAAACCATATTTAAGATGTCCCAGCAAAGGCAAGCCATCTATAAACAAATTGAGTAAAGATTTATGTGTAAATTAGTGTAAAGAAAACCTAACCGTCTATTCATCTTTTTTTAATCTTAGCTGGGTCATCTTAGAGAACGGTTTGTCTTTACTAGCTCAATTTAGTAATGGCTAATATTTACTCGATCCAATACTACTTTTAACCATCCGTTTCGGTTGAGGGTATTAAGTTCGTGAATTTGATCATTTGTTTGAGGGAATTTCCCTCCTGACCAAATTGTGCTAATTTCCCTGAACCCGAGGTTTCCCTTAAGGCCTTTAACCCTCCAGGCATGGTTTGAGAGCTACCAGCCAAGATAATAAATCCAACATCCAAGCCCTTCCACGCATTTACTCCACTCGAAACAAGCGCAAGGGCGATCGTTCGTCTCATCGCTCAACACACTTTAATACCCGGTAGAGATGCTCCTGCAGTCTCCTCTGGAAAAGAAGCCAGGTGGCTAAATTTGACAAAATTTTCCCCCAAAATATGTTATTTCCCCCTCCAATAATTCTCTAAATATTAACTTGGCCAAAGGGGCCAAAATCTGAGTGAAAGAATTCTTTAAATTTACCCAACCACCCGTTAAACTTGGCCAGGCCTCAATCTATAGTGTGCTTCGTGGGGGAACTGGTTCCACTACATACCACACTGTGCTAGGTTACAGTACGGAAACTACCGACACGCAACCTACTACGTCTGTTACACATCACTTTTCCTCCAGGAAACAAAACTTAAACATTCTCCTACATTACGCAAATACAACCTTCAGCACACATTGACAAGGCAAGTCAGAAGCGAGAAATGCGGGGCTTAATCCCGTACATTGAAGATCTTATTTCCTCTGAGGCCACCACTCTCTCATCACAGACATCATTCAAAATCTTGATCATCTTCACACGCATCAAGGAAAGAGACGACACTTTCACTAACCTCTGGATCTAAGCACCAAAACTCCTTCCTACCAAACATGTTGGAGGGAACCACACCCTCCCGGCGCCAACGCTTGCAGGAAGACTTGCGGGTATATATATTTCACATATTTACACTTCCATCTTCACTTCTTTCTTTGCAGATCTCTCCTTATTGTATGTGCGATACGGTCTGGGTGCTCATGCGGTTAAAATTTCGAAACCTCAACAAAAACACTACGTGAAACTTTGCTGCACAACGAAACACTGAAACTAGCTCAAAACAGACATGTTATGCCACTACACTTCACTGAGGAAATAGTACCCCAAGTTGTAGAGCAGGATAAATACCCTTCCATACCTTCTGACATAAACAGCATATCAAAAATTGATCTAAAATACCTCGGCCACTTTATGATACTATTAACATCACTCAATTCATGTGGCAAAGAAATCTTCATTACATTCCAAAACATACAGGACTGTCATGACAACAGTTAGTTGACATAGTTAAAGCCTTCCACACAGTATTCAGGCACATACTCATCAACATAATAATCAAGACCACATTAGGCACAAAACAAAACTTTGCTCGCCAACTTCCTCACACACAGACTCACATTAATATATCAAGGGAAAACTGCGCAAATGCAACCATTTCACAACATAGTCTTCGAATACCTCTTCCAAAACAAATAAAAGCAAACAGCCAGAGGTCTCCAACAATACATTGTGAAACTCGACTCTCTCTTTACTACATATTAAATGGAGGAAAACAAACATCCATACATCAGTTTATCAAGCCATCCTCTTCATTTAGAAAAAAAAAACAAAAACATCAACTATGTTTGCTGTCACACTACTCCAGGACTAAGAGTCAGACAACACAAAGCAAACAAAAATTATATCCTGTATTCCTCGGTAGCTAATTCTAAGAATCCAATGAGATTATCAACTACACTTACAAACAGTACATATACACTCTCTTACACCACTGAGACATGGGCATTTGATCTCTCACTCGCACTTTAACACACTATTACAAAAGACAAAACAAAAAAACGCGCCTCATCATGGGATGACTTAGAGGGTAACCAAGTAGATCATCTACACTTCTAAACAATAAAACACCAGCTGGACCTCCGTGCACTGCAATTTCCCCACAATACAAGAAACCAGACTCACACATGTTAATACCTCAAGATCTATATAATCCTGTGAGAAACATCCAAGGAATGCCCCCTGTCTACACAACACAGCAATTCCTTCAATCTCTGATTACGACCTCTCTTAAGCACGATTCTACCATACATATGTACATCGATTCGGAAGAAATGCCCCTTTTACGTCACAGACGGATCGTCCTGACAAGGCCCTGATGCGATCATCATACAAACACCATGACCGCAAATACAGGCATCTGCAATTATTGCTATCATGAACCAGACACTATTCAACACATTCACAACATACCCAACACAAGTACAATTGAGACTAAACCTACAAATATACAGATTGGTGGATGACTGGTAGAACCCTGTCGAGTCAACTGAGTTCGTCAAGGCGGTTGGCAGAGAAGCTAGGGCGGCCTAGGCTGAGGGTGAAACCACAGTCATGAGGTCTGGAGGCCTTTCTATCGCTGTCTTCGTTTTCCGTCTTTCATTTTCTACCCTTTCCTTCGTCTTTCTTTCCATTCTTTTATTTTTCTTCCTTTTTCAGGCTTTTACTTCCGTCGTTCCATTCCTTCTTTTATCTTCATTTTTCACCTTTTTGCTTTGTCCGTCTTTCCATTCCTTCCTTTTCTTCCTTTTTCGACCATTTCCCTTCGTCCGTCTTTTCATTCGTTCATTTTTTTGCTTTTTCTATTTTTTATTTCGCCAGTATTTCTATTCCTTCATTTATATTCCTTTTTTCACCTTTATTCTTCATCCATCTTTGCATTCCTTCATTTTCTTCCTGTTTACCATTTTCTATCGCCCGTTTTCCATTCCTTCATTCTTCATTTTTCTACCTTTTTCCTTCATTTATCTTTCCTTTCCTTCATATTCTTCCTTTTCATACTATTTTCTTTCGTGCGTCTTTCCATTCTTTCATTTTTCTTCCTTCATCCGTCTTCCCATCCTTTTTTTCTCTCGAATGATTAAAAATGTTCTCGTCAGTTGCATTAAGTTTCTTCTCGATTCAAAACTGGGCGCTTATCTCGACTTAGGTGTAAGGTACACTTTATGTGAGATAGTTTCATCATTACCTTGAGATGGAAGCTCGAAGGTTGTTAAGGTTGATCTAATTCATAACGATTTCCAGGTACAAGTTTGTGCTGCTGCTCGGCAGAGCCCCGCCATTGGCTATTTACGTCACGATGTTACGTCATGTATCGTGGAACTTCTTGAAGCTGATTTTCTTATACGGTGCTTTGATCCTCGCGTTCACCGTCAGCTTCAATATCATTCTCCAACCGACCTCCGGCTCGGAAGTAGGTGAAATATCCTTTCCTAGTTATTAATCAGTCTACCATCACTTACACATCACTCCAAATGTAATTAAGTACCATCCCTTCTAATTCCTGGGTACACTTCACCACCTAAACTCAATTTCATCAGACAACTACCAATAAGAAACATCCCTCTACTTCACACAACGTCGCCCTGGCGAGTATATCACGCGGTCATTATTTTAAACTAAGTACGAACAAACACCGCGCCGACATAGACAACTCCAATGGTTGTCACCAGGAACTAGACACAGCTCACAGGTATTGGTAAAATGCGCAACACCTTCATACCTCAGACGAAATCTAGAGATATACGGAGTCCTGGATCAATGGGAGAACCCCGTACGTTCGCCGTAATACCTCAGGGGCGTTATGCGAGGGGATACTACCTAACTAGGAATAAATGCGAGTTCCTGGTGGAATAACTTCAGTTTGTTAATCCTTTTCTATTTTCAGGAGACAGGAATGGATTTCAACAACTTCTGGTCTACTTTTCCAAAATCAATCGTCATGGCCACAGGGGAATTCGAGTACTCCAACCTACGAGACACTTTCTTCTCATCGAATGCATTTTTCGCCACATCATCCATCCTTGTATTTCTTGTATTCATTTTCCTTATCTTCCTCGTCCTGATGAATGTTATGAGTGGTCTTGCCGTAACTGATGCTCAAGTAAGCTTCGATTCTCGTTAATAATAATTATAATAATAATAATTATAACGATAATATAATAACAATAATAGAAAAATAATATATAATGATAATTATTATAATAATGAGATAGTAAAAATAATAATAATTATAAGAATAATATAATAATAAAAATAATAATTATGATTGGACGAAACTGTGCCATAAATGATCATTTTCAGTGGGCCTCAGAGACATATTTTTCTTCCATATTTTTCCGAAATTTGTTAAAATTTCTCTTCGAAAATTGGATTTAAAAAAAATTTGGGGCCGTTTTTTTAGCAATGCAAATCTACCCAATAGGATTCTATGCAAATTTTGTTCCATAAAACATTTATTCAAGAAAACCATAGTAATTTTCAATGGTAGAAGGATTTTCCAAGCAATCGCCTATATTTGTAATGCATTCTTGCCATCTTAGCAATCTTCTAATGCCATCTACGTAGAATGTCCCTTGTTTAGTGGTATACCATCCATTTAGAATAGATAAATTTCTTCCCCAGATGAGAATTTCGCAACGATAACCAAAAATTTAAGAGATAGGAAAAGATAAAAATCAAACGGCGATAGGTCTGGTGAATCCATATGGCGATGCGGCATTAAAATCAATATCGTGCAGTTTATGAACAGTTTTAGCGCCTCTGTTTAACGCCTCGTTTTTATTTACCAAAGCCCTTTGAATGTAACCCTGCATTCGTCATACCTGTCTCAAACTAGCGCTCAGGTAATCAAAGTAAAATGCCAGAGTTTCAGAGCTCATTAATCACAACATGAATAATTAGGGAGCGATCCCAAATGAGTCATTAGGGAGCGATCCCAAAGGAATCATTAGGGAGCGATCCAAAACGAGTCATTCGGGAGCGATCCCAAACGAGTCATTAGGGAGCGATCCCAAATGAGTCAAAGGATAGCGATCCCAAACGAGTCATTAGGGAGCGATCCCAAACGAATCATTAGGGAGCGATCCCAAACGAGTCATTAGGCAGCGATCCCAAATGAGTCATAAGATAGCGATCCCAAACGAGTCATTAGGGAGCGATCCCAAACGAGTCATTAGGGAGCGATCCCAAATGAGTCATAAGATAGCGATCCCAAATGAGCCATTAGGGAGCAATCCCAAACGAGTAATTAGGGAGCGATCCCAAATGAGTCATTAGGTTGCGATCCCGAATGAGTCATTAGGGAGCGATCCCAAATGAGTCATTAGGGAGCAATCCCAAATGAGACATTAGGGAGTGATACACTTTTTTCCACCACCCCTATATTTGCACCCCTCTCTCACAGGACGGGGCCGGCGCACAACACCAGTAAAAATTCCTTTTCATTTCATCTCTTACAATTTCCTATTAAACACAAAGCTTTCCTATCTATTTTGTATTTCGCTCACATTACAAAAGTTTACGAAGATAGTACTTCTTGACCCACCCACCGTCCTATCCGGGGTTAGTTACCTTTTCGACAAGTTTCGAACACGGTATGGATATTCTTGAAGTCCCATGTGCGTGCCCTATCCGAGCTTAGCTAACTTTTAAACACCCTTCGAAGAGAGTATGTGTATTCTTGAAATCTCATGTACGTGCCATATCCGAGCTTAGTTACCTTTTGGACACCCTTCAAAGAGAGTATGAGTATTCGTGAAGTCCCATGTACGTGCCCTATCTGAGCTTAGTTACCTTTTTGACACCCTTCGAAGAGGGTATATGTATTCTTGAAGTATTATGTACGTGCCCTATCTTATCTTAGTTACCTTTTCGACACCCTTCGAAGAGAGTATGTGTATTCTTGAAGTCCCATGTGCGTGCCCTATCCGAGCTTAGCTAACTTTTAAACACCCTTCGAAGAGAATATGTGTATTCTTGAAATCTCATGTAAGTGCCATATCCGAGCTTAGTTACCTTTTGGACACACTTCGAAGAGAGTATGAGTATTCGTGAAGTCCCATGTACGTGCCCTATCTGAGCTTAGTTACCTTTTTGACACCCTTCGAAGAGAGTATATGTATTCTTGAAGTATTATGTACGTGCCCTATTTATCTTAGTTACCTTTTCGACACCCTTCGAAGAGAGTATGTGTATTCTTGAAGTCCCATGTGCGTGCCCTATCCGAGCTTAGCAAACCTTTTAAACACCCTTCGAAGAGAGTATGTGTATTCTTGAAATCTCATGTACGTTCCATATCCGAGCTTAGTTAGCTTTTGGACACCCTTCGAAGAGAGTATGAGTATTCGTGAAGTCCCATGTACGTGCCCTATCTGAGCTTAGTTACCTTTTTGACACCCTTCGAAGAGAGTATATGTATTCTTGAAGTATTATGTACGTGCCTTATCTTATCTTAGTTACCTTTTCGACACCCTTCGAAGAGAGTATGTGTATTCTTGAAGTCCCATGTGCGTGCCCTATCTGATCTTAGCTACCTTTTAAACACCCTTCGAAGAGAGTATGTGTATTCTTGAAATCTCATGTACGTGCCATATCCGAGCTTAGTTACCTTTTGGACACCCTTCGAAGAGAGTATGAGTATTCGTAAAGTCCCATGTACGTGCCCTATCTGAGCTGAGTTACCTTTTTGACACCCTTCGAAGAGGGTATATGTATTCTTGAAGTATTATGTACGTGCCTTATCTTATCTTAGTTACCTTTTCGACACCCTTCGAAGAGAGTATGTGTATTCTTGAAGTCCCATGTGCGTGCCCTATCCGAGCTTAGCTACCTTTTAAACACCCTTCGAAGAGAGTATGCTATTCTTTAAGTCCCATGTACGTGCCCCATCCGTGCTTAGTTACCTTTTGGACACCCTTCGAAGAGATTATGTGTATTCTTGAAGTCCCATGTACGTGCCCTATCCGATCTTAGTTACGTTTTGGACACCCTTCGAAGAGAGTATGAGTATTCGTGAAGTCCCATGTACGTGCCCTATCTGAGCTTAGTTACCTTTTTGACACCCTTCGAAGAGAGTATATGTATTCTTGAAGTATTATGTACGTGCCCTATCTTATCTTAGTTACCTTTTCGACACCCTTCGAAGAGAGTATGTGTATTCTTGAAGTCCCATGTGCGTGCCCTATCCGAGCTTAGCAAACCTTTTAAACACCCTTCGAAGAGAGTATGTGTATTCTTGAAATCTCATGTACGTGCCATATCCAAGCTTAGTTACCTTTTGGACACCCTTCGAAGAGAGTATGAGTATTCGTGAAGTCCCATGTACGTGCCCTATCTGAGTTTAGTTACCTTTTTGACACCCTTCGAAGAGAGTATATGTATTCTTGAAGTATTATGTACGTGCCCTATCTTATCTTAGTTACCTTTTTGACACCCTTTGAAGAGAGTATGTGTATTCTTGAAATCCCATGTGCTTGCTCTATCCGAGCTTAGCTACCTTTTAAACACCCTTCTAAGAGAGTATGTGTATTCTTGAAATCTTATGTACGTGCCATATCCGAGCTTAGTTACCCTTTGGACACCCTTCGAAGAGAGTATGAGTATTCGTGAAGTCCCATGTACGTGCCCTATCTGAGCTTAGTTACCTTTTGACACCCTTCGAAGAGAGTATATGTATTCTTGAAGTATTATGTAGGTGCCCTATCTTATCTTAGTTACCTTTTCGACACCCTTCGAAGAGAATATGTGTATTCTTGAAGTCCCATGTGCGTACCCTATCCGAGCTTAGTTACCTTTTAAACACCCTTCGAAGAGAGTATGTGTATTCTTTAAGTCCCATGTACGTGCCATATCCGACTTAGTTACCTTTTGGACACCCTTCGAAGAGAGTATATGTATTCTTGAAGTATTATGTACGTGCCCTATCTTATCTTAGTTACCTTTTCGACACCCTTCGAAGAGAGTATGTGTATTCTTTAAGTCCCATGTACGTGCCCTATCCGATCTTAGTTACCTTTTCGACACCCTTCGAAGAGAGTATGAGTATTCGTGAAGTCCCATGTACGTGCCCTATCCGAGCTTAGTTACTTTTTGGACACCCTTCGAAGAGAGTATGTGTATTCTTGAAGTCCCATGTGCGTGCCCTATCCGAGCTTAGCTTCCTTTTAAACACCCTTCGATGAGAGTATGTGTATTCTTGAAGTCCCATGTACGTGCCCTATCCGATCTTAGTTACCTTTTGGACACCCTTCGAAGAGAGTATGTGTATTCTTGAAGTCCCATGTGCGTGCCCTATCCGAGCTTAGCTTCCTTTTAAACACCCTTCGATGAGAGTATGTGTATTCTTTAAGTCCCATGTACGTGCCCTATCCGAGCTTAGTTACCTTTTGGACACCCTTCGAAGAGAGTATGTGTATTCTTGAAGTCCCATGTACGTGCCCTATCCGATCTTAGTTACCTTTTCGACACCCTTCGAAGAAAGTATGAGTATTCGTGAATTCCCATGTACGTGCCCTATCCGAGCTTAGTTACCTTTTGGACACCCTTCGAAGAGAGTATGTGTATTCTTGAAGTACCATGTGCGTGCCCTATCCGAGCTTAGCTTCCTTTTAAACACCCTTCGATGAGAGTATGTGTATTCTTTAAGTCCCATGTACGTGCCCTATCCGAGCTTAGTTACCTTTTGGACACCCTTCGAAGAGAGTATGTGTATTCTTGAAGTCCCATGTACGTGCCCTATCCGATCTTAGTTACCTTTTCGACACCCTTCGAAGAGAGTATGAGTATTCGTGAAGTCCCATGTACGTGCCCTATCCGAGCTTAGTTACCTTTTGGACACCCTTCGAAGAGAGTATGTGTATTCTTGAAGTCCCATGTGCGTGCCCTATCCGAGCTTAGCTTCCTTTTAAACACCCTTCGATGAGAGTATGTGTATTCTTTAAGTCCCATGTACGTGCCCTATCCGAGCTTAGTTACCTTTTGGACACCCTTCGAAGAGAGTATGTGTATTCTTGAAGTCCCATGTGCGTGCCCTATCCGAGCTTAGCTTCCTTTTAAACACCCTTCGATGAGAGTATGAGTATTCGTGAAGTCCCATGTACGTGCCCTATCTGAGTTTAGTTACCTTTTTGACACCCTTCGAAGAGAGTATATGTATTCTTGAAGTATTATGTACGTGCCCTATCTTATCTTAGTTACCTTTTTGACACCCTTTGAAGAGAGTATGTGTATTCTTGAAATCCCATGTGCTTGCTCTATCCGAGCTTAGCTACCTTTTAAACACCCTTCGAAGAGAGTATGTGTATTCTTGAAATCTTATGTACGTGCCATATCCGAGCTTAGTTACCCTTTGGACACCCTTCGAAGAGAGTATGAGTATTCGTGAAGTCCCATGTACGTGCCCTATCTGAGCTTAGTTACCTTTTGACACCCTTCGAAGAGAGTATATGTATTCTTGAAGTATTATGTAGGTGCCCTATCTTATCTTAGTTACCTTTTCGACACCCTTCGAAGAAAATATGTGTATTCTTGAAGTCCCATGTGCGTACCCTATCCGAGCTTAGTTACCTTTTAAACACCCTTCGAAGAGAGTATGTGTATTCTTTAAGTCCCATGTACGTGCCATATCCGACTTAGTTACCTTTTGGACACCCTTCGAAGAGAGTATATGTATTCTTGAAGTATTATGTACGTGCCCTATCTTATCTTAGTTACCTTTTCGACACCCTTCGAAGAGAGTATGTGTATTCTTGAAGTCCCATGTACGTGCCCTATCCGATCTTAGTTACCTTTTCGACACCCTTCGAAGAGAGTATGAGTATTCGTGAAGTCCCATGTACGTGCCCTATCCGAGCTTAGTTACCTTTTGGACACCCTTCGAAGAGAGTATGTGTATTCTTGAAGTCCCATGTGCGTGCCCTATCCGAGCTTAGCTTCCTTTTAAACACCCTTCGATGAGAGTATGTGTATTCTTGAAGTCCCATGTACGTGCCCTATCCGATCTTAGTTACCTTTTGGACACCCTTCGAAGAGAGTATGTGTATTCTTGAAGTCCCATGTGCGTGCCCTATCCGAGCTTAGCTTCCTTTTAAACACCCTTCGATGAGAGTATGTGTATTCTTTAAGTCCCATGTACGTGCCCTATCCGAGCTTAGTTACCTTTTGGACACCCTTCGAAGAGAGTATGTGTATTCTTGAAGTCCCATGTACGTGCCCTATCCGATCTTAGTTACCTTTTCGACACCCTTCGAAGAGAGTATGAGTATTCGTGAAGTCCCATGTACGTGCCCTATCCGAGCTTAGTTACCTTTTGGACACCCTTCGAAGAGAGTATGTGTATTCTTGAAGTCCCATGTGCGTGCCCTATCCGAGCTTAGCTTCCTTTTAAACACCCTTCGATGAGAGTATGTGTATTCTTTAAGTCCCATGTACGTGCCCTATCCGATCTTAGTTACCTTTTCGACACCCTTCGAAGAGAGTATGTGTATTCTTGAAATCCCATGTGCTTGCTCTATCCGAGCTTAGCTACCTTTTAAACACCCTTCGAAGAGAGTATGTGTATTCTTGAAATCTTATGTACGTGCCATATCCGAGCTTAGTTACCCTTTGGACACCCTTCGAAGACAGTATTAGTATTCGTGAAGTCCCATGTACGTGCCCTATCTGAGCTTAGTTACCTTTTGACACCCTTCGAAGAGAGTATATGTATTCTTGAAGTATTATGTAGGTGCCCTATCTTATCTTAGTTACATTTTCGACACCCTTCGAAGAAAATATGTGTATTCTTGAAGTCCCATGTGCGTACCCTATCCGAGCTTAGTTACCTTTTAAACACCCTTCGAAGAGAGTATGTGTATTCTTTAAGTCCCATGTACGTGCCATATCCGACTTAGTTACCTTTTGGACACCCTTCGAAGAGAGTATATGTATTCTTGAAGTATTATGTACGTGCCCTATCTTATCTTAGTTACCTTTTCGACACCCTTCGAAGAGAGTATGTGTATTCTTGAAGTCCCATGTACGTGCCCTATCCGATCTTAGTTACCTTTTCGACACCCTTCGAAGAGAGTATGAGTATTCGTGAAGTCCCATGTACGTGCCCTATCCGAGCTTAGTTACCTTTTGGACACCCTTCGAAGAGAGTATGTGTATTCTTGAAGTCCCATGTGCGTGCCCTATCCGAGCTTAGCTTCCTTTTAAACACCCTTCGATGAGAGTATGTGTATT
This sequence comes from Ceratothoa steindachneri, assembly GCA_963969495.1. Classification (NCBI taxonomy): domain Eukaryota; kingdom Metazoa; phylum Arthropoda; class Malacostraca; order Isopoda; family Cymothoidae; genus Ceratothoa; species Ceratothoa steindachneri. Next base: position 25,421,354 of record OZ018336.1, read on the forward strand.
CTTGAAGTCCCATGTACGTGCCCTATCCGATCTTAGTTACCTTTTGGACACCCTTCGAAGAGAGTATGTGTATTCTTGAAGTCCCATGTGCGTGCCCTATCCGAGCTTAGCTTCCTTTTAAACACCCTTCGATGAGAGTATGTGTATTCTTTAAGTCCCATGTACGTGCCCTATCCGAGCTTAGTTACCTTTTGGACACCCTTCGAAGAGAGTATGTGTATTCTTGAAGTCCCATGTACGTGCCCTATCCGATCTTAGTTACCTTTTCGACACCCTTCGAAGAGAGTATGTGTATTCTTGAAGTCCCATGTGCGTGCCCTATCCGAGCTTAGCTTCCTTTTAACACCCTTCGATGAGAGTATGTGTATTCTTGAAGTCCCATGTACGTGCCCTATCCGAGCTTAGTTACCTTTTGGACACCCTTCGAAGAGAGTATGTGTATTCTTGAAGTCCCATGTACGTGCCCTATCCGAGCTTAGTTACCTTTTAAACACCCTTCGAAGAGAGTATGTGTATTCTTGAAGTCCCATGTGCGTGCCCTATCCGAGCTTAGCTTCCTTTTAAACACCCTTCGATGAGAGTATGTGTATTCTTTAAGTCCCATGTACGTGCCCTATCCGTGCTTAGTTACCTTTTGGACACCCTTCGAAGAGAGTATGTGTATTCTTGAAGTCCCATGTGCGTGCCCTATCCGAGCTTAGCTTCCTTTTAAACACCCTTCGATGAGAGTATGTGTATTCTTTAAGTCCCATGTACGTGCCCTATCCGAGCTTAGTTACCTTTTGGACACCCTTCGAAGAGAGTATGTGTATTCTTGAAGTCCCATGTACGTGCCCTATCCGATCTTAGTTACCTTTTGGACACCCTTCGAAGAGAGTATGTGTATTCTTGAAGTCCCATGTACGTGCCCTATCCGAGCTTAGTTACCTTTTAAACACCCTTCGAAGAAAGTATGTGTATTCTTGAAGTCCCATGTGCGTGCCCTATCCGAGCTTAGCTTCCTTTTAAACACCCTTCGATGAGAGTATGTGTATTCTTTAAGTCCCATGTACGTGCCCTATCCGAGCTTAGTTACCTTTTGGACACCCTTCGAAGAGAGTATGTGTATTCTTGAAGTCCCATGTGCGTGCCCTATCCGAGCTTAGCTTCCTTTTAAACACCCTTCGATGAGAGTATGTGTATTCTTTAAGTCCCATGTACGTGCCCTATCCGAGCTTAGTTACCTTTTGGACACCCTTCGAAGAGAGTATGTGTATTCTTGAAGTCCCATGTACGTGCCCTATCCGATCTTAGTTACCTTTTCGACACCCTTCGAAGAGAGTATGTGTATTCTTGAAGTCCCATGTACGTGCCCTATCCGAGCTTAGTTACCTTTTAAACACCCTTCGAAGAGAGTATGTGTATTCTTGAAGTCCCATGTGCGTGCCCTATCCGAGCTTAGCTTCCTTTTAAACACCCTTCGAAGAGAGTATGTGTATTCTTGAAATCTTATGTACGTGCCATATCCGAGCTTAGTTACCCTTTGGACACCCTTCGAAGAGAGTATGAGTATTCGTGAAGTCCCATGTACGTGCCCTATCTGAGCTTAGTTACCTTTTGACACCCTTCGAAGAGAGTATATGTATTCTTGAAGTATTATGTAGGTGCCCTATCTTATCTTAGTTACCTTTTCGACACCCTTCGAAGAAAAAAAGTGTATTCTTGAAGTCCCATGTGCGTACCCTATCCGAGCTTAGTTACCTTTTAAACACCCTTCGAAGAGAGTATGTGTATTCTTTAAGTCCCATGTACGTGCCATATCCGACTTAGTTACCTTTTGGACACCCTTCGAAGAGAGTATATGTATTCTTGAAGTATTATGTACGTGCCCTATCTTATCTTAGTTACCTTTTCGACACCCTTCGAAGAGAGTATGTGTATTCTTGAAGTCCCATGTACGTGCCCTATCCGATCTTAGTTACCTTTTCGACACCCTTCGAAGAGAGTATGAGTATTCGTGAAGTCCCATGTACGTGCCCTATCCGAGCTTAGTTACCTTTTGGACACCCTTCGAAGAGAGTATGTGTATTCTTGAAGTCCCATGTGCGTGCCCTATCCGAGCTTAGCTTCCTTTTAAACACCCTTCGATGAGAGTATGTGTATACTTGAAGTCCCATGTACGTGCCCTATCCGATCTTAGTTACCTTTTGGACACCCTTCGAAGAGAGTATGTGTATTCTTGAAGTCCCATGTGCGTGCCCTATCCGAGCTTAGCTTCCTTTTAAACACCCTTCGATGAGAGTATGTGTATTCTTTAAGTCCCATGTACGTGCCCTATCCGAGCTTAGTTACCTTTTGGACACCCTTCGAAGAGAGTATGTGTATTCTTGAAGTCCCATGTACGTGCCCTATCCGATCTTAGTTACCTTTTCGACACCCTTCGAAGAGAGTATGAGTATTCGTGAAGTCCCATGTACGTGCCCTATCCGAGCTTAGTTACCTTTTGGACACCCTTCGAAGAGAGTATGTGTATTCTTGAAGTCCCATGTGCGTGCCCTATCCGAGCTTAGCTTACTTTTAAACACCCTTCGATGAGAGTATGTGTATTCTTTAAGTCCCATGTACGTGCCCTATCCGAGCTTAGTTACCTTTTGGACACCCTTCGAAGAGAGTATGTGTATTCTTGAAGTCCCATGTACGTGCCCTATCCGATCTTAGTTACCTTTTCGACACCCTTCGAAGAGAGTATGAGTATTCGTGAAGTCCCATGTACGTGCCCTATCCGAGCTTAGTTACCTTTTGGACACCCTTCGAAGAGAGTATGTGTATTCTTGAAGTCCCATGTGCGTGCCCTATCCGAGCTTAGCTTCCTTTTAAACACCCTTCGATGAGAGTATGTGTATTCTTTAAGTCCCATGTACGTGCCCTATCCGAGCTTAGTTACCTTTTGGACACCCTTCGAAGAGAGTATGTGTATTCTTGAAGTCCCATGTGCGTGCCCTATCCGAGCTTAGCTTCCTTTTAAACACCCTTCGATGAGAGTATGTGTATTCTTTAAGTCCCATGTACGTGCCCTATCCGAGCTTAGTTACCTTTTGAACACCCTTCGAAGAGAGTATGTGTATTCTTGAAGTCCCATGTGCGTGCCCTATCCGAGCTTAGCTTCCTTTTAAACACCCTTCGATGAGAGTATGTGTATTCTTGAAGTCCCATGTACGTGCCCTATCCGAGCTTAGTTACCTTTTAAACACCCTTCGAAGAGAGTATGTGTATTCTTGAAGTCCCATGTGCGTGCCCTATCCGAGCTTAGCTTCCTTTTAAACACCCTTCGATGAGAGTATGTGTATTCTTTAAGTCCCATGTACGTGCCCTATCCCAGCATAGTTACCTTTTGGACACCCTTCGAAGAGAGTATGTGTATTCTTGAAGTCCCATGTGCGTGCCCTATCCGAGCTTAGCTTCCTTTTAAACACCCTTCAATGAGAGTATGTGTATTCTTTAAGTCCCATGTACGTGCCCTATCCGATCTTAGTTACCTTTTCGACACCCTTCGAAGAGAGTATGTGTATTCTTGAAGTCCCATGTGCGTGCCCTATCCGATCTTAGTTACCTTTTCGACACCCTTCGATGAGAGTATGTGTATTCTTGAAGTCCCATGTACGTGCCCTATCCGAGCTTAGTTACCTTTTGGACACCCTTCGAAGAGAGTATGTGTATTCTTGAAGTCCCATGTACGTGCCCTATCCGATCTTAGTTACCTTTTCGACACCCTTCGAAGAGAGTATGAGTATTCGTGAAGTCCCATGTACGTGCCCTATCTGAGCTTAGTTACCTTTTCGACACCCTTCGAAGAGGGTTTGTGTATTCTTGAAGTCCCATGTACGTGCCCTATCCGATCTTAGTTACCTTTTCGACACCCTTCGAAGAGAGTATGAGTATTCGTGAAGTCCCATGTACGTGCCCTATCCGAGCTTAGTTACCTTTTGGACACCCTTCGAAGAGAGTATGTGTATTCTTGAAGTCCCATGTACGTGCCCTATCCGATCTTAGTTACCTTTTGGACACCCTTCGAAGAGAGTATGTGTATTTTTGAAGTCCCATGTACGTGCCCTATCCGAGCTTAGTTACCTTTTAAACACCCTTCGAAGAAAGTATGTGTATTCTTGAAGTCCCATGTGCGTGCCCTATCCGAGCTTAGCTTCCTTTTAAACACCCTTCGATGAGAGTATGTGTATTCTTTAAGTCCCATGTACGTGCCCTATCCGAGCTTAGTTACCTTTTGGACACCCTTCGAAGAGAGTATGTGTATTCTTGAAGTCCCATGTGCGTGCCCTATCCGAGCTTAGCTTCCTTTTAAACACCCTTCGATGAGAGTATGTGTATTCTTTAAGTCCCATGTACGTGCCCTATCCGAGCTTAGTTACCTTTTGGACACCCTTCGAAGAGAGTATGTGTATTCTTGAAGTCCCATGTACGTGCCCTATCCGATCTTAGTTACCTTTTGGACACCCTTCGAAGAGAGTATGTGTATTCTTGAAATCCCATGTACGTGCCCTATCCGAGCTTAGTTACCTTTTAAACACCCTTCGAAGAGAGTATGTGTATTCTTGAAGTCCCATGTACGTGCCCTATCCGAGCTTAGTTACCTTTTCGACACCCTTCGAAGAGAGTATGTGTATTCTTGAAGTCCCATGTACGTGCCCTATCCGAGCTTAGTTACCTTTTAAACACCCTTCGAAGAGAGTATGTGTATTCTTGAGGTCCCATGTGCGTGCCCTATCCGAGCTTAGCTTCCTTTTAAACACCTTTCGATGAGAGTATGTGTATTCTTTAAGTCCCATGTACGTGCCCTATCCGAGCTTAGTTACCTTTTGGACACCCTTCGAAGAGAGTATGTGTATTCTTGAAGTCCCATGTGCGTGCCCTATCCGAGCTTAGCTTCCTTTTAAACACCCTTCGATGAGAGTATGTGTATTCTTTAAGTCCCATGTACGTGCCCTATCCGAGCTTAGTTACCTTTTGGACACCCTTCGAAGAGAGTATGTGTATTCTTGAAGTCCCATGTACGTGCCCTATCCGATCTTAGTTACCTTTTGGACACCCTTCGAAGAGAGTATGTGTATTCTTTAAGTCCCATGTACGTGCCCTATCCGAGCTTAGTTACCTTTTGGACACCCTACGAAGAGAGTATGTGTATTCTTGAAGTCCCATGTGCGTGCCCTATCCGAGCTTAGCTTCCTTTTAAACACCCTTCGATGAGAGTATGTGTATTCTTTAAGTCCCATGTACGTGCCCTATCCGAGCTTAGTTACCTTTTGGACACCCTTCGAAGAGAGTATGTGTATTCTTGAAGTCCCATGTACGTGCCCTATCCGATCTTAGTTACCTTTTGGACACCCTTCGAAGAGAGTATGTGTATTCTTGAAGTCCCATGTACGTGCCCTATCCGAGCTTAGTTACCTTTTGGACACCCTTCGAAGAAAGTATGTGTATTCTTGAAGTCCCATGTGCGTGCCCTATCCGATCTTAGCTTCCTTTTAAACACCCTTCGATGAGAGTATGTGTATTCTTCAAGTCCCATGTACGTGCCCTATCCGAGCTTAGTTACCTTTTGGACACCCTTCGAAGAGAGTATGTGTATTCTTGAAGTCCCATGTGCGTGCCCTATCCGAGCTTAGCTTCCTTTTAAACACCCTTCGATGAGAGTATGTGTATTCTTTAAGTCCCATGTACGTGCCCTATCCGAGCTTAGTTACCTTTTGGACACCCTTCGAAGAGAGTATGTGTATTCTTGAAGTCCCATGTACGTGCCCTATCCGATCTTAGTTACCTTTTCGACACCCTTCGAAGAGAGTATGTGTATTCTTGAAGTCCCATGTACGTGCCCTATCCGAGCTTAGTTACCTTTTAAACACCCTTCGAAGAGAGTATGTGTATTCTTGAAGTCCCATGTGCGTGCCCTATCCGAGCTTAGCTTCCTTTTAAACACCCTTCGATGACAGTATGTGTATTCTTTAAGTCCCATGTACGTGCCCTATCCGAGCTTAGTTACCTTTTGGACACCCTTCGAAGAGAGTATGTGTATTCTTGAAGTCCCATGTGCGTGCCCTATCCGAGCTTAGCTTCCTTTTAAACACCCTTCGATGAGAGTATGTGTATTCTTTAAGTCCCATGTACGTGCCCTATCCGAGCTTAGTTACCTTTTGGACACCCTTCGAAGAGAGTATGTGTATTCTTGAAGTCCCATGTGCGTGCCCTATCCGAGCTTAGCTTCCTTTTAAACACCCTTCGATGAGAGTATGTGTATTCTTTAAGTCCCATGTACGTGCCCTATCCGAGCTTAGTTACCTTTTGGACACCCTTCGAAGAGAGTATGTGTATTCTTGAAGTCCCATGTGCGTGCCCTATCCGAGCTTAGCTTCCTTTTAAACACCCTTCGATGAGAGTATGTGTATTCTTGAAGTCCCATGTACGTGCCCTATCCGAGCTTAGTTACCTTTTGGACACCCTTCGAAGAGAGTATGAGTATTCGTGAAGTCCCATGTACGTGCCCTATCCGAGCTTAGTTACCTTTTGGACACCCTTCGAAGAAAGTATGTGTATTCTTGAAGTCCCATGTACGTGCCCTATCCGATCTTAGTTACCTTTTCGACACCCTTCGAAGAGAGTATGTGTATTCTTGAAGTCCCATGTGCGTGCCCTATCCGAGCATAGCTTCCTTTTAAACACCCTTCGATGAGAGTATGTGTATTCTTTAAGTCCCATGTACGTGCCCTATCCGAGCTTAGTTACCTTTTGGACACCCTTCGAAGAGGGTATGTGTATTCTTGAAGTCCCATGTACGTGCCCTATCCGATCTTAGTTACCTTTTCGACACCCTTCGAAGAGAGTATGAGTATTCGTTAAGTCCCATGTACGTGCCCTATCCGAGCTTAGTTACCTTTTGGACACCCTTCGAAGAGAGTATGTTTATTCTTGAAGTCCCATGTGCGTGCCCTATCCGAGCTTAGCTTCCTTTTAAACACCCTTCGATGAGAGTATGTGTATTCTTTAAGTCCCATGTACGTGCCCTATCCGAGCTTAGTTACCTTTTGGACACCCTTCGAAGAGAGTATGTGTATTCTTGAAGTCCCATGTACGTGCCCTATCCGATCTTAGTTACCTTTTCGACACCCTTCGAAGAGAGTATGAGTATTCGTGAAGTCCCATGTACGTGCCCTATCCGAGCTTAGTTACCTTTTGGACACCCTTCGAAGAGAGTAGTGTATTCTTGAAGTCCCATGTGCGTGCCCTATCCGAGCTTAGCTTCCTTTTAAACACCCTTCGATGAGAGTATGTGTATTCTTTTAGTCCCATGTACGTGCCCTATCCGAGCTTAGTTACCTTTTGGACACCCTTCGAAGAGAGTATGTGTATTCTTGAAGTCCCATGTGCGTGCCCTATCCGAGCTTAGCTTCCTTTTAAACACCCTTCGATGAGAGTATGTGTATTCTTGAAGTCCCATGTACGTGCCCTATCCGAGCTTAGTTACCTTTTAAACACCCTTCGAAGAGAGTATGTGTATTCTTGAAGTCCCATGTGCGTGCCCTATCCGAGCTTAGCTTCCTTTTAAACACCCTTCGATGAGAGTATGTGTATTCTTTAAGTCCCATGTACGTGCCCTATCCGAGCTTAGTTACCTTTTGGACACCCTTCGAAGAGAGTATGTGTATTCTTGAAGTCCCATGTGCGTGCCCTATCCGAGCTTAGCTTCCTTTTAAACACCCTTCGATGAGAGTATGTGTATTCGTAAAGTCCCTTGTACGTGCCCTATCCGATCTTAGTTACCTTTTCGACACCCTTCGAAGAGAGTATGTGTATTCTTGAAGTCCCATGTGCGTGCCCCATCCGATCTTAGTTACCTTTTCGACACCCTTCGATGAGAGTATGTGTATTCTTGAAGTCCCATGTACGTGCCCTATCCGAGCTTAGTTACCTTTTGGACACCCTTCGACGAGAGTATGTGTATTCTTGAAGTCCCATGTACGTGCCCTATCCGATCTTAGTTACCTTTTCGACACCCTTCGAAGAGAGTATGAGTATTCGTAAAGTCCCATGTACGTGCCCTATCTGAGCTTAGTTACCTTTTCGACACCCTTCGAAGAGAGTATGTGTATTCTTGAAGTCCCATGTACGTGCCCTATCCGATCTTAGTTACCTTTTCGACACCCTTCGAAGAGAGTATGAGTATTCGTGAAGTCCCATGTACGTGCCCTATCCGAGCTTAGTTACCTTTTGGACACCCTTCGAAGAGATTATGTGTATTCTTGAAGTCCCATGTACGTGCCCTATCCGATCTTAGTTACCTTTTCGACACCCTTCGAAGAGAGTATGTGTATTCTTGAAGTCCCATGTGCGTGCCCTATCCGAGCTTAGCTTCCTTTTAAACACCCTTCGATGAGAGTATGTGTATTCTTTAAGTCCCATGTACGTGCCCTATCCGAGCTTAGTTACCTTTTGGACACCCTTCGAAGAGAGTATGTGTATTCTTGAAGTCCCATGTGCGTGCCCTATCCGAGCTTAGTTACCTTTTGGACACCCTTCGAAGAGAGTATGTGTATTCTTGAAGTCCCATGTACGTGCCCTATCCGAGCTTAGTTACCTTTTGGACACCCTTCGAAGAGAGTATGTGTATTCTTGAAGTCCCATGTGCGTGCCCTATCCGAGCTTAGCTTCCTTTTAAACACCCTTCGATGAGAGTATGTTTATTCTTTAAGTCCCATGTACGTGCCCTATCCGATCTTAGTTACCTTTTCGACACCCTTCGAAGAGAGTATGTGTATTCTTGAAGTCCCATGTGCGTGCCCTTTCCGAGCTTAGCTTCCTTTTAAACACCCTTCGATGAGAGTATGTGTATTCTTGAAGTCCCATGTACGTGCCCTATCCGAGCTTAGTTACCTTTTGGACACCCTTCGAAGAGAGTATGTGTATTCTTGAAGTCCCATGTACGTGCCCTATCCGAGCTTAGTTACCTTTTAAACAACCTTCGAAGAGAGTATGTGTATTCTTGAAGTCCCATGTGCGTGCCCTATCCGAGCTTAGCTTCCTTTTAAACACCCTTCGATGAGAGTATGTGTATTCTTTAAGTCCCATGTACGTCCCCTATCCGTGCTTAGTTACCTTTTGGACACCCTTCGAAGAGAGTATGTGTATTCTTGAAGTCCCATGTGCGTGCCCTATCCGAGCTTAGCTTCCTTTTAAACACCCTTCGATGAGAGTATGTGTATTCTTTAAGTCCCATGTACGTGCCCTATCCGAGCTTAGTTACCTTTTGGACACCCTTCGAAGAGAGTATGTGTATTCTTGAAGTCCCATGTACGTGCCCTATCCGATCTTAGTTACCTTTTGGACACCCTTCGAAGAGAGTATGTGTATTTTTGAAGTCCCATGTACGTGCCCTATCCGAGCTTAGTTACCTTTTAAACACCCTTCGAAGAAAGTATGTGTATTCTTGAAGTCCCATGTGCGTGCCCTATCCGAGCTTAGCTTCCTTTTAAACACCCTTCGATGAGAGTATGTGTATTCTTTAAGTCCCATGTACGTGCCCTATCCGAGCTTAGTTACCTTTTGGACACCCTTCGACGAGAGTATGTGTATTCTTGAAGTCCCATGTACGTGCCCTATCCGATCTTAGTTACCTTTTCGACACCCTTCGAAGAGAGTATGAGTATTCGTAAAGTCCCATGTACGTGCCCTATCCGAGCTTAGTTACCTTTTCGACACCCTTCGAAGAGAGTATGTGTATTCTTGAAGTCCCATGTACGTGCCCTATCCGATCTTAGTTACCTTTTCGACACCCTTCGAAGAGAGTATGAGTATTCGTGAAGTCCCATGTACGTGCCGGATCCGAGCTTAGTTACCTTTTGGACACCCTTCGAAGAGATTATGTGTATTCTTGAAGTCCCATGTACGTGCCCTATCCGATCTTAGTTACCTTTTCGACACCCTTCGAAGAGAGTATGTGTATTCTTGAAGTCCCATGTGCGTGCCCTATCCGAGCTTAGCTTCCTTTTAAACACCCTTCGATGAGAGTATGTGTATTCTTTAAGTCCCATGTACGTGCCCTATCCGAGCTTAGTTACCTTTTGGACACCCTTCGAAGAGAGTATGTGTATTCTTGAAGTCCCATGTGCGTGCCCTATCCGAGCTTAGTTACCTTTTGGACACCCTTCGAAGAGAGTATGTGTATTCTTGAAGTCCCATGTACGTGCCCTATCCGAGCTTAGTTACCTTTTGGACACCCTTCGAAGAGAGTATGTGTATTCTTGAAGTCCCATGTGCGTGCCCTATCCGAGCTTAGCTTCCTTTTAAACACCCTTCGATGAGAGTATGTTTATTCTTTAAGTCCCATGTACGTGCCCTATCCGATCTTAGTTACCTTTTCTACACCCTTCGAAGAGAGTATGTGTATTCTTGAAGTCCCATGTGCGTGCCCTATCCGAGCTTAGCTTCCTTTTAAACACCCTTCGATGAGAGTATGTGTATTCTTGAAGTCCCATGTACGTGCCCTATCCGAGCTTAGTTACCTTTTGGACACCCTTCGAAGAGAGTATGTGTATTCTTGAAGTCCCATGTACGTGCCCTATCCGAGCTTAGTTACCTTTTAAACACCCTTCGAAGAGAGTATGTGTATTCTTGAAGTCCCATGTGCGTGCCCTATCCGAGCTTAGCTTCCTTTTAAACACCCTTCGATGAGAGTATGTGTATTCTTTAAGTCCCATGTACGTGCCCTATCCGTGCTTAGTTACCTTTTTGACACCCTTCGAAGAGAGTATGTGTATTCTTGAAGTCCCATGTGCGTGCCCTATCCGAGCTTAGCTTCCTTTTAAACACCCTTCGATGAGAGTATGTGTATTCTTTAAGTCCCATGTACGTGCCATATCCGAGCTTAGTTACCTTTTGGACACCCTTCGAAGAGAGTATGTGTATTCTTGAAGTCCCATGTACGTGCCCTATCCGATCTTAGTTACCTTTTGGACACCCTTCGAAGAGAGTATGTGTATTTTTGAAGTCCCATGTACGTGCCCTATCCGAGCTTAGTTACCTTTTAAACACCCTTCGAAGAAAGTATGTGTATTCTTGAAGTCCCATGTGCGTGCCCTATCCGAGCTTAGCTTCCTTTTAAACACCCTTCGATGAGAGTATGTGTATTCTTTAAGTCCCATGTACGTGCCCTATCCGAGCTTAGTTACCTTTTGGACACCCTTCGAAGAGAGTATGTGTATTCTTGAAGTCCCATGTGCGTGCCCTATCCGAGCTTAGCTTCCTTTTAAACACCCTTCGATGAGAGTATGTGTATTCTTTAAGTCCCATGTACGTGCCCTATCCGAGCTTAGTTACCTTTTGGACACCCTTCGAAGAGAGTATGTGTATTCTTGAAGTCCCATGTACGTGCCCTATCCGATCTTAGTTACCTTTTGGACACCCTTCGAAGAGAGTATGTGTATTCTTGAAATCCCATGTACGTGCCCTATCCGAGCTTAGTTACCTTTTAAACACCCTTCGAAGAGAGTATGTGTATTCTTGAAGTCCCATGTACGTGCCCTATCCGAGCTTAGTTACCTTTTCGACACCCTTCGAAGAGAGTATGTGTATTCTTGAAGTCCCATGTACGTGCCCTATCCGAGCTTAGTTACCTTTTAAACACCCTTCGAAGAGAGTATGTGTATTCTTGAGGTCCCATGTGCGTGCCCTATCCGAGCTTAGCTTCCTTTTAAACACCTTTCGATGAGAGTATGTGTATTCTTTAAGTCCCATGTACGTGCCCTATCCGAGCTTAGTTACCTTTTGGACACCCTTCGAAGAGAGTATGTGTATTCTTGAAGTCCCATGTGCGTGCCCTATCCGAGCTTAGCTTCCTTTTAAACACCCTTCGATGAGAGTATGTGTATTCTTTAAGTCCCATGTACGTGCCCTATCCGAGCTTAGTTACCTTTTGGACACCCTTCGAAGAGAGTATGTGTATTCTTGAAGTCCCATGTACGTGCCCTATCCGATCTTAGTTACCTTTTGGACACCCTTCGAAGAGAGTATGTGTATTCTTTAAGTCCCATGTACGTGCCCTATCCGAGCTTAGTTACCTTTTGGACACCCTACGAAGAGAGTATGTGTATTCTTGAAGTCCCATGTGCGTGCCCTATCCGAGCTTAGCTTCCTTTTAAACACCCTTCGATGAGAGTATGTGTATTCTTTAAGTCCCATGTACGTGCCCTATCCGAGCTTAGTTACCTTTTGGACACCCTTCGAAGAGAGTATGTGTATTCTTGAAGTCCCATGTACGTGCCCTATCCGATCTTAGTTACCTTTTGGACACCCTTCGAAGAGAGTATGTGTATTCTTGAAGTCCCATGTACGTGCCCTATCCGAGCTTAGTTACCTTTTGGACACCCTTCGAAGAAAGTATGTGTATTCTTGAAGTCCCATGTGCGTGCCCTATCCGATCTTAGCTTCCTTTTAAACACCCTTCGATGAGAGTATGTGTATTCTTCAAGTCCCATGTACGTGCCCTATCCGAGCTTAGTTACCTTTTGGACACCCTTCGAAGAGAGTATGTGTATTCTTGAAGTCCCATGTGCGTGCCCTATCCGAGCTTAGCTTCCTTTTAAACACCCTTCGATGAGAGTATGTGTATTCTTTAAGTCCCATGTACGTGCCCTATCCGAGCTTAGTTACCTTTTGGACACCCTTCGAAGAGAGTATGTGTATTCTTGAAGTCCCATGTACGTGCCCTATCCGATCTTAGTTACCTTTTCGACACCCTTCGAAGAGAGTATGTGTATTCTTGAAGTCCCATGTACGTGCCCTATCCGAGCTTAGTTACCTTTTAAACACCCTTCGAAGAGAGTATGTGTATTCTTGAAGTCCCATGTGCGTGCCCTATCCGAGCTTAGCTTCCTTTTAAACACCCTTCGATGACAGTATGTGTATTCTTTAAGTCCCATGTACGTGCCCTATCCGAGCTTAGTTACCTTTTGGACACCCTTCGAAGAGAGTATGTGTATTCTTGAAGTCCCATGTGCGTGCCCTATCCGAGCTTAGCTTCCTTTTAAACACCCTTCGATGAGAGTATGTGTATTCTTTAAGTCCCATGTACGTGCCCTATCCGAGCTTAGTTACCTTTTGGACACCCTTCGAAGAGAGTATGTGTATTCTTGAAGTCCCATGTGCGTGCCCTATCCGAGCTTAGCTTCCTTTTAAACACCCTTCGATGAGAGTATGTGTATTCTTGAAGTCCCATGTACGTGCCCTATCCGAGCTTAGTTACCTTTTGGACACCCTTCGAAGAGAGTATGAGTATTCGTGAAGTCCCATGTACGTGCCCTATCCGAGCTTAGTTACCTTTTGGACACCCTTCGAAGAAAGTATGTGTATTCTTGAAGTCCCATGTACGTGCCCTATCCGATCTTAGTTACCTTTTCGACACCCTTCGAAGAGAGTATGTGTATTCTTGAAGTCCCATGTGCGTGCCCTATCCGAGCATAGCTTCCTTTTAAACACCCTTCGATGAGAGTATGTGTATTCTTTAAGTCCCATGTACGTGCCCTATCCGAGCTTAGTTACCTTTTGGACACCCTTCGAAGAGGGTATGTGTATTCTTGAAGTCCCATGTACGTGCCCTATCCGATCTTAGTTACCTTTTCGACACCCTTCGAAGAGAGTATGAGTATTCGTTAAGTCCCATGTACGTGCCCTATCCGAGCTTAGTTACCTTTTGGACACCCTTCGAAGAGAGTATGTTTATTCTTGAAGTCCCATGTGCGTGCCCTATCCGAGCTTAGCTTCCTTTTAAACACCCTTCGATGAGAGTATGTGTATTCTTTAAGTCCCATGTACGTGCCCTATCCGAGCTTAGTTACCTTTTGGACACCCTTCGAAGAGAGTATGTGTATTCTTGAAGTCCCATGTACGTGCCCTATCCGATCTTAGTTACCTTTTCGACACCCTTCGAAGAGAGTATGAGTATTCGTGAAGTCCCATGTACGTGCCCTATCCGAGCTTAGTTACCTTTTGGACACCCTTCGAAGAGAGTAGTGTATTCTTGAAGTCCCATGTGCGTGCCCTATCCGAGCTTAGCTTCCTTTTAAACACCCTTCGATGAGAGTATGTGTATTCTTTTAGTCCCATGTACGTGCCCTATCCGAGCTTAGTTACCTTTTGGACACCCTTCGAAGAGAGTATGTGTATTCTTGAAGTCCCATGTGCGTGCCCTATCCGAGCTTAGCTTCCTTTTAAACACCCTTCGATGAGAGTATGTGTATTCTTGAAGTCCCATGTACGTGCCCTATCCGAGCTTAGTTACCTTTTAAACACCCTTCGAAGAGAGTATGTGTATTCTTGAAGTCCCATGTGCGTGCCCTATCCGAGCTTAGCTTCCTTTTAAACACCCTTCGATGAGAGTATGTGTATTCTTTAAGTCCCATGTACGTGCCCTATCCGAGCTTAGTTACCTTTTGGACACCCTTCGAAGAGAGTATGTGTATTCTTGAAGTCCCATGTGCGTGCCCTATCCGAGCTTAGCTTCCTTTTAAACACCCTTCGATGAGAGTATGTGTATTCGTAAAGTCCCTTGTACGTGCCCTATCCGATCTTAGTTACCTTTTCGACACCCTTCGAAGAGAGTATGTGTATTCTTGAAGTCCCATGTGCGTGCCCCATCCGATCTTAGTTACCTTTTCGACACCCTTCGATGAGAGTATGTGTATTCTTGAAGTCCCATGTACGTGCCCTATCCGAGCTTAGTTACCTTTTGGACACCCTTCGACGAGAGTATGTGTATTCTTGAAGTCCCATGTACGTGCCCTATCCGATCTTAGTTACCTTTTCGACACCCTTCGAAGAGAGTATGAGTATTCGTAAAGTCCCATGTACGTGCCCTATCCGAGCTTAGTTACCTTTTCGACACCCTTCGAAGAGAGTATGTGTATTCTTGAAGTCCCATGTACGTGCCCTATCCGATCTTAGTTACCTTTTCGACACCCTTCGAAGAGAGTATGAGTATTCGTGAAGTCCCATGTACGTGCCCTATCCGAGCTTAGTTACCTTTTGGACACCCTTCGAAGAGATTATGTGTATTCTTGAAGTCCCATGTACGTGCCCTATCCGATCTTAGTTACCTTTTCGACACCCTTCGAAGAGAGTATGTGTATTCTTGAAGTCCCATGTGCGTGCCCTATCCGAGCTTAGCTTCCTTTTAAACACCCTTCGATGAGAGTATGTGTATTCTTTAAGTCCCATGTACGTGCCCTATCCGAGCTTAGTTACCTTTTGGACACCCTTCGAAGAGAGTATGTGTATTCTTGAAGTCCCATGTGCGTGCCCTATCCGAGCTTAGTTACCTTTTGGACACCCTTCGAAGAGAGTATGTGTATTCTTGAAGTCCCATGTACGTGCCCTATCCGAGCTTAGTTACCTTTTGGACACCCTTCGAAGAGAGTATGTGTATTCTTGAAGTCCCATGTGCGTGCCCTATCCGAGCTTAGCTTCCTTTTAAACACCCTTCGATGAGAGTATGTTTATTCTTTAAGTCCCATGTACGTGCCCTATCCGATCTTAGTTACCTTTTCGACACCCTTCGAAGAGAGTATGTGTATTCTTGAAGTCCCATGTGCGTGCCCTTTCCGAGCTTAGCTTCCTTTTAAACACCCTTCGATGAGAGTATGTGTATTCTTGAAGTCCCATGTACGTGCCCTATCCGAGCTTAGTTACCTTTTGGACACCCTTCGAAGAGAGTATGTGTATTCTTGAAGTCCCATGTACGTGCCCTATCCGAGCTTAGTTACCTTTTAAACAACCTTCGAAGAGAGTATGTGTATTCTTGAAGTCCCATGTGCGTGCCCTATCCGAGCTTAGCTTCCTTTTAAACACCCTTCGATGAGAGTATGTGTATTCTTTAAGTCCCATGTACGTCCCCTATCCGTGCTTAGTTACCTTTTGGACACCCTTCGAAGAGAGTATGTGTATTCTTGAAGTCCCATGTGCGTGCCCTATCCGAGCTTAGCTTCCTTTTAAACACCCTTCGATGAGAGTATGTGTATTCTTTAAGTCCCATGTACGTGCCCTATCCGAGCTTAGTTACCTTTTGGACACCCTTCGAAGAGAGTATGTGTATTCTTGAAGTCCCATGTACGTGCCCTATCCGATCTTAGTTACCTTTTGGACACCCTTCGAAGAGAGTATGTGTATTTTTGAAGTCCCATGTACGTGCCCTATCCGAGCTTAGTTACCTTTTAAACACCCTTCGAAGAAAGTATGTGTATTCTTGAAGTCCCATGTGCGTGCCCTATCCGAGCTTAGCTTCCTTTTAAACACCCTTCGATGAGAGTATGTGTATTCTTTAAGTCCCATGTACGTGCCCTATCCGAGCTTAGTTACCTTTTGGACACCCTTCGACGAGAGTATGTGTATTCTTGAAGTCCCATGTACGTGCCCTATCCGATCTTAGTTACCTTTTCGACACCCTTCGAAGAGAGTATGAGTATTCGTAAAGTCCCATGTACGTGCCCTATCCGAGCTTAGTTACCTTTTCGACACCCTTCGAAGAGAGTATGTGTATTCTTGAAGTCCCATGTACGTGCCCTATCCGATCTTAGTTACCTTTTCGACACCCTTCGAAGAGAGTATGAGTATTCGTGAAGTCCCATGTACGTGCCGGATCCGAGCTTAGTTACCTTTTGGACACCCTTCGAAGAGATTATGTGTATTCTTGAAGTCCCATGTACGTGCCCTATCCGATCTTAGTTACCTTTTCGACACCCTTCGAAGAGAGTATGTGTATTCTTGAAGTCCCATGTGCGTGCCCTATCCGAGCTTAGCTTCCTTTTAAACACCCTTCGATGAGAGTATGTGTATTCTTTAAGTCCCATGTACGTGCCCTATCCGAGCTTAGTTACCTTTTGGACACCCTTCGAAGAGAGTATGTGTATTCTTGAAGTCCCATGTGCGTGCCCTATCCGAGCTTAGTTACCTTTTGGACACCCTTCGAAGAGAGTATGTGTATTCTTGAAGTCCCATGTACGTGCCCTATCCGAGCTTAGTTACCTTTTGGACACCCTTCGAAGAGAGTATGTGTATTCTTGAAGTCCCATGTGCGTGCCCTATCCGAGCTTAGCTTCCTTTTAAACACCCTTCGATGAGAGTATGTTTATTCTTTAAGTCCCATGTACGTGCCCTATCCGATCTTAGTTACCTTTTCGACACCCTTCGAAGAGAGTATGTGTATTCTTGAAGTCCCATGTGCGTGCCCTATCCGAGCTTAGCTTCCTTTTAAACACCCTTCGATGAGAGTATGTGTATTCTTGAAGTCCCATGTACGTGCCCTATCCGAGCTTAGTTACCTTTTGGACACCCTTCGAAGAGAGTATGTGTATTCTTGAAGTCCCATGTACGTGCCCTATCCGAGCTTAGTTACCTTTTAAACACCCTTCGAAGAGAGTATGTGTATTCTTGAAGTCCCATGTGCGTGCCCTATCCGAGCTTAGCTTCCTTTTAAACACCCTTCGATGAGAGTATGTGTATTCTTTAAGTCCCATGTACGTGCCCTATCCGTGCTTAGTTACCTTTTTGACACCCTTCGAAGAGAGTATGTGTATTCTTGAAGTCCCATGTGCGTGCCCTATCCGAGCTTAGCTTCCTTTTAAACACCCTTCGATGAGAGTATGTGTATTCTTTAAGTCCCATGTACGTGCCATATCCGAGCTTAGTTACCTTTTGGACACCCTTCGAAGAGAGTATGTGTATTCTTGAAGTCCCATGTACGTGCCCTATCCGATCTTAGTTACCTTTTGGACACCCTTCGAAGAGAGTATGTGTATTTTTGAAGTCCCATGTACGTGCCCTATCCGAGCTTAGTTACCTTTTAAACACCCTTCGAAGAAAGTATGTGTATTCTTGAAGTCCCATGTGCGTGCCCTATCCGAGCTTAGCTTCCTTTTAAACACCCTTCGATGAGAGTATGTGTATTCTTTAAGTCCCATGTACGTGCCCTATCCGAGCTTAGTTACCTTTTGGACACCCTTCGAAGAGAGTATGTGTATTCTTGAAGTCCCATGTGCGTGCCCTATCCGAGCTTAGCTTCCTTTTAAACACCCTTCGATGAGAGTATGTGTATTCTTTAAGTCCCATGTACGTGCCCTATCCGAGCTTAGTTACCTTTTGGACACCCTTCGAAGAGAGTATGTGTATTCTTGAAGTCCCATGTACGTGCCCTATCCGATCTTAGTTACCTTTTCGACACCCTTCGAAGAGAGTATGTGTATTCTTGAAATCCCATGTACGTGCCCTATCCGAGCTTAGTTACCTTTTAAACACCCTTCGAAGAGAGTATGTGTATTCTTGAAGTCCCATGTACGTGCCCTATCCGAGCTTAGTTACCTTTTAAACACCCTTCGAAGAGAGTATGTGTATTCTTGAAGTCCCATGTGCGTGCCCTATCCGAGCTTAGCTTCCTTTTAAACACCCTTCGATGAGAGTATGTGTATTCTTTAAGTCCCATGTACGTGCCCTATCCGAGCTTAGTTACCTTTTGGACACCCTTCGAAGAGAGTATGTGTATTCTTGAAGTCCCATGTGCGTGCCCTATCCGAGCTTAGCTTCCTTTTAAACACCCTTCGATGAGAGTATGTGTATTCTTTAAGTCCCATGTACGTGCTTTATCCGAGCTTAGTTACCTTTTGGACACCCTTCGAAGAGAGTATGTGTATTCTTGAAGTCCCATGTACGTGCCCTATCCGATCTTAGTTACCTTTTGGACACCCTTCGAAGAGAGTATGTGTATTCTTGAAGTCCCATGTACGTGCCCTATCCGAGCTTAGTTACCTTTTAAACACCCTTCGAAGAAAGTATGTGTATTCTTGAAGTCCCATGTGCGTGCCCTATCCGAGCTTAGCTTCCTTTTAAACACCCTTCGATGAGAGTATGTGTATTCTTTAGGTCCCATGTACGTGCCCTATCCGAGCTTAGTTACCTTTTGGACACCCTTCGAAGAGAGTATGTGTATTCTTGAAGTCCCATGTGCGTGCCCTATCCGAGCTTAGCTTCCTTTTAAACACCCTTCGATGAGAGTATGTGTATTCTTTAAGTCCCATGTACGTGCCCTATCCGAGCTTAGTTACCTTTTGGACACCCTTCGAAGAGAGTATGTGTATTCTTGAAGTCCCATGTACGTGCCCTATCCGATCTTAGTTACCTTTTCGACACCCTTCGAAGAGAGTATGTGTATTCTTGAAGTCCCATGTACGTGCCCTATCCGAGCTTAGTTACCTTTTAAACACCCTTCGAAGAGAGTATGTGTATTCTTGAAGTCCCATGTGCGTGCCCTATCCGAGCTTAGCTTCCTTTTAAACACCCTTCGATGAGAGTATGTGTATTCTTTAAGTCCCATGTACGTGCCCTATCCGAGCTTAGTTACCTTTTGGACACCCTTCGAAGAGAGTATGTGTATTCTTTAAGTCCCATGTGCGTGCCCTATCCGAGCTTAGCTTCCTTTTAAACACCCTTCGATGAGAGTATGTGTATTCTTTAAGTCCCATGTACGTGCCCTATCCGAGCTTAGTTACCTTTTGGACACCCTTCGAAGAGAGTATGTGTATTCTTGAAGTCCCATGTGCGTGCCCTATCCGAGCTTAGCTTCCTTTTAAACACCCTTCGATGAGAGTATGTGTATTCTTTAAGTCCCATGTACGTGCCCTATCCGAGCTTAGTTACCTTTTGGACACCCTTCGAAGAGAGTATGTGTATTCTTGAAGTCCCATGTGCGTGCCCTATCCGAGCTTAGCTTCCTTTTAAACACCCTTCGATGAGAGTATGTGTATTCTTTAAGTCCCATGTACGTGCCCTATCCGAGCTTAGTTACCTTTTGGACACCCTTCGAAGAGAGTATGAGTATTCGTGAAGTCCCATGTACGTGCCCTATCCGAGCTTAGTTACCTTTTGGACACCCTTCGAAGAGAGTATGTGTATTCTTGAAGTCCCATGTACGTGCCCTATCCGATCTTAGTTACCTTTTCGACACCCTTCGAAGAGAGTATGTGTATTCTTGAAGTCCCATGTACGTGCCCTATCCGAGCTTAGTTACCTTTTAAACACCCTTCGAAGAGAGTATGTGTATTCTTGAAGTCCCATGTGCGTGCCCTATCCGAGCTTAGCTTCCTTTTAAACACCCTTCGATGAGAGTATGTGTATTCTTGAAGTCCCATGTACGTGCCCTATCCGAGCTTAGTTACCTTTTGGACACCCTTCGAAGAGAGTATGTGTATTCTTGAAGTCCCATGTGCGTGCCCTATCCGAGCTTAGCTTCCTTTTAAACACCCTTCGATGAGAGTATGTGTATTCTTTAAGTCCCATGTACGTGCCCTATCCGAGCTTAGTTACCTTTTGGACACCCTTCGAAGAGAGTATGTGTATTCTTGAAGTCCCATGTACGTGCCCTATCCGAGCTTAGTTACCTTTTGGACACCCTTCGAAGAGAGTATGTGTATTCTTGAAGTCCCATGTGCGTGCCCTATCCGAGCTTAGCTTCCTTTTAAACACCCTTCGATGAGAGTATGTGTATTCTTTAAGTCCCATGTACGTGCCCTATCCGAGCTTAGTTACCTTTTGGACACCCTACGAAGAGAGTATGTGTATTCTTGAAGTCCCATGTGCGTGCCCTATCCGAGCTTAGCTTCCTTTTAAACACCCTTCGATGAGAGTATGTGTATTCTTTAAGTCCCATGTACGTGCCCTATCCGAGCTTAGTTACCTTTTGGACACCCTTCGAAGAGAGTATGTGTATTCTTGAAGTCCCATGTGCGTGCCCTATCCGAGCTTAGCTTCCTTTTAAACACCCTTCGATGAGAGTATGTGTATTCTTTAAGTCCCATGTACGTGCCCTATCCGAGCTTAGTTACCTTTTGGACACCCTTCGAAGAGAGTATGTGTATTCTTGAAGTCCCATGTGCGTGCCCTATCCGAGCTTAGCTTCCTTTTAAACACCCTTCGATGAGAGTATGTGTATTCTTTAAGTCCCATGTACGTGCCCTATCCGAGCTTAGTTACCTTTTGGACACCCTTCGAAGAGTGTATGAGTATTCGTGAAGTCCCATGTACGTGCCCTATCCGAGCTTAGTTACCTTTTGGACACCCTTCGAAGAGAGTATGTGTATTCTTGAAGTCCCATGTACGTGCCCTATCCGATCTTAGTTACCTTTTCGACACCCTTCGAAGAGAGTATGTGTATTCTTGAAGTCCCATGTACGTGCCCTATCCGAGCTTAGTTACCTTTTAAACACCCTTCGAAGAGAGTATGTGTATTCTTGAAGTCCCATGTGCGTGCCCTATCCGAGCTTAGCTTCCTTTTAAACACCCTTCGATGAGAGTATGTGTATTCTTGAAGTCCCATGTACGTGCCCTATCCGAGCTTAGTTACCTTTTGGACACCCTTCGAAGAGAGTATGTGTATTCTTGAAGTCCCATGTGCGTGCCCTATCCGAGCTTAGCTTCCTTTTAAACACCCTTCGATGAGAGTATGTGTATTCTTTAAGTCCCATGTACTTGCCCTATCCGAGCTTAGTTACCTTTTGGACACCCTTCGAAGAGAGTATGTGTATTCTTGAAGTCCCATGTACGTGCCCTATCCGAGCTTAGTTACCTTTTGGACACCCTTCGAAGAGAGTATGTGTATTCTTGAAGTCCCATGTGCGTGCCCTATCCGAGCTTAGCTTCCTTTTAAACACCCTTCGATGAGAGTATGTGTATTCTTTAAGTCCCATGTACGTGCCCTATCCGAGCTTAGTTACCTTTTGGACACCCTACGAAGAGAGTATGTGTATTCTTGAAGTCCCATGTGCGTGCCCTATCCGAGCTTAGCTTCCTTTTAAACACCCTTCGATGAGAGTATGTGTATTCTTTAAGTCCCATGTACGTGCCCTATCCGAGCTTAGTTACCTTTTGGACACCCTTCGAAGAGAGTATGTGTATTCTTGAAGTCCCATGTACGTGCCCTATCCGATCTTAGTTACCTTTTGGACACCCTTCGAAGAGAGTATGTGTATTCTTGAAGTCCCATGTACGTGCCCTATCCGAGCTTAGTTACCTTTTGGACACCCTTCGAAGAAAGTATGTGTATTCTTGAAGTCCCATGTGCGTGCCCTATCCGATCTTAGCTTCCTTTTAAACACCCTTCGATGAGAGTATGTGTATTCTTCAAGTCCCATGTACGTGCCCTATCCGAGCTTAGTTACCTTTTGGACACCCTTCGAAGAGAGTATGTGTATTCTTGAAGTCCCATGTGCGTGCCCTATCCGAGCTTAGCTTCCTTTTAAACACCCTTCGATGAGAGTATGTGTATTCTTTAAGTCCCATGTACGTGCCCTATCCGAGCTTAGTTACCTTTTGGACACCCTTCGAAGAGAGTATGTGTATTCTTGAAGTCCCATGTACGTGCCCTATCCGATCTTAGTTACCTTTTCGACACCCTTCGAAGAGAGTATGTGTATTCTTGAAGTCCCATGTACGTGCCCTATCCGAGCTTAGTTACCTTTTAAACACCCTTCGAAGAGAGTATGTGTATTCTTGAAGTCCCATGTGCGTGCCCTATCCGAGCTTAGCTTCCTTTTAAACACCCTTCGATGACAGTATGTGTATTCTTTAAGTCCCATGTACGTGCCCTATCCGAGCTTAGTTACCTTTTGGACACCCTTCGAAGAGAGTATGTGTATTCTTGAAGTCCCATGTGCGTGCCCTATCCGAGCTTAGCTTCCTTTTAAACACCCTTCGATGAGAGTATGTGTATTCTTTAAGTCCCATGTACGTGCCCTATCCGAGCTTAGTTACCTTTTGGACACCCTTCGAAGAGAGTATGTGTATTCTTGAAGTCCCATGTGCGTGCCCTATCCGAGCTTAGCTTCCTTTTAAACACCCTTCGATGAGAGTATGTGTATTCTTTAAGTCCCATGTACGTGCCCTATCCGAGCTTAGTTACCTTTTGGACACCCTTCGAAGAGAGTATGTGTATTCTTGAAGTCCCATGTGCGTGCCCTATCCGAGCTTAGCTTCCTTTTAAACACCCTTCGATGAGAGTATGTGTATTCTTGAAGTCCCATGTACGTGCCCTATCCGAGCTTAGTTACCTTTTGGACACCCTTCGAAGAGAGTATGAGTATTCGTGAAGTCCCATGTACGTGCCCTATCCGAGCTTAGTTACCTTTTGGACACCCTTCGAAGAAAGTATGTGTATTCTTGAAGTCCCATGTACGTGCCCTATCCGATCTTAGTTACCTTTTCGACACCCTTCGAAGAGAGTATGTGTATTCTTGAAGTCCCATGTGCGTGCCCTATCCGAGCATAGCTTCCTTTTAAACACCCTTCGATGAGAGTATGTGTATTCTTTAAGTCCCATGTACGGGCCCTATCCGAGCTTAGTTACCTTTTGGACACCCTTCGAAGAGGGTATGTGTATTCTTGAAGTCCCATGTACGTGCCCTATCCGATCTTAGTTACCTTTTCGACACCCTTCGAAGAGAGTATGAGTATTCGTTAAGTCCCATGTACGTGCCCTATCCGAGCTTAGTTACCTTTTGGACACCCTTCGAAGAGAGTATGTTTATTCTTGAAGTCCCATGTGCGTGCCCTATCCGAGCTTAGCTTCCTTTTAAACACCCTTCGATGAGAGTATGTGTATTCTTTAAGTCCCATGTACGTGCCCTATCCGAGCTTAGTTACCTTTTGGACACCCTTCGAAGAGAGTATGTGTATTCTTGAAGTCCCATGTACGTGCCCTATCCGATCTTAGTTACCTTTTCGACACCCTTCGAAGAGAGTATGAGTATTCGTGAAGTCCCATGTACGTGCCCTATCCGAGCTTAGTTACCTTTTGGACACCCTTCGAAGAGAGTATGTGTATTCTTGAAGTCCCATGTGCGTGCCCTATCCGAGCTTAGCTTCCTTTTAAACACCCTTCGATGAGAGTATGTGTATTCTTTTAGTCCCATGTACGTGCCCTATCCGAGCTTAGTTACCTTTTGGACACCCTTCGAAGAGAGTATGTGTATTCTTGAAGTCCCATGTGCGTGCCCTATCCGAGCTTAGCTTCCTTTTAAACACCCTTCGATGAGAGTATGTGTATTCTTGAAGTCCCATGTACGTGCCCTATCCGAGCTTAGTTACCTTTTAAACACCCTTCGAAGAGAGTATGTGTATTCTTGAAGTCCCATGTGCGTGCCCTATCCGAGCTTAGCTTCCTTTTAAACACCCTTCGATGAGAGTATGTGTATTCTTTAAGTCCCATGTACGTGCCCTATCCGAGCTTAGTTACCTTTTGGACACCCTTCGAAGAGAGTATGTGTATTCTTGAAGTCCCATGTGCGTGCCCTATCCG
This sequence comes from Ceratothoa steindachneri, assembly GCA_963969495.1. Lineage (NCBI taxonomy): Eukaryota > Metazoa > Arthropoda > Malacostraca > Isopoda > Cymothoidae > Ceratothoa > Ceratothoa steindachneri. The sequence continues at coordinate 25,445,724 of OZ018336.1, forward strand.
AGCTTAGCTTCCTTTTAAACACCCTTCGATGAGAGTATGTGTATTCGTAAAGTCCCTTGTACGTGCCCTATCCGATCTTAGTTACCTTTTCGACACCCTTCGAAGAGAGTATGTGTATTCTTGAAGTCCCATGTGCGTGCCCTATCCGATCTTAGTTACCTTTTCGACACCCTTCGATGAGAGTATGTGTATTCTTGAAGTCCCATGTACGTGCCCTATCCGAGCTTAGTTACCTTTTGGACACCCTTCGACGAGAGTATGTGTATTCTTGAAGTCCCATGTACGTGCCCTATCCGATCTTAGTTACCTTTTCGACACCCTTCGAAGAGAGTATGAGTATTCGTAAAGTCCCATGTACGTGCCCTATCCGAGCTTAGTTACCTTTTCGACACCCTTCGAAGAGAGTATGTGTATTCTTGAAGTCCCATGTACGTGCCCTATCCGATCTTAGTTACCTTTTCGACACCCTTCGAAGAGAGTATGAGTATTCGTGAAGTCCCATGTACGTGCCCTATCCGAGCTTAGTTACCTTTTGGACACCCTTCGAAGAGATTATGTGTATTCTTGAAGTCCCATGTACGTGCCCTATCCGATCTTAGTTACCTTTTCGAAACCCTTCGAAGAGAGTATGTGTATTCTTGAAGTCCCATGTGCGTGCCCTATCCGAGCTTAGCTTCCTTTTAAACACCCTTCGATGAGAGTATGTGTATTCTTTAAGTCCCATGTACGTGCCCTATCCGAGCTTAGTTACCTTTTGGACACCCTTCGAAGAGAGTATGTGTATTCTTGAAGTCCCATGTGCGTGCCCTATCCGAGCTTAGTTACCTTTTGGACACCCTTCGAAGAGAGTATGTGTATTCTTGAAGTCCCATGTACGTGCCCTATCCGGGCTTAGTTACCTTTTGGACACCCTTCGAAGAGAGTATGTGTATTCTTGAAGTCCCATGTGCGTGCCCTATCCGAGCTTAGCTTCCTTTTAAACACCCTTCGATGAGAGTATGTTTATTCTTTAAGTCCCATGTACGTGCCCTATCCGATCTTAGTTACCTTTTCGACACCCTTCGATGAGAGTATGTGTATTCTTGAAGTCCCATGTGCGTGCCCTATCCGAGCTTAGCTTCCTTTTAAACACCCTTCGATGAGAGTATGTGTATTCTTGAAGTCCCATGTACGTGCCCTATCCGAGCTTAGTTACCTTTTGGACACCCTTCGAAGAGAGTATGTGTATTCTTGAAGTCCCATGTACGTGCCCTATCCGAGCTTAGTTACCTTTTAAACAACCTTCGAAGAGAGTATGTGTATTCTTGAAGTCCCATGTGCGTGCCCTATCCGAGCTTAGCTTCCTTTTAAACACCCTTCGATGAGAGTATGTGTATTCTTTAAGTCCCATGTACGTCCCCTATCCGTGCTTAGTTACCTTTTGGACACCCTTCGAAGAGAGTATGTGTATTCTTGAAGTCCCATGTGCGTGCCCTATCCGAGCTTAGCTTCCTTTTAAACACCCTTCGATGAGAGTATGTGTATTCTTTAAGTCCCATGTACGTGCCCTATCCGAGCTTAGTTACCTTTTGGACACCCTTCGAAGAGAGTATGTGTATTCTTGAAGTCCCATGTACGTGCCCTATCCGATCTTAGTTACCTTTTGGACACCCTTCGAAGAGAGTATGTGTATTTTTGAAGTCCCATGTACGTGCCCTATCCGAGCTTAGTTACCTTTTAAACACCCTTCGAAGAAAGTATGTGTATTCTTGAAGTCCCATGTGCGTGCCCTATCCGAGCTTAGCTTCCTTTTAAACACCCTTCGATGAGAGTATGTGTATTCTTTAAGTCCCATGTACGTGCCCTATCCGAGCTTAGTTACCTTTTGGACACCCTTCGACGAGAGTATGTGTATTCTTGAAGTCCCATGTACGTGCCCTATCCGATCTTAGTTACCTTTTCGACACCCTTCGAAGAGAGTATGAGTATTCGTAAAGTCCCATGTACGTGCCCTATCCGAGCTTAGTTACCTTTTCGACACCCTTCGAAGAGAGTATGTGTATTCTTGAAGTCCCATGTACGTGCCCTATCCGATCTTAGTTACCTTTTCGACACCCTTCGAAGAGAGTATGAGTATTCGTGAAGTCCCATGTACGTGCCCTATCCGAGCTTAGTTACCTTTTGGACACCCTTCGAAGAGATTATGTGTATTCTTGAAGTCCCATGTACGTGCCCTATCCGATCTTAGTTACCTTTTCGACACCCTTCGAAGAGAGTATGTGTATTCTTGAAGTCCCATGTGCGTGCCCTATCCGAGCTTAGCTTCCTTTTAAACACCCTTCGATGAGAGTATGTGTATTCTTTAAGTCCCATGTACGTGCCCTATCCGAGCTTAGTTACCTTTTGGACACCCTTCGAAGAGAGATGTGTATTCTTGAAGTCCCATGTGCGTGCCCTATCCGAGCTTAGTTACCTTTGGGACACCCTTCGAAGAGAGTATGTGTATTCTTGAAGTCCCATGTACGTGCCCTATCCGAGCTTAGTTACCTTTTGGACACCCTTCGAAGAGAGTATGTGTATTCTTGAAGTCCCATGTGCGTGCCCTATCCGAGCTTAGCTTCCTTTTAAACACCCTTCGATGAGAGTATGTTTATTCTTTAAGTCCCATGTACGTGCCCTATCCGAACCTAGTTACCTTTTCAACACCCTTCGAAGAGAGTATGTGTATTCTTGAAGTCCCATGTGCGTGCCCTATCCGAGCTTAGCTTCCTTTTAAACACCCTTCGATGAGAGTATGTGTATTCTTGAAGTCCCATGTACGTGCCCTATCCGAGCTTAGTTACCTTTTGGACACCCTTCGAAGAGAGTATGTGTATTCTTGAAGTCCCATGTACGTGCCCTATCCGAGCTTAGTTACCTTTTAAACACCCTTCGAAGAGAGTATGTGTATTCTTGAAGTCCCATGTGCGTGCCCTATCCGAGCTTAGCTTCCTTTTAAACACCCTTCGATGAGAGTATGTGTATTCTTTAAGTCCCATGTACGTGCCCTATCCGTGCTTAGTTACCTTTTGGACACCCTTCGAAGAGAGTATGTGTATTCTTGAAGTCCCATGTGCGTGCCCTATCCGAGCTTAGCTTCCTTTTAAACACCCTTCGATGAGAGTATGTGTATTCTTTAAGTCCCATGTACGTGCCATATCCGAGCTTAGTTACCTTTTGGACACCCTTCGAAGAGAGTATGTGTATTCTTGAAGTCCCATGTACGTGCCCTATCCGATCTTAGTTACCTTTTGGACACCCTTCGAAGAGAGTATGTGTATTTTTGAAGTCCCATGTACGTGCCCTATCCGAGCTTAGTTACCTTTTAAACACCCTTCGAAGAAAGTATGTGTATTCTTGAAGTCCCATGTGCGTGCCCTATCCGAGCTTAGCTTCCTTTTAAACACCCTTCGATGAGAGTATGTGTATTCTTTAAGTCCCATGTACGTGCCCTATCCGAGCTTAGTTACCTTTTGGACACCCTTCGAAGAGAGTATGTGTATTCTTGAAGTCCCATGTGCGTGCCCTATCCGAGCTTAGCTTCCTTTTAAACACCCTTCGATGAGAGTATGTGTATTCTTTAAGTCCCATGTACGTGCCCTATCCGAGCTTAGTTACCTTTTGGACACCCTTCGAAGAGAGTATGTGTATTCTTGAAGTCCCATGTACGTGCCCTATCCGATCTTAGTTACCTTTTCGACACCCTTCGAAGAGAGTATGTGTATTCTTGAAATCCCATGTACGTGCCCTATCCGAGCTTAGTTACCTTTTAAACACCCTTCGAAGAGAGTATGTGTATTCTTGAAGTCCCATGTGCGTGCCCTATCCGAGCTTAGCTTCCTTTTAAACACCCTTCGATAAGAGTATGTGTATTCTTTAAGTCCCATGTACGTGCCCTATCCGAGCTTAGTTACCTTTTGGACACCCTTCGAAGAGAGTATGTGTATTCTTGAAGTCCCATGTGCGTGCCCTATCCGAGCTTAGCTTCCTTTTAAACACCCTTCGATGAGAGTATGTGTATTCTTTAAGTCCCATGTACGTGCCCTATCCGAGCTTAGTTACCTTTTGGACACCCTTCGAAGAGAGTATGTGTATTCTTGAAGTCCCATGTGCGTGCCCTATCCGAGCTTAGCTTCCTTTTAAACACCCTTCGATGAGAGTATGTGTATTCTTTAAGTCCCATGTGCGTGCCCTATCCGAGCTTAGTTACCTTTTGGACACCCTTCGAAGAGAGTATGTGTATTCTTGAAGTCCCATGTGCGTGCCCTATCCGAGCTTAGCTTCCTTTTAAACACCCTTCGATGAGAGTATGTGTATTCTTTAAGTCCCATGTACGTGCCCTATCCGAGCTTAGTTACCTTTTGGACACCCTTCGAAGAGAGTATGAGTATTCGTAAAGTCCCATGTACGTGCCCTATCCGAGCTTAGTTACCTTTTGGACACCCTTCGAAGAGAGTATGTGTATTCTTGAAGTCCCATGTACGTGCCCTATCCGATCTTAGTTACCTTTTCGACACCCTTCGAAGAGAGTATGTGTATTCTTGAAGTCCCATGTGCGTGCCCTATCCGAGCTTAGCTTCCTTTTAAACACCTTTCGATGAGAGTATGTGTATTCTTTAAGTCCCATGTACGTGCCCTATCCGAGCTTAGTTACCTTTTGGACACCCTTCGAAGAGAGTATGTGTATTCTTGAAGTCCCATGTACGTGCCCTATCCGATCTTAGTTAACTTTTCGACACCCTTCGAAGAGAGTATGAGTATTCGTGAAGTCCCATGTACGTGCCCTATCCGAGCTTAGTTACCTTTTGGACACCCTTCGAAGAGAGTATGTGTATTCTTGAAGTTCCATGTGCGTGCCCTATCCGAGCTTAGCTTCCTTTTAAACACCCTTCGATGAGAGTATGTGTATTCTTTAAGTCCCATGTACGTGCCCTATCCGAGCTTAGTTACCTTTTGGACACCCTTCGAAGAGAGTATGTGTATTCTTGAAGTCCCATGTACGTGCCCTATCCGATCTTAGTTACCTTTTCGACACCCTTCGAAGAGAGTATGAGTATTCGTGAAGTCCCATGTACGTGCCCTATCCGAGCTTAGTTACCTTTTGGACACCCTTCGAAGAGAGTATGTGTATTCTTGAAGTCCCATGTGCGTGCCCTATCCGAGCTTAGCTTCCTTTTAAAAACCCTTCGATGAGAGTATGTGTATTCTTTAAGTCCCATGTACGTGCCCTATCCGAGCTTAGTTACCTTTTGGACACCCTTCGAAGAGAGTATGTGTATTCTTGAAGTCCCATGTGCGTGCCCTTTCCGAGCTTAGCTTCCTTTAAAACACCCTTCGATGAGAGTATGTGTATTCTTTAAGTCCCATGTACGTGCCCTATCCGAGCTTAGTTACCTTTTGGACACCCTTCGAAGAGAGTATGTGTATTCTTGAAGTCCCATGTGCGTGCCCTATCCGAGCTTAGTTACCTTTTGGACACCCTTCGAAGAGAGTATGTGTATTCTTGAAGTCCCATGTACGTGCCCTATCCGAGCTTAGTTACCTTTTCGACACCCTTCGAAGAGAGTATGTGTATTCTTGAAGTCCCATGTACGTGCCCTATCCGATCTTAGTTACCTTTTCGACACCCTTCGAAGAGAGTATGAGTATTCGTGAAGTCCCATGTACGTGCCCTATCCGAGCTTAGTTACCTTTTGGACACCCTTCGAAGAGATTATGTGTATTCTTGAAGTCCCATGTACGTGCCCTATCCGATCTTAGTTACCTTTTCGACACCCTTCGAAGAGAGTATGTGTATTCTTGAAGTCCCATGTGCGTGCCCTATCCGAGCTTAGCTTCCTTTTAAACACCCTTCGATGAGAGTATGTGTATTCTTTAAGTCCCATGTACGTGCCCTATCCGAGCTTAGTTACCTTTTGGACACCCTTCGAAGAGAGTATGTGTATTCTTGAAGTCCCATGTGCGTGCCCTATCCGAGCTTAGTTACCTTTTGGACACCCTTCGAAGAGAGTATGTGTATTCTTGAAGTCCCATGTACGTGCCCTATCCGAGCTTAGTTACCTTTTGGACACCCTTCGAAGAGAGTATGTGTATTCTTGAAGTCCCATGTGCGTGCCCTATCCGAGCTTAGCTTCCTTTTAAACACCCTTCGATGAGAGTATGTTTATTCTTTAAGTCCCATGTACGTGCCCTATCCGAACCTAGTTACCTTTTCAACACCCTTCGAAGAGAGTATGTGTATTCTTGAAGTCCCATGTGCGTGCCCTATCCGAGCTTAGCTTCCTTTTAAACACCCTTCGATGAGAGTATGTGTATTCTTGAAGTCCCATGTACGTGCCCTATCCGAGCTTAGTTACCTTTTGGACACCCTTCGAAGAGAGTATGTGTATTCTTGAAGTCCCATGTACGTGCCCTATCCGAGCTTAGTTACCTTTTAAACACCCTTCGAAGAGAGTATGTGTATTCTTGAAGTCCCATGTGCGTGCCCTATCCGAGCTTAGCTTCCTTTTAAACACCCTTCGATGAGAGTATGTGTATTCTTTAAGTCCCATGTACGTGCCCTATCCGTGCTTAGTTACCTTTTGGACACCCTTCGAAGAGAGTATGTGTATTCTTGAAGTCCCATGTGCGTGCCCTATCCGAGCTTAGCTTCCTTTTAAACACCCTTCGATGAGAGTATGTGTATTCTTTAAGTCCCATGTACGTGCCATATCCGAGCTTAGTTACCTTTTGGACACCCTTCGAAGAGAGTATGTGTATTCTTGAAGTCCCATGTACGTGCCCTATCCGATCTTAGTTACCTTTTGGACACCCTTCGAAGAGAGTATGTGTATTTTTGAAGTCCCATGTACGTGCCCTATCCGAGCTTAGTTACCTTTTAAACACCCTTCGAAGAAAGTATGTGTATTCTTGAAGTCCCATGTGCGTGCCCTATCCGAGCTTAGCTTCCTTTTAAACACCCTTCGATGAGAGTATGTGTATTCTTTAAGTCCCATGTACGTGCCCTATCCGAGCTTAGTTACCTTTTGGACACCCTTCGAAGAGAGTATGTGTATTCTTGAAGTCCCATGTGCGTGCCCTATCCGAGCTTAGCTTCCTTTTAAACACCCTTCGATGAGAGTATGTGTATTCTTTAAGTCCCATGTACGTGCCCTATCCGAGCTTAGTTACCTTTTGGACACCCTTCGAAGAGAGTATGTGTATTCTTGAAGTCCCATGTACGTGCCCTATCCGATCTTAGTTACCTTTTCGACACCCTTCGAAGAGAGTATGTGTATTCTTGAAATCCCATGTACGTGCCCTATCCGAGCTTAGTTACCTTTTAAACACCCTTCGAAGAGAGTATGTGTATTCTTGAAGTCCCATGTGCGTGCCCTATCCGAGCTTAGCTTCCTTTTAAACACCCTTCGATAAGAGTATGTGTATTCTTTAAGTCCCATGTACGTGCCCTATCCGAGCTTAGTTACCTTTTGGACACCCTTCGAAGAGAGTATGTGTATTCTTGAAGTCCCATGTGCGTGCCCTATCCGAGCTTAGCTTCCTTTTAAACACCCTTCGATGAGAGTATGTGTATTCTTTAAGTCCCATGTACGTGCCCTATCCGAGCTTAGTTACCTTTTGGACACCCTTCGAAGAGAGTATGTGTATTCTTGAAGTCCCATGTGCGTGCCCTATCCGAGCTTAGCTTCCTTTTAAACACCCTTCGATGAGAGTATGTGTATTCTTTAAGTCCCATGTGCGTGCCCTATCCGAGCTTAGTTACCTTTTGGACACCCTTCGAAGAGAGTATGTGTATTCTTGAAGTCCCATGTGCGTGCCCTATCCGAGCTTAGCTTCCTTTTAAACACCCTTCGATGAGAGTATGTGTATTCTTTAAGTCCCATGTACGTGCCCTATCCGAGCTTAGTTACCTTTTGGACACCCTTCGAAGAGAGTATGAGTATTCGTAAAGTCCCATGTACGTGCCCTATCCGAGCTTAGTTACCTTTTGGACACCCTTCGAAGAGAGTATGTGTATTCTTGAAGTCCCATGTACGTGCCCTATCCGATCTTAGTTACCTTTTCGACACCCTTCGAAGAGAGTATGTGTATTCTTGAAGTCCCATGTGCGTGCCCTATCCGAGCTTAGCTTCCTTTTAAACACCTTTCGATGAGAGTATGTGTATTCTTTAAGTCCCATGTACGTGCCCTATCCGAGCTTAGTTACCTTTTGGACACCCTTCGAAGAGAGTATGTGTATTCTTGAAGTCCCATGTACGTGCCCTATCCGATCTTAGTTAACTTTTCGACACCCTTCGAAGAGAGTATGAGTATTCGTGAAGTCCCATGTACGTGCCCTATCCGAGCTTAGTTACCTTTTGGACACCCTTCGAAGAGAGTATGTGTATTCTTGAAGTTCCATGTGCGTGCCCTATCCGAGCTTAGCTTCCTTTTAAACACCCTTCGATGAGAGTATGTGTATTCTTTAAGTCCCATGTACGTGCCCTATCCGAGCTTAGTTACCTTTTGGACACCCTTCGAAGAGAGTATGTGTATTCTTGAAGTCCCATGTACGTGCCCTATCCGATCTTAGTTACCTTTTCGACACCCTTCGAAGAGAGTATGAGTATTCGTGAAGTCCCATGTACGTGCCCTATCCGAGCTTAGTTACCTTTTGGACACCCTTCGAAGAGAGTATGTGTATTCTTGAAGTCCCATGTGCGTGCCCTATCCGAGCTTAGCTTCCTTTTAAAAACCCTTCGATGAGAGTATGTGTATTCTTTAAGTCCCATGTACGTGCCCTATCCGAGCTTAGTTACCTTTTGGACACCCTTCGAAGAGAGTATGTGTATTCTTGAAGTCCCATGTGCGTGCCCTTTCCGAGCTTAGCTTCCTTTAAAACACCCTTCGATGAGAGTATGTGTATTCTTTAAGTCCCATGTACGTGCCCTATCCGAGCTTAGTTACCTTTTGGACACCCTTCGAAGAGAGTATGTGTATTCTTGAAGTCCCATGTGCGTGCCCTATCCGAGCTTAGCTTCCTTTTAAACACCCTTCGATGAGAGTATGTGTATTCTTGAAGTCCCATGTACGTGCCCTATCCGAGCTTAGTTACCTTTTAAACACCTTTCGAAGAGAGTATGTGTATTCTTGAAGTCCCATGTGCGTGCCCTATCCGAGCTTAGCTTCCTTTTAAACACCCTTCGATGAGAGTATGTGTATTCTTTAAGTCCCATGTACGTGCCCTATCCGAGCTTAGTTACCTTTTGGACACCCTTCGAAGAGAGTATGTGTATTCTTGAAGTCCCATGTGCGTGCCCTATCCGAGCTTAGCTTCCTTTTAAACACCCTTCGATGAGAGTATGTGTATTCTTTAAGTCCCATGTACGTGCCCTATCCGATCTTAGTTACCTTTTCGACACCCTTCGAAGAGAGTATGTGTATTCTTGAAGTCCCATGTGCGTGCCCTATCCGATCTTAGTTACCTTTTCGACACCCTTCGATGAGAGTATGTGTATTCTTGAAGTCCCATGTACGTGCCCTATCCGAGCTTAGTTACCTTTTGGACACCCTTCGAAGAGAGTATGTGTATTCTTGAAGCCTTATGTACGTGCCCTATCCGATCTTAGTTACCTTTTCGACACCCTTCGAAGAGAGTATGAGTATTCGTGAAGTCCCATGTACGTGCCCTATCCGAGCTTAGTTACCTTTTCGACACCCTTCGAAGAGAGTATGTGTATTCTTGAAGTCCCATGTACGTGCCCTATCCGATCTTAGTTACCTTTTCGACACCCTTCGAAGAGAGTATGAGTATTCGTGAAGTCCCATGTACGTGCCCTATCCGAGCTTAGTTACATTTTGGACACCCTTCGAAGAGATTATGTGTATTCTTGAAGTCCCATGTACGTGCCCTATCCGATCTTAGTTACCTTTTCGACACCCTTCGAAGAGAGTATGTGTATTCTTGAAGTCCCATGTGCGTGCCCTATCCGAGCTTAGCTTCCTTTTAAACACCCTTCGATGAGAGTATGTGTATTCTTTAAGTCCCATGTACGTGCCCTATCCGAGCTTAGTTACCTTTTGGACACCTTCGAAGAGAGTATGTGTATTCTTGAAGTCCCATGTACGTGCCCTATCCGATCTTAGTTACCTTTTCGACACCCTTCGAAGAGAGTATGTGTATTCTTGAAGTCCCATGTGCGTGCCCTATCCGAGCTTAGCTTCCTTTTAAACACCCTTCGATGAGAGTATGTGTATTCTTTAAGTCCCATGTACGTGCCCTATCCGATCTTAGTTACCTTTTCGACACCCTTCGAAGAGAGTATGTGTATTCTTGAAGTCCCATGTGCGTTCCCTATCCGAGCTTAGCTTCCTTTTAAACACCCTTCGATGAGAGTATGTGTATTCTTGAAGTCCCATGTACGTGCCCTATCCGAGCTTAGTTACCTTTTGGACACCCTTCGAAGAGAGTATGTGTATTCTTGAAGTCCCATGTACGTGCCCTATCCGAGCTTAGTTACCTTTTAAACACCCTTCGAAGAGAGTATGTGTATTCTTGAAGTCCCATGTGCGTGCCCTATCCGAGCTTAGCTTCCTTTTAAACACCCTTCGATGAGAGTATGTGTATTCTTTAAGTCCCATGTACGTGCCCTATCCGAGCTTAGTTACCTTTTGGACACCCTTCGAAGAGAGTATGTGTATTCTTGAAGTCCCATGTGCGTGCCCTATCCGAGCTTAGCTTCCTTTTAAACACCCTTCGATGAGAGTATGTGTATTCTTTAAGTCCCATGTACGTGCTTTATCCGAGCTTAGTTACCTTTTGGACACCCTTCGAAGAGAGTATGTGTATTCTTGAAGTCCCATGTACGTGCCCTATCCGATCTTAGTTACCTTTTGGACACCCTTCGAAGAGAGTATGTGTATTCTTGAAGTCCCATGTACGTGCCCTATCCGAGCTTAGTTACCTTTTAAACACCCTTCGAAGAAAGTATGTGTATTCTTGAAGTCCCATGTGCGTGCCCTATCCGAGCTTAGCTTCCTTTTAAACACCCTTCGATGAGAGTATGTGTATTCTTTAGGTCCCATGTACGTGCCCTATCCGAGCTTAGTTACCTTTTGGACACCCTTCGAAGAGAGTATGTGTATTCTTGAAGTCCCATGTGCGTGCCCTATCCGAGCTTAGCTTCCTTTTAAACACCCTTCGATGAGAGTATGTGTATTCTTTAAGTCCCATGTACGTGCCCTATCCGAGCTTAGTTACCTTTTGGACACCCTTCGAAGAGAGTATGTGTATTCTTGAAGTCCCATGTACGTGCCCTATCCGATCTTAGTTACCTTTTCGACACCCTTCGAAGAGAGTATGTGTATTCTTGAAGTCCCATGTACGTGCCCTATCCGAGCTTAGTTACCTTTTAAACACCCTTCGAAGAGAGTATGTGTATTCTTGAAGTCCCATGTGCGTGCCCTATCCGAGCTTAGCTTCCTTTTAAACACCCTTCGATGAGAGTATGTGTATTCTTTAAGTCCCATGTACGTGCCCTATCCGAGCTTAGTTACCTTTTAAACACCCTTCGAAGAGAGTATGTGTATTCTTGAAGTCCCATGTACGTGCCCTATCCGAGCTTAGTTACCTTTTGGACACCCTTCGAAGAGAGTATGTGTATTCTTTAAGTCTCATGTACGTGCCCTATCCGATCTTAGTTACCTTTTCGACACCCTTGGAAGAGAGTATGTGTATTCTTGAAGTCCCATGTGCGTGCCCTATCCGAGCTTAGCTTCCTTTTAAACACCCTTCGATGAGAGTATGTGTATTCTTTAAGTCCCATGTACGTGCCCTATCCGAGCTTAGTTACCTTTTGGACACCCTTCGAAGAGAGTATGTGTATCCTTGAAGTCCCATGTGCGTGCCCTATCCGAGCTTAGCTTCCTTTTAAACACCCTTCGATGAGAGTATGTGTATTCTTTAAGTCCCATGTACGTGCCCTATCCGAGCTTAGTTACCTTTTGGACACCCTTCGAAGAGAGTATGTGTATTCTTGAAGTCCCATGTGCGTGCCCTATCCGAGCTTAGCTTCCTTTTAAACACCCTTCGATGAGAGTATGTGTATTCTTGAAGTCCCATGTACGTGCCCTATCCGAGCTTAGTTACCTTTTAAACACCCTTCGAAGAGAGTATGTGTATTCTTGAAGTCCCATGTGCGTGCCCTATCCGAGCTTAGCTTCCTTTTAAACACCCTTCGATGAGAGTATGTGTATTCTTTAAGTCCCATGTACGTGCCCTATCCGAGCTTAGTTACCTTTTGGACACCCTTCGAAGAGAGTATGTGTATTCTTGAAGTCCCATGTGCGTGCCCTATCCGAGCTTAGCTTCCTTTTAAACACCCTTCGATGAGAGTATGTGTATTCTTTAAGTCCCATGTACGTGCCCTATCCGAGCTTAGTTACCTTTTGGACACCCTTCGAAGAGAGTATGTGTATTCTTGAAGTCCCATGTGCGTGCCCTATCCGAGCTTAGCTTCCTTTTAAACACCCTTCGATGAGAGTATGTGTATTCTTTAAGTCCCATGTACGTGCCCTATCCGAGCTTAGTTACCTTTTGGACACCCTTCGAAGAGAGTATGAGTATTCGTGAAGTCCCATGTACGTGCCCTATCCGAGCTTAGTTACCTTTTGGACACCCTTCGAAGAGAGTATGTGTATTCTTGAAGTCCCATGTACGTGCCCTATCCGAGCTTAGTTACCTTTTAAACACCCTTCGAAGAGAGTATGTGTATTCTTGAAGTCCCATGTGCGTGCCCTATCCGAGCTTAGCTTCCTTTTAAACACCCTTCGATGAGAGTATGTGTATTCTTGAAGTCCCATGTACGTGCCCTATCTGAGCTTAGTTACCTTTTGGACACCCTTCGAAGAGAGTATGTGTATTCTTGAAGTCCCATGTGCGTGCCCTATCCGAGCTTAGCTTCCTTTTAAACACCCTTCGATGAGAGTATGTGTATTCTTTAAGTCCCATGTACGTGCCCTATCCGAGCTTAGTTACCTTTTGGACACCCTTCGAAGAGAGTATGTGTATTCTTGAAGTCCCATGTACGTGCCCTATCCGATCTTAGTTACCTTTTCCACACCCTTCGAAGAGAGTATGTGTATTCTTGAAGTCCCATGTACGTGCCCTATCCGAGCTTAGTTACCTTTTAAACACCCTTCGAAGAGAGTATGTGTATTCTTGAAGTCCCATGTGCGTGCCCTATCCGAGCTTAGCTTCCTTTTAAACACCCTTCGATGAGAGTATGTGTATTTTTTAAGTCCCATGTACGTGCCCTATCCGAGCTTAGTTACCTTTTGGACACCCTTCGAAGAGAGTATGTGTATTCTTGAAGTCCCATGTGCGTACCCTATCCGAGCTTAGCTTCCTTTTAAACACCCTTCGATGAGAGTATGTGTATTCTTTAAGTCCCATGTACGTGCCCTATCCGAGCTTAGTTACCTTTTGGACACCCTTCGAAGAGAGTATGTGTATTCTTTAAGTCCCATGTGCGTGCCCTATCCGAGCTTAGCTTCCTTTTAAACACCCTTCGATGAGAGTATGTGTATTCTTTAAGTCCCATGTACGTGCCCTATCCGAGCTTAGTTACCTTTTGGACACCCTTCGAAGAGAGTATGTGTATTCTTGAAGTCCCATGTGCGTGCCCTATCCGAGCTTAGCTTCCTTTTAAACACCCTTCGATGAGAGTATGTGTATTCTTTAAGTCCCATGTACGTGCCCTATCCGAGCTTAGTTACCTTTTGGACACCCTTCGAAGAGGGTATGTGTATTCTTGAAGTCCCATGTACGTGCCCTATCCGATCTTAGTTACCTTTTCGACACCCTCCGAAGAGAGTATGTGTATTCTTGAAGTCCCATGTACGTGCCCTATCCGAGCTTAGTTACCTTTTAAACACCCTTCGAAGAGAGTATGTGTATTCTTGAAGTCCCATGTGCGTGCCCTATCCGAGCTTAGCTTCCTTTTAAACACCCTTCGATGAGAGTATGTGTATTCTTTAAGTCCCATGTACGTGCCCTATCCGAGCTTAGTTACCTTTTGGACACCCTTCGAAGAGAGTATGTGTATTCTTGAAGTCCCATGTGCGTGCCCTATCCGAGCTTAGCTTCCTTTTAAACACCCTTCGATGAGAGTATGTGTATTCTTTAAGTCCCATGTACGTGCCCTATCCGAGCTTAGTTACCTTTTGGACACCCTTCGAAGAGAGTATGTGTATTCTTGAAGTCCCATGTGCGTGCCCTATCCGAGCTTAGCTTCCTTTTAAACACCCTTCGATGAGAGTATGTGTATTCTTTAAGTCCCATGTACGTGCCCTATCCGAGCTTAGTTACCTTTTGGACACCCTTCGAAGAGAGTATGTGTATTCTTGAAGTCCCATGTGCGTGCCCTATCCGAGCTTAGCTTCCTTTTAAACACCCTTCGATGAGAGTATGTGTATTCTTTAAGTCCCATGTACGTGCCCTATCCGAGCTTAGTTACCTTTTGGACACCCTTCGAAGAGAGTATGTGTATTCTTGAAGTCCCATGTGCGTGCCCTATCCGAGCTTAGCTTCCTTTTAAACACCCTTCGATGAGAGTATGTGTATTCTTTAAGTCCCATGTACGTGCCCTATCCGAGCTTAGTTACCTTTTCGACACCCTTCGAAGAGAGTATGTGTATTCTTGAAGTCCCATATGCGTGCCCTATCCGAGCTTAGCTTCCTTTTAAACACCCTTCGATGAGAGTATGTGTATTCTTTAAGTCCCATGTACGTGCCCTATCCGAGCTTAGTTACCTTTTGGACACCCTTCGAAGAGAGTATGTGTATTCTTGAAGTCCTATGTACGTGCCCTATCCGATCTTAGTTACCTTTTCGACACCCTTGGAAGAGAGTATGTGTATTCTTGAAGTCCCATGTGCGTGCCCTATCCGAGCTTAGCTTCCTTTTAAACACCCTTCGATGAGAGTATGTGTATTCTTTAAGTCCCATGTACGTGCCCTATCCGAGCTTAGTTACCTTTTGGACACCCTTCGAAGAGAGTATGTGTATTCTTGAAGTCCCATGTGCGTGCCCTATCCGAGCTTAGCTTCCTTTTAAACACCCTTCGATGAGAGTATGTGTATTCTTTAAGTCCCATGTACGTGCCCTATCCGAGCTTAGTTACCTTTTGGACACCCTTCGAAGAGAGTATGTGTATTCTTGAAGTCCCATGTGCGTGCCCTATCCGAGCTTAGCTTCCTTTTAAACACCGTTCGATGAGAGTATGTGTATTCTTGAAGTCCCATGTACGTGCCCTATCCGAGCTTAGTTACCTTTTAAACACCCTTCGAAGAGAGTATGTGTATTCTTGAAGTCCCATGTGCGTGCCCTATCCGAGCTTAGCTTCCTTTTAAACACCCTTCGATGAGAGTATGTGTATTCTTTAAGTCCCATGTACGTGCCCTATCCGAGCTTAGTTACCTTTTGGACACCCTTCGAAGAGAGTATGTGTATTCTTGAAGTCCCATGTGCGTGCCCTATCCGAGCTTAGCTTCCTTTTAAACACCCTTCGATGAGAGTATGTGTATTCTTGAAGTCCCATGTACGTGCCCTATCCGAGCTTAGTTACCTTTTAAACACCCTTCGAAGAGAGTATGTGTATTCTTGAAGTCCAATGTGCGTGCCCTATCCGAGCTTAGCTTCCTTTTAAACACCCTTCGATGAGAGTATGTGTATTCTTGAAGTCCCATGTACGTGCCCTATCCGAGCTTAGTTACCTTTTGGACACCCTTCGAAGAGAGTATGTGTATTCTTGAAGTCCCATGTGCGTGCCCTATCCGAGCTTAGCTTCCTTTTAAACACCCTTCGATGAGAGTATGTGTATTCTTTAAGTCCCATGTACGTGCCCTATCCGAGCTTAGTTACCTTTTGGACACCCTTCGAAGAGAGTATGTGTATTCTTGAAGTCCCATGTGCGTGCCCTATCCGAGCTTAGCTTCCTTTTAAACACCCTTCGATGAGAGTATGTGTATTCTTGAAGTCCCATGTACGTGCCCTATCCGAGCTTAGTTACCTTTTAAACACCCTTCGAAGAGAGTATGTGTATTCTTGAAGTCCCATGTGCGTGCCCTATCCGAGCTTAGCTTCCTTTTAAACACCCTTCGATGAGAGTATGTGTATTCTTTAAGTCCCATGTACGTGCCCTATCCGAGCTTAGTTACCTTTTGGACACCCTTCGAAGAGAGTATGTGTATTCTTGAAGTCCCATGTGCGTGCCCTATCCGAGCTTAGCTTCCTTTTAAACACCCTTCGATGAGAGTATGTGTATTCTTGAAGTCCCATGTACGTGCCCTATCCGAGCTTAGTTACCTTTTAAACACCCTTCGAAGAGAGTATGTGTATTCTTGAAGTCCCATGTGCGTGCCCTATCCGAGCTTAGCTTCCTTTTAAACACCCTTCGATGAGAGTATGTGTATTCTTGAAGTCCCATGTACGTGCCCTATCCGACCTTAGTTACCTTTTGGACACCCTTAGAAGAGAGTATGTGTATTCTTGAAGTCCCATGTGCGTGCCCTATCCGAGCTTAGCTTCCTTTTAAACACCCTTCGATGAGAGTATGTGTATTCTTTAAGTCCCATGTACGTGCCCTATCCGAGCTTAGTTACCTTTTGGACACCCTTCGAAGAGAGTATGTGTATTCTTGAAGTCCCATGTGCGTGCCCTATCCGAGCTTAGCTTCCTTTTAAACACCCTTCGATGAGAGTATGTGTATTCTTGAAGTCCCATGTACGTGCCCTATCCGAGCTTAGTTACCTTTTAAACACCCTTCGAAGAGAGTATGTGTATTCTTGAAGTCCCATGTGCGTGCCCTATCCGAGCTTAGCTTCCTTTTAAACACCCTTCGATGAGAGTATGTGTATTCTTTAAGTCCCATGTACGTGCCCTATCCGAGCTTAGTTACCTTTTGGACACCCTTCGAAGAGAGTATGTGTATTCTTGAAGTCCCATGTGCGTGCCCTATCCGAGCTTAGCTTCCTTTTAAACACCCTTCGATGAGAGTATGTGTATTCTTGAAGTCCCATGTACGTGCCCTATCCGAGCTTAGTTACCTTTTAAACACCCTTCGAAGAGAGTATGTGTATTCTTGAAGTCCCATGTGCGTGCCCTATCCGAGCTTAGCTTCCTTTTAAACACCCTTCGATGAGAGTATGTGTATTCTTGAAGTCCCATGTACGTGCCCTATCCGAGCTTAGTTACCTTTTGGACACCCTTCGAAGAGAGTATGTGTATTCTTGAAGTCCCATGTGCGTGCCCTATCCGAGCTTAGCTTCCTTTTAAACACCCTTCGATGAGAGTATGTGTATTCTTTAAGTCCCATGTACGTGCCCTATCCGAGCTTAGTTACCTTTTGGACACCCTTCGAAGAGAGTATGTGTATTCTTGAAGTCCCATGTGCGTGCCCTATCCGAGCTTAGCTTCCTTTTAAACACCCTTCGATGAGAGTATGTGTATTCTTTAAGTCCCATGTACGTGCCCTATCCGAGCTTAGTTACCTTTTGGACACCCTTCGAAGAGAGTATGTGTATTCTTGAAGTCCCATGTGCGTGCCCTATCCGAGCTTAGCTTCCTTTTAAACACCCTTCGATGAGAGTATGTGTATTCTTTAAGTCCCATGTACGTGCCCTATCCGAGCTTAGTTACCTTTTCGACACCCTTCGAAGAGAGTATGTGTATTCTTGAAGTCCCATGTGCGTGCCCTATCCGAGCTTAGCTTCCTTTTAAACACCCTTCGATGAGAGTATGTGTATTCTTGAAGTCCCATGTACGTGCCCTATGCGAGCTTAGTTACCTTTTGGACACCCTTCGAAGAGAGTATGTGTATTCTTGAAGTCCCATGTGCGTGCCCTATCCGAGCTTAGCTTCCTTTTAAACACCCTTCGATGAGAGTATGTGTATTCTTTAAGTCCCATGTACGTGCCCTATCCGAGCTTAGTTACCTTTTGGACACCCTTCGAAGAGAGTATGTGTATTCTTGAAGTCCCATGTGCGTGCCCTATCCGAGCTTAGCTTCCTTTTAAACACCCTTCGATGAGAGTATGTGTATTCTTGAAGTCCCATGTGCGTGCCCTCTCCGAGCTTAGCTTCCTTTTAAACACCCTTCGATGAGAGTATGTGTATTCTTGAAGTCCCATGTACGTGCCCTATCCGAGCTTAGTTACCTTTTAAACACCCTTCGGAGAGTATGTGTATTCTTTAAGTCCCATGTACGTGCCCTATCCGAGCTTAGTTACCTTTTGGACACCCTTCGAAGAGAGTATGTGTATTCGTGAAGTCCCATGTGCGTGCCCTATCCGATCTTAGTTACCTTTTCGACACCCTTCGAAGAGAGTATGAGTATTCGTGAAGTCCCATGTACGTGCCCTATCCGAGCTTAGTTACCTTTTTGACACCCTTCGAAGAGAGTATGTGTATTCTTGAAGTCCCATGTACGTGCCCTATCCGAGCTTAGTTACCTTTTGGACACCCTTCGAAGAGAGTATGTGTATTCTTGAAGTCCCATGTGCGTGCCCTATCCGAGCTTAGCTTCCTTTTAAACACCCTTCGATGAGAGTATGTGTATTCTTTAAGTCCCATGTACGTGCCCTATCCGAGCTTAGTTACCTTTTGGACACCCTTCGAAGAGAGTATGTGTATTCTTGAAGTCCCATGTGCGTGCCCTATCCGAGCTTAGCTTCCTTTTAAACACCCTTCGAAGAGAGTATGTGTATTCTTGAAGTCCCATGTACGTGCCCTATCCGATCTTAGTTACCTTTTCGACACCCTTCGAAGAGAGTATGAGTATTCTTGAAGTCCCATGTGCGTGCCCTATCCGAGCTTAGCTTCCTTTTAAACACCCTTCGAAGAGAGTATGTGTATTCTTGAAGTCCCATGTACGTGCCCTATCCGATCTTAGTTACCTTTTCGACACCCTTCGAAGAGAGTATGAGTATTCTTGAGGTCCCATGTGCGTGCCCTATCCGAGCTTAGCTTCCTTTTAAACACCCTTCGAAGAGAGTATGTGTATTCTTGAAGTCGCATGTACGTGCCCTATCCGAGCTTAGTTACCTTTTGGACACCCTTCGAAGAGAGTATGTGTATTCTTGAAGTCCCATGTGCGTGCCCTATCCGAGCTTAGCTTCCTTTTAAACACCCTTCGATGAGAGTATATGTATTCTTTAAGTCCCATGTACGTGCCCTATCCGAGCTTAGTTACCTTTTCGACACCCTTCGAAGAGAGTATGTGTATTCTTGAAGTCCCATGTGCGTGCCCTATCCGAGCTTAGCTTCCTTTTAAACACCCTTCGATGAGAGTATGTGTATTCTTGAAGTCCCATGTACGTGCCCTATCCGAGCTTAGTTACCTTTTGGACACCCTTCGAAGAGAGTATGTGTATTCTTGAAGTCCCATGTGCGTGCCCTATCCGAGCTTAGCTTCCTTTTAAACACCCTTCGATGAGAGTATGTGTATTCTTGAAGTCCCATGTACGTGCCCTATCCGAAATTAGTTACCTTTTAAACACCCTTCGAAGAGAGTATGTGTATTCTTGAAGTCCCATGTGCGTGCCCTATCCGAGCTTAGCTTCCTTTTAAACACCCTTCGATAAGAGTATGTGTATCCTTGAAGTCCCATGTGCGTGCCCTATCCGAGCTTAGCTTCCTTTTAAACACCCTTCGATGAGAGTATGTGTATTCTTGAAGTCCCATGTACGTGCCCTATCCGAGCTTAGTTACCTTTTAAACACCCTTCGAAGAGAGTATGTGTATTCTTTAAGTCCCATGTACGTGCCCTATCCGAGCTTAGTTACCTTTTGGACACCCTTCGAAGAGAGTATGTGTATTCGTGAAGTCCCATGTGCGTGCCCTATCCGATCTTAGTTACCTTTTCGACACCCTTCGAAGAGAGTATGAGTATTCGTGAAGTCCCATGTACGTGCCCTATCCGAGCTTAGTTACCTTTTCGACACCCTTCGAAGAGAGTATGTGTATTCTTGAAGTCCCATGTACGTGCCCTATCCGAGCTTAGTTACCTTTTGGACACCCTTCGAAGAGAGTATGTGTATTCTTGAAGTCCCATGTGCGTGTTTCTATCCGAGCTTAGCTTCCTTTTAAACACCCTTCGATGAGAGTATGTGTATTCTTTAAGTCCCATGTACGTGCCCTATCCGAGCTTAGTTACCTTTTGGACACCCTTCGAAGAGAGTATGTGTATTCTTGAAGTCCCATGTGCGTGCCCTATCCGAGCTTAGCTTCCTTTTAAACACCCTTCGAAGAGAGTATGTGTATTCTTGAAGTCCCATGTACGTGCCCTATCCGATCTTAGTTACCTTTTCGACACCCTTCGAAGAGAGTATGTGTATTCTTGAAGTCCCATGTGCGTGCCCTATCCGAGCTTAGCTTCCTTTTAAACACCCTTCGAAGAGAGTATGTGTATTCTTGAAGTCCCATGTACGTGCCCTATCCGAGCTTAGTTACCTTTTGGACACCCTTCGAAGAGAGTATGTGTATTCTTGAAGTCCCATGTGCGTGCCCTATCCGAGCTTAGCTTCCTTTTAAACACCCTTCGATGAGAGTATGTGTATTCTTTAAGTCCCATGTACGTGCCCTATCCGAGCTTAGTTACCTTTTCGACACCCTTCGAAGAGAGTATGTGTATTCTTGAAGTCCCATGTGCGTGCCCTATCCGAGCTTAGCTTCCTTTTAAACACCCTTCGATGAGAGTATGTGTATTCTTGAAGTCCCATGTACGTGCCCTATCCGAGCTTAGTTACCTTTTGGACACCCTTCGAAGAGAGTATGTGTATTCTTGAAGTCCCATGTGCGTGCCCTATCCGAGCTTAGCTTCCTTTTAAACACCCTTCGATGAGAGTATGTGTATTCTTGAAGTCCCATGTACGTGCCCTATCCGAGCTTAGTTACCTTTTAAACACCCTTCGAAGAGAGTATGTGTATTCTTGAAGTCCCATGTGCGTGCCCTATCCGAGCTTAGCTTCCTTTTAAACACCCTTCGATGAGAGTATGTGTATTCTTTAAGTCCCATGTACGTGCCCTATCCGAGCTTAGTTACCTTTTGGACACCCTTCGAAGAGAGTATGTGTATTCTTGAAGTCCCATGTGCGTGCCCTATCCGAGCTTAGCTTCCTTTTAAACACCCTTCGATGAGAGTATGTGTATTCTTGAAGTCCCATGTACGTGCCCTATCCGAGCTTAGTTACCTTTTAAACACCCTTCGAAGAGAGTATGTGTATTCTTGAAGTCCCATGTGCGTGCCCTATCCGAGCTTAGCTTCCTTTTAAACACCCTTCGATGAGAGTATGTGTATTCTTTAAGTCCCATGTACGTGCCCTATCCGAGCTTAGTTACCTTTTGGACACCCTTCGAAGAGAGTATGTGTATTCTTGAAGTCCCATGTGCGTGCCCTATCCGAGCTTAGCTTCCTTTTAAACACCCTTCGATGAGAGTATGTGTATTCTTGAAGTCCCATGTACGTGCCCTATCCGAGCTTAGTTACCTTTTAAACACCCTTCGAAGAGAGTATGTGTATTCTTGAAGTCCCATGTGCGTGCCCTATCCGAGCTTAGCTTCCTTTTAAACACCCTTCGATGAGAGTATGTGTATTCTTGAAGTCCCATGTACGTGCCCTATCCGAGCTTAGTTACCTTTTGGACACCCTTCGAAGAGAGTATGTGTATTCTTGAAGTCCCATGTGCGTGCCCTATCCGAGCTTAGCTTCCTTTTAAAAACCCTTCGATGAGAGTATGTGTATTCTTGAAGTCCCATGTACGTGCCCTATCCGAGCTTAGTTACCTTTTAAACACCCTTCGAAGAGAGTATGTGTATTCTTTAAGTCCCATGTACGTGCCCTATCCGAGCTTAGTTACCTTTTGGACACCCTTCGAAGAGAGTATGTGTATTCGTGAAGTCCCATGTGCGTGCCCTATCCGATCTTAGTTACCTTTTGGACACCCTTCGAAGAGAGTATGTGTATTCGTGAAGTCCCATGTGCGTGCCCTATCCGATCTTAGTTACCTTTTCGACACCCTTCGAAGAGAGTATGAGTATTCGTGAAGTCCCATGTACGTGCCCTATCCGAGCTTAGTTACCTTTTCGACACCCTTCGAAGAGAGTATGTGTATTCTTGAAGTCCCATGTACGTGCCCTATCCGAGCTTAGTTACCTTTTGGACACCCTTCGAAGAGAGTATGTGTATTCTTGAAGTCCCATGTGCGTGTTTCTATCCGAGCTTAGCTTCCTTTTAAACACCCTTCGATGAGAGTATGTGTATTCTTTAAGTCCCATGTACGTGCCCTATCCGAGCTTAGTTACCTTTTGGACACCCTTCGAAGAGAGTATGTGTATTCTTGAAGTCCCATGTGCGTGCCCTATCCGAGCTTAGCTTCCTTTTAAACACCCTTCGAAGAGAGTATGTGTATTCTTGAAGTCCCATGTACGTGCCCTATCCGATCTTAGTTACCTTTTCGACACCCTTCGAAGAGAGTATGAGTATTCTTGAGGTCCCATGTGCGTGCCCTATCCGAGCTTAGCTTCCTTTTAAACACCCTTCGAAGAGAGTATGTGTATTCTTGAAGTCCCATGTACGTGCCCTATCCGAGCTTAGTTACCTTTTGGACACCCTTCGAAGAGAGTATGTGTATTCTTGAAGTCCCATGTGCGTGCCCTATCCGAGCTTAGCTTCCTTTTAAACACCCTTCGATGAGAGTATATGTATTCTTTAAGTCCCATGTACGTGCCCTATCCGAGCTTAGTTACCTTTTCGACACCCTTCGAAGAGAGTATGTGTATTCTTGAAGTCCCATGTGCGTGCCCTATCCGAGCTTAGCTTCCTTTTAAACACCCTTCGATGAGAGTATGTGTATTCTTGAAGTCCCATGTACGTGCCCTATCCGAGCTTAGTTACCTTTTGGACACCCTTCGAAGAGAGTATGTGTATTCTTGAAGTCCCATGTGCGTGCCCTATCCGAGCTTAGCTTCCTTTTAAACACCCTTCGATGAGAGTATGTGTATTCTTGAAGTCCCATGTACGTGCCCTATCCGAACTTAGTTACCTTTTAAACACCCTTCGAAGAGAGTATGTGTATTCTTGAAGTCCCATGTGCGTGCCCTATCCGAGCTTAGCTTCCTTTTAAACACCCTTCGATAAGAGTATGTGTATCCTTGAAGTCCCATGTGCGTGCCCTATCCGAGCTTAGCTTCCTTTTAAACACCCTTCGATGAGAGTATGTGTATTCTTGAAGTCCCATGTACGTGCCCTATCCGAGCTTAGTTACCTTTTAAACACCCTTCGAAGAGAGTATGTGTATTCTTTAAGTCCCATGTACGTGCCCTATCCGAGCTTAGTTACCTTTTGGACACCCTTCGAAGAGAGTATGTGTATTCGTGAAGTCCCATGTGCGTGCCCTATCCGATCTTAGTTACCTTTTCGACACCCTTCGAAGAGAGTATGAGTATTCGTGAAGTCCCATGTACGTGCCCTATCCGAGCTTAGTTACCTTTTCGACACCCTTCGAAGAGAGTATGTGTATTCTTGAAGTCCCATGTACGTGCCCTATCCGAGCTTAGTTACCTTTTGGACACCCTTCGAAGAGAGTATGTGTATTCTTGAAGTCCCATGTGCGTGTTTCTATCCGAGCTTAGCTTCCTTTTAAACACCCTTCGATGAGAGTATGTGTATTCTTTAAGTCCCATGTACGTGCCCTATCCGAGCTTAGTTACCTTTTGGACACCCTTCGAAGAGAGTATGTGTATTCTTGAAGTCCCATGTGCGTGCCCTATCCGAGCTTAGCTTCCTTTTAAACACCCTTCGAAGAGAGTTTGTGTATTCTTGAAGTCCCATGTACGTGCCCTATCCGATCTTAGTTACCTTTTCGACACCCTTCGAAGAGAGTATGTGTATTCTTGAAGTCCCATGTGCGTGCCCTATCCGAGCTTAGCTTCCTTTTAAACACCCTTCGAAGAGAGTATGTGTATTCTTGAAGTCCCATGTACGTGCCCTATCCGAGCTTAGTTACCTTTTGGACACCCTTCGAAGAGAGTATGTGTATTCTTGAAGTCCCATGTGCGTGCCCTATCCGAGCTTAGCTTCCTTTTAAACACCCTTCGATGAGAGTATGTGTATTCTTTAAGTCCCATGTACGTGCCCTATCCGAGCTTAGTTACCTTTTCGACACCCTTCGAAGAGAGTATGTGTATTCTTGAAGTCCCATGTGCGTGCCCTATCCGAGCTTAGCTTCCTTTTAAACACCCTTCGATGAGAGTATGTGTATTCTTGAAGTCCCATGTACGTGCCCTATCCGAGCTTAGTTACCTTTTGGACACCCTTCGAAGAGAGTATGTGTATTCTTGAAGTCCCATGTGCGTGCCCTATCCGAGCTTAGCTTCCTTTTAAACACCCTTCGATGAGAGTATGTGTATTCTTGAAGTCCCATGTACGTGCCCTATCCGAGCTTAGTTACCTTTTAAACACCCTTCGAAGAGAGTATGTGTATTCTTGAAGTCCCATGTGCGTGCCCTATCCGAGCTTAGCTTCCTTTTAAACACCCTTCGATGAGAGTATGTGTATTCTTTAAGTCCCATGTACGTGCCCTATCCGAGCTTAGTTACCTTTTGGACACCCTTCGAAGAGAGTATGTGTATTCTTGAAGTCCCATGTGCGTGCCCTATCCGAGCTTAGCTTCCTTTTAAACACCCTTCGATGAGAGTATGTGTATTCTTGAAGTCCCATGTACGTGCCCTATCCGAGCTTAGTTACCTTTTAAACACCCTTCGAAGAGAGTATGTGTATTCTTGAAGTCCCATGTGCGTGCCCTATCCGAGCTTAGCTTCCTTTTAAACACCCTTCGATGAGAGTATGTGTATTCTTTAAGTTCCATGTACGTGCCCTATCCGAGCTTAGTTACCTTTTGGACACCCTTCGAAGAGAGTATGTGTATTCTTGAAGTCCCATGTGCGTGCCCTATCCGAGCTTAGCTTCCTTTTAAACACCCTTCGATGAGAGTATGTGTATTCTTGAAGTCCCATGTACGTGCCCTATCCGAACTTAGTTACCTTTTAAACACCCTTCGAAGAGAGTATGTGTATTCTTGAAGTCCCATGTGCGTGCCCTATCCGAGCTTAGCTTCCTTTTAAACACCCTTCGATGAGAGTATGTGTATTCTTGAAGTCCCATGTACGTGCCCTATCCGAGCTTAGTTACCTTTTGGACACCCTTCGAAGAGAGTATGTGTATTCTTGAAGTCCCATGTGCGTGCCCTATCCGAGCTTAGCTTCCTTTTAAACACCCTTCGATGAGAGTATGTGTATTCTTTAAGTCCCATGTACGTGCCCTATCCGAGCTTAGTTACCTTTTGGACACCCTTCGAAGAGAGTATGTGTATTCTTGAAGTCCCATGTGCGTGCCCTATCCGAGCTTAGCTTCCTTTTAAACACCCTTCGATGAGAGTATGTGTATTCTTTAAGTCCCATGTACGTGCCCTATCCGAGCTTAGTTACCTTTTGGACACCCTTGGAAGAGAGTATGTGTATTCTTGAAGTCCCATGTGCGTGCCCTATCCGAGCTTAGCTTCCTTTTAAACACCCTTCGATGAGAGTATGTGTATTCTTTAAGTCCCATGTACGTGCCCTATCCGAGCTTAGTTACCTTTTCGACACCCTTCGAAGAGAGTATGTGTATTCTTGAAGTCCCATGTGCGTGCCCTATCCGAGCTTAGCTTCCTTTTAAACACCCTTCGATGAGAGTATGTGTATTCTTGAAGTCCCATGTACGTGCCCTATCCGAGCTTAGTTACCTTTTGGACACCCTTCGAAGAGAGTATGTGTATTCTTGAAGTCCCATGTGCGTGCCCTATCCGAGCTTAGCTTCCTTTTAAACACCCTTCGATGAGAGTATGTGTATTCTTTAAGTCCCATGTACGTGCCCTATCCGAGCTTAGTTACCTTTTGGACACCCTTCGAAGAGAGTATGTGTATTCTTGAAGTCCCATGTGCGTGCCCTATCCGAGCTTAGCTTCCTTTTAAACACCCTTCGATGAGAGTATGTGTATTCTTGAAGTCCCATGTGCGTGCCCTCTCCGAGCTTAGCTTCCTTTTAAACACCCTTCGATGAGAGTATGTGTATTCTTGAAGTCCCATGTACGTGCCCTATCCGAGCTTAGTTACCTTTTAAACACCCTTCGAAGAGAGTATGTGTATTCTTTAAGTCCCATGTACGTGCCCTATCCGAGCTTAGTTACCTTTTGGACACCCTTCGAAGAGAGTATGTGTATTCGTGAAGTCCCATGTGCGTGCCCTATCCGATCTTAGTTACCTTTTTGACACCCTTCGAAGAGAGTATGAGTATTCGTGAAGTCCCATGTACGTGCCCTATCCGAGCTTAGTTACCTTTTCGACACCCTTCGAAGAGAGTATGTGTATTCTTGAAGTCCCATGTACGTGCCCTATCCGAGCTTAGTTACCTTTTGGACACCCTTCGAAGAGAGTATGTGTATTCTTGAAGTCCCATGTGCGTGCCCTATCCGAGCTTAGCTTCCTTTTAAACACCCTTCGATGAGAGTATGTGTATTCTTTAAGTCCCATGTACGTGCCCTATCCGAGCTTAGTTACCTTTTGGACACCCTTCGAAGAGAGTATGTGTATTCTTGAAGTCCCATGTGCGTGCCCTATCCGAGCTTAGCTTCCTTTTAAACACCCTTCGAAGAGAGTATGTGTATTCTTGAAGTCCCATGTACGTGCCCTATCCGATCTTAGTTACCTTTTCGACACCCTTCGAAGAGAGTATGAGTATTCTTGAAGTCCCATGTGCGTGCCCTATCCGAGCTTAGCTTCCTTTTAAACACCCTTCGAAGAGAGTATGTGTATTCTTGAAGTCCCATGTACGTGCCCTATCCGATCTTAGTTACCTTTTCGACACCCTTCGAAGAGAGTATGAGTATTCTTGAAGTCCCATGTGCGTGCCCTATCCGAGCTTAGCTTCCTTTTAAACACCCTTCGAAGAGAGTATGTGTATTCTTGAAGTCCCATGTACGTGCCCTATCCGAGCTTAGTTACCTTTTGGACACCCTTCGAAGAGAGTATGTGTATTCTTGAAGTCCCATGTGCGTGCCCTATCCGAGCTTAGCTTCCTTTTAAACACCCTTCGATGAGAGTATGTGTATTCTTTAAGTCCCATGTACGTGCCCTATCCGAGCTTAGTTACCTTTTCGACACCCTTCGAAGAGAGTATGTGTATTCTTGAAGTCCCATGTGCGTGCCCTATCCGAGCTTAGCTTCCTTTTAAACACCCTTCGATGAGAGTATGTGTATTCTTGAAGTCCCATGTACGTGCCCTATCCGAGCTTAGTTACCTTTTGGACACCCTTCGAAGAGAGTATGTGTATTCTTGAAGTCCCATGTGCGTGCCCTATCCGAGCTTAGCTTCCTTTTAAACACCCTTCGATGAGAGTATGTGTATTCTTGAAGTCCCATGTACGTGCCCTATCCGAGCTTAGTTACCTTTTAAACACCCTTCGAAGAGAGTATGTGTATTCTTGAAGTCCCATGTGCGTGCCCTATCCGAGCTTAGCTTCCTTTTAAACACCCTTCGATAAGAGTATGTGTATTCTTGAAGTCCCATGTGCGTGCCCTATCCGAGCTTAGCTTCCTTTTAAACACCCTTCGATGAGAGTATGTGTATTCTTGAAGTCCCATGTACGTGCCCTATCCGAGCTTAGTTACCTTTTAAACACCCTTCGAAGAGAGTATGTGTATTCTTTAAGTCCCATGTACGTGCCCTATCCGAGCTTAGTTACCTTTTGGACACCCTTCGAAGAGAGTATGTGTATTCGTGAAGTCCCATGTGCGTGCCCTATCCGATCTTAGTTACCTTTTCGACACCCTTCGAAGAGAGTATGAGTATTCGTGAAGTCCCATGTACGTGCCCTATCCGAGCTTAGTTACCTTTTCGACACCCTTCGAAGAGAGTATGTGTATTCTTGAAGTCCCATGTACGTGCCCTATCCGAGCTTAGTTACCTTTTGGACACCCTTCGAAGAGAGTATGTGTATTCTTGAAGTCCCATGTGCGTGTTTCTATCCGAGCTTAGCTTCCTTTTAAACACCCTTCGATGAGAGTATGTGTATTCTTTAAGTCCCATGTACGTGCCCTATCCGAGCTTAGTTACCTTTTGGACACCCTTCGAAGAGAGTATGTGTATTCTTGAAGTCCCATGTGCGTGCCCTATCCGAGCTTAGCTTCCTTTTAAACACCCTTCGAAGAGAGTATGTGTATTCTTGAAGTCC
The DNA here is from genome assembly GCA_963969495.1 of Ceratothoa steindachneri. Classification (NCBI taxonomy): domain Eukaryota; kingdom Metazoa; phylum Arthropoda; class Malacostraca; order Isopoda; family Cymothoidae; genus Ceratothoa; species Ceratothoa steindachneri. The sequence goes on from OZ018336.1 coordinate 25,474,047, forward strand.
CATGTACGTGCCCTATCCGATCTTAGTTACCTTTTCGACACCCTTCGAAGAGAGTATGTGTATTCTTGAAGTCCCATGTGCGTGCCCTATCCGAGCTTAGCTTCCTTTTAAACACCCTTCGAAGAGAGTATGTGTATTCTTGAAGTCCCATGTACGTGCCCTATCCGAGCTTAGTTACCTTTTGGACACATTTCGAAGAGAGTATGTGTATTCTTGAAGTCCCATGTGCGTGCCCTATCCGAGCTTAGCTTCCTTTTAAACACCCTTCGATGAGAGTATGTGTATTCTTTAAGTCCCATGTACGTGCCCTATCCGAGCTTAGTTACCTTTTCGACACCCTTCGAAGAGAGTATGTGTATTCTTGAAGTCCCATGTGCGTGCCCTATCCGAGCTTAGCTTCCTTTTAAACACCCTTCGATGAGAGTATGTGTATTCTTGAAGTCCCATGTACGTGCCCTATCCGAGCTTAGTTACCTTTTGGACACCCTTCGAAGAGAGTATGTGTATTCTTGAAGTCCCATGTGCGTGCCCTATCCGAGCTTAGCTTCCTTTTAAACACCCTTCGATGAGAGTATGTGTATTCTTGAAGTCCCATGTACGTGCCCTATCCGAGCTTAGTTACCTTTTAAACACCCTTCGAAGAGAGTATGTGTATTCTTGAAGTCCCATGTGCGTGCCCTATCCGAGCTTAGCTTCCTTTTAAACACCCTTCGATAAGAGTATGTGTATTCTTGAAGTCCCATGTGCGTGCCCTATCCGAGCTTAGCTTCCTTTTAAACACCCTTCGATGAGAGTATGTGTATTCTTGAAGTCCCATGTACGTGCCCTATCCGAGCTTAGTTACCTTTTAAACACCCTTCGAAGAGAGTATGTGTATTCTTTAAGTCCCATGTACGTGCCCTATCCGAGCTTAGTTACCTTTTGGACACCCTTCGAAGAGAGTATGTGTATTCGTGAAGTCCCATGTGCGTGCCCTATCCGATCTTAGTTACCTTTTCGACACCCTTCGAAGAGAGTATGAGTATTCGTGAAGTCCCATGTACGTGCCCTATCCGAGCTTAGTTACCTTTTCGACACCCTTCGAAGAGAGTATGTGTATTCTTGAAGTCCCATGTACGTGCCCTATCCGAGCTTAGTTACCTTTTGGACACCCTTCGAAGAGAGTATGTGTATTCTTGAAGTCCCATGTGCGTGTTTCTATCCGAGCTTAGCTTCCTTTTAAACACCCTTCGATGAGAGTATGTGTATTCTTTAAGTCCCATGTACGTGCCCTATCCGAGCTTAGTTACCTTTTGGACACCCTTCGAAGAGAGTATGTGTATTCTTGAAGTCCCATGTGCGTGCCCTATCCGAGCTTAGCTTCCTTTTAAACACCCTTCGATAAGAGTATGTGTATTCTTGAAGTCCCATGTGCGTGCCCTATCCGAGCTTAGCTTCCTTTTAAACACCCTTCGATGAGAGTATGTGTATTCTTGAAGTCCCATGTACGTGCCCTATCCGAGCTTAGTTACCTTTTAAACACCCTTCGAAGAGAGTATGTGTATTCTTTAAGTCCCATGTACGTGCCCTATCCGAGCTTAGTTACCTTTTGGACACCCTTCGAAGAGAGTATGTGTATTCGTGAAGTCCCATGTGCGTGCCCTATCCGATCTTAGTTACCTTTTCGACACCCTTCGAAGAGAGTATGAGTATTCGTGAAGTCCCATGTACGTGCCCTATCCGAGCTTAGTTACCTTTTCGACACCCTTCGAAGAGAGTATGTGTATTCTTGAAGTCCCATGTACGTGCCCTATCCGAGCTTAGTTACCTTTTGGACACCCTTCGAAGAGAGTATGTGTATTCTTGAAGTCCCATGTGCGTGTTTCTATCCGAGCTTAGCTTCCTTTTAAACACCCTTCGATGAGAGTATGTGTATTCTTTAAGTCCCATGTACGTGCCCTATCCGAGCTTAGTTACCTTTTGGACACCCTTCGAAGAGAGTATGTGTATTCTTGAAGTCCCATGTGCGTGCCCTATCCGAGCTTAGCTTCCTTTTAAACAACCTTCGAAGAGAGTATGTGTATTCTTGAAGTCCCATGTACGTGCCCTATCCGATCTTAGTTACCTTTTCGACACCCTTCGAAGAGAGTATGTGTATTCTTGAAGTCCCATGTGCGTGCCCTATCCGAGCTTAGCTTCCTTTTAAACACCCTTCGAAGAGAGTATGTGTATTCTTGAAGTCCCATGTACGTGCCCTATCCGATCTTAGTTACCTTTTCGACACCCTTCGAAGAGAGTATGAGTATTCTTGAAGTCCCATGTGCGTGCCCTATCCGAGCTTAGCTTCCTTTTAAACACCCTTCGATGAGAGTATGTGTATTCTTGAAGTCCCATGTACGTGCCCTATCCGAGCTTAGTTACCTTTTGGACACCCTTCGAAGAGAGTATGAGTATTCTTGAATCCCTCTGCCCAGGCCATTTTAGTTCAAACTACTAAATGGTATTTCTTTGGCAGGAAGTAGTTGAAGAAGCGACTCTCTATTCACTGCATTCACGCTTGGAGCTGATTGATCTCATCGAAGAGATGCTTCTAGTCATGAGGTCTACCAAACTTTTATCCATGATCCATCTTATTTCGACACCTAATCTTCCACAGTTAACAGTAAAAGTTAACAACCCGAAAGACAACGAGAGGATTACTTTCGGTGACAGTAAACAAAAACATTTCTGCAAACTGAATGATGAGACAGCTGATAGTTTAAGGTAGGATCCACTTTACTTTTTCAACTTTTTACTTTCAATGTAATGTCCCTATATGATTTAATCGTAGGTTTATCGTGTGTTTTCTACCTTGGGGGTATCTAAATTCCTCTCTTTAACTGATAGGTCACATCGCATTGAGGAACTATCGAAGAAAGCAGAGAAAATGAAACTGGACCCATCCAACCAATGCTTACAACTCCTGAAAATGTTGAACGACAAAGTGGAAACTAATTCACAAGTTCTGAAATCACTTACAACTCCCAAGTCACTTCAGACTTAATTGTGAATATTTGCTTAGGGTGTTTGGGATAATAAAAATAACTGTTGAGAAGACGACCCTCCCCAATATTCTCTTCCATGACCATTTGTTCAGTAATGGTTCATATGGTAAGTTAAAGGAAGGACCTTAAGAGAGGTATTTTTGACATGATCGATATGATAAACCTGTCTTTCAAATTCGTCCGATATTTTAATAATTTTCATATTTTGTTAATTATCGTTACATTTATATACTTGGACTCTTGTCATTATAGCCTAAAACATATAAATAATCTATAATTATTAAATAAATCACTAAAACTGCTTCTACTGAAGCTTCCGCATTCCTTCAGTCTTTGATATAGAATAAATAGGTCATTGATCAGTAACTTGTGTTAAGATTTGAAGTGAATGCAGAAATAAATCCATTTATAGGTTTTTATTTTCATTTAACCCTTTGGTCTGTTCATTAACGGAAGATTTCATTCATGAATTGAAATCTGTTGAGTTGAAATCAAGAATCTCCTTCGCCTTAAATATACTTGACTCGGTGTGTATTATCAAGTTCTATTCCTTGCAGTATTGGTTCTTTCAAATCACTGAATTCATTGAAAGATGGTGTATCGTTGTTGCGGTGTGATTTTACCACTAATTTTCTATCAGTAGTCGGCTAGGTGACCGACGCTGGTCAGTTTTCCATTCTGGTACATCTGTGCGGCATTTAGCACAATTTACTACACTCCTCTTCTTCAGCACCTTGGTGAATTTCTAAGTGTCTCTGAAACTGCCCTAAATTGGTTTCGCTCCTAAATTTCACCTGGTACTCAATCTATCCATATTTGTAATGATGAATCTCGGTAGGCGAAGGTGTGGTTTGGTGTTCTGCAAGGGACGATTCTTGGTTCGCTTCTGTTTTCGCATGTATTTTCTTTCCTTTTGTATTCTTATACATCTTTGCCTAGCATTTCATTTATATGCTGATGCCATGCAAATCTATATCTAGTTTTCTGAGACTTTTATGAACCTATTACTCCCTTATTAAATTATTGAAGGGCTCTCCGACGACTTTCTGAAACTCAACTATAATACAACGCGGTACTGGTGGGAACTCTTTCGGATCTGGCTTGCTGCAAAACTATTGCCTCCTATCTTAATGTTGGCGCTTCTCATGTCCATTTATCCAATACAGTAAAAAAATCTGGGCATCATCTTTAATAATCATCACTCTAGATTCATTTTGCTAACTCCTGTAAATCTTTCCTCTGATTTTTCCAACATCTCAGCCGCATCCGCGTTCCCACTTTGACCACAGCTTTGAAATTGCTATTCATACTTTCGTCCCCTCCCGCCTTTTCTACTACAACTTCATTCTCGCTAAATCGCACACGTCCTTCCTTCCACCTTCTCGAAGTGGTGTCAAACTTTACAACCCGTGCTCCTCTCCGCAGGGGATGTTACTCCCATGCAACTTGTCTATTTTTCCAATTGTCTATTCAATGCAGAATCACCTTTAGCGACCTTTTTAGATATAAAGCCTTAAATTCTGTAGGTTCTTTCTACCTGTTTTTCTCACTAATCTTACCCAACCCTCTGATAACTCTACCACCCAACTCTGTCCTCCACCCATCGTTCCTCTTAGTCATCTGTACCACACGAGTGATCATTCTTTTTCTGTATTTGCTCCGAGATTGTGGAATGGTATGCCTGCCGCGACGTGCTCGGGTCCTTTCCTTAGTGCCTTGAAGACTCATCTCGTTCCTCAAGCTTTTCTTAGGTGCTTTGTGAAGGCACAGAACATCGGAGAGCGTCATAAAAAAATCCCCATAGTTATAATGGTGTAAAATCTTTTATATAGGAAATAAGGTGTATGTATGATTGAAAGATTGCCGGACTGGGTGGTTTAATATAAGTTTAGTTGTGAAGAAGGGGTATGGGATGTCACCGTCAGCATTTCATATCATTACGCATGAGTGCTGAGAGATTTAAAATTATGAGGGGGTGGAGTTTTAGTGAGAATGGGAAGGGATGGTTGTTATGTTGGTGTCAACTGATGACTAGTTTCAGTGGTTTAACTAGGATGAGTTGGAGAGATTGAAAGAAGAAATTGACGAAGTATGGGCAAGAAAGAGGGTCAAAGTAAGAGTAGAAAGGCTAAGGATTAAGATGTGTGTATGGGCGAGAAAATGGCTGAGAGTAAATGCAGAAAAGGGTTTGGAGGGGTGTATCGGGTGGTGTGTGGTTTAAGCAACTGTGAGGTTTTAAGTATTGTGAATGGGAATGATATGAATGTGAAATGTGCACGAAAGTTGCATGAGAGTATGGTGATTGAAATGCTGGTGAATAGGAGTGAGATTATGTTATGAAAAAAGAGGGAAAGTTCGAGATGAAAAGCAGTGCAAATGGCACTTTGAAGGGAATGGTGGAAGGTAGGTAAAGCAGATACTGTCAAAAACAAATAGGTAAGATGTTATATATGGTGTGATGAAAGATGTGTATAAGGATGTAATTAGAATTCTTTGAAGTGGTAGAAACATAGGAAAAGAATGGATGATAATAGTTATGTGAACATGGGTATAGATTGGACGTGATGGTGTGATGAGGTTTGGAAGGTCTCCTAAATGATTGAGTAATGTGTGAGTGTGTTAAAAAGAAAGATGAGTCATCAAGGTACAAGTAAATGATATCGTATTTGATAGGCGTGAAGGAGGTGAGATTGTGAAGTGTGGGTGCTTGGACCCTTCTGCCCTAGATGGAAGCCTAGTTGGACGATCTTGTACAGTGTATTTGTTTCTATCCATATAATAGGTTAATATGGGGGCTAAAAGAATGGTGGGCAGAAAGAGATGTGGTAGGGAAGGTATTATGTTCTGTTTTTTTTTATCTATATCAATTATTCATGCCTTCTTATATCTATCTATTTTCGTTATCCATTAAATGAACATCTGTAAATCAAATTATGCTTTAAAAATTACGATCAATCATCTTTTCCTAAGTATTTTTGCTAAATATTCTATTTTTGGTAATTTCTTACTAACTTCCGAACATTCTATTTCTTTTAACTCTTTTTTTCCCCTTCAAAGGTAGTTTAACAAACAATTGTAAATCAAAATCGAATGAAAAAAAAAGACTGTCCGTTTCAACCATAGCAGAAGAATTAAAAAGGGAAAAAAGTGAACGAGACAAAACGACTTAAAGTGAATGTGGGTAATAATAAGGATGACTGACTCGACCAAGATAGGCTTATCTACACTTGACTAAAATCCACCTGGGTAAATGTAAAATCCTTTTCCTGGGATTCAGCCAAAAAAATGGACAAATAAACACTTTTATTTTCTTTTGTTCAGATTTACATATATCAACTTTTCGCATTTGGATAAGGATAAGACACTACTACAGTATTCGAGTATATATTTTATGAAAAGAATTGATAAAAATGACCAGCTATTCCTACAAGTGGAGGTCACCATTTAAACCATGGAAACCAGGTTACTCCAATTCTTAATTTAAGAGTTTCGTTTTAAAGTATGAAAAATACATTCCAGAAGATTCAATGAAAAATACGAACGATGTTGGTTAATGCGTTCCATGCATAGTAACGAGAATATAAAGTATACAAGATGGACATTCACACATTAAATGTGATCATTAATCAGTTATTTGGGTAATTATCTACATTATTGCTTACGCCAGTGGAAATAATAATGTGCCAAAAGATCTTCAAAGCCAAATGAATGAATACTGGATCAGGGAATAAAGGAGCTTAATGTTGTGAGAGAATACATGGGAGGAAGTAACAGTACGATTAATGGAAGCAAGGATTAATGTTGGGGCCAGGCAAATACTTTTAGATACCACATAAATGAAAACGTTCTTGGTAAATGCAGGTGATAACCATTACAAGAGAACAGATTTTTACACAATCTGAGATTAGAGTTGAGTTATAGACTTTAATTTTGACCCAATTCGCCTCTCGAAAAATGAAAAAAAATGAGAGAATCATAAAACAGAATCACCGCAAATGAGAAAAAAATGCGAGTTTATGGCTTCTTAGGTGAGGTTATTTTCCGTCCTAAAAGGTTATTACTCAAGTTAAATGGGCTGATACCCCTTTGAAAAGGTTGGTAATTCCCAACTTGGCATTATGGTCGAGGGTAACTTCGCTTGAAAGAACTTCCATAGCTTATGAACATACTGGAGATCTTTGACTAGCGAGAATTAATTATAGGTGGACATTAATTTGAAAGGAAAATCCGAAAAATGCTGTACATATTCCACATTCACAAATGTGAGTAGAATGATGGGTAAATATAACGATGCCAAGCCATCCAAGCTCTTCGACGCAGATGATCGGAGAGCGACGGCGTCCGGACCAACCCAAACTCTCTTCACTTCCTTTAATATTTTTCTGCAGCCAATGAACCATCCTCAATCCTCCCAGGGGGTGAATATAGCCCCACGAGCTTGGATCATGTTGGCACTCTCTCACGAGATTCGTCATTCCTAAAATATTAGTAGTATTATTTACTTATACTTAAGATTAGTATTATTATTTAACTGAGAAACTAAAAACAGGGGATTTAAAGGAAGAGTAGTGCGTTCATCTCTCGACCATTAGCAAGGGCACAACTGACGAAATTACAAATAAGTTTATCTTTAGGATACCTTAGAAAAATAAAATAGGAAAAGACCCCCTCCCCCGGGAAAATACATCGACAAAAAGAACGAAAAAAGTGCAAAAAAGAGGTCTAGCCCTCTCAGGAGCTTGAACACGCAACCATCAACCCAAATAATTAAATAACATCAAGGAGACCCTCCCCCCCTCCACCTAAAACTCAACTAGACTCCTACACACTCAATCCCGTGTGCCGGAATTGCTCCTAATGACTCGAGACAGGTGGTAGCGAACCTACCGTCACAGTACTAGGACAGACATTCCTTACGGAGCCCTCCCCAACAATCCGAGAATAGGAGCTTCAACCAAAGAGTCTTACTATCTGGGGGACTGATCAATCTTGGCATTGGTAAAGAGGGAATTTAGACCAGGTTGTAAAGAAAAGTCCGAAGAGAAAGTAATAAAGTTATGGGAGAAATATGAAGGAAATATGCTGACTCGAAGCATTAACAAAACGAAACCAAGGTTTAACAGAGGGGCAAAGATGATTATGAGAAAAGAGGAAGGGGTAGGATAAACATGAGAAATAGAATTTTTGAAAATAAACGTGATAAAGAAGTTCGTCATCCAAGGATGCTCAGGATTGGTAGAACGATTCTGGCGCTTTTGTGTTTAGGGGACACAAAGCAAAAATGGCTGGTGACGTCACCAACCAGAAAGGTCGAATGGTCACTATGACTCCATAATAATATTCTGCTTCGCTCGGACTTGGTTTAGCAAATTTATAAAGACATAAGAAATTTCTATCCTTTAAAATAATAACTTCTTGCTGCTACTTTACTTTTCATTTTCACTAAATCAGGTTCAATCGGTCCATTACATTTTCTTAGGTTAAGGTTAGGTTAGGTTATATAACCCCCTAAAATACCAAAATCGGGAGTTTTGTTTTTATAAGAAAAACGCGTTTTTAAGCTATTCGTTCACACTCGTGGATCACATAGCTGTCTCACAAGCAACCACCCTGGTGACGTCACCAGCCAATTTTCAAGTCTCTATGAATAGTCATACAAGAAGTGCCATGTACTCAGATATTGAAAATGTACAAGACATTTGTCAACGGTAATAGGCTCAAGGCGACTATACACCCTCCACCTCTTCTACGCACAAAGTTGTACTATCTCGTAATTCTGAAGTAACCCGTCAATGTATATGAAAAAAATACCCGGTTCTGAACCTCAGTCTGTAGGTTTGGCTAAATTTTCTATTACTGCCATTTCCATTTCATTTGGTTCATTATTCACGTTCTTTTGTCATATCTTTTTAGTCGCATGAAGGCGACTCTATAAGTTATTATTTCGGTAGGTCGAAATGTAACCATTTTATTTTTCATTGAGTTTTTGAAGGTCGTAGACTCATATGTTTTGCTTATTGAGTTTGTTTTTATAAAATCTTCACTTGGTTGACAAAAATCACATTAATATCGCGAGAATTTTGATAAAGAGCATTCGAGTGTTGATTCGTATGGGCGAAATCGATGAATGTTGCCGTTTTTATGAGATAGAATGAAGTCCATTACTCCTCTCCCTTCCCTGGCCCCCCAAACATTGAGTATGGCTTATTTCTTGTCACATCACTTTTCTATTGTCAGTTAATTCGATTTTATTCCATCTTCCTCCTCATCTTCTCACGCTAAAACATCGAGAATAGTTTCTTTCCTTTCTTATAGTGATTCGACTCAAGGTTGTACATTTTTTATTCTTTTTCGTGACCGTATCGTGGCTAACCTCGATGCGCGCCCGAGAGAAAAAGAGAGAGAGAGAGAGAGAGAGAGAGAGAGAGAGAGAGAGAGAGAGAGAGAGAGAGTAACAAGGAGTCACAAGGAAAAAAAGTACCCTAGAAGATCTTACGGTCCATTCAATGAGGATACCTTTGGACTAGCAGTCGAGCGGGCACATCTCTGCTCAAATGCTTTACGTCCTTAAACGGCCACTTTTCAAGACTCTGTCTAGTCTAGACTTGAACTGGTCAACAGATTCACTGTTAACAACTTCCACTGGAAGTCCGTTCCAACTACCGCAGATACTGTACGTGAAAAGTTTTCCACACAGATCGCGGTTGTAACGCTTCAGTTCAAGTTTAAAGCCGTGATTTCTTGTTCTGTTCTCAGCAAGTGGGAAAATATCCCAGTAGTCAACATTGTCGAACTCTCGAAGTATTTTCAAAACTTCGATGAGCTAACCACGCAGTCTACGAGTTTCCAACGAGAACAGATCTAATTCCCTTAATCTATCTTCATAACTTTTATGTCTGATAGAGGGAATCAGTTTGGTTGCCCTGGCTTGCACGCGTTCCAATCTCGCAATGTCCTTTCGAGATATATATATATATATATATATATATATATATATATATATATATATATATATATATATATATATATATATATATGATATGTTTGTTAATTGATAATACGTTTGTTAATTACTTTTTTTAAAAATTTTGAAATAATTAAGAGCACGCAACTTAGGTCTGTTGACCTTGTTGAACTTTTGTCTGCCCAGAGTTAGTTTCCATTTTCTCAAAGTGCTGGAAAAAGACTGGCTATTCTACCCCTTGAGAATAGAGCTCAGATTCGTAATAATATCTCTACAAACAAAAGCTGTCGATAATGAAATCAAATTAGTGCGATTCGACAAGAGAGATACCATAACCCTCTCATCAAAATGGGTGTTATTTGATCCCCCCCAGGATGGAAGCTTTTCTATTAACTGTCAATAAATATTTTTCCCCTTTCCATCTCACTTACTTTCCATTACTCTCATACATGAACTCTTCATAGGAAAAGAAAACACCCTCCATGTTACACTGCTAGAGCGATCCTTTTCTTTACCAACGCGAAAACTCACTCTAATCCCATTAGTCTCACTGTATACGTAAAGAAAATAAGCGTTCCTTATCTTCTTCCAAGCATGCAGGTGGATATGAAGCTACAAATCTTCCACAGATCCTCCATTTTCAAAACTTTCATTACAGATCTATGTTACAAACTTTCTAGTGGAGATGCTCAGCTTAAGTTTCGTTTTTGAGACTTAACTCAAAAACTTGAATCAAAAACACAGGGTGATAGTCTTCACTAACATTTTGTAGGTCTTCCACTCATTACCGAGCTTTTGCTTCTCCTCGCCCACAATTTTGCTGGTATTACACTCAGTAGCGAGCTTTTTTTGCTCCCTCACGATTGTGAAAGGCTTTCATTCAATATTAAGCCTTTTGGCTCAATCACGAAGTTGTAGGTCTTTAACTCAAGATCGAGCATTTTTTATCACTAACGGTCTTCTAGTATCGAGTTTTTTGCTCACTCACGATTTTGAAGGTCTTTCACTTAGTGCCCCATTGCAAGGTGGATTAGGATCAACAAAGGCGCCTCAAAAATGAGTGTCATGAGAGTCCTATGAAGTCTCGCAGTCGACACGCAGAAATAATTAAGCACCTGAAATTAATCTACTGAAATTGTATAACATTTTGTCCTATAATCATGTAAATAATATATGCAAGTACTATATTCTTGTAAGAGCTGTATGGGCAAAAATGAATTGAGACGCTTTCACACGGTCACACGTATACACGACCAAAAGGCGTTCTCGCGCTATCTTTGCTGACCATTTGGGCCGCGCCGAAAATTTTGGGAGACACCGAAACAGTTGTGCAGATATATTTATCAAATACGCCAAACTGAGAAACAAGAAAGACGCTGGGCCTTTGTTTATTGTCACAGAGCCGTGAAACACGAAATCTTATTTCTACTTATCTTTGTCCCCAAGTTAAAATTATCTAACAGAGGCCTAAATAAAAACTCCCTGCTCATTTTCTCTCTATCCCCTTGTACGCATGAATAAAATTTCCATTCAAGTAAGCTCCGCCCAAATCGCATGATTGGCAAACATTGGGCCACGCTTACATTTTTCGACACGTTGACCCTTTGCTGACCATTTGGGCCGCGCCGAAAATTTTGGGAGACACCGAAACAGTTGTGCAGATATATTTATCAAATACGCCAAACTGAGAAACAAGAAAGACGCTGGGCCTTTGTTTATTGTCACAGAGCCGTGAAACACGAAATCTTATTTCTACTTATCTTTGTCCCCAAGTTAAAATTATCTAACAGAGGCCTAAATAAAAACTCCCTGCTCATTTTCTCTCTATCCCCTTGTACGCATGAATAAAATTTCCATTCAAGTAAGCTCCGCCCAAATCGCATGATTGGCAAACATTGGGCCACGCTTACATTTTTCGACACGTTAAATAACATCCAAAGTAGACTCCGACAAAGAGTAAGGAGTTCCGTCGTCAGTAACAAGGTCAACTGTAAGCTCGATAAGAGGAAGTGTAAGCCAAAAGTAGACCTCGACATTAGTAGGCCAGCATAAATTCTCGACATACACCCAACGAATTCATTACGACTAGGCCTAGCTAGCCTCCGTCTGGGATTTCCTTCTCCTCTTACCCAGCCTACAACGCCAAAATCAGACAAGAGAATAGTCATCCCTAAATAAAGTCAGCCTAAGGTTAGCGCTCAGTAACTAATTACCCCGAAACGTGCTACATTGCATTGAAGAAACTCGTACCCCATAACTGAGCCTTCAATCACCTATAAATGGTAACCCGTACCACTATAACTGATAACCTCGTACGACCTACACATTCAATATCGAGTTTTTTTGCTCATTCAAGATTTGTAGGTTTTCCACTTAGTATCAGGCTTTTTTGCTTACTCACGATTTTATTGGTTTTCACTCTGTATCGAGCTTTTTGCTCACTCACGATTTTGTAGGTCTTTCACTCAGTATCGAGCTTTTTTGCTCAATCAAGAGCCTTTTTGCTTACTCACGATTTTCACTCTGTATCGAGCTTTTTGCTCACTCACGATTTTGTAGGTCTTTCACTCAGTATCGAGCTTTTTTGCTCATTCAAGATTTGCAAGTTTTCCACTTAGTATCCAGCTTTTTTGCTTATTCTCGAAATTGTAGGTCTTCCACTCAGTATCGAGTTTTTTTGTCGCTCACGATTTTTTAAGGTCTTCTACTGAATATCGAGTTATGTCTCACTCACGAGTTTGTGTCTTCCACTCAATATCGAGCTCTTTTGATTAGTTACAATTTTGTAGGACCTCCATTCAGTATCGATCTTTTTTGCTCAGTCACGATTTTGTAGCTCTTCCACTCAGTGTCTTGCCTCTTTCTGTCACGATTTTGTAGCTCGTCCATCCAGTTTCCAAGCTTTTTCCTATTTTATAAATTTGTAGGTCTTCCACGCTGTATAGAGTTTTTTTTCTCATGCACGATTTTGTAGGTCTTCTACTAGGTATTGAGCTTTTTAGCTCTTTCATGATTTTCTAGGTCTTCCACTAATATCGAGATTTTATGCTGTCATGTTTTTTAACTCTTCCATTTTGTATCGAGCATTTTGCTATCACGACTTTGTAGGTATTCTACGCTGTATAGAGCTTATTTGCTCTTGTAGGTCTTGCACTCAGGTTAAAACTTTTTTTCAGTCAGGATTTTGTAGGTCTTGCACTCAGTAACGAGTTTTTTTGATGTCCCAATTTTGTTTAACTATCAGGCAGTATCAAGCTTATTTCTCAGTCACGATATTTTAGGTCTTCCACTCGGTATCGAGATTTTTGCCACTCACGATTCTATAGGTTTCCACTCAGTATCCATCTTTTGCTCACTCACGATTTTGTAGGTCTTCCGCTCAGTAACGAGCGTTTTTGCTCACTCACGATTTTGTAGGTCTTCCACTCAGTAACGAGCTTTTTGCTCACTCACGATCTTAACGCTCTGTCATTACGGTCTATTGCTTGCTCATTATTAACAATTGTAGCTATTTGTCTTCAATATAAACTTTATTTTTATTCCTGATTCACTAATTGTTTCCCCTTTTGCTCACATTTATTCCCTTTCTCACTCATCGTAAAATTATTTGCTCATGAGTAAGTCTTAACTTCTGTCTCACTACATTTATTCTGTTTCCCCTTAAATGAGGGGAGGGAGATTTATTTGTTCAATTGGTATAATTATGAAAATTTTGTATGTGTTTGATTTCTTTCATTTCTGTAAATAAATCATTAATTTTTAATGTTTCTCCTTCGCCAAAGAGAAAGAGAGTAATCCCACCTTATCTCCTTTGATTCTCCCTTCCATGGTATCAGAATTAACGTCATTTCTTATATAGCCTTCGTTAGATTTCACATTTTCATTTCTTCTTTACATCTCAGATCAGATGACCAACCGACCGCTACCATACTCTCCAAGTGGTACTTCTAATTTCTGTTCCCTTCTGAAGTATCCCATTTGGGCAAATGCACATTTGCTCTTTTCCACAGACTCACGATTGCACTTCTCAATCACATATGCGGAAGTTTAAGGTCATATTTCTCCCTTCTTGGTCCTACCAACTGGCAACCATGTTTTTAGTCGCGTGGTCGCAACTCTACAAGTTATTATGTCGGTCAGTAGGTCGTCGGTCATATGGTAACCATTTTACTTTCCAATGAGTCTTTTGTCAATAACATCATAACTATTGACCCAATTCTAACGAAAGTTGAAACCCTTATGTTGTTTTACATTCTCTTTCGAATGATATAATTGTCAAGGTCCTTCCAAGGTTAGCCTGGGAATTATTAAAAGAAAACTAACTATGGGTTGGATTAGCCCACTTGTCGAAAGTTTTGAAGGTCTTAAGGTCATAAGTCAGCATAATTCAGAGCATGCGACTTACGTCTGTTGACCTTGTTTGTATGTAGGAGCCATTTGTGTGCTCATTCTTTTGAACGAACTTTGAGATGCCATCTCTCAGTCATTCCCTTTGAGTTTGGCACTTGTAGCACTTATACTCATGGTCGCTGTTATTTTGCGTCTCCATTTCCTATCACTTTATTCGTTTGTCCACTTTTTATTACTTATCCAGTGCTTAAAACCCGGTTTTATTACCCAGTTTCCCCTATTTCCTAAAAACCCGGGGGTAGGGGACCCACAGGTTGACTTGTGGCGACACACCTGACAAAAGCCCGGGATGTTTCCTCATCTCTTATGGAAGCCCTCGAGAACATCTTCCTCCGCCCTCACACGAGGAAGACCTTCTCCGCCCTGGCTGCCACGAAGGGGGAAGAGGGAGTCTCACCACAGGATGCCACGGTGCCATCTGGTGCAGCGTAGTACAAACTGACGAACCCACCGCTATCTGCAAAAACGAAGAGTGGTAATGGTCTGGACTTACTGGTGGCATTGTCGCAGAAGTACCTTAGTACTTTAAGATATGATTTAAAATTATAATTTGCGATAATTTGCATGTCTAAACTTCAATTAATTTAGCCCTTTTATATTTTTATCTCCAGGGAGCTTTTCAAATTAAAGCTAAATTTCATTTGCGATAATTGACGTCGAATCAAGAGTTCGGTTAATTATAAAGTGCTAATACAATAATATTACGTCTTTTTTTTATATACATACTAGTAAGTAAAAATATCTTGGAGGCACTGATTTCACTGGATGAGAGGGGGAATAATTTGTATTTATTTCCATTTTTTCCATTAATTCTTAAAATCCATTCAGATTTTGACTTTAAACGATGAGATGACCAACGTCCTGAGACCTAGACTTAACTTCGTCTTTTGTTAACACTCATCTTCAAACAACAAACCTCATATTGCATAATTGAAACCCTGTACTAATAGACTAATTCTGGCTACTCCTAAATTATAACGTTAATTTGGCCTAGAACATTATTACGGTGTTGTCTTTATGGCCAAGTCGAGTTAAAGCCCCAATTTTTACTATGGGTGAAGTTATGCCGCGTTGACATGTATGGTCAGGCGCTTTGCGGTGGGTGCCATAATTTGCAGAAAACCATGGTTAGGATCCCACGTTCACCTTTACGTCCCTACTGATAAAGCCTTCACCTCCCACTAACATGGTAACAACAACACTAATTGCAGAGCGGTGTCAAAAACCTGTAGATAGAACAGTGTAGGGAATATGGCGATATAAAATAAAGAACATAGGGTAAGGCAAGTTGCAAGCACCTTCTTTGTATCGCCAGGAGCAGAGTAATAACAACATAATTTGACTGATAAGTAAAGTCACAATGGCCTGTCAGAGCTCATCTGAGTCAATCAAAGAGGTTAGCAAGAATCATCCATTTTCCCCAAATAATTTATCCACACAATTGCTTCCGAAATAATGCTTCTAAGGCATCACAAATCAAAGATTTGTCAAAAACTAAATCATGGTTACAATAAACGAGTATACATCAATATTAAAATATATACATTTGGCCCAACATAAACCTCAAAACCTCCCATAATCTTCTTTCCGCATCCATATATCTAACTTGTCCTTAAGCACATTTAAACTTAGACTACTCACAACTTCATGAGGTAATTTATTCCAGAAGTCTACCACTCTAGTATTACCATCCAGAACCAATGCTTGATAATATCCAATATCAATCCCAGATTTTTTTTAAAAAGCTTAATCAAATCCCCTCTTTCCCTCCTACCTTCAAAGGAGAGCAAATTCTGTCTATCTACATATTTAAAGTGCTTCTAGGAAAGTATCCTTTTTGTTTCCCTCTTCTGCCCTGACTCTATTAAGTTAAAATGTCTAAAATGTGGGGACCATGCCTGTATACCAAGCTCAAGATGTGGCCTAACTTACGAGTTATAGAGTTTAAAGCTAACCTTCTAACTTGTGTAACTAACATGTCTCTTAAGCCCAACACTATTCGCTATATTTTTTCATCAATACACTGCTTAGAAAATATCAGTGAACTATCTATAACTACTCCTATGTCATTTTCATTCTCTACTGAGTTCACCCAATGCCCATCCCTTTCATAGCTAAATTCTTTATTATCTCTTCTTATGTGCCCAGGATACTAATTTATTCAATTCATTCTGTACTTTAAAATTTCTCTGAACTATTTTTGTGTCATCAACAAAAATAGATACCATGGTATAAACTACCCCTCAAAGATCATTAATGTATATTACAAATAGTTCGTTCATGTCGTATGGATTTCACACGTCCTTTTGTGAAAGGTGTGGGCCCGGGAGAAGGCGTGACCTTATTCAGGCTCCTGGGTTGGATTACTCTTAGTGTGTTTTTTCTGTTCCTCGGCCTATTCAGTGTAGTAGGAACTATCTGACATCACCCTTGGAGTCATTGAAGCACACAAGCCTCCGCACGACGACAACGTGGTAATCCAGATCGCGGAGTGTTCTGCCGTTGAGGACTTGGCAGGGTTTTGAATTCTAAACTATAAAATTTCTAAATGCCAGAGATTAGCGTGACCTCCACGTATACTTTGCATTCAACTGCACATCTTCTACTTCTTTCTTTTCCATCTACATTTTCTTCTATTCTTCACACTGGGCTTAACACAGCATACGTGGGACAGGGGCACTAGAAATTGAATAAATAGACAGGATATAGTACACACTGTGGTTCGAATTCCACGTAAAGCTGTAGGTCCACCGACCACCTTGGTCTCCTTTTAATCTTCCACACTACTTCAAACTTTGCTATTCCCCTTTCGTTTTCCTCTTCCTCTCCCTGTCTCCCTCTCTCCTATCCAGAAGTCCAACAGGACTCTGGAGGGAGAGGGAAGACTGGGAGGGTCTAGTGCCCTCTCCCCCTCTGGTCATCTTAGGATGACCGGAGGGGGAGGGGGAGGGGCTTTGCGATCTATTCTATCTCCACTTTCTAGATGTTCCAAAATCCTTTTAACTATTTTCTCTAGAGTTTTACATACTATTTGCATCGTCTTATTTCCCTTCTTGAAGGGAAATAGTTATAAGGTATTTCTCAAAACTCTAGTGATCTAATATATATCTTTTCAATGGATACTGCAATACTTTCTACCCCTTCTTTAAGTATCCTAGAATGGATGTTATCAGGGCCAGAGCCCCTGTTAACATTTAACTCAATTATATGCCTTTTAATGGTTTCCTTGTCTATATTAATGTACTCAATACCTCTTTCTCCAACTCTGCAACAGCATATATTAAACTGTTTAGGTTCTCTTCTGTAAATACTGAAATATAAATGTACTCAACTATTTCCTTTCAGTTTCTCGCGCAGCCTCTTCGTATTTAATAGGTCCTAATTTTATCTTTGCTAGATTTTGTATTTATTTTATAACTAAAGAATTTTCTTGCATCTTTGTTACTATTTTGAGCTAATTTAACTTCTGATACCCTTTTGCTTTTCTTTACAATCATATTTAGCTCATTCCTAGTCAATTTATAATTTTTAAAATTTTCAACACTATTTTCTACCTGTAATTTCTGGTATGCCATTTTCTTCTGGGAAATTTTTCTAGTTATCTCCTGATTCCACCATAATTGTTTCCTTTTTTCCAAATGTCCTTCATTGGGGTATATGGCTCTTGGACAAAATTTAACACATGCTTAAAAGTATTCAACATCCCCAAAGCATTTTTATCTCTGAATTCTACTTAACAATCTACAAACTTTAGCAAGTTTCGAAACTTTCCATCCTCCTCCGTATGAAAATTTGGAAGTTGGATAGCATTTTCAGATAGTCTATCTTACTCAGGCTTTATGTTAAAACAAACTATCTGGTCATTATTACCTAATGCTTCGCAATCAATCAGTTTCTGAACCAAATAATCATTGCTTGAAAGTACTAGATACAAAGTATTGGCAACCTTCTTTGGCTAATTAACGAATTGAGTAAAAGAATTATCCTAAAAACTCTTAGCCATTGTCAGGCCCAAGAAAAACTCAATCAAGCAGAACTTTTAGGTCACCCACTTGCAATAAAGCCAAGCTACATCCCCTACACCTCCAAATCCACATTTGTTGAAAGGAAAGTGTGATTTAGTTTTCGGTTAATGAATATCTGACATGCTTCATTTTAATATCATATTGAAGACGGTCTAATTAAAAAAACTGCTAAAATTTTGAGTTTTAGAATCTGAACTAGCCATTACCTCGACAACACATTTGGGAATTTCAAGGATTTAAATTATTAAGGTATTACAGGTTCTACAAAATGAACCATAAATGACAAAGTCAATAAGACAGAACCACTAAAGTAATTTGAAACAGGACATAACGAGGGGAAATTGAAAATCCTATAAAATGCGAACACTGCAAATAGCATAAATTGTATCAAGGTCAAGTTTGGAGTTCTGAATGCATTCTGGAATTGATAAATTTAGGAAGAAGAACCCCAAAGATGTACTGATGTTTTTTGATGCTTTCTTATCCTTTTACCATTGGAATTATGAAGACGAGAATCATCTTGGACGCCTTTTAAAGGCTTGCGTTTGTCCTCTCCTTCAGAATCAGCGGCCGGGCCCTGAGAGGGGTGGAGATGCCCGGCCAAAAACCGCTACAGTCGAAGAGCCTTCCCACGGCGCCAATCGTGTACGCCGCGTTTCTCCCTGAAGCAAATATAATTATGTTGTATAAGATTAAATTTTTGTGTTAATATTTATAAATCGTAACCACTTAAAAACAAATTTAATCACTCTGATTATGTCAAACACATTATTTGCGAATTCATCTATACAGAATTTATTGAGTGGTCGATGTTACTATTGATATAATGACAGTTTGAATTTTAATATTTTTTTCTCTTATTTAATTGGGATGACGTCACAGTGGAGAAGTATCTTTGCCCCCCCCTTCCCAATTATTAGTGACGTCACATCGTGTACAAAATCTCGACTGAACTCACTTCGTCACCTTTATCCCCATGTGCATCTGTTTTGAATCGTTAAGCTTTGCGTTATAACTGGTAGTGGATATAAATTATATTTCGAAGACCAGGTAAAAAAAAGGTTCACAATGCCCCTAAACGTGCACATGATTTTTTTCTTGAGGTTATTTATCTAAATCTGCTCTTCATTTTTGGTGGTCGTAAAGCGAAATGCGGCAAAATCGGAGCTTGTTTTGTGCTTTCGAGTTGTTTATACTAAGAGTTAATTAAAAAAATCGACGGTATACAAAATGTTTGTATAGTTACACCAACTAGTAATTTGAAAATTGAAGGTTAGGCTATGCTATTTGAGGATATTTTTTCTTGAATAATTTTTTGTGCTTTGTTCAAATCTGTTCTTCATTTTCGGCGGTCGTAAGGTAAAATTACCCCCAAATCGAGGTTTATACCGAATTCGACCGAATTGCATAGAACTCTGTTTTCTTCCATTTCGCATTCCAACCGCTAAAAAAGAAGAACGGTCTTTGAACAAAACACACAAAAATAATGCTACAACAAGTAATAAAATGTACAAAATAGTGAATAGAGTAGGTAAAAAATAATCAAATTTTGGTATTCTTAGAGAAATAGGACAAATTCTTTCTAGATACCTAATAATTAATGTAAAATACTTTCTACGAATGATGGAAACAGCCTAAATATAAAATAAAATGGCCACCCATATGAACTAAATTTCTTTAGAAATTAATAGAAAATGGGTTTTAAGGATAGCAATTATAATATATAATTCCATAAATCGACTTCCTCGCCCATTCAACTATAGATCCTTGAAATAAATCATCATGTCATATCCTCACTTATTCCTCATTAAGAATTATTCCCCATGTTGTGATCAGGTAGGTATGTTGTTTAAATGTAGTATCCTTCCCACATCTCCATTACTGAGTCCTGTATTCTATGACTGGTTTCATTGTGACTTTGTTGCTCTCTCAAATTATTTGTTTTTTATTGACTGGAAAAGTGAATTCTATGGTTGTAATCCTGACGTCTGTTTTTCTAAGTTCACTAATATTTTTTGTTAAACTCTTTTAATAGCTGTGTCCAGATTAAGTCGTCCATGTCCCTTAATGAATCCTGTATTCTATGACTGGTTCCATTTCGAATTTGTTGCTCTCTCAAATTATTTGTTTTTTCAAATGATGATCACTTGGTTCAGGAATTGACCGTCGGGGAAGCATTGGAAAATAGTGATCATCAGATGGTCCGTTTTAACTTAGGAATAGTGAAAGGTACAACATCAACAAACCTCCACAAAAACTCCAAATTTTTATATGAGATGTGGGACACTTTTAAGACTATATTAAACATAGTCCAGGAGCAGTGTATTCCAATGAAGGCTATTAAGAAGAAATTTAAGAAGCCGTTGTGGTCGAATCACAAGATAGCTAGGAAAATTTCTGAGAAGAAAAGGGCATACCAGAGATTACAGAGAGAAAGTACTTTTGAGAATTTAAATCATTATAAGTTGACCAGAAATGAGCTAAATAAGATTATTAAGAACATCGAAAGTGTGGCAGAAATTAAATAAGCTCAAAATACTAATAAAGATCCAAGAAAATTCTTTAGCTATTATAGAATTAATAACAAATCTAACAGTGATCAAATAGGGCCTATTCGATATGAAGGGGGTTGAAAGAATCTGATGAGGTAATAGTAGAGGTTCTTAATGATCATTTTTCTTCAGTATTTACACAAGAGAATTCAGATGAATTAATTAATGATAATTCTAGGTCAATGGAAGTAGTGTTGAATATCATTAATATAAACAGGGAAATAATTAAAGGGCTTATATTGGAGTTAAATACTAGTAAGTCATCTGGCCCAGACAACATTCATTCTAGGTTACTCAAAGAAGGTGCAGATAGTATTGCAGGAGCTCTTGAGAAGATATATACTAGATCACTAGAGTTTGAAGAAATACCTAATGATTGGAAATTAGCGAATGTAGTGACATTTTTTTAAAAAAGGAAGTAAAGATGACCCGAATAACTTTAGGCCAGTAAGCTTAACTTCTATAGTTTGTAAAATTCCTTGAGAAGATAGTTAAGAAGGGTATTTCTGACCATCTAGAGTGTCGTAGGTTAATAAATGATGCTCAGCATGGGTTTAGAAGAAGTAGATGGTGTTTAACAAATTTACTGGATTTTATGGATTATGTTACTTAACAATTAGATAAGGGAGAGAATGTAGATGTAATTTACTTAGATTTTAGCAAAGCTTTTCATAAGGTTCCACATAGGAGACTAGTTCACAAATTAAAAGTGCATGGGATGTGTGGTAAAGTTTTGAATTGGATAACTGGATGGCTGAAAGGCAGGAAACAGAGAGTTGTGCTGAATGGGGTAAGGTCACAGTGAAGGGACGTTATCGGTGGCGCATCTCAGGGATCCATTCTAGGCCCTTTTTTATTCATAGTTTAAATAAATGATTTTGGGGAGGCTGTAAATAGCAAAGTGTCAATTTTTGCTGATGACACTAAATTGGTAGCTGTAGTCAAAGAAGTTGAGGGTAGCTTTAGGGTGAAGAGTGACTTAAATAAGTTATTAGCTTGGGCTCAGAAGTGGTAGATGACTTTTAACCTTAAAAAAATGCAAAGTTCTTAACATGGCATGGGATAATAGGGAATTTAGCTATGAAATGGATGGGCATTGGCTGAATTCAGTTGAGGATGAGAAGGACTTAGGCGTAGTAGTAGATAGGTCACTAAAGTTTTCAAAGCAGTGTATTAAGGCAAAAAATAGAGCAAATATTGTGCTAGGATACATCAAGAGGAATGTTACCTACAAGAGTAAAGAGGTTATCCTTAAACTCTACAACTCGTATGTTAGGCCACATTTAGAGTACTTGTATACAAGCATAGTGACCACATTTTAGACATGACATCAACCTGCTAGAGTCAGTACAAAGGAGGGCAACACAAATAATACCTCCCCTGAAGCACCTTGAATATGAAGATAGACTGAGGGTATTAAATATATTCTCATTTAAAAGACGATGTGTGAGGGGAGATATGATTGAGCTTTTTAAAATCTGTTCTGGGATGGATAAGTTGGATTTTAGCAAGTTATTTGAGTTGGCAGGTAGTAATAATACTAGGGGTCACCACTTAAAAATTAAAAAAAAAAGGAGGTGCAGGTTGGATGTTAGAAAATATTTTTTCACCAATAGAGTGGTAGATTACTGGAATAGTTTACCATCTGAGACGGCAGACAGTCCAAACTTGAATGTTTTCAAACGTAGATTAGATTTTTATATGGGGAGGGAGGGTTAATTCTTAGGGATGGGGGATTCTGGACTCATTCCTTTGGAGACAGTTTTTTTATTAGTGTATATTACGATTGATTTGGATTTTGACGAGTCTTGATGATGATGCTTTTTTGTTTTTGACAAATTCCTGTGTATGGTTCGAATTGTATATTGTAAATGCATGATCTGACACAATCTTATGGATGCATTTTGTGGGTGGGTTTTGACAGATGCGGATGACCTTTAATAGCCCCCTGTGACTTTTTGTCATCCATGTAATTATGTATTTTATGTATGTATGTAAAACACCATGGGACAGAAACATATGTAATGCCCTTCTTACAAGGCAGAAAACCTCTGCATGGATACACTATAAACATGTCATGTCTTTGCTTGGTCGTAATTCTCCTCAAGCAGTACAGGCCTGGCTACAGTTTAGAGATGCTAACATATCATATAAAGATAATGTAAGGAGAGTACTATCCGAATATAAATATTCCTTGTTAACTAATAATAATCCCAAACGCTTTCATTCCTACTTGAGAAAAAAGAAAGTTAATCAACCATCTGCTGGTCCCCTTCTAGTGAATGGATCTTGGTTCAGTGATGGTGAGGTGATGGCCAATCATTTGGTGTTTGTAGAAGGTTTTCCGCATGACCCGTTTGTTCACCAAGTAGCTCATAGCCGTTTTGTCTTCAATGACATATCAGTTCAAGGATATTTTTTCTGCCCTCAACAACTTAAAGCCCTCCTCTAGTTGTGGTCCGGAGGGTCTTCCCTTTATTGTTTTTAAGAAGTGTGCAGCTGCCTTGTTTTCCTTTATACCTTATTTTTAATTCAAATATCTCATCGATGCTTGTACCAATTCAGTGGAAATCAGCCAATGTTATGCCTTTATTTAAAGGTGGTATGCACTCTGACTAATTACAGACCCATAAGTCTAACATCTATTTGCTCTAAATCGTTTGAAAGGATTAATGTTGGCCAAATATATAATTATTTAGATTAAAATTCTCTTATCTCACCTATGCAATTTGGTTTTCGTGCTGGTTTGTCAGTGAGTGATCAGTTATTGATTACATAGGATTATGTGAGTCATTATATGGATTCTGGTGTAGCTGTTGATGTGCTTTACTTTGACTTCCGAAAGGCATTCGATGTAGTCAATCATAGAATTTTGATGGATAAGTTGTCTCTACTTGGTATTGGCAATCCTCTTCTTGGCTCAATTGGTGATTTCTTGATTGGAAGAAATTTCAAGGTAGTGTTCCATGGTTCTTCTAGTCATTTTATTGACACTGCCAGTGGTGTCCCACAAGGTTCAGTGTTGGGCCCTGTTCTATTTCTTGTTTATATTAATTATGTTACTGATAGTTTTAGAAGTAGATTGGTCCTATTTGCTGATGATCTTAAGCTTAATTTTGCCTGCCTTTTAGACAAGCCTGAAGGTCATAATGCTAATATGCAGTTACAAAATGATATTTCTTTACTATATAATAGAAGCAAGTCTTGGGGTCTAAAATTTTCTTTTAATAAGTGTGTCAGGCGTAATTTTTGTCGATTTAATTCGTTTCTTGGCATTTTGGTTGACTCCTCACTTAAGTTTCACTTACATGTTATAGAGGTATATATCAAAGCCAGTGGTGTTGCAAACTCCATTCTTAGAGGTACGATCTGTCGCTCCCCTGATTTCATGACCCAAATATTCATCTCTCATATTAGACCAATTATTGACTTTGGTAGTGTCTTGTGGAACACTGGATATTTGGGTGATTCACGATTGCTCGAATGAGTTCAGAGGAAATGGAAAAAACAGATTGCTGGACTCTTGTTTTACTCCTATGCTGAGCGATTGTAAATTAAGGGGAGATTGATTTGCGCTGATATGATCTTTATGCCACGTTTCGCAACAAATGTTAGATCTCGCTTTTTCTCTGTTCGTTGGCTGCTAGAGGCAGCTCCTCCGCCTAGCTTGGTAGTACAGTGTGAACACCATTCCCTCACGTCGTTTAGCCCGCCGTCTGATAACATTTAAAGAAATTTCTTTAAACTTGAAAACGGTCCGGCGGATTCGGATTATCTTCTCGAGGCCGATATCGGATTTGGGGAGAGCATTGAGAAATTGGAAGACATCATCCCGTTAAAAGTGGATATGGAAGCAGGCGATAGGAGCTATGTAGATCAATAATGAATCCCCTGTTTTTTATTGGTAAGTCTATTATGCAAAGCACACTTTTGGAAATTCATCTATATGGAATTTATTAAGCGGTCGATGCTACTATTATTATAATAACTGTTTGAATTTCAGTATTTTCTATTCTATACTTGTGATGACGTCACATTGGAAAAGTATTTTGGCAAAAAATATATAGTGACGTCACATTGTCTACGTATTTTCGACCGAGCTTACTTCGTCACATTTTCCCCCATTTGTCTCTGTTTTGGATTAGACAGTTTTGCGTTATAATTTGTATTGGGTGTGAAATGTATTTCGAAGACCTTTTTAAAAAGGCTCACAGTGACCCTAATCGTGCCTTGGAAATTTGTTTGGAACACAGTGTAAATCTATGAATTTCTTCGAAAGCATTTGTAAATTGCAATAGTTTTTATTTCGTGCCCATTGGCTCGCGAAATAGGACTCTATTGTTGGTCACGGGCGCATCGTAGAAACGGACGAGTCTAAATTCGGAAAAAGGAAATACCAGTGTGGGCGTATTGTTGACAGTGTATCGTTGTTTGGTGGAATATAGCGAGACTCTAAAAAGAGATTTATTGTGCAGGTGTAAAAATCGATCAGTTGAAACCTTAACTCCCTTAATCAAACCAAGTACAACGATAATATCTGACATGTGGAAAGTATACACTACTATTTGTCAGTTGCTTGGAAATTATACTATACTCATACAACTGTGAATCACTTTGCAAATTTAGTGAATCTCCCAAATCGGTCTATTCATACTCAGACGATCGAAGGTTTGTGGCAGGATATAAAACAGTGGATTCTGCGTTCAGAAAATGGAGATGTTCATTTCCCCCAATATATTGCTCGATATCACTTAATGACTGCACATCCAGATGTTGCTACGCGACAACATTTTTCCTGTCCGCTGTTGCTCAACTTTATCATCCACTTGCTTGTTAAGGTATGTTTTTATTATTAAAATACTTACTTTCTTTTTCATTTCTAGGTGAGGATAGATTAGGTCAGGTCAAGTTACAATATGTCAGGTAATTTTTCCTTGGACTATTTTAGGCTATTTATCTAAATCTGTTCTTCATTTTTAGCGGCCAAAGGTAAAATGTGGCACAATCGAGGTTTACTCCGATTTTGGCAGAATCGGAATCAAACTCTGTTTTGTGGCATTTCACCTCGCGACCGACCCAAAAAGAAGAACAGATTTAGACAAGGGCAAATAAATGCTACCGGAGGAACTAATAAAATGTACAAAAAAGTGATTACGGTAAAGTAAATAATAACCAAAATAACAATTAGGGCTACAAGATACAATAACAAACCAAACAGAAGTAAAACCTCACTTTTTATTAAAACTTGATAGTATTTTAAGTACCCTTACATTTTATTTAAAGGAAATATATTTCCTTTTCTTTTTTACTTTCACCTGAAGCTAACCTTACCTGCACAGCAAGAAAGCCAAGATGATGAGAAGGGCACATGCCGTTACCACGACAACGGTTCCAATGATGATTTGAATCCGGTTGAGGCAAAAGAGCTGTCGCAATGGCACCCTGCGAAGAGCACGAACTTAGTTGATTAGGTAAAAATTTCCAACAAGCGCCTACCAAGAGAGGCATTGGTACCTGGTAAATAAAGGGAAATAGAACTAGACAATATGGAAGTATATGAACGGATTAGGAGAAAAAATAATCAAGGGTAAAAGGAATAGAAATTTATAAATGATGGTTTCTAACAAAAATTTGATGTAATGGTTGAAAAGGAAATGATTTTAATCCAAGGAAAAAGTTCAATACCACAAAAGAGAAAAAAGAGAAATGAAAACAAGAGAAAAGTGAAATAGTAATGAATTGAAACGAAATGAAGAGCAAGAGAGATAAACGATAACAAGAAATGTATGGGGGTTCGTCACCAGTTATGGGGGCACCATTCATGGGGTGCCCGAAGTTAATATATGTCCGAGCGTTCTTGTGTTGTCGTGGTAGAGGATTCAAATACCTTTAATCTTAGTCGGCGGAGAACCTGGTAGGCTGCGCTTGACCAAGGCTTGAGATTAGGTAGACTGGGTAAGAGGATTGATATGGATTACCGGTAGCATGGATATCCCAAACAGAGGAATCTCGGACTCTTTATTGGGGCGTAGAACTCGGGTAGCTTCGGCATAAGAAGAATTATTAACGAGCGTGTAGTGTGTTCAAGCGGGCCTATTTGCCTATTACTCTGTGACGTCTCTCTGAGTCCCTCACTCTTTCTGGCTTCTTCTGTTTTTCAATCCTTCTGATCTCTTTTCCCTCCTGGAGTGTCTGAGTGTGGTGTTATATATTTGTGTTGGAGACAGCGGGCGTGGCCTATTATTATCCAATGATGTTGTTTGGGCGGAGCCTATTCCACTCCATGTTAATTCGTGTCCATGGAGATAGAGATTTGTTTTGTCTCAAATACCAAAGACGCGACTTTGCGTTTCGCAATTTTTTGTTAGCAAATACACTCCGCTACTCTCGTCTACACATGCTGCTAAGCTTGATTGAACAGCTGACCTTTTATTATGGAAATGGGAACCACTTTTGCTTCGATTTACTGTGTATGTGTGTGTACAAGTGCATATGTTTGCTGTCGTGTGAACGTCTCGAATTCATTCTTCTCGCCTCGAGCAAAATGTATATTATTATTTACATAGACGAAAGCTATACATCATATTTTACAAAGATGTTATATATTATTTACACAAAGAGTTATTATTAGACGCGTGTGAGTCTAGTCGCGAGCGACTCTACATCTCAAAAGGTCGGTCGGTCGGTCCCCGTTTTGCTTTTTTTTGTTTTTGTAATAACATCATAACTATTCGGCAGATTCTAACGAAATTTGAAACCCTTATATTGTTTTACATTCACTTTCAAATGATTTAGTTGACAAAGTCATCTCAAGGTTAGCCAGGGAATTATTGTGTTTTGACAATAACATTATTTATAACTATTTGGCTGATTCTAGCGAAATGTGTAACCCTTATGTTATTTTACATTCTCTTTCGAATGATATAATTGCTAAAGTCTTCCCAAGGTTAGCCCGGGAATTATTTTGTTTTGGCAATAACATCATAACTATTCGGCCGATACTCTGCTAGACTAGACTAGGCTATAATATGCTATACTTTGTTAGGCAAGCCTAGAATAGGCTATACTATGCTAGGATATTATAGGCTAGGCTATACTATGCTAAGCTATGCTAAGATATAATGTAAAAGGGTAAGATATACTGTGCTAATTTAGGCTATAAAATACTATGCTAGGAAAACATATAGTATGTTAGGCTAGACAATACTAGGCTATACTTGACTAGAGTATAATAGGATAGTATAAGCTATACTTGTCTAGGATAGTTAATGCTAAGCTAGATTATACTATGTTAGGCTAGGCTAAGCTATGCTAAGCTATAATAGGATAGACAGGGCTATACTATGCTATGCTATGTTAGGCTAGCTAACCAAGGCTATAATAGTCTAGGTTATGGTATGCTATACTAGTCTAGGCTATAATATGATACGCTTTACTATATTATGCTAGGTGTGGTTATGCTAGGATAGGCAATACCAAGCTAGCCTATAGTATCCTAGGCTAGGCTATCGTATGCAAGGATATATTGGCTAAGCTATAATAGCCTATTCTAGCTTGGCTATACTAGGCTAGGCTACTCTAGGCGACGCTAGGCTAGGCTCTGGCATGCAATGCTAAGTCATACATGGTTAGGCTAGGCTAGGCTATAATAAGCTAGACTACATTAGGCAATGCTAGGCTAGGCTATACTATAATATACTAGGTTAGACTATGGTATACTAATCTAGGGTAGGCTATACTAGGATACGATAGACTAGGCTATACTAAGCTAAGGTAGGATAAAGTAGGCTATGCTAGGTTATACTAGGCTAGTTAGATTATATTAAGCTTGGCTAGGTTAGGCCCGGCACAGCTAGGCTATTCCATTTTAGGCTAGGCTTGGCTATACTAGGTTAAAGCAGGGTAGGTTATACTATGCTATGCTATACTAGGCAAGTTTAGGCTAGGCTATTCTAGGCTTTACTAGGCTATGCTATGCTAGAAAATACTACGCTAGGCTATTCTCTACTATGCTATTCTAAAGTATGTGACTACTGGCTATACTATGCTATTTTAGGCTATGCTAGACTATGCTATGCTATACTATTCTGTTCTATGCTATGCTACACTATGCTATAATATACTATGATATGTTATACTATGCTGTGCTATATTATGCAATGCTGTGCTATGCTATACTATGATATGTAATAATATTCTGTAATATACTATGCTCTAATCTGCTATGCTATATTATGCTATACTATGGAATACTGTGTTATTAGTGTGTGTCAATCTTTTCAACGTTCTAATTACTAAAATGAGTTCTGCTCAAAATTTGCAGCCCTACTTATGAATTCTAAAGTTCTTTTTTTATTTTAATATAATTTTAGTTCTACTTGGTTAGATACTTAAAAACTTTGACTTATTTTTGTCATCTTGGGGAATTAAATGATTATTATTATATTAATAATTATATCTATTTCACTTTTTTTTTCTTATTTCACCGTTTGAAACATTCATCAGTGTGCTGAAGATTACGTGGCCTTCAGTACTACCATCCTACCAGTGAGATTTGACCTACAATTGCTTTTAAATTTGGTTCAAGACTGACGACATTCACACATTTGAACACCTAAATTGAAAATAGCAGAGTTGTTGCCATCTCGATTCCAAATTCTAGTTGAAGTTCTGAAATGTGGATGTGAGAAACTACCCAACAGCCAATCTTGCAAAGGATATTTACCCTAAAGTGCTTGAAAAGTGGGAACGAGGGAACAGTTCTTTTCTAGCCCCCGTTGTAAATTCAATAGTCACAATCTTAAACAGACCCCCAAAACTGGAAGCAGGCCAAAAACATATCCCTTGGGAGAGGAGAGCTACTGGCCTAAGACACTTTCATTTCAAAACTAGACAACCTGTTAATATCCTCAGGCGCAAGTGTAAAATTGTTTTTTTTTTTGGCTGTAAATTTGGGTGCCCTGGTTGCAAAAACGAAACTCAAATTAATTTAAATCTCCTATGGAGATGAAGATCTCTGTGAAGAAACTTGCTTTCATTAAAGGTCAGAAAGAAATAATTACTTCTTTTGGACCACTTCAGGTTTGCTTTCGAGATTAACTTGAGTAAAATAGACAAGTCAATAAGTAAAAGCGACAAGAAGGTGGATGAAGAAGAGTTACTTACTATAAGTAGACCAATGTTTCAATGCCATCAAGTTAAATAATTTTCTCTCCTGAAGAAAATGAAGAACAAATAGCTGATGCTCAAGATGGAAAAGATTGAATTTATGAAGTGACATTAAAAATACCAACCACATCTTCAAATTCCATTAAAAAGCAACCTGGGAATTATTTTTTTTTTTTGCAATAATATCATCATTACTATTCGGCTGATTCTAATGAAATTTGAAAATCTTATATTGTTTCACATCCTTTTAAATAATATAATTGCCAAAGTCCTCCCAAGGTTAGCCCGATAATTATTTTGTTTTGGCCGATTCTAACGAAATTTGAAACCCTTAAGGTGTTTACATTCCCTTTCGAATGATAGAATTGCCAAGGTCCTCCCAAGGTTACTCCGGGAATTATTGAAAGTTTTGAAGTTCGTAAGGTCATAAATCAGAATATGTGAGGGCACGCGACTTTTTAGGCAGCAGACCTTGTTATTTATGAAAACTTCTATACACATTTTAGATTATTTATATGTGCATACTTATTTGAGGGGCCACCACCAAGCCTTTATATGATCACATGATACTCATTTATTTGTGAGGCTTCATTGCAATGCACTTTTGTCTTATTATTTACATGGACGAAAGCTATACATAATTATTTAATTATTTAACAAAGATGTTATATATTATTTACACAAAGTTATTCTTATTTATGAAAACTGCTATACATATTTTAGATGATTTGTATGTGCATAATTATTTGCGTGCCTGTTACAAGCCTTTATACGATTCACATAATTCTCATTTGTGAAGCTTCATTGTTGATCCTAATCCACCTTGCAATGGGTGCTACAAATGAAAAACGAATTATAACAATTCTGAAGACTACGATTTGTTATTATTTCAGAACCTCCAAATAGAGTATTAGTAGTAGAGCTACTCGCCTACTATATTATAATTTTATTGCAAAATCTTATATTTCTATATATATATATATATATATATATATATATATATATATATATATATATATATATAATTTGATAAGTAAACGGTTGATTATAATGAATATTATTTTTAACCCATGGCTAATTGTGGCAATATTACTTGAAGCGCGTTGTTCCAATATTTGAGCAGCACCTTTATTCCGGTGTCTAGAGGCCGAATGTGTACCCTCCAACTCGTAACAACAACAATTTGGAGTTTATTTTTAACGAAGAATAGTTTAATTACAGATGCAAGCATTGGATGCGCTCTGTCAATGAAACGCGTTGAACATCGGAGTTGTTACAGTAAAACAAGTACTGCATTGGAAAAAATAAAAGCTAACAAATCTCCAAGAACAAATACCCCGTGTCCATAATATTCAAAGTTAATCAGAAAAATAATTAGTTAGCTACTACTGACAATGTTAAATAAATCAATCAAAGAATTAAGGATGATCCAAAGAGATTGTAAAAAAAACAAATGTGACACCCATATTCGGGAAAAGATACCAAACCAAAGATCCGAGAATTAATTCATCATGTTATGTCCTCACTCATTCAACCAGTCACCCGAGAATTAAATGATTCTGTTATATCCTTACTCATTTAACTATAGATCATAGAAATAAATCATCCTTTTAAATCCTCACTCATTCGACTAAAGACTACAGATCATAGAAATAAATCATCCTTTTAAATCCTCACTCATTCCACTAAAGACTACAGATCATAGAAATAAATCATCCTTTTAAATCCTCACTCATTCCACTAAAGACTACAGATCATAGAAATAAATCATCCTTTTAAATCCTCACTCATTCCACTAAAGACTACAGATCATAGAAATAAATCATCCTTTTAAATCCTCACTCATTCAACTAAAGACTACAGATCATAGAAATAAATCATTCTTTTAAATCCTCACTCATTCAACTAAAGACTACAGATCATAGAAATAAATCATCCTTTTAAATCCTCACTCATTCCACTAAAGACTACAGATCATAGAAATAAATTATCCTTTTAAATCCTCACTCATTCAACTAAAGACTACAGATCATAGAAATAAATCATCCTTTTAAATCCTCACTCATTCCACTAAAGACTACAGATCATAGAAATAAATTATCCTTTTAAATCCTCACTCATTCCACTAAAGACTACAGATCATAGAAATAAATCATCCTTTTAAATCCTCACTCATTCAACTAAAGACTACAGATCCTAGAAATAAATCATCCTTTTAAATCCTCACTCATTCCACTAAAGACTCGAGGATTAAATCATCTTGTTATATTCTCATTCATTCAAATTCAAATTCAGATCAGAGAATTAAATAATTCTTTTATATCTACACTCAATCAACTGCATCTGAGATTTAAACGATCCAGTCATATCCTTACTCATTCAAGTAACTTTTCAATACTTGAATGAACCTCTAATATCCTCACCCATTCAACAAAAGATCCGAGAATTAAGTTATTAGGTTATATCCTAATTCGTTCAAATACAAAATCCTAAATTCAGGGAATTAAAATATCCTGTTATATCCTCACTCATTGTACTAGCTCCAAGAAGTAAATGATCTCGTTATATCTTCACTTACTCAATTACAGATCCGAGTATTAAACCATCCTGTTATATCTTGTTATATCTATATTAGGTTATTAAAACAAAAACTATCAAACAAAATATTTCACACAACATCAATAATTCAATAATACAATTTAACCTAACCTAATCCTTATGTATAAAATAAAAAAAAACTTCTTTAGTATACAAAAATGGTTGTCGACAATAGAAAAGTACTCAATTCTCTTCATCATATTTGTTCATTCGAACCATAATTACGCTTTTAATATTTCTGCACCATGTTTTATTGGAAATAACCTCGAAATCGACCTTTCTAATTCATTTCCCATCTATCAAACCACTGAGATATGTGTCAGTTAATGTAAATTTCGTAATAATTGGGCTTAACTGCCATTATGCTTAGATATCTAATTCAATATGTTCAAAAAGATAGGTTAGATCCTTAGAGATATGAAGTAAATTTAGTTTCTTCGTATGTAATTTATTTTGAAATAGTTGATTGTTTTATTTGATAAAATATGCATCTCCGGTTTCTAAGAGCATTTTGAGATTTGCCAGGTTTCTACCGGTCACATTTTTAACACCAAGTCTACTCGATTTAATTTGAATTTGGTACAAATATTTAAAAGGCTTAAATCAAGTCGAGAGGAATAAAATTTTATTTGGGTACTTATGAGTGAATCATGCTAGAGAACGAGCTTCTAATTAGATCATCGTAAGGATATCGGTGGTACGAGGAACGGTCAATAAGTTTTGCAATTCGGATATAAGGAAACGAGATATGAGGAAAAGTGTTTTATTATTTTTCAATATAACTACCCTCGACCTGAATGCACTTGCACCACTTGTCCCTGAGGATTCGAATTCCCGACAACTAGAAATCTCCCGACTGCTGTTCAATCCACTCCTGGACGGCGAGCTGGACATCTTCATCGTCCCCAAACCGGCGTCCACGCAGTGCAGTTTTGAGCTAGCGGAATAAAAAGTAGTTGCTAGGAGCTAGACCTGGACTGTAGGGGGGATGGTTGAGCTCCTCGAATTTGCACTCGTGCAGGGCATCTTGTGCAACTCTGGCCTTGTGGATTTTGACCACGTTGAAGTCGATCATGGGGCGTGAGGTTCCTAGGGACTCAATGGACAGAGACCTTGGTCATGGCCA
The DNA here is from genome assembly GCA_963969495.1 of Ceratothoa steindachneri. NCBI lineage: Eukaryota > Metazoa > Arthropoda > Malacostraca > Isopoda > Cymothoidae > Ceratothoa > Ceratothoa steindachneri. The sequence continues at coordinate 25,507,913 of OZ018336.1, forward strand.
AATTGTCGTGGATGATGTTGATAACACTTACGTGTGATATTCGAAGTTCTCGCTCGATTTCTTCGACCTTCACTCGTCGATTTTCGAGGATCATCCTCTCCACACGGGCCACATTGTACTCGTTGGTCACGTCTGACGGGCGTCCTGGACGGGGGTCATCTTCAAGGGACTCACGACCATGGCGGAACTTCGTATTCCAGCGAGCAATGGTTGCATAGAAAGGGGCATTCATGGATTTCTTTTGCATTCTTGCCTTCCTTGGTCAAAAATTTGATCACTGCGCGGTGCTCAACCTTCTCCATTGTTGAAAAATTTGTGACTGAACATCTGCGATCAGCTACTTTTTCTTAAGAGACGAGGCAGGAGCGTGCGGATGCAGGTCCTGACTTGTCATAACTTGTCCTAACACCCCCACAAACAGCCATCCCCCTTCCTCTGTTTTGCCCTACCGATTCGCAAAACTTATTGACTGCCCCTCGTATGCTCTGTGAGCTCTTTGGGAGTGGCATGTTTACCAAGGGTGATTTGTAACCGTAGTTTTGGTTCCACTCCTAGGTAGCTTAAAAGGTTTCTTGATTCGGCTTGACGGGTACCAATTTGATTCTACTGTGAGTGCATGATATTCACGAGACAGGCACTCCAAAGGGGTAGAATCCTCTCTTCTTTCTTGATTGTAGGCTGGGTAAAGGTGATCAGAGATTTCCTCAAAGGCAAAGGAATCTTGGAGCAGGATTCAATATTCTTTATTCGGCGGGAACTTGGAATGTCTTCAGACGTCTCGTCTTGATTTGAGTATTCATTTGGATTCCGGGGATTCCGTCAAATGTTTCGATTCAACGTGTGAACCCATTATAAGATGAGCACTTTGGAGTTTTATGAAATCTGATTTTATAAAACTCCTAAGTGCTCATTTTTTTTGTTAAGTGTCTCATTCAATCTTATAATGTGGGCACTACAAGTACTAGTGAATTTGCATTGTTAAAAATTAAAACATATTAAAAGGTATAGTGACACCTCGCAAAGTTGCGATGTTAAAGAACCAAATCTCGCTGTTAAAAGAACTTTACCATAAAGAGAATTACGAACTTCTTTTTCTCGCCAATGAAGATAGTCATAGTGACGTCATTATGTCAACATTGAGTACATAATAGACCCTCTGAACATGCATACACTCTTTGACTCCGCCAGCAGTCTAAGTAGAGAACACACACACATATTTCTGACCCTATAAGCTCCGCCCCGCGTACAGATCCTGGGGAAAGGAGGCATGCCCACATAATTGGAGGTGGTATAAATAGACGGGCTGAAGCATTCTCATTATTATTATTCATTTGTCATTATTCTCATTCTGATTTGTTTATTATGAACATCACGAGTCCGTTCCTCGTCCTAAATACATCCGTCCATAGTCTCAACAATCTGACGCAAAAGGAGACTTACAAGAAACACGGAACATTAACATTGATAATCAGCCCAAAGGCGTGAATGCACAAAAGAACCACTGAAAACTCAACTATTTCGCTTTCCCGAACTGAGGTAGCCCTAAGCCGAGATTAAGGCCTACAAAACCGCCGTTTTCTTTTGAGTCCTTCCTTCTGCCAAGCAATAAATAGGTTACCATTCGAACCCAACCTGCAAGTGGATTACCAGGAAGAGCCCTTTGGAGTCAGAACAAACTCGACTGTAAGGCGGCCTAAACCACCTTAGCCAGACACCCATACATTGGTAACCCAGCGTCACTCCGAAACAGAAGACCACCTATTTACTACAAACCTATACGTTAGGGCACATTAAACACAGACAAACATAACTTCAGGACTGCCTATGACCCTATGGGTTAACGCCCATTAAACACAAACAAACAAACCTTTACGAGTGCCTATGACCCTATGGGTTTACGCCCATTAAGCATAAACAAACAAACCTTTAGGGGTGCCTATGGTCCTATATGCTCACGCCCATTAAACACAAACAAACAAACCTTTAGGAATGGCGATGACTATATGGGCTCACGCCCATTAAACACAAAAAAACAAAACTTTAGGAGTGCCTAAGACCCTATGGGTTCACGCCATTAAACACAAACAAACAAATCTTTAGGAGTGTCTATGACCCACGCCCATTAAACACAAACAAACAAATCTTTAGGAGTGTCTATGACCCATGCCCATTAAACACAAACAAACAAACATTTAGGAGTGCCTATGATCCTATGGGTTCAATTAATTAAACAAAAACAAACAAACCTTTAGTAGTGGCTATGACCCTATGGGTTCACACAGATTCAACAGAAACAAACATACCTTCAGGACTGCCTATGAGCCTATGGGTTCACGCCAATTAAACACAAGCAAACAACCTTTAGGAGTGCCTATGACCTTATGGGTTCACGCCCATTAACACAAACAATCAAACCTTTAGGAGAGCCTATGACTCTATGGCTTTACGCCCATTAAGCACAAACAAACAAACCTGTATGAGGGGCGATGATCCTATTGGTTTACACTCATTGAACACAAACGAACAAACCTTTAGGATGCCTATAACCCTATGGGTTCACGGCCATTAAACACAAACAAACAAACCTTTAGGAGTGCCTATGACCCGATGGGTTAACGCCCAGTAAGCACAAACAAATAAACCTTATGAAGGGTGATTACCATATGGGTTGACGCATATTAAACAGAAACGAACAAACAAACATACCTTCAGTACTGCCTATGACCCTCTTGGTTTTACGCACATTAATCACAAACAAACAAACCTTTAGGAATGTTTATGGCCATATGGGTTCACACACATTATACATAAACGAACAAACAAACATACCTTCAGGACTGCCTATGATCCTATAGGTTCAAACTCATTAACACAAACAAACAAACTTTTAGGAGTGACTATGACCCTATCGGTTCACGCCCATTCAGCACAAACAAACAAATCTTTAGGACTGGACATGACCCTATAGGTTGATGCACATTAAACCTAAACGAATAAACAAACATACATTCAGGACTGCCTATGAACCTATGCGTTCACTCACATTAAACACAACAAACAAATCTTTAGGATTGCCTATGACCCTATGAGTTCACGCCCATTAAACACAAACAAACAAACCTTTACGACTGGCGAGGAATCTATGGGTTGACGCACATTAAACAAAAACGAACAAACAAACATACATTCAGGACTACCTATGCCCCTATGCTTTCACGCCCATTAAACACAAAAAAACAAACCTTTAGTAGTGCCTGTGAACCTATAGGTTCACGCATATTAAACACAAACAAACAAACCTTTAAGAATGGCGATGACTCTATGGGTTCACGCCCATTAAACACAATAAACAAACCTTTAGGAGTGCCTATGACCCTATGCTTTCACGCTCATTAAACCCAAACAAACAAACGTTTATGAGTGCCTATGCCCATATGGGTGCACGCCCATTAAACACAAACAAACAAACATTTAGGAGTGCCTATGACCCTATGGGTTCACGCCCATTTTAACACAAACAAACCCTTAGGAAAGGCCTGTGTCCATATGGGTTCATGTGCATTAAAAACATTCAAACAAACAAACCTTTAGGAGTACCGATGACCATATGGGTTCACGCCCATTAAACACAAACACCAAGCCTTTTAGAGTGCCATGACCTTATGGGTTCATGCCTAGTAAACACAAACAAACAAACCTTTAGGAGTGCCTATGACCCTATTGGTTCACGCTCATTAAGAACAAACAAACAAACTTTTAGGACTGGCCATGACCCTATTAGTTGACGCATATTAAACAGAAACGAACAAACAAACATACCTTTAGTACTGCCTATGACCCTATGGCTACATTCACATTAAATACAACAAACACTCCTTTAGGAGTGGCGATGACCCTATGCGTTCACGTCCATTAAACAAAACAAACCTTCAGGAGTGCCTATGCCTATATGGGTTCACGCCCATTAAACACAAACAAACAAACTTTCATAGTGGCTATGACCCTATGCGTTCACGCTCATTAAACACAAACAAACAAACCTTAATAAGTGCCTATGACCCTATGGGTTCACGCATATTAAAGACAAACAAACAAACCTGTAGGAGTGCCTATGACCCTATGGATTCACGCCCATTAAACACAAACGAACCAACTTTTAGGAGTGCCCCTTACCCTATCGGCTCAAGCCCACTAAACACAAACAAGCAAACCTTTCGGTGTGTCTATGACCATATAGGTTCATGCCCATTAAACATAAACAAACAAACAAACCTTTACGAGTGCCTATGATCGTATTAGTTCACGCCTATTAAACGCATACAAATATACCTTTAGTAGTGTCTATGACCCTATTGGTTCACGCCCAGTATCCACAATATCAAACCTTCAGGAGTGCCTATGACCCTATGGGTTCACGCACATTAAACACAAACAATCCAACATTTAGGAGTGCCTATGACCCTATGGATTCACCCACATTAAACACAAACAAACCTTTAGGAGTGCCTATGATCTTATTGGTTCACTCCCATTAAACACACACAAACAACCAAACCTTTAAGAGTGCCTATGACCCTATGAGTTTACGCACATTAAAGCGAAACAAACAAACAAACATGGGTCAGTAGAGAATAGTAAGAAAAGGTCTGAGACGCTTGCCTCTAGCCATAAGGGTCATTATTTTAAGGGAACTAGAACTAGAAGACGGGGAGGGGATTATAGGAGGGATTGTAGTAAGTGAGGCAGCTAAGATCCTAGTGGTCGGTGAGCCTTGGATAGGTTTTTTAGCTAGGTTGTTTTGCCTAAGAGGAGAATGTGAATATGTTTTCAACAACACGTGTAGAGAATGTTTGAAAGATTTAAAAGACTAGCGCGTGGGATTAAAAAAAGTGCAGTTGTTATGTTGCACCTGAGAGTAAATGTTGGAGGTAAAACGGAGATCAGAAGAGCTGGTGTCTAGATATGGAGAGAGGCTTGTTTTTCTTTTTAAACGGGGTCGAGTCCTATCTGGCGACCCTCACCAAGGGCATAAATCGCCGAAATTATACTTTTAATAATTATATTTTATCCAAAACATAGACTAATATAAAAAAAAAACAATCAATGCCTTCCAAAAACAACAAAAACAAAACAGCAATAAACAACTAATACCTAAAAGAAACCAGAGAAACAAATGAAAAAAAGCGCAGGTTCAGGTGCATGAGGGAGACCCGCCCTTTGGGGCTTGAACATGCCCCACAAGCCAACAAAGGTATATAGAATAGAGGAGGCCCTAAGTCTCCTCCCAAAACTCCAAATTCCGACAGTCGAGAGTACACGACTCCGTCGCGAGTACGAGCGACAAGCGGTAGCCAGCCCGCTTGTTCCGGTTCTGGTCCCGGGATCGGGTCAGCCACCGGGACAAGTAACTCGCGCGAAGATCCCCCAAACTGGGATATTCGACAAGAATGTGTCAGAATGTCTGTGAGATAATGCAGTCATTGCAGTTTGGTAGATTTGCTGAGATAGTTAGGGGTAAGTGGTCGTGGATATGTAATGACAGGGATTTAATCTAGGCTTAGAAAAGAGAAGAACAGCCGCCTCGAGGACTTGGGATAAAATAGAGAAAGAGGAAGAAATGTGAAGTTGTATTGGAATGGTATTTATGGATTAATAGAGTGCATGTTTTGGAACAAAGGGTCTGTTTGCGCTGGATGGGTTGCAATTGAGCGGGAAGGGCGCAAAAGCATTGAATGAATGTTTAGAGACGGCTATTAGAATGCTTTGAGGATATTGTCTTAACCCTTGGGCAAATCAGCCTGCTAGTCGCAACGAACTACTTGACCTGTTCTTAACCAATGATGATTTCTAAAGGAAATAGGAGTTGGAGAAGCAATAGGCTCTAGTTGGCATTAGTAAGCTTTGATTTGGGGGATAAGATAACGATAGTTAGGAATAATATACATATTCCAAACTTTAACGAGGGGACTTTGCCATACTAAGAAGCTTATTAGATGTAATAAACTGGAAGGAAGTGTTTCGCGATAGAAATTCCTATTAGATGTAGAATATTTATGAAAGTAAAATTGCTCCCGGGCAAAAATAGTTTATTTCAAGAAAAACTATTCCCCAAAGAAATGGAACCTTTATGGTGGAGCCAAAATATATCCAGAGAAATTCTCTGAAAGGAGGAAAGCATTTTGCCGCCTGAAACGAGGAAATAACACTGATCACCTAAATAACTATCAGGTCACAAGGGATGAATTACATAAAACTATTAAACAAAGTAAAAGGCTCTGAGAAATGAAAGTAACTCAGAATAATAGTCAAGAAACCAAGATTTTATCTTTATTACAGAGTAAATGATCGAGGAAATCAGGTTAGGTCCTATTCAATATAACGGGAATATGAGACAAACATAAAAGGAAATGGATGAAGCCATAAATGAATATTTTATATAAAGTTTTGCAGAGGAAAGCAATAAATAACTTTGCCAATTTGACTTATCCTCAAGCACGCAGAAAGTTAAGATAGGAAACACATAGAAGGAGAAGCTATCAGGAAGCTTTTAAATTTTAATACAACCAGTGAAGTTATTTCAGGAGGGAACTGTATCTTATTACTTGAAAAGATATTCACGAATTCTATAACATATATGGAAATAGCTGATGAGTGGAAGCGAATAAATGTGGTTCCCATATTTAAGAAAGGTAATAAAGAGTGTTATAGTAACTATAGACCAGAGAGTTTAAGTAGTAAGCTACTTGAGAAGAGTGTTAAAAAGTAGCAGAACACTTAGAAAGGTACATCATATTTGACAAATGTTAGAATTTTTGGATTGTCTCTCTCTATATATTTAGAGAGAAAGAAAGAGAGAGAGAGAGAGTGAGAGAGAGTGAGAGAGAGAGAGAGAGAGAGAGAGAGAGAGAGAGAGAGAGAGAGAGAGAGAGAGAGAGAGAGAGAGAGAGAGAGAGAGAGCGAGAGAGAAAGAGAGAGAGAGAGAGAGAGAGAGAGAGAGAGGGGAGAGAGAGTCATAAGGAGTCACAATGAAAAGTTGTACCTCAAAGAATATCACTGTTCATACCGTGGAGGCACTATTTTGGGAAGGTCCTAACATATAGCTTAAGAGAAAGCATAACACAAGCGAAGGCTCTCCCCTCTCACCTCTCTTCCATCCGCTTTTGAGGGCACAGAAAACGGAAAAAAACACCTGATTGTGATGAGAAAAAGGATCACAATTAGGAAATTTTAATAGTATAGCTGAAACCTATATTATTTGTTTCTATAATCTACGTTCTATACACATTCATGGATTACATCGTCCAGTCTAGATTTGCATTGTTTTATAGATGAACTATTCACCACCTCGGCGGGGAAACTGTTCCATGTAGCGCAGATCTTATACGAGAAGTAGTTCCCTCAAATACTAGTCTGGGATGGGGACAAATCCAGCTTGTAACCATGGTTACGGGTCGCATTTTTGTTTAACGTGAACATCCTTCTGTAGTCTACATTTTCGACACCCCTTAAAATCTTGGTCTCGATTAGTTCGCCTCGTAATCGGCGGGTCCCCAAAGAGAAAAGCCTCAATTCTTGAAGCCGACGCTGATAGCCTTTGTGCCTAAGTGAGGGAATTAGCTTGGTGTCCCTAGTCTGGACACGTTTCCGTCTATGTTCTTACGCAGTGTAGGGGACCAGAATTGAACTAGAGAGTTGTACAATTTGAGGACAATATCCTTGTTACGGAAGCAAAATTGCCTCTTTATGTAATCCAATAGTCTTTGTGCCTTTTTTTCTAAATCGGCACACTGCCTGGAAAACTTTAGGTCGCTGCTGATTTGCACACCCAAGTCCTTTTCCAAGAACGTCAGCTCCAGAACTCTACCTAACAAGTAGTAGTCTTCTCGAGGATTGGCATATCCAATGTGCATCATCTTGCACTTGTCAAGGTTAAAATGGCATCTGCCAAGTCTCCGACCACTCACCTAACCTCTGAAGGCTGCTTTGCAGATTTTCCACACCTTCGCATGAGCTCACGCTGCCTCCTAATTTTTTATCGTCCGCGAACTTGGATATCGAGCAAAGCAACCCATCATCTATATCATTTATATAGATGATCAACAAGAGTGGGCTGAGCACGGAACCTTTGGGTACCCCACTACCAACAGAGGCTCCCTCGTTTATTCTCACTCTTTATCGCCTGCTTGACAACCAGTTTTCGATCCAACTGGCCAGCCTACCTGTAATGCCAGTCGATCGGACTTTTCACATCAACTTGCGGTGTGGCACCTTATCAAAGGCCTATTGAAAGTCCAGGTATAAGATGTCCACAGCCAGACTACGATCGTACTCACCCAAAATGCCGTGAAAGAATTCTAGTAGATTTGTAAGACACGATCGCTTCCTGCGAAACCCGTGTTTGGGAATCCAGGATCAAGTTGTTTGTTTCTAAGTGCTTGACTATTTTTTCTTCTATCATGCTCTCTAATATTTTGCCCACAACGGAAGTCAAATTTATAGGCCGGTAGTTACCCAGGTTTTCGCAATATCTCTTATTAAATATGGAGTTCACGTCCGCCATCCTCCAGTCTTTTGGTACTTTCACAATTTATAAAGACCATTAAAGATCGCAGTAAGTTGTGAAGCAACATCAACGCTCACTTCACAAAGTACTCTAGGGAGAAAGCCATCTGGCCCTGGAGACTTGTACAGGTTAAGGTTCTTTATTCTAGCCTCTACTTCCTCGTCGTCTCATATTATCTCGCTTAGGTTCTCCTCCTAATCGAGATACACTCCGGCCTTAGAGTGGGACCATCTTCTTCCCTTGTAAACATATAGGTGAAGTAGTCGTTCAACACGTTAGCGATAGCCAGATTCAACTATTGCAACGCGCCAACGTCATCTCTTAGAGTGCATATGCGCTGGCGAACTGGTTTGTACCTATTTACTTGCAGGAAAAATTCCTTTGGGTTCTCTTTGCAGAGGGACGTGACCCGAGGTTCCTCATTGCGTTTATCTTGGCGTAACAGTTTTTTAACAGTTCTAATATTTTGCCTATACTGCATGAGGCTCTAGTTGCTACCACTACTTCTCCATTTAGTGTAGCTCTTTTTCTTCCGCGAATTGCTGAGGAAATGCAGCGATTGAACCATTTAGGTTGAACAAATTTTTCACTCACCTCTTGTTGGGGAACGACCCTGGACTGCTTGTTCATGAAGCGGTCTTTGAATCTCAGCCAGTTGGCTGAGGCACTTTCAACACTTACAGGTTACAATCGTCTTATCGCAGATGGTAGACCGTTGAGGTTAGCGCGGTGGTAATCGGGTTAGTAGGCAGCATCGCGAAGAGACTGTCGCACAGAGCCCGTATGGTGAATAAGACTGTTCGGTAATCGCTAGCGCCCAGACATTCACCTACGCTCAGTCCAGAGACCATGTCATCCTCGGTGGTGAACACCAAGTCCAAGTTCTCACCTCTCGTCCGCTCTTTGACCCACTGTGTCAAAAAGTTATTGTCAGCAAAGTCAATGAGTCGTCTCCCCTCCTCGTCGCACGATCTATCACCCCAGTCAACTCCACGACAGTTAAAATCGCCCATAATCAGGCCAGGGCGATTTTACACCAACTCGCAAGCTTAGCGTACAGGTTTGAGTCCGCTTCCTTGAGCTGCCTTTACGGCATGTATACAACCACGTAGACACTTCTAACATTGCAATCAACCGCGGGAAAGCAGTTACGGACGTATAATAATAATCCACCACCTTCTCGATTGGGTCTATCGCGGTGGAATATCGGGTAACCGGAAATCATATACTCACCTTCGAAATCTTGAGTGTCAGTGTGAAGCCATGTTTTTACGATGGTAACTATATCTATTTGGGTATCACCGGGCAATATGACTACAAGGTCATCCCACATGTTTCGTATTGACCTGGCGTTAAGGAATAGGCATTTAAGGGAATGCAGGCTATTCCTCACGTCCCCTACCCTAGGCGTTTTCCTGTGGTACGATCGAGTTGTACCCTGAAGTGGGCACGACCCTCGAGCGCCTTCCGAGTCGCAGAGATCTATTCCGTGGGGACACGGATCTTCTTTGCCGCTAGAAGGCTCCATCCTCTCCCCCCCGGTTTGAGATAAAGCTAGTTCGCCAGAAACGGGACCACCGACGTTTATATCCCCGCAGCAGAGTTCTCTATACCCCCTTTTACTCGAGGTGAGTTGGGTTCACTAGTGACGGGGGCCTCCACGTCGGCCCCTCCTGGTTCTAACCCTGTTCTATTTCCCAAGCGCTCTACTGGTAATGTTCGTGTGGCCCTCATCAGCCAGAAAGCGTTCTGGTCGAGGAGATCAGCTAGGGCTCTCTTACCTCGGCTACTGAGGTGGACACCATCCTCTGTGTATAGGTCGTCACATCAAAGAACCGATCAAACGGATCCAGGAATTTGACGCCTATCATTGCACATAGGTGGCCTAATCCTTCTTTGATACCCAGAAGTTTACTAGTTGCGTGCACACTCACAAACTTTCGTGGTACAATCACTACTAAAAATTCCTGGTCGGTCTTAGAGCGAAGATCATTAGCAGTCACAATTTTATTCATCTGGATGACTTCGGTGTTACTAACCCCTCCTTCTCTGAGAAAGAGATCGTTCCCACTCACCATCGAGACGAGTACACAGTTCCTGGCAGGAATCTTCACCCCTTCGCCCTCCCTCCCGAGTGCTTCGTTGTCCCGACCGGAAAGGCATCGGACCTCCAATCTATATCCCAAACTTTCTCCCTCTCTCAGATATATATATATATATATATATATATATATATATATATATATATATATACGAGGGGTGGTCAATAAGTTTTGCAATTCAGATATAAGGAAACGAGATATAAGGAAAAGTGTTTTATTATTTTTCAATATAACTACCCTCGACTTCAATGCACTTGCGCCACTTGTCCCTGAGGCTTCGAATTCCCGACAACCAGAAATCTCCTGACTGCTATTCAATCCACTCCTGGACGGCGAGCTGGACATCCTCATCGTCCCCAAACCGGCGTCCACGCAGTGAAGCCTTGAGCTGTAGGGGGGATGGTTGAGCTCCTCGAATCCACACTCGCGCACGGCAGCTTGTGCAACTCTGGCCTTGTGGACTTTGACGACGTTGAAGTCGATCATGGAGCGTGAGGTTTTTAGGGACCCAACGGGCAGAGACCTTGGTCATGGCCAAATTGTCGTGGATGATGTTCATAACACTTCCATGTGATATTCCAAGTTCTCGCTCGATTTCTTCATCCTTCAACCGTCGATTTTCGAGGATCATCCTCTCCACACAGGCCACATTGTCCTCGTGGTCACATATGACGGGCGTCCTGGACGGGGAATATCTTCAAGGGACTTACGACCATGGCGGATCTCCCTATTCCAGCGAGCAATTGTTGCATAGGAGGGGGCAGTATCGGTGTACACTGCAACCATGCGTTCATGGATCTCTTTTGAATTCCTGCCCTCCTTGGTCAAAAATTTGATCACTGCGCGGTCCTCAACCTTGTTCATTGTTGAAAAATTTGTGACTGACGATCTGCGATCAGCTATTAACTATTAACTATCTCCTCATGCAGTATGTTCTACAAATCCACCACTTCATGAGTGAAGAACTTGCACAATTATAACTTATAGCTTTTCTTGTTGCTCCTCATTTACGGCCCATTGTCTATTCGCTCTAACGAAACTTAGGAACCTCTAATTTATCCATGCCAGTAAATATCATCCTCTCCACACAGGCCACATTGTCCTCGTGGTCACATCTGACGGGCGTCCTGGACGGGGGTCATCTTCAATTGACTCACGACCATAGCGGAAATCCTTATTCCAGCGAGCAATGGTTGCATAGAAAGGAGCGGTGTTGGTGTACACTGCAACCATACGTTCATGGATTTCTTTTGCATTCTTGCCTTCCTTGGTCAAAAATTTGAATTTGTGACTGACGATCTGCGATCAGCTACTACTTCTTAAATGGACGAGGCAGGAGCGTGCGGCTGCAGGTCCTGCCTTGTCATAACTTGTCCTAACACCCCCACAAACAGCCATTCCCCTTCCTCTGTTTTGCTCTACCGATTCGCAAAACTTATTGACCGCCCCTCGTATATATATATATATATATATATATATATATATATATATATATATATATATATATATATATATATATATATATATATATATATATATATATATATATATATATATATATATATATATATATATAGAGAGAGAGAGAGAGAGAGAGAGAGAGAGAGAGAGAGAGAGAAAGAGAGAATTCAGTTAAACTTTTTACGGGGATTAATTAAGATATTAAGACCATGTTCACTCGATAGTGTGTATAGTAGAGTAGTTGAGATATATAATGCAGAGATTAAGGCTAAATGAGGTGAAGTTAGAGTGGAAAACATTATGGACGGAGTTCCACAGGGTTAAGATTTGAGGCCAATACTATTTTTAGTGCATATTATTGATCTTGAGATAGGAATCAAAAGCAAATATCGGATTTTGCAGACGATACCTATTTCTGGAGTTATAGAATAGGTTAATGGTATTTTAAGGGGAAAAAATGATCTAAATTTATCGATTGCTTGGAAGTGTCGACTGACTTGCAATCCCTAGAAATGAAAGTTTCAAAAATTGTAAATGAGATACGACTGAAAATGATATTTATTAAAATATTTACTGGCATGGATAAATTAGAGGTTCCTAAGTTTCGTTAGAGCGAATAGACAATGGGCCGTAAATGAGGAGCAACAAGAAAAGCTATGTTATAATTGTGCAAGTTCTTCCCTTATGAAGTGGTGGATTTGTAGAACATACTGCATGAGGAGATAATTAATAGCACCAGACGGATTATGTCCAAAGGAAAGTTTGATAAATTTATGAACCAAACTGGGCCTGTAAAGAGAATCGACTTGAGATAACTCACGGGAAATCTACGGCCTTGCACATATGTAGATATACATATATTCTAGGGACAGTGTTATCAGACTATATATGTATTATATAAAACCCTTTGTTATCTTGGGGGTAATAATTTGTATGGCTTTGGATTATTTTAGACACTCCGTGATTTCTGTAAATGGAACTTTGGCTAAAGATATTAAATTATGTATACATTAAATGTTGCCTTGGTGCAGAAATATAATTTATCCTTGTTTGCTAATAGATGACCTCTGATGGACATTGTTTGACCTTTGTTAAGCCGTATGTTATGTTTTATTTTATAGATTTAAATAAATCAAACCTAAAAAAATGTATTAAGAGAAGAAGGTACATTTTCAGCATTCACTTTTAAATGGATATTATTTTTAAAGAAATTTGTATTAGTTATATCAATTAAAGTGAATGGCAGGACTGTTTTTGTCGAAGGGTGCAATAGCTCTTGGTGTAAAGTTGTAAACCCCCCTTTAGGGCGCTATCTTTTCCCTCCTAAACTATATATCATTACGTGCTCGGAAGAGGTGAGAAATATCTGCAAGAACCCAGATAAAGCTAAACCAGCATAAACAACTCCATCGTTAAGAAGAATTAATCCCTCACACATACTTCCACTCCATTGGAGGGTCAGGGACAAGATCGTTACCACCGGGGGAATACAGGGTGGTGTTGGGAACAGTTTTCCCTGTCTGTGTCCCACCACGCTACAGATAATCTGTTGTTGCTTAACGCTAAGAAGCGACAACCAACGAGGTCATTTCTGCCGGGAAGGTTGTAAGGAGAGATTTGCAATGAAAGTGCTGGTGGAGATCAATCTGTTCCGGAACCCTTCTTCAATCGGATTTCACTCCCCCCCCCATTAGGGTTGGATTAACACTGAGTGTAAGTAGTGACTTAATCTCTTATCCATTCTCTCTCCTACACTCCCACCCATCTGTCTCTCTCTCATGCACAATTTTCGCTTATGCTCTCATGTGACAAAATATTCTAGACCTACAGTCACGCCCCCATCGGCTTACTCCCTCAAGCCTAAGAGGCAGTTCACTTAACATGATAACGCACTCAATAGACTCATGCAACTCCTCATCACTCAACTCCGCAAGCAATTAACTCACACTCGCAGGCGACCAAACATACACTTCAATTCAAACTCGCATGCCCCCATCGGATTACTAGTAACGGGCCTTTGATCTTCGCTATTTAAGCCACATACTTCAACTTGGGAGTGTGTAGCAACTCCCAAACAGTCACACAAAGAGCCGCATATTGACTGGCAGTTAAGGGCAGACTCCTTCTCAAATGGCAGAGATTTTCGCGATCGTATTTCAACTTTTTCATATTCAATAAACATAATTTTTTCTTAAATAATTTTCCCTCCTAATTTCCCAAACCAGAACTTTGTTATATATCGTAATATCTATAACGTACTTGCATTCCTTGTAACTCCTTGTAACTCCTTGTAACTCATTATCACTCCTTATCGCAATATTATTGCAATCAAAATATTAAGTTTAGGCGTGCTTTCAAAATTGACTCGTATCTTCTCAAATATTGGCACCTTATTTTGGGCACCTTATTGACACTTTTTAGTGCCGCAATCCTTATACCTTTTTATGAGCAGAAGAAAACAAAATCCCAGTAATATAATTAATTTAGTCTAGACATTTCTTTACGCCTAAGTGATTAATTTGTTTAATTTTCCAAGTTTGCCCCCCCCCGCACCCCCTCCGAAAAAAATGCTCCTAGTTGTATCAGTAATTTTTATTAGTATCTGTAACTGTGTTTGAGGACATTAAAAGTAAAAGTATACCAAAACTTCTAAAATACCATGTTAATTAAGGATATTTTTTATTAATTTAATAAAATAAAAGCCTTAAACAAAAGTAAAAAGAGATTCCTGCTAACATTGTCGACGTTAAGTGAAGTGAAATGTGTGAAAGCTACATTTCCCGAGGAACCGAAAGAAGAGACAACCTGCGAAGTTTTGGAAGAAGAGAAGAGGAAACTCCCCTGAAACTGATCTTGCATTGGAACAAGGAGAGTTGCGCACGTTTATGCTCATAGATAGGCCATGGCAGAATTAGGTAGCATAAGGGCCATCAGGATTTTATATGTATTTTCTTACATACATCAATGGCAAATGAAATACACAGAGTGTGAAGTTATATAGATGGAACCCATTCAGCAATGAAAGAGGCGATTTAATACAGTTTGCTTCGAAGTGTGGCAGTGACCTTTACACTATTATGAAGTACAATTCACTATTAATTCCTTTGTATATTCCATCAGTTTACATTTACTCGCCTTGGATGGTGAATATTGCTGTATTTAATACGAAAATGTGGGAATTGTTTTGTATATAAACTGCGGTTCATTTAAGAGGCTCGATGCGGTATTTATGTGACTCGTAGTTCAGAAAGGGGTGAGCCGCTGCATTATATGAACATTTCCTGGAATTTAAAGTGTAAAGCAATACGGGCGTATCACGCAAGAAGTTTATCCCGAGAGATCTACAGGGTGTCCCAAAAGTCACGCACCATAGGAGCATTAGGTAAGTTTCTCCTATTGTACGTCACTTTTCGGACACACTGTATTTTCGGCTAGATATTAAACGACAACCAAAGTAGAGACCATTGCAACAAAAAAAGGTTGAGGTAATTTAGAAATTTATCCCCGAAATATTAAGCTTGTTGCTTCTGATATCTGCGCGGTCGCCTTGGCAACGCGCCATACCGTCCCGAGATATTACGTTTGTTGACTCTTCATCGACGCGAATGTCACGATTGAAATAAAGAATAAAATGGCAACTTTGTTGTTGATGATAAAACTTTGGTTGTGGTATAATATCTAGCCGAAGATACAGTGTGTCCGAAAAGTGATGCACCATAGGAGAAACTTACCTAATTCTCCTATGGGGCGTGACTTTTGGGACACCCTGTATAAAGTGAAGATGTAGTAGTAGTGATCCGCCACTGCATTTATCCAAGCGGATCACGATGGGATAATAAAATAGACATAAAGGTCAGTAGGACAATCGCTGGTGAGCCCGAGAACACCAGAGGCCGGTCCTCTTTGGGGTAGAGGTGCCAGGAATCATTGTTATGTTTTGACACCAAACATCGTTCAGGTGGAAGCCTTCGTCGCCCCGGGGAAGAGGGATCTGTTCCGCGTCAGATGTATGTGGCTATAGATACCCATCGGCAGGATTCGTTGGAACAGAGAGTGTGAGTGTATGTGTGTTGTGCACAAAAGATGGAAAAGGCAAGAAAGCAGTGCTGTAATTGTCTATGTGTGTGATGAGAAGTGTGGAAGATCTACCCACCCAAGTACATGACTGAGCACAGCGCGTCCATTAATTGGTAGCCAGATCTCTCCGTGCGCTGACGTTTTGTGTCCGCTGTTACCGGGATCGAACCCGGTACCGCGACGTTAGCGGTGCAAGCAAGAGCTCTGGTGAAGATGTAGGAAGTGAGAGTGGTGGAGATATATATAGCCGAAGATCATCATCAAGGCATTGGGGCCCGGGAACATTGTATGAAAGCACGTCCAGGGATCGCAATGGAACGTGATCGTTCATTTTATAAATGGATTTATCAGATAAGTGAAAAAGAGGGTGCGGATGAAAGAATTAAAAATACTGTTCTGGAAAGAGAAAGAGAGGGGTGGGGGGTGCAACGAGGGAAGAGAGTGAATGTCAGTTCCACGATACAGCGAGAAAGATTTCTTGCTGCAAAAGGGACAAACTCTCCTAAAGCAGTCGTTTGAACACTCCACTCCCAAATGATCAGTTGTAAGACCTGGTTATTAACGCATTTCGTTCAATTCCTCCGAATGTACCGAAGTAAAGTATTTATACACTACATGTGCAACATATTGCCTTTAATACTTAAAACTTAAGTCTAATGGTTCGCTACGCCATAAGGAAAACATGGTCTATCTAGTTGAGTGGAAAGACCATTTTTAGTCGCGTGCGACTCTATATCTCACTATGTCGGTCGGTCGATCGGTCGGTGGGTCGCAACCAGTTTTTTTTTGTTTTTTTTTTGTAATAAGATCGTAACTATTCGGCCGATTCTAACGAGATTTGAAAGCCATATGTTGTTTTACATTCTCTTTCGAATTATATAATTGTCAAAGTACTCCCAAGGTTATTCCAGTAATTATTAAAACTTTTGAAAGTCGAAGGTCATAAATAAGAATAAGGGAGAGCACGCGACTTGGGTCAGCAGACATTGTTTTTACACGTTAAACAAAATTTAGCCACATGAGATGTGATTAGTCTTTGGATGGAAGTACTTGTTCGTGTCAACTTTTGGAGAGTCCCGTGCCTCGGACCCAACGTTAAACCGTATGTCCTGCCTCAGTGACCTTAACGGACTTGGACATTACACATCTAAAAACCGAAACCAAATAAGAGCAACTCATTTATGAAATGCTCTTAGACACATCACGCTTAACGCTTTTTAAGAGCTGTCTAGACAACCATCTGCAATAGTAAGGTAAACTACATGGCATGCGGATAGTAGAGTTATGAGTAGTCACCTTCAAAAATCATCGGATACGCTTGGGAGACGCTCCGCACCCATGCCAAGCAAATGATTATATTTAATAAACCAATCTAACAACCTTAAAAAAGAATTGTATCAGTTTTATAATTTAACCTTCACCTTTGCCGTCCAAGTCCACGGGATCGTTTTCATCCACCCGTGCGTGGGCGGGATCGTTTTGACCCATCCCTGGGGGCAAGCTATATCTTACAATAGTAAGGTAAATTGTAATGTAAGAAGTGATGGTAAACAAGCATTCAAAATCATGAAGGTTGAATACCGCCAGCACGTCCTTCAAGTTCAAAATAATCACAATTGTGAAATTATAACAAATACAATTGCTAGAGGACAAATATTGTGCCTTTGGTTCCTGGTTCGATCCCATCTTCCCTTAAACAGGGAGCTAGTGGACCCATCCTCAAAACTCTTCACTGGCTTCCTGTCTCACTTAGGATTGAGTACAAGGTCTCCCTGCTAACGCACTAGTGCCTACATGGCGATAACCCCTCCTAACTCAAAGACCTGCTGTCACCCCAGATCCCCACATGATTCCTCCGCTCCGGATAGGCGAATCTCCTCGAGCGTCCGAAGACCAAACTCCGAACTATGGGAAACCGGGCCTTCTGCTCGGTTGCCCTCAGCTTGTGGAATACCTTCCCTGACCATTTGAGGTTCCCTATGACTGTTGCTGTCTTTAAAAAAGGCCTCAAAACCCATCTCTTTAAGAAGGCCTTTTCTTAGGGTTTTGCTATCTTCTGTAGCACTTTAAGCTTGTTCATTCAATGTAAAGTGCATTATAAATGAATTTATTATTATTATTATTGGAAATAGCATCCTTCCCTGGATTGGATCATACTCGTATACTGAATATCAATAAATTAGGCGGTAAAATCTACTTAATTTTGAACCTAATTATATTTATACATTCATACATATATTTCTTGGGGGGGGGGATAAAACGCTGAATACTTTAAAAAAAGTCATAAAATCTTTCTTGTTTGACACAAATAAGAAGGGAAATACATATAAAGGCTACCCCCCCCCCCAAATAAACGCCCCTTAAAGAAATAAAGACATTTTATGGCGTTATTTGGGGACACACTAGATACATTCAACTCCTAAGTATGAACAAAAAACCGATCGATTTCTCTAAAAATATAGAATGATTTTGTCTATTTAATAAATTTTGATAGAAGTAGGCTAATTTTAGTCATACTAAATTTAATAATATCAGAAATTTCTTACGTTGACAAGAAGATCCCGCGTAAGTTTTCTGGTGCTTCGCACGTAACATCTGTAACTACGACAGAGGTATTGGGAGACTTGAGAGTTTGTAAAAGCCACCGGAGCGAGCAATTGCAGACGAAGGGGTTATCCCTTAAATCAAGGGACTCGAGAGAACCCCAGGGCAATGAAGACTTCTGGAGTGTCTCGAATCCATTGGCTCTCATCTCGAGAGTGTGGAGGCGGGGTAAGGGAGACAAAAATTTAGGGGGGAGGTATTTGAGACGTGTGTTGTAAGAGAGTTTGACGGTATGGAGACTGGCACTTCTTGAGAGTGCCAAAGGCGACAAATCATTGAGGTTGGGGCATCGTGACACCTCCAGAAAGGAGAGCCTCGGTAGGCTTTGAAAAGATCCTTCTCTTATCACAGATATATTGTTCCTACTGAGGCGAAGGGAGGTGAGGCTATGCAAGGGGGTGAATGAGCGAGAGGGCACATTACTCAGAAAGTTGTCATTTAAGTTCAACTTCTGTAACTTCTCTAAAGAGACGAAAGCGAAGGGGTCAACAAAGCTGATTAAGTTACTCTCGAGGGACAATGACTTCAAGTTGAAAGTAGGGAAGTCATCAGGTTCAATTCCGACCAAACGATTCCGACACATTTCCAAAGTTTCCAAACTTCCTGAGACTGACTCAAGGGCGGCGCCAGGAACACGCCGGAGAAAGTTACTGCAGATGTCAAGTATCGTCAAGGACTTGAGGCCACGAAAGGCTTTTGTCGCTACAGATAAGAGATGGTTGTTCGCTAAGAGGAGGATCTTGAGCCGAGGCGAATCAGCGAGGAAGAAAGGGGGGATCTCAACAATTCTATTGTGCGTGAGGTCGAGGATTTGAAGGGAGGTCAATCCTTTAAAGGATCGCGGAAGGACGCTGCTGATGTTGTTGTGGCCGAGTCTTAATTCACGCAGTCCAATCTGCTGCTCAAAATTCACCTCACCGAGGGAGGTGACTCCGTTGTGAGTTAGGTCTAGTTCCTCCAACCATTCGTAGAACTCGAAGGCGTTAGTAATACTAGAGATGAGGTTGTAGGATAACTTGAGTCGCTTGAGTCCGGGATTCAGGAGAATGGGTACCATCGTGATACCAACACCGAGGCACCGAACTGAAAACCCCCCCTCATCGCACTCACAGCCTGAAGGGCAGAAAGCCTTTGTCGACACCACCAGATGGAGAAAGACGAGTAGGAACCGCATCGCTGAAAAGAAGGAAAGAAACTAAGTTAAATTTGTAAGTTGACCTTCAACTTTACATCTAAGACCAACTTCCCATTCTGATTTTCTGTCATCAGATGCATTTCCCTTGATGTTGTGTAGCAGAGACGAAGAATTATACCCTTTCCTATACCCCAAGCCCAAGAAATCCTTTCGACTAAAGAAACCAGGTCAATCTGGATATAGGGTAGGAAATATTACAAATATCAATGGACTAAATATTGGATAGAGGGATGGGATAGAGACCTTGTAAGGTAAGAACCACATCGTAAGATGGAATAGAACACTCAAAGACACCTCAATAATGAGCATTTTGAAGTTTTACAAAATCTTATAATGGGTTCATGTTGAACCAAAACTAATAAAGTGCTCATTTTCTGAGGTGTCTTTGAGTGGTTTATTCCATACTACGATATGGTTCTTACACTACAATCTAACAGTCAACTGAGAGGACTTCCTATCGGTATGTGCTTATTTGGAGGAAGATGGTGACTGGTAGGTATTAAGCAAGGGGTGTAAATAGAGAAAAAAATAAACCACTGATTCATTGATTTTCATTTATGGCTATGAAAGCAGACGATAAATCAATATAAATAAAGAAATCAATATAAATGGATAAATTCCAAATACATGGATGGGAGCTTTCCGTATTAATATTTATTATATTATTTGTTCATTGGTAGAGTTTGGACATACCGTTCTATCTTCCCCCACTCAGCATTAACCAGTTCGCACAACTCAATTCCACACGGTTATCGGTATTAAGGTTTCATTGGTGAATTGCCTCCATCAAGATGCGCCCAAAGACAAGGTTCAAATTGCGTTGCCTTTAATTTCAGTTTGTTAATTAACTTTAAAGGTATTTATATCCATATTTCCAACTACTGTACTGCTAATTTAACTTTCACCCGACTATACTGCAAACCAGTATTTTGAAGATGAGCGGAAGGGGTGGAGAAGAGGAGGAGTAGGTGAGAAATTGCCTTTTCTCTTAATCATCCGAGTAAGAGGTTAAGTAGATGAAGTAGTTAGGAGAAGGAAAAGGTATTGAGGGATAAGAGTGAAGCAGGAGAGACAGAAACAATATTATATACAACTCATATTCCATGAATAGACTGGGAGTGTATATTTGACATGGTTTTTAGAAGTTCAATCGATTTTCTTCCTGTTTCTAGATCCTAGAGAAATAGACAGCATTTATAGGGGATTAGGTCGACTTTCGTTGATTGCAGAAGTTCAATAACATCCACGTATGCCACATGAATAGGGCCGTTGGTAAAGCGAGAGAGACGTAGTATGTTATACACTAGGATAAATGAAGAACGCATTTGCAATAGGTTGATGAATGTGTTTGGCGACAACTACGTAAGAGAAGGATGAGAAAAAGGCTGCGAGCAAGAGTTATTTATTGACGGTTCGCTTGTCCTGAGCTTCTTCAGAATTAGCAGAAATAAGCGAGCTAGACTCATACGCCTAGAAAGCGGGTGTCTCGCTCATTTCCGGTCTCAGTGAGGAGACTCGTTACTCTCGATGAGAGAAGGTAAAATGAGAACAAACCATACGGACTAATAAGGAGAACGGCTAGCATACCTAACCCCTGAGGAAAATAGCCTATTAAAACAACTTACCATGATAAAAACAAGGTCTGCTGACCTAAAGGTCGCGGGGTCTCACCTATTTTGATTTATGACCTTAGGACCTCTAAACTTTCATTAATTCCTGGACTAACATTGGGAGGACCTTGGAAATTCTATCATTCGAAAAATAATGTAAAACAACATAAGGGTTTCAAATTTTGTTAGAATAGGACGAATATTTATGTTGTTATTGCCAAATAATTCCATTGCTAACCTTGGGAGGACTTTGGCAATTATATCATTCGAAAGAAAATGTAAAACAACATATGGGTTTCAGATTTCGTTAGAATCGGCCGATAGTTACAATGTTATTACAAAAACAAAAAAAAAAGCAAAACGGGGACCGCCCACCGACCGACCGACATTGTGAGATGTAGTCACTCGCAACTACACTCGCACACGACTAAAAACGGTCATAAAAAAATGACCGAATGAGGACAACAGGATTAAATCACAAGAGCGTAAAGGAGTGTAGGTATAGGTTAGGGATACGCTCTTAGGAGCAGTAAAAATATCAGAAACTGTAGATCACTTATAGGAATCCAAGAATGTTCCCCTACCCTACACTCCCCTCCTGCTCCTTGGGACCAAATAGGGTCAATTTTGAAACGCAACACCTTTCAATATTTTTACATTTCATTTATTTTCCGCCTCCCTTCGCCTCTTAAACTTCTTTCACTTCCCGCCTGTACCCTGCTGTCTATCGACCAAAATATAGCCAATGAGAGCTATTGAGGGAGAACTTGCGGAGAGGTCGGCCTGGGACGGCCGCTTCCTGTTTCTCTGAGCACAGATCGGACAGAGGGGTGGCAAGAGGACACCCGTTAGGTCGTGCTATGCCTTCCACTCTCAAAATTTCTCGTCATTCTGAAGAAGCTCCGAACGAGCGAAACGTCAATAAAGAACTCCTTTTTTTGCTTGGGTGTCTTTCCCAATCCTTCTCCTTCCCACAATAGATTGCAGTCACGTTGTTTTAGCCTTCCATGTTTTAAATCAAAGGGAGCTTAACAAATGGAATAGTGGTAGTAAAATTTCACGCATTTGGACGCTTGTGAAGAGTGCTTTTTCCTGCACTTGCAGTGAGCCATATAAAACTAGGTGTATTAGTTGAGTAAGCGAAAAAGAAACGTGCCGGCTAGGCTGTAGGGGTGCGAAGATGTATCAGAGAAAAATTCCTTCCAAATCGATAATATAAATAGCCCATTAAATTACCAACTCAAAACGGACTCCGCCATAGCGTGATCTAAGCATACCGCGTTCGAAACTCTCAAAGTCCACAATTTTTACGAAGAAAAATCACGAAGAAAACGGAACTCGAGGAATACGACTTCAAGGGCTAACTCATCAAGAATCCAAGAAATCATCAACTCATCAAGAAGCAAGAAGAACCATCAAGCATCAAGAAGAAATCAACACGTCAAGTTAATTGGAAGATGCATCAAGAAAGGAACCATACGAAGATCAAGAATTAACCCAGCCAACTTAAAGAAGAAGGAATCTCCTCCAGCAAGAATACCAAGAGTCAGATAAATGGAAGACAAATGTTTGAAGGGGCAACTTCAGTCAAGAAGAAATAAATAGATTCGAATATAGAAAATCGCAAGATGAAGAATGATATTGATGAAAGAAAAATTATAATAAATATAAATGCCTCCCCCCCCCACCCATAAGGCTTCCTTGGGAATGCATGACTTGTGAGATGAACTGTCATCACACTCCATTAGGTTCTAGAAAGTTGGAAAGTAGGTATAAAAATTTAAGTTGAAAGGGTAGCTTAATGGAAGAGGCACTAGTAATAGTAATAGCTCCAACTGGATAGGTTTGGTACTATTCTTTGAAATGGATCAAGTCTCATTGACCCAATCGGGATCTTCAGCGGCGCATAGGTAAGAATGATTTTTTTCGATTTTATCGAACTCCTTCCTTTTGATATCTTCTAAAACAACCTGAGTAATGCGGTTGTCATGGCAACCTAGGATATGCTTCTTACACCTATGCTTTTTCGATAGAAAAAGTTTGGTTCTGGATTTTGGACGAAAATTCTCTACTTTGGTCAGTTAATTTGAATTTTGATCTATTCTTCATGCTCTTAGTTCTAGCCTTTATTTCTAATTATTCTATCGCGCAACTTATTTCTAAACCAATTTTCTCTTTCTCTTTTTTTCTCTTGCTCTTTCTATTTTCCCTCTCGTCTCTCCCTCGTCTCTCTATCTCGTCTCTCTCTCGTCTCTTTCTCGTCTCTCTCTCTCTCTCTCTCTCACACCCCTCCCTGTCCTTTCTACGTATTCATCTTTTCCCAATCTGTTACACGAAATCATTCTTACATTAATTTAATTGGATTAATTCTTTCTCCCTCTCTTCCATTTTTCATTTTATTCCCTTTCTCTTTCTTTTGTTCTTATGTTGTATCGTTTTCTCATAACTTGCCTCCCCCATCCGTTCTCCGGACCCCTACGTGTACCTGCGGGCAAGCGTCTCTCGAGAACTACTTGGAACAATCCTTTGTTCATTCAATAAAATTGTTCTCTATTTTATTCTTAATTTCCTTTTGCCTGTTTTGATTTTAACTTTATATTTTATTGGGGTAGAGCTTCTAGGCATACAAATTACCCCACTCTAGATGGTCAAGCCGATTTGATCCAAAACAAACAATTTCAACTTAATCAAACTTGATGAAAGCTAATCCAATCGAAATTGATGGAAGATGATCCATCAGAATTAAATCCATCTAACTGATTCCACGTAATCCAACTTGATGTTAGTTGATCCATCATAATTCAACTCGATTCAACTAACTAAAATTTGATTTAGAGCTAATCCAACATAACTCAATCCAATTCAACTTAGGAAAAGGTGATCCAACTTGATTCAATCCAATCTAACATGAACGAATTTCCAACCTGATTTAAACTAAGCTTATCTAACTCCATCCAAAATTATTGAAGCTGATCCACCTTAATTCAAACTAATTTGATCCAAGTCAACTTTGGGGATTTTGATCCAACCTGAATCAATCAATTCAAATCTGATAAGAAATGATCAAACTTGAATGGACATCAACCTGGTTTATTTCAATCCAACTTAATGAAAGGAGAGATGATTCATCTTAATTCAACTTGGTCTAACTCTATGGAAGATAGTCCAACCTGAATCATCTACTACAATTGATAGATTATTCAACTTGACTCAACCCAAGTCAATATGATTCTACTCAAGCTAACTTGATGAAAGTTTAAAAATTCGATTTCACCCTGATTCAACACAACATAAATTGCTAAAAATTGGTCTAGCCTGATTCAACCCCATCTAAATTGATGGAATACGATTAAACCCGTTTGGATTCAGCAATCAAACTCAACTCGATCAAACTTGATTTAAGTTGATTCATCCTAATTCAACCTGATTCAGCTAAAACTAACTTGATGGAAGCTGAGCTAACTGGATTCTATTTAATCAAACTTGATAGGAGATAATCCAAATCGATTCAATCCAATCCGACCAAATGGAAGTCGATTAAGTCCAATCTAATTTGATTAGAGATGATGCAACTCGATTCAATCCAACCCGAGCAAACGGAAGATGATTTAACTAGATTCATTCCAATTGAACTTAATGGAAGATGATCCAACTTGATTCAATCCAATCCGACTAAATGGAAGATGATTTAACTCGATTTAATCTAATCGAACTTGATAGGAGATTATCTAACTCGATTCAATCCAAAACAAACAAATGAAAGATGATTTAACTCGATTAAATCCAATCCAACTTGCTTAGAGATGATCCAACTCGATTCAATCTAATCTGACAAAATGGAAGATAATTGAACTAGATTCATTCCAGTCAACTTCAGAGGAGTTGATCCAATTCGGTTCAATCCAATCCGATCAAATGGAAAATGATTTAACCAGATTCATTCCAATCAAACTTGATAGGAAATGACCCAACGTTATTGAATCCAAATAAACATGATTAATCTCAATCCAACTTAATGAAAGCTGATACATCTAATTCAAACTGATGAAAACAAATCCAACTTGTTGAAATCCAATTCCATAATATTCACTTCAATACAACTCGATTGAAGAAGTTTAAATCCGATTGAAACCAACTGAACCACATTTAACTCAGATTACCTTGAAGAAATCAGATCTATCCTATTTCAACCGGATTCTACCCAATCCAACTTAATAGAAGCTTAGTTAACCTAATTTAATCCACTCCAACTTGATAGAAGATGATTATCTGGATTTCTTTGGGTTAAATTATAATTCAACCCAAATGAATCCAATTCAGCCTAATTTAACTTGATCTAACTTGATGAAAGCAGCTACAACCTGGTTGAATCAAATCATACTTGATATAAGCTGAATGACATGTATAAATTTAATCCAACTGTATGGAATTTGCTCCAAACTGATTCAACTCAATTAAATCTTTTTCACCCATTTCACCTTGATTGAAACTGATCCAACCTAATACAACCCAACTGAACTCAATAAACTTTAAGGGAAACTGATCAAAACTATTTTGAACGATATTAAAACTGATTCAGTGTATTTTAACTTGATGGAAGCTGAACCAACTTGATCCAACCTGATTCAATCCAAATCAACCCAATTAACTTTGATGGAACGATATTAAAACCAATTCGATGCAATCCAACTTGATGGAAGCTGATCTGACTTAATTTAACCTAACTCAAATTAATCAAATTTGATGGAAACTGATCCAACGATTTGAATGATATGAAAACTGATTAAATGCAATCCAACTTAATGGAAGGTGATCCAACCTGATCCAACCTAGGTCAATATAACTCAACACAATCAACTTTGATGGATGCTTATCCCACAAATTTAACGAGATTAAAACTGATTCAATGCAATCCAACTTAATGGAAGCTTAATCCGCCTGATTTAATCCGACTCAACCCAATACAACAATGATCCAGAGACGGACCTTGCGGAACAAAGTCTGGGCCTCTGCATTGAGGAGTTTCTTCACGCGCCTAAATTTTGGGATTGGACGAAACTTTCGGATTTTAAAACTTTAATTCTTTGTCCATTTTAATTTGGTGGAGAAGAATCGACACGCTCGAGATCTTAGCACGGATTAATAGTAGTTGTAATATTAATAAATAGCTGTGGCTGGTTTTATTACGTCTATAATGATATCTTTGCACCAACGGCTATTGGTTAGATTCGGAAATATGAACTTGAGCTTTTGATGGTTATTACTTGCATTAATCTTTATTCTATATCAAAACTGATAATTCTGAGCGCTATTGAGTGCCACTTGAGCAAAAAAATCATTCAAACTCTGAATCAATGATTTTTATTATCAACTTTTCCCTTCAAGGCTGCTAAAATTCGGACTTTGAGTCTTCTGTAGTCTTTGTGAAGGATTATTACCCCCATAATCTCTTCTCCACTGCCCCCATACCTCTTTCAGTCGATGCGTTTTTTCATTTTGACTTTTCCTCAGTGAATTCAAATTTCAATTTTGAGGTTTCGTCAAAAAATTTGGAATTATTTTCTTATAACTTGGCTCATTCTGGACTCCAGCTGGTGTGCCCCAAAGGGTGTCTAAGGCAGCGTTTCAGTTGCACCAGCTGAGGATAATCAACCACTTTACCCCCTTCCCTGTTAATACTCCCCCTTCCCCTTAGATTAGTGACTCAGCTGAATGGTCGCTTTTTTCGAAAAAAATTGGGATTGGTTTCGATTTGGGATCAGTTAGGTAGAAACGGAACATATTCGGGGGATTTTAAATATACACTAGTGCAGCCATAGCGTAGAAAATCATTTTATTTTGTTAATTAATTTGCGAGAAATATCGTACTTATGGCAATGAGTAGATGAGCAAGGAGGTAGATATGTAGACCCTAGATGAGCAACTGAGCAGTTCTTGTGGAGTAAATCGCTAGAAAATAGGCCATTTCTAATAATAATATGTATAATACTTATCTACTTCTCAACTAAGCTAGAGAATAGGCTTGATATACAAATATCACACACACACACACACTATATATATATATATATATATATATATATATATATATATATATATATATATATATATATATATGCAGATACACCCACAAAGGAAAAGTGAAAAACGATTCCAAGCGCTTTCGTCTTTATTTTTAAGATCTTTTCAAGGAATGAACAGGAGGCTGGACATAAATTACCTTAAATAGGGAAAGGTGGGATTAGACTACCCACCACTGAACCCTAATTAGGGGGTACAAAATCCTGAAACAACCTTATTTGAGATTTTATGTATGTAGTGATAATATGGGCTAGCGTGAACAAACCAGGGCTAAGGTTGAAATTTGGGAACGCGTTGATGGAGATATATTCTAATAAATTTCTCGAAATATAATTACTGCATTTTATGACTGGTTTGACACTGTTCCAGTTAATGCTATGGTTGAGATTGTACATATGTAGAAAGAGCGCAGATTGTTCACTGTGATTACGTACATTGGCTGGATGTTGCTTAACCCGGACGTCTAGTTCTTTCCTGGTTTGTTTATTCGATAGGCTGCAACAAATGCCAAAAATGTTATTATTCAGATTCATATATTGTGGTTTATCATTACTCCAGGGCTAATATTAAAATTTGGGAAAGTATTAATAGAGATACACTCCCAAATATTTCTTGAAATGTAGTTTGTACATTTACGAGAAGGCGATGGATAGTGTTTTCATATTTAAAAATATCATTTATGTTATTATTATTATTATTATTTTTAAATATGGAAACACTATCCATCGCCTTCTCGTAAAGAAATTCACCCCCCTAAACCAGGCATTGTATATTCTATTGGTTGCAATAATTGTGAAAAATGTTATTATGAACAGACAGGTAAAGAATTGAATGTTAGAGTTAAACAGCACCAAACTAATGTTCGTAATCTTTGTCAACAATATGCATTATTTTTACATATCTATAATCAGGATCATACTATTAATTGGAAGAGTGCTAAACCTGTTAATAAATGTACAAACTACATTTCCAGAAATATTTTGGAGTGTATCTCTATTAATACTTTCCTAAATTATAATATTAGCCCTGGATTCTTTAGCCTAGATCCTATGATATCTAATTATATTAAATCACAAATTAAAGTGTTTAAAGAGGTCTTTTAGAATAAAGACGAAAGCGCTCGGAATCGTTTTTCCATTTTCCTTGTGGGTGTTATTTATCATAATTTTGACTCACGTGCAACTTGTGAGTTTCTTTTCATATATATATATATATATATATATATATATATATATATATATATATATATATATATATATATATATATAGATATGAGTTATACAGAGATTTGCGATGTATCTTAAAATAAAGAAGTTTAGGATGTGTTTTCTTTTTTTCTAAGCTACATCGTAAATCTCTTTATAACTCATATTTCTATAAAGATTCCTTGGATCAGCTTTCATTCACCTAGAAATAACCTGTAAATCAAAAAGTTTACTCTTCATCAACATTATATATATATATATATATATATATATATATATATATATATATATATATATATATATATATATATATATATATATATATATATATATATATATATATATATATATATATATATATATATAACGGGTGTTCCAATAACTTGGACCGATTTAAATGTGAGTTAAGTTTAAGCGTCTAATGATTTTTTTTCTTTTTATTTCAGATTTAACAACTTCAGTCTTTGACAATTTTAACCATGGAAAGATTAACAATCGAACAACGTGTTAAAGTTATCGAAACTTATTATGAAAATGGACGTTCAAACAGAAACGCATTTCGGGCACTTTGCCATTTTTTTGGTTAACATAATCGACCAACCGAGAGAATAATTGGAAAAATTGTTCGTAAATTCAAACAAATATGAAAACGCCATTGCGTGCTCGTTTACGCCGTTCAGCTGAAAACATTGCTGCAGTGCGCGAGAATGTGGCCGAAGATCCAGACACCTCTATTCGTCATCGCGCGCAGGAATTGATCCTCTCCACAACAATGTTACATCGAATTTTGACAAAAGATTTGTCTCAACACGCTTAGAAAATTCAATTGACAAAAGAACTGAAGATTGTTGACCATTTAAGGCGCCGTACATTCGTCAATCAGGTGCACGAGCAAAGACAAGCCGATGATGATTTTTCGCAAAAAATCATCTTTAGTGATGAAGCCCATTTTCATCTTGGTGGATTCGTTAATAAGTAGAATTGTGGCATTTGGGCTAATGAAAATCCCAGGAAGATTGTTGAAAAGCCACTGCATCCAGAAAAGGTCACTGTTTGGTGTGCATTTTTTGCTATCGGAATCATTGGGCCGTATTTCTTTGAAAATGATGACGGCAATTCTGTTACGGTGACAGGCGAGCGATACCGTACCATGATAACCAACTTTTTATGGCCTGAATTTAATTCTATGGATGTCGAAGATTTGTGGTTTCAACAGGACGGTGCCACATGCCACACAGCCAATTTTCAATGGCTTTATTGAAAGAGAAGTTCTCAGGTCGCATCATCTCTCGAAACAGCGAGGTCAATTGGCCACCACGATCGTGTGACTTGACGCCTTTAGATTTCTTCCTTTGGAATCAACTCAAAAAGAAGGTCTATGCCAACAAGCCAACAACAATTCAACAGCTGAAGGATGAGATAATAAGGCATATTGGTGAGATCGAGGAGCAACTATGCAGAGACGTCATCAAACCTTTGACCATCGGGTGGAGGTGTGCCGCCGAAGCCTTGGCGGACATTTAGGCAATATTATTTTTGACACATAATTGCCATGACTCAAATAACATGATCCAATAGTGAAATCAATAAATTTTCACCAATAACAATGTTTTATTTACTGCTAACTGCGATCCGTCTTAATGGAACACCTTTTATATATATATATATATATATATATAGCAGGAATATGAAGACCTAGGTGATTACACTAATCATTTATTGGCTGGACGTTTTGTACCTTTACTAGGACCATCTTCAGCGACTATGTCGACTAATGAGAAGGGTAAGGAACATTAATTAATAACATTTAATATAATGCATTAAATAATGGCTAAAAAAGCGGAAGAAGGCAAGTTAAAATAATAAAATTGACAATTATTAAAATTAAAGTAAAAACACTAATAACAATATATAGAATTAAATAATACTGCCCAGTGTGATTTAAAAAAAATAATAGAAAGTGAAATTATAACATAAACTGACCTGAATATCACATATTAAAAGTTACTGGAGTAAACAAAAAATAACCTGTTATATTAAATTGTAAAAAACAACAAAAAACACGAAAACAAATCAGAATGAACAAAGTGACTAACCTTTATCGTGAGAGTTGAGAAATCAACTAACTAAACATATAAAACTACTAACGAAATATGTTCGGTTGGTTGGTTGGCTAGTTAATCTATTGAAGTGTTGGTAGGTTATATTGTGAATAATTTAATTGAGGAGGAGTAATTATTTAGGTTTGGATTTATTTTATTGATGTACAGTGACTCTAAGATTTTCAAATCGAGAGAAGTTAAGGCTAAAGATAATATGGTAAATAAATTAGAATTAAGAGGATGATGGTGATACTCAGAATGTTGCCTGATGGAAGAGGCTTCAGGTTTAGAAATGGGAATACCAGTCCTATGAGACAAACCCAAGTGCTTGCGATCCTGCATTTGAGTTGTAAGCCAGTTTGGCCTACATAACAACTGTGGCAGGTCGTTCATGTATAATTGTAAATTATACAGGATCGCAAGCCCAAAGGGATTAGCTCCTTATGGGGAAAAAAGGAATTTAACGATGGTCCTAGTAAAGGTCCAAAACGTCCAGCCAATAAATGATTACTATATATATATATAATTTAAGAAAGTTTTTTTATTATTTGAATAATAATTTCATCTTAGTTTGGTTATGACTTATGTTATTTTATCAAAGTTATTTCTAATAATTCTTTTATAATATAAAAAAACAAAATGGTGAAGTTCAGAAATAAATATAAGTATTGAAATTTTGTGAAATTTTTTAAAACCCAAAGAATTACGAATGGTGAAGTTCAGAAAATTTATTTTTATATATCTTCTTCTATATATTTTAGCAACGTGATATTTTAAAAGAGGGAAAATTTAGTTTAGAGTTCCTTTTTAAAATTATTATAATTGGCGAAGATCAGAAAATTTATACAAATTTAACCATGGCTGCATTTTTTTAGATTTTAAATTTTAATCTTAGTAGCGAAGTCATTGTCTGGTATATATATACACTAGACTGGTTCAGGGATAGAGAGTTTTAGAGGGGGATAGGGGGAGAGAGGGAGGCGGGAGAGGTAGAGTTGTGGAGACGGAGGTGGGGAGAGGGAGGTGGGAGAAAAAGGGGCAGGGGGAGAGAGGGAGGGGGAGAGAGGGTGATCATAGAGGGTGAGAGGGAGGAGAGAAGAGCTGGAGAGAGAGGATAAAAGGGGAGAGGCAGAGAGAGGGGAGAAGGAGGGGGAGGGAGGGGGTAAAGAATGCACTGGAATTTCATATCAGTTTAATTCTCCACTTAAAGAAAAAAAAAATCACGTTCTAAAAATATAGGGATAATGTACATATATTTCTCTGATTTGTTTTCGCTTTATGCATACCTTTTGTTTACAGCTTCCAAGTTTCACTTTCATAAGCTTAACCTGGCAAAGGCATTCATTAAATACTTTGCTCCGTAAGTAAAGAAGGGAGACGTTGCTTCCGTCGACGATGTCAAGCTTTTCTACCGCTTTACCAGCTAATGTTGTTCCTCTACTCAATTCCTTTTCCGTGTTCTCATCAAAAGACAAACAGTGCCAGGGATTTGGCACCCTAACATACGAATAAATATACGAGTATGTATAAATTTTTAAGGGGAATATTCTTGTTTTTAATCTTAAAATTCAGACGATACAAGAAAAAAGTTGAGGTTTATTTTAAAACTTGATTCATTTATAAAGATTCCATTTTATTTCGCATAACGACGTAAAAATCCTTATTCTCGTACGTCAATCGCAAATGGCCAATAAAATGAGTAAATTTGGATAATTGGTCAATTATCCTTGAATATTTAAACACCTGATGTAAATAAAATGAGGGAGAATAAAAGAGTTGGAGGTGGAAAGTGAAAGAATTAAGTAAGGTACTTACAGAGCCCCTCCCACATTTGATTAAGTCGGCTTTTGTACGTCAGGGTGGGATAGAATGGGTTATGGTGTGTTGCGGTTCGTAAAAGTCGGTTAGTTTGTGCTGTGATTAGTTAGTGTGGGTTGTGGTAGGTCTGATTGGGTTAGGTTGGGTTGTTGTAGGTGAGGCTAAGTTATGATCGGTTGCGGTAGCTCAGGGTTGGTTAGTTTGGGTTGTGGTAGGTCAAGGTTAATTAGGTTGGGTTGTGGTAGGCTAGGCTTAGTTAGGTTGGATTGTGGTAGGTCAGTGCAGATTCTTTTGGGTTCTGGTAAGTAAGGGTGGGTTAAGTGAGGTTTTCGTCAGTCAGGGTGGGCTAGTTTGGGTTGTGGTACGTTAGGGTGGATTAGCATGGTTTGTGCTAAGTCAGAGTGAATAAAGTTGGGTTATAGTAGGTAGGACTGGGTTAGGTTGAGTTTATGGTAAGTTAGGGTAGGTAAAGTTGGTTTATGGTATGTCATGGTGGGTTAGATTGGGTTGCGGTAGTTCAGGGTGGGTTAGGATGTGTTGTGTTAGGTTAAGGTAGCTCAAGTTGCGTTAGCTTAATTTACCTGATTAATTCAGCAAAATAAGCACCTTAAATCCCCCCAATTCCCCTTAAATTCCCCAAATCCCCCCATTCCCCTAAAATCCCCAAATCCCCCTTAAATTCCCCCAATCCCCCTTAAATTCCCCAAATCCCCCTTAAATTCTGAAATCCCCCTTAAATTCCACAAACCCCCTTAAATTCCACAAATCCCGCTTAAATTTCTAAATCCCCCTTAAATTCCACAAATCCCCCTTAAATTCCCCAAATCCCCCTTAAATTCCCCAAATACCTCTTAAATTCACCCAATCCTTCTTAAATTCCCCAAATCCTTCTTAAGTTCCTCAAATCCCCCTTCATTCCCCCAATCCCCCTTAAATTCCCCATACCCCCCTTAAATTCCACAAATCCCCCTTAAATTCTACAAATCCCCCTTAAATTTCACAAATCTCCCTTCAATTCCACAAATGCCCCTTAAATTCCCCATATCCCCCTTAAATTCCCCCAATCCCCCTTAAATTCCCCAAATCCCTCTTAAATTCTCCAAATCCCTCTTAAATTCCCCCAATTTCTTTAAATTCCCCCAATCCCCCTTAAATTCCCCCGATTCCCCTTAAATTCCCCAAATCCCTCTTAAATTCCCCACATCCCCCTTAAATTCCCCAAATCCCCCTTAAATTTCCTAAACCCCCCTTAAATTCCACAAATGCCCGTTAAATTCCACAAATCCCCTTAAATTCTACAAATCCGCCTTAAATTCCACAAATCCGCCTTAAATTCCACAAATCCCCTTAAATTCCCCATATCCCGCTAAAATTCCACAAATCCCCCTAAATTCCACAAATCCCCTTACATTCCCCCAATCCCCCTTAAATTCCCCATACCCCCCTTAAATTCCACAAATCCCCCTTAAATTCTACAAATCCCCCTTAAATTTCACAAATCTCCCTTCAATTCCACAAATGCCCCTTAAATTCCCCATATCCCCCTTAAATTCCCCCAATCCCCCTTAAATTCCCCAAATCCCTCTTAAATTCTCCAAATCCCTCTTAAATTCCCCCAATTTCTTTAAATTCCCCCAATCCCCCTTAAATTCCCCATATCCCCCTTAAATTCCCTTAATTCCCTTTAAATTCCCCATATCCCGCTAGAATTCCCCAAATCCCCCTTAAATTCCCCAAATCCCTCTTAAATATCACAAATCCCCCTTAAATTCCCCAAATCCCTCTTAAATATCACAAATCCCCCTTAAATTCCACAAATTAAGTTTTTGTGTTGAATTATGGCCACATGGTGATAGACGTTTGCCCATCCCGCAGAAGTTTCGATTTCGAGGAATGAATTTCAATTTTATGGATAAAATGACGATTTTCTTGGCTCTGAATATTTCATAAGAGTGATTGGTATCAGTTGTCCCTTGTTGCTTATCCGTCTCGCTCTACTCTATACACCTTACTAGTATGTACCCTCTATTTTCGGTCGGTGTCCGTAGAACGAGGTCCTTAGTTCTTATTTTTGAGTCTCAGATCTTACCTAGTTGCTCCTTAAGGTTTCTTTATTCAAGGTTCACTGGGTTGGACCTTGGC
This sequence comes from Ceratothoa steindachneri, assembly GCA_963969495.1. Classification (NCBI taxonomy): domain Eukaryota; kingdom Metazoa; phylum Arthropoda; class Malacostraca; order Isopoda; family Cymothoidae; genus Ceratothoa; species Ceratothoa steindachneri. The sequence continues at coordinate 25,542,873 of OZ018336.1, forward strand.
CTCCTGGATCCCCAGGCTTCCCCTATCCGGTAGGGGGGGAGGGTGTCTAGTTTGAACTGTAGAAACACTTTCGTTCAAACATCCTACTGGCCCCAGCCTGTAGTGTTGAGCAGACTTATAAAGATCCTTGTTATCCTCTTGTCACTATTGTTTAGACGAACACTAACAAGGGCATGAAGAGAAAATTTGTAAAGAAATCGGTAAAGATGAATGAATTAGAAATGTTTGGGATATATATATATATATATATATATATATATATATATATATATATATATATATATATATATATATAGTACAAGAAAATAAGAGTTGGACGCGAATGAGCAAATGAGACAAGAAACCGGAGGTTTTTAAAGGCAAGAGAGAGGGACATTAGAAGAATCCAGAATCGAAGGGGGCAGAGGGCGGCACAGTGAAGGCGATCCTTTACCGAGAAGACAGAAATAACGCCAGGGGAAACAACCTCCGGTTTCTTGTCTCATTTGCTCATTCGCGTCCAACTCTTATTTTCTTGTACTATATGTATTTATAGTCAGCTACACCAAGTTTCTGCATCTTTCTTTCTGTCTTCAAATTTTATTTGAAAGGCAGAAAATAAAAATGGCATAGCCCTGTGGTGGTTGTATTATCACCCGCAGATCCTGTAGTTGCTTTTTTGTATATATATATTTATATAGACGCATACATCTTTGCAGGGGCTAAGACTGGCTCAACACACCCTACAGATGTCAGCACAGGATGGTTTCCCATGTACGAATCACACCCTTTTGAGGCCGGTGTACTCCACACCTTTCTCTTTCCACTGCAAAGATTCTGCATCCATTTAATTCCATCACCTCATAAATTTAAATTAAATGTTAAAACTCTTTAGTTTCACGTAAAACCTTTAGAATGAGTGACATCTCATTTTTTAAACGAATTCAAATTAACTCATATTTCATATCAACTCGAAAACTACTTTGAAGATTCTCTAACAAACTCCAATAGTTTGTGAAAATTAATTTCCCTTCGCATTATTTTTCAGAGACCACAAACTCTCGCTGACCAGCTAATAAAGACAATCAAATAATTTACCAATAAATCTAATTTAAAGATGGCGGTTCTCTCTTGAAGAATCGGAATCGTGGAGAATTGTAAGCAAACTGCAGGACTCATTAGAACTTGTCTGAATTATTGTTTGATCTGTGCTTAAAGGGTATAAAAGACCTTGGCTAGAGATGCATTAACTTGATTTATGGATAATTAATGTTTATTTGAGTGAAAATCAGTATCCGTTGATAGCATTTTCTCAGTCCATTAAGATATTTAAATAGAAATTCCTTAGGATTCTGTTTAAGGACCCGTTCTTTTTCTAATTTACACTAATGACATGTCCTATTCTTTGAATTTGGTTAAAATTTCATAAACTCCGCAAGGTAATTTTGTTCTATGACTATTCAATTGTATATTAAATAGACTATTCAGGTTTCGAATGGATAATTTATTCAAGTGTTTATTAATGTATTATTCAACTTACTATTAAATAGAATATTCGTTTTTATCAACTAAACTATTCAAGTTTCTATTATATATAAAATTCAAGTGTCTATTTAATAGACTATTCAATTTTAGATTAAATAGACACTTGAAGGTCTATTAATAGAAATTGAATAGTCTATTTAATAGAGATTAAAATATTCGTTTAATCAACCCTTAAATATTATAATTAATAGAAACTTGAATAGTCAATTTAATAGAAAATTAAATATTATATTAATAAAAAACTTGAATAGAATATTCAAAAGAAAGTTTAATAGTATATTAATAAAAAAGAATAGTCTTTTGATAGAAACTTGAATAGTCTATTTAATACAGACTTGAATAGTTTAATTAATAGAAACTTGAATAGTATATTAATAAAAAAATTGAATAGCCTATTAATAGAAACATAATAATAATAATAATAATAATAATAATAATAATAATAATAATAATAATAATAATAATAATAGGTCTTTTGTAATGCGCTCTTCAAGGCCTGAGGCCTTCCCAGAGCACACGTTGTGCTGAGATGAGAATGGAAATTCAAGAGGGGAAGAAGGCAATACTGAAAAGATGCGTTTTCAGGAGACGCTTAAATGTGGTAAGAGAGGGAGAAGACCTGATTTAAGCAGGAAGAGCATTCCACAACTTAGGGGCGCAGATTGAGAAGGAGCAGTCCCCCATTGAGCAGAGGGATGAACGACGAATATTCAAAAGAGGTGCATCTGATGACCGAAGGGCCCAAGGGACATGGCGTGGCGAGAGGGCAGAAGAGAGGTAAGACGGGGCCTTGTTGTTTAGGGCCTTAAATGTGAAGAGAAGTATCTTGAAGTGAGTACGGGATCTGACAGGGAGCCAGTGTAGTTCATGCAGCAAGGGTTTCGAGGGAGAGAAGCAAGGGCGACGGAGGAGAAGCCGGGTGGCATAGTTCTGTACAAGTTGAATGGGGCGGAGAGAGGAGGATGGCAGATTCACAAGCAGAGAGTTACAGTAGTCAAGGTGTGAGGTGATGAAGGCATGAACAGCAGTCTCAAGACTTTGGCGATCAAAGTGAGAGCGAATGCGAGAGAAGTTACGAAGGAATCATAGAGAGGATTTGCTGACATTGCGGATATGAGGCTTTAAGGAGAGATGCTCATCGAAAACAACACCCAGATTCCTAACGCAGTCAGAGAAAATGATAGTATTACCGCCCAGAGTAAGCGAGGGAAAGAGAGATTTAGATTTTTTGACAAGAGCAGGGGTGCCGACGAGGAGGACCTCAGTTTTGGAGTGATTAAGCCTGAGGAAGTTGGTAGAGAGCCAGTCAGAAATGGAGGAGTAGGCAGCCAGGAGGTCAGAGATAGAGTAGGCAAGAGAAGCGAGGGATGAGGAAACGAAAATTTGAGTGTCATCAGCATAGAGGTGGAAGGATAGACCGAGAATACGGAGAAGGAAACTAAGAGGGAGAAGGTAGATACGAAATAGTAGAGGACCGAGGACAGAGCCTTGTGGCACTCCAAAGCAATGGGGGTAGAGTCGGATGAAACGTCGTCAATCACAACGGATTGTGTACGAGACGAGAGTTAAGAGAGGAACCAGTCAAGCACAGTGCCTGATATGCTGAGGAAAGAGTGGAGACAATCAAGTAGGACGGTATGGTCAATAGTATCGAAGGCAGAGGAGAGGTCGAGTAGAACGAGGATGGAGGCACAACCCCTGTCCGCGGCTCTTCCTAAGCAATCGGACACATTGAGAAGGGCGGTTTCTGTGGAGTGATCTGACTTGAAACAAGATTGATAGATTTCATCAATGTTACAGGCCACCATGTGACTGTTGATGCGTGAAGCAACCACTCTCTCCAGAACCTTAGAGAGGAATAGCCTATTAATAGAAACTTGAATAGTCTATTTCATACAAAATTAAATAGTATATTCGATAAAAACTGGAATAGTATTTTAATAAAAACTTGAATAGTCTATTAATATAAATTTGCATAGTATATTACTAGAAACTTGATTAGTCTATTAATACAAAGTTGAATAGTCTATTTACTACGAGCTTGTTTAGTTTAATTAACAGTAACCTGAATAGTATATTAATAGAAATTTGAATAGTATATTTAATACAGATTTGGATAGTTTAAGTAATGGAAACTTGTAGGTCTATTAATTGAAACTTGAATAGTATATTTACTAGAAACTTGATTAGTCTATTATTAGAAACTTGAATATTCTATTTAATATATACTTGAATATTTTATTAACAGAAACTTGAATAGTGTATTCAGTATAAACCTGAATAGTATATTAATAGAAACTTAAATAGTATATTACTAAAATCTTGAATAGTTAATTAACAGAAACCTGAATAGTCCATTTAATAAAAAGTTGAATGGTCTATTAATAGAAACTTGACTATTCTATTTAATACAGACTCGAATAGTTTAATTAACCAAAACTTGAATAGTCTATTAATAGAAACTTGAATAATCTATTTATGGAAATTTGAATAGTATATTTATTAAAAACTTAAATAGTCTATTAATAGAAACTTGATTAGTCTATTTAATAAATCTTGAAATGTGTATTTAATAAAAACTTGAATAGTATATTAAGATAAATTTGAATAGTCTATTAATAAACTTGAATAGTAGATTAACAGAAACTTTTATAGTCTATTAATAAAACTTGAATAGTAGATTAATAGAAACTTGAATAGTGGAAGCCAATAATTTGACCTCGCCATTTTGTTATGTTGAAAGTTTTTACTACTGACTTAAACTCTCTTTTTAGAGGCGTCTTCTCTTTTAGAATCTACAGTTTATTCACTTTTAGAATCTACAGTTTAACCCTGGGAATAACATTGGGTTCATTGGACCCAGTGTCGATTTCCAAACTTATTTTTCACTTTGATTCTTTTATTCAATCAAAATGACAATTACTGACCTTTTTTCAGGAGTATCTATCATATGAGCCAAAAGAATTTTCTTAAATATAAAGAAAAAAAGATAAATTGAATGTTTTACCTTTTATTATCATATGGGCCCATTCTCCTAATTTAAATATATTCTAAAGTTAAATAATTATTCAGTAAAACGATGAACCTTCACCAATAAATTAAACTATAAATATCATTTAAAATTCATTATTATATATAATAGTTTACATTTTTTAATTAAATTTATAATTCCATACTCGGACTCAATAATTTCCCTACTATTGCGTCATCTTATAATTCTTTTCCATTGACGTAATGGCCTTTAATATTGCATCATCTGATACTATATAAGAGCTGGAGAAACCTAATATTACCTCAGTTTAGTCACCGATTTAGAGCTATCATTTGGTTCTTTTCACAATGTCATAGCGACAAAAGCTAAACCCAGATAGCGACAAAAGCTAAACCCAGATAGCGACAAAAGCTAAACCCAGTTAGTTCACAATTCTTAGACGACTTGATATAGGATAGTGAGTTAGTTGGAAGATAATGATAATGATAGCATATTTTTTATGATGATGATAATGAAAATGATCATCTAAGCATTTGAGAATCCGGCTTTGACTCTTATGATAATGATATGCAAAATGCAAATTCTACCCCGATATTATTCTAAGATAAAAGCGAAGTTTGGTTCGCTAAACTACGAAGATATCCAGCAGATAGTCTTTATCACACAATATTTTGAAACATGAAACTAGTCTCTCTCCTTTTTCTAAGAAAGAGAATCATGCGATTCATCTTGTACATCCTTTAACACTTTTGATGCGCTATAATTTACTTGAAGTGATCCATAAATGAACTAATGCTGAAGGAAGAACAGTATATAAAGATACCAGGAAAGATCTAGATGGTAATGAACTGAGGACATTTATAGGAATAAATATTCGTATAGGTGTATACAAATAAAAAAAAATGAAAATATCATTCAACTGTGGAAGCTGGAAGATGGACGTCTAATTTTCAACAAAATTATAAGTGGAAAAAGGTTTCAGCAAATTCTTAAATGATACAGGATCAAAACGGAGCAATAGGGAACAGAAATGACGAGCTTCAACCACTAAGGCAAATTTTTGAAATGTGGAATCATAATTTGCAAAAAGAATAAGTCCTATCTTTTTGTTTGATAGTTGATGAACAATTATTCACTTTCAAAGGCCGTTGCCTATTTCGAATATACATACCGTCAAAGCCCGGAAAATATCTAATTAAAATTTGAGCAATTTGTAATAGTGATAATTCATATGCTTGGAAATTACAAATCGATACTGGGAAGGATCAAGAATTAGGACAGGAGAAGAATCAAGGCTCAAGAGTGGTCCAAGAATTGGCAGCAGAAATTGAAAATATTGGCAGAAATATAACATGCGATAATTATTTTACTAATTTAGGATTAGCTTTCAGTCTTTTTACAAATAACCTGATTTTAGTTGGCACCATCAGAATAAATAGAAATGAGATCTCAGTTGCTTTCACGAATGCAAACGGAAGAGAAGTCCATAGGCTTATATTCTGATTTCAAGAGGATTCCATAATTCTTTCCTACTGCCCCAAGAAAAACTACGTTGTAACTCTTTTGAGCTCAATGAATTGCGAGCCTATTATTGATCCATGGAATTCTTCCTAGAAAAACAGAGGTTATCTTTAACTACAACAAAATAAAAGTAGGAGTAGATACTCGAAAAAATGGTCAGAACATATTCTTGTAAAAGAATGACTCGAAGATGACCTTTAGTAATATTTTACAACTTGATGGATAGGAGTGAAATCAATGCTTACATTCTAACAAAACAAATAGGAATAGAAAGTGCTAAAAAGGAAGAAGAAATTTATTATTTGATTAGCAAAAGAAACTAGCAGATGTTGTTTCAGACTCAGCCGTGCTAGTGGAGAATCCATGCCCATGAAGTTTCTCAATTAAGGCAAAAGGGTCGATACCCATTGTGTGACTCTAAATAAGGACAGGAAAACCAACACTGCTTGTTATGATTGCAAGAAAAATGTAATTATTAGTTGTATCCAATGTAGTAACAGATAGAAAATTTTGAGTTTTTCAATAGATATTTTTTCAAAAATGTTTAGGTTTACTCTTTTTTTAAAACAATAAAAAGGAATTTTATGTTAAGTTTTTAATAAATTTCTTCGATATCCTTATAATGTCACTTTGATCTCTACTTTTTATAAAAAATGCCCTCCCCAAATAGTGATGGGTCCATTGGACCTAGTTGGTATTTTATGGTAAATAGTTTCCTCGTATTTCTAGGTCTAACGTATCCATCTTAACTATCGGTTCCTACAGCATATGGCAGCTGTAGAAGTCCTCCTAAATCGAAACTCCATCCAATGACTAGGCATACTTGATCAGGGTTGGCAAATCAAAAATCCAAGCCGAAAAAACCCCTCTGGTTTTATTACTATTTTTTTTTAATTTTAAAATTACGCATTTTTTACAAGAAATGAACGATACTTATCCTTATTTTATTTAAAATGCATATTTATGTTTATAATTTAAAAAAATATGTATCAAATTAAGGTTATTTCTTTGATACTGACTCATAATAATTCATCTCTCCTTCTACAGGTTATGGCTATCATGGGACATGGGCAGCCCAAATTCTCGACGATGAAACTTTTGAATTCTATTAAACTAATAAATTATTAATATTATAAAAATAGAGATAGCTATTATTTTTTTACGTTAGTTTAGTTCTTGTAGTATTTGCTTTTTGAAAATACCCGAGATTTTAAATAACCCAGAATAAAACCCGTTCTTTTAACCCCCCCCGTTTTTTGGCGAGGGGCTTTTTTTAAAAAATAATTTGCCAACTCTGTACTTGATACATCTTAACTTCCTTAATTCCCGAAACCATGTTTCTTTTAGCTTGGTAATAGCTCGTAATGAGGCCCATGTAGAAGTTCCTTAACTGATAAAAACACTTATTCAGAAGGTTGATAAGTTTATATATTTTTAATTATTATAAGCTTTGTTAATTGTAAAGTTTTGTTGACGTCTATTTTTTATCCCAACTAGAAATTCTTGGGCGGGTTTTATTTAAAAAAAACAGGCTTAGGGCTGGATGAAGCGCAAGTTTGTGTTATTTGTTAGGGTTAAGAGATACTTCAAACGAGAATAAGGAGAAAGTTCTCTAACAATTTTAGTTTCTTCGTTATTTATAAGTACCTAAGGCGAAATTGCTGGTTTGGTATTATTATAAATTTAAACTTTTCACAAGCTGACGAGGAAGGCCACCGCATCTTAAATTCTGCAACGAAATTCTCTTTAGATTTTATTCCAAATTATCTTAGTTTTGGCAAAATAATTTTATTTTTATTCTTGAAGCATAAAATGATTCTAATATAAACTAAAAAAAATAAGCTACAAGAGTTTACAGTGCCATACTTTTAAATGTATCATATGTAGGCCTGAAACAACGACGTACAGCTGCGTGCATATCGTCAATGTCAGAAACGAAGTCTAACTTACGAGGGTCATATTTTTTTGTATATTCGTTAAGTTTTAATATATTTTTCGTGCTTAGATTTTAGCAGAAACATTCTGTTTCATTTATGTTATATTTAAATCATTTAGAACAGGAGAGTATACAAAATAAATGACGGTTGCGTATATGAGTCGTATATGGCCTTCTAAAAGGCAAGATGTGACTATCGAACATCTGAAGAAGGAGCTGAAGAAGCGTGTCCACAAAAGAGGCGCTCACAACATTGTTAAATTGGAAAAGTTTGCTGAAAAAGAATGGGATAAAATTCTTCTAAAAACGTGCACGAATCTTTTGTATTCTTATAAGAAACGCATTAAGGCTGTTATTGAGGCTAAAGGGGGTCATATAGATATTAATTACATGTTTCTATTATTTTTATTTTCTGTTTTCCGATAAATAAATCTTTGTCATTGTTATACCCGGTTTTGTTATAGCAAATTTTATTTATATTCAGATGCAATGGAGTAGGAAGCTTATTTAATATATATATATTTTTCAAGTTAAGTCTAAAGCCGAAAATATTAAAAAAAAATATGAATCCTATAGGAATTGCCTCTACAAATGCAAGCAACTGAACGTAATCACTAGAAAAAAAATCGGAAAAGAATTTATTTATGTATGGTTGAGTCTGGTAGTGAGTGCTGATTGTGCCCAACATATTAAAATAGAGTGGCTCTCATGAAGAAGGGTGGAAGCTTCTTGGGAATGAAGCCAATGATAAAATCAAGATGAAAATAAATAGAGAGAAGTGAAATAGAAGAAAAATGTGAAGGATGGACAGTATATCAGAGCAATGTCATTTAAAATAAACTGATGCATTGGGAGAAAAAAGAAGAACAACAACAACAGAAAGTAAATAAACAAAGATTTAAAGGCTTTGTTATTTATTTACGTTTTTCAGAATCTTTGATGAAGAAATGGCAGAAAAGATGCTGGAAAGAGAATTAAATTTGACTCCTTATGAGTGAGTGAGACTCGAACGGTCTACTGAAGGCAGTACAGACACAAGAAATAGATACAAAAAGAGAGACAAGAATGAGATACAAGAGGCATCAAAGGAGACAAAAGAAAGAGATACAAGAGAGAAATAAAACAAGACCAGAAAGAGAAAGGAGAAAGAGAGACAGGCAAGAAAGAGACACAAAAGGAGATACGTGAAAGATACAAATTGAAAGAGACTAAGAGCGACACAAGAACGAGAGACACGAAAAAGAGACGAGAACGAGACAAAAGAAAGAGATACAAGAGACAAGAAAGAGACACAAGAAAGAGTTAAAGAGCGAAGCAATAATGCTAGACAATTAAGAGAGAAAATAGAAAAGAAAGAGACACAAGAAAGAGATAAAAGAAAAAGAGACAAGAAAGTGATACAAGAAAGAAATACTAGAAAGATACACAAAAAGGAGAGACGAGAAAAAGAAACAAGAAAGAGACAAAAAAGAGACGCAAAAAGGAATAAAGATCGACACACAAAAAGCAAACAAGAGAGACAGGAAAAAAAGACAAGTAAGCGAAACAAAGGTGATACAAGAAAGAAAGACATCAAAAAAGATAAAAAGAGGGAGAAGAAAGAGACATAGGAAAAGAGACAAGAATGAGAGACAAGAAAAAGATAAAAGAAAGAGACAAAAACGATATACAATAAAGAGACACAAGATAAAGAAAATGTGTGACAAGAAAGAGAAAGATGAAATATACACAAGAAAGTGACAAAAAAAGAAAGACATAAAGAGAGACAAAAAAGACAAGAAAGAGGTACAATAAAGAGACACAAGAAAGAGAAATAAGAAAGAGTGACAAAAAGAGACACAACAAAGCTATACGAACAGAGACGCAAGAAGGAGATACAAAATAGAAACACAACAATGGGGGGTATTCCATAAATGGGGAAGGAATAAATAAAGTTTTGCAAACGCTCGAAATTGTTCCTGGCTTACACTAGAAACCCTATTTTTCAATACCAGGTTAATTGTTCTAACCACCTAGTGATTTGTCGAGTATCATCCACCGATTTTAGTCGTGTGCAGGTCTAGTCGCGGGTGACTCTACATCTCACTATGTCGGTCAGTTGGTCCCCGTTTTGCTTCTCTTTTTTACATTCTCTTTCGAATGATATAATTGCCAAAGTACTCCCAAGTTAGCTCGGGAATTATTTTGTTTTGGCAATAACATTTTAACTATTCAGCTGATTCTAACCAAATTTGAAACCCTTATGTCGTTTTACATTCTATTTCGTATGATTGAATTGCCAAGGTCCTTCCAAGGTTAGTCCGGGAATTATTGAAAGTTTTGAAGGTCGTAAGGTCATAAATCAGAATAAGTGAGAGCACGCGACTCTTTGGTCAGCAGACCTTGTTTACAAAGTGCCATATCTAAATTTACTGACAGCAAGAATCTCTTTGGAAGGGTGTCTAATAATGGAAAGAGGATACCGTTGCTGATTGGTCGCTTCAATATCTAATGTACTTAATCATGTTAGGATCATGGTAGAATGTTGTTTCTTCATAGAGAAATATATATTTTTTTACCCTGGTCAAATGACAAGGATTTGGGTGTATTAATTTGAAAATATATAAGATCTTCGAAAGCATTGTGTTGAAGTTTCTCAAAAGGGATCAAGCTTTTCAAACTTATTTGCAAATAATCTCTAAATCGTATAAGAAAAGTGTCTCAATCTACAAGTTCAAATTTGTCTTTCTTTTGCACTATTCAGTTCAACTCTCATCTCGAGACTTAAGCGAAGATGTTACGGACCAAAAGAGAGCGCAGCGTCGCGCCTAACTGATAACTCAGTTAAAAGAGACTCGATCATTAGATTCAGGAGGAATAAGAAAGAAACATACGATCTTCTCTGAAATCTAACTCAAAATCCGAGAAACTAGCAGTACAGATCATGGAGATACTTAAATTTACTCTTAAAATGATCCTCTAGGAAGGTTAGTTTTGATGGATTAGAAGGGTAGATACAAATAGATGATGAGAGAGATGACCTTTACTTTGACCGAAAAGCAACCTTTTCAAAAAGACAATTAACGCACGCACGGTGCGCAAATGTCGCATACGAAAGAAATTAGAAGATCAAAAATAAAAAGAAATTTCAAGCAAGGTAAGAAAGGTAATTGAAGATGAAAACAGTACAAGATGTGCTCCAAGTATAGAGAAACTAGTTTCTAACAAATCGAATGTAAATTCATAAGACAATGGTAGTTCTAAGTTATTTTTGATTTTTGAAATAGGCTTGATTATTTCCATATACAAGTACATATATCAATGTTGAAGTATTTTTAGAAGATAAAAGTTAATTTGCTGAATGTTTACAATTCCGTATTTCCTCAAATCCGGACTTCTCAAGTATTCTGTATTTTTAAATCCTACGTATCACACAGCCAAATGCATATTGCACATATGTATATTTTTAATTCCATAACTTTTGTAATCAAAATTTGCAATCCATTTTTTATGCCTACAGAATAAATACGTTAATCTCAAAAATTTAATGTAATAAGAAACAAATTGGAATATTTATCTTTGTCACGTATAATTTAGAAATGATTGCTGCTTTGTTGGCAATTGTCAGTTAGCAATTTGCTTCTAGTTTTGTTGCTTTGTGTTTGTATCCATTAAGCAGTGATTAGCATTTGATTTGATGTGATACCCCTATACCCGCCCCTCCACACGCCCTGCATGTCCCGAAAAGATAAAAAGAAAACTGAAAAATTAAAACCACGCTTTTTATTGACGAGTGGGTATTTCAATACTTTCTTGTTTTTTAATACCGGAAAATAACGCGCATTCTCTTTATTACACATGCGAATAATAAATAGACCAAATTAGAAGAGGAACGTTGAGGGATTGCATTACAACAATTGAAAGATGAGAAACAAAAGAAAAGTTGCAATTATCGCACTCAGTATTACATCGGGTAAATACTAGTACTGATGCAAGGTATAAAGTAGGGTAATTAATTGGGGAAAAAGGTAAAGTATTTAATGATGGAGAACTTAAAAAACAGTTATCATCATTGAATTTGTAGGAATCTTAGAGTCTAATAAGGTTAAAAATATAGAGATCCAATAACGAGTGCAGATCAACAGCATGAATTAGTCATTCACTTAACTGAGCGCTTTCAACTAATATTCTACATGAAGGTATACATGTATTTTTCAGTAGCTTTCTACATAATAGGCTTTTCATATATATGAAAAATTACTTAGTGTGGTTATCTTTATGAGGATGATACACTAGTCAATACTTTAACTTCATTGATAAATATTTGGAAGTAGTACTAAATTTGACTAAATTAGTGAGTGTATGAGACGAAAACACGGACTTGTTGCAAATCTTAAAAAGAACTTTCAGAACTGTTTCATCTATCATTTTAGATGACACTTTTATAAAGAATTATAAGTATTTAGAATTACACTCGAACATTTGCAATGCAGCATCGACAATTTAGACATGTTCATTACCGATGATGAAATGATTAGCGTTGATTTGCAATGGTTATCTTAAAGACAAGTACGATTCAAAATTTTGTCTTAACGAGAACTTCTAATGCAATTTTTTTTCAGAAAATGAATCAGCATTGAGAATTATTAGGCAGAAAAATCCTATAGAAATGCTGTGTTTCTGTGTCTTATAATGACAAAAGTAAATTAGACATGTGGCAAAGATTCAGAACCTTTGAAAGAAACTCGTTGTTTTTTTCAAATCTATTCTTTCCCAGTCGAAATTTTCTTAAGAATACTTTCTTCAGCTAACAAAGGTAATTGATAAGGATGATGAATATTTATGTGAATCATTTAAATATTAATGATCGATTGTAAAGTTATTACTCAAAATTGAGATATTTAGTGATTTTGAAAAGACTGGTATCCACCTTAAATTAACTTTTTAATCTCATTTAGTTGATATATCCAATTTACGAGAAGAGCTTTCGATGGATTTAATTGATCTCTCTGAATATGACATTTTGCTGCACAGTTTAATAAGAAGAACGAGCCAATGGGAATATGTAGAAATACATTAGAATCTCCTCTCGTCCTACAAAATACACGAAACATTGCTTTCTTACATTCTCGCAAATTAGGAGTTTGAAAGCTCAAATGACAGTGATTCGTGTGAAAGTCCAATTAAAATTGCAAACCTCTGTTAGAACGAGATATATTAATGCTTCTCGTAAAAATCAATCAAAGGTAGGCAAAGTGACTATCCCCCCCCAAAAAAAAAGAAGAAAAAAATGAACTAAATTTATTTAAACTGAACTATATTTTATTGAATTGAAATATTAATAAATAACATTTTAAATGTGATTTTCACCATTTTGATGTTCGATGCCCTTTTGCGAGATTCACCCGAAGCATTAACATCAAATTTCCGGCAATTTGAGCACATTCGTTTATGAGGCAGTTCATTCGGGTGTCTCGTATCTTTTCATTGAGTGCACCTTCTCCTTTAGCATAGTCCAGAAAAAGAAGTAAAATGGGGGTAAGGTCTGGCGAACGAGGAGACCATTACGATATTTCGTATGTGTCCAGACTTTATGGGTCATCCATTAGAATTAGAGTATTAACAAAAAATACCTATTTTCATTTTGCTACAAATACATTTCTTTTCTTGACCGTGGCTTGTATGCCCGTTATTTTCAATGTGGCCTTGAAACATGTAAAGGTTTCCAACATCTCTTCTGGCCAATGTTAATTGGTAGACTGCATTTAACTGGAAACCCTAACAAAAATTGAGAAGAAATTACGTCGATCGATTCCGGGAGAAACGTGAAAATAACCTGGATTTGAGTAGAAATAGATAAATTTGGCAATATATTTTCATAAGCTATATCCCGCCGTATGGCAATTAACTCATCTACTATCGGGTTAAAGGAAACAACGGAATATCCTTGTTTCTGACTTGTTTGTCACAAGCAAAGTCACTCGCATTTACTCGTTGCCTCTTTGGCCGCATACAAGGCAAAGATTAGGAACAAAATGAATATATTGACAACAGACACAGAAGAATAAAAGTATATTGTCAAGATATCGAACACTAGGGGATATCTCATGTCGGTAGCGCAGTCAATATCATCAACTGTCTGTCATAACTTCACCACCGGATACTTTCGACAGCAGAAATAAAGGAGTAGCCATTCTGTTCGCCTCAAATTAAACGCCATATTTCTCTTGACAAACCTTACAAAGCAAGGCATCACCTCGTTAATTTTTGGCTCTTTCTCGTGCCATCGTCAATCTTATCTGATGGTTATCCAAGCCAAGCTATCGGTTCGTTAGCGTTCTGTTACCTGTCGTTTACCTTCGTCAATTCATCTTTGGTTCAGCCGCAATCTTCAGCCGTTGTGGTGACCTCAAAGCGAATCTGACTCTTCATCGCAACAGCCTGACGACTATATCACCGCGCAATCTCACACCGTTAAAACCACGGTCTCACCTATCTCTGACCCTTTTTTTAATTACTTATAACTCCATTAATATTTGATCGATTTAGATAAAACTTGTAAGTTTTAAAGAAGTCACTAAAATGTTTTAGCAAGGAAAATACGTTTAATATCAATAAATAATGCATGCAAATTTTATCTAAAGCGCTCAATAGAGTAGTGCAGTTATAAATAATTAAAAAGAATCAAATATATGTGAGATTTACTTTATATCGTTGTTTGTGTTTAGTTATCATGAACCATCAGGAGTGTTTTTTACTCTAGTTTGGGTCTTAGTACTAAATAGCGTTCATTGGTTTCCAGTTCTATTGTAATGTCGTGGTATGACATTACATTATATCAATACCATATTATATCTATGGGAGAGGACCAATAACTTGAAAGCGAACCGACAAAAAGGACGGAAAACCACGCGTTGAGACGGGCTGAGTAACGAGAGAGTGCAACGAGGTCAGGTAAATTATGGACAATGGCAAAGTTCAAGGTTATTTAAAAAGACATTACAAAAATATAATTTTATTTACACAAAAAAATTAATAAGAGAATGGAAGGGTAAAATTACCTCAGAGAATTAACGGGCAAAAATCACATCAATAAACGAAGGGAGGAAGATTGACTCAATTGGGTTACTGAAGGGGGAAGGGGGATTGGCTTACTGATGTCTTCTGTATGTGAAGTGAGACCGCTCGGACTTCAGAGCGGGAGGTTGGAGTGATGACGGTTCTCCAAAAGCAAGGAGGAGGGGGGGTAACTTCCGGTTCAGGGGAGAGTATTTCAGCTACCTGAAATAAGGAGGGCTTCAACTGGAGTTGATGAAAGAAGTCGGGAAAATTACTCGTGGTGATCGTTCAGTGGAATTACCTTCCGGCTGGGTCAAATTCTAAATACACAAAATAGTCCAGCTGTCACTTTGCTTTGTTGCTAGCACTTGACTTGGAACCATGGGGACATCTTCTGGGTTCTGGCGAGACTTCTCAACTGTGTGTCTCTCCCGGGAAGTCGAGCGTTATTTATGTCCGAGGCTCTCCCCGGAGTTGGGGGTTAGCGGGAAACAGCTCTACCCTCGAAGGGCCTCGAATCTTCTTGCAGAGCTATTTTAGCCCGCATAAAGATGAATCGTGGGTGACTCGATTCGAGGCTACTGCTTGGAGAAGGGGGGGGGGGTAGGCTTACCACTTTAGGCCTAGCCGGGCCTTCTGCGGCACATGGGAGTTCCTTTCTGCTAAAGATCTTCCACGTGGGGATTCCCTCACATGTAATTTTGACAGATTCCTATCAATTGCTATCACTTTTCTTCCTGTTTATTGTAATCCGAGTGATTTATTGTTGATTCGCTTCTATTCATTGCATGCATTTATTTTGTTCCTCGCATCGGGAAAATTCTATTGGCTGCAATAATAAGCTGTAGTTTGATTTTTTTTTAATTAACGTACACACATTTCCCTTTGGTGGGGAATTCTCGCTAGCCTAAAGGATACGGCGTTGGACTTCTAACGTCGAGGTGTTAGGTCTTATTGTAGAGATATTAAAAACAAACGTCAGCCCATGTAGAGGTTTGGGCACCAATTGTTGGACTCTGTGTGCTTACCTATGTCGGGGTAATGATATCCCACACAGGTCATCGCACATATAGCCAATCACAACACTGCTCTCTTTCACCTTCCGTTTTTACAGTACAACCTTCGCATACCTCTCCTCCTCTGCTCCAAGGAATCCTGCCGATAAATAGTTTTACTTATCAATGAATAATGATGTGAAGGGTATCCCTTCACATCGTGGGGATGAAGGTTTCTACCTGATTGCTGTTTGGTGTACCCCTTCCCTTACAAGGAACCCCCCCAACGAGGAGCGAAGCCTGGTGCCCTCAGGCTTACCAACAATCGTCATGTTGATCTTTATGTTAAATTCATTATACGACCGAAGCGGATATTGTCTTCAGGAGGAAGAATCTGGTCCACGAGCGAAATATGGATGACGCAACATACAACCTGAACCACGATAAGAGCTTGGTAGGGAAAGTTAGGATTTCTCAGTTCTTTGTGAATCAATTTGGTTGAAACCTTTTCCAGCTGATCTGCGCAATATGGCAACACTAAGGTTATGTTTTTATTATGATGTGTTACTTTAAAAACAATGTGACATCACAGATGCCTCGATGAGGAAGAAAAATCTTTCATCATCAATGAAAGTGCTGAAGGCACTTCTGTTCATGTTATTGCGGAGAAGCTAGATCGCTATGTGGACATGGTTAGACGATTTCTGAAGGACCCTTTGCTAAGGAAGAAGCGGTCCGATTGTGGAACCTCCAAGACTGTGGCAGATAAGGATTTGAGGAATGTTGACCACCAGTTGTGTGAGAAACCTAGACAGACAGCAAAGTCATTTTCACCTCCGCTGGCTAACCCCATGTACCGAAGACCACCGAGGACCGTCTCCTATAAATCATGGTTTGTGTACGAGCTCTCCTGAAACGGCTTCCTTTAACGCCCCGTCAGAAGACTTTGAGGTTTCAATGGGCCCGGAAGTACATGACGTTGGACATGAGTTGCGTTCTCTTCAATGACGAGATCAGGGAGACCCTTGACGGACCTGACGATTAGGCAAATGGTTGGGTCTATTTCGGAGATGAGCTCACCAACTTCTGCGACGTCAACAGCAAGGAGGATGAGTCATGTTGTGAGCAGGTACAATTGGACACAGACTTGTTAGCCCAATCAAGGTGCCTGATGGAGTTAAAGTGACGGCAACCGTCTACCCGAATCTCTAGAAAGAGGTTTTGGATTCCTGGTTAGATGACATACCGTTGTCACTTCTAAGGACAAGTTTCCATGCATGGCAACGCTCTATCTTACTATGCCAGGGCCACCCAAGCGTTCCCTGGCGATTACAAGATAAGATGACAAGTTGATGGTGTGGCCACCAGCTTCTCCGGACCTCAACCCAATCGAAAATTTGTGGCCCACCATTAAACAAGATACTTATGCCGATGGACGTCAGTTTTCGTCTAAAGAAGCTTTGTGAACGACTATCAAAACTGCAGAAGAAGTAGTCCAACCTGCTACTATTAAGAAATTGACAGATTCCATGCATGGTAGGATTTTTGGAGTCATCCGTCAAAATGGTGCTCATGTGGGCAAATAATTCATTACGTACATCAATCGTGCATTATAATTATGGTTTTCTGTTAAATATATATGCAAGATATGCTCATTGTGTATAATTATCCTTCATTTTCTCTAAAAAATATGTGGATGAGATACTTTTATTCCAAAGCTATTAGCATGGTTTACTTAAAAAACGACAAATATGTATAAAGATTGAAGAACGTAACACGGCATAATGAAAACATAACCTTAATGTTGCCATATTGTGCCGATCAGCTGGGAAAGGTTTCATCAAAATTGATTCACAGAGAACTGAGAAATCCTAACTCTCTCTACTAAGGTATTGGCGTGGTTCAGGGTGTAGTAGCACTGTATTTTGTGGTAAATAAAGCAGCAAATATAGATTTACCCTTTTACTCAAAATAGCAATTTCACGTTCGCTTATTATCGAACAATATAATCAAACTGCGCCCAACGAAAGTGGAAGTTAGCATTGCTAACTAACGGAATGAGCTTTGTTAACAGCAGCTGGATTGGTCTTTGTTAACACAAGCTGGAATGACACTTTTAACAGCAACTAGAATGGTCTTTCTTAACAGCAACTAGAATAGTATTTGTTACCTGAACTCATAATTTCAAGAATCGCTTCGACAGCCATTCTGAAATGATGTAGGAGCAGACTGGGCTAATTGGTCGTTGCCCTTACCAGATTCATATAATATAATGTCACACACTGAAGTAGATGTATGTAGATATAAAAATACAACCAATTATTAGAATTCTGTCTAAAAATGCCTTAGGAAAGGCGAAAGCTAACGGCCAATTAAGAATTGCACACGTAAAATTGAGAAAAATAAAATTATGGTCGTCAAAGCTAAATTCAACCAATCATGCACACAATAAAGACTGCTCCCTTTACATACACACACACACACACACACACACACATATATATATATATATATATATATATATATATATATATATATATATATATATATATATAAACACAAGCTGAGCGGCATAGGAGGAGCTTGCGCTTTGCAGGCAGACTATCGTTCTGTGGTCTACGACCTATCTTCTAGCAACGAGGTTTGGGTCTAAAATTTTGCTTAAGTTTCCAGTACATCTCTCTTAATAGCTTACTTTTGGTAATTATTTTCAGATACATGCTTATTTTTAGGCCTAAAGGCCAAAAAATATATTTAGGGGAATTCTTTTGATATATGGAAAACCAATCCTCAGGACTTTTCTCCCATCAAAATTTGCTTTTATATACGAACCCGCCCCCCCCCAAAAACAAAACAAAAGTCCTGCCTTAATTTTAATGCATTTTTCTCAACCATGATTTTTAATTATATATATTTTTCAATTTCAAAATGTTCGATAACCATATTTATTTTTTCTGAAGTCTTAGAAAGAACTTTGATAAAAGCTTCAAATATACCAAAAACCAGCCTTAATTTTAATAATTTTTGGAAATCTCTCTGAATCTATTTCTTTTTTTCCAATTCCTTTTCTTTTAAAAACTCCAAAACATTCAACTAAGATAGAAAAATATTCAAATTGTTTATGAAATTGCCTTCCTAAAATAGAGTTTTTGAAACCCTATACTCAATAAAGGGTAAATTTATGTAGAAATTAGACCACTGTAGAAGGGCATACTGTTTATCAAGATGATATTAATTTTGCTATATAGTTTTTCATATCAATTTCAGCCATAAACTGAGAGAATTGACAAAAATCCTCAAATCATATGAATATTGAGCAACGGACCATCGATATTAATCTGGAGCGGTTAATTTAAGGTCATTACCATCTTTAGGATTAAGTTTTAACACATTAGGGCTACATTTAAATTGCCCTCCTGAGAGATTGAAATTCGGAAATTTTTTAATTAACGATGATTGAATGAGCTTGGCGTGGATGAGGAGCATCCTCCAGGCGTCTACGATGCAAACCATTTGTATTTCAATTGTATTTTATTGCTGAGTCGCTATATATCATAATGTGGTTTTTGACTCATTAGGGCGCGTAATTCCCAGTAGCGAGTAGTGTATTGTACCAGCTTGGCCGTAAATACAGAGGCAGCGCCCGGAAGAGACCCGCCGGCTTCAAACAAAGTAGAGAAGACGTGACCGCCGATACACTTTGGATTTAGATCCATCTATGTACAAATGCACGGTTATAATGTGATAGGACGCGTGTTCCAAGAATGTAGAAGCCTTGGGAGCAGAGGTGTGGCGACAAATGCTCAAATGTGGTATCTGGTATGAGTGGCGTCCTGGGCAGAACTAGCGGTGCCACCGGTCCGAGAGCTATGTCGAGCTCTTGCAGGACTTTTCTCATCCTACACCACAGAAACCTATGCTCTGTGTACGCTGTAAATCAAGCCACATCTTTTAAACATCGACAAAGAAGTTTTCTTCAGAGGATGTGCGGAAGACATTGCTGGTCAAACGGAGACTACCGTTGTGGATCGAGTCCACCTTTCACAATTCACGCTCGGCTGTGGTGCTTAGAAATTTAATCCATAATTAAGCTTAGAACAAAAAAAGAGCGGTAATAAGGAAAAAGGTAGCCCTTTAAACACACATGGTGCTGAACGTTACGGAACGAAGAATGTCCATAGCGTGCGTACAAGAGACCCTAACGCTACTGAATATGCGTCTCTCAGATTATACTAGGTCAAATACAAGACCAAGGAAACGTTGCAATTTTACCACATCCAGGCGAGCTCCAATTAGGAACGGCTGTTTCGAGGTGAAGCCGTGAATGGCAGAAGAAGTGCACCACCCATACCCGTGCGCTTAGTCATAGCAAGGAATGCAGTTAAGAGGTGATAGCCTTGTTGCTCAAAGTAAAGAGTGACACTAAGGACACTTTCATACAGGACGCCCTATATCTGCCCTCTTATACCATACACGACTCGAAAATCTCGCCAAATCTCAGGACAGGGATTGGGAGGGACCCCTGAGCTTCCAGGCTATAAAGGATCTCCATGTTAACGTATTCCCATGCGGTATCATAGGCCTTATCCAGATCAGAAACACCGTTGCGAAGTGCTGGCCACAAAGGAAGGCCTTGCAGATAGAATTTTTTAGCCCGAGCAGAGCATCCACGTAGAGTGGAGCTTGCGCAAGCCCTGCTGTGCAGAAGGCAGGTGACCTCAGCTGCCACAAAGAGAAACTAACCTAACATTAATCCATTTGTCCATCAACTTGCACACGCAGGGAGTTAGAGAAATTGGGCGGAAAATAGCTGGGGTAGAGTGTTCTCTCCCCGGCTTGCTTAATTCAGGCACGGTAGCCATTCGCTAGGAATTTGGAAGAATAACATCCGTTTAATCCTGTTGATCAGATCTAGAAAAAAGGCCATGCCTCGTTCATTCGTGTCGATGTATAGTGTACAGGATATTTAACCGGAAAAAGGGTGGTATATGCATAGAAATCGAGGGCGGACCCCGTCTTTCTCAATGTAAACAGATCTTTGAAGAATTCCTAGTATCTGCAAATAAATATAAGCAGGCTGCCTTCAAAGAATCAACGACTTGCTTTAAATACTGGCTAGAGAATGCGGACATGAGGTCACAAAATGACTCCACCACGGACTTGGGGTCCGAGATTGTGGTGCCTTGCTTTTGAAGGACGGGGTTTCCTGCGAGAAATTGTTCCGAGTCCCCTTGAATTACTTCCGCACTCCTGCAAGAGAGGTCTTTCCTCTAAATGAAGACACGTATGACCGCCAAGAAGAGCGGCAAGCTTGCTTCGAAATGAAGTCACACACGGTGAAATCGTTCGGGTCTGTGTGTGTGTGTGCTTGTAATACATATAGGCACATATTTTCTATCTGAAGGCCCTCTTACACTCTGCCGACCACCAAGGAAACCGATAGTGTGCAAAAATAGTAGGTGTTCGAGGAGTGGTAGTCAGGCTCACGGCGATGAAGGTACCGGATAAAAATTGAACGGCTTTCTCAACCTCCCTATAACGACTACTGAGAAAAATCAGTTTTTTCCTTGATTGCAGACCACTGCACCAGATGCAAGCTCCAGAGGTATTTTTGCCGGCTGCAGTGGTCCAGAAAAATATATTTGGATGGGAAATGGATCATTACCATGGAGGCCATCGACAACCTCCCACTGAGAATCAGGCTGTGTATCTGGAGAGCACAAAGATAGATCAAGATATGGAAATGATGGCTCCTGAGATTTAACGTTTAGTCCGCCCAGAGGCGGTGCGTACCGTTCAAATCCCTGATGAGGAGAAATTACCTCGATAATTATGCTATAACATGGAGGATGTCCACCACATCTTGGTCATCTGATAGTAGAATATGCACGAAAAGGATAGTATACCCCATACTTAGGTGTAGTCGCACTGCCACTACCGAAAGTGGATGTTTAAAGCCAAAAAAGAGAATGGAGACATCATGTCGGCTATAAATTGCGCATCCATCTGCCATTCCCCCATCCCGTGGTGGTAGAGATTCAAGATGTCCTTAGGACTTCTCGGAGGGAGAGGAACCCTTATTTTTTTTAGTCCTCTTTTCTTTGTTATTTTTTATTTGTGGGAGAAGGAGGCATGAGGTAGCTTGGCAGGTTCTTAAACCTAGATAGAGGAAATAAGAAAGGGGGTGTACTCGTAGAAAACAGGGTTGCATAGAAGGGGTGGGGAAAACGCACTAGCTTCCTCAGACTCTGACAAAGAGTTGAAGTTAACTCATTGTGCCAAGCCGTTGCCATCGTCACTCGGGCCTGGAGGACGTGTCGCTTCCCCTAGCTACCAGATGTACCAGATGCTTAATTGTAGACATTAGGGCAGGGAGGACGTGGCACACCTCCAAGTACCAGATGTAACAGATATACAAGGTATCCACCTTGGGTAAACACTGGCCCCTCTTTACAAATGAAATTGTAATTTTCCGAGTTGATATTGTCAACTCACTCAACCTACTTTGACCTTCCATCAAACAAAAGTACCCTCCACATCTAGTATAGTGGTTAGCGTGCTTGCCCGGCCATCGTTGGGTCGGCAGTTTGAATCTCCGTCCGGATTCTTTTTAAAAAGCTGACCCTGCTGACCCTATTTACTAGGGAGGTTACCTCCGTGGCTGAGCATCACGGTGGGGACGGCTAGATGGAGCTCGTAGCCATGACGACAGGCAGTCGAGCTAAGAGAAGGATAACTCTGATTTCAAAACCCCAGAGGAGCCACATTAAAAATTTTCCTCTTCCAGAAGATCCTCTGTGAGGATAACATAAAAGCCACCATGTTTCGCATTTGGTTATAACCTTGATTCGTCAAAAAAATAATGCTCTGCCAAAATTCCAAAGACTTGTCGTTGTATGCAAGAGAGATATAGTAATTTGCTGCGTTTCTTGGTCTAATTAAAGATCTTTCTGTCAATTAAGATACTTTAACAGAGGGTTGTTCTCAATGGATCTTTAAACAACAGGAATTTATCTTTCATAAGGCTCAGGACCATCAGGTCTTAACTCCAGTAACGTTTTACTCGTTTCCTTTAAAGAGAACTATAATTTTGTTAACGGAAGAAAGGGGTATTTAAAATTCCTAGCATCTTGTCTTTGGGACAGTCCACCCTTATATTGACCAAAATCTTTCCTCTTTGATAATAATCTGAAATTTCCTTGGAATTTTGCTTTTTAGGTAGGTTTAAAAATTACAATATTAAACTTTGCAAAGATAGAAACAAATACTAGTCATAAATATGGCAAATATTCGGAATAAAAACATTTTATCATAAACATATCGGTGTGTATTTTCTCCTTGCTTGTCTCTGTATGTACAGGGTGTCCCATAAGGCCCAGGACATTACAGTTAGTGTTACAGAAAAAAAAATCATTTGTTTTCCGTTAATAACATATTTACACACAAAGTTGTACGTGGACTATCCTGGGACTTAAAGGCCACCCTGTATATACAAGATTCAGAAGGCAAATGTTAAAATCAATTAAAACACAATGGGTAAAAAAAGATTAAAAAACAACAACAAAAAACATACAACCCTCTAGGAGAAGAACCTGATCTTTGGCATTCAATTTGATACAGAAATCAATGCTTATTGAGGGCAAATGTTAAGAGGAAAGGTCATTTGGGGGGTTTGGTTGGTTGGTTTTAACTGCTTAGTTGTGTAATTAATCATATGGTAAACCATTTAAGGGGGCATCAGGAATTATTAATTTATAGATATAAATGTTTAATAGATAAAGATTCGATAATTTTAGTTCGAGAGAATTGGAAGCAAAAGTTAATAGAGGGATAAGAGAAAAAATAACAGGATTGCTATGGCTTTGAAGTTGTCTAATTGTGGAGAATTCATGATCGCAACTTAAATTTATATTCAATGGAGAAGTACAAGTGTAGTGTAATTCTTTGTGGCGGAAGTAGGAATTTATAGAACGAGAATTGGAATTTATAAGGATAAACTGATATTGAGGCGAAAGACATAATTATTAAAAACTGAAAGTAAAACCTCTTTGAACGTTGTAGTAAGATGTTCAAAATATATTAATTTACTAAAACTTTTTGTCTTGGAACTATTCTCAATTGAGTTTAGGAGAAAAATAGTATTTTAGGAAAATTTTGAGGAACGTTTTTCAAATATGATCTTAATAAAAAACGAGATGGAAAAAAGTTCCTCAAATATTCTAATTCATAATTAAATGCAAACAAATCAGAGCAAATATTGTAAGCTCTGTAGATACGATTTTGGGTGCTAGATAGTTTAAAATATCTAGAAGAGCTACCAAAGTAACGAGTGCAAGTTTGGTGATAGTAGGGTTTTCTCTAAGAGGAAGTCTTGAATTTAGAAATAGAACGATGAAATGGAACCAAAATTTATCTTTTCAATCCTGAATTTTCATCAATTAGACATCCACAAAATCATAACCATCCTTTTTAATTCAGATTCTTTCGCTCTATTAAATTCCGCTTCATGCATCTCGCCTTTAAATTTTTATTTGCATCTTCGTTTACCTATTATGTTTCAATTGACCTTAATACTCGACCTTTTCCAACAGTTTCATATATAATCGCCATTATTTGTTAATACTTTAACCTACTGTCTCGAATATTTTAATAGTATTTTATGTTCAGTTGAGACTTTATGCTTTTATTTTATTAATTTCTTTGTTATTAGTCGCATAGTCCAAAGAGATGGTCTCTGTTTAGGTTTGAACCCACAAGTAACAAGATTGCAAACAATCGCGTGGGTTTCATATTCTGAGTGGCTGAGATCAGCGGACGGGAGGTTTAATCCAATCGGCAATACCAAAATCCCCAAAAGACTAAGTTCACCCGGAAGTTAAAACCAACCTGCTTCTATACTCATCACGTTCATTTGTGCTTTCTTTACATTTAATATGTATATATAGTCAGGGGACTCTTTATGTCATCTTACATATGCCTATTTTTGGAAATATGACTCCCTGCGTCCTTTTATAGGGGCTCGACTCAGCAGAAATATCGCAATAAAACGCCTCATAATTTTAAGTGTTTTGGTTGATTCCTCTGGGCAGAAGTTGGTCGTAAGGGAGGCTTCAAAGCTGTCCCTCTCCCCGCTTCCTGGTCAGGCTTCCTTCCCACTTGCAACGGGGAGTTCGGGTAATCTGAAAACGAGGGGGGGATGATTACTCCCAGAGGAGGGGAGATAGATTTCATCGCTTCCGGATTCAGATTTGAGTGCTTTCCGGAGGCAACCCCGGTTGGAGTGTTATGGCTCCGGCTCCAAATGACAGGGCTCTGTTCCCCTCGCTCCATTCCCCTCGTTGGGGTGGGGGTCGAGGGGTACACCGTTAAATGAGAAATGGAGAAAATGAAAATTATTGGTTTCAGGAGATACAATTAATTTTTATAAGCTGACTCAATTTAATTATCTAATCAAATTTATTAAACTTATTAAATACTGAAAGCATCGAGAAATAAATTCAAATTAAATTATTTGCTCTTTAATAGAAAACAAGTGGGGAATAAATTAAAAGATTCCTTTAATATGTATGTGCAAATCATAAAAGTTCGATTAAATGGATGTAATTAAATTAGGTTGGAAAGGTTTGTAGAATATGTGCATATGTGCATACATGCGTGTTACGCATCGTGAATTTTAATGACCTGTGTATTATATAAATAGAAAAAGGAGTCTTTATCCAAGGTGTGGTAATTTGACCTTTTAGGATACGATGATAATTTATCCTTTTACCATTATAAAAGGATCGAGCGGGTAAAAAATTATAATAGGAGAGAGATAAGAAAATAATATTAGAACATAATAAAAAGAGACTAAACAAAGCTAATCAATAGCCTATACCAGGTAACTCCTGTTTCTATCACTATGTTCAGTCCCGCCTAGCATCCTCATCCATAAATCTAGCTCTAAGTTATCCCCACCTAGCATTCTCATGCATAAACCTAACCTCAAGTTTAGTCCCCGCCTAGCATCCTCATCCATAAATCTAGCTCTAATTTATCCCCACCTAGCATTCTCATGCATAAACCTAACATCAAGTTTAGTCCCCGCCTAGCATCCTCCTGCATAAATCTATCCAATCTATTGTTAAAACTCCGCAGGGAGGACGCTTCTATCACATGACTAGTGAACTCATTCCATTCATATACTACTCGAGTTGTAAACCAATTTATACCAGCCTCTTTCCACAAACTAAACTCGTCCAGCTTAATTCCATTGCTACGGATCCTATCCATTCACTAATAATAAGAACCTTACCTATGTCTTCCTTATTATAATCTTTTACCCACTCGAAGATCTCAATCAAGTCCTCTCGAACTCTTCTCTTCTAACGTAGGTAGATTTAGTCTCCTAACCCTTTGAACATAAGGTAAGCTCCTCAACCCATGAATCATCTTAGTCAACCTTCTCTGCACCGACTCAACCGAACCAATATCAATCCTATATAACCGTGACCAAGATTGCACCGCGTAATTAATGCCAGGTATAGTCTCAGAATCACATCAACAATCCTATTTCCCACGTTCCTCCCAATAAACCCTAATGTCCTAGTAGCTCTATTCCTAGCATTTAAGTACTGCCTTCTAGGCCGGAGGTTAGAACTTGCAAGGACAAATGTAAGTAACTTAACTATGATATAATTATTAATATGTTCTATAAATCCTCGAATAGTTTTGGATGACTGCCGCTAGGATTTGTTGTTCTGCATTGCCAAGTAATAATAATTTTCATCAGACGTTTAGTTAGAAAATTAATTATAGAGATAAAAAATAGTCAAATGTCAATTCGAATATTTTTGTGATATCGATGATTGGAAACTAAATAAATATATAAAGTTAATTAATCTGGAAAATGGACAAATTTGTGAAAATATGGCGACGGTGTTTTGTAACAAAATCGTATCAAACTGTTTCGATTGTAATGCTTGTAATACCGCAATAACGTAAACAATTTCACTAAATTTAATTTATTTTATTGATAAATATCCTATCTATTATGTTTATAACTAAATATACCCCAAACACTCCATTTTTCAGCAAATAAAAATACATTAAATTGTCATTCCGAACGAAATTCAATTATAGAACATAATAGATTATTTCGACTATCTTTATGACTCATTAAATAGAATAGAAACTTTCGACCAATTTTTTGGAGGGACGAAATATTGGTACCTGTTAAACGCCGATTATTTTAATTTATCGAAAAGTTTGTCTGCTGTAAACCATGAAATTATATTGCAAAAATTAAATTGTCATTGCAAAAAGGTTACTATATCCGTTCAAATTTTATCTTAGCAATGGTAGTCAATATATTTGCCTTAATTTAATTGGTAACCAAATACTGATAGTCAAAATCGACATGCCTCAAGGTTAGATTTGAGGGCCGTTCCATTTTTCACTTTATATAAATTATATGCACAGTTCAACTAAAGTCTTAACTTTGTGTCCGTACTCACCCTCTCTCTTCCATTCTGAGTGAGTACTGAACTGACCTCGAGTGAATTTTCGGATCTGTCCTCGAGGAACTCAGGACCTTTGTTGGCCCGTAATTCTGTAACATCACTTCCTGGATTAAATTCCCCCCCCCTCTTTTATTCTCGGTAATAACTGAATAAGGCGGGACGTATGAATATAATATTTGAAGGGATTTCTATCGTTTGGATTAGTGAATGAAGCGATACATGAAGCAAATTACAGAAAGTGAGGTTTTGAAGCGATCCGTACAGAGAACTGCAGAAAGTGAGGTTTTGAAGAGATACATACAGAGAACTGCAGTAAGTGAGGTTTTGAAGCGATACATACAGAGAACTACAGAAAGTGAGGTTTTGAAGCGATACATACAGAGAACTGCAGAAAGTGAGGTTTTGAAGCGATACATACAGATAACTGTATAAAGTGAAGTTTTGAAGCGAAACATACAGAGAACTGAGGAAAGTGAGGTTTTGAAGCGATACATACAGAGAACTGCAGAAAGTGAGGTTTTGAAGAGATACATACAAAGAACTGCAAAAAGTGAGGTTTGGAAGCGATACATACAGAGAACTCTCAAAAATGTTCAACAACTTATTTTGATTTCTGTTTCGCTATAGAAATTCGTACTTATATGATTACATAAAAAATAGCAGCTCCGCAGTCCTTGGGGCCGTGGCGCCCCAAGGAAGCCATAGCAAGAATTTAAGGGGGCCATAGCGACCTGTCAGAAATTATAAATTTCTAAATAATGTTAGGAATCTGAATTTAAATAAATATCTTGCATCACTTATTCTGCGCTGGATAATGAAAAATTTCCTTTTTAATTGCTTATATCGACAATAAAATTTTAACAGTTACATAGTTATTCTACTGCCAAAGATCTCTAGAAATGGAAATGTCTGAATGTATTCTGGTGTTCAATACATCAGTCATATCGGAGTGTTAGAGAGATTGCACTTCAACTTCTCTTGCCATTTTTAATTACCTATTTATGTGAGTTTGGTTTCTTCACCTTCTACAAATCAAAAATATGAGCCGGAACCAAGTGGATGTGGACCCCAACATGAGATGTGTATTATCAGTGACACAACCTAGGATTCGTCAACTGACTGAAAAGAAACAATGTCTACCTTCTCATTGAAGTGTGATACAATTTTTGTGAGGTCAAATACAAATACCTTTGATTTTGATATGAAAAATGTATCAAAAGAAGTATATCGCTAAAAAAGCTATCAAAATATAAGAAAATTATGATTGTCAACTTTGCAATAAACAATTCTTTTACTTTTGGGGAGTATTGGTTTTAGGAGGAAATGAAGGGGAGCCACAAGGAGGATGAAAATTCAAGAATGGGGGAAGGGGAGTAAAAAAGACAGAACCAATGGCTACTAACCTCTCGCAGTTTCAGCCTCATGCCTGACATTGCGTCAAAATCTCTTTCTATCTCTCTCTTTCGCTCTCTCATTTTGTCTCTCTCCGGGAGAAAGGTGCTGATTAAACAGAAAAATATACAATGGCTTCATTTAAAACTAAACTTGCTAAACATAGGAACAACCTAATGATGAAGGGGAAGAAAAACCCTAACCCTGAGATAATTGTTGCGGACGCCTGCAGACAACCGAGAGAACGCAGCACCGTTTGCGCAGCATTTTCCTCGAATCTGATATAATTTTGACAGGACTAAAAACTTTATAATTGGCAGTGGCTCTCTCGTTAGCCGAGGGGATGAAGGTGGATATTTAACGCCCTCGTTACCGGGTTTCAATTTCAACAAGAACGGACAAAATCTTTCAGCCTACGGAAGCTGCCTTAATGGATGTGCCTTGCCCTGCGGGCACAGCACATAAAATGAGGCAGCTTCTCTACGCTGAAAGTTTGTGCCCGTTCTTGCTATAGTTAGCGTCTACACACATCGTTACGCACATAGCCAATCGCAACACCGCTGTCTTTCCGCTTCCGCCTTCCTAGCACATCATATCCAGTCTCTCTTCCATCGAGGAACCTGCCGATGTGGTACTTATACCTACACCTACTCCTCACGCGAAAATGTGTGCTCTACTCACCCCACCCCTGCTTGGGGCATTAAGGTATTCTTATTGCTAGTTAGTGTCAAAAGTAAAATACCCCCCCGCCCCCAAACCTAAGAGGAACGGCCACAGGTACCTTCGGTCTTACTAGCACTTGTCAGTCTGATCTTTATGGTAATTTCATTTTCCACCTTGAGGATCTCGTCCACGATGCGGGAGACAGGATGGCTCAATTTACATTACGTACATGATGGTCTGTCAATTGGTTCTAAATACTATGCTTGTTAAGGGAAGGTCAAGAAGATTAAACTTTCTGGGGAGAACGTTGGTGATCATTTACCTATGCTTGTTCGTGGAAGGTTGCACTTCTATAGTCCCTCCTGGTAATCATTGATAGATTTTGTTCTTCTGTGGTTTGTTCTTGAGTGGTTAGAATTAAATATAATTTTACGTGATGTGCGCTTGAATAGATGTGTAAATATGTATGTCCTCTTGTCCATTTCGAATTTCTAAGCGTTGGTAAATTCTTTTATTGTGCGATGGTTTTATGCACTTATTCAATTTATTGAGTTTTGTGCGTCTCTTTTTTTTCAAAAAAGGTCAATAGCAGATCGTTTGTGTGTTTGTTCCGTTAGGGAATGAGTTGAGAAGAGTGCATTTCAGCCTCGTCAAGCCGGTGCAGGGCTCCGGAATTTGAGCGTACTATGATGGAATATTTGCCAACGGAGATTTGTGATCTTTGTTTGGGCAGTTTTGTAAAGGGATGTCGTGCAAACCCGGTCATGACATCTTTGATTGAGTGAAGGGTGACATTCGCTTTATAACACTATCTCTCACGCAAAATAAAGAGGTCAGAGTTGAATTGTAATGGCGGAGATATGAATTGTGGTTAAAATGGAAATGGTTTGCCTCCTAGACTGCATCGAGCGCGCATGAAGAACGCTTCTCATCTGTATCTATAAAACACTCGATCTGTTCCTGCAGTCACAACTTTGTTCGCTCATAACTAACGGTCATTCACGCGTACGCGTAAACTGCCGGGCGCGCGTGGTGAAACGTTTACCTATTGTATGTATATTACATGGTATTATATTATATTATTTGATAGGGAAAGTGCGCAACTCTCCTGAATCTGCCTTCACCCCACAAATAGTAATTATAATCAGCATGTTAACATATAATTGTGCCACAAAATACGAATTTCAAACAGAATGCATCTGTATTTATTTGTAACAGAACATTTTATCCCCGGCAGCGCCGGATACCTATGCTAGGAATGTTGCTGTATGGTTGGGAGTGTAGTATTGGTCTCTTCGATACAGCCTCTCAATTGGTCTGGATGAGGAGCATCTTCCAAGGAAGCTCAAAACGGTGTCGAGGAGGCAAACCATTGCTATTTTAACCGCGAATCAGTGCTGGTTTGTTGTGAAGGGCGAGAAAAATATGACTCTCCAGAGAGGATTCAAGACTGGGAAATGCCATGAGGCAAGTGGCAGCTAAGTACATTTTAACTTTAGTGATTCATTTGAGTCATGAATCATAGTAAAGAAAATCGGATCTCTTGGACAGGGTGGTCAGAAAGTCTTGTCACCCTCTGGAAATAGTGTTTTAATTCTTTTATTTCACACGGCTGACACGAGCTCTGACAGTTTGGAAGAGAGGCTGATTGAGTGTGTATAAGCACATGATCGTGTGCATTCTGGTAAGATTATGTGTTTGATTTTATTATATTGTTCCTCTATTGTTCCTCCCTCGGCGTTGTTCAAGTTAACTTTTCTTCGAGTCGGATAAATTGGGTAAGTTAAAATAGTCCAGATGAGTTTAACTTAATGTAGTTCTACCAAACTAAATAAACTAAATTCATCATTCTTGAAAATAAAGGAATATGTTTGTAAATTTTGTCTCCATCCGTTCTTCACTGGTGGACCCCCCCCCCTCTCCCTCTGTTAAGTGTCCTTCCCTCCTCCGTAAATAAAGTTAAAAAGAAAACACAACGAAGAAAAGAAGCTGTCATTCTCGGCCTCTCCGTTCTTCTTTCGAGAATAGACAGGCGAGCGAGAGTTATCTATCCATCGTTAGACGACAGATGGTGCGCAAAGTTTTGAAAAGCGTGGAAGTAGACTTGGTGGGGGGGGGGGAGTGTGTGGCAGGAGATAGAGATGGGGGTATAACTAAGTAACTTGCTGCAAGTTGCTTTTGAAAAAAAAAAAAATGGCAAAATGCTTAAAATTCTGGCGTCTCGTTCTGACAGGCCTCTTCTTCAGTTAGGCGTCCTTAGTGGGTCTCAAATGTTGCCTAATGTCGCCATTTGACGCTCGATTAATTGATTGATCGGAAGAAAGTACAAAACCAGAGTAGGCTTTTTAATATTGAGATAAAAGAAGAGTAAAAGTAAAGGAGCTCACAGTTCGAGCCTATTTGAGGAAGGGGAAAAGTGGCGGAGAAGAGAGAGGAGAAGGAAAATGAGTAAATTGTATAACTAAGAGTAGTGAACACTCCTAAGAGAAGATATTGACTCGAGAGTAACTCCCTTTAACTCTAACTACTGGCTACGACAGAGGCATTTTTTTATATACAAAGGGACTCAAAGTTTCTAGGAAAGTCGATAGTTTTTATTAAAAAAGCGCCCAAAGTTCCCGGACTAGGGAGAAAATTAATAAGCAAAACAAAGAAGTAGACGACTTAATTAATACTCAACACAATTCGGGCATAACTTTATTCGTTTTTACAGTGATGTTCACGCGCTCTGGAACAGAGCCGTATAAAGTTTCTTTATTATAAGGTTTTCACTTTTTCATTCCACTCGTTTAAAATTTAGAATCGA
The DNA here is from genome assembly GCA_963969495.1 of Ceratothoa steindachneri. NCBI lineage: Eukaryota > Metazoa > Arthropoda > Malacostraca > Isopoda > Cymothoidae > Ceratothoa > Ceratothoa steindachneri. The sequence goes on from OZ018336.1 coordinate 25,575,241, forward strand.
TTAATTAAAATGCTGCCGTTTACGGTCTATATTAAATAAAAAAGATTTATTTTAAACCATTTTGAAAATGATTAAAAAAACACCAAATGACTCAGATCTGGACTATAAACATGATATTTAAGTAGAAAGTCCACAGAAGAATTTTTAAAATTGTTGAAATCCTTCGAGATAAACTTCCACAGAAGGATTTTTTAAATTGTCGAAATCCTTCGAGCTAAACTTCCACAGAAGAATTTTTTAAATTGTCGAAATCCTTCGAGCTAAACTTCCACGGAAGGATTTTTTAAATTGTCGAAATCCTTTGAACCAAACTTCCACAGAAGGATTTTTTAAATTGTCGAAATCCTTCGAGCTAAACTTCCACAAAAGGATTTTTAAAATTGTCGAAATCCTTTGAACTAAACTTCCACAGAAGGATTTTTTAAATTGTCGAAATCCTTCGAGCTAAACTTCCACAGAAGGATTTTTTAAATTGTCGAAATCCTTCGAGCTAAACTTCCACAGAAGAATTTTTCAAATTGTCGAAATCCTTCGAGCTAAACTTCCACAGAAGGATTTTTTAAATTGTCGAAATCCTTCGAGCTAAACTTCCACAGAAGGATTTTTTAAATTGTCGAAATCCTTCGAGCTAAACTTCCACAGAAGGATTTTTTAAATTGTCGAAATCCTTCGAGCTAAACTTCCACAGAAGAATTTTTTAAATTGTCGAAATCCTTCGAGCTCAACTTCCACAGAAGGATTTTTTAAATTGTCGAAATCCTTCGGGCTAAACTTCCACAGAAGGATTTTTTAAATTGTCGAAATCCTTCGAGCTAAACTTCCACAGAAGAATTTTTTAAATTGTCGAAATCCTTCAAGCTAAACTTCCACGGAAGGATTTTTTAAATTGTCGAAATCCTTCGAGCTAAACTTCTACAGAAGGACTTTTTAAATTGTCGAAATCCTTTGAACTAAATTTCCACAGAAGGATTTTTTAAATTGTCGAAATCCTTCGAGCTAAACTTCCACGGAAGGATTTTTTAAATTGTCGAAATCCTTTGAACTAAACTTCCACAGAAGGATTTTTTAAATTGTCGAAATCCTTCGAGCTAAACTTCCACAGAAGAATTTTTTAAATTGTCGAAATCCTTCGAGCTAAACTTCCACGGAAGGATTTTTTAAATTGTCGAAATCCTTTGAACTAAACTTCCACAGAAGGATTTTTTAAATTGTCGAAATCCTTCGAGCTAAACTTCCACAGAAGAATTTTTTAAATTGTCGAAATCCTTCGAGCTAAACTTCCACAGAAGGATTTTTTAAATTGTCGAAATCCTTTGAACTAAACTTCCACAGAAGGATTTTTTAAATTGTCGAAATCCTTCGAGCTAAACTTCCACAGAAGGATTTTTTAAATTGTCGAAATCCTTCGAGCTAAACTTCCACAGAAGAATTTTTTAAATTGTCGAAATCCTTCGAGCTAAACTTCCACAGAAGGATTTTTTAAATTGTCGAAATCCTTCGAGCTAAACTTCCACAGAAGGATTTTTTAAATTGTCGAAATCCTTCGAGCTAAACTTCCACAGAAGAATTTTTAAATTGTCGAAATCCTTCAAGCTAAACTTCCACGGAAGGATTTTTTAAATTGTCGAAATCCTTCGAGCTAAACTTCTACAGAAGGATTTTTTAAATTGTCGAAATCCTTTGAACTAAACTTCCACAGAAGGATTTTTTAAATTGTCGAAATCCTTCGAGCTAAACTTCCACGGAAGGATTTTTTAAATTGTCGAAATCCTTTGAACTCAACTTCCACAGAAGGATTTTTTAAATTGTCGAAATCCTTCGAGCTAAACTTCCACAGAAGAATTTTTTAAATTGTCGAAATCCTTCGAGCTAAACTTCCACGGAAGGATTTTTTAAATTGTCGAAATCCTTCGAGCTAAACTTCCACGAAAGGATTTTTTAAATTGTCGAAATCCTTTGAACTAAACTTCCACAGAAGGATTTTTTAAATTGTCGAAATCCTTCGAGCTAAACTTCTACAGAAGGATTTTTTAAATTGTCGAAATCCTTTGAACTAAATTTCCACAGAAGGATTTTTTAAATTGTCGAAATCCTTCGAGCTAAACTTCCACGGAAGGATTTTTTAAATTGTCGAAATCCTTTGAACTAAACTTCCACAGAAGGATTTTTTAAATTGTCGAAATCCTTCGAGCTAAACTTCCACGGAAGGATTTTTTAAATTGTCGAAATCCTTTGAACTCAACTTCCACAGAAGGATTTTTTAAATTGTCGAAATCCTTCGAGCTAAACTTCCACAGAAGAATTTTTTAAATTGTCGAAATCCTTCGAGCTAAACTTCCATGGAAGGATTTTTTAAATTGTCGAAATCCTTTGAACTAAACTTCCACAGAAGGATTTTTTAAATTGTCGAAATCCTTCGAGCTAAACTTCCACAGAAGAATTTTTTAAATTGTCGAAATCCTTCGAGCTAAACTTCCACGGAAGGATTTTTTAAATTGTCGAAATCCTTTGAACTAAACTTCCACAGAAGGATTTTTTAAATTGTCGAAATCCTTCGAGCTAAACTTCCACAGAAGGATTTTTTAAATTGTCGAAATCCTTCGAGCTAAACTTCCACAGAAGAATTTTTTAAATTGTCGAAATCCTTCGAGCTAAACTTCCACAGAAGGATTTTTTAAATTGTCGAAATCCTTCGAGCTAAACTTCCACAGAAGGATTTTTTAAATTGTCGAAATCCTTCGAGCTAAACTTCCACAGAAGAATTTTTTAAATTGTCGAAATCCTTCAAGCTAAACTTCCACGGAAGGATTTTTTAAATTGTCGAAATCCTTCGAGCTAAACTTCTACAGAAGGATTTTTTAAATTGTCGAAATCCTTTGAACTAAACTTCCACAGAAGGATTTTTTAAATTGTCGAAATCCTTCGAGCTAAACTTCCACGGAAGGATTTTTTAAATGTTCGAAATCCTTTGAACTAAACTTCCACAGAAGGATTTTTTAAATTGTCGAAATCCTTCGAGCTAAACTTCCACAGAAGAATTTTTTAAATTGTCGAAATCCTTCGAGCTAAACTTCCACGGAAGGATTTTTTAAATTGTCGAAATCCTTTGAACTAAACTTCCACAGAAGGATTTTTTAAATTGTCGAAATCTTTCGAGCTAAACTTCCACAGAAGAATTTTTTAAATTGTCGAAATCCTTCGAGCTAAACTTCCACGGAAGGATTTTTTAAATTGTCGAAATCCTTTGAACTAAACTTCCACAGAAGAATTTTTTAAATTGTCGAAATCCTTTGAGCTAAACTTCCACAGAAGTATTCTTTAAATCGTCGACCTGCAGGAGGCACTCTGTGTAGACTTACACTTGATACCTTAGGAGCGGCCTGTCCTCTTGGCCTGAGCTTAAACAGATAAGGCCTGGCTCACTAGGTTCAATTGAACCTAGTGAGGGGAAGTCGGTGCAGTCCCTCTTTACCCTTCATGCTCCCTCCTTCCTCTACGAATATCTCGACTATACTTTTTCTATCTAGGATTAAGGTCCTACAGGTGCCTTTTTTGCTTCGCTACATATGGTAACTGGGCGCATTGCACGTCCTCCCGGCTCGAACGTGTGCCTGGTGAATCGATAATAAGGGATCACCCACCCTACTCCTTAGTGGACTAGCATATCTTTATTCTTCGTTATTACATACCCTGATCTACTCACTTCCAACTTTTGCTCTTTCTATTCAATGGTGTCCTGGCGGCTCTGTGCACTTTGGTCCTCTTGTCGTAAGCTAAGAAACTGGCGGGATACACCCTGTGGCCCCTACCAGCCGCCAGGGCCGAAAGCACCCAACTTGGAGGAGTTATTAGGTACGGGGTTAGGTTAGGTTGTCGGCTCTGTTCGCAGAGTTAGGTGCACATGTAAGGAGGCTTCGCCGACACCATCCTTTTAAGAGCAGCCTCATGATAATGTTGCCATTGCGGTGGGTCAGGTTATCAAGGACTATCTTAGCTCGAATCTGCAGAGCGAGTATTTATATATGATTACATTTTGGATGTTTCTGATCCCATGGAGACTTTTCTTTTAGCCCGGAAGGCCTTGTGAGGTCATAGCATCTATTTTCCAAAGGCTTTAAAAAGAAGTTTAAACGTGGCCACAGCCGAGGGAAAACTAGCAGAGCGTTCACAAGCGAAAGGAGGAGAGCCGCTTCCTAGCGCGCCATCATCCCCCCCTTCTCAGTTGCCGGGGAAGACGAGGTAACTCGATGAACACCTTCAACCGATGGAGGAGCTCCCCTTCTACCATCTCTATGGGGAAAAGAGGTTTACCCCTTTTTCTGATTTACCCTCAGGCAGATTTACCTGTAAAAGGAGGCGTCCCTCCATTCCCTAATCTTTCTCAAGGGTCGCTCCGAAACTCTTCAAGCATGGAGGAGTTCCCTTCTCTCCTATTTCACCCGTTGTAGTCGTCTTCGGGCGACTCTTTACCTCCACTAGCGGCGGACGTCTCTTTTCTTTCCCAGGGACCCTCAAAGAACAAAAAAAGCACACGGAAGCGGCATCGCCACAGTCGTGCTCCCAATGGGCCCAATTAAACAGGATAACCCTCTTAGAGGTTCAAGTCGTGGCGGGATATACTGGATTTTTCCTCCTCCGTTTATAGACTCAAGAATGGTTACCTTGCTGGGAGCAGGTATTCCTGTCCTCTACTTTTTTACAATAGAGGTCTGCAGCCGATCCTACAATGAATTGTGCTTAAGTAGGCAACAGGCTAGTTGAGTCTCTGGTTGGGATCCTCAACAGCTTTAGGGAGGATGGTCGAACATGGATCCTGAGATACCCCCGGTCTAGATTTCAGATCTGTTCCAGGAAAAAATGACTAGGTGGGAAGTACCCCATACTAAGTCTGCTTTTGCACAAGATCCTCTTAGGGCAACAAACGTCTCGGAGGATTCTAGATGAGGGGATGGACCTTCTCCTTTCAATGGGACATTCAAGAACCCATAATCCTTCGGAGAAGCAGAATGCTTAGGCTGTCTATTCCGGCCTTAGGGCTCCTTCCGAGGGGGAGGGTACACATTCCCAGCTATTCTCTCCCAGAAGCAAATAGGAAAAATAAGAAAGATGTTTCTCTCCTTCCTGAGAACGGCAGAGTCTCCCGCTGTTTCGGCGAGAGACCAGGCTACGGAAGAATGGTCCTGTCGTGCTACTCGTATGTGCCTCCTGGGAATTCCTACGATTCTCATGTGAGAAAAGCACCCTCTGCTCCTGCCGCTTGCAGGCTTACGAGCACGTTTGCCACGGCGCCCATTCTGAACATTTCTGCGGGTTCTACCTCCCCCGGGTACACGCGTTAAAAAAAAAACAAAGCTGGCTCTGCCATAACGCGATCCATTCCACAAGATGAATGCGCGTCTCCATTGAGTCGTCAGATTGAGAAGAGGCAAACCTTCCAGATGTGGCCGTGGGACTATCCAAACTAACTTCTGAGGCTGCTTTAGGAAAGGAAAGCAAGAACAAGGGAGTCTAGGATTCGTCTCTTCCGTTCCTGGAGAAGCTGCATATCCTTCAGGCCTGAGTGCAAATTAGAGAAGCCCTCTCACTGAATTGACTTGAATTCTCTGATGAGGCTTGGGAAAGATGTTGGTGCGCCTCCTCTTTGTTGCCTCTCAGTGCTACTTTTTATTTACTCTAACCCTACCACCTCAGTATTTTGTCTACCTACACTTGGTATCAGGAAGAACTGTTCTCACCAGGATAGAGTGTTAATTAGGTACGGCCCACCACTGGGCTGAAATGAACGCTTTGACTGGGCCTGGGAAAGTTGTTGGTGTGCTTCCTCTTTGCTCCCTAACATAATTCTTTTTTTTCTTTGACTATCCCCTTTATCCGGGAGGATGTGCGGGCTGTCGTGGTGCCATGTTCAGTTCGATAAACATGGGGTCTGGGTGGATTGCGCGTTAACCTTGGTTAATCTAGCTTTTTATTATGATAATAATTGGTGATCACCCAGTCTAGTCATTACTGGATCCTCCTATCTCTACTTCTCTTTATTCCATACCCGCCTACACTTCTGAATTTTCTCTTATATCCACAGAGGTTTCCACTTTCGTCCTCTTACCAAACCTTAGTCAAGAGTATACCATGAGGTCCCTACCTACTCCAAGGTCCGAAAGCCCGCTGACTGAGTCAAGTATTAGGTACAGGGTGTGCTCGGCCGTCGACTGCGCTTACTTCCTCCCATACAAGAACAAATTCGCTTTACTAGAGGGCTGGGGTGACAAGGCCCATCATAGATCGTACCCGTAGGCTGAGTCTGTGTAAATGATCACACTATGGAATTTTACGATCCTATGAAGAGATTCCTCTTAACCTTTTAATGCGTCTGTATTTATTTTTCTATGATGGAAACAATAGTAGAAAATAATAGGCAACTGCAGGTGCATAGAGATCCGCCTCCAAGCGCGTCCTCGCCATTCCTAGGTGTCAGGGAGGACAAATCACAAGAGACACCCCTTCGACCGGTGAGCGGGGTATCCTCCCCCCATTTTCATGCGGCAAAGGGGATTCCCCTTTAACATCTTTGGAGATGCCCTCAGGCGACTCCATCTAAGAAAAGAAGGTGCCCCGCGTGCTTTCTCAAGGGCACCACCATCCTACTTCTAGCGCAGAGGAGGTTTACTCCTCTTTTACGTCTACGGGTGAGGTGGATTCCCCTCCACTCCCTTTTTTTCGAGTCGCCCTTGGACGGCTCAATCTCCGCATCAACGGCGGTCCCCCCCCCTTCCTTACACAGGGGAATGCCAAGTAAGCAGGCAGGCGGCGTGCTAGTGCCGACCCTAGTAGAGGGCAAGGGTAGGCGGGGTCCGTCGGGCAGTGTCTTCTACTGTCCTGCAGATACACATTTTAGGATTGCAGGGGCCGGATGTGCATGTCCCCTTCTCTTCCCCGATTGAGGTCAGTTTGCCAACCCAAGCGACTACAGATGGCAGGACTGATGAGACTTCGATGGGATCCGTGACACTTTGGGGGTGGAAGGCCACTTAGAGGCTCCCCCACCCCTTGAGCTGGACATGAGGTCGGAGGTAACCTAGCCACAGATGATAGGATATTCCATGGACATAAGCCTGGGCTCAGTGACAAACACCGAATCTGAATCCGTCCATGTGCAATCTTCTCTTTAGGAGGCTAAGATTTTCGATAACTCAGAAGGGGAAGAGGGACCTTCTTCCCCGACTGCTGCTGCATTAACAGCCAAGCTCTTCTTCATTTCAGGGAAGGATCTTACCTAGGTCGATTTGTTCGGCTTTGGGACCCCTTCGGGGGGCGGAGAAAATCGGCTTAACTCCCCGCACTCCTCTCCAAAAAAGAGGAAAAAGAAAAGCAGAAATTCTAAGAAGATTAGGGATGCTTCTCCCTCCGCGAGGCTAGCGGGGAATGACAGGTCAGCTGCCGCTCCGTAAAAAAACAAAAGAAAGATCGGCAGGTCCAGCCCCAATACGCCTTAGAAGGGAAGGGGGGCAGAGAAAAGCGCCAAAGTTGCAAGTGCGATGAATGGAGCCTCAATTACGTTAGGTCTCCTCATTCAGAGAGTACCTGACATTTTTGAGCGCGTTAGCTTCAAAGGCTTTCTGGTTATTCGCTTCACAGATAGCACATGTTGGTAAAAGACCACATGCTACATCATAGGAGAGCTTTACCTTGATTGACTGGCATAGAGCCAAAGGTGACTCGTTTTTCTGACGGAAGCATTCTGGCGAATGTGTCGACCCTCCAGAGTAAAGACTTGGTCCTTTCGCGCCAAGCGCTGCTTAAGACATCTTAGCCTCAATTTAAAAAAAGGCACCCCCTACTTCTGGCTTCTCCATGCCCACGAACGAGGTCGTTTCCGCGGCATTCGGTCCCGTTATATAGGTTACAACTCGCACCCCTTCGGGCACTTGCCTGGTAGAGCTGGTGGGACAAAGGACTCACACCAAGTCTCGGCTAAAACAACGGCTCTCGACCTTCCCCCCTCACCTCAGCATGACCGTTTCTCGTAAGGCGAAACGGCCGCGCGTCTCTAATGAGTTGTTTGACTGACAGGAGGGACCCTTTTGAAGGTGGTCCTAAGACCGTCTTTCAAAATCTATATAGTTGCCCCTGGAAAGGATCATAGCACCATAAAAAGAGCTTTGGCTTTTACGGCCCCCACCCAAGGCTGAACTGTGTAACTCGTTGACGTAGGATCTCCAAAAGAGGGACCCAGCCCTACGAAGCCGCCATAACCAACATAAGTTTTGAGGCGGAGGGAGGAAAAAACTTGCATAGTGAGCTAAACCTCAACCAATAAGTTCTCGAAGGTGACAGCGCCTTCAGTGCCTTGTTCCGCCAACAACGCCAGGAGTTATTCTTCCTGGAAGCGTACGGTCATTCCCTTGATTATTTTTATTCAAAGAGAGACCATGCATATCCAGACAGCTAAGAATAGAGTGCATATTCCTTCAATGGAATTTTTGTCAACTCTGTGCCAACTGGGAGGAGCTGTGGAGACTCGTCTCCTTCTGTTACGTGTTACCTATTTCCTGCAGGAGACTATGCTGCGCGCGTGTCCCTTGACCACTTACACCCGGTATGATGTTTACATTTATCTATCTACTATAAATACCTTCTTTCAGAGAGCCGAAGTGCGGCTACTAGTAAAACTGAATATGAGGTATACTGGAATTTTTGCGTAGATTCTACCGTCAGCCTACTTCGAAGCGGTCGATTTCTGCTGCGTCGTGGCCCGGCTGTCGAGGGCTCTTTCTTATTCCCAGAGATTTGAACCGTAGAGGTCGGTGATGAGGTCGTTCAGTTCTTCTCCGGCAACCTCATCGCCGTGGGTTTAACTATTGTTCCTAGAACGTCTGGCCGTTTTGTACGCCAACCACTTCCTTAGTGGTAAGCCGAGTGAGAGATGGCTTTCAGACAAATGCGATATCTCTACAAGTGCTATAAGCGCCACCAGAACGATTTCACCCTCGGTGAACTTCGTCGATCCTGGGCGAGGGTCCGATACGTTTTGAAGCACGTCCCCCACTCTTCCTGTTGGGCATACGTGTCTACAATTAACAGGGAGTCCACACTTTCAGAGGTGTTGAAACGAATCAAAAAGATTATGGGCAAGTTCTCGCAGGATCCACTTTCACGCTCTCTAGGATGGGGGGACCGCATTCTGCGACCCCACGTCCGTTGTATCGGTCGATATCCCGTATGTCATGCGTCGATATCTAGGGGAGCAAGGCATGGTATTTCTATCAGTTTTGTTCAGCAAAATCTCGAAAGTGGTTATCCTCTCAAAATTCTGGCTACTGTGCTTGCTTTTTGCAACCTGAGAAAAGATCACTCTCCCCCAACTAGTTTTTGCTCAATCTCTTTTACCTCCTACAGGTGCAAGTTTATGGAAAAATTGGTAAATGTTAAATAAGCCTTGGTGATGGATAGCGTGGGCCACTTGTCTTCCGTACAGTGTGGCTTTATAAGTCACACTCCACGTCTGATGCTCTGCTCCGACTGGAAAATGCCGTTTGCAAGGTCTTCCTATGTAAACAGCACTATGCCACGGTATCTTTTGATCTGGAGAAGGCCTATGATACCTGTCGTAGAATTGCTCATAGTCCGGTCCAATAATTATTTTAGTCCTTGATCTGGACACACCGCTTTTGTTTAAGTCGATGGTATTGAGACCCTATGACTCAATCTACGATCATTATATATATATATATATATATATATATATATATATATATATATATATATATATATATATATATATATATATATATATATAGGCTTTAATTCCTACTGAACGTGCGAAGGCTGGTTAGAGGCGGGTTGTGCCACGGCCAAGATTCTCACTATAAAAGTCCCACTTGTTACTGGGGGGAGGTTTGTGATTGTTAAATAAATTAGCCGAAGGGATTCCTAGTTAAAGTCTTGCCAAGGGTACGCAAAAAGGAGGAGCCACAAATAAACACACGTACAAAAATAAACTTTACTTTACACCAAAATAATATTGAGTAGCAATAGTTAAACGTGCATTTAGGTAAATAAGGATTAAATATTAAACACGGATTAGTCCGGGTTGACAGCAATTATAAATAATAATATCAGGGAATGACTCACTTGAATCTCTTTAAAAAAGGAGGGGAGGATAACACTGACGTTAAGCGTCTAGATTTATAATGACTCAATGGGAGTATCAATCACTGTTAATTAAATAGGTAATTTAAGAATAGAAGGACACTGGGCTTACAGATTACCATTAATTGTGATGGATTGGAGAGACGACTACTCAGGTCCAGACGGGGTGGTTCGGGTAGCGTTAACACGAGTTCTCGGGGAGAGGGGGGATAAGACGACGGGTTCGGGGCTGCTGACTGCAGTTCCGGTTAGTTCACTCCTAACTGGATGTGACACTAACAAATAGTTACTTCCAGTAACTATTTGGTTGTTCCTTCTTCTTTCTCAAGTTACGTTGAGCAACAGAGCGTATTCTTCTAGTCACAGACTCTGCGGGGCGGGATTTGCCTCAGGAACTATTTGAGACAGCGACCAAGTTAACTCAGTGGGTCGCGTTGGCAGTCGATACGTTACGGCAGTGACTCTCGTTCAACGTGAGGGTTACGCGAGTAGGTCTGGAACACTTCTCGTGAGGGGTGAACGGCGTTGTCATTTATACCGCGGACTGTGTGAAATCGAGAGAGAGATTCCCTATACGACAATTCGCTTATCGCGGCGCCTTCTGGACAATCTCCCTGGTGACATAAAGAAGGCAAATAGAATTTAGGCTTTTCTGTGAGATAGGCCTTCTTTCGTCAGACTTCCTGTCGCCTGTTGGGGAAGTTTGGCACGGATAACGACATAGGTCAAGGGGAAGGCGGAGGAGAGCGGTAGAATGTTGGGGGAGGGGGAAGAGACGAAGGTCAACTCAAACGGCAAATATCTTTCGTTCCTACGAACGCCTGGCGACATGCGAGTATGTACGTTCCATACCCTCACAATACCGCTTGGCGATAGTCTATCATGGAGATCCTCTACTCAAAGGGGGCTATGGAACGCCTCCAAATCTTTATGTCTTAATTTCTGCGAGATCTTAGATTCCGTGTACGGGAGGAGGAGGGAGGGGGCCTCTCCGGGACAACGTAGCAAAAAGAGAGCGTCTCGTAGAGAAGTGTCCTCAATGTCACACTCTTTGCACTGAGTATCAATATTATCATCTCAGTGATGCTGGAAGATGTTCTTGTTACGATATAGGTAGACGCTCTTTCTATCTTTTTGGTGTGGCCCAGATGGCAACTCTAGAGCGTCAACTCTAATAGGCCTTTAATCGCATTTCTCGTGATGCCTAAACTAACCACCATCCATGGCTCCACCCCGATCTTAACATGTTCCTAAATGGGGCTCACCAGGAGGTGGTGGATTTGCATCATTTCATTGGTCTTGTTTTTGACCGACGTCTCAGCTATGAGTAGGAAGCTCATATTTGCATCTGTAGGGTCTCTTGTACCTGCACCCTGGACATTCTTCGTTTTGGGATGTTCAGCATTTTCGGTACTGATAGAGCTACTTCCTTATTTTGCTACAGATCCTTTGTTCGTTCCAAACTTGACTAGAGATGCAAGTTTTACGCATCCGCACCCGAACGCGTATTACGAAAGGTGGATTCGATTGACCACACCGGTTTCCACCTGGTGACCGGTGCCTTTCGCATGTCTCCCATGAGAGCCTGCCTGTCGATGCTGAGGAAATGCTACTTGCTTTGTGTCGTGCACAGTGCATTGTGTATGCGCTGGCACAACGTCTCCTTCATTCGCCAACTGCTCTCAATGCATCCTCAGCCAAATTCGACGGTGTCTCTGAGGCCGAGACACGCCAGTCATACCCTAACTACTTTGGTTTAGGGCTAGGAAACTCGTTTAAGAGCTCGGTATAGCTCTCAGGCCGGTGGCGCCTCTGTTTCTACCTAGATGTACACCCTGAAGGGTGTCGACAGCGCCGGACGTAATGCGATTGACAATTTGGGGGCACACTTCGTCTTACGCTGGATTCGTGCCAGTCTACATGGATGGCACCAACTCCAAGGAGGGGGTCGTTTCCAAGTCAGCGGGGCTCTACCAGTCGCTGCGTCTCTCTTAATGGCTTAGTTGTTTTCAATACACCTCTCGGTGGGGAGATAACGCGTCATGCCCGATTTGGAGACAGGATTGTGATCTGTAGCGACTCACAGAACACCCTGAGTGCTATCGGGGTATTGAAATCTTCACACCAGCTGGTTTGCAGTATCCGTGATGCCACGGTTGCCGGGAACCGGGCGGATGTCGAGGTTATTGTCTGATGGGTGGGTTACTAGACATGTGGGAATTATGGGGAATGAGTGCGCCGATGAGGGCGCCAAAGAGTCCTGGAGGATTGGCCAACTAGACCAGCGTTTCGTTCTGCCTCGCACAAACTTCATCACATGTATCAGAGCAGCTCCAGGGGTGCACGGCAAAGAAGATGGGAAACGGCCGAAGGGAACTTAAAGTTGCGTGACATTGCGCCGCGGCTCTTCCCACGGACTTATTCGCCAATACCGCAAAGGCTTCATGTCGCTTTCTCTCTTCTTCGAATTCGTCAAACTCGCGTGGCGTACCACCAAATTTACCCTTCCTTTTTAAGCGCAATTTTTCCTTTCTTTTCGTTTCCTTCCTTTCGTTTCCTTCCTTTCGTTTCCTTCCTTTCGTTTCATTTCCTTTCTCTTCCTTTCCTTCCCTTTCTTATCATTTCCTTCCCTTTCATTTGCTTTCTCTTCCTTCCTTTCCCTTTTTTCTTTCTTTTCCTTTCTCTCCCTTTCCTTTTCTTTCTTTTCTTTTCCTTTGCATTGGATTGTTTTAGTCATTTTATGAGTTGTTCCTTTCGCTGAGCCTCGAATAATCGACCCTTTTGTGGCGTTTAACGAATCCCCTCATTCATGTTTAAGGACATAAGTGAGGAATGGCGCTATTTACACGAGACGCGAGTTTCATTGCGTCCACTACGATAATGAGTTCTTTTGGTGGCTTGACTGGTGGCCAGAATAAAATGGTGACGCCACCATCATGGCCTAGTGTAAAGGGGCCTCAACGTGCCCCTCCTTCCCTCAAATTCTGGATCAAGGAGATTGATCCACAATAGCTGCAAATCTAGGGTTGAACTCGATCGATTTGCAATTGAACTTTTGTTTCAACTCATTTGCAAATTGAATGTGCTTTGGAGGATTGCCTGAAATATTCACTCTTCCCCTCCTGACCCAGGAAGCCACAGAGTAATGAATAATTATGAGTTATGAATTCTGTGTTCTGAATAATGATTTCTGAATTGTGAGTTCTGAAATCTGGGTTTGGAAATGAGAGTTCTGATTTGTGGGTTCTAATTTGTGAGTTCTGATTTGTGACTTTTTAATTGTTAATTTTGAATTGTGAGTTCTAAAATGTGAGTTGTGATATATGAGTTCTAAATTGTGAGTTTTGAATTGTGTCCTTAATTGTGAATTTTGAATGCTAGATTGTGTGTTGAAAATTGAGTTCGAAATTGTGAGTTCTGAATGTGAGTTCTAAATTGTTAGTGATGAATTGTGAGTTCTGAATGTGAGTTCTAAATTGTTAGTGATGAATTGTGAGTTCTAAATTAGAGTTCTGACCCACTAGTATCAGGAAAATTTCCTACCCTTCCTTCCTCAAGATCCGCATATAGATCTGCTTAAATTGGGGAGAGTGGCCACGTTCCGGAGAGCTGCGCCTTTTCCCTCCTCAGTTCAGGCTACCCGCAGAGCTCTCGTTGTTAGACGTTTGGCTTTTATATCATCCATAAATTATCACATCCATTAACTTTACCCCTTTTCAAGCCTCATCTCACAAAGATCCTGTCGGAGATGTTCCTTGTTGGTTTTTGCTTTTTTAGGAATTAAAAATAAAACAAAAATAAAAAAGAATTTTGGAACCATATTTGCCATGCGGGTCATTTTCAGCAGGAGAAAAGGTTACCTGTTTTCAGCATCTATCCGCCAACTAACCCTAGCCATTGTCGCTTAACTACCCTTAACGTGTGAAAATATCTTTTTATTGCCATTAAAGTGAAAACCTTTGAACTCCGTCTTGTAGTAAATACTTAACATTATGTACGTCTACTATCCGCTCATATGTACGTCTACTAGCCGCTCACATGTACGTCTACTACCCGCTCATATGTACGTATACTAGCCGCTCATATGTACGTCTACTAGCCGTTAATATGTACGTCTATTATCCGCTCATATGTACGTCTACTATCCGCTCATATGTACGTCTACTAGCCGCTCACATGTACATCTACTAGCCGCTCACATGTACGTCTACTAGCCGCTCATATGTACGTCTACTAGCCGCTCATATGTACGTCTACTAGCCACTCATATGTACGTCTACTAGCCGCTCACATGTACATCTACTAGCCGCTCACATGTACGTCTACTAGCCGCTCACATGTACGTCTACTAGCCGCTCATATGTACGTCTACTAGCCACTCATATGTACGTCTACTAGCCGCTCATATGCATGCGGGGTTGGGCGTGAAATCTAAAATTAAAGTTGAATAAGTCGAAAATTCTTTGTAATTTTGAACGAAGTAATGAAAATGTTGGATTTGCTAGGACGGTCTTTGTGTGCTACCGTTGTTGAAATTACTGCGGGTCTTTGTGCATGATCGTATGCTGAGGTATTTTTGCGCTCTCGTCTCTGGATTTGGTAGGTAGGGGTCTTCGTAGCTTGTCGTCATTTGATTTGCCGGGGGGCTGGGACTTTGTCCGTTCTGGTTGTTGGATTTGAGGGTTGGGACTTTGTCCGTTCTGGTTGTTAGATTTGAGGGTTGGGATCTTTGTCTGTTCTGGTTGTTGGATTTGAGGGTTAGGATCTTTGTCCGTTCTGGTTGTTGGATTTTAGGGTTGGGATCTTTGTCTTCTCTGGTTGTTGGATTTGAGGGTTAGGATCTTTGTCCGTTCTGGTTGTTGGATTTGAGGGTTGGGATCTTTGTCCGTTCTGGTTGTTGGAGTTGAAGGTTGGGATCTTTGTCTGTTCTGGTTGTTGGATTTGAGGGTTGGGATCTTTGTCCGTTCTGGTTGTTGGATTTGAGGGTTGAGATCTTTGTCCGTTCTGGTTGTTGGAGTTGAGGGTTGGGATCTTTGTCCGTTCTGGTTGTTGGATTTGAGGGTTGAGATCTTTGTCCGTTCTGGTTGTTGGATTTGAGGGTTGGGATCTTTGTCCGTTCTGGTTGTTGGATTTGAGGGTTGGGATCTTTGTCCGTTCTGGTTGTTGGATTTGAGGGTTGGGATCTTTGTCCGTTCTGGTTGTTGGATTTGAGGGTTGAGATCTTTGTCCGTTCTGGTTGTTGGAGTTGAGGGTTAGGATCTTTGTCTGTTCTGGTTGTTGGATTTGAGGGTTGAGATCTTTGTCCGTTCTGGTTGTTGGAGTTGAGGGTTGGGATCTTTGTCCGTTCTGGTTGTTGGATTTGAGGGTTGAGATCTTTGTCCGTTCTGGTTGTTGGAGTTGAGGGTTGGGATCTTTGTCCGTTCTGGTTGTTGGATTTGAGGGTTGGGATCTTTGTCCGTTCTGGTTGTTGGATTTGAGGGTTGAGATCTTTGTCCGTTCTGGTTGTTGGAGTTGAGGGTTATGATCTTTGTCTGTTCTGGTTTTTGGATTTGAGGGTTGGGATCTTTGTCTGTTCTGGTTGTTGGATTTGAGGGTTATGATCTTTGTACGCTCTCGTCGTTAGATTTGCCGGATTGGGTCTTTGGATTTGCGGATGTGGTTTTTGTGTGTACTCAAGGTGGTGTTTGCCAGGTTGGTTCGGTCTTTGTGCGTTATGGTTGTATGTTTGGGTCTTTGTGCGTTATGGTTGTATGCTGGGGTCTTTGTGCGTTATGATCGTATGCTGGGCTCTTTGTGCGTTATAGTCGAATGCTGTGATATTTAATGTCATCGTCGTTGAAATTATTGGGGGTATTTTTGCGTTATGGTCATTGGATTTGCCGGTTGGGGTCTTTGTCCGTTGAGGTCTTTGGATTTCCTGGGTCAAGTCTTTGTCCATTCTAGTCGATGGATTTGCTGCCTTGAGTCTTTGTCCGTTCTGGTCTTTGAAGGTGCCGGGCTGTGTCTTTATCCGTTCTGGTCGTTGGATTTGCAGGGTCGAGTCTTTGTCCATTCTGGTCGATGGATTTGCTACCTTGAGTCTTTGTCCATTCTGGTCTTTGGAGGTTCCGGGCTAGGTCTTTATTCTTTCTGGTCGTTGGATTTGCCGGGTCGAGTCTTTGTCCATTCGGGTCGATGTATTTGCTGCGTTGAGCCTTTATCCGTTCTGGTCTTCGGAGGTGCCGGGCTGGGCCTTTATCCGTTCTGGTCGTTGGATTTGCCGGGTCAAGTCTTTGTCCATTCTGGTCGATGGATTTGCCGGGTTGGTTCTTTGTCCATTCTGGTCTTTGGATTTTCAAGATTGTACCTTCCTCTGTTCTGGTCATTGGATTTGCCGGTTGGTGTCTGTAGCAGCTAACATCCTTGCTAACTCCTACAAAAGTATAATTCCCTGCCTGAGAGATTACTCATCTCGCTTCCATTAATTCATATTCATGTACGAAAATTCCAATCATATATAACTCGTACGATTTCCAACAAAATTTCCCCTACGTATCGTCCGATAATAATTATCCTATACGTTGTACGATATATATTTCAACCAATCCAAATCCTTGTCTGACGTATTTTAAACCGACCAATCAGCATCAACCTTCTTCCTCCCAAGGTTCGCTGACAATTTAGTTCACTCGTGTTCTCTTTATCACCAGACAAAGGTCAGTAAATTAACGTTACCATTATTTAACTCAATCGAATATCTTAACTATTCAAAATGTTATTCCCTCTTTTCTCTCGATTTCCAGTCCCCTTGAGATTATAATTCGAGCAATTATTCTGTGTCCAAAACTATTCCCAAGTCCATCCATCCATACATTTAATATATCATATATCCTGTAAATTATATCGACCAAATCTTATATTTGAGATATCCAATATATCATTCCATAATTTATAACTCAAATTTATATAAATATTTACTCTAAACCTACATTTATATTCGATCAAATTCAATATTCTCATTTTGCGTATTTCCCATTTTCTCATTGCTCTTTGTTTGACTTCTATAACTTTTTCCTTAATTTATAAATAAATATAGAAATAAACCACTCTTAGTTTCCCCTGAAATTGCCGGTTGTCTATTCTCATTTTAACTCTATTAGAATCTAACACGTGACTTCGCTATTCTCATTCCTCATTCTTATAGAGCATTGGTTAGTGAAGATTTAGGCTTTATATTCCCGTCAACCAGAGTATATATATATATATATATATATATATATATATATATATATCATCCATATTTACATATACATCCACTTTATTGGTGCCCTCAGACCCGTTTCAAGATATATTTTGCCGTCCAGTTACGTGAAATATATTCTTTCCACGTGTTGGATACCCTCCCAAAGGGAACTCAACCGGCTCAGCCCCCTATTTCAGTCGCCTCGAGGGAAGTTTGAGTTGTCCCTTGTGATTTCACTCAAACCTTGAATTAACTTTTCTTATCATTCTCCTTAGTACTCCATCTCTTATTAAAGCTCCTCTAAATTTATTGCCCCAACCGGTATGAATTTTGCTGTTTCAACCACTACAGCCACACCTCCTTCGTCTGTGCAAGCATGCCTCTCTTTTTGGACTTCATCAACGAGTAGCACGCCGGCGTTAATTAGCCATCCAGGGGTTAGCAACCAGGATGTCAGCGCCCCAGGCAACAACCACCCTTCCATCATGCTTCCCGCTTTTGATGCTTCCAACCCTATCTTATGGCTCATCAACCAATATCCGACCAAGAGCGCATAATATACATCACGCAAAGTGTCCCAATGAGTATTTTTACGTTGTTTCGGAGGATATTGCTCGAGAGTGGGAGGAGGGGTGTATGTGAAGATTTGAAACATGCATTTAAGGTGGAGTTCGGAAGATCCCAGGTTGAGGATTTAAGCGAGCTCTTAAATACGCAAGAGCACCTAAAAGAATTAATCAGAGCTAAACGTGCGAACTGTGACATTTTGATCCTCTCATAACAGAGATCTTTATGCGTGGGATTCTCGACCACATTAGGCCCCTTATTATGATCGGGAAGCACAGCAATGTGTACCAATTGGCCTCATCTACCGAAATTATATATCTAAATCCCTACGTTAATTGGGGGATTGTTCCACAAAACTAAATCCACCCTAATCTAAACATTTCACAGGTCAGGTTATCTACGGAGTCTGTAAACAACCGGCCGGACTCGTGTAACGCCTTTTTCCCTCCGGCGCGGGACTTAGCTGCCCTATTGGAGGGAATCGAAGGGAAGCTAAAACATCTAAAACTCCAATGTGGGACCGCGCAAGAGCACAGTCACGAGGGTGAACGGAACGACGGGCGCCGTTCGTCCCCTCGAAGACGAAACCAAAGAGGACATTCCAGCACAAGAGGTGAGGCGCGGAATTCATTTACTCATCCTCCTCCCGCCTATCCCTCTCCACCTAATCTTCCCCACTTTCAAACAAAGAGTCTCGGCTGGTACCATGATAAGTTTGGTGGTAATGCCGTACACTGTATACAGCCTTGCCAATATTACCACTCATCCTATTCTCAATCACATGCTCGTTCTTCACAATTTCGTCCTTCCCACTGTCATACTAATCTTAGTGTTACTTTCATCCAACCAACTAATTGGTGCTGGAACCACAACAAATATGGTGCACAAGCAGTAAAGTGCTTACAGCCCTGCACATATGCACTACTAGTACCTCCTTCTTCTAAAGCTCATCCAACACTTTCATCTCCTCAACAACCAATTCACTCTTCTCAATCTGATGCTGAATTCCAACCTCAATCTTCTCATCCTAATAATTCCAATTCTACTTTAAACTGAAAACGCAAGTGATCAATGGGTCTATCACCTCTGCCTTTCCTTCACTTACTCAGGTTGATCCACCGTTTCGCATTTATGACCCACTTTCAGGCTTTTCATATTTAGTAGACACTGGTGCTCAATGTAGTGTTATTTCAACATCTCTAGACGATAAAGCTTCTTTCTCCACTGATCTTGTCCTTAAAGCCGCTAATTCTTCGGATATAAGGAACTATGGAAGGCGTATCCTTCAATTGACTCTCAGCCTCCGTAGAGTTTTTCGATGGACGTTTATTGTTGCTGATGTTGACGTTCCTACTTTGGGACTCGATTTTATCTCTGCCCACGCCCTTTTGGTCGATTCTCGTAACTGCAAGCTTATCGATCGCACCACCTCACTCACAGTTTCGGGTTCATATTTCCCGTCGCACAGTTCTCTCCTCCCTGTCCGTTTTCCATTAACCGATCCCCAAATTCAAACACTTTCTACAGGACTTTCCTGAACTTAGTATTTGTGTGGGAATCGATACTCCCTCCCCCCTCACAAGTGAGCCTCTGGTCGTTAACCACAACGTCCTGGCAGTATAGGCGCCGTAGCCCTACCACTTTACCACCTTCCTCTCGCCCCTCGAATCGAAAAGAAGCCGAACGGTTAAAACAGCAAGATTTCCCCTAAGAGCGGGTATTCAATTTCCCCTGAGCTGCAAAATTGGAGGAGCGTTTCCCTAAAGCCAGAAGGTCCCTCAGGACCAGAGGTACGACGTCCTGAGAAAAACTGTTGGAGGATGAGACTTTATGCGGCATGTCCACGCCTCCCCTCTCCCTTCTGCCCCTACCCCACTGGGGTGACGATGTATAAAAGCAAATATCTTTGGAAAAACGAGGTAGATTACGTGAGTCAGAAAGGCTACGAAGTCCCCGGCAAGAGGCCGGGCTGCCAACAGAAGGGACTAAGAAGAAGCTCATCCAGAGCTAGTTCCTGATGATCAGGCCAAACTTTAAGTTAACTTGAACAAGTTCAACTAACTCTCGTCAGAGAAACTCCCCTATCCTGGTGTATCCCAAAGCACCGAGATAGTCCTCGCCCTTGAGGAATACCGGAACTAAGAAGAAGCTCATCCTCGAGCCCGTTCCTGGTGGTCACACCGAACTTTAAGTTAAATTGATTTAAGAAGCAAGTTCAACTTACTCTCGTCAGAGAAACCCCCTATCCTGGTGTATCCCAAAGCACCGAAATAGTCCTTGCCCTTGAGGAAGACTCCGAGTGAACTCCATCCAGTACTCCCGCGAGTCAAAGGATTCAAGCATTGACTTATCAATAGCCAGTGCGAATTATTCTCCAGAGTAATCCAAAGAGAAGAAAGAAACATTCTTTCACTGCCCCGTGGTGAGATAATTTCCTACCGAATTCGTGAGTTTCTCCAACTGTCACACGCGCCAAAGGCCTCCGTAGCTTTAAAGCTATTTCGCCCGGACGAAAACATCTGGACAAGCGGCACGTGTCATCCAGACAACAACATTCCTGAGGTGACGTTACGATTGAGTTCAAGGTCAGACTCAAACCCGATTCTAGTAGGAAGTTATAAAGGTATTTAAACCCCGGTATCCGTTTTTTTATATTAAAGTGAGCTGTGGGACAACCATCATTATAATTTCAAGTATTTCCTTTTAGAAAGCCTCACTTAAATTTAATGAATTCATTTTTGTGTAGTTAAGGTGTCAAATTTCGTTGCTTCATGTTTTTTTTGTGTTAATTAAAGTTTTAGTTTTTTTAAACAATAAACAAATTTTTATTCAATCTTCAAAACGCTAAGCAAGGCACTAGGAACCCTCAAAGTTTAAAGAAAAAATAATCAGATAATAATAATCAATCAATAATAATAAAATATATAATGCACTCTTAGAGATAAAACGTAATCGCGGAGTTTTGACGTACGTAAACAACCCATACGTACGAACTCCAGCAATCACTCGGTCTTTCCTATACCATGACATAAATATTTAGTGTCCGGTTTTATGGGTATTGGAAGAACTCAGTAGAAGTTGTGTCTTGTATTTCCTTCAGGAATAGTAAATGTGTGCCAAGAGTTCGAGGAAAGATTGAACATAACAAGGTCGGTGTATAAATTTGGTGGTGATTAGCCTGTTGAGGTTATTAATTATTTTTTTCTCGAGTGGTATTCCAATTCACAAAGTATTGGGATTAAGGAAAGTTAGGCAGCGCGCTACCTGGTTAGTGGTTGCCTTATTACCTGAGCGTACATCGGTGAAAAGTTTGACAGACATACACAAAATGGATTCGTTCGAAAAATTCTTCAAAGAAGGCCAAATTCTGGGACTAGAAGGCAAAGATATGGCTGACTACGTCTGGGCAGAGCTGAGAATAGAAGACGAAGAAGAAACAAGAGATTGGAAAAGAGATAGCGAAAAAAGAAGAAGAGAGTGGAAAAGAGAAGACTAACAAAGAAGAATACAGATGGACATAAAAGAGAAGAAGAAAGAATACAGATTGATAAAGAATTAGAAGAAGAAAGAAAACATTGGAAAATAGAAGCAGAATAAAGAAGAAGACCGAGAGGAAGTAAAACAAACGAAAGAATTATACAGTTGAAAATAGAAGCAAAAGAATTAAGATGAGGATAGAAGGAGAAGCTAAAGAAAGAAGAATAAAGATAAAGAGAGAAGGCGAAGAAAGGAGAATACAGCGAGAAAGAGAACTATCGAAAGCGGAAAGAGAAGCCAAGAATAGAAGAATAAAGAGGGAAAGAGAGTCAGAAGAAAGAAAAATAAAGATAAAAATAGAAGTAGAAGAAAGAAGAATACAGAGGGAAAGAGAACTAGCCCAAGCAGAAAGAGAAGAGAGAGAAGAAAATGAAAGAATGCTCGCACATGAAAGGGCATCTAGCGAGGATCAGATGGAGGTCGAGGCGGTTTTATCCCGGCCTGGACCTAGGAAAGTACCATTGATGAAAACCCAGACAAATGGGGTGAAGGTGTAGAAAGAAGTAAGTAGGGAAGCGGTACAAGCATGTGTACCTAAAGAAGTACCTATGGTGAAAACCCAGCTAAATGGGGTAACGATGGAAGAAGGAAATAGGGAAGCTGTACCAGCACGTGTACTTAAGGAAGTACTTACGATGAAATCCCAGCCAAATGGGGTTACGATAGATGAAGTAGTAAGTAGGGAAGCGGTACAAGCATGTGTACCTAAGGAAGTACCTTCGAGGAGAACCCAGCCAAATGGGGTGACGATGGAGGAAGATGGAAGTGTAAATGCGGTACACCCAGGTAAACCTAGTCAGATGGTAGACGTAGATAATGAGTATCCCCTACCCCCAGTAGTCTTCCCCCAGAACGTAACGTCCACGGAGTCACCATTAAAACCCAAATTCGCCGTGAGAACCACGCCCATTAACTATCCAGTAGTGAAACTTGTCTCCGACCCCATTATATCGAACCCAGACACGATCTCCTAATGTACCTTGTTAAAGGAGGACTATGGAACTCACGCTCCCATCATTTATGCCACATTGCAACAGGCTGCTCTAGCCATAAGGGTAAGATTGAAATTATACAAGTACCATATGAAGTGTAATTCGAGTAGGTTGGAATACTATTACCATTTTGTGAGATACTTGGGTAGACTCAATAACCCGAACGGTCGACTTAGGCCCGGTAAAGTAATGGTCATAGACCACCACTCTAATATTAGCTATATCAAAAAGGCCGATAAGGTAAAGCCGCTCTATAACCTGAGTCGAAACTCCATCGAGGGTTATTTCAGCACCTGGTAATCGTGAAACCATGTTTTCATTTTTTTTGTGTGTGTTAGTAGTTAGTGTTTGGATTTAAGTTCTTAAAAGTTTAGAAATGTAAGAAAGTAGCTGGTTGGATACCACTTTCGGGCCAGGCTTCTTTTTTTTTTGCATGTAATCGATGAAGTATGTTTTGTTTTGTTTGTATGTTAAATTTTGTTGACAAATATACCCCTAGTAGGCTCGAAAGGCCTATTTTTACCCACTGCCTTTGTACGCGCGCGCGTGGGCCCAAGTTCAGAGAAACTCAAGGTAAGAGTATGGTTGACCCCAGTTAGCTGTGATAAGCAGTAGTAGGGTTAAAGAAATGCAACTTTGCTGTTGTCAACTATGTTTCGTTATTATTTTTTGTTGTTCACTGGAGTCTCCCCCCGCCCATTAAGTTCTTCGAAGGGAGGTTTGTAAGGGAATCGATACTCTCCCCCCTCACAAGTGAGCTTTTGGTCGTTAGCCACAGCGTCCTGGCAGTGTAGACGCCGTAGCCCTACCACTTAACCACCTTCCTCTCGCCCCTCGACTAGAAAAGAAGTTGAACGGATAAAACAGCAAGAATTCCCCTAAGAGCGGGTATTCAATTTCACCTCAGCTGCGAAATTGGAGGAGCGTTTCCCTAAAGCCAGAAGGTCCCTCAGGACCAGAGGTACGACGTCCTGAGAAAAACTGTTGAAGGAGGAGACTTCATGCGACATGACCACGCACCCCCCTCCTTCCCCTACCCCACTGGGGCGACGATGTATAAAAGCAAATATCTTTAAAAAAACGAGGTAGATTACGTGAGTCAGCAAGGCTACGAAGTCCCCGGCAAGAGGCCGGGCTGCCAACAGAAGGGACTAAGAAGAAGCTCATCCGGAGCTAGTTCCTGGTGATCACGCCGAACTTTAAGTTAACTTGATCGAGTTAAACTATCCTGGTGTATCCCAAATAACCAAGATAGTCCTGCCCTTGAGTAATACCGGAACTAATAAGAAGCTCATCCTCGAGCCCGTTCCTGGTGGTCACACTGAACTTCAAGTTAACTTGATTTAAGAAGCAAGTTCAACTTACTCTCGTCAGAGAAACCCCCTATCCTGGTGTATCCCAAAGCACCGAAATAGTCCTCGCCCTTGAGGAAGACCCCGAGTGGACTCCCTCCAGCACTTCACCTGAGTCAAAGGATTCAAGCATTGACTCATCGATAACCAGTGCGAATTATTTTCCAGAGTAATCCACTTCATATTGTACCCAAATCAACTCCGTTTAATGGACCAGGTTCTGAGAGGTCTTCCTTTCGTATTTTGGTACATAGACGACCTCCTGAAAGCATCTTGGTCTTTAGAGCAACATTTATCTCACCTTCGTCAGGTTTCCGCTCGACTTGAAGAGTATGGTATCGTACTCGACACTTATAAGTGCCTATTTTGTGTCACACAACTCTCCTTTCTTGGACATCATCTTTCCCCTGATGGAATTCGTCCTCTCAAAGATAAAGTTGCTGTTATTCGGGATTTCCCCCGACCTTCTTCACTAAAGCAACTTCGTTAGTTCTGTGGGATGGTTAACTTTTACCATAGATCTATTTTCCCAGCGTTTCAAAAATAATGCAACCACTCTACACTCTCCTCTACAATCTCAGGGTTGTGGACATTGGATTTGCCAGTTGGTGGTTTGTACCATCTTGTCATTAGATTTGCAGGATTGTGTCTTTATTCGTTCTGGTCTTTGGATTTGCCGGGTTGAGTCTTTGTCCATTCTGGTCGATGGATTTGCGTGGTTGATTCTTTCGCCGTTCTGGTTTTTTGATTTTCAGGGTTGTGCCTTTGTCCGTTCTGGTCTTCGGAGGTGCCGGTTGGTGTCTTTGTACGATCTTGTCGTTAGATTTGCAGGATTGGGTCTTTGTCCGTTCTGGTCTTTGGATGACGTTGTGCGCTTTCACTGTTAGATTTGCTTTGTGAGGAATTTGTGCGCTCGCTTCAATGGATTTTCTGTCAGGTCTTTGTGTGTTTTTATTATCAAATTGGTGCGAATGAATTTTCGAGGTTTGCTCTGGTGCGGTGATGACGTCGGATGAAGCACCATTCGAAATGGGTGTCTAACCGAACACCCGAAGGCCGTTAAGGGGCGGAGATAACTTTAGAAAAACTTCAGCGAAATGTTTTGTTTCCGCGGCAATTTGAACCCCGGTCCGAATTGGTTCCTGGGTGCACTTATTCCTCAAACAGATAAAAGAGAGTTCCATGGTCCACTTATTCACCCAACAGATAGACAGTGCTCAATAACTAAATAGACCAATCCTTTCGACCGAACTGACATATCTACCGATAGATCACCGCACCAACTGACCCATTGGGTGACAGATAGACCGACTGACAGATGAACCAGCAGAACTATCGACAAATAGATTGACAAAGCGATAGACTGGCCTAGAGATAGACCAATGCACCGATGGATAGAACACCCAACCATCAATCCAACCTAAAGATCGACCAACCCACTGACCTAGCGACCGAAAGAACGATAGACCGGCCTATAGATAGATAAAAGTAAATCGTTGGGTGTAATGGTTCTCTTTTTCCTTGCGTGCAATGCGGATAAGCAGGATTGAGGAGGAGGGGGGGGAGTAGGAGTACTCCCGGTTTAATTTCCTAAGGCCGTTCATCGGCCTCAATTTACGCAGCCCTCGTTCCAGTCGTGTCTGGAACGTGTCTTGACCTCTTCCTTGAAGGGAATAGGGGGGGTGTGCTTTGAGGAGTAGATTTTATCCGTCTGTGTTTATGGCTCGAGGGGTGATCCCCTAAGTTGGGGAGATGGCAATAAAAGGATGCTCTAATTGATGGTGAATGAGGGCCCCCGTAGAGCTCCCCTTCCTCATCCAGCTCCACTTGCCTTATCACTCCACATCCACAGCTGCACATAAACAGACGCATAGGGACACATCCATGTATACAGCTATACATAAGCCCCATCTATGTACACTCACCCCTATATTCACAGATACACATAAATCCATACGTATGGAGACATCTATATACACCGCTGCATATAAACCCACACCTATTTACACACAAATATCCACAGCTACAGATAAACCCAACCATATGTACACATAACCATGTTCGCCCCTACACACAGCTACACATAACCCTACACATATATACACGCAGCCATGTACACATATGCTTGTTCACACCTCTTTGGCACATGTACTGAACATGAGTAATCGCTTCTTGGACATAATAGTGAACATAAATCCTCGGTTGCTGTTCATGGTAGCGAACACTAGGATTCTTCTGCTGTTCATGGTAGCGAATACTAGGATTCTTCTGCTGTTCATGGTAGCGAGCACTAGGATTCTTCTGCTGTGCATGGTAGCGAACACTAGGATTCTTCTGCTGTTCATGGTAGCGAACACTACGACTCTTCTGCTGTTCATGGTAGCGAACACTACGACGCTTCTGCTGTTCATGATACTTACTACGGGTATTGATCTTGTGCCGATGTTAGATTCACACATCCCATATATTTTGCATGTTTAAATAAAATCTAGATTACATTCTAGTAAGTATTGTCTAGTAATCTTTATTGCATACTGTCAGTCTCGATAATTCTCTTTTGATTTTTTTTTTAGTTGCAAAACTCGGGTGGGCATCTCGTGCCTCGCCAAGCTCTTCTTCACTTATTATTCTCTCGGTGAGGCTCAGCCAGTTTATTAGATTTTGTAATTGTGAAAAGAGACGAAATTCTCTAAAAAGAGTATGAAATAGCAAACCTTGTTAATTACAACTTATATATATATATATATATATATATATATATATATATATATATATATATATATATATATATATATGTGTGTGTGTGTGTGTGTGGAAAACTAACAAAGTATCGCGTGAGTAAGCAATAAATGCCAAAAAGCCCACAGGGAAAATTAATAAGAGGATTGCAAGTACTTTCAAACTTTATTTCGAGTTCTTTATCAAGAAATAACAAAAGTATTGAAAATTGTAATATATATAAGGATAATACAGAGGAGAGGAAACGCCCCCCAAAAAGAAAAAATCAATCAACAAAATGAATTAATATGAAATGGAAACATTTAGGAGGAGCGAAGAGTGACAAAAAAAGGAAGATAAATACAAACTAAGATCATTAAATTAGGTAAATTCCAAAGACTAATGGTTGACAAATGTGTATTTTAAAATCTATAGGCATTGGTGCAATATTTAACTATAATAATACTATATCTTAACTTTTAGTCAAGAACGCCCTTTCCCCTATTGGTGATGTATATTGCGTAAAATGTATCGATTGCTCTAAATATTACTTTGGCCAATCAGGTAAATGTTTAAAAAAAAACGAATTTCTCAGCATAAATATAATGTCCGTCGCGGGGAAGAAAGCAGCTCATTTTATGTTCATATGTCATATCTTAATCACAATATTGATTGGAATTCTGCTAAAATCATCTGTCATAATAACGATACAATTTCCCGAAATATCATTCAATCGACTTTTATTATTAAATTCCCAAATTTTAATTTAAGTCCTGGCTTATATAAACTCGATGGTTATTTTTTTAAATTATATTCACAATGTACTGTCGAAACTTTTAATTTGAGACTAAATATTTAATTTTATCTTAATAAACTATTTAATTTTATTTTTTTGTGCATCTATGTAGCCTTATGTTTATGTCTGTGTATTTATTTTCGTTTGAGTCAAGTCTTTAGAACATTTGTACTTATTCTACCTTGGTTTTTAAATCCGAACTTCTGATGTTAATCTCTCGCTCAGATTTTCCCCCTCCCTAATTGCTTAGGCGGTATTTTAATCCTCTTTTCAACCTTTATTCTTTTGAATTTACCCGATTTAATGATCTTAGTTTGTATTTATCTTCCTTTTTTTTGTCACTCTTCACTCCTCCTAATGTTTCCATTTCATATTAATTCATTTTGATGATTGGTTTTTTGCTTTTTTGTGGGCATTCCTACTCCTCTGTATCATCCTTATCATCCTTATATATATTACAATTTTCAATACTTTTGTTATTCCTTGATAAAGAACTTGTAATAAAGTTCGAAAGTACTTGGAATCATCGTATAAATTTTCCCTGTGGGCTTTGTTGCAAATATATATATATATATATATATATATATATATATATATATATATATATATATATATATATATGTATATATATATATATATATATATATATATATATATATATATATATATATATATGTTATATATATATAACATAACATAACATAATTTCACGGATGACAAAAGCCACAAAGGCCTATCAAAGGTCATCCACATCCGTCAAAACCCACCCACAAAAAGCACCATCGCCAGGGAAAGAGAAAATCAAAGTCCCCCTCAATATAATATAACACATGAAAAAAGCGACAATGGCCCATCATAGGTCATCCGAGTCAAACGGCCTCTTTTTTAAGGCACCCAAACTCCCAAGAAAGCTACATCCAGAGGATTGCGTCCAGAAACAAGGGTATCACCAATCAAGGCTTGTCAAGAACTAAATCATGCAGCTATAGATATATACAAACAATATTAATATATACAAAACTTAGGAACCATCACAACCTTCCCTCCCCAGAAACTCATCCAACCTACTCTTATATACATTTAAATTTGGACTACCTACTACCCTCCGCGGCAATTTGTTCCAGAAATCTACCACTTTATTGGTGAAAAAATATTATCTTAAATCCAACCTACACCCTTGCTTTTTAATTTTCAAGTGGTGACCTCTAGTCCGATTTCCATCATCTAACTAAAAAAACTCGCTAACATCCAATTTATCTATTCCAGAAATTTTTTTAAAGAGCTCAATCATATCCCCTCTCACACACCTCCTTTCGAACGAGAACATATTTAATACCCTCAGTCTATCTATATATTCAAGGTGCCTCAGGGAAGGAATAATATTTGTTGCCCTCCGTTGCACTGACTCGAGAAGGTTAATATCGTGTCTAAAATGTGGGCACCATGCCTGTATACAGTACTCTAGATGTGGCCTAACATAAGAGTTATAGAGTTTAAGAATAACCTCCTTACTTTTGTAACTGACATTTCTCTTAATGAAACCCAGCACTCTATTTGCCCTATTTCTTGCTTCAATACACTGCTTAGAAAACCTTAATGATTTATCTATTACTACTCCTAGATCTTTCTCATCCTCTACTGAGCTCAGCCAATGCCCATCCATTTCATAATTGAATTCTCTATTATCTTTTCCCATGTTAATAACTTTGCACTTATCAAGGTTGAAAGTCATTTGCCACTTATGTGCCCAGGATAACAATTTATTTAGATCCCCTTGCACTTTAGAATTATCATCAATATCTTTAACTACAGCTGCTAATTTGGTATCATCCGCAAAAATTGACACTTTATTATTAACTTCCTTCCCAAGATTGCTTATATAGATGAAAAATAATAATGGACCGAGAACTGATCCCTGAGGAACCCCACTGATAACAACCCCTCCACTCTGGCTTTACACCATTTAGCACTACCCTTTGCTTCCTGTCTTTCAGCCACTCAGCTATCCAATTTGAAATGTGAATCCGGACGGGGAGACTTGTGAATCTTATCCATCGAAGACTGCTTAAGGAAGTGAATGTGTGAATTTAAGGTGAGTTAAAAGTCCTTCCTCGATAGATGGAGCTCAATGTGAAGACGAATGGAAGAGACTTGTGCTTCTTTAAATGATTTGACTGACTGTGTGATTGTAGTAATGTCCTATAATGTCTGATTAATTATGTGAGAATAAAGTGGGAAATTATGGAGGAGGAGCTTTGTCTGAAGTGAATGTTCTTTGATGTTTCTTAGAGAGAGAGAAAAAGAGAGAAAGAGGAGAGGGGGAGAGCGGAGCAGAGAAGAAATACTTAATCAAATGGATTTATGGGAGTAGAGATAATAAATGCTGAGAAAGGATTGATAATAAAGTCGGGAGAAGCTTTGGGAAATTTTTTTATGAAGTTCATGTTTAGTTGTTTGGGGCTAAAATAACAAGATACATAGCAGTATCCTGTGGGCCAAACAGATTTAAAAGAAAGATTTTTGATCAAAAATGAAATAGGCAAATTTAATGGTCGGTCGGAATATTTGAGCCTGGGAATAGACCGTATACGCGAATGGATTTCTCTGTCTAACTCTCTCTCTATATATATACTATATATATATATATATATATATATATATATATATATATATATATATAT
Source organism: Ceratothoa steindachneri (assembly GCA_963969495.1). NCBI lineage: Eukaryota > Metazoa > Arthropoda > Malacostraca > Isopoda > Cymothoidae > Ceratothoa > Ceratothoa steindachneri. Next base: position 25,605,252 of record OZ018336.1, read on the forward strand.
ATATATATATATATATATATATATATATATATATATATATATATATATATATATATATATATATATATATATATATATATATATATATATATATATATATATATATATATATATATGCGACCTATCCTACTCTGGCAACAAGCTTTTGGTTTAAAAATCCTTAAAATGTTTCCAGTCCATATCCATCACACTATATTCTAACTGGGGGAATTTTTCCGGATTTTTTTTTGTTTTAAAAGGTTTGTATCTACAAATTGTCCATTAGTTTTTTCGTAAGACTCTATTTTAACTTTTGATTTTTTAAAAAATGAAATAATGAAGTTTAGAAAAAAATAAATGTTTATCGAATGTTTTTGAATTTTTAAAAGAAAAAGAATTACACAGGTTAAGTTCAGAAAATTGATTAAATTTATGCATGGCTTTTTTCAGGGTCTTTTCTTTCCGTATATTTGAAGGTTATATCGAAATTATTCCTAAAATAAATTTTCAATTTTAATCTTTAGCTGGAGAAATTAGTTAGCTACTGGCCCCTTAAAAACGATAAAAGCAAAATGAAGTTACCAGATGAAATTTTGATATAAAAAGAGCTATGAGGATGTTTTTTTTCTGTATTTAAAAAAAAATCCATTAACAGTTTTTTACTTGACTTAGGCCTAGAAAATAGGCATCGATGTGAAAAAAAGATAGACAAAGATTAAATTATTAAAAGATATGTACTGCAAATTCTAAAAAAAAAGAGTTAAGACCAAAACCCCGTCGTAAGAGCTGGAGAAGCCGTTGGCTACAGACCGAAGGTCTGTATGCGAAGCGCAAGCTCTTTCTGTAAGGAGGATTGGCGAAGCCTCTCCTCTTGTCTCCTAATAATTTATTCTTGGTCTTTGTCTTTTACTTTTCTTCTTACTGTCTTTTCGTCTATTAATTACCCTGTCCAACAATGATTTTGCTACAGAAATGAGAAAGTAGTTTTCTATTGTAGTTTTTTTTTTGCGTAGATTACGAAAATGACCTTTATTTTTCATGAAATGCCCTTTGTTTTTTGTAATGTGCACATTTATTTTTTATTAGATTATTCAGTATATAGAGTTATGAAATATTTGTTATTATTTTTATTTTATTTTACAAAAAGTACAAAGATAAGTGGAAACAAAAAGCTTATTCATCAAAAGAAATTAATAAGTCCTTTTAATACATTTCAGAGTTTGGTATTATAAAAATATATTTAAAAAAATAATGACGATTTAAGATTTTTACAAATTGCTGAAATCTATACAGAAGTCATATATTTTTAGAATATTTAGGCTTCTTTTTCTGTACAACATCTTGTCTGTCTCTGTGAAGGGTCCTACAGAAGTCAGCAAGCATTGCAGGACTCCATTTTCCTCTATACCGATTTTCTATAGTAGCAATATCTTTCTTCCCAGAGTATCCAGCAGCCGTCAGCTCAACGCTGATGTCTGCTGGATACTCTGAGAAGAAAGACAGATGGGAATGCAAAAAATGCACCTTTAGTGACATACTACATCCCAACTCATTATAAGGCATAATCAAAGTATGAACAAGAATGTGTCAATTTTCTGATTTGTGCCTTCTAAGGAGACCATTACATACACCTTTAAAACTATGCCAGGCCTCAAATTCTGGCTTGCTCAATTTTGCCTCAAACTCACTATCTACCATAAGTTGTCGAATCTGAGGGCCAACAAAGATTCCTTTTTCAATTTTAGCATTACTAATCTTAGGAAATTTTGTTTTTAAATATAAGAAGGATGGCTGATCATACTTCAAGGCTTTCACAAATTGTTTCATTAAACCTAATTTTATGTAAAGTGGTGGCAAAATTATGTTTTCCTTAGGAACCAATGGTTCACGTATGACATTATGATAACCTACTCTTTTCTCTTCTCTTAAAGGCCATTTTGAGCGTATATAATGTTTACCCCGAGCTCTACTGTCCCAGTGGCACAAAAAACATGAATTTTGTGTAGCCTGACTGCAAGCTATTTAAAATGGCTACTACCTTAAGGTCAGCAAAAATAAACTATTTATGTTTACTGTATTTAATGCTTTTTAAAATGAAATCTAAATTCTCACAAGTTTCTTTCAAAACAACGGAGTAAGCTACTGGTATCGATGGTAGTTTATTTCCATTATGCAGAAGCACGGCTTTACTACTATATAAAGAAGCGTCCATGAAAAGCCTCCATTGACTGGGTTCATAATGTATATCTAATTCTTCAAAGAGACGTGGAATATTATTACATTAGCATAAATTGTTGTAAAATTAAAATTTGTGTTGTAAATTGTTTGATCGAATGCGAAAGTTAGTAATTCGAACATCTCCTGCTACTAAATTTCTTTCTTTCAGTCTCGAGACCAGTAATTCACTCTGTTGCTTTGTTAAGTTTAGATCTCTTACAAGATCATCTAGATCGAGTTGTGAGAAAGATTTTGGAGTAGGATCAACAGTTTCAGGAACATAAATTTCAGTTTCTGGTTCACATGATTCCATATCTGATTCATCAGAGTTAGACAAAACAATTTCTGCAGGTGGTTCAGGTACTGGAATGTCTTTTGAGTGAGCTATAGGCCGAATAGTAGATGTAAGGTTGGGATATACCACAACTGAAGCGCACTTGTTTTACCTAAAAGTATGGGAATTATATGCAGAAAATTTAAAAGTTGTGTACATACGTGTGATTACAATATAGTGGTTCTAAACTTAATTAATTTTATATTTTAAAAAATAATATTACAGTATACTGCTTTAAAATATAGGTACAGTGAAAAATAAGAAATTACTTACTTTGTATGTCTACCGAGCATAAATAGCATTCAGTGTAGCATAATTTTGGGGCTCTCGCCATACGATTGGAACACCAAATTGAAGGCTTTTTATTTTTCCTTTAGACCAATTTGATAAAGAATTAAAGTATGTCGTGCAACAGATATGTGGTGCCCATGGTTTATCTTGGTCGCCAATTTTACATCCAAAATATAAATTATATAGTTTTTTCACTAGAGAAGAAATTTTGTTTGATTTTTTTAAATGTCACTGAACCACATATGTAGCAGAATTTATCTGGGCTATTTTTACACTCTCCTCTTGGCATTTTAATTAAAATTGTAGCTTTTATTTAAAATTTTATTTATTTAAATAACCTGAAAATAAACAATAAAAGAATGAAATTCGTTAAAATCTTCCAAATTTGACAAAAATAGTAATTGGCAACTTACAAAAAACTGGAGTGATTTCGATAAAAATAAATTCAATTTTTGGAATCTATACATAAAACTACATTGAATTTTTTTTTTATTCTAATCTTTGTAGTCGACAAAAAGTTAATTTTTGTTAGACAGTGTTATCATCGGTGACGGAGACGAGAATAAGCTCATCGTCAGCAAAAGACAGTGTTTGTGTGTCTGCCGTTTTCTAGAGGTCATGAGGTGTCATTTGTGTACATGATAAATAGTGTTGGCGCTAGTCCACTACCCTGGGATACGCCTGCGCGTGGTACAAATGGATGTGATGTTGAGTTGTATTTAAGGTGACATCTTCACTCAGTGTATAAATATCCCGGTAGTCAACATTGTCGAACCCTCAAAGTATTTTGAAAACTTCGATGAGCTGACCCCGCAGTCTACGGGTTTCCAGCGAGAACATATTTAATTCCCTTAGTCTATCCTCATAACTTTTATGTCGGATAGAGGAAATCAGTTTGGTTTCCCTGGGTTGTACGCGTTCCAACCTCGCGAGGTCCTTTCAACATGAAGGACTCCAAAATTGTACGGCATACTCCAGGTGTAGCCGAACGAGGGAGTTGTACAGACAAAGTACTATCTCCTTGTTACGGTGTCCAAACTGGCGCTTTATGTAGCCTAACATCCTTTGGGCTTTCTTCTTTGCCTCGATGCACTGTTTCGAGAGCCTGAGGTCGCTAGTGATAGTTACACCCATGTCCTTCTCATTGTCACTCGATTCAATTGCAGTGCCCTTAAGGATATACTGAGATTGGGGGTTTATGTGGCCGATATACATCACTTTGCATTTGTTCACGTTAAAAGGCATTTGCCACGTGTCCGACCACTCCCCAATCTTCCCAAGATATTCCTGCAGGCGGACAGTATTTTCATCATTTGCAACGTTCATACCAAGCTTGGTATCGTCGGCAAATTTGGAAATCTTGGCAACCATGTCACCGTCCATGTCGTTGACGTAGATGATGAATAGTAGTGGTCCCAAGACAGAACCTTGAGGCACACCACTAGTAACGGGCACCCACTCAGAAGCCTGTCCATTCACCACCACCCGTTGCCGTCTGCCACTTAGCCAGTTCTCGATCCAGCCGGCTACTTTTCCGTCTATGCCCAGCGCTCGCACTTTCCGGAGAAGGCGGCGGTGTGGTACCTTATCAAAGGTTTCTCTGAAAGTCTAAGTACACCACATCCACCGCCTTGTCCCGATCGTGCTCACTGAACACGAAGTGGAAGAATTCTACAAGGTTCGTCAGGCATGACCGTTGCCTTCGGAAGCCGTGCTGGGAACTCCTCAGTAGCAGGTTTGACTCTAAATACGACGTAATTTTGTTCACCATCATGCTTTCCATGAGTTTACCGACTATCGAAGTCAGACTGATAGGTCCGTAGTTTGACGGTTGGCTACGGTCTCATTTCTTGAAGATAGAAGTCACCTCCGCTTCACGCTAGTCTCTAGGAACGCATTCGGTCCGGATTGATATGTTGAAGATTGCGCTCAGGTGTCGTGACACTTGATCGTGCACTTCTTTCAACACTTTAGGTAGAAACTCACCCGGGCCAGGTGACTTATTTGTCATTAGGTCACTGATCTTTTTCATTTTCCCTTCGGTGAAGTCCATATCCTCCAGCTTTTCTCCCCGAGTAGGAATCCATTGGCTGGGGGATGGGACCACACTCTTCAGTAAACACTGAAGAGAAGTAGTCGTTGAGGAGGTTAGCATTTTCTGCATCTGAATGCTTTAATGCCACCTCCTCATTTCTAAAAGGGCCAATCGTTCGACGGATTGGTTTACGGCTGTTCACATATCCAAAGAACTCCTTGGGATTCTCTTTACAGAGTCTCGCCACTCGGAGTTCCTCAGACCGCTTAGCCACCCTTATGCTGGACTTCACTCTCCTAGCTAGCCTCCGGTATTCGTCAAAGTCACCCGAGATCTTCGATTGCCGTTACACAGTTCTCTTCTCCCTAAGTAGTTGGCCGAATTCTCGATTAAATACTTTGGTTGAACAGAAGACCGACGGGGACATTTCAGAGGGATGAAACATGATTGAAGACTCATGAATGTAGTTTTGAATCTATTCCATGAGTCTTCAACAACATCGCACACTTCTAGCCTCTTGTTAGTCAGTCCAACACAAAGACCTGCAAAGTCTTCTCTTTTCAAATCGAGTTTTCTTGATTTACTAGTTGCAGGCCCAGCCTTGGGGACTTTGACTACAAATCTAATTAGTCTGTGGTCACTGCCACCGAGCTCTTCGCCAATAGAGAGGTCCTATACGATGTCATCCTCAGACGTGAAAACCAAGTCGAGGATATTGTCTTCTCTCGTTGGCTCTCTCACCCATTGAGTCAGGAACTCGTTGTTCGCGAACTCCAAGAGTAGTGCGTTCTCGCCACAGGGTTCTCTGGTTTCCCAGTCAACTTGTGTGTTGAAATCCACCATGACGATACACACTCTGTCTTTGACAAGTTCTCCTAGTACCTGGTACAGATCTCTGTCCTTTTCAACGAGTTGGGCAGGAGGTCGTCTATAAAGCACCAGGGTCCTGTATTTGGCAGGACCTATCTCTAGGTCAACACCTAGTAGTTCATGGTCGAACACGATGTTGCAATCCGTCGAGTTGAGAGTATCCTTTACATACAACATCACACCGCAACCCTCTCTGTCTGCCCTATCTTTCAGGAAGAGCTGGTAACCGGAAATCGTAAATTCACCTTCAAAATCTTGGCTTGAGTTTTTTATCCACGACTCCGTTATGGCCACCATCTCCGGTTCTTCTGTTCCTACGAGGCCACAAAGTTCTAGAAACTTGTTTCTGATAGACCTCGCATTAAACAGAAGAACTTTGAGGGAGTCCCCGACTGTAGGACTCCCTACGCTCTTCCGTTTCACCGATTTGCTTCTCTGTGGCGGGGTCACTCCCCTCTTTGTGACTTCAGAAAAGGTCGTTCCTGGAGTAACACGGGTGTACTGGCGTACGTCCTCCTTTACTCGGGGTCTGACACTTCTTTGCGTCCGCTCCACAACATCCTGGATCATGTTCACGAGTGCTGCTTTCCCTTTAAAGGAAAGATGCACTCCGTTCCTTTTGTACAGGTCATTTATCCCGTAAAAGGTGCGGTAGAGGTCTACAAAAAAGACTCCTTCCGCCGTACAAAGATCTCCCAGGCATTGGTTTATGGAGACGTTCCTCACGTGAGCATTGCGGGATGGACCTCATCTTGGGAGTATCCCGACCACGACACGTCTGCGGGTTTTTAGCCCACAGTCGTCAACTCCTCCCATAACCGTGGTCAGGATCTTTCCACTGGCGCCTACTTTACCTCCTAGTAGGTAGAGATCGTTGCCACTTGCCATGAGGGCAACTACTGAGTTCTCAGACACCTGGGATTTCTCAGCCTCCACCCTTATATCTCCGTTCCCCTTTCCTGGAAGGCAGCTTACCTTCACACTGGTGGGAAGGCGGGCCGCTAGCAAGGGTTGTAAATCCCGCGCGTGGGAGTCACCGATCACGATGACCCTCGCGCATTTGGGTTCAGAGGACAGAGGCTTTCCTTTCAGTATGAGCTCTTTCGATTCCTCTTCTTCCCCACTTTTTGGGGCTTTTTCTTCTTTTTCTACTTCGTTTTTTCTTCGGGTTCTACTTTCTCTTCTGTTTTATCTACTGTTTTTCCTTTCTTACTTTCGTTTTCTTCTTTTTGACGCCCTGAGTAACCCCAGCAGCACCTGGCTCTGGGACGTCGGATGCATGGCCTATCTCTATCGACGGGTGCTTGAGGGCTCAACAGAGGAGCCATCGGCGTCGTTGGGAGTTTCTTGAGAGAGAGAGAGAGAGAGAGAGAGAGAGAGAGAGAGAGAGAGAGAGAGAGAGAGAGAGAGAGAGAGAGAAAGAGAGAGAGAGAGAGAGAGAGAGAGAGAGAGAGATAGAGAGAGAGAGAGAGAGATAGAGAGAGAGAGAGAGAGGGGGAAAGAGAGTTACAAGGAGTTACAAGGAAAGAAAGCACCCTAGGAGACCTTACGTTCCATTCAAAGAGGGTACCTTTGGACTAGCAATCGAGTAGGCACATGGCTGCTCAATTGTTTTGCATTCCTAAATGGCCACTTTTGAAGACTTTGTCTAGTCTTGACTTGAACTGGTCAACAGATTCACTGTTGAAAATTTCCATTGAAGTGCGTTCCACTTACCGCAAATACTGTAGGTGAAAATATTTCCACACAGATTGCGGTTGTAACGCTTCAGTTTAAGTTTGAAGCCGTGATTGCGCGTTCTGTTCTCACTCAGTGTGAAAATATCCCGGTAGTCAACATTGTCGAACCCTCAAAGTATTTTGAAAACTTCGATGAGCTCACCACGCAGTCTACGGGTTTCCAGCGAGAACAGATCTAATTCCCTTAGTCTATCCTCATAACTTTTATGTCGGATAGAGGAAATCAGTTTGGTTGCCCTAGCTTGTACGCGTTTCAACCTTGCGAGGTCCTTTCAACACGAATGACTCCAAAATTGTACGGTATACTCCAGGTGCGGCCGAACGAGGGAGTTGTACAGACAAAGTACTATCTCCTTGTTACGGTATCCAAACTGGCGCTTTATGTAGCCTAACATCCTTTGGGCTTTCTTCTTTGCCTCAATGCACTTCGAGAACTTGAGGTCGCTAGTGATAGTTACACCCAAGTCCTTCTTAGTGTCACTCGATTCAAGAACAGTGCCCTTAAGGATGTACTAAGATTTCGAGTTTCGGTAGCCGATATGCATTACTTTGCATTTCCCCACGTTGAAAGGCATTTACCACGTGTCCGACCACTCCCCAATCCTTTGAAGGTCCTCTTGGAGGCGGGCAGTGTTCCCCTCCTTTGCCACATTGATACCAAGCTTGAGCGTCTAGCGGTGTTAGTCCCCGTAAGGGGCACGGCGATTTGCCATCCTGGCCGCCGTGCTGACGGGATCCAGCGCTCCGTCCGGCCCCAGCTTAGCCTCTCTTCCTTCCTTCAGATAGCCCGATTTCTCCCCTACCTTATCGTTTTTCATACAACCTCTCCCACAACTTTCTCTGGTCAGCCTCTAATTTCAAAGGGTAGAATGCTGACCTTCTTCTCAAGCCAACCACCCCGGATCGGGGCTGAGGGGGGAGGGGACATTGTCCCCTAACCCCTGAGCTCCGGTTCGGGATGGGGTTTTTTTAACAACCTGCTTCATCCCCACCCATACCTTCCTCACATCCCTTTTCCTCTCCTCTTCACAACCTATATTTTTTACGCCGTGTCCAAGGTGGAGCCGCCATGCCGATGGACTGCTAGGCCACCAGGCGGGAGGGGTGGTCCCGAATGGCGGCGCCTGGCTCTGCCGGGCTTGTAAGCACCTCTCGCAGTGCGGGCTACTGCGAGGGGTGATGAGCTATTGCGTCCCGTGGCAAAAATAGGGTCACCATGCCCATAGATGAACAACAACAAAAAAACCCCAAACCCCTTTAACTCACCCTTGCTCATCGACGGAGCCGCCCTTGGGCAGCTCCACCGAAAAAATGGAGGTCCCCCCCCTGTGCTTGCACAGGGGACCCTCCATATTTCTCTAACCGGAGAGGAGGCTTACTCCTCTCCTTCGCCTACGGGTGCAGGGGACTCCCCCTCACCCCCTTCTCTGGAGGTGCTCTCGGGCACCTCCCTTTTCCCAGCGGCAGTCCCATCTTTTCTTTTCAAGGGGACTGCCAAGAAAGCCAGCAGGCAGCCCTTAGCCAGCCGCTTCCCATCAAAGCGGCTCGGTAGGGCAAACCGCCTTAGGGGGGAGAGGGAAGCCAGGCCCCTTCGGTCGCTTCCCTCAAAAGACCTGCTGGCAAGAATTTTAAACCTTGCCGGGGTCAAGGCCTGTGCCTCCCCATACAAGACTGGCGACACTGCCAAGGGGACCTGCGATGTCCTGGGAGGGGATGGCCAATTGGAGGCCCCTCCTGTGATAGACATGGTCCTTGAGGAGACCCAGCCCCAGACGGTAGGGCCTTCCATGGGGGGGAATTCGGGCTCGGCGCCAAGCACCGAACCCGAATCCGCCCCTATGCAAGGTCCTCCTCAAATGGCTGAGGGCTCCGAGGCAGTAGAAGGAGGGGAGGGATCTCCTCCGACAGGTGCCCCTACGACAACCAGGACCTTCTCCATTTCGGAGAGGGACCTGGCTGAGGCTGGTCCATCTGGCCTGGGGACTTCTGCCGGCGGAGGTGAAAAGCGGGTTCATTCCCCGCCCTCCTCTCCGAAAAAGAAAAAGACTAAAAAGACTAAAAAGACCAAAAAGACTCGGGGCTCCTCTCCATCCGCGGGGGCTGCGGGGACGGATGGGTCTGCTGCCACTCTGGCAAGCGACCAAGCCAAGATCGGCACATCCGCCCCCTCTGCCCCCCCGGTTGCGGAGCCCCTGACAAAGAAGACTACTACCAAGAGTGCACATGGTGGAGCCTCGATGACATCGGGGCCCCTGATTCAGAGGTTACCTGGCGTTTTCGAGCCCGCTGGCTTCAAACGCTTCCTCGTTATTCGCTCCACTGATGGCACCATGTTGTCCAAGGGCAACATGATCCATCAGCGGAGAGGATTAGCTAGTGCAATTGGTAGAGAGCCGAAGGTAACCCGTTTCTCGGACGGGAGCCTTCTGGCGAATGCGGCGAATCCCGCCGAGGCGGCCAGGATTAGTGCTCTTCGGACACTTCATGGCACCCCGGTGAGTGTGACGCCGCACTCTACCATGAACTTTGTGAAAGGAGTAGTTTATGCGAGGGAACTCGTTGACTACTCCATTGAAGACATCACCTTAGAGCTGGCCGACCATGGGGCGGTCAAGGTCGAACGTGTGATGAGAAAACAGGGAGGGGCCTCGAGACCCACCCCTACACTCTTCGTCACGTTCGACTGTGACAAGCTCCCTGAGTCGGTGCGTGCCGGTTGGTACCGCTACCGCGTGAAGGCATTCGTGCCACTGCCGCGGCGGTGCTATTACTGTCACCGCTTCGGCCATACGAATCGCTCATGTAGACGTGCAAAGTCGGGGTCACCCGAAGTCTGTGTAAATTGCTCCAAGGTCGCACACGATAAGTCCAAATCGTGTGTGGCCAAGTGTGTCAATTGCGGAGAGCCGCACCCTGCTTCTTCGAAGCAATGTGGTGCATATCTCCTTGAGAAAGAAATCCTGGCCGTTCAGGCCCAGGATCGACTCTCATTCTGCGAGGCAAAGGACTTGGTCCTGGCGCACCCGGCTCTGCCTGGGACGTCATATGCCTCAATAGTTAGGAAGGCACCCTCTGCTCCCGGCCCATCCAGGCCAACGAGCACGGTTGTTTCCGCGCCCATTCGGAGCCCTTCTGCGGGCTCTACCCAACCCGGGCGCTCCCCTGGTAAAGCTGGCGGCAAAAAGGGCTCATACCCTGCCCCGGCTAAAACCAGGGCTCCCCCCTCTTCCCCCAGCGTGACCGTTTCCCGTAAGGCGAAACGGCTACGCGCCTCCACCGAGTCGTTAGACTCACAGGAGGCAACACCCCTGAAGATGGTCGCTAGGCCATCTTCCGGGGTTCCTAAAGCTGTCCCCCGAAAGGAGGACAACAACAAAGGAGCTTCGGCTCCTTCGCCCACGTCCCGAGGTGGAGCGAGTGGCTCGGAGACGGTGGTTCCTCGAAAAGAGGGCCCCCCGCCTCCGAAGCCGCAACGCCCGCCTAAGGTTTCGAGGCGGAGGGAGGAAAAGACTCGCATGGCGAGCCCAACCTCCCCCAATAAGTCCTCGAAGGCGACAGCGCCTTCAGCGCTTTGTCCGGCCAACAGCGCCCTGGGTTCTGCCCCCGGGAAGCGTACGGCCATTTCCGTGAGGGTCTTCAATTCGAGGAGGGCCCCCGCGTCTCCTCCGAGCTAGGCCTGGAGGGCATATTCCTTCAATGGAATTGCCGTGGACTCCGGGCCAACTGGGAGGAGCTGCGGAGGCTCGTCTCGTCCCGTTCCCAGTTAGCTATTTTTTTTTGCAGGAGACCATGCTAGGTGCGTGCCCCCTCCCTGCCCTCCCGGGGTATAAGGGTCTTGCGACCCCACCACCTCGGGATGGCCGGGCTGGGGGATGCGCAGTTTACACCCGGCATGATGTCTCCGTTCTTCCTTTCTCTTTAGATACCTTCTTTCAGGCAGTAGCTGTGCAGCTGCACCTGGATAGGAGGTATACTATCATTTCTGCGTACATTCCACCGTCAGCTGACTTCGACGCGGGGGACTTCCGCCGCGTCGTTGCACGGTTGCCGAGGCCCTATCTCTTGCTTGGAGATCTGAATGGCAGGCATCCTCTCTGGGGAGATTACTCCATAAATCCCAGGGGACAAGTCCTTGCCGATCTGATCGAAGAGCTTGAGATGGGTATCCTAAACGTGGATGAGTTTACGCATCACTGTCCGAGAACCACTTCATTTTCTTGCCTTGACCTATCTTTGTGCTCTTCGGATGCACAGCGTGATTTTGATTGGGGGGTGGTCGATGACCTCCATGGTAGTGATCACTTTCCCATTCAAATATCATTTTCAGGGCAACTGCCGCCTGAGAGACCACCTCGGTGGTGCTTGGCGCGGGCGCGGTGGCCTGCATTTCAGGAAATGACTGAATTCTCTATCTCAGTCGAGGAGTTTAGGTCGGTAGATGATGCCGTTGAGTTCTTCTCCGGCAACCTCATCGCCGTGGGCCTGACTACTATTCCTAGGACGTCTGGCCGTTTTGCACGACGACCACTCCCATGGTGGTCGGCCGAGTGTGAGACGGCCCTCAAACAGAAGCGTTATGCCTACATGCGCTATAAGCGCCGCCCGAACGATTTCACTGTCGCTGAATTTCGTCGGGCTAGGGCTAGGTTCCGGTATATTTCGAAGCACGCCCGCCGCTCTTCTTGGCGGGCATACGTGTCTTCACTTAACGGGAAGACCCCTTTAGCTGAGGTGTGGAAGCGAGTCAAAAGGATTCGGGGCAAGTTCTCGCAGGACCCCCCTCCCGTTCTCCAGGAGAATGGGACCGCAATCTCGGACCCCGCGTCCGTGGCGGAATCCTTAGCGACCGCTTTTTCCGCATTCTCTAGCCGTGATGCTGCTCCGCCAGCATTCAATGCACGTCGTGATGTCGCGGAAGGCCGCCGGCTGGACTTTACCTCCAGAGGCGGAGAACCCTTCAACGACAAGTTTACTGTGAGTGAGTTGCGCTCCGCTCTCGCTTCGTGCGCGGACACCGCCCATGGTCCGGACGATGTCCCGTACGCCATGCTTCGACACCTGGGTGAGCGAGGCATGGCCTTTCTGTTAGATTTGTTCAACAGGATCTGGGTGGAAGGTCTTCTCCCAGACTCCTGGCGAATCGCTACTGTGCTCGCCTTTCGCAAGCCGGGGAGAGATCACTCTACTCCGACCGGTTTCCGCCCAATCTCTCTAACCTCTTGCGTGTGCAAGTTGATGGAGAAATTGGTAAATGTTAGATTAGCCTATTTCCTGGACAGCGGAGGCCATCTGTCTTCTGCACAGTGCGGCTTCCGTAAGTTCCACTCCACGTCGGATGCTCTGCTCCGACTGGAAAATGCCGTCTGCGAGGCTTTCCTTCGTAGACAGCACTACGCCACGGTGTTTTTTGATCTGGAGAAGGCCTATGATACCGCATGGCGATACGGTATCATGGAGACTCTCCACACGATGGGGGCGAGGGGACGCCTCCCAATGTTTATATCTGAATTTTTGCGAGATCGTCGATTCCGCGTACGGGTGGGGGGAGCCCTCTCCGGCCCAAAGGAGCAGGAAGAGGGTGTCCCGCAGGGAAGTGTCCTCAGTGTCACACTCTTTGCCCTGAGCATCAACGGCATCACCTCGGTGCTGCCGGAAGATGTTCTCGCTACGCTCTACGTAGACGACCTTTCGATCTCTTTTGGCGCGGCCCAGATGCCAACTCTGGAGCGCCGACTCCAACAGGCATTGAACCGCGTCTCTCGCTATGCCGAAGCGCACAGGTTTCGGTTTTCTTTGGCCAAGACTAAGGTGGTGCACTTCTGCCGCCACCCACGGCTTCACCCCGACCCAGATTTGTTTCTTAATGGGGTGCGCCTGGATGTGTTTGAGTCGCACCGTTTCCTTGGTCTTGTATTCGACCGACGCCTCACCTGGGAGGCTCACATTCGCAGCCTTAGGGTCTCTTGTACCCGCGCCATGGACATTCTCCGTTCCGTGACGTTCAGCGCTTGGGGCGCTGATAGGGCTACCGCCTTACTTTTTTATCGATCCTTTTTCGCTCGAAGCTCGACCTCAGATGCGAGTTTTATGCATCCGCAGCCGAGCGTTTATTGCGGAAGGTGGATTCGATCCACCACACCGGCCTTCGCCTTGCGACCGGTGCCTTCCGCACTTCCCCCATTGAGAGCCTGTTGGTCGATGCTGGGGAGATGCCACTCGCTCTGCGCCGCGTGCAGTGCATCACTCGCCTGTACGCGCGAGCCCGGCGCCTCCCTCAGTCGCCAACAGCTCTCACTGCATCCACAGCTGATCTCGATGGTGCCTATGCCGCCGAGAGACGCCAGTCATACCCTAAGCCCTTTGGGTTTAGGGCCAGGAAACTCCTTCGAGAGGTAGATATAGCTCTCGGGCCGGTGGCGCCCCTGGTTCTGCCCAGGACGCCACCCTGGAGGGTACCACATTTGGCTATTTGTCGCCACGCCTCTGCTCCCAAAGCTTGTACTGCGCCGGGAGTATTGCGTTCGACCTTTTTGGAGCACACATCGTGTCACGCTGGTACCGTGCCAGTATATACGGATGGCTCCAAGTCCCAAGAGGGGGTCGGCTTCCACGCCGTATCCCCTCTGTTTGAAGTCAGCGGGGCTCTACCAGGCGCTGCGTCTGTCTTCACGGCCGAGCTGGTGGCAATACACCACTCGGTACGGGAGATTACGCGACGTGCCCGGTTCGGAGACCGGATTGTGATTTATAGCGACTCACAAAGCGCCCTGAGTGCTCTCGGGGCATTGGAATCTCCGCATCCCCTGGTTCGCGAAATCCGTGACGCCACGGTTTTGGCGAGCCGGGCAGATGTCGAGATTATCTTCTGCTGGGTTCCTGGACATGTAAGAATTGCGGGGAATGAGCGCGCCGATGAGGGCGCCAAAGAGTCCGCGAGGACTCTGCGACCGGACCAGCGTTTCGCTCTTCCTCACACTGACTACATGGCAGGAATACGGGCAGCTCTTCGGACTGCTTGGCAAAGAAGATGGGAGACGGTCGAGGGGAACTTAAAGTTGCGTGCCATTGCGCCGCGACTGTTCCCATGGACCTATCCCCCAATGCCGCGGCGGCTTCAGGTTGCTTTCTGTCGTCTTCGAATCGGACACACTCGTGTGACGCATCGTTACTTGGTGGAGCGCTTGCATGTGCCCTATTGCAACGACTGCGTCGTCCCCCAGACTGTTCGGCATATTCTTGTCGAATGTCCCAGTCTGGGTGATCTTCGCGCACGATACCTGTCTCGGTACCGGGATGGGCGGGGTCGCTACCGCCTGTCCCTTGTAGTCGGGACGAGTGCGTGCACCATGACTGGTGGATTTATTGACTTTTTGGGGGAGGCCGGCCTTCTCCCCTTTATTTAAGGTTCCTTTTTTTTTTGTTATTGTTTTGTTTTAGGTTGCACTCTCCTGCACCGGGGTGAGGGGGACCTCCCCCCGCTGCCGGAGATTGCTTCGATTGTTAAGTTTTTCCAATTTATATTGATTGTTAAGTTTTCATATTTTAACTTTAAAGTAGCCTAATTCTAGGCTGTCGTGTTTTTCGGCGACTTATGCCCAAGTGGGTAGTTGCCAGATGGGCTCTATAAAAAAAAAAAAAAAAAAAAAATAGCGGTGTTAGTTTGGGCCGTTCTGCGTTCCTTAATCTATTGGCATTGCATCAAGAGGCTGACTACAATTGTGGGGGAGATACTCCTCTCGCTTGGTTTTACTGAAGTAGGCTGGGTAAGAGGATCGATAGGATTCTGCTTAGGCAAAGTAATCTCGGAAGGCGGATTCAAACACTCTTTATTGTACGGAGGACTCGGTAGGCTTAGGCAGAAAGAATTTGTGTTGGGTATTTGAGGCAGGCCTACTAATGTATAAGCCTATTTTTGATTATTCTTCTGACTACCGCACTGTTTGACCCACTGACTCTCCTCAACTCTCCCTTTGACTCTTGACTTGCTTGACGCTCTTGACTTTCTGACTTACTGACGGACTCCATCTATACTCTACCTAGAGCTGTATATGCTATTGAAAATTCTTGGGCGTGACTTGATACTGTCCAATGGCACCCGTTTAGGCAGAGCTTACTCTCCCGGATGTTTATCTGTGTATGTGCGGCGATGAAGCGAATTTCGATGTCAGATTCCGAGCAAACACCTTGCGTTTTGCAACCTCCTGACGGCGGGGAGACCTTCACTCGTGTTTGATGTGGTGGAGAGGGGTTGGTGGAAGAGGAGGAGGAATGTGTGGAATTTGTGAGCTTTGTAAGTGCAAGGGCGGGTGTGTTGGTCGGTTTGGAGGTGACCATAGGGGCTTAAGCAGGGGTGGATGGGGTGACAGCCAGGGAGGAGGCAGACAGTGGGTTGGAACTCTGGAAAGAGGAAGAGTGGGAGGGGAAAGTAGAAGAAGTGATGGGGATAGTAGAAGAAGTAGTGGTAAGATAGAAGTTTTTTTAAATTTTAGGAACATATTTGGCTGGTAGGATGGGAGGGTCAGTGGTAAGAAGGGTGGGTACAGTAGAAGGAAAGGGAGCAGAGAGGGGGGGAGAAAACTGAACACACGAACCTTTAATAATGGGGAGGAAGACGGGGTATGGGGGATGGTGATAGAGAATATACTCATGAAAGGGTGTTGGGAAGGAGGGGGGGAGAGGTAGTTTAAGGATCGGCCAAAGTTGTCACATTTTTAAATGGCAATTTTGGGTCCTAATAAATTTTGGATGAAAGTTTTGAATTTAAAAGTTTTACCTCAGATTTATTATAATTTGGTAATTTTTTAAATTAATGTAGATTCTATTACACCTATTTTATAATAATTATCAGATTTGTATGCAACTTTTGCATTAAGATCTATTTCGTTGTTATATATAATTATTTGGGTTAAAAAAAACAACACTCGACGACACTATTAACTCATGTATACCCCCCCCCCCACACACACTATTTTTTCTAGACTACTAAAACTTTACACCCACTTGTGTAATTTTGGGGGCAATTTTTACATAGGAAATTATACAATGATGATGGTTGCTTTTGTGATTTCCTTTAATTTTGGGGGGGATTGTGTGATTATATTTAAAAACCATTGAAGCAAAATCCTTTAAAGTCAAAATTTGCTGGGCAAAAAGTTAAGTTCTCAATTTTTTAAACAATTATTGTATGAATATTAAGAACGTAATGAATATATTTTGCCCTAGATACAGGAGCGGGCAACCTCCGGCCCGCGAAGACCTGAGCATCCGGTTCGCCACCTTGGTCGGTATTGATATTGCAATCCTCTCCCAACTCTCGGACCGCCGCCACCTCAATCACACTCTTCTGTTATCAACCTCATCCATCGAACCAGACATTAAACCACTTCTTCATGGCAAGCAGCACCAGCCCTCTCACTCATTTGTATGTTTTTCAATAAAATTCTTGTGTAATGTATTCTTGTATATATATATATATATATATATATATATATATATATATATATATATATATATATATATAAATATATACACAAATTTTGTTGAAGACTATTGTGTATTTTGCCTTAATTAATTTTCTTTGTCAACTTTTTCTTCTTCTAACTATCATTTTTATTCCATTTTTTAATGGTGGATCACTTGTCCAGTATTTATTTCTTCTTTTAAATGAATGTGTTTGGTAAAAACCAAACTAAAATTTTGTTATTTACCAAACACATTCATTTAAAAAAGAAATAAATACAGGACAAGTGATCCACCATCTACAAAATGGAATAAAAAAGATAGTTACAAGAAGAGAAAGTTGCCAAAGAAAATTATTTAAGGCAAAATACACAATGATCTTCAACAAAATTTGTATTCAAGAAAGACTGCTACCCAACTACAACTACACTAATATATATATATATATATATATATATATATATATATATATATATATATATATATATATATATATATATATATATATATATATATATATATTGGGAATTTTCGTTTGTCACTTCGGCCCGTGGCCTGCTCACAGAAGTCTCATCTGGCCCTCACTCTGAAAAGGTTGCCTGCCCCTGCCCTAGAATGACCCATTTCAATTAATTCGATAAAAGTACAGGTAATGAAATTAAGTTCATCTTGAAGGAGAGATGGACAGCAAATCAGATATGCTCTAAGAATTTAGTACAAAACTACGGATTTCTTAATAGAATTATCGTGGCACGAATTAAAATATATGTAAGAATTTGAATTTGTTGGTTTACGCTCTATGGAGTGAACTATTGGTCCTAAAAGGCTTGATATTCTTAATATAAATATGGCTTTTAAATATAAACACACAATTTCAAATGCTTTTCGAAGAGGAAACCACAAAATGAACCATTAGGTATGTATGTACTTCCATGTAAAAATTGTCCAAACTAGTACAGGTGACATTTGAAATTTTGGTAAAGTCTACAAACAGGAGGGTGGATACGATGAAGGGATATGCCTTTTAAGTATTTTAATCCACCTAACTATGTGTAACAACGAAATAGATCTTAATGCAAAGCTTGCATACAAATCCGATAGTTATTATAAAATAGGTGTAATATAATCTATGTATATTAATTAAAAAAAATACCAAATTCTAATAGTTTGAGAGTTAAATTTAACAGTTTCATCCAAAGGTCATTATGGCCCAAATTGGTATCTAAAATTGTTACATTAGACCATTCCTTAAACTAACTCCGCTCCAGACTTTTATCAGCCTATTCTGGTCTTCAACAAAATTTGCATATATATATATATATATATATATATATATATATATATATATATATATATATATATATATATATATATATATATATATATGAGAAACTCATAAAGTAGCGCGTGAGTAGAGCAATAGTACTTTCGAACTTGTTCAGTTCATTCTCAAGGAATAACGAAAATTTTTACAAAAGTGGTATATATAAATATATATATATATATATATATATATATATATATATATATATATATGTGTGTGTGTGTGTGTGGATCAGAAGAACAATGCCACGCCCATGTAAAAGCGAAAGGACTCAAAATAGAAAAATAATATCAAAGACGGATGTGAAGTATAAAACCAAATAGATAAGGTCTACTTCCGGAAAATTCCAACCTGTGCGCAAAGAATGTAGACATTTAGGTCACACAACTAAGTACATACACACGTGATTATGAATACATAAAAAATAACAAGAGAAAGTACTAAATTAATACATTAAACGGCTAAGATTTAAAATGAACAATTTCGTTATAAATAAGCCTTTTAATAACAGGGTCTAGTTTAAAAAGACCAGGGAATATATTAAAATTAGGCGAGGAATTAATGAATAAGCATTCAACAATATTTCCTTGAATAAAGTCATTAGATTTTTAAATAAATTTAACCGAATTCCAATTGATACGGTGACTGTTTTCCGATAAATGGACAAAGAAAGCACTACTGCTTTCATATGTATATATGTACATATATATATATATATATATATATATATATATATATATATATATATATATATATATATATATATTAATTTCCCTGTGGGCTTTGTTGCATATATAATATATGTATATATATGTTTGTATGTCTAGTTTTTTTTAGTTTGGTGCACGCAATTCTATAAGTTGCTCTGTCGATCCGTCAAGCGGTCCGTGGGAGGGTAACCATTTTACTTTTCAAGGTCTTAAAGTCAGCTGATTTGTTTTTTAACTGATAATACTTTATTAATTGAATATCTTTCCTTTCAAAATCATTGAAACAATTGAGAGCACGCGACTTATGCCTGTTAACCTTCTTATTTCATTGTACAGATGAAGAGAGTAGCAGATACATATTCCACTTCTGTGAGGTTGAAGTGAACAAAAATTCCATTACAGAAGTTTATTTAGATAGTGCCAACGTTTCGCGTTTGAACCTAATTTTCAAGGATCGAATAGGAATTAAAATTACCCTGAAAACAGTTATTTAATGCAAATACTTTTGTTCCTGCAAGTATTGTACAACAGCCTCAGCAGGAAACTACAACTACCACTGAAACCTGTCCTATTCGATGGCAAAATAAAATTAGGTGTTGTGCGTGTTATTATATAAGGCTTCTTTGTCACATTATATATATATATATATATATATATATATATATATATAAATTATATGTCTTCTCTCTTTCGTATATTTACCTCTATTATAATATTACTTCTTGTAGTTATCGTTGATAAGGAACTTAATAAAGTTCAAAAGTACTAGGAAACACCATTTCATTTTTCCTGCGAGACATTGCATTCATTTGCTACCCTCTCGTGATACTTTATGAGTTTTTCATTTCATATATATATATATATATATATATATATATATATATTACATTAGACTTATGCAATGTCATTAAAATTCCACCTTCCAATAAACATTTTGTATAGTGATTAACTAGTAGATCAGCGACACGTTTATCCCTAGCATGTACAAGGTCAGTTGCTACCTTATCCTTTCTAGGGACTAGTCCGTTTTCATGCTTTTAAGTATGTGAAAAATTCCTTATAGAACTGTTCAATTATTTAAATGATGTTTTATCTGTGATTAAAATGTCCCTGATATAATTTAGTCAAGCACATTGATGGTTGAGAATTGTTAGGCGTTGTTTCATTAGTTTAAGATATTTGTTATTTCCATAGTTATATATATATATATATATATATATATATATATATATATATATATATATATATATAAATAATAATTCAGCCGCCGCCAAAAGGTTTTCGGAAACCTCGGATGTTTTAGGAAATTAAATAAATGCAGTTTCGTAAAGTTTTTATTTATATATAAATATGAATATAACAATGAAATAATGGTAGAAAATAGCAATAAGTTATGTATACCCCCCTCCCCCAAATCAACAAATATTAACAAAATACAAAATTTTCCAGAACATGTAACATCAGCAACATCTAACAGATAAGCAGATTAAACCGAAAATTACAGCAACACCAAATATACAAGAAGCTCAATAGCGTATCGAGAGTCCCTTGGCTGTGATGAGAGTATTTATTCTCCGAGGCTTTCTCTCCACGAGGGTGTGATGCTGGCACACTCTTCGGTGATGTCTGTCTTCAATTACTCATTGGAGGCTGTCCTACCCCTCAGTGAAGACTATCTACCTTGAGTTGCACATTTGAGGCTAGTTGAAAACGTCTTACGGCCTCTTTCAGGTGCTGCCAGAAGGTTTCCAGTGGCTCCAATATCGGGAGAATATGGTGGCCAGTCCATCACCGCGATATTGTTGTCTCGGAGCCAATGTGTGGTGGAAGCAGACTTGCAACATGAATCATTGTTCTGTTAGAAAATCACATTCCGGAAAAGTTGGGGTCAGTCTCGAGCTGAGGGCAGCGTGTAATCTCTCAGGACAGCTTGGCCCTTTTCTGAATTCATTGTGCCATTACAAATGTGAGGCGACCTAACTCTGAACTTAGCATGCAGCCACATACCATTACAGAGCGGCTATTATACATTACTGTTGCTACTCTGCAGTCTCGATTCAACTGCTCCAATGGCCTCCTGCGGGCTCTAACATTGCCTGAGGTCGTGAACGATGGAACTTTGACTCGTCGAACCAAAAGACATCCACCCTGAGGCATGTTCTAGTTGTGGTGATCACGAAACCAAGTCAGACGCCATCGCTTCTGTAGAAGGTTGATCAGCGGCTTTTGGTGGGCTCTACAACACTTCAGGCATTGTGAAAGCAGTCTGCGACTGACTATTCCGACGGATGCATTGGTCTAGCTGGCTCCGTCCATTCATTTTTGTGTTTTTTTTTACGATCCTGAAGGCACATGCGACGATGATATCTGTCGTCACTTTGCCTAGTGATCTTTGGTCTTCCAGAACGAGGTAGGTCTTGGATGTTTTCATTTTCTAGAAACCTCTTCAACATTTCTGCGACACCGGAATGTGATCCCTCGCTCCTCCGGGCGATGTATCGAGAACTGAGTCCCTCCTCGTGCAGCGTACATACAGACCTATTTCCTACATGGTATAGTTACATGTTTTCGCTATCATTAATATCATTATGAGATCCTGTCGCGATGGAATATCATATTTATCAACAAATATGATGTTTTATATGGATATTTGAACTTTAACATATCGCATACTGATACCAGGATTTTCTACACCAACAGATTCATAGACATACTCGAGGAATAAGAAAATTTCAGGTATGCGAAAACTTTGGGCGCGGCTGTAGGCTTGATGATGTGTCTATTCGATCCCTTTTTAAATTGTCTCATCTTTCATCTTTTGTTTAGAAGCCTTTTTATAGCTCATTTACTTTTGTCTCAGATGATCTTGTTTCATTGTTATTCGCTAACTTTCTAATAGGGATTCTATTACTTGGTCATTAAGTTCATTAAACTTGTTTGTTAGTTTAATTTGGAAGATATATATTTCATTTTAGGTATCAAGTTTCAATGGGTTTGTTGTCATTGTCCTTGTACACTAAGATATCCGTCTTAGTCCTATACGCTCACAAAGTTTCTTAGCTCTGGACGATGTAGTCTTGTGATGCGTCCATTTGTGAGAGAATCAATAATTTATAAAGCCGAAGAATTACATACATTCAGTTTTGTAATAGAGTTATGAGCAATTAGATCCATAGTTCTATCTGGCGGTTCCTCGTCTTCAACACAATGTTTTAGAAATTAAAAATCATAAAACATGATAGAACCTAGCTCTAGGTCTCATGGTATTGTCATCTCTAGCATTTTGACCAATAAGTAATGCGCCAATCATGTTGCACTTATCCAATGTTTAGTTTACTTATCCCATTGTGTAGAGTTTTTATGTCGCCTTAATAAAATCTTCTCCCTTGATAGGTATGTAATCAATATTTTTGTTCTCTTTTGGTTTCAGTCATGTCCATCTTTTTATGCATTGCTGTTTTTGAAAGTTCCTGATGTCAAGGTTCATTTCTCTCAAACAATGTGAATTGTCCAACTAACTGACTATAGTCGCTTCCTCCCCCCTCTCTCTTTCTATCACACACATACACACACACACGCATTTTATCTCTATCTGTCTGTCTGCCTGTCTCTCTTTCTCTCTCTCTATCACCACACACACACACTTTCTCTCTATCTGTCTGCATGTCTGCCTGTCTCTCTCTCTCTCTATCACACACACACATTCTCTCTCTATCTGTCTCTCTGCGTCTCTTTATGTCTCTCTTTCTCTCTCTCCCTCTTTTAATCTATCTACGAGTATCTACCTATCTCTATCTATCTCTCTCTCTCTCTCTCTCTCTCTCTCTCTCTCTATATATATATATATATATATATATATATATATATATATATATATATATATATATATATGTGTGTGATATGAACATCATACAAAACAGGTACTCACATGTAAGCAAATCTGCTTCTCAGACCACATCATACCAACTTCATTATTCCCATACAAAATGTTAGACTGTGTGCTGTAATTCCCGGATTAACTCAACGGACTCCCGATTAAATTAAATTAATTGAAAAAATAAATGGATTTTACTTGTTTTCGGAGAACACACTTGATTTTCCTTATTTTATTGTCGTCTTTTGTTCCTCTTTTAACTCTTATTTTTCTATTTTTTCTACGTCCTGTCACCGCCTTTTGGTGATCCGCTGTCAGTGTGTCCTATGGTAAATGGCTCGTTTGTCTCGTAGTACACATTTGTATGGCCCTGTGAGTACACATAGATGGAGATTAATGTATATTCATCTAGAGTGAGTGTATACACTTGGGGTTATGTGGGGTTGGGGGATTTGGGACTAATGCAAATAACAATTGAAAGAGCGGCCCGGACATTTTTACTAATCAGGCTCTGAATGAAATGGAATTCAAAACAATAGCTAGAGAACTCACAAGTGGCCACTTATTTAGTTTTGCCCTATTTTTTAAATGTTTTTATGTTGTTTTAAATGGGTTCTCGGCGTTGATTCTTCCCTTCATTTATTCCCCTCTTGTTCGCCTAGACATCCATCTCACTCTTAGACGCCCACACATAAGTGCGCGCTTGGCAATTCTGCCATTTCCTTTGGGATTTGACACAGGAAGGGTTACAAAGTACCCGACATGGGGAGGGAGGGAGCTTAATTCGGCAGGGTCTCCTGGGGGCTTGGGATAGAGAATGGCATCCCTCGAGGTAAATTGAAACTAATCGCCTCTGGGTAAGCTTATGTATTTTTTATCGCATACGAACGTGTGCGAATCAGGATGTGTGATATACGAGGCTCAAAGTTGAGTTCTGCTCCCGTCCCAAAATACCCCAAGGGTGTGTCTGGAATCCAGCAGGGGGAAAATGTGTTAGGGTGAGCGCGAGAATACATTTGAATCCGAAAAATTCCACCTTAAAAAAAATATCGGTATTTATTTTAACTGGAAAAATGTTTCCCCTTAATTTCTAAACGAAGCGACTAAATTGGGCGTTTTGAAAGTTTTATTCGAGGGAAGGGAAAAAAAACAGGGGAAAGGTTGATGTTTGTTTAGTTAATAAGGGGGAAATTAGCATCAAGTGACAAAGGCAGAGGCTCTATTTTGACGAAAATTGGCTTACAATGAAGATCGATTACTACTTAGGATGGAGAACAACACCTCGTAAAGAAAACGAAGGAATTGGAGGATTACAAAGATTTTTAAGTTCATTCCCTTCCTCGAGCTTGCACGAACGAATTATAGAATTAAGATTAAACGATGAAAGATGAAAGGAATTCTATGCCTTTATATACATGAAGCTGTTATTGATCTGAACTTCCATTCAATTGAATGATTAATAAGTTCATATTCCATATTCTCCTTTCTTCCTTGCATTCTTTTAATTTATATACACGCATACACCCAGCAATATAAATCCACAGCTACTGATACTACTACACGTGCATCAAAGATTCATGCAAAATATTCACTCGAAAATGAACTAAAAAAACCCGCACTCACGACATTGGAAAGGTTAGAAAAGATCTTCACGCAAACCAACCTCCTGTTATCAGTGAAAAGAAATGGAGTACTAAAGAAGTTGCCAAGAGCAAAAGGCAAGAGAACTATGAGGCTCATGCTAAAATGCCATATTACTTGGTGCGATGTTTACGCGCCCACTATTATGTCCCTGGTTATATGCTTATTTATTGGGGTACACTGAGCGGATGGTTTAAGCAATCGCTGGCAATGTTATAGGAACATGCGAGGAAAAAAATTCTTTTATTCACCATTAATTACATTTCTCTTTGCTACTCCCAAGAATTTTATTATTATTTTTTTCTAACAAAATCCTCATACACCGGTCGCTCGTAAAATAGGTTAAGATATAGTTTATTAAAAACATTAATAACTTCATATACTTCAATATATTCCATGTACAGCCTTAGATTTTCCTTTAATAAAAGACAGACTTTTACGTCATTCTTCGCTTGGCAAATTTCTTCGTTCTTGGATTGGTTTAGTTAGGTTCTGTCATCGCCTTTTTGGTGATCAGCTGTTTATCTCTTGTCAGTGTGTCCTATGGTAAGTGGTTCGTTTGTCTCGTGGTGCACATTTGTATGGCCCTGCGATTACACACAGATGGAGATTAATGTACATTCATTCAGAGTCAGTGTATACGCTTGTGGTTTAATCCTAATCAAATCAAGGATTTAAAGACCGAAGGGATAGAATCCTTACTTTTGTAATCGAAATTACTGGCAATTAAACAAAGGATTCTATTTGGTAATTCCTCTGTTTCAACGAAGTGTTTAGAAAATTAACCATATAAAATCATAACACGTCTATAGCTCTCGCCTTATGGTCAGGTCTACTTTAGTAATATAACCAATCAGCGGTTATGTTTCGATCGATCATTTTGCAGCTTTTCAATATCTATTTATCCCATTATGTAGATTTTTTTTGTTATGCGCAAATTTAGCAATTCTACGAAATAATTGAGTGTTGATATATACAAATAAAAAGAGGACCCACTCTACCACAAACCCTTGGATGATACCATTGGCACACAGGTTAGTTACGTGGTCATTTGTAGGTTTTGGCAACCAATTGAGGGTGTCAAACATCAACAACACTAGAGCGTGTGATTGTTCGGTAATGTGCTACGGGGAAATTTCTTCGTTTATTTGAAAATATATAGAAAAAGGCATAAGTAAAATATTTAAGATTACAGCAAAGTAATTGTTTGCCGTTGTGATGGAGGAAGTAAATTAATGTAGTAAATAATAGCGAATTAACACTGACTATCACGGGGAAGATGGAATAATATAATGTCGCACAATGGACTTTGAATCGTTGACTACGATTTATCAGTGTTACTTCCCGAAATGCAGTACGAGAGGGACTAAAAATCGACGGAAAACTTCGCGGCAAAAATGCGCCATGGAAAGGTCGTCAGGTAAAAAAAAAGGTGGCGATACGTGGAAGAGTTGTCGATGGCAGACGATAGACAGCATTAAGTTAATAGCTCAAAACCTCAAAATTGCTTGAGGAGAAATTGCGATAGTAGACGTCTGCCGGCAGAAGAATAACGCGGCTAGATTTCCGTGCAGAAGACTCCATGTAATCGTGGTGTTGTCAAGTTCAGACGACAAGTTGCGAGTTAGTCATGAAGGGTAGTGAGGCGAAAGAAAACTGATGGCTGTAGAAGATTAATAGACCAGAAGTTCAGTGTAAGGATGCTGTGAGTCGAGAGAAACCGTTTCCTATTAAGTCGATGGTTATTTCTTGTGTAGTGCGCTGGTGCAAAATGGCCGTCGAGAATCAAGTCTTGTGCAACAGAGTTCGGCAGTGAAATTGGAGCATTAAGTTGCATATACTATAATGACCTTGCCTGGACGAGAGGGAGCTCCTTGTGTTTCCTTCTTTGTTTTCTCTGGTAATTTTTATGATCTGTCTACGAAGTCTGTTCTTTTGGTCTCTGATCATCGCATGACGACAAGGCGTTAACTAAAAAGAACATTGGATGACTTCTTATGGGACAATCTGGCCTCCTAACGGCTACCTGTTTGTCTCTTTTTTCTTTGTGGTAATCTTCTTCGACATATCATGATCCATCTACATTCGAAAGCTGAAGTCCATCAATCAGTTAATAATTTCAAATTTCTGACGGATTATTTCATATTCTGTTTATCAATTTTAACATCTTACGTCTACGCCTTTAAGTTAAACTGTTTGATTCGCTCATTTTTGTTTATTTGATCACTTTTTAAAGATTTTGTAACAGCTGATCCATTGCTACAGATAAAACGGCCTATTTCCTATTTTCGTGTTGGCACAAGTTAAAAATAAATGCAAAGTAGAAGTTTATACTATCAATTAAGTATATTTTAAGCAATAATAGGCCAGGCAATGAAGAACCCCACAACTTACTGGGTCCAAGTCTGAATACGCACAGTTCATGAATACTAGATGAGAACTGCCTAAAAGTCTTCTATTCAATTAAATGTTCCATCTATTATTGTTTGCAATTTTAATGAAATTAAATTTCTTTTTGAAGGCGTAGTGGTAAATGCATTTCGAAAATCTAGACATACAATATACTCGTATGTCATGTATCTTCCATATTTAGCCTTGAGATACTTGACTATTATATATCTAATTATGAACTCTAAGAGGCTATAAACCAGCGAGGTTAGCTAATGGACTGGTAATTACTGCGCGTCCATTTTAACTAATTTTTTAATTATCCAAGCAACATTAGCCGTCTAGAGGAAGAAAATGAGGAATATCTTTGAAAAAAATCAGTTACCCTGCATTATATATGCACTTTGACGAGGATTAATTAGTACATTATTATAATCCTTCAAACACGAGATATTAATTTATACAGAACTTAGATTAGGAAAGATTTTATTTCATTCTAAAATACACCAATTAATTAGTAATTTTCCTCTCCTATTTTTAATATATAACCAATTCTCACCGGTTCCAGCTTTAGTTCCTTATTGTATCTCCTTTTAGTGTTAGGGTCCCTATTAACAGGAAGGTTCAATAAGATAGGAACCGAAGTACGTTGGAAGGGCTTTATTCAGAAACAAGTTCCAAAAGTGCGTAGACTTTCATCTTCAGTCTAAATATCATTATCAGATTGAAGATAGAAGTCTACGCATTTACGAAACTAGTTTCTGAAATTAAGCGCTTCCAACGTATTACAATTTTTATACTTTTTTTTGGTGAGTACACAATCAGCCCTGAATACACTAGTGCTGGTTTGGACTTTGAGTGACAGTTTGGAGTGGAAAGATGCACGGGTGTGTGGAAGAGGGAGAACTCAGGGAAACCGACGGCCCTTCATAACAAAGAGCGAAAAGGAATGAGAATACCAACGTTCGGGATGATTCGAGCGAAAGAAATCATTCTAACGTGAACGGAAAATCGCTCAAGAGCTCCGGAACACAACGAAAGAAGGCTCCAACGCTTCGAAGGAAGGCCTTCTCCTACATATTGAAAGGAAACCCCGTATACATGGAGGGGAGCTCCCTCAACCCTTTTGGGGGCACTCAACCAGGAATCAAATCTGGGTCGTCGTCTTTCATGACGGGACGAGATTTTGTCTCAAGTTGACGCCCAACGATGAAGACGTAAGACGGCTCCTTCGATCCCAAGTTCTCAATTTCATGTCCTGAGATCAGCCTTGGAATTCTGGGCCTCTTTTATCTGGCTCTTGTTTTTATGGCACGGGAACTCTATATCTACACTGGCACTCTATTTTGACACTGATACTGTATCTTGGTACAGACACTTAATTTTTATACTCTACTTCTAACCCTGGTATTTTATTTACCACTGTCACTATTTTTTATACAAGCACTCTTCTTCTGACTCTAGTGTTTTATTTAGTACCGCCACTCTATGTTTGTACTGGTTCTATACCTAGGACACTTGTATCTCAGTTGGCACTGTTACTAATTTTTTTACTCTAATTTTACATTGCCACCTTGCTACTCTATTTTTGGCACACCTGTCGAAGGCGTGAATTTCGAAACCATTGTCCACCCAAACAGAAGCTCCATTTCCGTAGTGTAATTTTGGGTGTTGGTTTAGGAGAAGTTGCGGGCCATCCAGCCCCCAGCGCTCCAAGCAGTCTTCTCTATATAGAAATTGAGTTATGTATTCACCACACATTTCTACATACATAAACTTCACCTTTTAATTATGAACTCATTTATGCTCTCTTTTTGCTTTCGAATTTTTAATAATAATGATAATAATAAGTTCACTGGTCCATAGCGCGCCCTAGGAGACTGGCGCCAAGCTTTATATTTTATGTAAAATAATGAACAAGCCCGATATATCTGGGAAATAATTAGAGAAAATACAAAGATTGTCATGGTAGTATGGGGCGTGGGGTGATAGCAGGGGCTTAAGTAAAATCACCGGACTGATAAAATGGTTCAAGAATGAAGAGAAGTTCGTATATGATTCTCGGGACCACATCTTACGAACTTCCCTTATTACATTGGTTCCGAGTCATCAGTAGAACTTTTTTCTCTCTCTCGCAACGGTTGCCTTTTTGTGGACAGGGAAAAGTACGGATATGAATAAATAAAAGGTTTATGCTAATTGGGCCTCACTTTGCCCTCAGCTAATCAGTGAGGCTCCACTGTAGAGGGTTGGCGCCTCTGTGTACATAAGGAGTCGGGTGTGTTTGGTTCTCTCCTCTATGCGGCAGAATCGATTAAAACAAGCTCTTACCGAGATAGCGACCGGGGAGTTGCCTTTCAACTGCGGTGGTAAAATGGGTTTTACTTGTTTTTTAGTGGGGTTTGTGGAAGTGTTTGTTTTATTTATCCATATCGCACTTGGGGGACTGATAAAAAATTTAGTTTTAGTGGTAAATCGCTTGATTTTACGACGTTTGATTAAATTGGTGTTTAGTTGAAAATCTAAATTCGGAGTTGGTTTTTGGGACGGCCTCTATAAATTCCAGAGTTCTTTCATCCTCAACCTCATTTTAGATCTCTGTTCATCCTATATATTAACTCTTTGCCTCCCTCCCGTTCGTTTTCCTTATCCCTTTGTCGAGTCCCGTATAATAAGCGCCGCCACAATGGATCAAAGTTATTATTTATGTGATACGTCGATCTTTCTAATAAATGTGTACTACTCAACGAGTTTCAGGTGCGCTTATGACCACCTGTAATATACAGGTTGTTCGAAAAGTTACTGCGCGCTTATTTAATTTATTATATATGTATAAGTGCAGAGCGAAATTCCGGATACCCTGTATATTTTTTTTTAAAAGTGTTGTTCAACTCACTTCTGAAACGCCACTTCTAATAATTAATTAATTCTGTGAAGTGAATGAATTCATTTTGTTACCAATTTGTTTGCTTGCTTTGATGCCTGGATAAATTGGTTGATAAATTTTTAATGGTACCAGCACCTCAGAAACGTATTGCAAGCGGGGTAGAGAGTTGATATAATTGAATATTCAGTTAATTAATGTAGAGAAAGTGAAAAGATTTAGACTTAAACCAAATATGTCTTTTTATGTAAGCTTTTCATTTTATTATGACGCACTAGAAGAAAACATATCTGTGTATATAGCATTTACATATATAAAATTAGGAAGACACAAAAAAGACCTGTAAAAGAATAACCTCTGACCCCCCCTGCCCAATTTATCGGAGACCACGTGCTATGGTATCCAGCTATGGACGACGTCACTTTTTGTTCGAACATTCTCGAATTTTCAAATATTGAGCACGTTGGGAAAATATGTCCCAATCCTGCGAACTCGTCCTAACCCATCCCCCCTTCCCCGGTGAGGAGGTGGGAAAGAGCTGCTATGTCTCGCCCCATGCTGCTAAATGATGAATCGACTCCGCCTCCAGATTAAGACGTCTGGAGCTTGTGACTCCTTTCTCCAAACCTCCCATTTCCCCCACCCCCCAGAATCGGGCATACAAATACTCTGCTTATTCTATAGTTCGAGGAGTCCAGCTTGCACCTTAAGGCCATCCTTATCGTCTCGTCTCGTGAGCGTTAGTCAGACAGCAAGCCTTCTTTAGCTGTGATTCTACCCAAGTCAATTGGTAGCTTCTGTGAACGTCAAGCCTTTGAATTTGCGCAACAGTCTTCCTTCGTTTAATTGAACGGAAGAAAATCTCCATTGATTACCTTTGAGGAAAAGAAGAATCCTCTTTCCGTCGAATTACGAGAATTCCCACATTCCCCGTTGAACGTCATTTTTCAAGTTTGGCTCTCTTCATCGCAAGGTTGGTTCTGATCGTGCTTCACCGGCCTCATACAGATCGTGCCCCAGCTGCCTCAATCGGATCGTTCCCCACTTGCCTGATCGCAAGAAATACCTTCCTCCAAGTCATCGACCCGTAAGACTGAAACCCCATCCATTATTAGTATTGTCAAGTTCCCCCTTTTTGATCTGAGCCTAGTTACATTAATCAATTAATTCCATTTGAGAATCTATCTTCATAATAACTATCAAGAGACTATCTCAATATAAATAATTCCCCTTTGCCGATTATTATTCTTATTTTAATCTTCGTAAATATAATTATATTTTTGTTGTTTCATCTTAAACTAACCTTGAATGATACTCTCGGCCTATTCAAGTAAATCTCGCCAACCATTTACATATGGACTCTGTCTGATTATTAAGGATTTGAAACCGAACGTCTCAAGTGTGACCTCCTAGTCGGTCATTAATCCCTGCGAACAGTCCTTCAACAATTTGCGGTGGAGTAGGTGATTAAGTCACCCCATCCCACATAATATAGGGGTAGTGTATGGTATAAAGTGGTTGTACCACGACGAGACTTATGTTGAATATGGAGTCTCAGTTACATTCGTCTCTCAGTAACATCCGGCTCTCATTAGCACCAATCTCCTAATATCTCAGTAACATCCGTTTCACATTAATATGAGTCCATCAATTAAATCTGTTTCTTGTTAACATCTTCCTATGAGTAACATCCGACTAATGAGCAACATACGCCTCTCATTAACATCTGTCTCTCAGTAACATCCGCCTCACACTAGCCCCTGATTCAGTAACATCCCTTTCCCAATAACAACGCCTTTCAGTTACATATACATTTCAGTAACATTTATCTCAAGAACATCCGCAAATCAGTAAAATCCATATTTCAGTAACATCCTTGGTTTCTGGGTAACATATTCCTATGAGTAACATTTTACTATGATTAACATCTATCTAATGAGAAACATCCGCCCCTTAATAACATCCGTATCCAGTAGCATCTGTCTATCAGGAACATCCGCATCTCAGTAACATTAGCCATTCATTAGCCCCCGCCTAATGAAAGTCTGCCACACAGTAACATCCTGACTTAAGTAACATATACCTCCCAGTAACATCAATCTCTCAGTAACACGTCTCAGTAACTCTTACCTATCAATAACATCACTCAATAACAACCCTCTCGAAAGTAGGATCCCTCTATCAGTAACATCCACATCTCAGTAACATTAGCCATTCATTAGCCCCAGCCTAATGAAAGTACGCCACACAGTAACATCCTGACTTAAGTAACATACACCTCCCAGTAACACTAATATCTCAGTAACACGTCTGTTTAACTCTTACCTATCAGTAACAACACTCAATAACAACCCTCTCGAAAGTGGCATCCCTCTATCAGTAACATCCACCTCTCAGTAACATCCATCCTGAAGGAATATAATCTCTCGCCGTTCTTTTAGTTCTATGAATAAAAGATTGAATGCACTGGAGAGTGAGAGCCTTGAGATGGGTCATCTTCATAAGTACGACCGAGGAGGATGAATTATTTTCATTTTCCGAGATCTTTTTTATCCAAAATTATATTATCAAAGATAATTTCTATCCAGGATCATTTTTAACAGAGGTCATTTTCTTTCAAGATCATTTTATTAAAGATCATTTAAAAAAAATCCTTGAGCTCTACAGGATGAACCGGGTGTAGCGTTACCCTATAAAAGAAAATTCATAACCATCCCATTTGCTAAACGAATAGAAAGTTGTTTTTTTAATAAAAAAAATATTAAATAAATAAAAAAAAGTTATTAATTTTTAATTAAAAACTTTATTTAATAAAAAATTATAAAAGATTTCACCCGTTAGATGGGTGCGCTACTTTTGGATCACTTTGAATATTTATCTTTTTTTTTTAGTTCTTTTTACTTCTTCCTCTCGATCAATTGTCATTTTCTTTTAGTTCTTTTTACTTCTTCCTCTCGAACAATCGTCATTTTCTTTTAGTTCCTTTTCCTTCTTCCTCTCGATCAATTGTCATTTTCTTTTAGTTCTTTTTACTTCTTCCTCTCGAACAATCGTCATTTTCTTTTAGTTCCTTTTCCTTCTTCCTCTCGATCAATTGTCATTTTCTTTTTAAATAAAAATAGTTTCTTACCCATAAGATGTGGTCAGTGAACATCAGCGCTGCTAAAATGTAAATAATAACACAAGCCAACAAGTTTTAACTTTGTCTCTGCTACTTAAGTAAATGTTATTGTAACTAACTGGCTTTGGTGCGCTGATTCCAAATCTGTGTTTAGATTTGTCCTAGCACGTATGATTACTTAGTAATGTAACTAGACTATATGGCTCACTTTGTCACCTTGGATCAATTAATGATATAATTATTACGAGTTTGAGAAGAATGAGACGTTTCTGGGCAAAGGTTTGGAATCGCATCCCCTATTTGGCATTATGTACATCCTTTTGCAGACCCAGACAAGATATGTATTACATATAAAAGAAGTAGTACTCACCTAACTATTAATCTCTTCAAAAATGTTTGAGACTCTTGCTCTTGCGCTTGTACGTGGATATAGGATCCTCCGTTGTAGGAACCAGCAGTAGTCACCCATCATGTTTTCTTTAAAGCGGGCTTGATACCTGCTTTCCATCATTGCGATATCTCGGTGGAACTGTTCCTCATGTTCGTCACTAATATCACCCATGTTAGATGGAAAGAAATCTAGATGCAAATGCAAGAAATGCATCTTAATAGACCTCCGACACACCATTCGTTGATAGGCCTTTAACATGTTGTCCACTAGTTCTTCATAGTTGTCAGCCCTATGATTATCAAGGAAGTTCTGCACTACATGGGAAAATGAATCCCATGCTGCCAACTCAAGTGGAGTTAGTTTATTTCTGAACTTCCCTGTCATGTATCAATTCTCTGATATCCGGCCCTACAAAAATGCCAACTTTAAGTTTAGCGTCGGTTTTCTTTGCACCAAATTTCTCTTTGAAATACTGGAATCCATCAGAATCATGAGCCATTGCTTTAACAAAAGTCGTGATAAGGCCAAGTTTGATATGAAGTGGTGGAAGGTAGATCTTCTGTGTATGTACCAAAGGCATGTGATACACATTGTATCGGCCAACTATGTGTTCTTCTCTTTGGGCCACTTTTTGACAATATAATGATTCCTGTCGTCACAGCTGTTCCATAGGCATAAGAAGCACATATTCTTTGTATATCCTAGCTGCAGTCCAAGAAGTAAAGAAATTAATTTTAGATCACCACAGATATTCGACTTATGATGCAAGTAATGAACACCTTCCAAAATTTCATTGAGTCATATGTCTCTATCATCCCATGATGCCATTAAAATCATTACAGAAACAAGCACCATCTTCTTCTTTATAGAAGGCAGCTAAGGCCTCATGACGTTTACGGTCCCCTTTGACAGTGACAAATCCCTCACCAAATAATTCAATCTTTCTTGATTTATCAACTGGATCTCTTTTCCTTAGAATCATCCTCATACATTTCATCGTCATTATTATCCTCCTCTTCAGGCGATGAATCATCCTCTTTAACTGCACTACCTGATAGAGGAACTGGGATTGGCATCTCCATATTATGGGGGACTGGTTTTATAGCTGACATACAATCTGGATATGCAATTTTTAACTTGTTCTTATTTGAGAATCCCGCAATATTTGTCATACAAAAGTAGCGATTAGAAACATGATTTGTTGGCTCACGCCACAACCTTAGTACAGCAAAAGGCACACCCTTCCGTTTGCCATTTAACCACTGTGTGAGCCCCGTATAACACACAGTACAAGATTTGTGAGGTGCTCAGGTCTTGTCTTGGTCACCAACTTTACAACAAAGAAAATAATTGTATGCAGTTTTCACTCGTTTAGCTAAATTGTTCCGCTGGTTGCTTGGAGTATATCTTTCACAGATAGAACAAAAGTTGTCTGGGCTATTTATACATCCTCATCGATTCATATTTTCAACTTAGCTTGTATATATCCTGTTATATACTTTCATTTACAAATTAATTGAGAGATAAATCTGAAAGAAAAATGCAATTAATATCTGTATGTAAATACTGTTTCAACACCACTACTATAATGGCTAAATTTGACAACATGATAAAGCAGGAGTGTAACGCATGAACCAAACACACACAACACATCCTCTCACTAAGGTAGCCGAAGCAACGCAATCCATATGTGTAACTAAAGAGTATGTGTGTAACTCAGGAACCTTACGTGCTAGAACAATTCTGATTAAAGATTCGGAATCGGCATATTCGATTTAGTATAAATTACAAGCTAATACCCAAGTAGCAAAATCATTTTGATTAGTGTAATGGGCGCCGGTTTTGTCTTTTTAGCCCTTTGATAGTCAAGATTTTAGGTTGTTTCAAAATAAAACGCACCCACTAACTTGTCCAAAGTCTTTAGCTTTATTTTCACCACGTTCGTACCTTTGAGCATTTCTGCTTATTGCACAAGCTTATTCTTGGCGGTTTAGAATACTCCTGGCCCCAATGTTTGGGGTTGGGGAGGTTTACTAATGTACTATTGGTGATTTTTATCCCTTTTCAATATTCCACTTCTTTTCTATTTACCTCTGTTCTTTCTTTCTCTCTTCATTCTTTCCGCCATCAATAATCCTGTTTGGTTGTACCAGTGTAATAACTAGATGGAAGAAACAGTTGTGCTACCCACATCACCCACCTTACTGATACATATCCACGCCTTATACCCTTCTAACAATGAGGTTCTGAGTTAATTAGTTGTGTGAGAGAAACATCGCTAATCTCCTACTACTCTTAAATCGTAGAAGCCGCTTCCTCGACGCACAATCAACACACATGACTGAGGAGCAAAATGCAATTTATACATCTATACCTTTACTGCTGTTACTCGAGTTATGAATGTGTCGACGTTAGTCTGTTTTGACACAAGTCTGTTTTGACGTAAGTGGGTTTTGACGTAAGTGGGTTTTGACGTGAGTTGTTTTTGACATAGGTCAGTTTTGACATGTTTGTTTTGAAGTAACTATGTTTTGGTGTAAGTCGGTTTTGAAGTATGTTGGTTTTGATGAAGGTCGGTTTTGACGTGAATCGGATTTGACGTGAGTCGGTTTTGACCTGAGTCGGTTTTGACATAAGTCGCTTTTCACGTAGCTTAGTTTTAAAATGTCAGTTTTGACGTAAGTCAGCTTGGACATAAGTTGGTTTTGACGTAGCTCGGTTTTGACGTGACTAGGTTTTAACTTAAGTCGCTTTTTACTTAGTTTGGTTTTAAAATTAAGATTTTGACGTAAGTCAGTTTTAACATAAGTTGGTTTTGCGTAAATCGGTTTTAAAGTAAGTCGATTTTGACGTAAGCCAGTTTTGACGTAAGTCAGTTTTATCGTAGGTTAGTTTGATGTGTCGATTTTGACATGTCGTTTTTCTCGTGTCTGCATTGACCTATCGGTGATGAAGTGTCAGGTTGACGTGTCGGTTCTAACGTATTAGCTCTGACGTAAGTCACATATTTGACATAGTGACTTCTTTATATTTATCTCCGTTATCATTGTGTCTTATTAACATTAATTAATTTATTTTTTCCTAGTTTTCGAACATTTGAAAGTGATTTATCGGACAATAAAACGAGAACAAACCTCTTTTTCTTCTTCCCCCGACTCTTTCCTTAAGCTGACCCTCAGCTAAGGGCCACCCCCTAGGTCGGCAGCCACGATGAAATTTATCTACCTAGAACAAAGTTCTCAGAGATATCCCTCACTTCTCAACCACTACTTGCGTCAATCTCATAGTGTTACAAAAAAGCAGAAAGCCAAAATAATGAATGGGAATAAGATAATTTAGGAGAGAAATAAATTGAATAGAAACCCTCAAGGTACGTTAGGGATTGCTCTTGTTAATTACACTAAACATTTGCATCAAGGTATGCAAGAGAATATAAAGAAAACCAGAACACCAAAACAAAAACAAGTTGTTAAAGGGACCTGAATGTGTAGAACACGGGAAAAAGTGAACATACAGTCAGCGCCATAATACTTGGCGCGAAAACAGCGCGCCAAGTAATAAGGCGTTTTTACCTAACCCACAAACGGTACCTAAGGAAAACGAGTTAGGTCTGGTGGGTATCAAGAAACTCACTCAAATACCCCCAAATAAAAAAAATAGTAAGATTCATTACTTCATGCGGGAAGTCGCTAAAAGGAAACTAAACCTGAACTTTATAAATTGCTAGGAAAGGTTTAAGTCAATGGTCAGAAGTCTTATACACTTGAAGTAATGTGAACTTAAAACATACCATTAAAAATCAGTGGTAAGGATTGGGAACTAAGACACAGTACCATTTCAGAAGTAACTGCAAAATTCAAAGCCCCTAAATGCGTAGAATTGATGGAAATGATGATGGAACGGAGAGAATGGCAGCAAAATATAACTGCTAATTTGCCATCTAAAACTTCCTGCCATGAGAGATAAACCCGGTACATTTGTACTCATATGAATTATGAGAGTCTATAAATAGAAATATAAAGAGGGAAGATCATCACCTTAGGTCCTGATAGATAGCCACTGCTGCACATTTCCAGTTACCTAAATTTGTCATGTTACAGTTTTCAAAACGTTTCGGTCAAAGGTAAAGCTATGAAATACGTAGTTATATGTTCGATAAATTCTCGAATAACTCTGGATGACTGCCGCTAGGCTTTCCTGTGCTGTGTTGCCAAGAAATAATATTTTTCATAACACGTTAGGTCGCCAAATTAATTATAGGTATAAAAAATAGAAAAATTTTTATACGAATATTTTTATGATATCGATGATTCAAATTTAAATAAATAAATAGTTAATTAAGCTGGAAAAGGGAAAAGGATGAAATTTTGCACCCTTCTTTAAAAAAACCCGTTTCAAAATGTTTCCACAGTAGTGCGTTCAATATCGCAATAACGTAAAAAAATAATCACTAAATTTAATTTATTCATTGATAAATGTCGTATCTAGTTTATTTATCACTTAATATACCCTAATCACTCCATCTCTCATCAAATAAATAGTAAATTAAATTGTGAGTCTCTGAACGAAATTAAGCGTAACGTGTGACATGACTATTTGTAGTAACTGTACCATAGTGAATTTATACTCAAATCCATTGAAACACAATAAAGACGGTGGACGTCAGAAACACAGGATGTATTCGATTAAAAAAAATGACATTTCAATGTTAAATGACACCTAGTAAGGATCGGATACTCCTCTTCAATGTTCAATGACACCTAGTAAGAATCGGATACTCATCTTCAATGTTCAATGACACGTAATAAGGAGCGGATACTCCTCTTCGATGTTCAATGACATCTAGTAAGGAGAAGATATTCCTCTTCAATGTTCAATGACATCTAGTAAGGAGCATATACTCCCCTTCAATGTTCAATGCACCTTGTAAGGATCAGATACTTCTCTTCAATGTTCAATGAGAGCTAGTAAGGATCAGATACTTCTCTTCAATGTTCAATGAGAGCTAGTAAGGATCGTATACTTCTCTTTAATGTTCAATGTCACCTATTAAGAAGCAGATACTCCTCTTCAATGTTCAATGACACATAGTAAGAAGCGGATACTACTCTTCAATGTTTAATGACACCTAGTAAGGATCGGATACTCCTCTTCAATGTTCAATGACACCTAGTAATTAGTGGATACTCCTCTGCACTGTTCAATGACACCTAGTAAGGATAGGATAGTCCTCTTCGATGTTCAATGACACCTAGTAAGGAGTGTACACTCTTTTTCATTGTTCAATCACACCTAGTAAGGAGCGTATACTACTTGTCAATGTTCAATGGCATCTAGTAAGGATCGAAAACTCCTTTTTAATGTTCAATTACACCTAGTAAGGATCAGATACTCCTCATCAATGTTAAATAACACCTAGTAAGGAGCAGATATTCCTCTGCAATGTTCAATGACATATAGTAAGGAACGTATACTCCCCTTCAATGTCTAATGCACCTTGCAAGGATCAGATACTCCTCTTCAATGTTCAATGAGAGTTAGTAAGGATCGGATAGTTCTCTTCAATGTTCAATGAGAGCTAGTAAGGATCGTATACTCCTCTTTAATGTTCAATGTCACCTAGTAAGGAGCAGATAGTCCTCTTCAATGTTCAATGACACATAGTAAGGATCGGATACTTATTTTTAATGTTCAATGACACATAGTAAGAAGCAGATACTCCTCTTCAATGTTCAATGGCACCTAGTACTGAGCTGATACTCCTCTTCAATATTCACTGAAAGCTAGTAAGGATCGAATACTCCTCTTCAATGTTTAATAACATCTAGTAAGGATAGGATACTCCTCTTCAATGTTCAATGCACCTTGTAAGGATCAGATACTTCTCTTCAATGTTCAATGAGAGCTAGTAAGGATCGGATACTCCTCTTCAATGTTCAATGAGTGTTAGTAAGGATCAGATACTCCTCTTGAATGTTTAATGCACCTTGTAAGGATCAGATACTTCTCTTCAATGTTCAATGAGAGCTAGTAAGGATCAGATACTTCTCTTCAATGTTCAATGAGAGCTAGTAAGGATCGGATACTTATCTTTAATGTTCAATGACACATAGTAAGGAGCGGATACTCCTCTTCAATGTTTAATGACATCTAGTAAGGATAGGATACTCCTCTTCAATGTTCAATGCACCTTGTAAGGATCAGATACTTCTCTTCAATGTTCAATGAGAGCTAGTAAGGATCACATAATTCTCTTCAATGTTCAATGAGAGCTAGTAAGGATCGTATACTCGTCTTTAATGTTCAATGTCACCTAGTAAGAAGCAGATACTCCTCTTCAATGTTCAATGACACATAGTAAGAAGCGGATACTACTCTTCAATGTTTAATGACACCTAGTAAGGATCGGATACTCTTCTTCAATGTTCAATGACACCTAGTAATTAGTGGATACTCCTCTGCACTGTTCAATGACACCTAGTAAGGATAGTATAGTCCTCCTAGATGTTCAATGACACCTAGTAAGGAGTGTACACTCTTCTTCATTGTTCAATGACACCTAGTAAGGAGCGTATACTACTTGTCAATGTTCAATGGCATCTAGTAAGGATCGAAAACTCCTTTTTAATGTTTAATTACACCTAGTAAAGATCAGATACTCCTCATCAATGTTAAATGACACCTAGTAAGGAGCAGATATTCCTCTGCAATTTTTAATGACATCTAGTAAGGAACGTATACTCCCCTTCAATGTTCAATGCACCTTTTGAGGATCAGATACTCCTCTTCAATATTCAATGAGAGTTAGTAAGGATCGGATACTTCAATTTAATGTTCAATGAGAGCTAGTAAGGATCGTATACTCCTCTTTAATGTTCAATGTCACCTAGTAAGGAGCAGATACTCCTCTTCAATGTTCAATGAGAGCTAGTAAGGATCAGATACACCCCTTCAATGTTCAATGAGACCTAGTAAGAAGCGGACACTTTTCTTAAATGTTCACTGAAAGCTAGTTATGATCAGATACTCCTCTTCAATGTTCAATGGCACCTAGTACTGAGCTGATACTCCTCTTCAATATTCACTGAAAGCTAGTAAGGATCGAATACTCCTCTTCAATGTTTAATAACATCTAGTAAGGATAGGATACTCCTCTTCAATGTTAAATGACACCTAGTAAGGAGCGGACACACTTCTTCAATGTTCAATGACACCTAGTAAGGATCGGATACTCCTCTTAAATGTTCAATGACACCTAGTAAGGATCGGATACTCCTCTTCAATGTTCAATGCACCTTGTAAGGATCAGATACTCCTCTTAAATGTTCAATGACACCTAGTAAGGATCGGATACTCCTCTTCAATGTTCAATGGCACCTACTAAGGATCGGATACTTTTCGCTCCTTCTCAAGGTGTCACTATGGAAACTAGGGGTTAAAGACCGACTGTCGAGGGATGAGAAGGATTGAGTCCTTTTTCAACAAGGACAGCAGACCTAAGACGCGTTCTTTCAATTATTCTGACCAGTGACCTTATGACCATATTGACCTTACAACCTTCAAAACTTCCAACAAGTAGGGTCAATCCGACCTATAGTTAGTTTTGTTTTAGTAATTCCAGGACTAACCTTGGGAGGATATTGAACAATTATATTATTCGAAAGAGAATGTTAGACAACATAAGGGTTTCAAATTTCTTTAGAATTGACCGAATAATTACGATGTTATTGCCCCCCCCTCCCAATCTCACTGAAAAGTAAAACGGTTACCATCCAACCAATTGACCTACTAACTTATAGAGTCGCGGGAATGCGACTAAAACCTTGAAACTAAGAACTTTGGAGATCCATTCTGGTTAGATTGACGACGATAGAACCTCCTTGAGGAATTCAAGGTCGAGACTCCACTTCATCTTTTCCCCTCCCCCTTAACTGTTGAACCTGTTCCAGGTCATCACGCTTAAGTTCGATTAGCCTGACCTCAGTCACTAAGTTAACTTCGAGGCCGTTGCTAAAAGGAGAGAGAACTGAGTATTTAGGGCTAAGAGTTGTGTCTCACCCCGTTGATGGCAAGGAGAGTGACAAGGATTTTAAGTGTCAGTTTTGACGTAACTCGGTTTTGACTAAAATCGGTTTTGACGTAACTCGGTTTTGACTCAAATCGGATTTGACGTAACTCTGTTTTGACGCAAGTCGGTTTTGACGCAAATCGGTTTTTATGTAACTCGGTTTTGACGCAAATCGGTTTTGACGTAAGTCAGTTTTGACGTAAGTCGATTTTGACGCAACTCGGTTTGACGCAAGTCGGTTTTGACCTAAGTCAGTTTTGACGTAAGTCGATTTTGACGCAAGTTGGTTTGACGTAAGTCGGTTTTGACGTAAGTCAGTTTTGAAGTAAGTCGATTTGGACCCAAGCCAGTTTTGATGTGGTCGGTTTTGACGTAAAGGGAAGCGAATGGAAAAATAATAAATCTGAGCTGAGGGTAATTTTATCCCTCCACCTACCATAGGGCGACTGTATCTTTGAGTTTGCAAAGTCAATTATCCCTAGTACTCTATTGGGTGGTATTTGAGTAGATTGAGGCATGAAAACAGTCGTAAATGTAAACGAATTGGGGAAGCACCTAATTGCTTTTTCTAAAATGGCTCAACACGAACTTTACCTGAATTTGGGTCTGTCCTATAATGAGAAAGTGAAGATGAGAAGAGAGGACAAAAAACAAATGGAAAAAGGAAAAAGAAGAGGAGAGGTTAAGAGAACTGCAATAGGACGAACATTTAAACCTAGGAAAAATTAACAAGAAGTACAAGGATTCCCTCGTAGAGATCACTGGAGTTATAATTTCATAGGAAGCTCATAATTTGAAGCATCTACACTTTGATCGATGTCTGTCTATAATTTGTAGGAAAGTTTTCCTCTTCTTTCGTATTAATGACATCGTATTGTCTCATTTCAGCTCAACTTCTCTATAAAATGATTATTAAATATAAGTAACATAACAGTTGCGAAGTATCCATATAATAAAAAGTACTACATACAATTGTCGATTGAAAATACAAATAAAAATAAAATCTTACTAAGAGAATTAGAGAGGTTATTAGTGTATTTGATCAACTTTATAGTTTTGATTTTCATGTGGAAGGTTTGAGGTAAACGATCTCATCCGGGGGAATGAGTAAGAGAGATTTTAATGCAAGAATAAATAGGTTAGGATAGGTTAGAAAATGTTACCCGTGATTAAGGTACAAAAAAATAACTAACTCGCAACTTGCACCCTCGCCAACTCAAAGTAAGTTAATTGTTACAATCATAGAGAAAACATTAAAATAATACAATTTTATTATTTATACGATCGATCGATAATTTCAACAAAAAAGAAATGCTGTCACTATTTTAAGGT
Organism: Ceratothoa steindachneri; assembly: GCA_963969495.1. Classification (NCBI taxonomy): domain Eukaryota; kingdom Metazoa; phylum Arthropoda; class Malacostraca; order Isopoda; family Cymothoidae; genus Ceratothoa; species Ceratothoa steindachneri. The sequence goes on from OZ018336.1 coordinate 25,647,909, forward strand.
CAGTAATCCTCCGAATGATGACATGATCGTGACTTATAACACGATTTAAGACTCAGGGGTCAATGGGGGAACTCTTTGAAGAGATTTTCGCATTATTATCCGCGTGGCAAAGACAGAAGAAACAATAGGGCAGTGTGTTGATAGTTCTTTGATTTAATTCTTTATCGGCGATCACTCTGGCATTCAGCCGACGATTTTAATGAACGAATCGAACATCTTCTCCACCTATTCAGCTCTCCAACTTATTGATGGTCTACTTGGGCATGGATCGCTCTCAAAAGAAGTTTGGCAAAACCGAAGAGATTAAATCATTCTATTATTTTTACTAATTAGCCTTCGGTTTTATTATCCCCCAAAAAGTAGTAGTTGTCTTCCTGGGTATTGTAGTTTGGGTATAACCTAGTTTGAAGACAAATTTGAAGCACTACCGTGGCTTGACCTCTTCGATCATTATGTTGAACATGTTACCAAGACGTGTGTAGGATGTAGGACCATGAACACAGGTCAACTAACCAGCCCTAGTGGCGGTTAGGACTAATAACTCGGGGCGTAGAAAAGTCCTACTCATCGCTCCGTAAAAACCTTATCCATAACCTCTAACTCGGTGTATAAGAGGTTAGTTACTGTCTGAACAACGCATGTATCTCGTGATTCTATCGCCACGCTTACTGAATCTACCCGCTGACTAACAACCTCATCCATAACCTCTAAATCGGTGTATAAGAGGTTAGTTACTGTCTGAACAACGCATGTATCTCGTAATTCTATCGCCACGCTTACCGAATCTACCCGCTGACTAACAACCTCATCCATAACCTCTAACTTCGTGTATAAGAGGTTAGTTACTGTCTGAACAACGCATGTATCTCGTGATTCTATCGCCACGCTTACTGAATCTACCCGCTGACTAACAACCTCATCCATAACCTCTAACTCGGTGTATAAGAGGTTAGTTACTGTCTGAACAACGCATGTATCTCGTGATTCTATCGCTACGCTTACCGAATCTACCCGCTGACTAACAACCTCATCTATAACCTCTAACTCGGTGTATAAGAGGTTAGTTACTGTCTGAACAACGCATGTATCTCGTGATACTATCGCCATGCTTACTGAATCTTCCCGCTGACTAACAAAATGCTTAGGATTTGATCTATATATAGATCTTTAAAGTAACTGGAGCTTCCCATTCATAAGAGAGCAAACTTTATCTTAGTCTTTTGCAGGATTTCTGGAACTCTTCTCTCTTTCTCCGTTTTTCTCCGCTGCATATCTTTCTTGATTTTTCTCTCCAATTCTTCCCCAGATATTTGGTGACCACCGCCGAAACTGTGAAAGGTCGTACGTACCTCGAGTAAATCGTAAGTCGAAATCCTCTGAATATATACATAAGACGATACTCACATACATATTTCAGCTCTCACGCATTTGTCACAGCAATTCATATCTCGAATAGTAGCATTTGGGGACCTCCTAACATTTGTATACCCTAAACACTTAATTACTACAATGGTTTTAGGGGTTTTAGTAAAATCACGATGGTTTTAGAGTCCTAAATTCAACGTGATGCGGCGCAGTGTAATCTTTTTCAGTGTGGTTTTAGTTGACTTTCTAAAGGAGCTTCTTAGAATCTGTTGATTTTGACCCGAAAATTGTGAATAATTACATCCCTTTCCTGTGTTTCGTAGGAAATTAAATCCCATACACCAGCGAACACCCGACTATTTATTATTTAAGGTGAAGTGGATTCATGGGTTAGGTCACAAAAGGATGCAGTGATTATGGTGTGGTAATTTGGAGAATTGATTTTATACCATTACCACTTTTTAGGTATTAAACGAAGTGAATAATGATAGAGAATTAAGGGTTGTGGCTTTGATTGCATAGACCACGGTATGTGTGCGTAAGTGTAATTCTGATTCATTTTGTGTGTGGTTGTTTGTTGCAAAATATAACAACCGGGTGTATATTTTAACCAAACAGCATTCCTCTGTTTCTCATGAGGAATGTATATTCATACAACACTTTAACTTTTTCGTATATGGAAAAAATGATATAAATGATATATAAATGATTTACATGAATATACATGACTAATGTATATTCATACAATTCCTTTGTTTTTCGCGTATGGAAAAATGGTACAAATTATATACTTGAAATATAAATGATATACATACATATAAATGAGGAATGTATATTCATACAACTCTTTTACTTTTTTTGAATATGAAAAAATGGTATAAATGATATACATGAATATACATGACGAATGTATATTCCTACAATTCCTTTGCTTTTTCGTATATGAAAAAAATGGTATAAATGATAATATTAATTTTAAATATAAATAATTCAAAGCTACTGGCAATATCTCAAACCATACACAAAAATAATTAATTAAACTCCACAACAACCAACATAAATTTCAATGCAAATAAAAAGGACGGAGAGAAAGCACATACCATTATTTATCTCACCCAATCATTCTAAAACTTCATCAAGTCTACATATACACCATGTTTCGGCAGTTGTAATGACTTTTACTTTTAAATACTTTTATTTTCTCTCAACTTTGAGAGATAACCCATTAAAACTACCTCTTGATGGTTTCTAATGGTGTGGGAGGTAGCGTCTTAGTACCTAAACTACAACTTTAAATTATTTGTTATATTTGAATCACCTATTTCGAAATTTAGGGGGTCCTTAGCAATACGCTTTTGGTAATTTTATCTAAAGTAATATCATTATTTCCACTTTATCTCAGTCTTGCTCGTTTTGTTCAAGAAATTAAGGTTACTTCAGAGTTTAATTCTTCCGAGTTTTAGTAGCTCATTTTTAAGCTAGAAAGCAGTCAAAGCGCGGCGCATCTCTCCTCCGAAGACACAAAATTCCTTTATCTAAGACCCACCCCATCCATTGAAAACTGTCTATAGCATTTTGAGATATTTTATACATAGATGGAAAGGGAATAATTAAGACTAAAATCCGAATTTAGATTTAGATCAGGCACAAAATCCAAGCAACGTTTTCAGTTTTCCTGCACTAAGGCTCACCACTTCACAAAGTTTCATCGACATCTTTTACTTCAATAATATATATATATATATATATATATATATATATATATATATATATATATATATATATATATATATATATATGTGGAAGTAAATAAATAATGCAAAATCTGTATTTACAACAATATCGACTAATTTATTTGCTGGTCCTCCACAAGATTATATCAAAAGTGAAAAAAAACTGTTGAGATATAATATATAAAATATAAAGTGAATAGGTGATCTATATCCGGATCTTGATCCAGATCTGTATTCACAAACAATGTACACATCTCTTTCCTGGCCTTAGGTTCAGCCCTCGTCATGATTATATCAAACTCAACCAATAAACTTTATATATACGAGTATCTTGTATAAAATATAATGTGAATATGTTATCCGGATCTCTTCCGGATTTGGATCCCACCTCAAATCTAATAAACTTTTTATGGCCTTGAGCCTCCCCTGCCCCTTTGAACCCCCCAGAATTAAAAAAGATATTAGTAGATATTTAATCGATATTAGTAAACAAATATATATTAGTAAAGAGATACTAATCGATATTACTAAACAGACAGCGTCAGACGGGTGATCACATACTCGTATACAGCTGCCAACCCTTTCTATGGGGGTTAAAAATTGACTTCGGATCTAAAATGGACGAATTTGGCTAAATTATGCGTATAAGGACTGAGGCCCCGCCGACTTGAAAGGCGACTTCTACCATAAAGTGAAGTTAAACCAAATCGGTTGTGGTTAATCGTCTGACAGGAGTGAAGATTTGGGTCGATCTTTTAGCGTCTCGCATTTTTCCCTCCCCCCCCTGTGGGTTTGATCTCCCGCTAAACTGTAGGTCCTTTCTGATCGAACTTAGTAGTTAAAGGATATGGACAAAACCCATTTCGATCATGTGCAATGAGTTCAGAATGTGATATCTCTTTAAATCGTAATGATATTGATTTAATTCCCATATTGAATATCCCTGAACACATCAACTAGTGTAAAAACACTGTATTCCATCGAAAGCTGAATAAAAGGCCTAAGTAAAATAAATACCTAGTGAAATTACACTGTAGCTCATATATACGAGTATATATATATATATATATATATATATATATATATATATATATATATATATATATATATATAGTGGACAAGTGAACTGGTATGAATTTCCAGCTTTTTCGTATATGGAAAAAATGATATAAATGATATATAAAGGATTTACATGAATATACATGACAAATGTATATTCATACAATTCCTTTGCTTTTTCGCGTATAAAAAAATGGTACAAATTATATACTTGAAATATAAATGATATACATACATATAAATGAGGAATGTATATTCATACAACTCTTTTGCTTTTTTAAATATGAAAAAATGGTATAAATGATATACATGAATATACATGACGAATGTATATTCCTACAATTCCTTTGCTTTTTCGTATATGAAGAAAATGGTATAAAAGATAATATTAATTTTAAATATAAATAATTCAAAGCTAATGGCAATATCTCAAACCATACACAAAAATAATTAATTAAACTCCACAACGACCAACATAAATTTCAATGCAAATAAAAAGGACGGAGAGAAAGCACATACCATTATTTATCTCACCCAATCATCCTAAAACTTCATCAAGTCTACATATACACCATGTTTCGACAGTTGTAATGACTCTACCTCGTCTCTATCCCCCTCTCCTTCTTCCCCTCCCTCTCCCCTCTCTCTACCCCTCTCTATCTCTCCTCTATCTCCCCTCTCTATCACCTCCCCATCTCCCTCTCTCTCCTCTCTCCCCCACCTCCCTATGTCCTCCATATCCCCTACTATACCTCTCCCTCCTCCCTCTTCACCATCCCTCTCCACATCATTTCAATCACCCCCATCTCCCTCTTACCCAATTCCTTTCCCCCAACTTATGAACTCAGATCCACATTAAGAACCGTCGAGGACAGTCGTTCACATTACCTTGTCTTCATCGTTGTGAACCCATTCCACCCACCTTGGTCGATAGGATTCATAAAACTCCAGCCCTCCATTATAAAAAAACTCAAATTCCGAAATAAAGTTTCTTTTATCAAGTCGTTAATAAAAATCCAAGTACGAATATATTTGGTCGGACATCCACACGAAAGAACAGACCCCTCTCACTACATATATATTATGTATATATATATATATATATATATATATATATCTCTCTTTTCAGAAACTAGTCAATTATTACCTCTATGGTAAATTCAAAAGATTTAACGGATGACTTTAAAATAAAACTTCCATTATCGTGTAAAACAATAAATATGGATGAGTATCAATTAACTTAAAATATATTAAGAAATTCATGAAAAATATCAGAGTACGTTAATAGTTGGAAAAATAAAATTTGATTTGGTATTTTCCCGAGAAGGGCAAATACTTCCACAATCTGTTCCGCAAACCATTATCAGAAAAACAGGATAATTTTTCTTCAGAAGTGCTATTGCCTAACTCGCAAAAATTCTGTACATGGGTGGGATTCGAACCGTTCACATTGAGGCAGCGAGTAACCGCTTTAATTTCAATTAAACCGTCCCTTAGACCACTCGGCTACGCGAAAGACGCTAGACGACGGTTTAATTGAGATCAAAGCGGTTGCTCGCTGCCTCAGTGTGCACGGTTCGAATCCCACCCACGTACCAAATTTTTGCGAGTTAGGCAATAACATTTCCGAAGAAAATTATCTTGTTTTTCTGTTTCTTGCGGTTTGCTGGATTCATTTCATCATTCTTTCGCGTTCATGTAAGATTTATACATATATATATATATATATATATATATATATATATATATATATATATATATATATATATATATATATATATATATATATATACAGATGGAGAGGGATAGGGAGAGGGAGAGGGAGAGAAGAGAGAGAGAGAGAGAGAGAGAAAAAAAAGTGTGCAGTGGGCAATTTGTCTTCGTTAGCAAATCTGAATTCCGTGTATGTGTTGTCTAGCGTCGGCTCTATCTTCTTCCTATCATAGTAGACCCAATTGTGCATCCTTTGTGAAGTAAACATTGCCATGGTTAAATTCAACCCCTCAAATAATTTGTCTCCGTTGGAAAATCGGAATTCAGTGCATGTGTTGTCTAGCGTTGGCTTTCTCTTCTTCCTATCGCAGTAGACTTAATTGTGCATCGCCTGTGAAGAAAGCATTACCATGCCTGAATTCCACCCCTTAAATAATTGGAAAAGACAAGCTGTGCTCTTTGGGATTCAAGCCAGGAGCTACAGTGCGAAGATCTCCGGTTGTTTGAGTGTCGATCTGATGACGTTGCAGATGATCAAGAAAGAGTTGGATGATTCAAGCTGTGATTACCAGGGTACTACATCGCCTCGAAAATCACACTATAAGCGTTCTGATACGAAACGAATCCCAGAATTTGTCGTTGAGATCCAGGCTATTATTGGTAACGATTCCAACAATACACTTAGCATACTAATTCTAATTCATATATTCACTTTTTTCATGTCACGATGTTAAAATTAAAACAAATCCTTCGCCATAGCTGTTTTTAATAGTGTTTACTACAATTTGTGACCCATGCTTCAAGATGAAATTACCTACACAACATGCACGTTTATAGAATTAAAATACACATTATATTTTATTGATGAACGCTTATCTAAAGCTATGTAGGTTAAAAATCTACCGGCCCTAGCACAAAAGCTTGGATGCAAAAAAGAATTGTATATCCCTTCCATATTCTCCATTCTCCATTAAAAGATTAAACTTGATTGTGTATCCCAACCTAACAACATTCAAATAGCCTTCAATCACCAGGAAATGTTTCCTTTCCAACAAATCCCAAGCAAAGAACAACGTTGCTGGTGTAAATCTATTCCGGTGTAAAGGCACTAACAGTCTTTTATTCTACAGTAGAGAAACGACGAGGTCATTAAATAAGCGCAAATAAATATAGAGATTTTAAGAGAACAAACAATGTATCGAGTTTTTTAATCATATCAAAATCGCTAACCATGTTATAGATTTCTCTTGTGCCAAAATAATTTACAATTGTAACGATGTTAATAAATGAAAGATTATTGAATCATAGTTAATTAAAGAAATTCCGAATTTCAATATCTAACAAGGCCAGTTTAAATGTAGCCCCAGCGAGTTTAACCTAATTCTAAAAGATGTTAATTACCTTAAATTATCCCCCCAAAAGAGGACCGGCTCCTGGGGCCCTCGGGCCAACCAGCGATTGTCATACTGACCTTATATAAATTTCATTATCCGGTCGGGGATCCTCCCTCTATCATGGAAGGATTGGCGACGACTAACTAACCTTAAATTAACGCCCCCAGATTAATGACGGTGGTCAGTTGCTCGATATTGTATGATTTGAGATTCTTTTTTGGTTTTCCTCAGTTTACGTCTGAAGTTGATATGATAAACTACTTATCTTAACTAGTCCTGTATTAATAAAGTATTCCTTTTACTCGTTATTGAATAAAGAGTGTTTATATATAAGTAACAGCCATAATGATTCAGATACAGGTTTCCATCACAAAACTTACAGTAGCTTTGAACTAAAGAATAATGGTAAGTAGTGCAGGATAAATTACAGATATAAAATAAGCATGGTTATAAGTTGTACATGTATATTGTATATGTTAGGATGGATGAAAGTGCAAGTTTCGAGCAAAAGAGCATTTGTATTCCAAAATTATAGTGGTCAAAATGATCAGGACAGATAACACAACATAAGTAGATGAGAAGGTACAGAGATATAAGGTACTCAACAAGTAATTTTCGGTTGTTCCAATATATTAGTACTCGATATGTAAACCTTTACTATCAATTGCGCACTGACGTCTTTTGTCACAGGTGCGCACTAACCGAAGGCATTCTTCTGGTGTTATTTTCCTCAATTCCTCTTGTAATATTTCTCAAAGTTCTTTGATGGTACTTGGGTTTCTCTTCTTCCTTCGCTTTTATAGCGTTTCCGAAGATTCTCGATCGTATTGAGGTCCGGGCTATGACCAGGCCAAACCATGACATTTACTTCCTCCTGATCCAGGGAATTCTTCACTAGCTTTGCCGTGTGGCAGAGTATAGTATACCTTGTTTGGATTGTAATTCATTCTATGTAGGTTAAACTTCTAAAAATACCTGTGTAAGAATTAAGCAACATCAAAATGTAGTATCTAAGGGATATACAAATAATGCTTTGGCCTTCCACAGGCTTAAGATGGGTCACCAGATTAACTGGTTAAAAGCAGATACCATAATGCCTGTAAATGATTTTATTAGCAGAAATATCTTTGAATCGTTCCTAATCTCCAGCACAAAGGAGAGGAATGTAAATTTTAGACTCAGTTTGTTTTCCTTAGATCCAGTCCTTTCTTTCTTCCTCAATTCAAACTTATGAGAGGTCCTTAAAAAGAAATCTGACCTTATAGGGAAAACATTGCTTTGTATAAATACGGTGTCTGTATATTTCATAAACCATTGTGAGTTTAAAAATGTTATTAAGATAACGAAAGTACTAACTACAATCAATCCTTCTTTTTCCCTATGTGGTACAACCAAATATTTACACTTATTCACGTGTTACCTCTCGTGATTTGTACCCTTATATATATATATATATATATATATATATATATATATATATATATATATATATATATAAAGGGTGAGTGGCAACAATAAAAGAAAAATAATAATCATAATTTCCTTAAGAGGTAGAAACTCACAAAACTAAGAATGATAATTAGCGCTTTCGTTTTTATTTATTAAGGTCTCATTCAGGTTATCCCACGTATTTAGAAATGGGAATTTGATCTCTTCTTGTCTTGCTAAATTCAGATAAAAGGCTCGGAATCGCAATTTTATTTTCCTCCATGCAATCTTCGCTTTCACTACTTCTTATAAATAAGAAAGATTTGAATCTGAAGAGAAAATATAAAGGCAAAATATAGATGGAGGATTGGAATAAAAAGAGAGGACACATACACCCCACTAAACTCACACATACACACATTTGCTTTGCACACTATAGAGACACACATACATGCTACATACTCTCACCACACACTAAACACACACATCAAATTATACACCCACCACAAAAAAAACCTATAAGAAAAATACGATTCACACACCCAATCTCTTATCCTCTCACTTCAACACACTACTAGAGAAAATCCCAAACAATGCACTCCACCACACCACATTAGGAATCCGGAGCCACCCATCCCCCAAACCCACACTCAGAAACATACGCACCTCAATAAAACACTACTGTGTGACACACTTCTTCCACAGTACGCCAAGCCGTATCCACCTCTGCTATTACACGCAAGACCCCAACTATCCTCCAGGTAACATCTTCACATCTGCACAAACTACGCAAAAAAACACTTCAGAGCCCCCACTTCCACTCGCATCCAGCAACCAATCCACCATTACCCCACCCCCTTTCGAACAAACCACATACTCATAACACAACATAGAACCCAATATCTGGGTATTAAGAACAACTCCAACACTATTAAATTGGATTTCAACTTGAAAAAACATCCCTTGGGTCATCATGGCAAGGCTCCGGTGCGGCCACACCAAAAAATATACATATACAATCGCGCACTGACCTCACCGATGCCGAAATCTTCTACTATTACCATAATAAGTCAGACCCCGTTCAACGCATCTTTACAACATGTCTGATACAAATAAATCGATTGGTTCGATCTTTTAGAGAACCGCGTCCTAACGGCGGGGTTCGTCGATACGGCTAGCCTACGGTACGGTCACTATCCAGGAAAAATTTAAAGACTAATATAAACACCACATACACACGCATATAAACTACATAAGGACGCAACATATATAATCTCACACAAACACATACACCAGACATAACACTAGAACAACACACATAAACACCACATATACAAACCACAACAAACGCGCTTTACACGCATACACTACCACCAAACACACATACACACGTTGGGGTAACTGTAATATATGTGAATTTGGATTTTCTTCCGTTAGGGGGGGAAGGGTATGGCATTCAAATGGAGGGGAAAAGGAGGTGCCGCTCCCCCTGGGTGAATCGGTGGAAATCAGAATTTTGCCACTACGGAAACCGATATTTTTTTTTATTCACTTTTGAAGGAGTTGTGGGTTGGAGGTGGAAGTGAAGGTGTATGACATTGGAAAATTGGCCAAAAGGAAAGAGAAATTTGTGTGTAGTAAGTGTTCAAAAGTCAATTCGGGATGAAGTGAAGTGAAGAAGAAATAAAAAGCTGAAAGCTGAATGTGCAGTGGTATGTAGAGAAAAAGTGAGAAAGGGGGAAACGTGAATGTGTAGGAGAAGGTATAGGGAAAGTGAAGTTAAGAAGTGTAAGAAAGGAAATGGATGTTTTAAAACAGAACCCTTTCAAAATGTTTCTACAGTGCTGCTTGAAATGCCGCAATTTATTTTATTGGTAAATGTCTTATTTAATTTCTTTTATAACTCACTACACCACAAACACTTCATCTCTCTTCAAATAATAATAAATTGTCACAAGGAAATTTAGCGTTAAATGTGACATGATTAATTGTGCCTACTCTAATTGGTATGAGAGAAAGCAGGGAAAAGATTATGTAATTCTCTCCACACCATCTTCTTTCCCCTAATTTGCGGGGGTGGAGTAGCGGAACAATTGCTAAACATGTTAATAAAAGAGAAAACTGACAAATTTTAACAGAAGAGCTCAAATAATGTGAATTCTTAAGATTTAGCCATTAGCTATCGCTAAATTTGTTCAAATAATGACTCCTCACTTATTATCCTTTTGATCTGTACAATACAATCGCTATTTCCGACTTCAGTTGCAAGCTCGTTTCAATATTTCACTAGCTTGAAAGTAAAGAAGTTCCTATTAACATAGCTCAAACCCGTGCTAACAACAATTTCGAGTCATGACTAAGAGTTGTACTTCACTCAGTGTGAGTAACTCCCTTGATCAATATTCTCTGAAGATTCCAGAATCTTACATATATCTATCAGTTGATTGAGAGTCTCTCTCTCTCTCTCTCGCTAGCGTTAAAAGATCCAGCTCTCTCAGCCGATTCGGATAGTTCATATTCCGAATCGATGATATCCGTTTGCTATTCCTGGTTTACATCCTTCAAAACAATTATTGCATATTCAAAATATGGACTATTCAATGAGTTATACAGTATTAACACAACCTCCTTATTCAAAAAGCTGGATTGTCTGCACCCAGCAAATTCGTTGTCTTTCGTAAACATGATTAATTGTTGAGAGTTTGTTACTGATTCTTCCTAAACCAAGCTAGTAATCGTTAAGAAGTCTGAAGCATGATGTCCCATCACAACACTCTGTCCTCTGTCCGACACCAAATTCTCTATCCATTTTGCGACGTCATCTCTACGCCACAATAAGCGTAAATTTTGCTCTGATTTTCCGATGGATACTTTATCGAGGTCTGTGATAGAACGAGTTCAGAGCTGCATTCATTTCAACTTCTATCACATTTTATCTAAAACCATGAGGCTACCTACGTGCATCTTCGATTCGAGGCTTGGAGTCTTATCAACAGCTACCGGACGCCAATGTTTAAACAAGGAGGTTATCGTCCCCCCCGTTCGCCCCCATACGCCGACCTCGCCAGATCGAGTTAGGCTTATGGACAGATAAGGCATTTTTCTCCGGCCCAGCTGTGCGTTCCCTCCAAGCTTTCACTCCATTCTCCCCCACGCCAAGGAGATGTCCTGGCTATTTATATGGAAACTTTACCACTAAGATCAGATTGGAGATCCAGATTTTAGTCGCGAAACATCACCACGACCCTCTCTCCCTTTGTGCGCCAAGGGACCTCGACCTCGAGATTCACCATCACTTGTCCAGAAGGAGGACAATATTCCTTTAGTGCCAAAGGTTCGAGCCTTTAGTGACGCCAAGTCCCCAAGGCATCCCCCCCCTGTTGTTCAAGGAGAACAACATTAGAACAGCCATTGTTCGTTTTGAGCCCTTCGCCAAGAAACGGTTCTCACCCCCCCCTGTTGTTCAAGGAGAACAACATTAGAACAGCCATTGTTCTTGAGCCCGTAGACAAGAGACGGTTCTCACCCCCCCCTTTGTTCAGAAGAGAACAACCTAGAACAGCCATTGTTCGTTTTGAGCCCTTCGCCAAGAAACGGTTCTCATCCCCCCCTGTTGTTCAAGGAGAACAACATTAGAACAGCCATTGTTCGTTTTGAGCCCTTCGCCAAGAAACGGTTCTCACCCCCCCTGTTGTTCAAAGGAGAACAACATTAGAACAGCCATTGTTCTTGAGCCCGTAGACAAGAGACGGTTCTCATCCCCCCTTTGTTCAGAAGAGAACAAAGTAGAACAGCCATTGTTCGTCGAGCCGTTCGTCGAGTAACGGTTCTCCTTTCCAAGACGCCTCGTCAGGATCCTTTTATCCCCCCCCTTCGGCTGGAATTCGCCAGCGGACCGAATATTCCTTCAAGTACCTTCCACTGCACCCTAATGAAGTTACGTAAGCCAAGCGTTACCTTTTGAGTATTGATCCCTTATTTGTCAATTCTATCCTGTGCTTTAAATGGTTTATCGAACCATCATATCTCTTTAACTCCATATTTGTTTTACCTTTTTTTGATCCCTTAAATCCTTGGATTAGCCCGAGTCTCCACGACCCTTTCCATTCTGTTTGTCAATATTTTCCGTTTTTGTGTTTTGTTTATAGTTATTATTAATAAAACTCTATTTTATTAATGATAGCAATATTATTATCCTTGAGCTCAGTTCCACTTCTTAAGCATTTTGAAGATACATAATACCGGCCGCCAGACAGTAAAACGCACTCTAAAGATAATTAAGGAAGTTCCCTCAACGAATAGTGTAATATATGGTATCGTCGGGAGTCATTCTACGACAAGGTCCTTTTGGAAGTCGGGTTAAGGTATGAGTGTGGCATTCGAATGAGTCTAGTGGAGACTTAACTTTAACTATTTGAGCGAGGGTATGAGTGGAGATATTGGAGACTGGACTAAGAACTGGTTATTTGGGAGGCGGCAGAGGGTTGTGATCAACCGTCAAACCTCACTGATTGTTATCTTTGAAGGATAAAATCCATCGTGCTCCGTGTTAGGCCCTTTGTTATTCATTGTATATATCAAAGATATAGACAATGGATTATTTAGCCGAATAGCCAACTGAACCGGATAGGGAAGTAGTCGAACATATGTCAGATGTATAAAACATAGAAAAGTGTACTATAAAACACAGCATATATGCTGACGGCCGGTTGTAAAATTCTTTAAAAGAGCAGGGTATAAAGTTTACCGACGTGGAGAAAGACTTTGGTTGCTGATTAGCAGCGATTTAAGCTTCGCCAGAGAGTGTTTTGAGGCAGAGACAAGAGCTCAGCGACTGTTAGGTTACATTAAGAACAGTTCCGCTATCGGAAAAAGGATAATGTACTGCCCTTATACAACCTTTTGGGGTGAAAACTGGGGTGCTAGAGACAGAGACTGTGCGGTCAACTGATGGTAGTGTTCATACTTCTTCGAGACTTTGAGAATACTGATAACCAGAAGTTGTTTTACCTTTAGCCAGAATAAAACTAGGAATCACTGTTGGAAGCTTTATTTTCCGCGATTCAGGACTACTTCAGTAGGCAACTTCTTAACATATATAATACACAAGATAGAGGGAGACAAATAGACTAGTAGACACCGATGAGATATACCTACATGAGGTCTCTGAAGCCATGTGTGTCTGTACAATTCCTTCCCGATCGACACCGGATGAGGTCAAATGCCTAAGCTTTTAGCCAGGTTTTAATTGAAGTTTAATTGAAGTTCGTCCTCTATTTTGGGGTTGGGATGGAATTGTTATTTGCGTTGTTTTAATTCCTTCGACGTTTTAAGTGAATCCAATTGAATAAACATGCAACAAAGATTTCCCCCTCCCACACACTTCTGCCTTACCCCTCTATCTATCCATTCATATATCTATTCATCTATCCATTTATGCGCAGCTGGCTGTCAACTCGCTGCCTCCTGCATTCTCTTTTCATGTATCTCTTTCCCGTTATGCCTCCATTTTGCTTATCTTTAGCTCCTATTCGTCCCTGTTTCTATTATTTTTTTTATCTTTTGTTGCATTTAGGTATTTTTATTAGAGTTCTTGATTTTTGTCCGGAATTTCTCCTGATTTTTTCTTGATTTTTGTCCCGAAATTTTCCCGATTTTCCACCAGGAATCTTGAAATCCGTGTGGTTGTTTCGATTTCCTGTTTTATCTCCTCCTCATTAAAATCTTTCTTATTTCTTCCGTCCCGTCGATTCGTCTTCCTTTTTCTATCTCCATCTCATTTTTCTATCTTCATCGGCCCCCATATAGTGTCTATTAGTTCTAGTTAAACAACAGGGTGATTCAAGAGTCTTTTCTAGGCCTACAAATAAACAAATATAAATCCAAGTTTAGAACTAATTCTCATTAATTGTAAGAAGATTTTCACATCACTCCGTACTGTGTTTCTGCGTGGGTAAAGATGCCCTCGTTGATTTTCGCCTGAAGTTGTCATGAGTAAAGGTGGATTTCGGGCCTGAATTTCTGAGTGCTTTCCTTGTTGAGGTGCTTTTATTACCCAAGACCAGGTGACCCTGCCTTTTGTTGAGGAACAAAGGTTGTGTCCCATCCATTGCATAGGAATCAGAGTAGTTTACTGCGATTATGCAACTTCCAGCCACTTTGACTTCCACTAATTCACCATTTCTTTTCATACTTCTCTTAAAAAAATATGGGCGGAAATGCCCTCGTTGATTTTTGCTATATTTTTTTAATTATGCCAATAAAAAGGCTTCCTCACATTTCCCACTTTTGCTTGTGTTCCGAGGTCCTTTTTAAGGTAGGACTTAATGAACTTTTAGGGCGCTCTTTTATCTCGCATCTCTGGAGAGAACGACAGAAGGAAGAACTTCATGAGCACAACATTAGAAGGAGCCTCATTTAATGTTAGTGGAATAAGTTGAGCCGAGGAGGAGAGGAGATGAATAGAGTGCCAGTCCCGGCAGATTTAGGAGATATCTACTTTCTTAATTTTTTCGTGCTTCGAGTAGCCTCCTCGTTCGCCTACTCTGTAGCTTCGACGCATTATTACTTCCTTTAACTTCACCGTTTCCTTCTCAACTTCATTTTTCTCTGAAAAGAATTTCGTAAATTGTAAGAAAATGGAATAATGGACTATTATAGTAGTGAAACGAGCGTATGACGCTAAATTCAATCGATTGAATCGAGGTCTTAAGAGAGTATGCTAAATCAAGATTGGCCCGCAGGAAAAGGAAAAATTATAATTCCAAATGGCGTCGCCTATTAACCCACGCTTTGTTAAGTAAAAAGAGAAATTACTTGGAATCAGTTTTTATTTTTCTTGCAGGTTGTGAAAGTATATTGTCTAAAATGGACTGATCCCCTCTTTCTCTTCCTGCGTGGAGTTAATATTGGTACTTTTGAGTATCTGCGTTTTAGAATCTGTTCCTGGCGATTCGTGCTCTGCTCTACCGACCCCATCAGCATTTAGGATTTAATAGACTTCACTCTATCTATCATTTTCCTGTCAGATTAGATCCAAAGTAGACGCGAAAGAGGGCGTTAAGCCGATTTTAGTCAACCTATTTTCTTAACGAAATTCTTTTTCAAAGCTTTCTAGCGCAGATGCCTTCGTTAGTTTTTGCTTCTCATTTAATCAAATAATATTAGTGTAGCCGTGGATCAATAGGAAGTGCATGGTATGAGGTGGATGTGTAGTTGATGTGAGTTCAATCGAAGGGAACTGACCGACTTCAAGCAGAATGGATCAATGTACGTATGTGTGTAGATGCATGTACGTGCGTGTCTAAAGGTATACGGGCACGCGTATGTACGCATGCATGTGTACATATGTATGTATGCGCGTATATACGTGTCTTTACACGGCTGCGTGACTGTGCGTATGTTTGTTTAAGTGCGCTATACAATTGTTTATTTAAGTTTGCATGCGTATGTGCGTTTGTTTTAGTTTGTGTTTGTATTTTAAGTGGGAGTGTGTATAAGAATGTAAGTGTGCATACATATGTACGTACTTAAGTCCGTGTTTATTTAAGTGTATATGCATACGTGGAGGTGTTTGTAAATGCGTTTGCTTGCGTAAAAGTATGTGTGTATGTGGAGTAGTGTTTGAAGAAGAGGCGAGAGAGGAGGGATGAAAGAGAAGTAACACCTCTCGAGAGCTGGCGAGCGTCGGAGTGGTGGCGGAGATGGTTGCGGTGTGTGGTTTCTGCCTGGTGGCGCCCTGGGGTGAAGGCAGCTTTTGTCAACTCCTCTCGCGCTTCTTTTGTCTCGGAAACTTTGTCTCTGGATGGGTTTCCTATTTGGCTCGATCTCCGAGATCGAACCTTCAAAGAAGCGGGGGATTGCAAGAAAGGGGGTGTAGTAATAGTGGGTGAGGGTACTGGGAGATTCACATAGGGAGTAGTAATAGAGGGAAGGTTGTTGGGAGTGGCGAAGGGAGATTAGTAAAAGAAGGAAGAGTGTTGGGGGAGCCGGATGGATACCGTAGAAATGTTAGGGTGATATGAGAGGGAAAAAGGGTGAGTTAAAAGGGAGCTGGTAGAGCTAAAGTAGGCGTAAATAGTAATAGGGTGCTGTTAGAGACGGAGAGGATGTACTAAAATGGGACAGAGTATGGGAGAGGCAGGTGTAGTAAGAGAAGTAAAATGGTGTGCCAAGTAAGAGAATGCAAAAAAGAAGTAAAGAGTGCTGGGAGATGATGGTGAAAGAGGAAGCTGGAGGGGGAAAGGGGTTTTGGGTGCAAAGGCAAACTCTATTCCTGGTCGAGGCATCAATAGGAGAGGAAGAGTCAAGGCTTTGATGTTGGTTATCTATTCTGTGGTTGTCGATGTATGAATATACCATGTGGTGATAGCTGCGCGTCGTAGACGTCTAAATGTTGCTTATTTCCGTGAAATGGGCAAAAATGCGAAGCTGGGATTTAGCTATGTGGAGTAATAATACCATGAATGCATTTATGTCCCTAGATCGATGCAGCAGCTTCTTCAGGGGATACTACCATAAGAACATAAGAAAAGAAGGATTCTCCAAAAAGGTAATCAATAGCCTATACGAAGTAGCTCCTGTTTCCATCACCCAGTTCAGTCCAACCTGGCATCCCTCATCCATAAATATATCCAGTCTATTCTGGAAACTCCCCAGGAAGGACGCTTCTATCACATGACTAGTGAGTCTACTCCATTCACCTACCACTAAATTTATATGCCAATTTCTACCAATCTCTTAAACCTAAACCTGTCCAGCTTTGTTACGCGTCTTATTCTCTTCACTAAAAATAAGAACCTTAACTTACAATATTGTAATTCTCATCTCTATCGACAGCATCACGATTTCCCCCTAGTAAAACCCGGTTGAGATTTCTAAGTGATTCCTAGGTGATTCCTAAGTGATTCCTAATAGATTTCACTATTATATATTCTATAATTTTACCAACAACTGATTTTTAAACTCACTGGTCGGTAATTGTATCAAATTTGTCTATCATTTTTCTTAAATATAGGTATTACATTAGCTTTCTTGTATGCTGTTGGTACAATGCTAGTCTCTAACGATGTTCGAAATAGGTATGCTATGGGCTCACTTAACACATCTTTACATTCCTTCAAAATCCTAGGAAAAACCTCACCTTCGCCAGCTGTTTTACTACATTCAATTTAATTTCATTCTTTTGAGACTATCTCCTTTGTAATGAAAATATCCTTTAATTTTTCCCCCTTAATGCCTTTGAAATTCCAGGTCGCCTCCGATGCAATGAAAATATCATCGAGTGTAAATACTGAAAGAAAAACTTATTTAACATCCTAGCCATTGCGTCATTATCACTCACTATCTCTCCATCTATAGCTTTAAGTGGTCCTATTTTATCTTTCGTCTTAGTTCTGTATAATTGAAAGAAATATTTGGGATCTTCCTTTGCCTTATTTGCCACTTTAATTTCATAACTTCTCTTTGCTACCCCAATACTTATTATATCTAGGCCTTAATTGACTCTCACCATTATGTTATTTTCCTATAAATGCCCCTTTTACTGCCGATATAATACTTAACCTTATCTGACATCCATTTATAGTCGACATCCTTGCCTCTAATCTTCCTATTTGGAATGTTCATATTCTGTCCAGCAATTAACTGCTTAATCATTGTATTATATTCCTAATCAACACCATTCCTCACTACCTGAGGATATCATTGCCCTCAAGTGCTTTCATTGACATCACATTTCCTCGCTCGTTAGTCTCCGAAACCCGTCTCCGGGTACCTCCACAGACCATATAATCTGCTTTTCTGAAAATGTGAGATTTTAACCCATTTAAAATTCTACGGTTAACTCCCTTCAATTTTAACTTAAATATAATTTCATAATGATCGCTATTTCCCAAGCTCCTCCCAATCACTATATCACTAATACCTTCTTCCCTATCCGTTAGAACTAAATCTAATACATTCCAACCCTTAGTGTGCCCGTTTATACCCTGTCTAAGAAATTATCCTTTACCATAGTTAAAAATTCCTTAGCCTCCTGATCACCTACACGAGCTTCCTATTATATATTTCTGTAGATTAAAATTACCCATTATATATACATGTTTACTTCTACATGCACGTTGTATCTCATACCACAAAGGACACAAACCTTACTAAGATTTGGTGGTTATATAATAATCCTATGACAAGTGAATCCTTTCCCTCCTTAACATCTAGTGTAGTTTTCGCTACACTGGAGATTATCTCATATATAAATTATCCTCTTTTCTCTTCTCATCCTATTCCCTTTTCTATGAAACATATTATGACCATCAATCAAGACCTCAGGTCCGTTGTTCCTATCAGACAAATCAATCCATAACTTTGTTATGGCAACAACATCAAAATTCTTAACGCTCACTCGCCCTTTTAACAAATCCATATTATTCCTTACGCTCCTACTATTTGTGTGGTATATTTTCAATGTATCGTTCTTATGATATTATTATCACTACACTCTACCTTCCCACTCCTCTGCTTATTTACCAGCTTGTTGGTCTCCAAATTCATCTGAATGCCCCTACCCCTACCTGTCTCATCTTATCGACCTTGTGATTAATTACCCCTGGCATTTGTGATGCTACTATTAGTGATACTCTTGTGATACTTTTACTATTGTTTCGTTCCATCAGGGGCGTTTTGGAAAGAAAGAGGAAAAAGAGAAGAAAGATTAAGGATGAATTCTCCTCTCATTTTTTTTCGTTCTAACATACAGTGGGCCACAAAAGTTTACAACACACTGTTAGAAATGAAAATTTACATACTTTTAATTAACGCAAGTTAATGAAATTTACAACTCACGTGGAATTTTATAAAAATAAATACACTGTAACAATCATAGTGCAAAATGGTGAACAGGAAAATCTTTATAAGGACAATAGTGAAATGTGACAACGCAAAAGTTTACAACACATTCATATAAATACATGTCAAAATGTCTCATTAAAAACTAATCCTCATTTGTTCCAGAATTTCTATAATATTCTAAAATAAGTGCGAGGTTTCTTTCTTAATCGTTTAAGGTTACTAAGTCATTCCTTACAATATAGTCGTACCGTCATCTTCTTCGTGGGAAAAAACAAACAAATCAGTCGAGATCTTCGTGAACGCATTGTAGCCCTTCCTAAGAGCGGCTTGGGTACAGAAAGATCTCTTTACAGTTTACAGTACCTCTAAATTCAGTTAATACCATAATAGGTCACTGGAAGTCTCGTAATTCAATTGATTCTTTGGATGATTCATGTCACCCTCGGATGTTAACAGAACGTGCATCTCAAAACTTTGCAAGAATAGAATGTGATAAACCACAAACTACTCTAAGAGAGCTGCATGGAGAACTGGAAACAAGTGGAGTTGAAGTTAGCAAGGATACAATAGGTAGAACACTGCATCTTATGATGTTTTTTCTTCTATTCCAAGAAAGATCCCACTCCTTAAGAAAACTCACTGTAAAGCTCGCTTGGCGTTTGAAAATGAGCATTTAAATAAACCGGCAACGTTCCGGCGACAAATCATTTGGTCAGATGAAACGAAAATAGAAATTTTCGGTCGAGATTCAATCAGCAGAGTTTGGCAAAAAAGTGTGCAGCTTACGCGGCAAAGAATACGATCCCAGCAGTCAAATTAGGAGATGGATCAATCATGACTGGGGTTGTTTTTGCTCATCAAGGATTGGAAGAATGGATGCAGTGGAAGGAAGAATGAACGGCGAAATGTATAGGGGAATTTATGAACGTGAAACTAAGATGTACAGGGGAATTTCTGAACTTGAAACTAAAATTGCCTACAACAAAACAAACCAAGAATTGGCTGAGTACAGGTAGAATTAATGTTTTGGAATGGCCAAGTAAATCTTCTGACTTGAATCCCATCGAAAATATGTGGAGGGAATTGAAACACAGTGCCCCGGAACCGAGATCCGGGTAACTTATCTGATTTGAAGAAAATATGTTGAAGGAATTGAACAATCAACCTAAGGACATGTAGAAAGATCGTATTAGACTAATCAAAGCATCTGCAAGCTGTAATTGAACACGAGGGTTATGCAACCAAGTACTAAATCATGTTTACATAAATGTGTTGCAATCTTTTGCATTGTAAAATTTCGCTATTGTTCTTTTAAAGTTTTTCCTGTTGATCGTTTTGCTTTACTGATCATAACATTATATTCCTTACATATAGTTCCACGTGCGTTGAAAATTTCATTAACCTGTGCTAACCTAAAGTAAATAAATTTGTATTTCTAAAAGTGAGTGGTAAACATTTGCTGCCCACTGTATGTGTGTTTCTGTATGTGTGTTCAAATTAGTAAAGTTATATATATATATATATATATATATATATATATATATATATATATATATATATATATATGAATTTATTAAACCACATAGAAAGAGAAAACGGAATAATTTTTCCTTGCAGTACTATTTTTATTACCTTTTTTCGAAAAACCCGTGCAGGGAAGCGATTCGAACCAGGCACACTGAGGCAGCGAGCACCGCTTTGATCGCAGGTAAAAGTATGCCTTTAGTACACTGTGATCAAAGCGGTGCTCGCTGTTTCAGTGGGCCTGGTTCGAATCTCTTCCCTCCACGGATTTTTTTCGAAAAAGGGTAATAAAATTATTACTGCAAGGAAAACTATTCCGTTTTCTCTTTCGATGTGGTTTAATGGATTCATTAATGGATTCATTTTCATCATTCTCTCGCGCCACTTTGAGATATATATATATATATATATATATATATATATATATATCCAAGTGGGACATTATATTCTTTAGTTGCTCTGATATTGCAATAAGAAATGCGACGAAAGGTTAGAAGAGAAGTAAAATGCATTACAGTCTCGTGTTTATTTCTTACAAAAATGATAATTAAGAGACGAGATTACGAGGCGAAAAAGAGAGTTCGTAAATTTGAAAGGGAATGTAAGAAAAGAGATTAAAATTAAAGCTGATATAAGTTTTATTCAATAATGATAATTTTTGATAATAATAATTATAATAATAATGATAATAATCATACTAATACTAATAATAATAATGCGGTTTAAAGGAGTGTAACAGATAGAAACAATCAATGCCTCCAAACATTAAACAGTAGAGCTAACCAAAGCGATAACCAACGAGGGTAACTAGGTCGGAGTGTTTGATAGAACGAGATTCTTAAAAAAAGGATGAAAATGAAGGAAGTTAAAATTAGGGCAATGGATACACCGAGAGGAATGGAGAAGGGAAACTCCTTGGTACGCTTGGAATGGGAGGCCGCGCAATTCTCCAGAAGAGGCAATTTTTTTTATTTTAAATCGAAAACCGACGAGGGAATCTCTGTCTGATAGTTTCCAAATAGAGATCTATAAAGTCAGCGTTGAAGATGAAGGAATTAAAAATGTTTGGAAGATATATATATATATATATATATATATATATATATATATCAGCGAATCTTCATGTGAGCATTGGGTAGAGTAGGGCACGCAACTCTCCCGATATCATCTAGTCCATGCTGCATCTGTGACACCCTTGCGGGGAAACACCAGCACTGGAGACACAAAAAAGGTGTACCACTCTTCCAGGTTTTGGGCGTAGCAGGTTCCTTACACCATCCACCCAAACAATAAAAACAAAACGATATTTTTATCGCAAGTGAAGTAGTGTGTGGAAGTATTGAAGTGAATCTGACCCTCTTCGAGAACTGACTCTTCCTCATGACGTGCAAATAAAATGTGGTCAAACTAACTGACAAAGCCATTTGAATAATTCCTTCTAGGGACTTATTATAAAATAGTAAAAATAAATGCATGAGGGTAAATAATTTTTTTTGGGGGGGGGAAGAATTTTGTACAATTAATGATTAATTGTTACAGCCAAAGTCACCCTAAATTCGGTTCTGGCATCGAACGAAACACAAAGATGGAGGATATGAGTGGAAACGGATTGAACGCTGGAGAGGTACAAAAATATAAATAATTTAAGATACAATGGCGTGGCAAAGCCAAGTTTCTATACTGTTTCGTGATCAGAAGCGGTACCAACGGAACTACAACTCCCATAATTGGACGTAGGAAGAGGGCGGGTAGTATGTGAAAATTCTCTCATGTCTGTATTGAATGATTGCGACTATAAGCTAGGACAGAAGGTGACGCTGGGTGACGACCGTACAGTCGAGTATGATTTTGTTTTGATTATAGTGCCCATTGGCAACTGACTCCAGGAGAATAGGTCGTCGCATTCAATTTAACATAATACTAGGCTACATTAAAAAAAAAACGAAACGAAAAGGTTTACCAAAACACTAAACAAAACAAACAAACAAACAAAGTAAAACCAAAGCCAACAATCTCACAAAAGAGCAAAAATAAAAGGAAGCACGCTCCGGGATCGGGGTGAGACCCGCCTTCCCCTCGCGTCGGAGCAACGCGCCCGAGAATAAGTCTTTGTGGTTAGGCCGTGGAAGATTGTTGTTAGGAAAAAGGGTGGAACCTCATGGCCTGGACGATGACAGCAAAAAATCTTTTTTCGAATATGTCTTGAGTCTGGCATTATCCCCCGGTGACAAAATCAGTGATCACAACGAGTGAAGATGAGACCGAAGTTAGAAGCAGAGAGGTAAAATCTTTTTTGGAAAAGGGAAAACATGCGTGGTTCGAATGCCGTGGTGTGTATTCTTTTGGGGCTGAATGTAGATCTCTTGACCATCTAAGCCAAAGTACCACTTTATATTAATAAGTCGTGCAGTGAAATTAACTGTAGTCGAAGATAGTTTCCACTTAGAAAACTGAAGGAAACTTCGGCACCAAAGGAAAAGGACTGCGACAATGCGAATAAACCACTAAGTCCATCAGCATAGCCCATTAGCTATGGTGCACCTCAAAGCAGTTCAATGATATCTGGTGTAGTGACCGGCTGGGATCATAAAGTGCAGCGATGTGTTATTTTATATCATAAAATGGAGAGGAAAAATGTCCCCAAGCTCTCTTCCATGGACAAGGGGGCGTCAACTCTCCCTCTAATTTCTTCAAGAGAGAGAGAGAGAGAGGGAGAGAGAGAGAGCTAGGTATTCTCAAGTCCAACTTGACTCCTTTGAGGGTTACGAGAAGCTGAATTCGGTGAAGTCTTCCCTAATTCGAAAAGAGTTGGGGTGAAAGGAGTGTGTGTGAGAGAGAGGGGAGCTTTTGATGTTCTCGTCAGGAAATTTAATAATATTCTTTAATACGACTTGTGTTCGAGGCCCATCAAACGTTAGTTTGAGCAGAACGAGAGAAGAAAGAGGAAGCAAGAGCTTGAACGCCGTCTTTGAAACCACATAGGTGTCTTCCTTGCCTTTGTTGACAGGTATCTTCTTTTCTTCCTTCTTTACTTTTATACATCTTCTCATTTGACTTACTCTCGATTACGGTCAGATTTACTATCACACCACAATGCCCTCGTTTTTTTTGCACAGCGATAATGGCACTTGTAAAGACTCGGGTTTAGAGGGTTAGAGACCAATCCTGGGTAGGCGACTAGAATGCATCTGACCATAGACACAGATGGGTAGGGAGAGGGTTGTGGTGCCATGTCCTTACCCATGATTCCGAATAGTGCAAAACATTCCCCCTTAAGTTGTATGCAGTGCCACAACCTCCACTATGAATAACCACTGCTGCCACATTCACCAATTTGAGTAGACTATGGTGCCATATCCGCTATTGAGTAGCCTGTGATTCTATATCCTTTTTTGATTATTCGAAAGTGCCATATCCTCATATAAGTGGCATAGGATGCCATATTCATCTTTAATTAGCCTGAGGTATCATATTGTCCTTTGATAACCCTGTGTTTCTACATCCTCGGCTAAGTAGCATTCTACATCCTCTTATGGGGGGCACATGATAACATATCCAGCTTTGAGTATTCTGCGGTACCATGTGATCATTTGATTAGCCGGTTGTGTCATATCTTCCTTTGATCAGATGGTTGGGCAACATCTTCCTTTGAGAACGTATGATGCCATAAGCTCGTTTGGGTAACATGTGATGCTATATCCTCATATGAGTAACACGTGAGGTTATATCATTATATGAGTATTCTGTGCCATATCCTTTATTAAGTATTTTGTGATGTCATATAATATTTTGAGTAACACGTGATGCATTACCTCCTATGAGAGGTATGTGCTGCCACATCCTTCTGTGAGCAGACTGTGAGGCTATACCACCTAGCAGAGAAATGTGACGCCACATCCTAATTCTTTGAGTAGCCTGTGATGTTATACGTCCTGTGAGAGGAATGTGATGCCACATCCTACTTCTTTGATTAGCCTGTGATGTTATACCTCCTATGAGAGAAATGTGATGCTACATCCTAGTCATTTGAGTATCCTGTGATGCTATACCTACTATGAGAGGAATGTGATCCACATACAAATTATTTGAGTAGCCTGTGATAATATACCTCCTATGAAAGGCATGTGATACCACATCCTAATTCTTTGAGTAGCCTGTGATTCTACACCTCCTATGAGAGGAATGTGATGCCACATACAATTTCTTTAACTAGCCTCTGATGATATACCTTCTATGAGAGGAATGTGATGCCACATCCTAATTCTCTAAGTAGCCTGTGATAATATACCTCCTATGAAAGGCATGTGATACCACATCCTAATTCTTTGAGTAGCCTGTGATGCTATATCTCCTATGGGAGGAATTTGCGTCACCTCACAATTCTTTGAATAGCCTATGATGCTATACCTCCTATGAGAGGAATCTCATGCCACATCCTAATTTATGAGTAGCCTATGATGCTATACCTCCTATGAGAGGAATGTGATGTCATATTCTAATTCTTTCAGTATTCTCTGATGGTACGAATAAGCTGCCACATCCTAATTCTTTGAGTAACCTGTGATTCAATACCTCTTATGAGAGGAATGTTATTCCATATCCTAATAATTTAAGTAGCCTGTGATGCATTACCTCCTATGAGAGGCATGTGATGCCACATCCTTCTTTGAGCAGCCTGTGGTTTTATACCTCCTATGAAAGGCATGTGATGCCACATCCTTCTTTGAGCAGTCTGTAATGTTCTACCTCCTATTAGATGAATGTGTTGGTATAGCTGTTGGTGTTAGTTACCAATTTATTGTGTTACCCAATTTATATGAAGGAGAATTAAGTATCTGACTCCAAATATGATTTTTTTCACTGTCTTCTTATTTTGGCTTGGCTTACAGAAGTTTTTAGGGTAATCGAGGTAAAGAAGGACGTTGCCAAATTATACTTTATTCTAATATTGGCCTATTATCGGAGCAAGCAGCACGTAACGAATTTATTTTGCAATGACTAGCAGTCTATATATATATATATATATATATATATATATATATATATTCAACCCGATGTATTAGATTCTAAAGCGGCAAGACTTGGTGAATTTAATTGGAAACGTGTGAACTAGATAATCTTAATGAGAGTAATCTAATACTCTTAATAACACAATAATCATTCTAACTGAGCTGGTCCAACTATATATATATGCTTATTTTCTGGAGGTCATGTCCTAGAATCGTCCGTGGGATAAGCTTCATTTGCCGAGTTCATTGTTCTCCACCCCTAAGGAGAGCTACCGAAAGCTGGGTATGTCGAATTACTTACATCCACCAAGTTTTATATATAACAGGATACGCTTGTCGCAGCTTTGTGATAAATTTTTGGGGGGTTAACGGGTGTATTTACCCAAGTGCTTCGTAGACCTCTTTTGATAAATATATTATGCGACGGAATTTGTTTGTTTATGCTTTCTCTTATTGACACAGGTGTCTTTGACCTTTCGCGCATTCGTAATTTCGTGTGTCCCGTGCGCACTTCCAACGGCCGCTTGCCTTCTATATATATACATTAAAAAATATATTTACATTTCTTACTTGTGTATTCAAATTTATATTTGAATATTATTCTATACATTCTCATTTCCTTTTTCCAATTTTAGACATATTATTTTATATGTCTGGAGTATGCCTGGATTTAATAAAATACCGCGCGTCCATTTTGTGGAGGTTTTTGCTGGGCCTATTGAATCCTGCAATTTGGTGCCAGTAGCCTTCCTTTTACATAATTCAATCACTATAGTGCTCCCCTGCCAGTAATGTAGTTAGTGAGAAAATAGCGTGAGAACGTCCGTCTTGCCGTTCCTCTTTCCCGTTCAAGTTGTGGTGTCCCGTTGACTTCTTGTGGCGTCGTTTTCTTCCGTGCCATGCACTCTACGAGGTGAAGTGCACCTAGTCCTCTTCTTGTTTTCTGCCTGAGTCCATGGGGGTTGCTGATCGCCCGGAACGTTACCATTATGTGAAGGGGGGTAATCTCGCCGGTTTTAATCTGTTCACTGAGACAGTGTCTCTTCTTCCTTCCGTCAGGGAATTCCAAAGTGCAAACCTTAATGCCGCGCTCAATTAGCGGGAAAGGGCCTGTATATGGCGCTTCTAGCGGTTTGCGCACGTTGCCTATTCGGACCCACACATGAGTTGCTTCACAAAGATTTAAGGGCACGAAAGGCTTGGGCACCAAGTGCAGCTGCCTTATGGATGTCTGCACGAAGTCGACTTATGCCATAGTTGATGCCGGTTCTTTATTAAATTTGGGGTTGGTCTTCGATGAAGATAAGGAAACTACAGGGTTTAAACACAAGAGCGTGGTTTCTGTGAGTGTCGTAAAAGGTGAAAATCCCGAGTCATTTGACAAAGAGTGAGTGCCTAAAAGAACAATTGGGAGTGCCTTGTCGAGGGGCCATTATGGAGCACTTCAGGTTCATGTGTGCACTTTCCACCATCCCGTATGTGAACGGGTGGTACGCCGTGGTGTGTGACAATGAAAACCAACGAGGGCAGACTTCCTTGAATAGTTCTCATTTGAATTGGGCGCCTCTGTCAGTTACTACATAAAGCGGGACTCCAAGTCTGGAAATCTACCCGTCTAGGAAAGCTTACTCAATTGTTGCGGCACTTATGTCTGAGCGACGATCTATCTCGTTGCTCGGTCGATGCATGATAGTAAATACCGATTGTGTGAGGGTAGGATTGTCCAGGCAGTGTACGCAGTGCGAGTGGTCCAACTATTTCGATATGCACAGTTTCAAACCTTGATAATGGAATATTAATGGGCAGGATCAGTAAGTTCGTATGGCGATTAATCTTAGAAGATTGATTGGGAGGCACTCTCTCGTCCAGGATCTAATATCCCTGTCCATATTGTGCTAGAAATATCTAAATTTGATGAGACGAAGTGAAGCTTTGATTCCAGGGTATGACAGATTATGTAATAGATTGAAGATAGTTCTTCTGCATGCTAAAGGGACGAACGGTCGTGGATATGTTGTTGTTCCCTCACACCAAAGCTGAACTTCCTCGGGAAAAGGGCAAGACTTAGGCGCGAGCGAAATTCCTTCGTTTCTTCGTCATTCTTCTGTGCTGCTGCCAAAGCTTGGAGGTCAAGATAGTCAATTTGGACTGACTTGACGTTCCCTGAAAGGCAGTCAGCGACTACGTTGTCCTGATCACGCACATAAGCGATATCATTGACGTACTCTAAAATGGCTGTCCAATAGCGTTGTTGACCTGTCTGTTTTAGCACTTAATGGCGATGCAAAAGCTGATACTAAAGGCTTGTGATTAGTGCGCAAGGTAACGATTGGATGACAGCAAGATACGCCTCTAGGAGTTCTCTGTCGTAGGTAGAGTATGCTTGCTGCATCCTGTTTAGCTTGCTCAAAAATAATGCTACCGGTTTTGCAGATCTGTCAATCATTTGGTGCAGGGCAGCACCTGCCACGTATTGGGAGCAATCCATCACTAGCTGGTATGGCGAAGCAATGGGCAGCGGGTAAAAATTTTGCGCGGAGCCGATTAAGGCCGATTTGGTATTTTCAAATGCACCTCGTGCATCATCATTCCACACGAGCTCTCGAGCCTTTGGTTGAAGGCGTTCAAGCTCGGTTAACGAGACTGTAATCGCAGCAAAGTTAGTAATCATTCTTCCGTAGTATCCTAACATGCCCAAATATCTTCGAAGCTCCTTGTAGTCCTCCCTTTTTCTTCGCTGGTGGGCAGATTACTTCCACCGTAAGGTGGTGCCCTAAGGAATCGATTTCCTCCTTCGACAGCTCGCATTTCTCCAGGGATATTCTTAGGTCGTTTTCGACCAGGATTTTAAAGGCTTGCTCCATATGCTTCAGATGGTCGTCCATATTGTCTGAATATATCAGGATGTCGTTTATATACACAAAAACGAACCCTAAACCCCGAAACACGTTGTCCATGTGCTGTTGGGAGGTGCAGCATGCATTCCGGCGACCAAATAGGAGCTTAACGTACTCCCACAAACCTTGTTCTGTCTGACGATGGCTTTTTGCGTCCATTTCTTTTATACCTTCACTGCCCGGTTGAAACGAAGGGTCACAAGTTTATAGGTGTTGGTATTAGTTACCAATTTATGGTGGTACCCAACTTATATAAAGGTGATTTAAGTATCCGCCTCCAAAGATGATTTCTTCAGTGTTTCTATTTTGGTTGGGCTTATCAAAGGTTTCAGGGTAAATCGAGGTAATGAAGGACTTGCAAATATATACCTTATTCTAGTATTGGCCCATATCGGGGCAACTAGCACGTCACGAATTTACTTTGCGGGCGACTATCAGTCTATATATATATATATATATATATATATATATATATATATATATATATATATATATATATATATATTCAACGCGAAGTATTAAATTCTGGAGCGACAAGGCTTAGCGAATTTAAAGGGGGAACGTTAACGAGATAATCTTCTTAATGACAGTAATCTAATACTCTTAATAATACAATAATAATTCTAACTGAGCTGGTCCGACTATATATATATATATATATATATATATATATATATATATATATGATTTTTTTTAGAGGGCGTTGCATAGAATCGTCCGCAGGATGAGCATCAGTTGTCGGGTTCATTGTTCTCCACCCCTAAAGCGGAGCTATCAAAAGCTGTGTATTTCGAATTACTTATGTACATCTCCCAAGTTTTACCTATATAACTGGATACACTTCTTGGAACTTTGTGACAGGTGTATTTTCCCAGGTACTTCGTAGACTTCCGTCTTTTTATAAATCTATTTTGAGACGCGAATTGTTTGCTTATGCGTACTTTTATTGACACAGGTGTCTCTGACCTTTCGCTCGTTCGTTTATTCGTGTGTCCCCGTGCGCAATTCCAACGGCCGCTCGCCTTCTATATATATGCATATACATTAACAAATATATTTACATTCCTCATTTTTTGTATTCAAATTCATGGATGCAAATTAATCTATACATCACTGACCATGGCACAAGAATGGCTTGCCACTGTGCTAGTGCCTACGTTGACGCTGAAGAGCGAGGGTACATTCGTTCTTAGGGAAGGAATTCACCACCAGTTAGAAGAGTTGCGCGCCCTGCTCGTCTTATCACTTAAAGTTATTTACATCTCATACGTTCCCTTACACATTTCACCTCTACCAACTTCACCGATTTCTTTACGAAGCTCTGTTGATCTCATTGGTTTACGCCTTTTATACGCGCAATGGGGTGAAAAGGGGGCTTTTTAAGCACAAGAAACCAACGAGGGCATCTCCAAGTAAAAAAAGTTAATATGGAGTAAAAATTTGTGGAAGAGAGAACCGTAGATCTTACCTCAGGCATTGAGGCCTGGAGGGAACGCAACGGCCGTCAAAAGAGGAGACTACTTGGACAATAAGATCTGGGAAGCTTAGACCAAGCATTGCAAGTTCGCTTTCTCAAACCTTTCAAACGCAGGAAATGGAATAGGTGAAATCGTCTTTGCGTTCAGTACATTTGTGTGTGTATGAGAGTTGTTAGTACGCTGTATGGACATGGAACGTAAATGCGTGTGCTGTATGCGTTTGTGCGCACGTATTCATGGGTGTAAATGTGTGTTCTTGTGCCCATAGGTATTGGCGTACGTTTGTGTGAGCGCGTTTGTGCCTATTTGCGTGTGTCGGTGTGTTTTGGGTTGGTCTGCTTTTGTGTGTATATATATATGTTTCGGCGTGCGTTGCTGTGTGTTTAGGTATTTGTGTGCAACATGTATATTCGTATACATATGTTTGTTTGTTTGTGTGTGTATTTGTGCGGAAGAATATCAAGTTAAATTGGATTCATTCTGGGAGGAAATTTCGAATTGTAATTTCTTTTCATGGCCCAACTTTTGGCGGGTATTTTTGCGTTTTTCTTGACGTGGCCAAGGAAAGGTAAGTATTCGGAGTAGCAAAATGTTTCCGTTTTATTCCTCTCATTACAACTTTGTCCTTGGCGAGAATGAGCTCGGAAATTATATATCGTGGAAAAGTGGCAACAACCACAGGCATAATTTTTTTTTTATGATAAATCATGATTTTCTAAGTTTTTTTTTGTACATTTAGCTTCTAATTTACGAACTCTCTTTTCCGCGTCGAAATCTAGTCTCTTAATATCAGTTTTGTGACAAATAAACATAAGGCTTCTACTTTGTAATGCATTCTATTCGTCTTCCAGCGTTTTCTCGCATATCTTTTGGCATCATCGGAAAAACTAGACTATAAATTCCCACTTGGCTGCTATATACAGCCTTGGCCCAAATTATGGTGCATATATGAAAAAATAGAGAATACGAAATAAACTTATTCGCATAATAATTGAAAACAATATAATAAAAGGTCGAGTAAATCCTATCTATAATTAGTATTTTATATGTTTTCCTTTTGCTTTTATGACCACTTTAATGAATATTTGCATAGTGGGCATAAGTGGTTGGGACAACCATCTGCCATTCAATGTGTGATACTGATGTACGAGGGGCAGTCAATAAGTTTTGCAATTCGGATATAAGGAAACGAGATATAAGGAAATGTGTTTTATTATTTTTCAATATAACTACCCTCGACTCCAATGCACTTGCGCCACTTGTCCCTGAGGCTTCCAATTCCCGACAACCAGAAATCTCCCGACTGCTGTTCAATCCACTCCTGGACGGCGAGCTGGACATCTTCATCGTCCTCAAACCGGCGTCCACGCAGTGCAGCCTTGAGCTGGCGGAATAAAAAGTAGTCGCTAGGAGCAGGATCTGGAATGTAGGAGGGATGGTTGAGCTCCTTGAATCCGCACTCGCGTAGGGCAGCTTGTGCAACTCTGGCCTTGTGGACAGGGGCATTGTCGTGGAGGAGCAGGACACCGCGTGTCAACTTGCCGTGCCGCTTCTGACGGATGCACTTCTTCAACCCAGCCAGTTCCTCGGCGTAATATTGGCCTGTGATGGTCCTTCCACTAGGCGCATAGTCCACCATCAACACTCCCTCAGAGTCCCAAAAGATGGTGGCCATGATCTTCTCGGCTGAGGGTTGGGTCCAGAACTTGATAGGGGTCGGAGAGCACCTGTGCTTCCAGGCCATGCTTTTGAGCTTGGTCTCTGGATACCAGTGATGAACCCACGTTTCATCACTTGTCACTATGCGTGATTCGAATCTCGCCGGGTCTTGGTTGTACAGGAACAGCATCTACTCCGACTTTTGACGACGTTGAAGTCGATCATGGGGCGTGAGGTTTCTAGGGACCCAACGGGCAGAGACCATTATCATGGCCAAATTGTCGTGGATGATGTTGATAACACTTCCATGTGATATTCCAAGTTCTCGCTCAATTTCTTCGCCCTTGACCCGTCGATTTCTGATGATCATCCTCTCCACACGGGCCACATTTTCCTTGTTGGTCACGTCTGACGAGCGTCCTGGACGGGGGTCATCTTCAAGGGACTCACGACCATGGCGGAACTCCCTATGCAATGGTTGCATAGAAAGGGGCGATGTCGGTGTACACTGCAACCATGCGTTCATGGATCTCTTTTGCATTTTTGCCTTCCTTGGTCAAATATTTGATCACTGTGCGGTGCTCAACCTTCTCCATTGTTCAAAAAATTGTGATAAACGATCTGCGATCAGCTACTGCTTCTTAAATAGACGAAGCAGGAACGTGCGGCCAGTTCCTCGGCGTAATATTGGCCTGTGATGGTCCTTCCACGAGGCACATAATCCACCATCAACACTCCGTCAGAATCCCAGAAGATGGTGGCCATGATCTTTCCGGCTGATGATGATTAGGCTAAAAGTTGTTTGGTCTGATGAAAGCAGCTTTGAGGTAGGTTCTCTACATTAGTTTCCACCAATTTATTACGCTTGTACACATTTTTATGTGATACCAAAAATGTTCAGTAAAATTTGTATTTCTCTTCGGATCTTTGGAACCCCTGGAGCTGTTTATGTTTGTCGAAGAGTTTGGGGCTACACGTCGTCTTCAGGTCCAGGATTGTTGTTCACTTTTGAGGGCAGAAGGAATTCCAACACTTACACCAACATGTTAGACCAGGTTTATCAACCTTCTTTAGGCAGATTTTTGAATGATGACATAATGGTGTAATCTCTCAACAAGACAATGCTTCATGCCTCATTTCTAGTCTCAAAGGGTTGGTTTGGAAAGAAAGGGCTGACATTGATGGAATGGCCGTCTCAATCTCTAAACCTCAACATCTTTGAACATTTGTGGTCATACTTGGACACAAGAGTGAGGGTGCACAAATGTTTCTCAAAAAGTGAATTAACAGCTAAAATTCATCAAGAGTAGCCGAAAATTAAGTCAACCACCTGTACCAACTTAGTCTCAAGTCTGAAAAAACTCATAAAAGCGGTTATAAAAGCAAAAAGAGGCCACATCAAATATTAATTATTGATAAAATATGCGCAAAAGTGTTTATTTGTATTAGGTCAAGTATGAAATAAATGAGTTTCAATCATATTCTTCACTTTTCCATACCTGCCTATAATTTTGGCCAAGGCTGTATATGTACAGAAGGAAGGGGTAGTGGGAGAGATCACATTATGGGAAAGATGGGATGGGAGATAATCCGATGACCTCATGCAGTTTTGGGCCTTTAAGGTACATACATCCATAAAGTTTGAATACTTAGATTGTAAATTCATGTATTTTTTATTGTATAAGTATTCAAACTTTATGAATGTATGATTTTTTACATCAAATGTATATAGTATAACTATGTATCTCAGATTGTAAATTCATGTATTTTTTATTGTATGAGATACATAGTTATACTATATACATTTGATGTAAAAAATCATTAGTTTTAATGTTAGATCAGATTTAATATTCTTTATTAGTATTGCTTCTGCAAATTTAAGGCGCTGTTGATCTTGGACTTTTTCTAATATTTCGAAGTTTTCAGACATTATCCTTTATCTTATTCATTTTGTGGTTGGTGTAGGGATGGTGGTGAATTTTATTTGTTTTGAATTAATGTTGATTGGAGCTACTGTTGATATTATTTATGGTGTAACTAACCTACGAAGAAGTATACCACGTTGCTATGATTATCCTTTTTTTTCCTTGTAAATTTGGAGGCTATTAGAGGCCGTATGGTAAAAAAAATGTGAAATGCACTTTTATCAGATTTAGTGTAGCTTCACAATTATTTTTAAATTTATTATATGCAAAAGGCTAAAATGTAATATATATAAAAAAAATTTTTTTGCTCAAATGTACATTTCACATTTGTTTTAGCAAACGGCCGATTTTGAATTTGTATGGTATCGGTTGACTGTTATTTATGTAACTTCGTTTTTAGCTTTCAAGGGCTATTTTAGAATATTTTTCAGAGGATTCTTCGTGTTTTATTTTTGTTGTATTTTTTTCTTCGAAGTACAGCTTCATTTTGTTTTATTTTTATTATTATACAGTGTCTAAAGTTTTTTCGCAATAGTTAATTGGAAGATGAGTTGTGGAAAGTCATTGTTAATCAGGTTCTTCCGAATGTTCTAAAGAACTAGAGCAGGTTTGGTTAATAGTGGACCTATAAAGTTCAGCTACAGCCAATATCTCTACTTACAACTTTATTTCTGTTAATTAGCTCGATGCGAATTTCTGCTCTTAAAATATTTAGAATGTTTCGTTTTCCAAATATATAAATAATTTTTGAAAAGGAAATTTGGAGTTTATTTGCTTTTAGCATTTTGGCAGATGTTTAGTCAAAATAAATCACCAAAACCACACTCCAAGTCTGTTAAAAAGAATAGTGCGTAAGCTGTTTGAGTTAATATTTATATATATATTTTTTTTAAATTTAATAATTATTTGTTCTTAATAATTTGATTTAATAGCAAATAGTCGAACAGCGGATCCATAATCTTTTCTCTACATTTTATTAATATTTAATTATTTTTCACTCATAAAAGAGTAATTTGATAATGGGGAATGATTCCTATCAAAGGGCGTTTTGTGATATAAATTGTATTTGAGGGATGATATTGAATTTAAAAATTGGATATTCTGACAATATATATAATTATATATATATATATATATATATATATATATATATATATATATATATATATATATATATATATATATATATTTTTTCTCCAAAATTTCTTTCCTAATTACGAAAAATCCATGGGGTGGGCGGGATCGAGCAACACTTTGATCTCAGTTTAAGGAACGCCTTAGACCACTCGGCTACGAGTAAGATCATTCCATTTCATTATTCTCCCATGTTTATGATATATATATATATATATATATATATATATATATATATATATATATATATATATATATATATATATATAATGATCATGTACACAAAAGTTGTGCACACTCATTCTTTCTTGCACTTAGGCATCGCCTAACGACTATGTGAGCTTCATTCATCTCCCCTTAAACTCCGTCAGCACAAGACCCTATAACCAGTATTTATTGGCCCTCGACCTCTAACTCCAATAATTCTTTTCTGAATTCTCCTTGAGTCTGTAAAGTTAACACGACCTCTCTCTCTCTCTCTCTCTCTCCTTTTCGCGCCCACTTTCTCTACATATATGAGCAAGAGACATTATTCTGATGGTTCTGCAAATAAATGTTTGCAAAACATTTTGCAAAAGTCGTACGACAAATAAACAGCCAAACAGGCGACCATATCGACCTGCAAACGGGTGTCCCCCAGGGAGGATTCCTCTCTCCAATGCTGTACAGAGTTTACACTAGAGATCTTCCACAACCAACCCGCGAATGTGCGATGTACATCCAACTAGCGGATGACATCACACAAATAATCACGAGCGACAGGGAGAACCCCGAGACATAGCTCAAAGAACAGCGAGGGAAATAAAGAACTTGAATGACTACGAAAAGAGAAACAAAATCAAAACAAACAAAGATAAATTCAAATTAATACCCGTAAACAGACGGAAAACAGCTGCAGTACGAGTCGATGGAGAAGCATATCAATACTCCACGGAAGGACGCGTCCTCCATCTAAAAATAACAACGGTGTACAACTGCCACAAAACGCAGAAAATCAACGAAACAAAAATGACCATGTCGGTGTTGTACAGATTCAAAAACCTATGCAATAAAAACCAAAGAAAATTATACATGTTCCTAGTTCGTCCCAAGCTCCTTTATCCAATAGTACCGATGAATACGTTAAGTAATTTACAATTAAAAAAGGTTCAACGTATTCAAAATCAAGCCACATCACAAACTCAAAAAGACAGGATCACATACCATCAGAGGAACTCCATCGAAGAACTGCAATAGAACCTGTAAATATAACCCTACAAAAACAAACAACGAAAGTGTGGGAAAATATAAAAACATAATTCCCCCAAATTAAATGAACCGAATAATAGTACATACCAGAAAATGAAATCCGACGATTACATTAGAAAACAACGATTTAACGGAAGCCTGAAAAGAATGTTATATAACATAAACCCGATCTATAGATAAAATACAAGATTACCGAAAGGATAAACACACTGAAATGAGAAACCCGATCAGTAATTAAGAGAATTATTGATAATAATAAAGAAGAGACCCATTTAAAAATTTAATTAAAAAAAACTACTGTAAAAAAGCCAAAGAAGCACATAAGCAAAAAACTAAAATAAAATAAAAAAGGCACAAATGCTCAATAGAGCAAAAGAAAACAAAGGCGATGATACTAAATATTCGCTAAGAATCACATCGAAAAGCAAATGGGAGGGTAAAAAGAAAAAGAAAAGTGTTAGCCAGGCAACCTGGTACTAATCATTATCATCCTTACCTTATCACCCTCAACGTTCATCCTACACTAATTACCATCCCATTAACACACACACATTTTACACAATGTTTTCTATCTATCCTATCCTTCTCTCCCCATTCTAACTTTATGCTATCTTGATCTTGATGGACCACCAGATCAGTATTAGAAACAATCGAGGACACTTCTTCATCGGTGCGATTCGTTCCACTTCGGTGGGTGGATTCACCAAGCTCCAGTCCTTTATTATAAAAAACTCAAATTCCGAAATAAAGTTTCTTTTATCAAGTCGTTTATAAAAATCCAAGTACGAATATATTTGGTCGGACATCCACAAGAATTACAGACCCCTCTTGCTATATATATATATATATATATATATATATATATATATATATATATATATATATATATATATATATATATATATATATATCAGGCACGTGCGCTGAGTAAATTTAGGGTAGGCAGAAACTGTGAAGCTGCTGTAATAAATTTGAACAATTCCTACCTTTTGTAAAGGGGCTCTTCATAATATGAATTGCGGCAGCTGTACAGTTTCTGCCTAGCCTGAATTTACCCAGCGCACGTGCCTGATATATATATATATATATATATATATATATATATATATATATATATATATATATATATATATATATATATATATGGATAAAACCACAGTAATAGGACTAATTTTATATGCGAAACCAGGTTTCGACGAAGACCTTTGTCATTGTTAATCGCTCGTGAACAAGTGAGATACCTAGGTTGCTTAACGTACAAACACACAAATCAGTAGGGCTAAGGTGGAGGATGCGGGACTGTAGCGGCATTTTTGAGAAACGGAAGTATGAATTTCTTGCTTATTAATAAGCAAGAAATAAGCAACTTTTGTATCTCACTTGTTCACGAGCGAGTGACAATGATGGAGGTCTCCGCGAAACTGGTTTCGCATATAATATATTCAAACGGGTTGCTATTGTGGAGCCAAATCTTTAGCTTGATGAGGAAGGTAAGGATAAGAAAGATCCGATTCATTTTCCTTTATTTTACGACGTTTCGAGCTTTCTCGTTTAGGTATTGACATGCTATAAAGTTCAAAAGGAATAAAAATTTCTTCTTTTTTTCCTCCCAAAGCTAAACTTTCCCATGAGTTGAGAAGTGGTTTTGTTTACTAATTCACTTGTCCGCGGTGTCTCTGTGGAACATATCTAGGCACCAATATTTGTTCACCCTAGGAAAGGTTTTGCTCTCA
The DNA here is from genome assembly GCA_963969495.1 of Ceratothoa steindachneri. Taxonomy (NCBI): domain Eukaryota; kingdom Metazoa; phylum Arthropoda; class Malacostraca; order Isopoda; family Cymothoidae; genus Ceratothoa; species Ceratothoa steindachneri. The sequence goes on from OZ018336.1 coordinate 25,686,056, forward strand.
CATGGCAATTAGTCACCGCACAGGAAAAACATTGAATACGAAAGATGAGTGGGTTTTTCAATCCAGTTATTAAATGTAGGATTGATATCTCGCTCGACGATTTTAAAATAATCGAGTTTCATAAAAACGTAACTTCCCTCAGAATCTTGTTGTCAATCCACATAAAATTAAGCATCTCACCCTCAACCACGAAAACTGTTCGTCACCAATGGTGAACGGCGTTCGCGAGAGAGCGTCGCTCGGAATCTGATGGAATTATATGCCGGATTTCGTCGGTGTATTTAATGATTAACTGGGAAGCGTGTTGCCTCGAATGGGAGTGGAATGCTTTTAAGATGGCACGACAATCGGGGCGCACGCAGAATTAATTCATTGTCAGCTAGCATCTACTTGAAGTGTTTTATAACTAAAATATACTTAACACTTTCTTGCTAAATGTGGAATAATTATGTTCGACATTCTCAAACAGCTAAAATACCGTAGTGTTTTCCATCCCCTGTCGTAACACAGCTTCCGCATATACCGTATGTGGGGGAATTTCACGTGGAATTTCTTTTCCAGCACGGAAGTGAAGTCCATGCTCTGGAGAAGGTTCTAGAATTTAGTTAGGCTTAAATTGGTAAGCCTCCGCCCCCTATCCACAAGCGGTAGCCTCGAACCGCGTCCACCTCGGACCACCTTTTCGCTGGTTAGAATCGCCTCGACGTGAAGATTCGAGGCCATTCGAGAGTAGCGCTGTTTCCCCCAACCGTGCGGGGGGGAGCCTCGGATATATAGGGCTCGTCTTCCATGTGGGAGACAGAAAGTTGAGGAGTCTCGCCCGGACCCAAGAAGTTTCGCCTAGTTCCAAGTTAGGTGCTAACAACAAAGAAAAGTGACGGCTGAACTTTTCGTGTGTTGGAATTAGCCCAGCCAATGAGGTAATTCCATTTGACGATCGCCACCGAGCGATTTTTCCTCCTCCACTCATCAACTCCTGTCGAAGCCCTCATCGTCCCCTCCTCGTTTTCGGGTACCTAAAATACTCTCCCCTGGACCGGACGTTCCCCCCCCTCCCTGCTTTGCAGAACCGTCATCACGTCAACTTCCTGCTCAGAAGCTCCGAGCACCCGCGCCCTCACGTTTATTGCCTGAAGAAGACATCCGTGAAACCTTACCCTGCCGTCTCACCCGGAATTCTCCGTAAGCCACCCCTCTCCCCCCTTCAGCAACCTATTTGAGTTAATCCTCCCCATTTGAATAGTCTCGTGCTGTAACGCATTAATTTCTAACTTCAGAGTCTGATGCATAACTCTGCAATTCCCCCCTCGTTTACCGATGTAATTTTGCCCATTAATTCTCTTATTTTATGTAAATAAACTTATATTTTCTACATGCCTCTTTAAATAACCTTGAGCTTTGCGATTGCCCAAATTTTACCTGACCTCGTAGCACTCTTTTCTCGCTGTTCCGCGCGTCGAAACTCGTGGCGTTCCGTCCATTGTCGGTTCGCCTTTAAGTTATTGGTCCCTCCCTTTCAAGATATAATATGGTATTGATATAATGTAATGTCATACCACGACACCGTATTATTCCAAAAGATTAGAACGCCTGTTTTTCTATCCTAACATCTTCCAGACCTGTTATCAGAGAAAATCAAAAGTTTAAAAAATTGATGTACGATAACTTACATCCATAAACAGTGGCGGCTCAGGTATAGGCACTGCGTAACTGCAACACCCGCTATTTCCGCTCGATATTATCGATAGCATTCAATATAATGAGTCCTTTTACTTTAATTCTATCTTTATACTTGTACATTATATAATCTTTAAGCTTAATTTTAGTATCCGTCCCATAGTTTATGAAAAAAATACAAAAATCATTGTATAGAACTGTACGCTTCACAGTTCCAGCGACGTGGTGTTTGTCTGTTGTGCGCATGCTCACATTTCAGAGATTGGAAGCTGCACGCTAGGGAGAGAGAGCACTGTAGCTCACGCAGTGCCCAGCATTGGGTGCTGGTGGAAAGTAGTGTTTTTTTAACTCCGCGTGTGTTATGCTTGAAAACGTGTTTATATTTTTTAATGTGATAAAGTATAGAATTTAATTAATTTTTTTGGTTATTTTGTCAATTTATTAATTAATTGAGGTGCTAAAATTTATCTTGAAAAATCATCTAGATGATGTTCTTAGTGAAATTACGAAACTGATAAAAATCCTCTTGACAATTCTTATTTCTAAATCAGAGGCAGAACGCTGCTTTTCAACACTGAGAAGAATAAAAACATTACTAAGGAGCCGAATGAATTCTGAAAGACTAAATGCACTTGCAATGCTTTCAATGCAATGCAGAAAAATAGTCCCCAGTAGTCATCCAGAGATCAAGGAGAAAATAATTAATCTTTTCGCGCAAATTATAACAACAAGAATGGATTTTGTTTTTAAATGAATGGATCAAGCTTGAACTGTAACAATTTAGGCTATTAGTAAGTAAAAAGATGTTTGATTTTATTATATTTAGGATTTTCTCAAGTTTATCTAGAAATTTTCTTTTTATATGCCAATTTCCTTTTACACAATATTAAAACACTGCAAAAAAAGTTTCTGATGCAGCATCCCACTAATTCTAGCTTCGAGCCACCACTATTAGACTCTAAACTATGCCTAAGTAAAGGCTATATAAATTTGGATGAATAAACCAAAGTTATCAGCAGATAAACAATTTACCGGAAAAGTTGAGGTATCCAATATGATCTGAGCGCTTAGGTTTCTTAGGGAGAGATCGGCATTGTTTCAAAATCAACTAATTTCAGTTCAATCTCATGTACCCTAGGTCATTCTGTTTTCAGCTGTCGTCAGGGCAAGATGCCTGAGAAATCTGCCACCACCCTCACTGTCCATGAGCTGATTATAACGCTGCCTCAAGATGGTTTTCCAATTGACGCCAGAGCAGACACTATCAAGAGCTCCAAACATGTGGTCCATAATATTTTCTCAACCTATGACAAAACATTATTATATAAGGCTGCTAAATCAATCAGTAGGACAAGCAAGACCTCAAAAAGGGAAGACTAAGCCATTACCCAAACCCTGAAGAGGAACCGTTTCCAGTCGTCTGCAATCGTTTCTCGAGAGATTAGTTAGATTTGGACCATCGATGTATTTAGAATAAATGTGTTAAGTCGGCACAGGAAGAAAATCTTTACGTTCAATCCATTGATCAGTCTGAACTACAAGAATGCTCATCTTCCTAAGCTCGTTACTTAGACTGATGTATAATGGAGTTAAGTTCATTTTATTGACCAATCTAAATTCAATTTAACTGGTTCTAATTGCAAGAGGTTCGTTTGTTGCAGAACAGCCGAAAGATTGTTTGTCAATTGCCTCCAAACGAGTGTAAAGTTTGGCGGAAGTGTCATCATGGTCTTTGGCGTAATTTCGATAAAGGCACTAGGACACTTATGCGCTTTGGAACACAGTCAATACACAAGTGTACAAAGAGTTGCTGTGACAGCAAACTTTCCTCATCTGCCTCCGAAGCCCAACCTGCAATTTTTATGCAGGATAGCGCTCCCTGCCACACGACCAAATCAGTTAAGACCTTTCTGGAAGACGAACACATCAATATTATGAGCTAGCGTGCACAGATACGGACCTGAATCACATTAAAAATGTTTGGCAATCATTCTTTCTGAATGGGATGGGGGATTTAATGTGAATAATGTGAAAACAGTTCAAGAACTGGGAAATTCTTCAAGATGAATCGATCAGGAATATCACGTAAGAGTGCTAACAGTTGTTTCGTTCCTGAGGTAGATGTCAAAGCACCATCGAGAATAAAGGCCTCCCTACTCAATATTTATTACTTTTACACTGTACTAATGTTTTGAATTGATAATTTAATTGTTATAATAATATTGGCTCCCACTGTTTTTTTTTAATAATATTTAAACCAAATTTTCATGGGAAAATTGCTTATCTGATGACTTTCGTTTCATTCATCGAACTTTTCATAAATTTCAAACGAACACAGTTTACACCTATAGGTTATTGTAAGCCAATTTCCAAATCCTTGGGTTTTCTCTGGCAAAAGTTATGGAAAATGTTGTGATAGAAATACAGGCGTTTTGATCTTTTTGATTATACTGTACTGTACGTTTTAGGCGCGTTTGGTGAGCCGTATAGACTAAACTCTTTCTACTACTTCCCTCATAATCTTACTGAAAGGGTTTGCTGCTTCATTTGCAAATGCTAAAATGGAATTGGGTTGACCTTTATTCGCGTTTATGGGAGTCTAGTTAAAGGGAATAAGGTGCTCGTAGTCCATCGTGAAAATTTTCTGATCAAATGAACTATACCACGAATTATTTCATCTATCATAAGGTGTGTGGGCGTGGGAAATCCGTAATTGCTACTAATTTACTAGTTTTTGCCGTAGACTTTTGTATACGGCAAAAGTCAACGGCAAACACTACGAAACCAGACTTTGCAAACAACTGTCTCAGGTGCTGCAAGTGTTCTTCCTTGTTCGTACTTGCTATCAGAAAGTTGTATACATAGACAAACACGAAGTCTTATCCTTCCAAAACCTGGTTGATGCATTAGGAACGGTTAGAGTCTACTGCGAATTCTTTGTGGAATTGCAACCCACTCAAGCAACCCAATCGATGTGGTTATAGTCGTATTTTCTATAGTAGCTGATCCTATAAGTATTTAGAAGAAAGTTTCCTTCAACTCACCAACGAGAACACCTCTCGATCTTACAAGTTTGCTTCATAGTCAGTCAAATAAAGCAAATGATAGCGATCTATACTGTGATTAAATTCAATAACTTATAATCGTAAGCTATTCTTTAGGAATAGTCTGACTTATGAGCTAAGTTTATAGGGCTGCGAAAGATGATTTTGAAGGACAAATATTTCCTCCTTGCAACAATAAGTGGATTATGTTTTTGGCAATGTATAATAAATTAAGCAAAAGTCTTCTATGCCTGCATGCAACAAGCAAACTTTCAGTTATTATTTGATGGACGAATAACTAGGGAACATTGCAATTTAACTTTCCTTCTAGCTCGAGCGCACGCGATGCCACCTAGTATATAGAAAAAAAGTAGTATACATGGTAGCTTTGGATATGATTAGACGTTAGAAGCAAAGCAAAGATGCAGAGGAGTTAGATTTATTTTTATAGATGCTATGTTTTGATATTCAAAGTCAATATTTTACATAAAATTTTATAAACTTTAATGAACACACAAACATTTGCGCAAGCATAGAAAAAAACATATTAAATTGATATTGTAATAAATTTGAGTGATTTTCAAATGCATCCTGGAAAAGGACTTGAAATTGGAATAAGATGAGATTTAAAGTCTTTTTCAAGATATTCACAAATAAATATCTGACGCAAATTAAATACATGTATTGAAATCTCCGCTTTATTTTTGCAAGAATCAAATCACTCGTGAGAGAAATTAGGCAATGCTCTAGGAAACCAGACTATGTAAATAAAGTTTTAATTATATCTTAGAATTAACAAAAAACAAAACAAAAACAGAATAGCTTCATTCCAAGTCTGTCACACACCAAAAATAAAGATTAGTGACTCAAATTTTACAACTTTCCTAAAATATATTTCCAACTCCGAAATTTTTTCTTGCTTTGTAATTTCTTTTATGCTATATTACTCTTAATGGACAAGGAGCTTTGGTTATGTTTTTTTTATTTATAATTATATTTTGATAGAATTATAGTTAAATTATTGTATGAATAACATTTTTAAATTAAGTATATTTTCGTTTTTCTCTACTATATGTAGTGAGTCACTGACGTGTATTAAGGGGTAAGTAGATTCCCCTCGAAGGTTTTTTTTTTTTTAATAGTGACTGATTGTCTCTCTGTGTGCGGGGAAATTGGTATAAAATATGGATCATTTATAAACTCGTACATATAAATGCGCATTGTGGACTTAAAATACAAACATATATATGGAATTATTTCATAAACACACCGTTCAACAACGATGAAGCTTTCTGATAAAATCATCCAATTTTAGCTAATATGCATCGCTGATTACGAAAATTATAATTGAAATGAGGAATTAGGTACATTTTCTGAAATATGCTGTAGTGTTACGTTAATGTTGTGTAAGGTAAAATTCTAACATTAATTTTCGTTATAACTCCTTATTTTGTATATATTTTTTGCAATAATATATGTATATACACGGCATATATGTTATATAATTGTTTCTTGTATATGTCAAATCAAGTTAATATTCCAAAGGTACATTTCTCCTTTTCCTGGAAATACATGTATGTATATGTTGAATCTGTTATTAAATAAGCCACATCAGATATGAGAAATTGTGGCAACTCTGCAAATAGCTATTGCTATATATGTGGACATATTGCATATGTCAGAGGCAGACGATCATTCCCCAAATGGTGAAATCAAGATAATAACTATATACTCGTACATGAATAGCTATTTTTATATTTGTGGTAGTATTGAATATACATAAGTCAGAGGCAGACGACCATTCCCATAATAATTTAAGTAGGATAAGAACTCGGCACCTCATGTATTCTACCATTCCTATGATTCAAACCTAGGCCAATAGGTGAAGAATAAGTGGAAAAGAGGTAGCTCTCGCACATTCAATGACCTGGAGAAACAGACTAGCCATTGAAACAACTATAATTTAAGTTTGGTGCTTCCAGTAGGGCAATGTTTAGGTGTAATCAGAAAGAAGATTACATAATTCATCTATCCAAATATTCCATCAGCATTTAAACCAAGTTCCCATAGAGATGGGCTTTCTGGTTAACAGCAATGATTTGATCCTTCATCATCTATGGATCATAGTTACACATCTGATAATAGAGGTGAATTTCATATGGCCACACGGATTGAGTCGAATGAATTGTTGGAGATGTGTTACAAAAGAATACAACAGATCTTGTATCATTTCTGAAAGGATGGGATCAGCACTAAAAACACTCTTTTCCATATTTAAAAGTGACACAAAATTTGTCTCTATTTTATAGTTGGAAGCCATGTTGCATGAGACAACGTAAAATGGAGACCTTTAATGCTTTAATTAGAGAATGAGATTCATTCTACTACATAATAATAATCAACTCCCATCAATTCCAGGGAGACAAGCTGTCGAAGCGAAATAAACTTATACAAAGAGTTTTTGCACTTAATTAGCCATGAACAGCATAACTCTAAAATTTGTGGTGATCTTGAATGTTATCGTTATTTTACCTGAATTAGAGGCGCTAAAAGACTCTTATTGCTCTATTTGTGAATGAGATAGGGCCAGAGAGTTTTACTGGATCTAGATTGACCCCCCTCCCCTCCTGCTTTAAATAACGAATAAAATAAGTGTTAAATCCTCATTTCCCAGAGTCAAAACGAAATTATTCTACCATGTTTGCATATCAAATTAGGATTGATCAATAATTTCCTGAATGCATTGAATAAGACCCGACCTGTTTTCCAACTTCTAAGAGCGAGATTTCCTCAACTCAATGAGGCAGAGATCAAAGAAGTCGCATTCGTGGAGCCCGAAAATACGAAAACTACCAAAATGAAAGATTCATTGAAATATTAAAAAGTACAGAAATATGGGAATAGAAAATTTGGGGGGCGGCGACTAAATTTTTTTTTTAGAAAAAAAGATAATGACTACTGAATAATACTTTAATCATGTTTTAATGTATTTTTAAAATACATTTCCTAACATTATATCTTTATTTTTTCTTTGTAAATTCTCAAGTAAATTGCAATATATGAAGTGATGGTATGAGGTTAATGTAACAATAAATAGCTAGCTTAACACTACATTGGGTATTCCTAGGGAACAATTTAACATCCACGCATATCAAGTGACTTCTTTATTGGATAGTAACTTGCTTGACGTATATGAAGAGCGTCTCTCCAGGGGGGGGGGGATAAGATGCAGTGTGAAGGTGGGTACTCATTGTTATCGCAACCTCAAATTCTGGTGAGGTTAGTGAAGAAGAAAAACACTCCAATAGAAAATTCCCACAATGAAAATAGATATCAAGCAAAGAGAAAGTTTTCACGAGAGGATTTTTGTTGGATTACCACTAACAATGCAGTTAATATTCTAAACAGGATGTTAACTAAAGCAAAAATTTTAGGCGGAAGTTAAATATAATTACCACTAACAATGCAGTTAATATTCTAAACAGGAAGTTAACTAAAGCAAAATTTTTTGGAGGAAGTTAAATATAATTACCACTAACAATGCAGTTAATATTCTAAACAGGATGTTAGCTAAAGCAAAACTTTTAGGGGGAAGTTAAATATAATTACCACTAACAATGCAGTTAATATTCTAAACAGGATGTTAACTAAAGCAAAACTTTTTGGAGGAAGTTAAATATAATTACCACTAACAATGCAGTTAATATTCTAAACAGGATTTTAGCTAAAGCAAAACTTTTAGGTGGAAGTTAAATATAATTACCACTAACAATGCAGTTAATATTCTAAACAGGATGTTAGCTAAAGCAAAAATTTTAGGGGGAAGTTAAATATAATTACCACTAACAATGCAGTTAATATTCTAAACAGGATGTTAGCTAAAGCAAAACTTTTAGGGGGAAGTTAAATATAATTACCACTAACAATGCAGTTAATATTCCAAACAGGATGCTAGCTAAAGCAAAACTTTTGGGGGGAAGTTAAATATAATATAATTAAACTCATTATTTCTTTGAATTTATTTCTTTCAATTATTTTGGGGGTTACATAAAAAATGAATGTTAAATAATTTTGTTGTTCTAAAGTCATTTTGTTTTCCATGGGATTTACCTGCATACTATTCTAGGAGTCATATATATGAATACAATACATAAAATTGTTAAATATTAATTGATTCTAAAAATGATATAGTCAACGTTCAATTTTCCGTAGAAAACGATATTCTTTAACACCCTCCCCTCCTAATTTTTATATATATCGTGGCACTGTTTTAATACTGAATTTGAGTTGAGTCAACCTACTCGGCAACCATCCACATACCTTAAAAATATGAATCAAGTAGCCTGAGAAACAAAAGCTACTTAAAACCTCTTTTATAAGGAAGGGATGCAGTTGGTGGCCAAGTGGCTTAAGGCGTTGATACGGTGAGCGTTTAATCTTACGAGTTCGAATCTTTATCACTTTTCAACCGATATTATAATTTCAAGTAATATTTATTACGTTTATTTACAATTCGCCAGTTAATGTCATCGGATTACCCAATCTCCTGTACTTCGGGTGTAACCAGTAATTCTTTGCGGAATTTGAAGATGGTTTGTAAATTTGCTGCTGTTTGGCATTCTGGTTCATCTCTAATTCGTTCTATGGTGTTTATTTTATTTTCCTTACTTGATCCGCTGTTATTTTGCCTTTGTTGTAAGTTTTTTTATCCTTAAGTGGATATCAGGTGTTTCTTCAACTTTATTCTTTTTACTGTTTTCTGTTTTGCCTTTATTGTAAGTTTGTTAGTGCTCTATCCAATATATGACGGCTGTAATCCAGAATAACATAAACTTCATCGCAAGAAACATGTTAACTGAGGATGAAATCTAAGAAAGCCGTGAAATTGAGTTAATAATTTGTACAAGACTTTTGGGATTGATTTCAATCAATGAAAATGTAAATCCTCAAATTTCCAACAAAATCATGTAGTTTGATGAAAATGGACATGTGTAAGTACCAATAACTTTACAGTATAGGCATTGATGTCAATAAAGAGCTTAATTTGAAACTCTTAGCATAATAGAGACTTCGCTGTTATAACTCAGCCCAGTTTAGTCAATCCATTTTCTTTCATGACGTCGAGAACCTACAATGACTCTCTTGTCATTTTGGTACTTGATTTTATATCTGCAGTTCAAAATGTGAGCCTAAGACTCACCTCCACGAAACGTTACTTAACTTATGGACAAGAAAAGTGGAAACATATTCTACACTGGCCTGCGAGACTCTTTCGAAATTTTAGGTTATGTTAAAGTGAACCACTTAAGCAACTGAAATATACGAAAGAAATACAAGCTAAATCATCAGAACATCCACTTAGATGATAGTAGCATAAATTGAACACACACACTGGTGGTCCTAGCCTATACGATGCCCTGGACGAAACCCTCTTTCAACGCATCCTCCCCCTTTCGGAATGAGACCTCCTTCAAACATATATAACTAAAAAATGATAAATAAACATTCCAACAATTCTATAAAAAACTAACGTGTTTATTGAGCGTGTGATCTCAACATTTAAAACTACACACATGTGCAAATATGAATTTATGTACTGGTTGCTCGCTCCACCCCCTTCCTACAACTCATGCCGGCCATGAACGCCCACAAGAGTGGAATTCCGAACCCGGGCCACAGTGAACACTTGTTATATTTAATTGGATTTTATGACATACACACTTCCACAACACTTCAAACTTTATCTAAATAAATGTACAATGACATTTTTATAACAATACGCTATTTTTTAATTATAAAATGTTGGATGCTATAAAATGCCCAATAATTGGAAAGAGGGGAAGGGGGGATGGTCGACGTGCATACAATCAAATTTGGTAAAAACTGTCCTTATAAATTCGAGTATATATTTGGCAATTACGTGAATATGCGTGTGTGCTTCTCTGGATTGACCTATTGACAATGTCTCTGGATTGACTTATCGAATTATTGGCACTTTCTGGATTGACCTATTGACAATGTCTCTGGATTGACTTATTGAATTATTGGCAGTCTCTCTGGATTGACTTATTAAAAACATATTTGGATTTAGAAATAGACAATTTCTTTGGATTGACCTATTGACAATATCTCTGGATTGACTTATTGATAATGTCTCTAGATTGACTTATTAACAAGGTCTGCTGACCAAAGTGTCGCGTGCCCTCACTTTATAGAATATTATTGCATATCATAATATAGCATATCACATCATTGCATAATATAGCATAGCATAGTATAAAATAACATAGTATAACATAGCATAGTATATTATAGCATAGTATGTCATAACATAGCATAACACAGAATAGTATAGCATAACATATTCTAGACTAGCCTAAAATAGAATAGTATAGCCACATACTTTAGCATAGCATAGTAGAGAACAGCCTAGCCTAGCCTAGCCTAGCGTAGTATTGTATAGCATAGCATAGCCAGTATAGCCTAGAATAGCCTAGCCTAGCATAACGTAGTATTGTTTAGCATAGCATAGCCTAGTATAGCCTTGAATAGCCTAGCCTACACTTGCTTAGTATAGCATAGCATATTATAACCTACCCTGTTTTAGCCTAGTATAGCCAATCCTAGCGAAACATAGGATAGCCTACACTAAAATAGAATAGTCTAGCTGTGCCGGACCTAACCTAGCCTAGCTTAGTCTAATCTAGTTAGCCTAGTATAATCTAGAATAGTATAACGATCCTAGACAAGTATAGCCTATAGCTTAGTATTGTCTAGCCTAACATACTATATGCTATCCTAGCATAGCATTTTATAGCCTAAATTAGCACAGTATATTTTACCCTTGTACATTATATCTTAGAATAGCTTAGCATAGTATAGCTTAGCATAGTATAGCTTAGCCTATAATAGCCTAGCATAGTATAGCCTATTCTAGGCTTGCCTAGCAGAGTATAGCATATTATAGCCTAGTCTAGTCTAGCAGAGTATTGGCCGAATAGTTATAATGTTATTGCCGAAACAAAATAATTACTTGGCTAACCTTGGGAAGACTTTGGCAATTATATCATTCGAAAAAGAATGTTAAACAACATCAAGGGTTTCAAATTTCATTATAATCAGCCGAATAGTTATGATGTATTGCCAAAACAAAAACAAAAACAAAAGGGGACCGACCGACTGACCGACAACCGACCGACATATTGAGATGTAGAGTCATTCGCGACTAAAAATATGTTTAGATTTACAAATAGACAATTTCTCTTGATTGACCTATTGGCAATGTCTCTTAATTGACTTATTGACAATATCTCTGAATTTACTTATTGACAATGTATCTGGATTGACTTATTTATAATGTCTCTGGATTGACTTATTAAAAATATGTTTGGATTTACTAATGAAAAGATTATTTGGATAGACTTATTGGAAATATATCTGTATTGATCTATTGAAAATGTCTCTCTGGATTGACTTCTTGCTACTGTCTATGGATAGACATATTCACAACGTCTCTGGACTGACATTTTCGATTGACCCCGAAAATGTCACTTCTGTGCTATACTGTAAGGGGAAAGATGGTGTTACGTTGGTGATGCCCTTGCTAGTTTTTGCCATCTTAAAAATAAAAGGACAGCTAAGTGGCTCGCATAAGGGAGATCAGAAACTTAATGATACGAACAAAACCTCGTAGTGGAATTTCGCGCCCCCTCGTGATGGGGTGTCTTCTGAAGGAGTGATTCCCTTTCTTCCTGAAGAGCCTCTTCGGCTATAAATGCCTTACCGACCCCAGCATTTAGAATTGGCAAAGTTATCCGTAAACATTTTTGCTAATCATTCATACAATTTCAGTACAACTTTAATTTCGTTACCTTTCATCACATTGGGTTTGGTTAGTCATCGGATAGGTGTTTTACTCTGGTTGTTTGCGTGGCGGGTGTTAAATAGCGACTCTTGGGGTGGAGAACCCTCGCCCGTGGGCCCAATTTTCATCGGCCCCCGAGTGATATATTTATTATGCACAAATTTTCAATACTGAAATTTAAATAATATTTGTATGTCCAATTTCCGTGGTGGAAGTCAATAAAAATGTTGCGTATTATTTTTTTAGATATTAATGTATGAGTCTATCGCGCCATGTAATAAATTTAAACAACATTTACAAAGATACAAGAGTCAAATCTTTTTTATCGCCCGCCTACTTCTTTCATAGGAAATTTTCGCCCACGACTCAAAAAGTTTCCTTACCCGTGGTTTAGACCCTACTGAGATACGCATCAGACGGTGCGAATTGGTGTTAAAACTCGTAGCAAAACATACTTCTTTCATATCAACGTACACCTAATACTCCAACTCTCCCTCCAATCATCTATTTCTCCAAACTTCAATTCTTTTATATTATATTTGGGGTTAGAGGTGCTGGCGTGACAGATACTTCGTATTCACCCAAAAAACAACCACCACTCTATGCTAAACTAATTAGTTCTCAAAACTAAGCAATATTTTGTATGACTTTAACTAATATTTTTGACCATAACGACTTTCTAATTCGGTAAAATAGCGCTAAAACCATATGTTTCAAGCTGTGCTGACAGAGCTCATCAAATAGATTGTTCAGAATGGAGCATCTCACCCTTTTAACAAATGGCTCCCTTCAACGTGATGCGTTTGGGTGCTGATGTGTGGCAAAAAGTGGCGTAATATCAATTTCAGTTCGGCCCCAATCTTCAATTCATTCATCCTCGGTTAAGTGGATGAATATTTCATCCCGTATCTGCAGGATCGATTCAAACCGGTAGAATTGATGATGTAAGGGGAAATGTGTGATTGAAGGTGTGTTCGAGTTCATCCAAACGTGATACATTTTCCAGGGATCATTTAGGGATGGTGTGGATTTTTCCACTTTAGAAATATGAGTCATGAGTGAGGTTATTCGCGTTTCTGTGATGGGGTGGTTGTTTGGGAGAGAAGATCAGGAATTTGATGATGAGAGATATGGATAATTACAATGAACAAATCCATTATCTGTTTATCTCTGTTAGTGCGTTTTGTGTCTAGTTATTGACGCATTAAATGTATGGTGGCTTGACAACTTTGGGTTATGGAGGAGTCCCATTCTTTCACACTCATTACTCTTCATCGCAAATTAGAGATTTCGTTGGGAAACTTGGATCAACCGTATTACGCACCTTAGAGTGATTCTTTCATTCTTTCTTCTATTCTAGCTATATACCTCCTACGCATTCTCACTCCTCCTAACATCACTTCATTTTTTACCTGACATGACCAGGTTGTTAGTCACCTGCACAAAACAACCATCGCTTTATTTGTTCCACTGGTAGTTGCGTTTGTTCTGCGCCTCCGCCATTAACCAGATTGAATAAAGCCGGTGATGATTGAAAGAGAAATATGAGTATGAAAGAGCCAGTTCACATCATCCCAGAATATTCTCTTTCGCATCCAAAAACACCAACATCCAATTTCGAGAGGCTTGTATCGAACTAACGTGGAAAGCATTTAATTAAAAAGTTTTGAAAAGTTGCTCTATTTTACAACGCTTAATTTATACACCTTCCTTCATTTATACATCTCTCTCACATCCACCCCACCCTTCATCCTTATTTCCTTTCTCGCCTCCCCCCACCCCAACGCCCTGTTTTGTAGGGCTTAAAATTTGTTAGGGAGCCATTTTTTTTCCCATTCGCGTTATTTCCCGGTCATTTAATTCGTTAAAGCAAGAATAATATGATAAAAAGTAGCGAATAATGAGGTCGGAAATAAAACGCAAAGAATCCGAGACAAGAAAAATCCGATAACTTTTTAATGGGATTTCTATTAAGTGAAATGGAAATGGATTTTCGAAAATCGATCGACGTCTAATTGCTTTCGCGATAGAAGTTGCACACACCTATCAACGAGAGCCCCTCTGGAGCACTGAGAGATAGTGTACATGTACATATTCTTATACATACAATTAAATCAGTGCACATATCCGTGAAGAATAATATTAAGAGGGCAGCGCATCTAGCTACACATTTTCCCTCGGGAGATTGAAAAAATTGTTAGAAGGGTTTTGATATTCTTTTGTTGATGTTTATTGCTGTTTTTGTTGTTTTATTGTTGTTTTTGTTTAACTAAACTAATGCCGTAGCTTAAGAATAAATCATACGAAGAAAAACTTCGATTCTTCGACTTATCATAACTTGCAATTAGGAGATTCCGTGGATATCTGATCGAAGTATTTAAAATCTTAAAATGATTCAACGCTATAAATTATCGATTACTATTCAAGATGATTAATAGAGCGAAGACTCACCAAATTAATAGAACAAACACTTGCAAAAATCATAGAACAAACACCCACAAAATGCATAGAGCAAACACACCAAAATAATAACAAAAACTCTCTAAAATAAAAGAACAAACACTTTCCAAAATGATACAACAAACACCCATCTAAATAATAGAAAAAACACATCAAAATAATTTAAAATTGGCAAACAAACACTTCAACACGACGCTAGCTCAAAATTACTTCAGTTATAAAATTACACACACGTGGAATAATCTACCTTGGCGAAATGTAGAAAGTACGCCAGTTAAGTTGTTTAAATATTCGACCTCACTAGTAGTTTCAAATGTAAATATTTCCTAGTATTATTAAAAAATGAGGACGTCAGTTAATATGTTTAAAAACTCAACTTGTTAGCATTCCTCCATTGCCAATACTACATCATTGGAAGCAATCTGAAGAGATATAATGAACAAGCAAAAAGGAGGCAGCGAGGAAAATGAAGACCATATAATGATGCCTAGCTAGTAATAAGTCTCCCCAAAAGCATCTATAGTAAAGTGTTTTTTCAACATTTCTTTCGCACTTTCTTGTCACTGTATTCCTTTCACCGCTAGCAGGCGTTGGACTGCAAAGAGAAGAAGAACTGTGACGTGAATGAGTATTCGGAGTGAAATTGCATTTTAGTTCTATTAGATTGAACCTAGATGAATCATAGTTGGGTAAGTAGATATAATGATTACTGGATAGGTGGCTAAGTTGATAGGTGGACAAGTGAATAGGTGGACAAGTGAATAGGTGGATAAGATAATAAATATGATTTATCTAGGTTCAATCTAATAGAGCTAAAATGCAATTTCGGAATGGGTTATGGTGGTTTAGAAGAGTTGCGTGCGCTCAGCGTATAAATCTGTCTACACTTTCTCACCTCCATCTAACTCTACCCTTTTATTTGCCAAACTCTCTTCAAATACTTATGTCGATGATACCCTTGTTAGTAGTTTCTGGACATGCTATCGATAGTTTATGCCCATTATGGCACATACAGGGGTTTTGGGGGTAAATTTGACGATCTTTAATGGCTCCTTTCTTTCTTTTTTTTCAGAAACTTGTTGATGTATCGGTGATCGGTCAAGTTTGGATAGCATAGAGAGTAACGTTTTGGTTGAGAAAAAGTTAGCTGACCTAGATGATCGAAGCCATCTGAATTTTAAAAAAGAGTTACCTGAATCATGATGATTAGCACCGAATATCAAAATGCCGACATCCTCACTGCTGCTCAATACTCTCTGCATACTAGAAAGGCTGTAGGACGTGACATGGGCAGCTGAAACGGAGACTATGAAGCCGTGGCCAACATAATGGGACACAGCAGGCGGTTTGATTGCGTTTTCACGCTGAAATTTACCCAACAACTTCAGGGCAATGTGATTGAAGACCCCAGCTAGGGAATCTGGGCTTTGGCCAGAAAGATGGGTGTTGAAGTCACTACCAAGAAGCTAGCTTTGAATGAGGACCTTCATTACCACTCAAACAAGACGTAAAGGACAAATTATGAAAGCCAAGGTAAAGAAGCTCTTGAACAAGAAGAAACACCTTGTTGAACCGTAGAGAATCTTGTTTTTCTTAGATGAAGAATCCACAACCTTCTTTCTCAGTTGCGACAAAACATGAACTAATGTGCATACTTGCCGATTCACAGGCACTATATGTCATCCACCTCAGTTAAATCACTCGCACCAGTACAAATCGACAGGGATAGACACTCTTCTTGTTCAGACAAACCTCCCCGGGAGTCAGAATCAACTCCTACCCCACTGCAAGTTCCCACAGCCAGTTTCAGCAGAGTTCACGCAACTTTTATTTTTATAAGGGGCTAAACTTCAGTCTCCAACTCGACATCGTCGTCGCACTCTCAAAGACCTCGCCCTTGACTCATGTCAGTAGCCGCTGATCATTGATTGTATAGGAATGCGTCTTTGCTACAAGCAGGATGAACATTAATTAAAGAGGTTTTAAGAATAATACTAAGCCCGCAAGGCCTACCATTCAACTCGAGAATATTTCCACAAAGTTGCGACGATGTTAACTTCTGAAGCTATTGAGTTTCTCTGTTTTATATAATTCGTCCTTCGTACATGCACTTATCAACGTCATAATCAACGCTTCTGGTCCCTAGTTCCATTATTTTTTATTAATCCATTAAATCATCATCATTCTAACAAATACACGCGTTATCATCCATGTAACTTAAATCTCCTATAAGATTTGTCACGGTACTTTCCCAATGTTGTCTACTTGCCTTCCTTACTAAAATTCTAACCTCCTAACCCAGAGAACCTAATGTTCTGGCTCTAACCCTTTGTTCCAGGTTTTGTCTCATAGTCATTTATGCTGCAAAGTCGATCGAGCTTCTCAATTTGAGTCCCTAGGTCGTTGAATGAACTGCTGGCCACTATACGCTACTCACCCTCTCTCGGGGCGTTCAAGAGCACCTTGATGTCCAATCTCTTCTCACGAGTTCTTTCTTATTTGGTAGCAACACCCTTTGCCGGGTCCAGGTAACTGTTGAGCGACATACAAATGCATTATTATTTTTTCAACAGACCGGAAGCAGTTTGCGATGGTTTGATTATGAAGAGTGCTATATAAATATATGTTTAATGTCGTAGGCTAACCCTACACACATTACACCAGTTTAATATATATATCGTAGAATAGGGTAAAGTTTACCTTTTCTGCTTTATGAGTGCGTGGGAAGTTTACAATATATAAGCAGAGTGCAAATTAATTGAAAGTAGGTTAGCCAATAGTCGACTATCTTGGAGTTCCGGGATAACAGAAAAACGGGTAATCCTTGCCTTGGCGTAAAATTCAAACAATAGTCTTTAGATAATGACTATTATGGGGGGGGGGACTGAAATCTTAGAAATTAATATTACTTTACAAGGTTAAAAGGAGTGTGTTAAGGCACAAGGGCCTCAACAGCTAAGGGCGGGGAGAGACGTGGTTAGGACGGTCACCGTACAAACAAATGGACAATATTGACCGATGGACGCTTGAACGACCTTGAGCGTAAACTAAGCCGATGATAAGGCTTACATTCAGGAGAGGGGGGAGGGCAGAGAGAGCACTTGCACAGGAGAGTTGCGCATGGTGTTACCTCGAAGATTTGGTTAGAGGGAGTAATCCTTGCCTTGACGCAAAGTTCAAACAATAGTCTCTAGATAATGACTATTACGTGTATGAACTTAAATCTTGCTTTCGAGTAACACGAATCGAGATTGAACGAGCTGCGTTCGAGGAGCGGAGGAAACGGGTCGGGGTAGACTCACGTGAATTAACGAAAATCCTGGGAGCTTGAGGGATTCTGTGAGAATTGTGCCGACTCAAACGGAACGCAAATAGCGGGTACCGACGGGGAGCGGACAGATGATACTAACGGGACAGGGAGGACGGCGGATACTGCCTTCCAACTCTGGCTCCAAAGGATTTATATAGGTCAAATGGGGGTTTCCCCCCTCCGTCCGAAGGTGAGGGTTCTAGAGTCAGACGCATCGGCAGACGAGAATAGACTCGGCCTTTTAGTGCGAGCGCGAAAAAGTTCTTAAGCCGGCGAGACGAACTTTGTCCGACTTCAGAAGGAACCTTATGGGCTCTCGTACTAGTCGTAGCTTTCTGTGATGTCCGCATTTCAGGTCATCGAAACGTCTCATAATTTCGCACCTCTATTAGCACAGACAAAAAGGGTCGCCCAGGTGTCTGTTGTCTCTCTCTCTCTCTCTCTATTGAAGGTCGAGGCGGCGCGTATCTTCCTCTCTCTCTCTTTCTCTGTGATCTCTGATATTCAATATTCTTTATGTACCAGTCTCGTAAGCTGAAACTCCTTGGTAGAAACTTGTTTGCTATTAAGTTTCTTATTCCAACTTTAAAAATAGATTTATAGCATTGTCGGTCAGTTAGTTCTGTTTAAGGCTGTATAATTTTTTTGATCGCTCGTTTCAGTCATCTCTGCCTGAATTCTCTCATCCTATGTGTAAGAATAGAGCGGCTGCTAATGCTAATAGCATTACTCTCTGAATCATAAGATATGGCACTAATCAATGCTCTAGATGTTTCATCTATGCCACAACAAGGCTTTGGAATATGCTTCGTAGTGTTGTTGTTGAATCGATTGATATTTAGAAGTTCAAACTCAATTGTACCTCCTTTTTTAATCAATATATATCTTGTTTTTCTATTATTTTTTATGTAGCTAAATTAATCTTGTTTTATGCAGTTCTACTTAATTTCTTATATTTTTAATTTTTCGTAGCAAATTGCATTCTCTACTGGAACCTTTTCCCCCATAATATTCTGACTTTGCCAGTCTGGTTTCAACTTGTAATACTAATAACACTGGTCTACAAGGTTTTTGGTGTTTAGGAAATAGATATCATTTCTATACGAAATCGACCTTTTGAATCGAACAATAACCTTCATTTTGACCAATCATGTGTAGTTTTGAAGTTATTAAACATCCTTATTTAAAATATTAGGTTTTAGTCAATTTCCATTTGTATATAAGTATACGTACGAGTTAATGTTCATATGCATATGCCATAAGTGTATATGTGAGTCCATATGTATATTTTATATGTTATAAATTAGTCACTATGTATGTGTGTACGTCCACTATACTGACTTCTTTACTTTATCATAATTCTAACTTATTTTCCTTTTTTCTGATTTTTCAGATGTTGTGGTGGACTAAGCAATAGAAAATGAGCAAGATGTTCTCTTCAAGATGTTGCGTTAATTCTCCAAATGTGTTTTGTTATGTTTGAGGAGAATATACATTACCTCACAATCAAAGAAAAACATCACTGATTTTGTTGAAAGAGCGTATACGGCATATTTTTGGGTCAAGCTGGGAGACCAAGATAAATATTTAGCACCGAATAGTGTCTCAAAACAATGTATAAAACATTTGCGACATGAACTAAAAGGACAAGGAAAAGGACAAGGACAGCTATTCTCCCAGGTAGAGCTGAATGATCTAGTTCGTGACCTGAACCTCCCCCAAAATTGTGCAGAACTGTTGACTTCCCGATTGAAAGAGAAAAATCATCTAGAGAATGGTGTCCATATCACCTTTTATCGGAGTCAGCATGAAGAGTTTTTTGCCTTCTTCACACAAGCGGAAGAGCTGGTTTAGTGCAGAGCTGTCAGTGGGATTTTTGATTTACTTGGCATTGAGGAATATAAACCAGAGGAATGGCGTCTTTTCATAGACAGTTCTAAGCGTAGTTGAAAATATTTATTGTTGTACAACGGAAATTTGTATGGCTCTGTCTAACTCGGCAACTCAACAACTCTGAAGAAAAAATATGAAAAAATTAAGCTGGTTTTAGAGAAGATACTGCATCATGATCATAAATGGGTCATCTGCGTTGACTTAAAGATGGCGAATTTTCTAATGGGACAGCAATCTAGTTATACCAAATACCCATGCTTCCTTTGCATGTAGGACAGTACAGACCGACTAAACCATGTAGAGTTGCTAATATATATTAGAAAAACATTTATTTGAGCGAGAGAAGATCATTTCCCTCCCCCTCAGCGCATCAAACTCGGATTGATCAAGCAATTCCTCAAAGCTCTTCACAAGAATGGGGAGTGCTTCAAGTATATCTGCAGTGTATTTCCAGGCTTGACGATTGGTGGATCAAAGATCCGTAAGCTCTTGAAGGAAACAAATTTTGTGAAAGGGATGAGCCAAAATGAAACATCAACTTGGCAAGCCTTTGAGGATGCAGTGCAAAATTTCCTTGGGAAACATACAAGTGAGAACTATAAAGACCTTGTTACCAACTTGCTATAAACTTTTCATGATATTGGCACGAATATGAGCATAAAAATGCATTTTCTTTTTAGTCATCTTGATCGTTTTCCTGGAAATCCCGGAGATGTTAGCGACGAACCAGGCGAACGATTCCATGCGGCCATCAAGAATATGGAAATACGGGACCAAGGGGCGTTCGGACGCTACGATGATAGAAGACTATTGATGGTGTTTGAAACGAGATACTTCTGTTGCTCAACATCAACGGTGTGCAAAGAAACGTAAATTTATTCCTTGAATTTTATGCCAAGAATCTTTGCCAACGTGCATTTTTAATTTTTAATTTTCATTTGTGCTTTGTTTGTTTATGTGTTTTGCTCTCTTTATTGCTTCATATTATTTGCCTCTTGTATGGATAAAGTACTTTCTTACAGAAACAGACTTGTTTAACTCCACTAAAAATCACTGATATTAACTCATGTAGACTGTTGGAAATATTTTTATGCGCACTTTTAGCATCTAATAGAGCCAAAATGGAGAGGAGGAGAGAGAAAACTAGAGCTGATGGAGGAAAACTGAAGTTATTTTCGTAGGCAAAATCGGTTAAGAATTCGGTGAAATATTCGAAGCACCAGACAAAGGATCGCTTCTTCGATGCCTGCCTCTTAGGAGCGGAGAGAGGGATCGTGCCAGAGGGATCGTGCCAGAGGGATCGTGCCGGAGGGATCGTGCCAGAGGGATCGTGCTAGAGGAATCGTGCCAGACTGATCGTGCCAGAGGGATCGGGCCAGAGGGAAGTGGGGCCGAAAAGGATTCTGTCTAAACTCAACCACTCATGTAGGTAGGCACTTCCTTGATCAATAATTCATTACGAAGTAATAAAATAATAACAATATTTAGAAGAAGAAAATATAATAATAATAATAACAACAATAATAATAATAATGATAAGAATAATAATAAGAAGAGAATGATAATAATAATATGATAATGATTAAAATGATGATGGTAATAATAATGATAATTTTAATAATGATGATAATAATAATGATGATAATAATAATGATGATAATAATGATAATAATAATGATATTAATAAATGTAAAATAAATAATTATAATAATAATAATAACACGCAATACAACAAAGCTTCGTTAAGGAAGGTCTTTCGTTTGACCATAGACCCAAGTAATCTCCTCTTATGGCCGTCCACTCCGATGGAGTGTATTTACTGCAGATGAATGAGATAGAGGTCGCCATATTTTCTTGCCCTCTTTGTAAATGCATATCGAATCTTTGCCTGTCTTACCTTCCTTTCTCATCACTCCAACCCCATAATTTGAAACCTTTGCAGAGTTTTGTCACCCCCTTTTCTCGAATAATACATCCATAGATTTATTCTCCTCTTCACATCTTCCACCCCAATAATAATAATAATAATAATAATGATAATAATATATGGCAGTTCTGATTAACTTGCGGCTTTTTTTGGTTGTGCCACAATCAATCTTAATTCCGAACCCCATCTCTTTTTTCTAGCATTGTCTCTCTCAGCGCCTCCAACTTGTGAATCGCTTCCGCTTCCTCCCAATCTACGCCGCCCACCCCCACTCCACCCCAACTTTGATGGGGAATGCGGAAGGAGCGAGCGGCGGGCATCCATACAAATTAAATGACCGTTTCCACCTAATTCTAGAGAGCGGAGCACTAATCTGTTTGCCTGCAAAAACAAAGGTTCTCTGCAATCTCGACATGTCGGTCGGGCGGATGTCGTTCGCTGGCAAAGAACACAAACTCATCCGCCATAGCGGTAATTAATGCTAAAGCACGAGGCATCTCTTCTTTTGTCTCGCGATGACCAATTCGAGCCCATAGTTTGAATGGAACTGTAAAAATAAAGAAGCCGTTTTGTTATATAAATATCCCAATTTCGAGGAGTTTGGGAATAGAACCAAGACTTTTTTGTAAGCAGATGAGCTGCGAGGGAAGGTCGTATTCATCCATACAGGAAGGAGGGGGGGGGGTGTTGATCATGGATAGAATGATGCATCTCGTCATTTCCATAATAGAATTCATGCTGAGGGAGAGAATGAAACAGACGTCTGCCTGAGGGAACCAAACGGACAGACCGTAACGCGCCCCTCCTCCCCCAAATCAGTTATTTTGGCGCGAAATTTCTCCCGCACTCGGATTGGCGGGAGAATCGACAAAGTTTGCTTATGTAATTTTGGGTCGTGGATTCTTGTGAGCCTAAAAGTCGTTTCATCCACACATCATATTATATGCACGCAGGCGCCTTCATGTCATGGCATAAGTTTAATTGGTTGATAACGTCCGAGAAATGGGAGAGGGAGGGATGCTGAGCTGTGTACAGCTATGTAAATTTATCGGGTAGTGAGTGCGCTGAAATTAATGAATTGTGGGCCTGTTTCAAAATGCGAATTGGGAGTGGAAGAAGATGTGAAGAGAAGGAGAGTGAATCAATAGATGTATTATTCGAGAAAAGGGGGTCACAAAACCCTGCAAAGGGTTCAAGTTATGGAGTTGGAATGATGACCAAGGGAGGTCAGACAGGCAAAGATTCGATATGCATTTACAAAAAGGGGGAAAAAATATGGCGACCTCTATTTCACCTATCTGCACTAAATAACACTCCATCGTAATGGAGGGCCATAAGAGAAGATTACTTGAGGCGTTGGTCAAATGAAAGACCTTCCTTAACGAAGCCTTGTTCTATTGCGGGCTATTATTATTATTATTATTATTTTTATTATTATTATACTTTTAGATGTTTTTATTCCACCAGTGCCATTATAACAACCTTTATCAACTCACTCTCGTCCCCCAAAAGAAGAAGAAGTGTTTTAGGGGTATATGTTAAGGAAGGGCATTAGATTCGCTTGCAAGGGTACCTGCCTTTCTTGCGACACAAGAGCAGGGTAGGAAGACTTGCGTGACCTTCTCTTCCCATTTCGTTTCCAAGATTCACTCCTTAGTAGATACTTCGATTATCTAAATTCAGCACATTTTCATCTTTTCTTATTTCACTCATTTTTACCACCTTTTAATATACCTTTCTGATAGAGATACCCTCGTTAGTTTTTGTTTTATTTATTTGAATTCATTCAACCAAAACTTTAAGATAGGTCATTGGAAGTTATTTTTTTCTCTTTCTTCTTCTCGAAGAACCAGAAGAAGAAGAACAACAACAGAAACAATAACAAAAAGAAGGGGGAGGAAAAGAAGAAGAATGAGGAGAAGAAGAATAAGAAAAAAAGATGAAGATTTTATAAAGAACATGAACATAAAGTACAAAATTGCAATTGTTTACCTTAAGTAACCCGAAAATGAAGAGGAATGAGGAGTGTGTGGGGATAAACAGTCAAAACACTAACACAAACTCGAAAAGCAGAGTAAATCTCCTTCGAACCAAATTTGACAGCGGTAACGGGGAATATACCTGGCTGCTCCAGGTGTTCATAAGTGTGCGCCTTAGATGCACCATAATAAATTAATCGCGTTATTAAATGAATAAAATTTCATATTTTCCTAGATGCTACGTAGATATTCTACTCATTTCTACGCCATTTATGATATTTGTTTTAATACTCAAATTTTATAAAGTGGTAACATTGAAGGATTCCCTCGAAGGATGTAACGATGAAGCTGGAATTTTAATCATTAAAAAAAAAAGAAATCTAAACCAAACGATAACATCTCTGCTATACATTTTTTAAAAGAAATTCGAAACTAGTTAGCCAGTGTTGACACCTATCCACCTATCTACCTATCCACTTATCTATCTATCAATTTATACACCAATCCATCTATCTACTTATCTACCTATTAAACTACCCCCTATCCACTTATGCACCTCTCCACTTATCAACCTATCCTCTCATCCACCTATCAACTTATCCAATTATCCACTTATTCACCTATCTACCTATACACTTATCCATTTATCTTACATATCCACCTATCATCTTATCCACTTATTGACATATCCACTTATCTTATCTACTTATTGACCTATCCACTTATCAACTTATCTATTCATCCACCTATCCACTTATCTAGTTATCTACCGTTGACACTGTGGGCGCTTGTTCTATTCATGATGTATTGTCCTGTTTCTATGATCGCATTTTAGATTCTCCTTGGATAGCGGATAAGAAGCGTTAGACCAGATTTGTATGGCCTGGGCGTTGTTACTCTCCAGTATAATAATATCTCCCTCTTTAAATTTTTGGACTTGAAATATTGCTATGAATGTGAAAAAAAGAAAATATTGATGCCTCGACAACATAAGCAACAAAGTCACCAATCCTTTACTACGCCTCGAGTAAGGGAAGTTGCCAAAGCCCTTCTATTTCAGATGCCTTCCATTAAAGTGAAGAAATCGAATCACGCCGTGAAGAAAAAAAGAGACTAAGTGGTATTAAATGGCTAGAGAAATAGATTTGCGACTGCGTTTTCAAATGGACAGGGTGAAAACCGGATGTGTTAATAAAAAAAGTGAAATATGAATGATGAAATGGAAGAATTTAATTAATACAAAGAATACGTATGGAAAGCTCAATTTATTACGATACAATAAATAAGACAGAGGAAAAAGATCGCCAGATTTCCGGCTACATAATAAATTTGTGTAATGAATATTAATTAATTAAATGGAAATGAAGCTCTCGGAATCATGTAAACAGCAATGCATGCAATTAAGTTCAGAATAAGTCAGCAGTTGGCTGATATGACTAAAAATGAGAAAAAGAATCGCGCGTGAGCACTACTCCTGATGATTATGTTTATTCCTAGAGTGCAGTGTAAGTGAGACAGAAGTGAAGAATAAAAATAACGCGTGCAGTGGTAGCGACAGAAGATTCCCCTTTCGCAAGGCCTTCAGCAAATGAGACCCCAAGTCGGCCATGCTGGTGGCGCAGAACTGACAGCAGAAGATTAAGTGGTGTGATTCTGCCGTTGGAAAAAATCGTCAGGTAAAATGGCAGCGAGATGTCCGTTGAGGACATCCGGGAGTGACAATTCCAAACGTATCCGTGAATGGCTCTCAATCGAGATGCAGCTCCAATTAGAGCAGCGAAGAATAGGTATTCTGCCAGCGGGATAAAAGGGTGACCCTTATCTATACTGCTTTTAGCGGAAAAAAGAGTTGACCCCATCCTTAGTGCTTCTAGAGGAGAGAAAAAAGAGTTGACTCCATCTATACAGCGAAAAAGGAGTTGCCCCTTTCGATACTGCTGACGGCGGAAATAGAGTTGCCCTATCGATAATGCTACCAACGCAAAAAGAGTTGCCCCAATTGATACTGCTGCTAACGGAAAAAAAGAACTGCTCCTAACGATACTGCCGCCAACGAAAAAAGAGTTGCCCCAATCGTTAGTACTTAAACGAAAAAAAAGAGTTGCTCCTATCGATAATGCTGCTAGCGGAAAAAAACATGATCCTATCGATATTACTACCACAAAAAAAATGACCATATTGATACTGATGGCAGTGAAAAAAAAAGCTGACATTATCGAGATTTCTGCCGGTGAAAAAAGAATTGACCTTATCAATACTGCTTCTCTCATAAGCACAGGGCATTGGAATAGGACAGTGTTTCTAAAAAGTCCCTGTTTGCAGCTAAGTTATCGTATTTATAGAATTTACTAGACTAATTGTTTGTTGTTTTCGCTGATCCCTGAGTGGGTTGAAGCACTTTCCTACCTAAGACAGATAAAGCCACGTCTCACCAAGGCAACTTGGTGAACTCTATCTCCTCGTTTTCTGTAAAGTTTATGAGTGCAATTGCGACAGTTAATAGGGAAACAGTTAATCCTTCCATCTTTGTGTAAATGTCGGAACAGATCCTCCTTATGGTTATGGAACAAGAAATTGGGTCAGTCATCTAAAATGCAGATCTTTTTGGTATCTAGGTTTGTCTGGCATGGCCTGCTCTATTCTGACCTCAGGTCGAGGGACACGAAAAGCTCATCTAGGTTCACTTGTTGTCTAGTAAACACACCGTAATTTTTTTATGCAACTGCCTGACTAAGTTAAAACGGCCAGAATTAATGTTTAGGTTTTTAGTTATATAAAAGATTTATTATAATTTAAATATTAGTAGTACTTTGGTAACTGTGATTTGAAGTAATACTCCAATTATTTTTGGCTCTTTTTAAATTCGCCCCAAGGATGAGGAAGAGGCAGCTCAGAATCCCATTGATTGTATTTGAGCCGACTTGGTGATATGGACGGCAGCTAAATGTTAAAGTCGTCCAAAAAGGTTTATTAAGTATTATACAACGACAGAGTAAATATTGACTTGAGCAAGAGGCTCCTCAAAGGAAAGTGAGACAGCTTGAGAGCAAATGTGATGGCTGCTCTATATGGGGAGAGCTTCACTCCGGTTCTCTTTCATCGCGACAATACTCTAGCGCATTCGCTGATGCTTGCGAGCTCAAAACTGCACGACTTAGGATGGAAGTCTCTGTCACATACAATTTAAAGACCTGAATTGGCCCCTATCTGTTTCTTCCTAGTTTCCAAATTTAAAAAAAAACATTAAAAGGAAACATTTTTCATAATTATAATGAGATGAAAATCACAGCCAAACGTAATTTAATTCCAAAGGCTGATTTTTACATAGAAGATTAAACTTTATATTAATTATATTTTGAATATTTAAAATAGAGAAGGAACTTTTTGAACACCTCTCGTAGATAACTCTACTACCCAAACGAGTGGAGATTACGCGGTGTGCTATGGGAATGGGAGCCGCGCCCATTTTTCCTGAATCCCAGTTCTGTAACTAAGTCATGTCTTTGTTCGATGGGTCGAAAATTGTAAATGAGAAAAGCGGAATGTGAGGTGGAAGACGCAGGCGAGTTTTGAAGTTTCTCTACCGCGGTTCTGCATATTTATGAGGATCATGATTAGACAGTCGATTCGGGTAATGGAAAATTCGCCTGAAATGAGTGTCTCGGGACGAGCCTTCTTTCCTTTTAATATACCGAGACAATCAGGCCCTCATTAATTCGCTTCAGCTTTCATTTCAGTCGACAACCCACTTTCATCTCAGTAGCCCCAGCCCCCCCCCCACCCTTCTTCTTCATCTAGTTCCCTTAGTTCCATTTTTTCCTTCCTTCGAGAATAGGTCTTATACTGAAAAATATTCAAATTTGGCATCAACGAGAAGCACATTTTCAATAAAATCTTCCTCCGCTATATTAAGAATTTGAAGGAGTCTTGTTTAATGAATATTTTAAAGAATAGAGGCATTTCGTATGAGCCAAGCAATAGAAGGGGATCTGCTCCCCCACAAATCCCTAGAAGATGAATGATGAGGTAGATAATGAAGGATTAAGAGGATCAGTCTAGTTTCTTGTGGTCAGGGGACGAACAGCAGTTTCGCTTTACAATCAGCCTTTTATGTCGGACGGACCACTTTTATACATTCATTCCGCGATGTCCAACTAATCGTAGCTTGGGTTAAAAGTAAAATTGATGTAATCCATCGAGAGAAGAGTAAGTGAAGGGCTTATATATAGAATAAAAAAGAAAATAAAAATAAAAATAAGATAGATTAAAGCAAAGAAGCATAAAAACTGTATAAACACTAAGAGCTGCCCTTGGAGGCTTTAATCACATCTATAAATGTGTCTTTATTTGAGTGGTTTCACGCCAAAGAGATTTCAAATCAGGACTAAAATGAGGTATAAAGAATTCTGTTGTTATTAAGTTCCATATAAATGATAGGAACCCTTTGTGTTCAAAATATTTAACGCAAATCGAGAAAACAACACCAAGAGTTATTTTGAAAAATGTAATTCCAAATCTTCCCTTTAATTTTAGTTTTCCTCTTTTAAAACCATTCAAAGCTAAGAATGTGTTTGTGCTCTAGCGATCAAATACTACCACTAACCTGAATAAAGTGAAAAAGGCTTAGAAGTACAATTTAGGGCCTTCTTGCGAAGGCAAAGTGAATTTGGCGCCTTATGGCGAAGGCAAAGTGCAATTTCAAACCCACGCATGTTTTTATTCTCTCGGAGAATGGGCGCTGGCAAAAGAGCTTTCTTTAATTCCTCCTAATTCTAAATATAATTCTGATATTAATAGTATAACATTGATGATGGTAATAATAATGATGGTGATAATAATGATGCTATTTAGGTCCCATTATTAGATTACTCGATTCGTCCGTTAACAATGGAAAACAGTCCTTCATTTCTGACCTTCACTTCTTCTCCCTCTTTTTGAGCTATCCTGGAGTGGATGCCAAGGCAATTTCTGCCTCAAAATACTCTAATATATATACCACCGTAAAGATCAAGAACAATGCGAGCAAAGATGCCAAGAAAAACCACCTTGAAAGAGTAGAAACGAACAGCGGGAAACGGAGGCTTTGGGAAGCATTTCGGAGGATGGCGATTCTGGAGTTAGGTCCAGGGAGAAGAGGAGCGCACAGAGGGATCGTGCCAGAGGGAAGTGAGACCCACAAGGATTCTGTCTAAACTCAACCACTCATGTAGGGACTCCCTTGATGAATAATTCATTCAGAGGACACCCCCCTCCCCCTTCAGTCACTCGAATCTCCAACAAATACGAAATCTGTTCTCCAGCAATTTTTGGCGAGAGGAGAAAAGTCTAAGACGATCAACATAGATCAGTTTCGTTGAGTAATAAAGTGAATACTAACGAGGGAATTTCCAATCGATATGTATGAAAGTAGATATAAGCATTGATGAAGTTAGGTGATGTATAAATTAGGGGATTTACGTAGCTCAAGTAAATTTAGGTATTGGGGAAGGAAAAGAGAGGCTCTTCTAAATCTCTCTCCGATCCAAAACGAATTAAACCCCCATGAGGGGCGTCTATGGAAGCATCCAACATCAATCCCCCATAATTGCAAGATAAAATATCTACACAACCAAACTTTGCTCATTTAGATAACTAATATCCGCTTATCTTTGTTCATAGTGTAATAAACCCACCCTAGAACATACCAAAAATTCTTAAAGAAATTTCTAACTTTCAAAGACAAAAGGTGATTCTGAAACTAGACGCACCGAGCGATATTTAAATAAGGAAATCAGAATAGCTTCTTTATTTTTTGCAGAAGAATAGTCATAAAAAATGGTCAAAAGGTTAATTAAATATTGATCTGGTGACTCAAATTTGAAGCAAATGTTCACGGATTTCTAAGCCTTGACTGAAATTCTCCTTTTAAAGCCTAAAAAGGCGAAGAAGCTCAAAATTACTCCCAAGGTTTAACGGAAAATCTATTTTTAAAGACTAAAAAAGTGAAGCTCAAAATTCCACTTAAAAAGGCTTGACCGAAATTTTCCTTTTAAAGGCAAAGAAACTCAAAATTACCCTCAAGGCTTGTTGGAAATTATCTTTTAAGGCCTAAAAAGTGAAGCTCACAATTCCACTTAAGACTTGACCTAAATTTTCCTTTTAAAGGCAAAGACACTCAAAATTACCCTTAAGGCTTAAGAGAAATTCTCTTTTTAAGGCTTAAAAAGGCGAAGAAGATCAAAATTACCCCAAGGCTTAACGGAAATTCTTTTTTTAAAGAATTTCCGTCTATCGCCAATCTCAGTGTTGTTTTTTTTCAACGAGGTTATGATCCAAGCAACCCTCAAAATGGAACCCATATTTGGGTCTTTAAATGATGGAGGGGTTGGAGTTCGAACCCATGTGTTTTGAAGAATAACGAGGGTAATTGCTAGAGTTAGCGCAGTTTTGATTAATAAAATAAATTATTATCTAAATAAAAACTACAGCAAAAAGGCGTTTATCATTTTACTTCGCCTATTACACTCGACTATATAATAACTTTTACGCATTTTCACTTTTTCTGAATTTACCACTGCTCGCTACTTCATCACTTTATTTACTATCTCTCCTCACAAAATTTATGGCAGTTTCCCTCGTTGATTTTTGCTTAATAGTTCTAGGTAAATAATGATAATAATGATAAACTCTTCTCCATCTCAATTTTCTTATCTTATTCTTCACTGGAAGAGAATTCCCTCGTTAGTTACGTTCCTTTACACATAAAAATAAATTTCCTTCTCAAATAAATAATTAAGATGACATAAAACTTCGTTAACTGGCGCCAGAATTCCTGGTTTTTCTTTTATACTCGGGTCCCGCTGGGGAACACATCCCAGCGCCTGGAAGCACAAAGAAAAAAAGAATAAAAATCTTCGAAGCCGTTTTCAATGCGTCTTTTTTTTCTGTCGGAAATAAAAGTACGATAGCATTTGCATATACGCAAGTGCATTTATTTATGCACATTTTGATGAACCCCATTTAATTGTCACCCCTTTTCGTCCCTTCCCATACCCTTAACCCCCATAAGAATGGGGACAAGAACTGGGGTGATTGCTTCCTCGGTGAGCTAAAAGAGTGACTCTGGTAAGAGCTTCTGGCACAAGGGTTTGTGTACGCTTTACTTGGACATGTGTATCGTATGTGTACGTGTCATATCCACGTCTGCTGTGTACATGTGTGGTGTGCCCGTGTTAGGTATATAGAGAAGTATACACGTTAAAGATGCATACGTGGTGTGCACGCGTGAGGTATATATGTGTGGTGCACACGCGTGAGGTATAAATGCGTTGTGTACACGGGTGAGGAATACATGCGTTGTGTGCACGTGTGAGGTATACACATGCAATTTGTACTTGTGAGGCATACATGCGTGGTGTGCCCGCGTGAGGTATACATAAGTGGTGTGCACGTGTAAGGTATACATGCGTGGTGTGCACACGTGAGGTATATGCATGTAATGTGTATGTGTTAGGCATAAATGAGTGGTGTGCACACGTGAGGTATACATGAGTGGTGTGCACGCGTGATGTATACGCATATAATGTGTACGTATGAGGCAAACATGGGTGGTGTGCACACATGAGGTATACGCATATAATGTGTACGTGTGAGGAAAACATGTGTGGTGTGAACACGTGAGTTATATATGAGTGGTGTGCCCGCGTGAGGTATATACATATAATATGTACGTGTGAGGCAAACATGTGTGGTGTGCACGCGTGAGGTATACATGAGTGGTGTGCACGCGTGAGGTATAAATGCGTGGTGTTCACGCGTGAGGTATACGCATGTGGGTGTAGGTGTGTAGTACAGAGATAAACTGAAAATCGGGTGTGTTTGGGAGAAGCAAAGCAAATGAATGTGGCGGAGAAAAGGGAGGGAGGGAGGAAGGAAAGAGGCTTTTGTTGATTATGCAAAATAAATTCCGCCTCACTAATGAACACACGTAAATGAGAGCCATTACGGAGAGCCAGTGCCAAAGACCTCCGGGATTCCTTCTTCTCCCCATCCTTCCTTCTCTCTAACTCCATCCCGCAACCCTCTTATAAACGCTGCATAGCTTAGTGCGTTGCGATCAAGATTCGATACACCATCTGAACTTGGAACCTCTCGGAGATTTTCCCTCATTATAGAAACGGAATCTGATAAGGGATATTAGTCAGGCTTCTTCCCGTCCAAAAGGCGGCGCACACCAATGAGAGGGGGACGTGGCCTCCGAAATCTAAGCACGGATGGGCCATCCCACATCCAAGCTATCAAATCACACCCAATTGAAAGCAAATGGGGGAGGGAGAGGGGTCTGTCTATCTTCCACTATACCGTGAAGTTCAGAGATGTCCAATAGAATCAAAACCGGCTACACATAACCCTCAAATGGAGTCCCTGGAAAAGAACCATAGCCTGGGAGGTGGTCACAGTACACACCATATTGTGTTGGTTTCCGGTATATCCCCTACCCACAGAGATAACCCAATTCATATGCACAAAACCTGCACATCACACATTCATCCCAATCAGATCGCCACCACCAAATATTTCCTCTCCTTCTACTATCTCTCCACCTTCACCAGAAACCAGAATTTCTGGCATATCTTCCAGAACACCTACTCACCTCTCTAACAACCCACATCTAAATGAAACGAAATAAACACATGGATATGAACTACTTCACTATCACACGTTACATATACAAAGGATTCTACTATGAACAAAACGCCACGTGCACTCATATAACTATCATACATTACACACCCTGTACGAACATTAGACAAGTCTCAAAACAGCTTCACTATTACCCTCGTCTTCGTAACATCATAGAGCTTTTGCGCACTCATCAATACAATTGAATATAACTATACAAACCACTACATATTATCATTCAACTCGTGTCCACCATAATACAAGTCATCGCTACACTCTCAACAAAACAATGGCTCCAGTCCTAACTGTATCTCCTTTAAAATCTACCAGTCGTAACCGTATCTCCTTTATCATCGCCCAGTACTAACCGTATCTCCTTTATCATCTACCTGTAACCGTAACTCCTCTATCATCTACCAGTCGTAACCGTATCTCCTTTATCATCTACTTGTTTTAACCGTATCTCTTTTATCGTCTACTTGTTGTAACCGTATCTTCTTTATCATATACCAGCGTTAACAGTATCTCCTTTATCATTTACCAGTGCCAACCGTATCTCCTTTATCATCTACCAGTGCTAACCGTATTTCCTTTATCATTTACCAGTGCTAACCATATCTCCTTTAGCATCTACCAGTCGTAACCGTATATCTTTTATCATCTACCAGTCCTAACGGCATCTCCTTTATCATGTACCACTTATAACCGAATATCCTTTATCATCTACCAGTCTTAACCATATCTAGTCTATCAGCTACATCCAATACACCTTCCAAGACATTACCGTCGCCAACTGACTAAATTGGAAACCTGATTCCACTCGATCCTCGAAGGTTGTTTTTTATAGCTTCCTGAGAGCGGATGAAATCCCTGCGCCAGCGTTGCCACGAGTGAGGTCGCACTTTCTATGAGGCTGTCCTAAGGGGACCAGATTAGACTGGAGAGAGGCTGTTGCATGTTCTGGTTGTGGGAACTTTATAGCACTTTCTGTGAGTCTGTCCTGAGGAAACTAGGTTAGAGTGAAAGGAGGCTGTTGCATGCTGTGAGAATTTTATAGCACTTACTGTGAGGCTGTCCTGATGGGACTAGGTTAGACTGGAGGGATGCTGTGGCATGTTGTGGGAATTTTATAGTACTTTCTGTGAAGCTGTCTCGATGAGAGTAGGTTAGACTGGGGGGAGGCTGTTGCATGTTGTGGAAATTTTATAGAACCTCGCAGTGCAACTTAACCTTACGTTGACTACATCCAAGTGGAGTGGTCCCACACCAGGAGTGCTTCCAGGTGGAGTGCTTCCAGGTAGAGTGGTGGTGTCATATCCACTTGGAAATAACTGACGACTCTGCAACTCTTGTTCTCCGGCCCTAAAGGGTGACTGATTTAAAAAACACCCCAGTCTTACATGCTGGGTTAGAATAATCACACAATCGTGCAAATTCGAAAAAAAGAACCATAATCCTATCACGCTACACACCTACACCAACTACTTACAACAGAGTGGAGTGAAACCATTTCACTCAATGCACGCAATCAAAGGCCAGGGCTTCCAGGTTGCTGTGTTCAGATAGAAAAATAGACGCACTTTGCCACTATAATGTAGATCCAACACTGGAGAGCGGCAGTATAAATAATGCTCATCCACACCCTTTGAAATCGAAAGAAATAGGTGTAGTGTATCTTTCAACACACGGGGCACTATATATAGGTTGAACGATTTTGAGAATTACAATAATCAAGCTGTGGTAGGTCGACCCGATGCAAGTCCTCATTGGTAGATCATAATGGAGATACGGTTAGGACTAGTAGATGATGAATGAGATATACTTACGACTAGTGATGATAAAGGAGATATGTTTTGCACTGTTAGATGATAAATGAGATACAGTTGACACTAGCAGATGATAAAGAATATACGGTTAGGACTGGTAGATGATAAATGAGATATACTTACGACTGGTTGATGATAAATGAGACACAGTTGGCACTGGTAAATGATAAAAGAGATACCGTTGCAACAAGTAGATGATAAAGGATATACGGTTATGACTGGTAGATGATAAAGGATATACGGCAAAGACTTATGATGATAAAGGAGATACGGTTAGTACTGATCTATGATAAGCAACGTCGCTACGATGTACAAAATATTTTTGAAATATTTATGGTGTAAAATAAAAATACGTTCCCACACTCAAAACGAAGCTCATCATTGATCAATGATACTGTAAAATTTGTTATAAGAGAAATAAACCGCTACTATAACTTGCTAAAAGAAAATAATAACGATGTAAAGTATCAAAATTACGTTTATTTTCGGTGTCGAGTAAAAAGAGAAGTAAATAAAGTATAAAAAAACTACGAAATTGAGCTTTCTAAAACATAAAAAAAACTCAAACAGTTTTTTTCGGCTGAAAATAATAGGAAATCGATTCGAGATTCGATAAGACTAATTAAAAATGACGATTGTACGCTAATAGCGACAGGGGAGGTATTGCTCAAATCATTAATCGGAAATTATCTGAGGCGTTTACGGTGGAAGATTGTATAAGTCACATTCCTATTTCTCCCGATGTAAATATCTCCAATGAATAAATCACACTCACTAATCTTAGTGCTCAGAGATCGAGCTCTCAAATTATATAGATAAAAGTATAAAAAAACTACGAAATTGAGCTTTCTAAAACATAAAAAAAACTCAAACAGTTTTTTTCAGATGAAAATAATAGGAAATCGATTCGAGATTCGATAAGACTAATTAAAAATGACGATTGTACGCTAATAGCGACAGGGGAGGTATTGCTCAAATCATAAATGGGAAATTATCTGAGGCGTTTACGGTGGAAGATTGTATAAGTCACATTTTGTTTTCTCCGATGTAAATATCTTCAATGAATAAATCACACTCACTAATCTTAGTGCTCAGAGATCGAGCTCTCAAATTATATAGATAAAAGTATAAAAAAACTACGAAATTGAGCTTTCTAAAACATAAAAAAAACTCAAACAGTTTTTTTCAGATGAAAATAATAGGAAATCGATTCGAGATTCGATAAGACTAATTAAAAATGACGATTGTACGCTAATAGCGACAGGGGAGGTATTGCTCAAATCATTAATCAGAAATTATCTGAGGCGTTTACGGTGGAAGATTGTATAAGTCACATTCTGTTTTCTCCGATGTAAATATCTTCAATGAATAAATCACACTCACTAATCTTAGTGCTCAGAGATCGAGCTCTCAAATTATATAGATAAAAGTATAAAAAAACTACGAAATTGAGCTTTCTAAAACATAAAAAAAACTCAAACAGTTTTTTTCGGCTGAAAATAATAGGAAATCGATTCGAGATTCGATAAGACTAATTAAAAATGACGATTGTACGCTAATAGCGACAGGGGAGGTATTGCTCAAATCATTAATCGGAAATTATCTGAGGCGTTTACGGTGGAAGATTGTATAAGTCACATTCCTATTTCTCCCGATGTAAATATCTCCAATGAATAAATCACACTCACTAATCTTAGTGCTCAGAGATCGAGCTCTCAAATTATATAGATAAAAGTATAAAAAAACTACGAAATTGAGCTTTCTAAAACATAAAAAAAACTCAAACAGTTTTTTTCAGATGAAAATAATAGGAAATCGATTCGAGATTCGATAAGACTAATTAAAAATGACGATTGTACGCTAATAGCGACAGGGGAGGTATTGCTCAAATCATAAATCGGAAATTATCTGAGGCGTTTACGGTGGAAGATTGTATAAGTCACATTCCTATTTCTCCCGATGTAAATATCTCCAATGAATAAATCACACTCACTAATCTTAGTGCTCAGAGATCGAGCTCTCAAATTATATAGATAAAAGTATAAAAAAACTACGAAATTGA
The DNA here is from genome assembly GCA_963969495.1 of Ceratothoa steindachneri. Classification (NCBI taxonomy): domain Eukaryota; kingdom Metazoa; phylum Arthropoda; class Malacostraca; order Isopoda; family Cymothoidae; genus Ceratothoa; species Ceratothoa steindachneri. The sequence goes on from OZ018336.1 coordinate 25,722,759, forward strand.
GCTTTCTAAAACATAAAAAAAACTCAAACAGTTTTTTTCAGATGAAAATAATAGGAAATCGATTCGAGATTCGATAAGACTAATTAAAAATGACGATTGTACGCTAATAGCGACAGGGGAGGTATTGCTCAAATCATTAATCAGAAATTATCTGAGGCGTTTACGGTGGAAGATTGTATAAGTCACATTCTGTTTTCTCCGATGTAAATATCTTCAATGAATAAATCACACTCACTAATCTTAGTGCTCAGAGATCGAGCTCTCAAATTATATAGATAAAAGTATAAAAAAACTACGAAATTGAGCATTCTAAAACATGAAAAAAACTCAACTAACAGTTTTTTTCAGATGAAAATAATAGGAAATCGATTCGAGATTCGATAAGACTAATTAAAAATGACGATTGTACGCTAATAGCGACAGGGGAGGTATTGCTCAAATCATTAATCGGAAATTATCTGAGGCGTTTACGGTGGAAGATTGTATAAGTCACATTCCTATTTCTCCCGATGTAAATATCTCCAATGAATAAATCACACTCACTAATCTTAGTGCTCAGAGATCGAGCTCTCAAATTATATAGATAAAAGTATAAAAAAACTACGAAATTGAGCTTTCTAAAACATAAAAAAAACTCAAACAGTTTTTTTCAGATGAAAATAATAGGAAATCGATTCGAGATTCGATAAGACTAATTAAAAATGACGATTGTACGCTAATAGCGACAGGGGAGGTATTGCTCAAATCATAAATCGGAAATTATCTGAGGCGTTTACGGTGGAAGATTGTATAAGTCACATTCCTATTTCTCCCGATGTAAATATCTCCAATGAATAAATCACACTCACTAATCTTAGTGCTCAGAGATCGAGCTCTCAAATTATATAGATAAAAGTATAAAAAAACTACGAAATTGAGCTTTCTAAAACATAAAAAAAACTCAAACAGTTTTTTTCAGATGAAAATAATAGGAAATCGATTCGAGATTCGATAAGACTAATTAAAAATGACGATTGTACGCTAATAGCGACAGGGGAGGTATTGCTCAAATCATTAATCAGAAATTATCTGAGGCGTTTACGGTGGAAGATTGTATAAGTCACATTCTGTTTTCTCCGATGTAAATATCTTCAATGAATAAATCACACTCACTAATCTTAGTGCTCAGAGATCGAGCTCTCAAATTATATAGATAAAAGTATAAAAAAACTACGAAATTGAGCATTCTAAAACATGAAAAAAACTCAACTAACAGTTTTTTTCAGATGAAAATAATAGGAAATCGATTCGAGATTCGATAAGACTAATTAAAAATGACGATTGTACGCTAATAGCGACAGGGGAGGTATTGCTCAAATCATTAATCGGAAATTATCTGAGGCGTTTACGGTGGAAGATTGTATAAGTCACATTCCTATTTCTCCCGATGTAAATATCTCCAATGAATAAATCACACTCACTAATCTTAGTGCTCAGAGATCGAGCTCTCAAATTATATAGATAAAAGTATAAAAAAACTACGAAATTGAGCTTTCTAAAACATAAAAAAAACTCAAACAGTTTTTTTCAGATGAAAATAATAGGAAATCGATTCGAGATTCGATAAGACTAATTAAAAATGACGATTGTACGCTAATAGCGACAGGGGAGGTATTGCTCAAATCATAAATCGGAAATTATCTGAGGCGTTTACGGTGGAAGATTGTATAAGTCACATTCCTATTTCTCCCGATGTAAATATCTCCAATGAATAAATCACACTCACTAATCTTAGTGCTCAGAGATCGAGCTCTCAAATTATATAGATAAAAGTATAAAAAAACTACGAAATTGAGCTTTCTAAAACATAAAAAAAACTCAAACAGTTTTTTTCAGATGAAAATAATAGGAAATCGATTCGAGATTCGATAAGACTAATTAAAAATGACGATTGTACGCTAATAGCGACAGGGGAGGTATTGCTCAAATCATAAATCGGAAATTATCTGAGGCGTTTACGGTGGAAGATTGTATAAGTCACATTCCTATTTCTCCCGATGTAAATATCTCCAATGAATAAATCACACTCACTAATCTTAGTGCTCAGAGATCGAGCTCTCAAATTATATAGATAAAAGTATAAAAAAACTACGAAATTGAGCTTTCTAAAACATAAAAAAAACTCAAACAGTTTTTTTCAGATGAAAATAATAGGAAATCGATTCGAGATTCGATAAGACTAATTAAAAATGACGATTGTACGCTAATAGCGACAGGGGAGGTATTGCTCAAATCATTAATCAGAAATTATCTGAGGCGTTTACGGTGGAAGATTGTATAAGTCACATTCCTATTTCTCCCGATGTAAATATCTTCAATGAATAAATCACACTCACTAATCTTAGTGCTCAGAGATCGAGCTCTCAAATTATATAGATAAAATGAAAATTTCAAAATCTCCTATTCCAGATAAAATCCCTCTAATGCATATTAAGGAGATGATAGAGCCCCTCACAATTTATTTTAAAAAAACGGTATCGATTTACAGCCTTTAGATTAGCAAATGTTGCGCCAATTTAACAAAAAGAGGAAAAGGCGTAAATTTCCCAAATTATAGGCCACAATTGACATTAAGTCATTTGTGGCTAAACCTTTAAAGCAAGTGTTAGCGACAATATCGTGGCTTACTAAGATAAACATAAATAGAGATAGCCAACATGCATTTAAAATACGTCGCTTGTGTTTTCCGAGTTTGTTAGATTTTTTTACATGTTATGACAGCAAAATAAGATCGTCATAAACCATAGACGTTATTTACCTTGATTTAAAAAAGGGGAAAAAAATGGATTCTGCTCCCAACCAGAAACTTATGGAAAAGCTAAGAGGTACTTTATTGCGTGGGATGAAAAACTGGCTTAGAAACCGTATGCAGAGAGTGGTGATAAATGGAGAATCATCTGATTTGGCTATAGTCAATAGTGGCCTGCCTCAAGGTCGAGTCTTAGTACTGTATTATTTTTTATCTTCGCAAACGAATTAGATTCAAAACTATTAACCAAGTTTGCTAATTTTTCAGACGATACTAAACTGTAATATATTGAAACACGACTCAGATCGAGCGGAAATAAAGCACGACCTAAATGAGATATTTGATTGGTTAGTTACATGTCAGGTGAATTTTAATCTCAATAAGTACAAATTTATCCGAATCAGCTCTTGAAATGGAAACTTCGATTACACGTTAGGTGGTCATAGATTAGAAACTGTGTCAAAAAGTAGTGATCACGATGTATTAATTTTGAGCGAATTTAAGTTTTCGAAATACTGCGTTCATAAAGCTAAAAAGACAAATAGAACATTCGGTTTTATTGTGGGAAATTTCGAATCGCTCGTGCGTTCACAGCTAGAATGTGCAGCTCAGTTCTGGTCTCCTTATCTTCAAAAGGACAAGGAGGCCTTATGTCTGTGAAACAGACATAAAGAATTGAAATTGCTTTTGCAGTCAATTGGTAGAAATCTTCAAAATTATGAATACTCGTAGTTTCGATAATATAAACTTTGATTCATTCATCAAAACTCTGAAAACACGCATACAAATGCCCTTAAATTGTAATTAAAGCACTATCAGACAAATATCTTGGGGAAACTTTTTAACTTATAAAATCGTCTTAACTTTCAATTCTCTGCCAGCAATTGTAGTTCAAAGCGCATCAACAAACACCTTTAAAAATAAATTGGATGAACCTCTATTTACCTATCACAGCACACGAGATAAAACAAAACTATAACTATAACAATATACAAAAATAGCCGCACATACATCAACAAAACCACTGTATCTAAGTACTAAAGCAACCAAAACCAAAATGCCACTGGCACACCAGCCTGCACAGTCTAAAAAACAAATTAGATCACATCAAGAAATTTTGTAAAACAAGAAGGGCGGAGCAGGGCAGTTTTCCATCTCAAAAGACTGGTGAACCATGTACCTGAAACCATTTAGTCCAATGCGAACAAACCCATATCCACCAAACAACCAACCAGACTTATACCAAAAAAATATAAATGTGTTAAAGAACATCTGAGTTCTCAAACTAAACCACAAATAAATCTTTAATTTTACTAATATCAGACCAAAACATCCCACCACAATTTACATCAGAAAAGGGTTTTTCAAGCTGTACACCAGGCGAAATCCTTCCACACTTCTTAGCCTGACATCATAAAAAACACCTGCAGCAATCTGGATAACATCAATCATACTCAACACTCAAACTACCTATACACGCAGCCTGGAATCAACAACGATACTTTTTCAATAGACTCTTACTTTTTATGGCAATATCAAGTATTCATTACTAGCATATACAATCAGTACATCCGCTCCCCACTTCACTACACTAATGTGACCTAACACATTGTCTCACAACTACATATTACACTACAAAAGACACAAAACAAAGCACTCTACCTCAACGTAGCATGATTTTAAATCACCCTCACCTACAGTCCGAAACGTAGATAGTTCACATAAAACTACCTCACCTCAACTTTCAGGGAGTGCAGTTTCTTAACCATACACGTAACCCAAGACACCCCTCCCGGTGGCAATGTTGCTGATGTTGGTAAACACGATATACAATGCTGTAATTAAGTGTAATTGATGTTGCAATGATAAGATAAGAGTGCCAACCGCCGGAAATATTTCCTCACTTTTTTTTTGTTTAGTCTTTGAGTAATAACGCTCCCACATCACACCAACAAGGGCACTTGTACTATACAATTCCACAACACCCCAACGATACTTTAACGTCGAATTCGCCTACGCAACATCCCAACCACTAACAATGGTACTCAGCCTCAAAGCGAGGATACACGTAGTGGCAGTCCGTTGGCAGCCCAGTGCCATGGAATGAATCCCTTGGATATGGGAGGAAATCCCGGGTCGATCAAGGGACCCTCCCTTGAGGGTGAGAAAAATGGACCATTTCGAGGTTTACGCGATCGGCTATTGTCTTAAGGGCGGGGGGAGGAGTTCGATTGGATCACTCCCTTGGGGCTGAGGGGGGGCAGAGAGCCTCAAACTCGATTCACTACGGAGGGATTTTGTTTTATGTGAAGATACATAAAACCGAATTCAAACATGTTTCTTATGATATTTGGAACAATATATATATATATATATATATATATATATATATATATATATATATTATATATATACATATATATATATATATATATATATATATATATATATATATATATATATATATATATATATATATATATATATATATATATATATATATATATGTGTGTGTGTGTGTGTGTGTGGAAAACTCACAAAGTATCACGTGGGTAAACAATAAATCCAACAAAGCCCACAGGGAAAATTAATACGAGGATTCCAAGTACTTTCGAACTTTATTTCGAGTTCTTTATCAAGGAATAACAAAAGTATTGAAAATTGTAATATTTATAAGGATGATACAGAGGAGAGGGAACGCTCTCTCCCTAATTGCTTAGGCGGTATTTTAATTCTCTTGTCAACCTTTAGTCTTTTGAATTTACCCGATTTAATTATCTTAGTTTTTATTTATCTTCCTTTTTTCTGTCACTCTTCGCTCCTCCTAATGTTTCCATTTCATATTAATTCATTTTGTTGATTGGTTTTTGCTTTTTTTGTGGGCGTTCCCTCTCCTCTGTATCATCCTTATAAATATTACAATTTTCAATACTTTTGTTATTCCTTGATAAAGAACTCGAAATAAAGTTCGAAAGTACTTGGAATCCTCGTATTAATTTTCCCTGTGGGCTTTGTTGACGCCTAACTTTAATATAAAAGAAAATAATAAAATTATACAGATAATTCATTTATACAGATCTATTTGTAGAAATAAGAGAAAAAGGAGAGAAAAAGAGAGAAGGAAAGAAGAAGAGAAAGACAAAGAGAGAAACATAGAAAAAAAAGAAAGAAAGATAAAAGGAGAGACAAATAGAGAAATAAAGAGAGAAAAAGAGAGAGAAGAAAATATAAAAAGAGAAAGAGAAAATAGACAAAAGGAGAAAGAGAAAAAAGAAGAGAGAGAGAGAGAGAGATAGACCGCGCACTCCTACAACACCCGTAGGAAATGGATCCATTAACAATTTCTTCTTCTCATACCTTTCTTCCAATGCACACTTCGCCCCTCCATTTCCATTTCCTCCTTTTGGCTCTGCACCTTGACTAGAAAGTGGGGAAGCGGTGCCCCCCCCCCGCACTCCCCCTCGTTTGCACAGATACACGCTGTAATGTAATGGGAAAACGTTAGAATAAAAAAAAATAAAATCACGACAATATATTTCTTGTCAATTTAATTTGTTGCATACGAAGCGTAGACGACTCCGTCCTTGGACGAAATCTGCAGGATTCAATTTAAATTTAGTTTTCAGACCACGATTCAATTCGCTGGCGAAGCAATAGAATCGCTACCACACAGTACCACCCTCTAATTGATTTCCCTATATTTCTGCAACTAATTTATATACTATATCACGGAATATTTTTTAGAAGGAGTAACTTGATGGGTGATAAAATGTAATATACTCGTATAGTTGAGATTAAATTGATAATTATAACTGAAATGTTATTGAAAAATTCATAGGTAATCGAAAGTAAAATAGTTATTAAAAAATTTAAGTATTTATTATTGAGTAGTTTCAAAGCGAAAGAAAATAATTGTTTTATAGAATATAAACATTATGAACTTTAAAATGACGAATACTGAAAATATAATTAAATTAAAACACTAATTACTACTGAGATAATATTGAAAAGATTTCAATGGTAATACAATTAAAAAGAATGTATAGGTGATCTCTAAGTACTAATTATAACTACCTTAATGTATAAGCAGGAACCATACATGGACTCCCAAACATGAATATAGGGTGTGAATATTCCCATCTATTACCTATATTCCCTAATATTACCCATATATGAAAATAGATTTAGAAATGCTGGACTTATTCAAGAGTTCCTCGTAAGGGGCGCGGCGATTTGCCTTCCTGACCGCCGTACTGATGGGTCTCAGCGCCACGTCCGGCCCCAGCTTATCCTCTTCTCTTTCTTTCTTTCAGCTCACTGAGCCTAAATAAGGACTCTGCGTAAAGACTATTAAAAAAAAATATTCAAGAGTTCTCTAAGTATTAACAGATCTGAGATGGAAAATTTAGCGAAGCAGAAGAATTGAAGTAAACAAACATTTCTAAACTTGAAATGTATATTCATATTTGGGTAATATTCACGTTCTTTATGTTTAAATATATGTTCGAGAGTCTATATACGGTCTGCTATATAATATTTACATTGAATTAGTAATGGTTTGTACTTAGAGATCCGTTATATATTGTTTTTAATTCCCTAACGTAAATAACGATAACTTTCCAACACGAATCATTGGAACATCTAAATAACTTCTGCGATGGACTTCTTCCTATAATATATATATATATATATATATATATATATATATATATATATATATATATATATATATATATATATATATATATATATATATATATATATATATATATATATATATATATACACAAAGGAATACAAACCATTTAATCCTTACGAAGTTGCATGCAGACACTTAGCTAAGGTAAGTTTACTGTTGTTTGCTTATCTAATCTCCAGGGGGCGAAAACATAAAATATTACCACCGTATAAACCGGGTTAGTCTTGGGTTTGAGGCAAAGTGTTTGTCTAGTTTGTGTTTAAACCAATCATTTGTAGTGCAGTCAATTATATCCCTGTGAGACAATTCCATAATGCGACAATTCTGTTGAAGAATCTTTTTAGACTCGTTCGAGTTAAACTGTTTACATAAGATTTTACAACCGTTCCTCCTTGTATAATACGTCGATCGATATTGAAGTTGTCGATGAAACTAATGCAAATACACTTTAGAATATTTATTTAAAATTTATTAGTACGTTTTGGAATGGAATGGGCACTATTTGAATTAATTACACGCTCAAAAATGGCCATGTGTGCAAACGGAATATTTTGTGCCTTAGAATTAGGTACATTAGTTTGATGTTACTTAACAGGTATCTGTAACTCTTTACAGATACCCGGTTACTCGACTGACCTAAGTATACTTCGGTACACTTTCTACATTTTATAGAATAACCAATGCAAGGTAGGGAGGAGAGTTATTGACAAGAACATGATGCAAAGTAGACGTGTATTTAGAAATTAGTTTGATATAAAAGGGGCAGAGGATACGCGGGAGATTTAAATGTATCTTTGTATTAGAAGGATGAAGGAACATTTGCTCGGCTAGTCTTTGACAATTATCTAACCAATGGGGATATAAAAAAGTGTTTTACCTATATTATAAATGCTCGAAATTTCTTCGTCCATGAATTTGGGAGCAAATTCTCGGAGCACATAAAACATTAGAGTAAAAATACTACGTTTGATATTAATACAAATTTTGGTGGGTAGATTTATAATACACTGCATTTGAAACTATGGGGCTACAGCGGATCAAGGTCCTTAGCAATGCTGCTGTCCTCTTCTTTTTTAACGCTGAATTTAATGGAATGAGAGAGGTTATTCAGGCGTGTTATAATGAATTCAATTTAGGTGGCTAAGCGCCATCATCAAAATACCTGAACAAAACGAGTTGTATTGTCTTTAAATACAGACACCCCTTAATTTGGTTCAGATATGTTGAAGACATAGCTCTCTCTCTCTTTCCTTCTTTCTCTATTCTCTCTCGATCCCTCTCTCTCTCTCTCTCTCTACCCCCCTCTCTCTCTATCCCCTCTCTCTCTCTCTCTCTCTCTCTATATATATATATATATATATATATATATATATATATATATATATATATAGTACAGGAAAGAGAAATTTGACGGAATGAGCAATGAGACAAGAAACAGGAGTTTTTTAGAGGTAAGAGAAAGGGACATTAGAAGAAGACTAGAATCATAGAGAGCAGAGGGCGGCACAATGAAGGCAATATATAGTCTGCAATGCAAGGTTTCTGCATCTTTATTTCTGTCTTCAAAATTGTTTTGAAAGGCAGAAAATAAATATGGCGAAAGCACTGTGGTGGTTGTTATCACCCGCAGAACTTGCATTTGCTTCTTCTTCTTTATATATATATATATATATATATATATATATATATATATATATATATATATATATAAACACACTTTAGTAGAATCAGTTTATTACATTATAGGATAGGACTAGTTTCGGTATCTACTACCATCTTCAACTTCACAATAAGAAGACTGGACACAAATGCTTTATATCTAGAAGAAAATGGGAGAAAGCTCACAAGAAAAAGGGGGACCAAAGAAAAACATAGATTAAGGAATAGGTAAATTTGTGACTTTTTTAGAAGCAAGTTTTGGGCCGAGAGAATTTTGAATAACTATTAAATTTAAATGAGCCCTCAGAGATATTGTAATTTGGAAATTTGTTCAATCAATATTTAGTCAATTATACGACTTTTTTATTAATTATAAGACCAATAGACTAGTATGGCATTGTTAAAATAAATTTGGCGATCACAATTACTCGTGTGGTTGAACAAACTAGAAGATAATCTTCCTTTCCTTTATCCACCAGATGTGTTTATATGCGTTTATTAAAGTTCCTGATTTCCCCTACATAATACTTACTTATTACAATTATTACATGTAATGAAGTACATCTCCAGTGTTATTTACATGGTTTGTTCTTTGAAAAACACTTTACTATTCTGGTTAACATACATAGTGAATTTATAAGTAGAGTATTGTTTGGTGCATTACCTAATACTTCTCATGACAGTCAACTAGACATTCCTGAAAGATTAAAAAAAATGCAATTAAGACCCTCCGACAAAGAAAAAACATCATTATAATTAAATAAGACACAACTAACCAAATAACTATTTTAGATAAATAACAGAATTCGACAAAAAAATCGAAGATCTCCTTAATGATCTCGAGACATGTAAAACATACATGTGACCACATAAAATATAAGACCAAATCTTTCAACGATTCTCTTTGAAAAATTATCAAAGGGAAGACTGACTTAATCAACAAGTTCAAGACGATGAATCCCTCCTTGCCCTATTTATACGGTCTTCCTAAGAGACCCCAAGCAGGAATCCCCTTAAGATCTATAATATGAGGGGTTGGTTCTCACTCTTACCATCTTTCAAAGTGGCTAGCGAGATTCTTATCAAATTTAGTTGGCAAAAATATCCAAATCTCATTTAGTCTATTCGAGAGATTTCGTTGAAAAGGTTAGGAACTTATATTTGACCAATAGCAAAATGGTGAGTTTCAATGTTAATAAAATAGCATATTCACAAAAGTCTCGGTCAAGGAAGCTCTTAATGTCCTTTCAGTCCACCTCTCTCAAATAGCTAATGATTTGCTCCTCCCGTGTGCGAAAATTATTAACTTTGTTCGTTTATTTGTAACATATAACGTCTTCACCTGTGGGAATAGTTTTTACCGCCAATTGTAGGGCCTTAGTATGGGCATCTCCGTTCACTGATTCTTGGAAAATTACACTGGATAACAAATTTTCACAAAATATTTGTATCTCTCATTTCTTTGACTGTTTTTAATACTAAATTTTGCTCTGATTCCAAATATGTCCTTACCTTTACTCTACCATCGACCATTTGAAAGATATAACAAATATGCTAATATAAAAAACTGTATGGGGTTCGGATAAAGTCCCCTACATTTTTCAGGTTTATATGATAAATATTGAATTTCTTGATTATGGCTACAAGAGGATGCAGAAATTCACCAGATTTGTTCTGTTTTGTGTTTGATTTCTATGTTAGACCTAAACATGTATCACATAAAATTGTGAAAGGTGCAAAGTACTGGATTGCTTATAGACTGTACTTTGGAATAAGTATGGGTGACCAAGAAAAGCTATGGGCCCCTCATGTGATACAAAGAAGTTGTCGATCAAATTTAGATGCATGGCTGAGAGGTGCAAGAAAAGCAGTGCCATTTGCTCTTCCATGAGTTTGGCAAGAGCCAAAATATCATCACAATCATTGCTATTTTTGCATGATTAACATATCAAAGTACAGAAAAGTTAATGGAAGAAAATCTCTTCCATATGCCAACATTTCATCCTCTATTGCACCTGTGCCACATGATGATACCTTATTGGTTCCACGGCCACCAGAAAATGTAAGTAAATCCTATCAAATTGTAAGCTATATTCTTTGTAACAGAATCAATCCTGAAATATTCAAAACATCTAGCTAAGCTTTCTTCTAATGTGATTACACATGCAATCTATATTTTTCCACCAGCTATTAAATACATCTCTTTATATGTATATATATATATATATATATATATATATATATATATATATATATATAATCAAGAAATTCAATATTTATCATATAAACCTGAAAAATGTAGGGGACTTTATCCGAACCCCATACAGTTCTATATATTAGCATATTTGTTATATCTTTCAAATGGTCGATGGTAGAGTAAAGGTAAGGACATATTTGGAATCAGAGCAAAATTTAGTATTAAAAACAGACAAAGAAATGAGAGATACAAATATATATATATATATATATATATATATATATATATATATATATTCAGGTAGAGGACATGATACAGCTCTCATCAGGAGAGTCGAAAGGTTGTGACAATGAAGAAATGGATGAAACATTTGAACCAAGATTAAGTACCCGCCCACACTTTCCAAATCAACGTGAACTGAATGATCTCATCAGGGACTTGGGTCTCACTAAGTCAGGCGCTTAGCTTTTGTCATCCAGACTTAATGAATGGAATCTGTTGGGGAAAGAATGCAGACCAACAATATACATGAAGCGTCATGAGGAATTCGAGGTATACTTTGATATAATTGAGGACCTCTGCATCTGCAAAGATATTAATGGTTTGTTTACAGCTATTAGAATTGATCACAGCCCTGAAGAATGGCGACTTTCCATAGATAGTTCTACAAAAAGCCTCAAAGCTGTTTTACTACATAATGGGAATCAGTATCCATCCCTGCCTATAGCATACTCGGTATAGATGAAGGAAGAATAGGACAATGTAAAAAAGCTTCTCGAGAAGGTAAACTATATTAAGTTTAAATGGGATGTTTGTGGGGATTTTAAAATACTTGCCTTCTTACTCGGATTGCAGGGTGGGTACATGTTATTTTGCCTATGGGACACTAGGGCTGATCATGAACATTACCGGAACGTTGAATGGCCCCCTCGAGGTGACTTGCAGCCAGGAAAACTAAATGTTATTAGACAGCCTCTTGTAGAGCCTGCCAAAGTGTTGCTACCTCCACTTCATATAAAGTTTGGTTTGGTCAAACAGCTTGTAAAAGCATTAGATCAGGGTGGAGAAGCATGTCGAGAGATCCTTCTACTCTTTTCAAAGCTATCAGAGGCCAAAGTTAAGGGTTGTATATTTAGTGGACCGAGTGTAAGGAAAATGTTGAAGTCAGTACAACTTGAGAATGTAATGAGTGATGTCGAAAGTGAAGCGTGGTATGCATTTCGAAATATAGTTGATGGATTCCTTGGTAAAAATAAAGACCCAATCTACAAGCAGCTGGTAGCAAATATTTTAGAAATGTCACTAAAGGTGCACCTTTTGCATTCACATTTGGAGTTTTTTCGTGAAAATTTGGGAGAAGTGAGTGAGGAGCATGGTGACCGGTTCCATCAGGACATTACTGTAATGGAGAAAAGATACCAAGAAAGATGGGACACTGCTATGATGGGGGACTATATATGGTCCCTAGTGCATAAAGATCAAGTTGCTCACAGTATGAAAGCACGTTCATCAGTGCAATTTTAGTAGGTTATCTCCTATAATCACATTTTATCATTAGTTTAAAAAGGAATAAAAGGACAAAATATTATCAGCTCTTATTCATGGACAATGTGAATATGCTAAATCAAGTGAACTGTCGCAACTATTTATGGTTAGTTTTATATACAAAATTCCAATTATCTTCAAAAATATCGATGCTATGCAATTTTGAATGTTATTTTTTGAATCAGGAGGTAAATCCTCTTAGAAACACTAAAACATTTAAAGAAACAAAACTAATGTTACCCAGTGTTATTTATGGAAAATTTCGAAATTGATCCACTACCTCAAATTACACCCTTCCCTTTAGTATGGCTGAGATACGGCGATGATGTATTCTCTTGCTGTCCCTTGAAATGTTTGATAGCTTCTTTCAAAATCTCAACAACTTGCATCCCACTATTAAATTCAAGGCCGAGTGGGACTCAGAAAACTAGCTGCCGTTCCTCGATACAAAACTTCTGCGAGTCAACGGCTGGATATTAAACTCTGTATACCACAAACTCACAAATTAAAATTCGTATATATATTTTTTTATTGAGTTCATGATAAATCAATTAAGAAATCCGTCGTTTTATCACAAATGTTAAGAGTTATCTTATCTGCAGCCCATGTCTCCTTCAAGGCAAGCTTAATTTCATTATTTGTACGTTTATTGGTATAATGTATCCCTTATAGTTCATTAAGTCATGTCATTCCAAAGACAGACGGATTTATTATTGCTTCAATAACACCAGTACCTCTTCCACCAAAACATATACTATGTTACCTTTTGTCCGGCAACTTTCCAAAGTGAAAGAAGTCGCCACAAATACCAATATTAAGATAGGCTTTAAATATAACCAGACTATAAAAATTGTTTTTCAAAGAACAAACCATGTAAACAACCCTCTGGAGTTGTATCTTACTCAATGTAATAATTGCAATAAATCTCATGTAAGAGAAACTGGGAACTTTAATAAGGCATATATATATATATATATTCACATCAGGGGGGATATAAAAAAAGGAAGTATCTTCTAGTTTGTTCAACCACACGAGTAATTGTGATCACCAAATTTACCTTAATAATCCCAAACTAGTCTAAAGGTCTGATAATTTACAACAGACATATAATTAAGTCAATATAAATTAAACAAGTTCCAAATTACAATATGTCTGAGGGATTATTTAAACTTATACGGCATTTTAAATCCAGTTTAGCCTATCTCGGTTTTAGGGTACACAAAGCACTCTGACGCATACGGGTACATAGAGACGCAGAGTTTTCGAGACGAAGTAACTTTATGTCTCGTTAATTTATTAATAGTCTTAGGGGATGAAGTAACGATCTGTATTTTATCAGAGATTTAGCATGAATCCCCTTCGTGAAATAGGGATTGAGGAGACCTTCGCAAAACCCTCAAGATTACGCTTATTCTTGTCTTTATTTATGTCGCTATAAATTTTTTGAGGGTTTGTAAAAAGTGTTTGAAATGAAGCGATCTTTATAGGCTAATCTTGGAAAAACATTGTTCAATGTGTTTAATCTCTTGGTCAAGAAATTGGGGCTCAAAAATTCGTAACTACGTTTGTTTTTATGAGATTGAAATGAAAAAACATGGATGTATGAATCCATATACGTAGGCTTTCTGAATATTTTAAATGATGCTTGCTCATTGGAACGCATTATAAGTACATCAAGAAACAGGAGTGATGCTTCCTTTTCTATTTAGACAGTAAAATTAATTGATTTAAATTGGGAGTTTTGATTTTCCTGGATATGTGCTAGATTTGGGGTGGGGCAACCTTTTCATGCGTGAAGGCCATGTTGAAATTCGACGCTGGCTATAATAATGCAGTAAATAGGTAGGACTATTTTTTACTGTAATTTTAAATATTTTTCATCATCTTCATCACTACCTCTATAATTTAAGAAAGGGATTTTTTTTTAATATATGGATAATAATTTCATCTTAATTTGGTTATGACTTAGTTTTTTTTATCAAAGTTCAGAAAAAAATATATCGAAATTTTGTGAATTTTTTAAAACCCAAAGAATTACAAATAGTAAAGTTCAGAAAATTTATTTTGGAAAGGGGAAAAATTTAGTTTAAAGTTCCTTTTTTAAAATTAGTATAATTGGTGAAGTTCATAAAATTGCTAAAAATTTAACCATAGCTGCTTTATTTTTAGATTTTAAATTTTAATCTTAGTAGCCAAGCGCAAGCTTTCCCCGTAGGGGGGAGTGGCGAAGCCATTGCCTGGTATTAATATTATTTGAATGAATATCTAGCAGGTAGTATACATTCATTTTAAGGTGAAAAAATTAATCACTTACCTTTTAAATAATTTAATAACTTCTTTAAGATTGCTTCTGGCGAGACAAGATTGTGATATCGGGTTTTAACATGGAGGTTTTAAGTTTTAATTAATCATCAAAACCAGGTAATGGCTTCGCCACTCCCCCCTACGGGGGCAGGTGCGCTTCGCTACTAAGATTAAAATCTATAAAAAGCAGCCATGGTTAAATTTTTATAAATTTTCTGAACTTCGCCAATTATAATAATTTTACAAAGGAACTAAATTTCCTCCCTTTCAAAATATCACGTTGCTAATATATAGTTTTAGAAGAAGATATATAAAAATAAATTTTCTGAACTTCACCATTGTTAATTCTTTGGGTTTTTAAAAATTAACAAAGTTTCGATACTTATATTTATTTCTGAACTTCACCATTTCGTTTTTTGATATTATTAAAGAATTATTAGAAATAACTTTGATAAAAAACATAAGTCATAACCAAACTAAGATGAAATTATTATTCAAATACTCCAAAAAATCCCCTTTTAAAATTATAGAATTAGTGATGATGATCATCATTATCTTGAATTGTGTTAAGTGTGGGAATGCAAATTCACAAGAGTATGTCATAGTAAAGGACGAAATCATTAGACGAGCATTATACTTTGTGATTTTTATATTTATTATAATTCGTCTTCCTTAACATGTATCAAAAAAATGTATTTCCACCGTTACACAGTATGTAATTTGCTCATGTTTTTATAAAAAATGTAAAAAGGGAATATTTGGAAATCGTAGGTGTACGAAAAGTTCTGGAAAAATTTAAGTGAAGCGGACAATCAACACAAATGACACATCATTACATCAAGATGCGTTTACATTTTTTATTCTTATGTCTACATGCGTTTTGTACTTATGAGTGTGAATGATTTATAAAGGTTGGCTATATTTCGTTTACTTTACATTCGGCGTTATGCTTTAGCATTGGCTAGGGCCTATTTTGTAATAGTTCAGTGACTATATTCTGTTACATTCAGAATCTATGTTTTCTTTTATAGAAATTAAGGGTTATTTCGATAAGCCACCGGAAGTCTCACTTGATGACCTAGAAGACCACTTGCGGCATCAAGGCCGCAGGTTCCTCATCTCTGTTCTAGATCAACGTCATTATCAATAACTCCGAAGACATAGTCTACGCATATCCCACCAATTTGTACCGGAAATTAAATTATGTTGTAAAACCAGTACTAAAACATTTGCATGAGACAAAAAAGTTCAATAAATTTAATAAATGTGTCAACAATCGGCTTTAGTAGTTAGAAACGCCCTGAGGAAAGGAATAGTCTCGTCTATGGAGACATTAGTAAATAATAGTCATGTCAAGACTAACCAACCTCAAATTTTCCGTTAATATTTCTGCTACTTCTAGAAAATACATACCGAATGAAATTCAACTATTCCCCTCTTGTTCCAATAATGTTTAAGTACTCCTTAGGCATAACATAATTAAATACAAACCCAGTATAATTTGCCTATATAAAATCCAATCTTCGGATGTGTACCAAAATAAATAGGTAAAAATATTGATTTTAATAGAAGTAAGGCACATAGGCGAGATCTTTAATTATATTAGTGATGTCGAAGTTAGAAAAATAGCGGAATCATTTTATATTTTGAAAGAAAATACTTTGAGGACAATAAGATTTCTTAGAATTTAGATCTTTTAACATTCAATATTATTAACAAGTAATAAGTATTCAAGTAGTTTCTATCTGGCGAATGAATATTTCAGCTTTGTAAACCTCATTGTTTTACTGGGGGGGCGCCTCTATGGTATCAAAATTCTATGGCGTTAACTTTTTACTTCCTACGGATTTTTGTAATTGCCTATTTCACTGTTTAATACTGATATATATATATATATATATATATATATATATATATATATATATATATATATATATAAGTGTAGATGGGTAGCAGTCATTCTTGAATACAAATTTTGTTGAAGACCATTGTGTATTTTGCCTTAATTAATTTCCTTTGGCAACTTCCTCTTCTTCTAACTATCTTTTTTATTCCGTCAACAAGATGGAGTAAAAAAGATAGTTAGAAGAAGAGAAAGTTGCCAAAGGAAATTAATTAAGGCAAAATACACAATGGTCTTTAGCAAAATTTATATATATATATATATATATATATATATATATATATATATATATATATATATATATATATATATATATATATATATATATATATATTCAACAATAACCACCTAATAATTCCTAAATTATTCAACTGCACTGGAAAAAAACACGTTGATTTAAATAGGATAAATAATTACTTATCAAAATAGAGATGCAAATAATAAATGCACGACAAACTGGAAATTAGACCATCGTGTTTCCTGTGTAGAAAAATACAATCAACATGGATCATTAAAGGTATTGAATAGGTTGTTTTATTTGGCTGTTGAAACTAATTTCTTCTAAAAGCCGCGTACAAAGTTGTGTTGGCAAAATTTAAGAAAAATGGGACTCTTTTTAAACCCCAACGCAAAATCGGAAGAGTATTCATACTCGTACCACTCTCGGAGATCTAGAAAGCCAACGGACAATATTATTAAAAGGGTTTGGGAAGGTATAGAATTAAGTCTAAAATTGTTTTAGGTAAATGGGTTATTAAATATGAATCACAATAAAACAGATTAAAGATGACTTGTTTTTTTTATTTCAAGAAATAGCCATATAAAAACAGATACAACAATAATTTCCTAATTTTGTTTTGTAGGTCAGACATAGCTCATTTTTATTTTCATGGTAAATTAAATCTCAAAATAACGTCTTTTTATTGCAAAAAACTACCCCCAAAATTGCAGAAACACGTTTACATCTAGAAAAATGTAACGTTATTGGTAGAAATCTTTTCACAAGGTTTAATCGGACATATCTTCTATAAATAAAAGGCCAGATATGCGACCATCGATTAAGAGAGCAACGTTAATGTCCTTGACATACTTTGGACTTAAAGACACTTTATTCAACTCTTTTGTACATACTTTTATTCAACAAGATTCTGCTTCTCCGCACATCCTGTTATAGTGAAGGAATGACTGCCCCAAACCCTTCGGAAAGCAGGTACTCAATCTTAAATTTGAATTAGATTGGGCTTCTAAGCCTACTGATTTAAACATCTGGGGTTTACCACAACAAATGTGTCGTCGACATAGTGAAGCCAGTTGACGAATCCTGAGAGAGAGGAGAATTCATAGGAAGCCCATCTCTCTGCTTATAATAATTATTGTTACAACTGAAAGGAGGTTGTCTGAAATTTCCGTAGAATGGTTAGTTATAGAGAGCTTATGAAGTGAGAAGGATGAAGCGAATAGATCAAGTATATTTCCATATATGTGAGATGGAAAGGTAACAAATTGAAATAGGGAGTAAAGTTTAAAAAAATCTAGCAGTCAGAAAGATGAGGAAGTATAGTGTGGTATGTTAAACTCGCCAAGGGTAAGCAAGGTCGAGCAGGGATTAAAAACACACCGGTTTAAAAATTCACTCATTCATTGAAGAAACTGTAGGAGGGCTTTTGAGAGAGAAGATAACTGAAATTTTGAGATAAGGTTTCAGATCCATGGAAACACAAAGAACTTTGAAAGTGTTTAAAGATTCTATCGGAATGAGGGAGAAGGGCAGATGTTAGGCAACAATTAAAATAACGCTAACTCAACACACTGTAGTTATCGGAACGTAGAGGAACGAATAAACATATAGACAGTCGGCAGCAGAACTAGCGTTAATATCTTTGAACCATGATTCACCCCGATCAAAGAGGGCTAACTTCTTACGTATGATAAAGTCACAAATTAAATCAGCCTTATTTATTTACCAGGAGCGGCATCTTCGATACTCAGCAGAAAAGGTGATGTGTCAAAGTGGAGGGGTTGGGTGGCAAAGACTAAGGGGTTAAAGGGATTGCCGGTTTGTAACTCGGGGAGGTTGTATAGTAAAGTACCTTTCGGAAGAGATTGTTTAAGGAGGATGCGAGAGAGAATCTCCTTTCTTGAGTGAGGATCTTACAAAACTTTTGGAATTTATTCTATAAAAGAAGAATGGAAGGTATAAGGTCTTAGGCAAGGCGAGGGGTTAGTAGATCGCCATGTGGGAGAATTAAGAGTTGGGTCAGGAAGTAGGGAGGACAAGGGTGGTAGGGAAGGGTGAAATTGGAAGATAAACCAGGAATGGCAAAGAATACCAGAGGAAAACCTGATTAAAGGACATGCAAGGGAATAATTCCATAGGTAGAAAAACAAAGAGAGCAATAAGATAAGAAATTTAAGAAATATACACTCATATGTGAGGCTATAAGAATGGTAGACAAACCAGTGAGAAAAATAGAGCCAAAACTAAAGGAGATAAACAGATGTACAATTATTCAAAGCACTCCATATGTAACTCACAATAAAACGGAAACTAAGAAAAGACCAGTACAAACAATAATAACATAAAACTCAAATAACAAACGTACTACCAATAAAAACAAATCACTATGAAAAAATACTACAATAATGAATGTTATCACTAAACACAAAGAGCACAATATAACTTCTAAAGATAACATATTTTCAGGCTACAGTTTATTACGAAAATACTAAAAAAAACGCACGTAAAATCACTACAGAACACCAATACAGTTTAATGTAGTGAATTATAAATTAAGGGATTAGCTTTAGGAGAGGAAAAGAATTTCATTTAATTAACAATGATATTTTTACTCATTAAAGACAGTAAATAGATAACACATGAATAAAGAAAATTGTTATGAATGAAGAAAGAATCCGATATTAGTTCTCATTATAGATAATCCTAAATGGTGAGTAGAAACTCAAAGAAACAATTTGGTACAAACAAGAACTAAAAATTAAGAACTTGCCTCCTCCCCCAGTGGCTAGGGACAAGTAGGAACCCACGATGAAAAATTGAACCCATGCAGAGCATGAAAGATCAAACCTGGATGTCCATTCAAGCTTGGTGAGGTGTTTAAGCTATGCGTTACGATAGGCAACAAGTTCAACCTTGTTCACATGTACGTGTGATAGCGTATGTGAACCTGTCCATCGAGCTATCTTTGTGTCTTATTTAATTCATTTTCTTTGACCAGATCCAATATTGCCACATCTAAATTCGAGCGGCCATCTTTCTCCGGGATATTATAGATTTATTCCTGCAATTTAAACATGATTTATATTCTGCGCTTTTGACTGAATGGATCTGGCTCGCATCTCGAGTAGGAAGGCGGACCAATATAAAGGCGAGACAGCGTCCGTCCGTATCCTGCGTTTTATGAATTTTGGCAATTTTCTTTTTCTGAGTAAATCCAAGGCGCTGTGAAGAGAAAGTGAGAGCTCCCACTATGTTTAGGCACTAGTGGAATTTGCGAGGCGGGAAGCTAGGAACACGGAGGGGTAAGGGTTAGAATGGTTGTTAGAAAAAAACCCAACCAGGAATGGATATTACCTACTTGGGGTATTTGGGGACTATGCCACGAGGGAAGCCAGGAACACAGAGGGGTAACTCTTAAAAAGGTTTCTATAATACCCTGCAAGGACAGATAGTACCCACTTAACGTAGTAGAGGACTCTATGAGGCGTGGGAATGCAACCCGCCAGGAACAGATAGTACGCACTTGAGGTACTAGAAGACTCCCCGTCGGGAGGCCAGGAATAGAAGGGGGAAGGCTTATTGAATGGGTGTCATAAAATCCGCCAGGAACGGATAGTTCCTATTTAATGTACTAGAACACTCTTTCATGCGGGAAGTCGGGAAAGTGAGGGGTAAATCTCAGTGTAGTTAAGTTAGGTGTTTGGTTCACTGTGTGAGTGATTATTTCTTTTATCTGGACTCTGGTTCCTTGTAGTCCATTTTGGGTCGGGTGGACACACAAATAATTCTGTTGACGGATTTCTCTTTCAGGGAGATCAGGAGGCTGAAAGCACGGAGGCCAACAGTCATTTTAACCGCTCACAGGTGCCATCTGTCCCTCCCAGTAAGTAATGCCTTTAACCGAAGTGCCTCTGCTTCTGTGCCATCGACCTGCCTTGTGGCATGTCTGTGTCTAAGAGGGTCGTGGAGGGAGAGATTCATTCTCAGGATCCGCTGTGGGCGTTTCTTTAGAACTATAGACATACGTACGCATTTTAATGGGAGTACATAAGAAAAATTATGTATGTAAATTTTTTTTTCTTAAAGCTCGATCAGATTACAATATATGTAAAGTTTGACCGCGAGTAGTCATGTCACACTTTACGCTGAATTCTTTGGCACAAAATTTAATACACTACGCTATGACCGAAAAATGTTCTTCGACAGTGTGAATGCAATTCTGACTGCCTAGATTTTTACTTTTAGGGATACCTCAAAGACGAAGTTTAAGGCACTAGACCTGCAACACTCGAAGACCGTAAACATACAAATAGGGACAACTGCGGAACCATCTCAACATTCACATTAGTCATTCTCTGCCGGGGAACATTTCCCCCACTGGCTCTCTAAAATTGCATATGCTAGCAACTACCTAATTGTTTTAAATCGCTTAATTTAATTGCTATTTGCCATAAACATATATATTTTTAACAGTTATAAAATATATTAGGAATTTTGGTTTGTAAACAAGTTTATAGCGAATGTTGAACCAAATTACGATGCCCGACGTTTCTCGGGTCGGATTGTCCTCCTTAGAAGGTACATTAAAGGGGTCTGAGGAAATTTTGTTTCTCCTGGGTGAGGTTAGGTTAGGTTTTAATTCACGATTATGAGCTAAGGGAAGTGTGCCAAAGGTCAAATCAGATTGTATAGGGTATTTGCTTGTATTTAATAGTTATGGATTGTTTGCTGTAAATTAGGTTAGGTGAGGTTGTTTGGGTTTTTGTTTTTATATGGTGGTCTAGGTTAGGAGATATTAGGTTGTTAAGGTGTGTCCATTTATTTGATGATTGTTAGTTATTTTAGGCGTGCCGAAGATTATATCAGTGTACAATTATGGCCAAAAGTTTTGAGACTACTATATCTTTTCATATAAGAAATATAATGGAACTAATCAAATGTTGCATTTTGCTTTAGTTTATATCATAATTTGAAATTGAAATATACAAAAAAATAGAACAAATACTCATTTTATTAATAAATAGTCAATTAATACGCGCAGTCAATATATACAATGATGTCCTTTGTTCTTCAGGCTTGCTTCAATCCGGTTTGGCCAGCTGGAGGCCAAATTTGTGATGGTATCTTAACTATTGATCCATTTTGGTTACATAAACACCAACCACTGGTCACAATTGGATGAGTTCTGTTTATCAAACGCCAGTTTGATTATCGTCCAACAATTCTCCATTAGGTTCAAATCGGGCTAATTCCCGGACCAAGGTCCCAAGAGTTCGATGTTATTTTCAGCCAATTAATTTGTTATCGCTTTCGCCTTGTGATAAGTTGCGTTGTCATCCGGAAAGAAATACAGTTATCATTCTGAAAAAAAAATCGTTATCATCCCCAAATTGATCTTGAACTGTTGGAAAAAGGTAAATAAGCAAACTTTGGTACAATTTTGAGTTCATTACAGTATTCTGGGGCAAAATTGCCAGTGCACCAGTTCCTTAGATGAGAAGCAGCCCCTGGCATGAAAAGTGTCCGGATACTTCACCGTGGGTACGACAGAGAACAATTGAAAGCGCTTACCTTTTTCCCCTCCTAACGAGCGATCTTCAAGAATCTCCAAACAAACGTAAGGGAACTTCATCAGAGAATCTCATTTAGTCCGTCTTCGACAGACCATTCTTTAAATTTCCTACTAAAGTGGAACTTAACCATAAAGTTCTTCTTGGTGAGATGAGGTTTCTTCGCAACCTTTCTCAACCAGAGACCTTAATTGAAAAGTCTCCGTTTCAATGTGCGCGTAGAAGCGTTCACACATACTTTTTTTTTTACAATTGTAAGTAAACTTGGCACTATAGGCAACTCGATCTTTGAGCTGAGACCTTACCAGAAGGTGATCTTGGCGTTCATTTGAATCTCTTAGGCGTCCAGAAGACTTCTTCACACGAGTCTAACCAGTCTTTTTAGTGTCATTAAGGATCCTAAGGATAGGTTTCCTTGATACAATATCCTTAGCAACTATCTCCTTGCATTTCAGACCAATTTGGTGCAGAGCAACAATGCTTTCATGCTTTTCTCTTAAAAGAACCATTTCTGGATTTGAAAAAAAATTCAAACTTTTGTTTTTGCAAAATAATATTACAAAATAGATTATAATTACACAACATCATTTGTTTAAGCCATGTTTGTCATCCTTTTACCCTTTTGATCGAATAGCAAAGCTCCAGGGAGTGAAACTCCCCTATTACAGGAACATGACGAGGGGCGATTTTGGATTCAGCGATGGAATGGAAAGTTTTAACTCATTATTTCTGGAATGATGACTTTTTAATAAACTTGTAATAACATAAATATTAGAATAATCATTCCTCCATCTTAAATTTGAAAACGATTAAAAAAAGAAGTTTCAAACTTTTTGGCCATGACTTTATGTGTTTGGATTTATTTGATGGTTATGAGTTGTTAGCTGTTGTGTGTATTAGGTCAAGTCATTTGGGCTGATTTTAGTTGATGTTTGTGAGCTGTTTGACGTCTCGCGGGTTTGTCAACTGAAACAGCTGAACTATTTAATGTGTCATAAGCTACAGTGTCCACGGTTATGACACCATACACAAAACACAGTAAGACTTGATCTGTGAATAACCCCAGTGGGAGAAACCCGAAGTTAACTGACAGAGATCGTATAGCAGTAACGAGGATTATAACCAAACAGCACGAAAGTACTGCAGCAAAGGCAACAGTAAACTTAATTGACATCTGAATGACACCGTATCGATAAGAGATGTCTGCCAGGAGCTTCACAAAGCAAACATTGATGGAAGGGTAACAATTCTGAAACCACTGGTAACGGAAATCAACGCTAAATTACGAAAGAAATGATGTCACAATCATAAAACATGGACAATTGATGACTAAAATAATGTAGTATGGTTTGTACAGTCTTCATTAATATTATTTCCCCTAAATAGCCATGTTTATGTATGGAGAACACAAAAGGAAGTCTAAAATACAGACTGACTAGTTCCAACCGTCATACATGTATGATAATCGTAATGGCTTTGGCGGCTATATCCTGGTATTCAGTTGGTCACACCATCACTATCAATAGTCGGGTTACTGCCAGAAAAGACCGAGATATTCTCTATGGCAAGGATCTTATTATGTCTAGTAGGCTGTTTTCAGACGTCGCCAATTTTCAAAATGAAAATTCACCCGAAAACAGCCACAAACGATGTTTTGGCTTGAGGAGCATCGGAACTTCTCTCTTGGCCAGCGCAGTCACCCGATCCAAATGAAGAAGAGCCTGGTGAAGTTAAGGTGTGTGGAAGGTACTTGGTTGGTAGAATTGGATAGGTTAATCACACCACTCTCCTCAAATTGCTATCGTTCTTTGGTAGATATATTTTTGAAATTTTATTATTATTATATACATCCTTAATTTAGGTTAGATCGAGAAGAACAAATCAACGAGGAAATTTCTGCTAAATCTTATACAAAGTGTTGAGCAAATTAGTAGTGGATGTTATGGTAGGTTCTAATGGTTGGAAGGTACTTTAATCAGTGATTAATTGGGGGGAAATCGTCCGACCGAATAATGAAATTTAAATAAAGATCTGTATGTCATTCGCTGTCAAACCCGAGATTACTCAGGATAGGTCGTCATTGGATGGATGGCAGGACGAACTGTAGTGCCGTGTTTTGCCATCTTTCTGTGAGCAAGCAACGTACCGTAGTCCAAACAAGGGCCGGCCGTTTCGCACCAGGGAAGTGTTGATATGATACCCTTCTTGGGTGGGTTTTAAGGGCACACGAGTGAGCTGTTGTGTGCGAGAATAAATAAATGAAACGGTGCTGTGATTGACTATGTATGTGGTGACGTATGTGGAAGGACCTACTACACGCATGCAGCAGAATCGGCGTAATGCTTGATTGCCGGCTGCTCCCCTAGAACACCGAAACTTTTTTGTATCTGCTCTCGCCTGGAATCGAACCCAGTACATCTACGTTGGAAATCCAACGCTTAATCTATTAGGATCGTGAGCGTTCCTGGAGGGTATTGAGGGGAGGCAGAAGTAGGTATGCACCCTGCACCCTGTATGAACCTTGTACCCTGTATGCACCCTGTATAAAATGAGCAATCAAAAGAGACATTAGGGCGCGAGGACACTGGTATTATTTGGTAACTAAGAAGACAAAAGGAGATCTTTGGAAAATTGGAGTAAATTCCGTGTGGAAACGTGTAGACGTGTCCTAACGTGTGGACATATGGACGTGTGGAAACGTGTCAAAAAGCGAGGACAAATAGACGTGTGTAAACGTGTTGAAACGTGTGTACTTGTGGAAACATGTCAAAACGCGAGGAAAAGTGGACATGTGTAAACGTGTGTACTTGTTGACATGTGGAAACGTATCATAACGTCAAAGCAAGTGGAGGTGTGTAAACGTGTTGAAACTTATGGACATGTGAACCTGTGTAAACGTCTGAACGTTTGGAAACGGGTCTAAGAATGCGGACAAGAGGACGTGTGTAAACGTATTGAAACGTGTGTACACGTGTTGAAGCATGTGTACTTGTGAACCTGTCGAAACGTGTGTACGTGTAGAAACGTGTTGAGACGTGTGGACGTGTGCAAAAGTGTTGAAACTTGTGAAAGCAGACTCGAATTGAAGCGTTGTGTTACTGGAGCTATGAGGAACTTGAAACTGTGAGACCTATGTATCGTGGGTGGCAAATATATGCTTTCAAGTAATGGCGTGGTGGAATTGAATTTTGATGATAAACAGACACTATCTGTTGAAGAGCGAATAAAAAAAAGGATCGAGGTATTATTTTTGTTGAGTGAAATAGGGTGAATTTTCTTTTGGTGGGGTCGACTTATTGTATCCAGGCTTCTGTGTTTCAGAAATTCGTCACGACAAAGAATAGTTCCCCAAATGAAATTAAACTTCTTTACAGACACAATCAATATGTAATTTGTTCCACAATGGCTTACGTTACAATTCCTCAAAAGAGTTTTCTTAAGTCTAAGTTGAGGGGCCATAATCCCTTTTGTTTCCCACCCCTACTTTCCTGCCCCCGTCTCTCAGTTCGCGCGCTTTTTTTCAGATTTACGGCACCAGAAAATAGAGTTGGTTTTCGCGGGTAATTTAAGAGAGAAGAGGAGTTCCCGCCAAAATGGCTAAGCCGATACGATCAAGTTTCGAAAACAAATTTAAACGACGAGTTTATTTTCTATTTACGGCGTCGAATTGCAAAGTAACCTCTATTATCGTTGAGTTAGGAGAGAGAAGGAAGAAGTGGGGTGGTCGGTGATTGAGTCGATGGGGATTGTCTGGTTTGAGGGTTCTAGGGTAGTCGGGAGGCCGTTGGTCTAGGGGCGGTCTGGCTGTCGCTCGCCGGAGGAGACACTTCAAACCCAGATGGTCGTGAGGTGAAGGGAATTTTCTCTCTCTCACACGTCAAACTGAATTTCCCCGACTCAGATTTTTTTAGTTGCTGTTCAAGATGTCTTTTGCAGAGTTCCACCTCTCTCCCTCTCCCTTTCCCTCTCCCTCTTCACCCCTCTGTCTCTCTCATTCTCGTTCTCTCTCTGTCTGACTCCCTCTCCCTCTCTATCTTTCTCTTTCTCTCTCTCTCTACGTCAGTATGTCTCTCTTTGTCTCCCTAATTCTCCCTTTCTTTTTTTTCTCTCTCTCATATTCTCGTGTATTTCCGTCGCAATTTAGCTCTATCTTAGCGAACCCCACACCTCTCCACTCTTGTTTCATCCACGTTTCTCAACAAACAGAATTCTACGAATGTAGTTGCACTTTCGAGGGAGTTTCTTAGAGGATGTACTCCGCATAATGGAATCGAATGAAGTGTTTAGTTTAGACTAATGAACTCTGTCCTAGTAAAACCAGGTGTAAACAAAGTCTCTCACTTGTCTTGAAGGTGGATTCGGTACTTCATCCGTGGATTCTTTAAACGCTTCCCGGGGGGGGGGGAGTTTTGCCTATCAGTGTTCGAGTGATTGTCTTCTACCTTAATGATGAGTAAAAGTGTTCGAGTGATTGTCTTCTTCTACCTCAATAATGAGTAAAAGTGTTCGAGTGATTGTCTACTTCTACCTGAATAATGAGTAAAAGTGTTCGAGTGATTGTCTTCTTCTACCTCAATAATGAGTAAAAGTGTTCGAGTGATTGTCATCTTCTACCTCAATAATGAGTAAAAGTGTTCGAGTGATTGTCTTCTTCTACCTCAATAATGAGTAAAAGTGTTCGAGTGATTGTCATCTTCTACCTCAATAATGAGTAAAAGTGTTCGATTGATTGTCATCTTCTACCTCAATAATGAGTAAAAGTGTTCGAGTGATTGTCATCTTCTACCTTAATAATGAGTAAAAGTGTTCGAGTGATTGTCATCTTCTACCTTAATAATAAGTAAAAGTGTTCGAGTGATTGTCTTCTTCTACCTTAATAATGAGTAAAAGTGTTCGATTGATTGTCATCTTCTACCTCAATAATGAGTAAAAGTGTTCGAGTGATTGTCATCTTCTACCTTAATAATGAGTAAAAGTGTTTGAGTGATTGTCATCTTCTACCTTAATAATGAGTAAAAATGTTCGAGTGATTGTCTTCTTCTACCTCAATAATGAGTAAAAGTGTTCGAGTGATTGTCATCTTCTACCTCAATAATGAGTAAAAGTGTTCGAGTGATTGTCTTCTTCTACCTTAATAATGAGTAAAAGTGTTCGAGTGATTGTCATCTTCTACCTTAATAATGAGTAAAAGTGTTCGAGTGATTGTCATCTTCTACCTCAATAATGAGTAAAAGTGTTCGAGTGATTGTCATCTTCTACCTCAATAATGAGTAAAAGTGTTCGAGTGATTGTCATCTTCTACCTTAATAATGAGTAAAAGTGTTCGATTGATTGTCATCTTCTACCTTAATAATGAGTAAAAGTGTTCGAGTGATTGTCTTCTTCTACCTCAATAATGAGTAAAAGTGTTCGATTGATTGTCATCTTCTACCTCAATAATGAGTAAAAGTGTTCGAGTGATTGTCATCTTCTACCTTAATAATGAGTAAAAGTGTTCGAGTGATTGTCATCTTCTACCTTAATAATGAGTAAAAGTGTTCGAGGATTGCCATCTTCTACCTCAATAATGAGTAAAAGTGTTCGAGTGATTGTCATCTTCTACCTCAATAATGAGTAAAAGTGTTCGAGTGATTGTCATCTTCTACCTTAATAATGAGTAAAAGTGTTCGAGTGATTGTCATCTTCTACCTTAATAATGAGTAAAAGTGTTCGAGGATTGCCATCTTCTACCTCAATAATGAGTAAAAGTGTTCGATTGATTGTCATCTTCTACCTTAATAATGAGTAAAAGTGTTCGAGTGATTGTCATCTTCTACCTTAA
Organism: Ceratothoa steindachneri; assembly: GCA_963969495.1. Taxonomy (NCBI): domain Eukaryota; kingdom Metazoa; phylum Arthropoda; class Malacostraca; order Isopoda; family Cymothoidae; genus Ceratothoa; species Ceratothoa steindachneri. The sequence continues at coordinate 25,751,483 of OZ018336.1, forward strand.
TAATGAGTAAAAGTGTTCGAGTGATTGTCATCTTCTACCTTAATAATGAGTAAAAGTGTTCGAGTGATTGTCTTCTTCTACCTCAATAATGAGTAAAAGTGTTCGATTGATTGTCATCTTCTACCTCAATAATGAGTAAAAGTGTTCGAGTGATTGTCATCTTCTACCTTAATAATGAGTAAAAGTGTTCGAGTGATTGTCATCTTCTACCTTAATAATGAGTAAAAGTGTTCGAGTGATTGTCATCTTCTACCTCAATAATGAGTAAAAGTGTTCGAGTGATTATCATCTTCTACCTTAATAATGAGTAAAAGTGTGTGAGTGATTGTCATCTTCTACCTTAATAATGAGTAAAAGTGTTCGAGTGATTGTCTTCTTCTACCTTAATAATGAGTAAAAGTGTTTGAGTGATTGTCATCTTCTACCTCAATAATGAGTAAAAGTGTTCGAGTGATTGTCTTCTTCTACCTCAATAATGAGTAAAAGTGTTCGAGTGATTGTCATCTTCTACCTCAATAATGAGTAAAAGTGTTCGATTGATTGTCATCTTCTACCTCAATAATGAGTAAAAGTGTTCGAGTGATTGTCATCTTCTACCTTAATAATGAGTAAAAGTGTTCGAGTGATTGTCATCTTCTACCTTAATAATGAGTAAAAGTGTTCGAGTGATTGTCATCTTCTACCTCAATAATGAGTAAAAGTGTTCGAGTGATTATCATCTTCTACCTTAATAATGAGTAAAAGTGTGTGAGTGATTGTCATCTTCTACCTTAATAATGAGTAAAAGTGTTCGAGTGATTGTCTTCTTCTACCTTAATAATGAGTAAAAGTGTTTGAGTGATTGTCATCTTCTACCTCAATAATGAGTAAAAGTGTTCGAGTGATTGTCTTCTTCTACCTTAATGATGAGTAAAAGGTTTGACAGATGAATCTTAGTTGAAGAGATTGAATAAATTACTTTCCAACCTAAACAAAGGTATTCTTCACTCCTGAGATCTTCGTATGTAATGAAGTATTACTAAACGGGTTTCTTCATTTATTAATTCGGTTACTACACTACCAAAATTGTCCTTTTGGAACTAAACTCAACTGGAATAGAATATCTGGAATAATGCTCTAAATACCTAGAAAAACTGGAATAATTCTCCAAAGACCTGGAATAACTGAAATAATGCTCCAAATACTTAGAATAACTGGAATAATTCCTCAAATACCTCCTTTAGGAATCGACTCAACGGGAATGGAATCACTGGAATAATTCCCCAAATGCCCCATTTAGGAATCGACTCAACGGGAATTGAATAACTGGAATAATTCCCCAAATACCCCATTTAGGGATCGACTTAACGGGAATGGAATAACTGGAATAATTCCCCAAATACCCCATTTAGGGATCGACTCAACGGGAATGGAATAACTGGAATAATTCCCCAAATACCCCATTTAGGGATCGACTCAACGGGAATGGAATAACTGGAATAATTCTCCAAATGCCTCATTTAGGGATCAACTCAACGGGAATGGAATCACTGGAATAATTCTCCAAATGCCCCATTTAGGAATCGACTCAACGGGAATTGAGTAACTGGAATAATGCAATGATTCGGAATAGGAAGAGAGAAAGTTGCGAGAAAAAGGCGACCGCTCTCCAGGTAACTGGACTTCATTCAAGGAATAAGGCATAAGAGGTCTCTCGGGCGAACCTTTAATGTTGGGGGCAGAAGGGCACTGAGAGCTTCCTACAAGGGACAAAGGGACTTATAAATACAAGGTTAAACCACATTATAGGAGTTGAGGGATCATTTAGGATGGAATTTTCATCCTTCTTGAAGGGTAAGATTACGAGGAGGTCAAGGGCTCTATAGAAATCGGCGTGTGCGACGCATATCTTCGTGGCAGCGGTGGCGGGTTCAAGGCAAGTCCGAACTAAGACCAGTATTGGGATGGGGGGGGGAGTTAATCGATTGGGGCGTTTTTAGTTACGACATGTATTTCCAGATTGTATTTAACTATCGCCTGTTGGAAGTCTCTCGGTGAGCCCCGACCCTCTGGATTCAGAGGACCGAATGTGGAAAGGTGTAGAAAGGAAACGGCCTGGAGGAAAAGAAAGATGGAGTGGTAATGATACTCTAACCAATGACTCCGCTTTGATGAGATCAAGGGGTGGAATGGGTGAGGAGGTTTATTCCATCAGCCAAACTTGAGCATAAAAAGACTCCGATCAAACCGAGCTTATTTTCCCGTTTCGTAATTGCCGCGTTACACATCAGTCTCATCGAAGTGGACTCTTTATCTTGACTCGATTAACTCATCCATCCCAATTCTGGTCTGAGTTTGGATTCACGTTCCTTGACCCTGCCCCCACCCGGAGGTATCCAACCCCGCAAGTCAATGTGTATCTAACTCTTTACCTACACGTCACCCCACCCTCCAAGGAAAGATGATAATTCCCTCCGAAATTATCTCCTCAAATCCTGTAAAGGGGCATAACCTTGTACTTGTAAGTCCTTGTGTTCCTTGTAGCAAGTTGTTCTTCCAAACTTCCAGTACACTCCTGCCACAACATTACTGGTTGTTGAAGTTTCACCCTGAACTCTTTTTCACCTACTGTGTGTATGGATGTTTAAAGATCTGAGTCTGTGTCTATGTTTGTGTGAATCTTCGTGTCTATATGCGAAGTTCTGAGTCTGTGTGTATATGTATGTGAAGCTTTGAGCTTGTGTGTATGTTTGTGTGAAGCTATGCGTCTGTGTCTATGTGTGTGAATCTCAGAGTCTGTGTTTATACGTGCGTGAAGCTCTGAGTCTGTGTGAATGTTTGTGTAAAGCTCTGAGTCTATGTATATATCTGTGTGGAGCCCTGAGTCTCTGTGTAAGTTTGTGTGAAGCTTTTCGTATATGTGTATCCTGTGTAAAGCTTTGAGTCTCTGTGTATGTTTGTGTGAAACTCGGAGTCTGTGTGTGCGTGTGTGAAACTCGGAGTCTGTGTGAAGGTTTGTGTGAAAATTGGAGTCTGTGTATATGCGTGGGTGAAGCTCTGAGTTTGTGTATATTTGTGTGAAGTTCTGAGTTTCTTCCTCCCATATTCTTCCCCAGATCGCTCCTTCCTCCGCCTGTTTCCACATCATAACGCCCATTTCAAATTCATTATTTGCCCATTAATTTTACTCACAAAAATCTTTGCCTGTAATTAATTATAATGATCATTAGGTTGAATAATTAATTTTACATTTATCAGTACTTTCCACACGTTTTTCTCGCGACTACCTCTATCTCCGTGGTTAAGAAGGATTTTGGTGTAGCTACATGGAATTTAAGTGTTTACAGGGTTTTGCAAAAGTTATGTTAAACTCAGGGTGTTTTTATCTTTCGAGAGGTTTATGTGTGTGATAAAAAAGTTCCGTTTAACAAACTTAAAGTTCTACTTTTCCACCATGTTTCATTAAAACGAGTTTTCCATTGTGTGTAGGTGTGTCAAGATGGAAGTGAAAAGAATCGAGATCTCTGCTCTCCTGGGCGCGGGCTACAACAAGTCCGACATCGCTTAGAAGCTCAACGTCAGCCGGATGACGTTGGGAGAGTCGCAGAGAGGCTCAACATCAGCCGGATGATTCTCGACAGAGTCGCGGAGAGGCTCAAGAAAGGGGAAGACCTAAAAGATCGACCGGGTTCAGGCAAACCTCAAGTTGCAATCGTTTGGCTGTGAGAAATGCCTTCGAAAGTGCTTCGAAGCTCAAAGTGACTGCACTCGCGAAGAGAAAGAACATCTCTGTGGCCAGCGCCGTCAAGAGCTTGAGGTGGGTGGAAAGACCTCTATTCACCGAATGTATGTGAAAACAACCTCGGGGGAGCGCTGTTGTCGCCTTTTCAACGACTTGAAGTGTCATGGCAATCGAGTTCTCATTTTTTCCTGATGAAAAAACTTCATGGTCGAGTCGCTCATCAAGAAGCAGAACGACCACGTGGTAAGCTTTGACTCGGACGTCTCTAAGCACTCGGCCCCCGTAATGATGCTCACTCTCGTGGCTTCGAATGGCGAAAAGATGCTGCTGGTTTGGTTCGCGGCCGGTTACAGACTAACCGCGGCCTATTACAGAGAAATCTTGGCCACGAAAGTCCTGCCCTGGGTGAGAAAGATCACGAAGAAGGCGGACTACGTCTTTCAGCAAGAGGGTTCTCCTGCCCACACGACCAAGTCCGTCGTGAAACAATGGTTGGGGTCGAACATGAACCTATGGTGGAAGGTATTTTGGCCGTCGCAGTCGCACATGTTAAGGGCAAGTTCTGCAAGGACCACTACAAAAACGTTGACCAGCTGAAGTCCTCCGTTAACAACGTGTGTAGACCATCATTAGGAATGACTTCGTCCGCAATGTGTGTGCTGGCTTAAGGTCTCGCCTGGAGCGCGTATTGCCGCCGAAGGCGGCCTTTGCAATACCCAGTGTGTGGCTCACCCACATTCCTGTAGAGATGCTTAACCCACCATCTACCTGGTAAAAGATTTTGTAGAGGTCTGGTTTTTGTCATTAGCGAACTGTTTTTTGTTAATATGTGAAGGTTTTGACAGAATTAGATCGTTTAATGAAACGGAGTAAATGATATAGAAGAATAAGAGTAAAACAAGTTTGGAGACGTTGGAACCAGCTGGTTTGCTTCTGTCCAAATTCACCGCACAGTCTTACAAATGGAAATTAATCATTCGTACAAAGGCTTTGCAAATTAAAAAAAAAAGAACATCAATAGTTTCTAGATTTGCTAGTTGGGATTTCTCCAAGGTTGGTCTAATTCTTCAGGGTTGCATAAACTTGGCTTTGTTTCCCTTGTTATCCTGCGAAGGGTAACTTACCTCTCCATCTGTGTTCGACCAGATTTTATCGCAAAATGAGAACCAAATTTCCAGAACGTGAGGTCGAAATTTATCAGATTTATAATGCATATCTGCATCGAACAAGGTCTGCTAACCAAAAAGTCGCATGCTCTCACTTATTCTGATTTATGACCTTACGACCTCCAAAACATTCAATAATTCAACGACTAACCTTATAAGAACCCTGGAAGTTATATTATTCGAAAGAGAATGTAAAACAATATAAAGATTTCAAATTTCGTTAGAATCAGCCGAATAGTTATGATGTTATTGCCAAAACAATATAATTCATTGGCTAACCTTGGGGGGAGGGACCATGACAGTTATACCATTCAAAATAGAATTTAAAACAACAAAGAGGTTTAGAATTTTGTTAGAATCGGCCGATTAGTTACAATGTTATTACAAAAAAAGCAGAACGGGGACCGACATACTGACCGACATAGTAAGATGTAGAGTCACCCGCGACTAAAAATGCCTCTGATAACGAAAAGAAAATCATTCAGATACGAGATGAGCGAAGGCAACCCAGCGCGAAGGGCGCTTCCAGGTCTAACTCTTGGTTCGCTACTCTCTCCACTTTCTCGTCTGAGAGGCATTTGCTTTCCTCATATAAAAGACCTTTTCATTTATTTCCATTCAATGACTTCACTACAGAAGATAGAAGAAGATTTACGTTACCTTGTTGGGGCGAAACTCCACGTTTACTTAAAATGAAATGACATTCTTTCTTTTCAGGTTTCTTGAGGCAAGAGGTCATACGAGACAACAAGCAAGAGAAGAAAGCAGCAATTATTAAGGTACATAATTCTCCTGACCTGAAACCCAAGGAGAATCTATGAGATATTGTCAAACGGAAGATGAGAAATTTCCGAATCCAAAATACAGAAGAGCTGAAGGCAACTATCAAAGCAACTTGGGCTTTAATAACACCTCAGCAGTGTTATAAGTTGATGGCTTCCATGACAGAAGAGCTAAAGGCAACTATCAAAGCAACTTGGGCTTTAATAACACCTCATCAGTGCTATAAGTTGATCGCTTCCATTACGGAAGAGCTGAAGGCAACTATCAAAGCAACTTGGGCTTTAATAACACCTCAGCAGTGCTATAAGTTGATGGCTTCCATAACAGAAGAGCTGAAGGCAACTATCAAAGCAACTTGGGCTTTAATAACACCTCAGCAGTGCTATAAGTTAATGGCTTCCATGACAGAAGAGTTAAAGGCAACTATCAAAGCAACTTGGGCTTTAATAACACCTCAGCAGTGCTATAAGTTGATGGATTCCATGACAGAAGAGTTAAAAGCAACTATCAAAGCAACTTGGGATTTAAAAACACCTCAGCAGTGCTATAAGTTGATCGCTTCCATGACAGAAGAGCTGAAGGCAACTATCAAAGCAACTTGGGCTTTAATAACACCTCAGCAGTGCTATAAGTTGATCGCTTCCATGACAGAAGAGCTGAAGGCAACTATCAAAGCAACTTGGGCTTTAATAACACCTTAGCAGTGCTATAAGTTGATGGCTTCCATGACAGAAGAGCTAAAGGCAACTATCAAAGCAACTTGGGCTTTAATAACACCTCAGCAGTGCTATAAGTTGATAGCTTCCATACCACGCAACATTGATTCAGTATTTAGTACTAAAAGAATCTCAAGCAAGTATCGAGTATATGAATTAACATAGTTTTCAGAAATTGGATATTTCTCTATTGGAGATCTTGTTTTGAGTGGTCTTATGAAATATGTTAAAAATTTCAGAGTGGATTTCTGATTTTTATGAATAATAAACAATAATCATCGAAATTAAAATAGAACGCTTGAAATAATTAAATTTACATCTAATAAATATCAAATACATAAAAGTTTACTTATGTTGATTGAATGTCAAAAATAAATAAACTTTTTCACAATATTCTAATTTTTTGAGATCCTCTAATATTACCTCTCGTTTGTCTATCACAACCACAACTACCATCTGGAACATCCTTGTTCGCATTGCAATCGCTCCCAAACAGATTGGAATACAGATTCTTTTATGTGGTTTCGTATCTTAAACGTCACTCCTTTTCAACGCTTTTGCATCTTCTTTGTTTACAAGTTTCGAACCCACTCTATCTCCTTATGACCTCTCCATGGCATTCTAAAGTTCCTTATGACCTCTCCATGGCATTCTCAAATTCCTGATGACTTTTCCAAGGCAAAATATTATAATTAATTCTCAGCAGTATTAATCCACCTTACGGGTGTGCTCCTCTATTTGTGTCGGTCTATCGGGAGAAATCACCCATTTCCTCACATTCGACGAGAATAGTTCATGCGATCCCTATTTACAATATCTCTGCAGTAAATTTCTGACTAATTGGGGAACAATTTTATTCATCTCCCTTCACCGTAGCCCTTACTTAACCTAACCTAATCAAAAATATTCATGTATTAATTTTTAGTTAGGTGCACGCGACTCTAAGTTACTAGGTCGGTTCGTAGTTAAGTCGGTCGGATGGTAACCATTTTAATTTTGAATGAATTCTTTGGCAATAAGATCCAAACTACTCGGCCGATTCTAACGAAATTTGAAACCCGTGATGTTGTTTTACATTATCTTTCGAATGATATAATTGAAAATATCCTACCAAGGTTAGTCAGGGAATTATTAAAAGAAACTCCCTATGGGTCGGATTCCTTTAATTATTGAAGTAAGGTCATTTAGTGATAAGTTCATAGGTCAGAATAATTGAGAGTTTTGCGACTTAGGTGTATTGATCTTATTTTTGTCTATCTCGCGATAGAATTGATTGAGTTCGCTAAACTTTTAACTTGTATAAATCTTGTTAAACCAAGATAATCCTCGGCCTTTTATTTCTACCCCTTTTTTTTGGAGGGGCGAAAGTCGTTTGCCTTTAAACCCACTTTCGGTACTTTCATTCCTCTATAAGCCCCCTTTCGTTACTTCTATTCTTTATAAACCCCCCTTCCGTTACTTTCATTCCTTTATAAACACGAATTCGTTACCTCCTTTCTTTCATAAACCACATTTCGTCCCTTGCATTCCTTTACAAATCTTCTTCCGTTACTTTTATTCCTTTATAAACACGATTTCGTTACCTCCTTTCCTTCATAAACCACATTTCGTCCCTTGCATTCCTTTACAAATCTTCTTCCGTTACTTTCATTCCTTTATAAACACGAATTCGTTACCTCCTTTCCTTCATAAACCACATTTCGTCCCTTGCATTCCTTTACAAATCCTCTTCCGTTACTTTCATTCCTTTATAAACACGAATTCGTTACCTCCTTTCCTTCATAAACCACATTTCGTCCCTCGCATTCCTTTACAAATCCTCTTCCGTAACTTTCATTCCTTTATAAACACGATTTCCTTACTTTTATTCCTTTCTAAAATCCTTTTGTTGACTTCATTCTTTTAGAAATCACATTTCGTTAATGAAATTCTTTTATAAACTACTTTCGTTACTTTCATTCCTTTATAAACCCATTTTCGTTACTTTTATTCCTTTATACCCCCTTTCGTTACTTATATTTCTTTATAAACCCACATTTCGTTACTTTCCTTCCTTTATAAGCATGATTTTCTTTTCATTCAGATCATTTATAAACCTCCTTTCTTTACTTTCCTTCATCTATGAGCCCCCTTTCGTTACTTTCATTCCTTTGTAGACACGATTTCGTTACTTGAATTCCTTAATAAACCACCTTTCGTCCCTTGCATTCCTTTACAAACCCCCCTTCGTTACTTTTATTACTCTATAAAACCCCCTTTCGTTTCTCTCATTTCTTTATAAGCACAATTTTGTTACTTCCATTCCTTTATAGACCACATTTCCTCCCTTGCATTCCTCTACAAACCCCCCTTCTTTACTTCCATTCCTCTATAAACCCCATTTCGTTAGTTTCATTCCTTTATAAACCTGTTTTATTTCTTTTATTACTTTATAAGCTCCTTTCATTGATTTTATTCCTTTGTAACCCCCAATTCTTTACTCTTATTTCTTGACATACTCCCTTTCGTTAAGTCCAGTCCTTTATAAACAAAAGTTCATTACTTTCATTCATTTATAAACCCTCTTCCTCACCTTAATTCTCCTAAAACCCCCCTTAGTTTTTTATTTCCTTTATAAACACCCTTTCATTACTCTCTGTGAGGGTATGGAACGTACATACTCGCATGCCGCCAGACAATCGTGGGAAAGAAAGAAATTTGTCGTTTGAGTTGACTTTCGTCTCCCCTCCCCCCCTCCCTCGACATTCTACCGCCCTCCTCCGCCTCCCCCTTGACCTAAATCGTTATCCGTGCCAAACTTTCCCAACAGGCGACAGGAAGTCTGACGAAAGAAGGCCTATCTCACAGAGAAGCCTAAATTCTATTTGCCTTCTTTATGATACCATGGAGATTGTCCAGAAGGCACCGCAATAAACGAATTGTCGTATAGGGAATCTCTCTCTCAATTTCACACAGTCCGCGGTATAAATGACAACGCCGTTCATCCCCTCGGCAGAAGTGATCCAGACCTACTCGCGTAACCCTCACGTTGAACGAGAGTCGTTGCCGTAACATATTGACTGCCAACACGCCGCTGAGTTAACTTGGTCGCTGTCTCAAAGTGTTCCTGATGCAAATCCCGCCCCGCAGAGTCTGCGACTAGAAGAATACGCTCTGGTGCTCAACGTAACTTGAGAAAGAAAAAGGAACATCCAAATAGTTACTGGAAGTAACTATTTGTTAGTGTCACATCCAGTTAGGAGTGAACTAACCGGAACTGCAGTCAGCAGCCCCGAACCCGTCGTCTTATCCCCCCTCTCCCCGAGAACTCATGTTAACGCCACCCGAACCACCCCGCCCGGACCTGAGTAGTCGTCTCTCCAATCCATCACAATTAATGGTAATTTGTAAACCCAGTGTCCCTCTATTCTTAAATTACCTATTTAATTAACAGTGATTGATACTCCCATTCAGTCATTATAAATCTAGACGCTTAACGTCAGTGTTATCCTCCCCTGCTTTTTTAAAGAGATTCAAGTAAGTCATTCCCTGATTTTATTATTTATAATTGCTGTCAACTCGGACTAATCCGTGTTTAATATTTAATCCTTATTTACCTAAATGCCAGTTTAACTATTGCTACTAATTATTATTTTGGTGTAAAGTAAAGTTTATTTTTGTACGTCTGTTTATTCGTGGCTCCTCCTTTTTGACGTACCCTTGGCAAGACTTTAATTAAGAATCCCTTCGGCTAATTTATTCAACCTGTATTATGCACTCTTAGAATTTAACAATCACAAACCTACCCCTTCAGTAACAAGTGGGACTTTTATAGTGAGAATCATGGCCGTTGCACAACCCGCCTCTAACCAGCCTTCGCACGTTCAGTAGGAATTAAAGCCTATATATATATATATATATATATATATATATATATATATATATATATAATGATCGTAGATTGAGCCATAGGGTCTCAATACCATCGACTTAAACAAAAGCGGTGTGTCCAGATCAAGGATTAGAATAATTATTGGACCAGACTATGATAAATTCTACGACACTCTCATTTCCTAAAAAAAAAACCTTCAGTTACTTTAGTTCATTTATAGACTCCCTTTTATTACTTTCATTCCTTACAAAAACCTTTCGTTACTTTTATTCCTAAAAAAACCCTTTCGTTACTTATATTCTTAAAAAACCCTTTCGTTACTTGTATTGCTAAAAAACCCTTTTGTTACTTTTATTCCTAAAAAAACATCTTTCGTAACTTTTATTTACGGACTTCGCAGCAGAAGCGAGAAGCAAGCACTCGCATTCTCCTGATGGGGCGAAGCCCCAGTTGTGCCTACGCGGCAATATCAAGAATAAGTTTACAGCAAGATAGCAAACACGACCCATAGGATTACCTTTTTTCCCATCGCATATTATATTGCCTTCCCCAATTATCAATCTTTAATTGCCTATTTTAGCTTGTTTATATTCCGCTGTTTCTTGTCTATTCTTTGTTTTTCTTCCGTCCGACGATCCTGGTCGATTGTCTTTACAAGATCGCAGACTCCCATCGCCACGGCACAGTTTCTAATAGATTTTTCGGCCATTTCTCATTCTACGTCCATTTCTTATTAACCCACCGGTAAAAGTAAATACACGACTGTGACTAAAATGAGACAAATCAAACTTCTGTCCTACTTCACTTCCTCATAAAGAAAGCAATCAAATCTCGGTCATTGCGACACACTCGAATTCACACATCCACCTTCCGCATCCGTAACGAAATTAGGAAACAGAATCGACTCTGAGAAATAATATCCATTTTCAGATTTCCAATGGTTCTGGAATTCAATTGATCCACCCCCTCCTCCAATTTCGAGTCCAAACAAAACCAACCAACTTTCGGTAGGATTATGAAGCTATAATAAATTAAAAGCGAGGAAGAATGGAAAATTATGAAAGAAAATCAAATTTGCTGACTTGAATTGCTGTCATTGATTTCAAATTGAAACTTTGGACAACTAATGTTATTTCAGATGAAGTCAGGGTAGGGTTTGGGATCCGGAGATGGAAGAAGGGGTATTGAGAGGGATAAATAAATGTAAGGGAAGCAAAGGAAGGGTGGAAGGGTCTGAGAGATAATTAATTAGTACAAGAAAGTTTAACTAAAGTTAGATCCACAGAGAAATTTTAGCCGTACGATACAACTGAAATATTTGGATTTGGGCGAGAAAAGAAGGGCGAATTTTGTCGGGAAAAGAAGACGGGTTGTGGCCTCAATTCAGAGCTAAATGTCACCCAAGACATTAATCCCGTCTATTAGGTGAGTTTTATCCAAAATGTAACGAAAAAATTGTAAAGACAAAAGAGAAAATCAAGAAATAAGTCCGATTTCTCTCGTCTTTAGATCTGCCTGCGTTTCTTATCCTTTGGAATTCTGTCCAGGCAAAGATTTGGTGACCAACTCTCTGGAAAATTACTCTCTCAGCTTTTTCCGTTTCAAGAAAAGTTTTTATACAATTATCTCAAATTCACTTACAACAATGCCTTAGCAATAAAATTATATTAAATCTTTTTTTTATATTTGTCTTTACAATTTTATTTTCATTTGATAATAACAAAATGTAAACCTTGCAAAACTTGGGCCTTTATCATACCATAAAATTCAGTGAAACAGAAACAGTATGCGAAATATATTCATAAAACCAAATCTTATGTCGAATATAAAATAATAACATCTTTTCATCCTTTTTATTTCATTTCTGAGATCTGAAACGACACATAAACATTTTTTATAAGGTGTTTAATTCCCCCATACACAATTGTTCACGGGTTATTTGGATATATCCTAAACGAATGATAATAATAATGATATTATTAATAAAATAATAATAATAAAATAATATTAATAATGATATAATAAAAATAATATTAATATTATTATTAATAATAATAAAATATTAATAATAATAGTATTATTAATAATAATGATAATAATATACTTTAAAGAGATAAAGGGGAGAAGTGCCATTGACCCAAACGTTCAAGTAAAGCAGAAGAAAACCCTAATATAAGTGCCAAAAAGCCAAAATTTTAGAAAGGGGAGTTAAAATCTTTGATTTGGGTCACTTGAAATGAACTCCTCCCCCCCCCTCACAAAATCTAAAAGTAGTGTTGAAAAAGGTAGTTTTATATGGTAGATTTCACTGCTCTCGAAGCAATGAAGAAAGTGACATTCATTTATTCATTTTTAAAGGCGAATTCTAATGAGAGCATCTCGCCAGGAGTCATCTTGAAATGGTAAAATTAGGACTGATGAGAATCGATTAGTACACATGAAATGGGGTATCTGACGACTCGCGGGAATAAGGGCTAGGGGTAAGGGGTGTAACCTTCCTGAACCTATTTTCTTCCGTTATCCTTTGACAAGTAAGAAAATGACACTGAAAATAGAAGTCAGGGAATAAACCCCTTGATTTTTTGTTGCCATGTTGCAAGGACTGCGACGCGATTATATCGAAACTACTCACCATAAGAGAAATTCTTTCAGACCTGGTATGGTTAGTCGCCCGATGGGAGTCCCAAATCGGATCAAGTATGCGGTGGCTGTCATGTAACGACCCATGATTCGGAGCCTATGTCAATCCATTCTCCTCAATGAAAATGAACCCCCCCAAAACAAATATAAATCGGTGCTAAAACAGGAAGAAGCTCAACTATTTGATTTTTAATGAGGATCAGGACACGCACGCATGCGTAAATCTCGCTATAGGGCCCCAAACTAGGAAATAAAAGAAATAACCCCACGTTTCATGGTTCTCTAACCATAATAATCCTAGTTAAACCATTGTATTTTATTTCTTCCGGCACACTTTTCCACCCCTCTCTCTCATCTACACTTAAGCTCTTATCTCGCTTCCTGTCTAGTCTTCTCTTTGCCTCTTATCTCTCTTCCTGTCTCTCGCGTTCTCTTGCCCAAGAAGGGCGCCACTTAGTGAGCATAATATATGAAGTCAGGCAAAGCCTGAGCTGAAGACGAGAGTGGTGTGCTTCATTCGAAGAAGGCTTTTCTCCCCTTCCATGGGTGTCAGAAACTCTGTTTCGCAGAAATTTGCACAAATGAATTTTCTAGGTTCGAGAGTACAAACCCAGATCTGCGAACCAGAAGGAAAAAGGTCCCTGGTGTGTGCCGCTGGTCAGAGCTAATTTGATCCGAATGGGTCGAACTACAAAGGAGAGGAGAATGGCTGAGGGGAAAGGAGTCCGGAAAACTCAGTAAATGGGCGAGGGGAAAGATTTGTTGGGCGCTGGTGGGTCCTTTGGGGTGATTCACTGATGAAGGACGCCTGAAAGGGATAATCCTGAGGGGAGACACTCCGTATGGTTGTTCAAAGAGAGGAATGTTATCAGGGGTATAGCAAGAGCTTCTAAGAGAGAAAATGACCCATATCGTTATAAGAAGAGGGGAGGCCAGTTTTATATGGTGATTTTATCTTCGTCCTGAGTCTACAACAAAGAGGGGAAAGGTGGATGGATTGATCCCAGGACGGTTATTTTCAGAGATAGGTCGCCTCGTTCAGGCTTCCATGGCAACACACTTGAGAGGAAAACCGACCGAAGGTATTTGAGTCTTTCTTCATTAGAATTCAGTCAATATTAATCATACGAAGTCACTTAATTCTCTGCGGGACCATTAAGTTCCCCTCGCACACCCAAGCCTTCCCAAGATGCTGAAGAGGGGGGGAAAGGCGGTTACGGTTAACCCCGTGAATGATAGAATGATTAATCTTCGCTCGTTTCCCGCCAAAAGTCACAATTCTCACGCAAATTGGAGGATGTTGACTTTATTGGTTTTGAAAGAAAAACATTTCAAGCTTTGCGCCCAACCCCTCGAGCTGTAATTTAAAAAAATGTATCTCCCCTTATGAGTTATTGCCTCGTTAAGGCTCTTCATGAATTGCCGCTTCTCTTTGAGGGGAAGTTAAAATATTACGGCATAATTATGCGTTGAAAATGTTTTTAACTAGGTTTACCTATGATTAAAAAAAAGATAAATTACCGTAAGTCTAGTTACCTTGCAGTGTTATAAAGTGACATTTATTGCACGTATTTAATTAAAAATTAACTTGTATGATGTACTCATTTTAATGGAAAATTGACTTTTAATGATGTTTTAATTGAAATATGGGCCAATTGCAATTTGTTAGTTACGCCTCGTTCTCTAAAATGAGTTTTTACATAATTAGTTGGAAATATGAATGGTTTCCAGTGAAATGATCATAAATTGCAATATGAAAATCACACCACAATTTTTTTCCCGTGAAAACAGCCTGGCAAACGTATTAGAAAATCTCGCAGCCAATTTAGGGCTGGCGATACCACATGTAAACCTCGAACCCTAAACACGTCTAGGCTCCAAATCAGACATGGTACATAAAAATGTAGAACTAGACTTTAAACTTATTTGGGGTTCGAATTAAATATATAATCTGGTTGGGATTATGATTGTGTTGGCAGTTTTAACGATTTTTGAGATAAAATTAGTTGTTAAAGTTGTTTGTGGGTGATGATAACGACTTTTAAGTTTTTACATTGTTTTTTGGGGGGAGAACTTTTTTCTGAAGCAATTTCGGACATGAATTCAAACTTTGAATGAGTTTTAGACATCTTGTTTTTGTTTCCATTGCTATTTTTTTTTATATTTACTGTGGTGATTGTCTATCTTTTGTTTTTCATGTTCCAATTAGCGAAGTTTTCGTTCGTTCATGCTTTGTGTTCGGTTTAACTTAATACATTGGAAACTTTTATTCGGGGGCTAGTCTCAAGAGGGTCTAGGTCTCGTCCTTTGTCCAAGTGGAATGACTCAATACGAGTGAAACCAATGCTTATATACAATGAGGTAAACAAAATATTAATTATATATAATTGACCAATCGGTATACAGAATTTAAAAAAAAACATTAGGTTCAAATCTCTGAAATATAAAATATTTAGGGAAAACTGGTAAAGACGACAAATAAATTGGAGTATAATTAAGGAGGCAATACAAAGGGAGGCAAAGAATCAATATACTGGTAAAGGAAGGAGAGAAATTGTAAAAGGGAAAGGAGGCAGAGTAAACGGAAAATGGGAAAGTAAGTAAAGAAATAGGAACATGATAAGGGAGGCAAAGTAATGGAAAGAAACAACTGGGAAGCTTGTAAAGGGGAAGAATTAATCAAAAGTTTGGAAAATGAGGAAAAAGAATGCATATAGTAATAAATGAGGAAAATGCAATTAGTAATTGAACAGGTAAAAGAGCGGAAACCTGGTAAAGGAGGGAAATAATGGAAAAATAGTGAATGATGAAAAGAATAGATATACTGTTAAAGGAGGCAAAACCTGGAGATACACTTATGGGATGCAAAAGAAATGCCATTTATTGGAGTCAAATTAATTGAAAGCTGCTAAAGTACGCAAATCATCATATTTAATGGTCAAATGGCAAATTGGGCATATAAATTAGATCCTAATAAAGTAGCAAAGTAATGGGGGATGAACAAAAACAATCTGGCAAAGAGAGAGAGATCAAATAATCACAAAATTCCTTAAGTAGAGACAGAATGGAAATATCGATAAAGGAGGCAATGAATGGAAATAATGATAACGGATGTAAAGTAAGCGAAATCTGGTAGAGTAAAAAACAATACATCTGGTGAAAAAAACAAATTAATGGGAAACTTTTAAGATTGGGCGAATGGAACTTGCTAAAGGAGGTAAAGTAATGGGGACTTATAAATGGGTAAAAGTAACGTGAAAAGTAATAAGGAAAGCATAAATTGGTAATAGTAAAACTGCCAAAGTAACGAGAAAAATGGTCTAATGTGGTAAAATAAAGGAAGCAAATAAACGGGAAAACGGGTAAAATAGGCAAAAATATGAAAACAAACAAACGATTAAACGAGATGTAAATGGAAACTGGTACAAAAATAAAAGAAATAGGAATCTGGTAGAGGAGACAAAGGCCGATCGGTAAACTAGTTTACTAGTTAAATGGGACAATTGGTAAATGGAAAAAGAGTTGGGAAACTAGTAGAGGAGATAAATGAATCAGGAAACTGGTAATTAGTAAAAAGTGAGAGATTTTGTGAAAAGGGAAAAGGAATTGTAAAACTGATAGAGGAACAAAGGGATTGGAGAAAACTGGTAAAGGAGGAAAGGAAATTGGAACCAGTTAAAAGAGATGAAATAATCTGCAAAGCGGTAAAGGAGGTCAAGGTTCACAAATAGTAGTAAAGTAATGAGAAGTGAAGTTGGATGGAAGGTGGCTGAGTAGTCTGAAGAGGAGACTACTTGGCGCTCTTATCGTCTGAAAGGGTTTGAAAATTTGCTTAAATTCCTCAATCTATACAATTAAAACTGATTTGATTCCGTGTTGGGGCAGGGAGGGAACGCAATGAATGTTCTATTGTATATGAGCGTGTTGTGGAAGTGCGGCAGTGGTTAGTGTCATTGACCACTCTTCTAATGCTTCGTGTTGGAAACCGTAATAGGCACGAGACGATGCTAATCGGTAGTAAAACGCTTAATATATATATATATATATATATATATATATATATATATATATATATATATATATATATATATATATAAAGAGTTTTTCAACAAGGACGCTCGAGCTTTCTCAGGCGATAGTGGCCATGTTGTTAAAGCGACATCTGGTATCCTCACTGTGAACTGTTTAGTAGTACTTGGCAAGTCACGATGGAAGGTTATAGTGTTGAACAGCATGTGCAAATTATCAAATGTTATTATAAAATTCAGTGCTCCGTTCGACAAACGTTCCGCGCATTACGTGATTTCTATCATCGCCACAATCGTCCTGCCGAGTCCACTGTTCGACGCTTGGTGGTCAAATTCGAGGCAAAAAGGTTGATTAACAATCAGCCAACACCCGTATGTCGCGAAACGCAAGGTCTGTTTAAAACATCGCTGCCGTAAATGAGAGTGTACGGGAAAATCCGAGGTGGTAAATTTCTCGTCGTTCACAAGAACTCGGCCTTTCTGCGACTTCAGTTTGTCAAATTATGTGTAGGGACTTGGGGTCTGCAACCGTAAAAAATCCAACTTACCCATGAACTTAAGGTAAACGACCATATAAAACGCCGTGTATTTGCTGATTAAGCTCTAGAGCAGTTGGAAGTTGCCCCAAATTTCCCCCAAAAAATCATCTTCAGAGACGAGGCCCATTTTTGGAGGAATGCATTTGTGAACAAGCAAAATTGTCGGATTTGGGACAAAAAAAAAATCCACATGAAATACACCAGGACCAGTTTCATCCCAACAAAGTCACTGTTTGGTTCGGATTTTCGTCTAACGGAATCATCGGTCCGTATTTTTTTGAGAACGAAGATAGGATTGCCATAACCGTCAACGGCGAGACCTACAGATCGATGATAAGCAACTTCTTGTGGCATCAAATGGATTATATGCCTGATATGGATACTGACGACGTGTGGTTCCAACATGATGGCGCTACGTGCCACACTGCGCACGCCACGATAGGCATTAGGCACCAGCGATTTTAAGGCAGGGTCATCTCGCGCAGCGGCGACGTCAACTGGCCACCGAGATCATGCGATTTAACGCCATTAGACTACTTTCTTTAGGGCTACCTTAAATCGCAGGTCTATGCAAATAATTCGCAAACAGTTGATGTCCTCCAAGTCAAAATAACGAACACCATCCAGCAAATTCAGCCAGATTTATGCGACAAAGTCATCGAAAATTGGGCCTCCCGAATACGTTCCACCAAGCGAAGCCGCGGCGGACATTTGAACGACGTCATATTGCACACTTAATGCCATAAAATGTACTTTCAAATTTAAAATAAATTGAGTGCATATATCACACACATCTTGTTTATTTACATTTAAAATCGAGCGACCGTATTGAAAGACCCCTTATATATATATATATATATATATATATATATATATACATACATACATACGAGGGGCGGTCAATAAGTTTGGCAATTCGGATATAAGGAAACGAGATATGAGGAAAAGGGTTTTATTATTTTTCAATATAACTACCCTCAACTTCAATGCACTTGCGCAACTTGTACAACCCGCCCCGCCTATGTACAGCGAAAGGACCCAAAATAGAAAAATAATATCAAAGACAGATGTGATGTATAAAACCAAATAGATAATAAGGCCTATTTCCAGAAAATATCAACCTGTGCGCAAAGAATGTGGACATTAAGTGACTAAACTAAATACATACATACTCGATTGTGAATACATAAAAATTAACAAGAGAGACATAACTAAATTAATAAATCAAAGGGCTAGGATTTAAAATGGACAATTTTGTTACAAATAAGCCTTTTAATTGCAGGAGCAAGTTTAAAGAGAACGGGAGATATATTAAAATTAGGCGAGGAATTAATGAATGAGCATTTAACAATATTTCTTTGAATAAAGTTATTAGATTTGCAAATAAATTTAGCCGAATTCCAATTCATAGGGTGTCTGTTTTCTGATAAATGGACAAAGAAAGCGCTGCTGCATTCCCCCCTCCTAATATTGTATGAGTATTTATGTTGCGTCAAGCGTACACTTAGGATTTACCGGTTTGCCCAAAGTATTGCTTAGGGCAAACTGAACAATCGACAGAATATACCCCCTCTATACTATTGTTATTATTATGAATCAACATTTTATACATGGTAGACTAATATTTGAAAATAACAGAAATATTTAACTTATTCAAAAGGCGGGGAAGCAAGAAAAAGGACTTAGAAAACAGTAAAACAAGGGAGTTCTTAAAATTGTATGCAGGAGGGATTTCCATTCTATAAAACCAAACTTTTGAAGGTAAGACTTACCCTTGAAAGAAAACTTACAGTTTTTAGTACACATTGAGATGAGTTCAATCAAAATATTAACTGGCAAATGAATATCAAATTTACGCAATTTATCACTAAGGAAGGGAAAAAACTCATTTACGGGTACTTTAGTAAAAAGAGAACAAGCATCGAAACTAACAAGGGAGAAGTTATTAGAGTAAGAGATGGAGTTGAGTTTTTCAATAAGGTCGTAACTGTTTTTAATATGAGATTTAAAAATGGTACCAACAAGGGGAGTGAGGTATGAAATGAGCCATTTAGATAAGGAATATGAAACTGAGCCAACAGAACTAATAATAGGGCGCATAGGGTTATAAGGCTGATGAGTCTATACAAGACCATATAAATATGGCAGGGAGGCATTACTAGATTTAAATTTAGCAATTAAATCGGGAAAATGTTTAAGATTGGAACGCACTTTTTTGTGGAAATCACTATTAACCTGAATCGTAGGATCTTTATCTATAGAGACATAGGTAGAATGGGCATTTAATAATAGATTCATTTTAGCAATATAGGACATTTTATCTATAATAACGACAGCACCAGATTTATAAACTTTTGTAATATGTAAAGAAGCATTATTTCTAATGGCAGCTAGAGCACGATGGCAACGCAAGGGGTAATTATAATGCATCGGAGTGGCTAAACAATTGTAAACGCAACCTTTAGCATTTGAAACATATTCGCTAGGAATGTTACTAGATTTTTCTAAATTAGCAAAACCCTTAGCAATTGAAACACTAGAAGTTCTGGACGGAATGGAGAAGTTCAGGCCAAATGTGAGGGCAGAAGTTGTGGTAACATCAAACTCTTGAGAGGAGAGGTTCACAACCGTTTCAGGTCGGCTGTTTTTAAGACCAAACATACGTTCCAATTTTCTCGACCGTTTTCTGAGAATGTGGAAGATGTAATCTTAGGTCACGTTGAAACATAGGGCAGGGATGTTGGAGGTAAAAGCAAAGTGCCCTAAAGGTTGACCATTAATACACTTGAAAGAATTACCAATAAAAGACGTAGGTACAACCTTTCTTAAGAAGTGCTTCGCTGAGAAGGTTGTAACTACGTCTTTTATTGGTAATTCTTTCAAGTGTATTAATGGTCAACCTTTTGGAAATATTGAACGTATTCTTCTCTCCAAACGTATCTCGATGATGAAGTATGAGATCTCCATTGCCTTCAAGGAAGTGCCCTAAGATACATATAAGAAAATACTGATGTTTTAATATTTTTAGAATGACCTGAATAAAAATGGACATAGGATAAATTATTTGTCGGTTTCCTGAAAATAGAAAACATAAACCTGTCTGGTTATCTAATTATTAGAACATCTAGAAAAGGAAGACTATCATTTTCTTCTTTTTCTAATGTAAATTTAATTGACAGAACTAATGAATTAATAAATAAAATAAAACCATCGAGGTCAAAATCTAACTTTAATGCATTTGTTTATGCATTAAAAAATGTAAATTTAGTTTTAATGGCAAGTTCTACGAACAAGTATTTGGCATGGCTATGGGTAGTCCCTTATCTCCCTTATTGTCAAAGATATATATGGAATATTTTGAAACGAGGCTGATTCCACCGGTTTGGTCCCCTCAAATTGTTTGGTGCCACTATGTCATCTACATAGCACCTATATAAGAACGGAGGAAAATTAATGGGACAATCAAAGAGCCTAAGAATTTCATAATAACATAAATATATTTGCTAACGAAGGACCAAGAGAAAGACCTATTCCAATTCCATTAATTTGTTCATACAAAATAATATTAGACAAAAAGAATGAATTACAAACAGCAAGTTCAAGGAGAGTTTTGAATAAGGTCTTAGTTAAATCTAGAGAGAATTGACACAAATTTGAATCGTTTAGGCAAAAGAGGGATATTAGTGAATATACTTTCAACATCAAAACTGGCCGTAAAGAATTTGTGTGTATGAGGAAAGTTAGTAATATCTTCCAAAAATAAATGCAAATTATTAAGAATAAATTTATTAGAGGTTAGAGGAGCTAAAACAATGACTAAAAACTTGTCTAGTGCAAATGAAGGGGTCTTATATGCTGAAAAAGTAGGCCTTAAATGTAAATCTGTTTTATGGGTCATAGAAAGACCATAAAAAACTACAGGTGAAGATCCAGATCAAAACAAAGTGTTAGATACATTTTTAGGTATGGCCTTAGAATCGTTTTATTTACTAAGAAACCTATTAATTTTGTCCTTCGATTCATTTTTTTAGCTTTTGTGAATTTAAATTTAAAATTAATGCCATCCAAACCCCCCTTAATAGAGTATATAACTTATATTCCACTTTTATAGCCCTTCATTTGGAATTCGAATTCTTGACAAAATTCGTTACCTTTGTTGTTTAAGTACAAATCGCTTTTTCAGAAACAAGTTAGCTTGTTTCTTAATAAAAAAAAATACTAGACTGCCTTCATTACAAACCGTTAATAAATTAAAGGTTTTTTCCTCTCCATAGTTTGGTTTACAATAAAAAAAACTTAAAAATGAATTGTTAAAATTGTCGAATTCGGCCTATCTTCAATTATTACCCTGTATTGTTCTCATTTAGGACTTAAGACTAGGATAACTTTTTAAGTTCAAAGATCAACCACCCACTAGTATGCGATCTAAAATTATATACGCTTTTCGTTGTACGTGCAGCATCACTGTATCATATGTGGGAAAAACAAGGCGTACGCTTTACTCCCGCTTCATGCAGCAATTGGGTAGTCTGAGAGATATGGTCTTCACATAGGTAAATCTGATCTCTCCAAAATTAGAAATCACTTCTCGCAATGTGTCTCTAGGGCTACATTCGATAACTTCAGAATACTTGATATGGTAAGTAACATCTCAGACCATTACGTGCTAGAGTCGCTGTACATTAAAAAATCTTCAACCCTCACTAAAAAATTAACTCCTTATCTGTTCCTCTAAATATAGTCAGACATTAACAAGCATGTTTATTTGTTAGGAAATTTCCGATTTTTTTAACAAAAATTCATTGTCAATTTGGTTCCTATTTCATATCAGTTGCCTCGTTGCTTTTACTCTCCGTATTCCCATTGTATTTAATTCGTTTTAAATTTTAGCTTCATGTTTCACGAGATTTGCTTTTTTTTTCGAATGTGTTAGAAAACCTTTTTTGTACATATTTTAATCGGCATTTTTTACTAATTCTTTAGCACTAATGATGGAATTAGTTAGGGCTTTCGCCACATTCAATTTTTGTCTTTCAAAAACCTTATGAAGATAGAAGGAAAAATGCAGAAACATTGCATTGCAGACCGTATAACAATACCGTACAAGAGAAAGAGAAATTTTAAGCAAAGGATGGTACAATAAAGGCAATCCATACTGAGAAGACAGAAATAACGCTATGGGGAAAAAATTAAATAATCATGGCCGGTACTCGAACCCGGATCTGCTGATTGCCGGTCAGATGCTTTACAGTTAAGCTACGAGGCACAGTGCCTCAATTCCACCCAAAGCGTTACCCTATCAAATCCAGTATCCGCCCCATTCTAGGAACTTTCAAAGGATTTTTATACCATATCTTCTTTCCTGTTCACAAATTAAAGGCTAATTATCCTATATTACAGTTTTCTCTTGTTTACTTTGATTCCTTGATAATGAACTTGGAATAAGGTTGAAAATACTTGTAATTTTGCTATAGTGCGATTTTAATTATACGATTAAAATAGAAATGTTCTATCTAACTATGCTCTTCATCAAACCCTCAAAAGAAGCTCCTCTTACAGGTACGAGAGGATAACTCATAAGCCAGTGTATCTAACGTCAACAAAAGTTTACCTGCCAATACACCTTTTTGATTGTTACCACTTTGTAATTCGATAATTATTCTCTCGAGACTGTAAGAGGAGCTTCTTCCGAGGTCTTAACAAAGACGTTAATTAGCTATAACATTGTCATTTTAACCGCATATATATAAATAAATCAAAGATGTCCTTGTTTTTTAACCACCCTGTGTATATTGAGGATACCGTTGTTGCAACACTCACTACAACGAGGACATCGTTATCGCAACACATTCACCCTAACACAGGCATCGCTACTGCAACATTCCCACCATAACAAGGTGTTGGTTAAGGCGAAGCTTCGTTAAAATTGCACATCTATCCCTCACTCGAATAACGAGATGGGGGATTCCATTCTGTCCCAATTCCATCCCGGTGCTGTCAAAACCATGCCTACTTGAGTAACAACAACCGGGGGCTTATAGAAAGCCGACTCCTCTTTGGAAGAGGGATTTCCGTTCCAATCCGACGATTTTCGTTAAGTCCCCCACCGCCGCACCGCCCCACCCGAACAGCTAGAAACGAGTGCCGGGGAGAAGAAAAACGTCCGAACGGATAAGGGACACTCGCGCCAAAGAACGTCCCATAAAAGAAGGGAGAAACAGTAACGGGACGGGATTGGATATTGCTTTTGAAGGGAAAATGGTAGTAATATTCTTGCAGAAGAGTTATTCTTTTTTAAGTTGAGAGTTCGGAAGAGAAACAGATTGCTGATTGAAGTGGATGCAGTATGGGGGCGGGGGTTCTTGCTCCAAAATTGGAGTGAAATCCGTTGAAGGGAAAAAAAAACATACTGGTGAGTGCGCACCTATGCGGGGTTGGGGGAGGGGGGCATGAGGATACCGAGAGATTGCCATGTTCTGGAAATCAAAGATGGATTTCTTTATTTCTTCTGTATTTTTATAGAATATGAATTGGTAGAATAACATGACATGGAAGGGCATGGTTGTGAGGAATTATGGGTGTATGTAAGCTGCAAAACAGCTAAACTTTGCTTGGTGGGAGGGAGCAGAGATTTCATCTGCTCCCAGGGAGCTCTAAACAAGGTCAAAAGACATAAGTCGCGTGCCCTCAATTATTCTGACCTATGACCATATGACCTTACGATCTTCAGAACTTTTAACAAGTGGGGCAATTTGACCCATAGTTAGTTCTCTTTTAATAAGTCTCTGACCAACCTGGGGAGGACATTGGCAATTATATCAAGCGAAAGAAAATGTAAAAAATAAGGATTTTTAATTTCGTTTGACCGCCCCAGTAGTTAGGAGCTTATTGCCAAAACACTCAATGAAAAGTAAAATGGATACCATCCGACCGACCGACTTACGAACCGACAGAGTAACTAATAAAGTCGCACCCGAATAAAAACTCTAACGCTGATTCTTATCAACTCTTCGTCTGGAGCAGGTATTTATTTAGGTAAGATAATCAGCAGACATATTCCAGTTCCTAAAGGACCGATTTGCTGGAACTTGGACCGATTATTAAGACCCCCAATGGAATGTCTCAATATTTTCTTGCAAAGTTAGGTTAAAATGGGTTCTAAAATGCAGGTTTACACCCCTCCCCCACTTGTTTCTTGTTTTTCATCGATCTCGCACCTTAATTCCTATTAAGATCCAATATTCCATACGTTAACCCCATTAATTTTCAATAATTTCCGATAATTTCATTTTCTCATGGAAGTCACTGTGCCCCCTGGACTTTGGGGGAATAACTATTAAAGGGAAAATGAAGTATGTAATCCAACGTAGGAAAACAAGTGGAATGAGAAAGGGCTGAAGACTACTAGGAAAGAACTAGAACCTAGCTCTCCCCTTACCCCCGACTTACCACTTTGCCTGTTCGTCCTAGTCGCAAAAGAGGGTCGCACTATGAGGCCTTTATTCGATCGACGCTGGTGGCACTGTCCGGAAGGGGTGGACCCGCATCCTCACCGGCGCCCTGGTGCCGCCTGTAATGGAAGAAGCGGCTGAGTGAGAGGGGGTTTCATTCTCTGATGTGGGGTCTTCCCTTGCCCTTAACGCGGGAGTAAGATTGTAAAGGCCCCCTTCCCCTCACATATACACCATGTGCAAATGTGTTTACTTATACCCATCGCGATTCAGTGGTAATGTCCAAACATCTCCATGAGGTAGTCTTCCGGGTTTCTTTACCTATAAAGTGTCCCGTTAGGATTTCTTTGGTCCATCTTTGTGTCGTTTCTTGTAGCATTGTGTCCTGCCCTTTTGCTCTTTAGAAATTTTATTCTTTATATTCTATCTGTCACCAGTGGTTTTTGTTCCTATCCTAGTATGTATCCGTTCCTCTGAGTTTCTTCATTTTTCTGCAGGTTGTGTTAAAGTTTTAGGGGCCTAAGTTAAAATTGGTTTGCATTTTCTATGCTACTACCAGTAGTCATCACGACCTGTTTTAATTATACATATTCTTGTACCTTCCCTAGAATAGATTTAAATATTTTCTGAAAAATAGGGATCAATATTTTTGTCTTTGAAAAGTCATTGTTCCCTAATAGACGGGTCCTAGAAACGTCCACTAATATATCAGAGACAAAACAAAGATAACAGTCTACGTCGGCCTCCTCTTTCTTCTTAACTCTTATAAAATTGTCTATAGAATATTGTCTGAGTAATAAAGGTATTGGCTGAATAAGATACAGTATCGGGTGAGTAGGATACATTATTCTCTTAGTAATATAAAGTATTAACTGAGTAAGATACATTATTCCGTGAGTAAGGTACAGTATTGGCTGAATAATATACAGTATTAGCCGATTAAAATACAGTATTGTCTTCGTAATATACAGTATTGTCTGAGTAAGATACCGTAATCTCTGAGTAATAGACAGTATGGGCTGAGTAATAGAGAGTATTGTCTGACTGATACAGAGTATCGTGTGAGAAATAATGTATACATTATTTTTCATTAATGGAATCTTTATCTTCACCAGAGAGTTTTTGGCTTGGCTCTTTCATCGCGACCTATCTTTCATTTTTAAGCTCCTTTTCTCAGTGTTATTTTATCCAAATAAATTCCAATTCTCGTTCCTTGAATTTCTTATATGGCTACAAAGAATCTCTCTTTCAGCTTCGATCTTAGATTGCGTATATATTTACGTGTGCGACGTGTCAAAGTAATTACGTAGGTCACAAAAGAAGAGAAAGAAGGATTGTCAAACTTTGGGGACGATCAAATCAGGGGCCCCCCCCCAAAACAAGAAATTCTAGAGTTACATTATGTATTTTACAAACCTAAAAAACTCGCTTGAACTTATTCAAAGTGCGACTGGAAGTTAACTATACCGTCTACATAGTTGTGCCGCTGGCCATGCAAAGCATTTTGAACACTACACCCAACATTTGTGTTTGTGTTATGTTTTAACAATGTTTCCAACAATTAAATAAACTGTACCAAATTTCCTGTTATTTTGGGGGGCACCCTGTAGAACCAGCATTCATCGTTCCAATACGAATTTCTTATCAATTCGATAATATTAACTGTCGAGGAATTGTCTCCCCACTTTTATCGGAGAATTATTCTTCTACTGTTGGCCGTTTAATATTTACTCCGATACAATAACTCTTTGTCAATGTATTTATTTACTTAATGAATTTTAGCTAGCCAATCTTACACCAATTAGAAAGGGAAATAATTCCTCTATTGGCTGAGTAGATTCCGGATTTGTCTAAAGGAGTCTAATTACTGAATTATGAGAGTACCACAGCGTTTAATCAGTTTTAAGGAAAGAGCCAGTCAGCACGTAAGGATCCAGTAAAACACCAAGAATTAACCAAAATATATATCTTTTAATTTACCAATTAACTAAAATATTTATATTTACAACAAGAAATTCGCTTCGTTTAAACATAGTCTTAGATCACAATTACTCCTACTACTCTATCACTAGCACGATTCGAATATTAACCTACTCCTGACGAGAGCTCTGATAAAAACATAGTAGGTTTCATGTAAACAAATCTATTGCCAGATAGCTAATTTCTGGAGGCCTCTCAGTTACAGAGTTAAACCACCATTTACTCTCCCTAATCTAACTAAAATATTTCAGAAGTCGCGGAATACTATTTCTTAGTTAGCTTGGGACAGTTTTAAAAAACCTAATTGACCCCCCAAAATATATATAATCATTCGAAATTACATGACCTTGATCGGAACAGGAGTTACCGGATGTCGCTATACTGTTTTTTTCAGTGAGTCTTCGGAGACAACAGACTTCACGACAGAGGAGAAATTCAGATGTCCCGTTATAACGATGGAGGAGGGGGGAAGGGGGGGGGGGAAGGTCAAGGTGACCGTAGAAACCGATGTCGATCTCTTCTTATGATTTTATAGACCCAGTTATATGTCTAAAGACGACCTTAGACTTTCCAGCTTATAAGCACTTGCTGCGATTACTTTATCTCAATGAACGGCAAGGCATTCGTTGGAAAGAGGGGTTGTGCTCTCTGGCTCAAGGAGTACTATTCTTTGTAGCGCTCGAGTTCTTTTTGTACCCTCGTCTACTTCGCAGAGTTACCAAACTGGGTTTTGGTATATGGGGTGATCCCGAAAGTAATTAAAGGGAACTTACTTGGGAATCAATTCTTCTTCTTTCAAAATGAATGAGATTTCGACTTGAGAGTCCCTCAAGGGTGAGCTGATAACTTCTTTTATCTTGCTCCCGAAATTCCTGTTTGGCACTTAGGAATTTTGATCCAACAAGACGTCTTGCTAATTCTGCGAGGGATGAATCAGTATGGCACCGATACGAAGACGAGACAAACTTCTAAATCTTAGAAGTCGAGTCCGGAACTGTGCGAGGAACTGATCACAAAAATCTAGTCCTCTATCGTCTCTAACAGAATAATCTGTTTTCTTCCTTAGGGGACTTATTTATAGTCAGGGGACTGCCCCAACTAATGGGGACGGGGTAATACCACTGAGGCGAGCGCGAGGGGCAGGGGGAGGCGACACCGTGGAGCCCAGGTCTGCTTATCACGGAGAGGTACCGAAAACCGTCCGACTATTTCTCCTCAGTGGTCTTTTGTTCTTACGCCGCTCTTTGGCGCTCTAACCACCGGCCTCCTGACCTCGTAGGTAATCGGATCTTTTGAGTCAGCGATTAACTGGAAGTTTTGCCTAGCGAGTTGTTCAAACCGTCAGCTAGATAGATTTCTTCCTCAATTTCACTGGGGCCAGTTTCTTATTAGAGCTGCTGAATGGCCTTTTGCGGCTTCCTTGGGACGGGCAGCTCGAGTCGACCTTCCACCGGGTGAGGGGATCAGAGCCATTTGGCAGTTTGACTATTAGTAAAACGCATAGCGTTCTCACGCACCTCAATTTCTTGTTCTTTTCTCTCGTTTTCTCCGAAGTGGGATTTCAATATATATGTCTGGTTGCACTCTGGGTGGCGTTACGTTTTAATTTCTCTACATTAACAATGACCATTCTTTCAATTCCTATTAATTCAAGCTTTCGATTTTTCGGAGCTCGATTACTACAACGCTTTTAAATGGTTTACTATAGAAGAAATTGCAGAACTAAGCAGTTGTAACCAACCAACCACACCTCTGATAAAGGTTTCCTCTCAGCTATTGCCCTCTATAATTGCTGGTTGTCTTATCATGTCTAGTTTCTAGAATTTTTGTGTTTTTATTCACATCTTTTATCTCGTGTGTTTTTATTTATTTTAATATCATTTGTAGAAGGCATAAAAAATGCTTCCTAGAGTTGTCTAAATTGTTCCCAATTTACTGCAAGCTGTTTAAAGATAACTGTATTAAAGTCGACAAAAAAGTCTACAAAAGTGGTACTTGGGTACCACATGAATTAAATGAAAGACGACTTTTACAACGTGTGAATATTTCTTCATATTGATTGGCTCGAAATGCCTGTCATTTATCCATAAAAATGTTAAGGAATACAAAAACTGTGGTGGTGACTACAATATTACACCCTCCCCCACTGCTAAACAACGTTTCAATCTTAAAAAAATCAAGTTCCTAGTCGTAAAAGTGGTCTCCAACAACACACGACTATACTTTTCATTTGGTGGAATGTTAAAGGGGTTATTCATTAGGAGCTCCTGCATAATAAGCTAACATTTCATGGAGACTTATGTGTTCAACAATTGAAACTTTTAATGTTCAAAAATTGCAACATCCTTCACAGTTTGACTGAAAGGGAATCCTCCTGATTCATTTCTCCATTACAGGGTGACTCCCCAAAACAGGCCTGCACTCACTATTTTCTGATATATCCTTCATCCATTCACTAATCACCCTTACTTTGCAGGACATGGCAGAAGCAACGCCTGTGAACACAACTAGATCTCAATGGGAGCTCCAGCAAAGAATATACTGCGTCAAACATTATTACAAGACAGGCTCGTTCAAGAAAGTGCAGGACACTTTCGTGCATCAGTTTGGATGTGAAAACGTTCCCCTTCAAGAGCAGAATTCAAGACTGGGACCACTTAGAGAACTATGGGACAGTGGAAAACCTCAATGCAGCTAGTGACCACCGTCCAAGTCATTCAGGATGCCCCAGGAAGCGTACAACTGAGCTGGTCGAGAGCGTGAGAGAGTCAGTTCAGCAGAGTCCAAAACGATCTGTGCGCAAGCGAAGTCAGCCCCTCAGTATATCCTGTGAGACTTTCAAGAGAATGATAGCAATCGATGTAAAGGCCTACCCATACATAATACAGACGAAGCAGACCCTTACAGCCTCAGGCAAGGAACAGAGAAAGGCTATGGCAGTCAAGATACTGGAGAAGATTCAGGAGAACCCAACTTTCCTTAACCTCCTTTGGACCTCAGATGAAGCTCATTTCCATCTTGAGGGAAAGGTAAACTCGAAGACAAATGTCTTCTGGGGGACCTCCAGACCAAAAGAGGTAGCCACCAAGCCCCTACACTCTTCTAATTGCAGGTTATGGACTGCAATCTCAGCCAGAGGCATCATCGGACCATTCTTCTTCGAGGAATCTGGAGCGAGAGTGGCATTCACCAAGGAGCTGTTGAGGTCCTCAAAACCTTTAAGAGGGAGCTGCAGACCCTGTTCCCACGCTTATGGGAAGGTTCTGGTTCCAGCAAGATAGAGCAAACTCTCACATCTCAAACCTGTCCCTAGATTGGCTGGAAGAGAACTTTGGTGGCCGTGTGATCAGTCTCAAGACTGATTTTGAGTGGGCACCTCACAGCCCAGACCTTAACCCACCAGATATCTTTCTCTGGAGCTACCTTAAGGACTGAGTACGCAGGAAGACCTAGAACCATCACGGCACTCAAGGAAGCCATCAGGGAGGAGATCAGAGCCATTAGTCTGTCAGTTTGTAAGGACGTCATGGATAACTTTGTGCTGTGCCTTAAAGAAATGCACATAGCTGAATGGAGGTTATCTCGAACACGCTCAAGAATAAAGATGAAAACTCCAAAGACTCTCATGTTTTGATATGATCTTCTTAAACACAATAAAGTAGTTATCACCAAAGTTCCATTCAATCATTGCAGAAAATTAAGAAATGACGCCTATCGAAAGTTGGGGCCCATTTTGGGGGGGTGACCTTGTAGTAACTGGACCTTGCCCTATGCGATTGCCATTTGTTACGTCCTCATATCATTACATAAATGGCAAAGTTTATTTTCATATGAACTCTATAAACTCTTCATGAGAGGTATTTACTGATTGGCTAAACGATGGAAAGGTATTGTGAATAATGAAGAAACTAGATTTCTGAATAAATGTATCTCGAATTTCTAAAGCATTTTATACCATTTTAGGCATTTTGCATCTATCACACACACACACACGCACACACACACATATATATATATATAAATATATATATATATATATATATATATATAATATATATATATATATATATATATATATATATATATATATATATATATATATACTTGTGATTGATTTATTTCTTGGGAATCTGATATGTAGCATGAATATGAAGAACCAGGAGATTAAACTAATCATTTATTGGCCGAACGTTTCGGACCTTCGCTAGGACCATCATCAGCGACTGTATTGTGGAATGAGAAGGGGAAGGAATATTAACAATAACAGTAAAAGAGTTAGAAACATGAATTATATAATTGCTAATAAAGTGGGAGACAGCAGGGTAAACCGATAAAATTGACAAATATTTAGAGGAAAGTAAAATTAAAAATAACAATATATAGAATTACTTAATACTATTCAGTTTTATTATTTTGAAAAAAAATAATAGGAAAATGTGAAGTTTTAACATAAACTGACTTGAGTATAAAAAATTAAAGGTAACTGGAATAAACAATAAAATAATCTATTATGTTGAATTATTAAAAAAAACGAAAACAAATGTGAAGGAATTAAACAGATGGACTAACCCTTATCGTAGGAGATGTGAAATCAACAAACTAACGATAGAAAGCTACTAACGAGATTTGTTCGGTTGGTCGGTTAACTAGTTAATGTATTGAAGTGTTGGTTGGTTATATAATGAATAGTTTAATTGAGGAGGAGTGATTATTTAGGTTTGGATCTTTTTTATTGCTGTACGGTGACTCTAAGATTTTCAAATCGAGAGAAGTTAAGGCTGAAGATAATATGGTAAATGAATCAGAATTAAGAGTATGATGGTGATACTCAGAGTGTTGCCTGATGGAAGAGGCTTCAGGTTTAGAAATGGGAATACCAGTCGTATGAGACAAACCTAACTGCTTTGCGATCCTGCAGTTGAGTTGTAAGCCAGTTTTACCTACATAACGACTGTGACAGGTCGTACATGTATAAGTGTAAACTACACAGGATCGCAAGCCCAAAGGGATAGTTCCTTATTGAGAAAAAAGGAATTCGACGATACAAGGTTGGAATTTATACAAATGAATTGGCATTGAGGGAAATGTTCGTTGAGGATAGAGAGAAGGAGTTTGTTAAACTCGGATGTCAAATGCTCGAGATAGCGTAGTCTAAGGAAAACCTTCTGCTTAGAAACAGTAGTAATAAAGGGTCAAGGATAATATATTTTGGACAGAAATTTGGATTATAACTGTTCGAAGATGAAATCGCGGTAATAATTAAATTTGAAGAAATCCCTTAAATAAGTCAGTACTTCACGAAAAGATAACCAGTTAGAGTATATATAGTAGGCTCTGAAAATTCGGATTTTAATGCTGGATAATTTAAACTGACTGGGAGAGGTACTAAAAATATGTGTACCCATTTTAGTGGTGGTAGGTTTTCTGTAAATGGATGTATTATTAGACGAACCTGCTCAGACATCGTTGACATCTAAGTACGAGATTTTGTTGTCCTTTTCTATTGCCATAGAAAACCTCATGTTAGAATGTTGTTAGTTAATATTAATAATCGAGGAATAAGAGTGCATGATCCCCGTGCTTAAAAATTAGAAAACTGTCATCTATAAATCTTTTGAAGACAATAGGCTTGAATTCTAGAGGACAGTTGTCCAGCCACCGATTTTCTCTCGATTTGAGAAAATCTTAGAGTCACTGTACATCAATAAAATAAATCCCAACCTTAATAATTACAACTCCTCAATTAGACTATTCACTATATAACCAACCAACACTTCAATACATTAACTAGCCAACCGACCAACCGAACAAATCTCGTTAGTAGTTTAGCTATCTTTTGTTAGTTGATTTCACAACTCCTACGATAAAGGTTAGTCCATCTGTTTAATTCCTTCACATTTGTTTTCGTTTTTTTTTATAATTTAATATAATAGATTATTTCATTGTTTATTCCAGTTACCTTTAATTTTTTATACTCAAGTCAGTTTATGTTAAAACTTCACATTTTCCTATTATTTTTTTTCAAAATAATAAAACTGAATAGTATTGAGTAATTCTATATATTGTTATTTTTCATTTTACTTTCCTCTAAATATTTGTCAATTTTATCGGTTTACCTTGCTGTCTCCCACTTTATTAGCCATTATATAATTCATGTTTCTAACTCTTTTACTGTTATTGTTAATATTTCTTCCCCTTTTCATTACACAATACAGTCGCTGATGATGGTCCTAGCGAAGGTCCGAAACGTCCGGCCAATAAATGATTAGTTTAATCTCCTGGGTCTTCATATTCCCCTTTATATATATATATATATATATATATATATATATATATATATATATATATATATATATATATATATATATGCATTTATAGTCCCAAAGAAATGAAAATTGGCATCACAACACTAAGGAAGGTAACCATTGAAAGCTTAATAAAGAAAATGTGAGATATAGAGACGGAGAAAATCGTTAAAACTAATTTTAACCGTTATATGAAAAATGAATAAAGGAGTAAGATTCGAACCTGTGTCCTCAAGCGTTCATCGCTATTGTGACCGCGACGCTTATATATATATATATATATATATATATATATATATATATATATATATATATATATATATATATATATATACTAGGCTAGTAAGAAAAACAAGCCTGATTTCTGTTATTTATATCCATAAAGTAATGCTAAACATGAAAAAAATACCGCATTACTTATGTGATGACGTAATAAAAGAGGTGAACTTTTCACTTAAACCGTGTACTCTGCCACACACAGAAACATTGGTATTTTTTTCTTAAATCACTCTTTAATAAATGACAAATGGAAGATCCAACATAAAATTCCTGTAACTTCTTTTCGACAGAATGACATCAGCAAATGGAAACAAAATTGTATTCCTGCGCTTCGCTCGCAGACAAAATAAATGGAAAATGCCAAAACGACTTTTTCAATTGGGTTGTGAGGTGATTTGTCAACCTAAATCCCTCATTTGTCCCCAATGAGACTCTGTACATCTATGGTCGAATATATACGGTTTTTGAAGGTATTTGACCAAAATCTGTTGACAGGATTTGAAGTGGCGAAGTGTAGAAGTTATTTCTCTAGTGAAAACACATACAAAAACACATTTTCAAGGCACGAGTGAGAAAGAAGTACAAGAGTTGCCGATTTTTATTCTATTCGTCAGCTATGAAAAATATCAGTTAAGATAACGAGCTGATGTGTTGTTAGCGGGTTGTATATAAGCTATAGAGTTATAGGAGCTAAGTAATCCTTGATTGAAATCCCAACTCGTCAAGTTTTACATAATAATACTGTAAGCTCTCTGAAATGGTACAAAACATTACTCGAATTCTCAAAGATAAGTTAGGATGATTTGTGTATTTAAAACGATGTTTGAATTTGAGTCATACTGCTCAGATGTTTAACATCGTAAAAATTCTTTTAAAAATAACTATTCCTCCCACCTGTGCCCATAATATACCCAATTTTGGCAAATGGAGTATTCCTAGTCCAGTCCATAACGGGAATCGGTCTGTAAAAATGCCTTTTTCGAGCTATAAAAGTGCTCGTATCTAGCCAGCCTCAACCGTGAACAGGTTGACACGACTAAATTCAGCGTTTGCCTAAATTCCATTATTATAATTCAGTCCATAAATTTTGCCGTGGGTGCCAAGTAATTTTAATTTTTAAGACAGCAAAGGAGTGTCGTATACACGTATATACAACACAGATTTATCTTTCGTACATGTAAGTTTTAGGACTATTTGGGAGTTAAAGAGGATGGCCTAATATTATGAAAGGTGAAGTTTTTAAACAAATATTTGAAATTAAGGATAAAATATTAAAAGGAGCGCTTTTCATATTGAGCTTGATGGAAAGCTAATTTGTTGTATTAGAATTTGAATTACCCTTTCAGATATTCACTACTCATAGGTAAATTGAGTGCCAAGTTAGTTAGCTCGACTAATTACGCATATTACGCCAGGTGAGGATTAAAAATATTAATAATGAAAGTTTGCCAAATTATTTCTTGGTTCAGGAAGCTAAATCTTTATATAACGCCATATTTTTCCTCAAATTTCCTAAGACTTTACAGGATCGCAAAAAATGGAAGAAATATGTAAGTTTTAGGAAAAGATCCGGACTCAAGAATGCCTTACATTTTCCTACCAAAATTAATAAATATTTTATCATGGAGAGTTCGGCTTTCGAAGATAAGTATATTTTATTAATATATATTAAAAAAACAATCAACGTGAGAAATTTGCAATAATTTTATAGGTATATACTTTTACAAAGAAGAAAACTCAACGTGTGAATTCTGCATTAAATGGAACAATATTTTTAAAAAGACAGAATCAAAGTAGAATTTCTGCAATACCTGCAATAATTTTATTAGTCTATATTTTTTAAAAAAGATTAAAAATATCTACGTGGAATTATACAATAATTTTATAGGTCTAAATTTTTAAAAAGACAAAGCCGACATGGAAATTCTGCGTTAATTTTATTATTCTATATTTTTAAAAAGACAAAACCGACGTGGGAGTTTTGCGTTAATTTTATTAGTCTATATTTGTAAAAAGACAAAGCAGACGTTGCAATTTTGCGTTAATTGAATTATTCTATATTTTTAAAAAGACAAAACCCATGTGGGATCTTTGCGTTAATTTTATTAGTATATATTTTTAAAAAGAGGGAGCAGACGTGGCAATTCTGCGTTAATTTTATCATTCTATATTTTTAAACAGACAAAGCCGATGTGAGATCTTTGCGTTAATTTTATTAATCTATATTTTAAAAAAGACAAAACTAATGTGAGATCTTTGCGTTAAATTTATCATTCTATATTTTTAAAAAGATGAAACCGACGTGAGATACTGCGTTAATTTTATTACTTTAAATATTTAAAAAGGACAAAACCTACGCCAGAATTCTGCATTAAATTTATTATTCTATATAAAACACCGACGTGGGAATTCTGCATTAATTTTATTAGTCTATATTTTTTAAAAAGACAACGCAACTTTCTTAATTGAAAATAACTGAGAGTGACCGAAAATGATGTATTTTGATGTTAATTCAACACAGTCGATTTTACATTGAATATTTCCATGAGATGGTGATGCAGCGTTGATGCACGCCAACCGATCCTCCAGTGGAGTCGATTAGAGTTGAAGTCTTGAATATGACGTGTATTTTAGATACTTTTTTCTAGAATATATCACAGATTTCTGCGTGTCACCTAGATATTGTCTAGTTAGTGATTCCTAGTTTCAGTAATTAAGCCCTAGTTGCCAATTTGTTTATTTATTTAATCTAACAAAGAGGTAATGATCAATTTTTATTAGTTATCTTTAAACTTCAATGTCCTCTAATTCCGTCGTCCCACCAATTTACGCTTATCTTTACCTCCAATTTACCCTATTTAATCTGATATCTTTCATGCGAAAACATATTTATGTCATCAAGATAATGGCGAACTCTAAACTTTTGCCGATTGAAGACAACCAGCCATTTTCATGAATTAGGCAACAACATCGAAATCAGTTTCGACAAAATGATCACCTATTGGAGGGAGACTGCTCCCCCCCCTTCCTTTACCAAAAATCCAGGTGAACGCATGAACGTGCATCGAAGACTGGTCACAAGACACTGTCACTTTTTTTAATGATTTGACTTCTTTTGTCAGAGGCCTACATGTGTTGTAATAGGCCATGTGTAAGGTGTGTGTATCTGTGTGTAAGGGGGTAAAAGCTATTGCATTTAGAGATTAATATCTTAACCTTTTAGCCTTCCATATATGTCGGTGTCTCTTTTTTTCCTCCGAGTCAGGCAACCTTGAGCTAAGAGGGAAACGACGTTAATTGAATTACGTTTATCCCACCGCTGCGCGGGAGTGGAATTTACGGGAGGCATCCGAGGTGGTGAAATTACTGGTGTCATTCTCTGGTGATCCAGATTTCCTCCCTCCACCTCCTTTTAACGATCTTCATTCTGTAAAAATGAGGTGTCCCGATTCGTTTTGGGTTAGGAGAAAGGTTTGCAGTCGCGTGTCAGCCCGTCTCGGCACGTGATTGACTCGATCGATATCAAAGATAATTTTCCTCAATAAAAGGAGTTTTTATATTTGCGGGGCCATTATGCTGGTTGAAGGGTAATTATTTATTAAAAAAAAATGAAATGAAATTGTTGAATTAATGATGTCAATTTTACACCATAGAGAAAAATTCAATATGGTGTAGAAATACTAATGATAACGGTATATAAAGAAGAACCTCGAAATAGTGACAAAGGCTGCAATAGAAAATTTAGTATGACAATAATGGAGCCGGAAGGGCGTGTTACACACCCGAGATCCAAGCAGTGGCACTTAATTAATTTTATTATTTTAAAAAATGGGATTTTAAAGATATCCACGAAACTAGAGTTATCAGAGGAGCGAAATGATGAATAGAGTATTGCTTGGGGTTATCGAAGATGTCTCACTCTGTTGGCGGCCCGACGCGTCAAAGCGGCCGCCAATTAAACACAGACTTGACTAAAGAGGCATCTCAAATCCAGAAAACGGTGAGGGACTACAAACAAAATAGCGTGAAAAAAGTGCCAATACATTCGACCCCTCAGACACTAGGACTTATAAATGATACTAGTGATAACCTGATTGGCAAAGTGCATTTTTATTTTTTACAACGCCTACCTGGCGACTCCCAACAAAGGAATAGGTCACCGCAATTAAAATTTAAGCCTAGTATTAGGCTACTTTAAAATTCACAAATACAAAATCAAACAAGAAACGTAAAAAATAAGGAACATAAGAAAAGTAAGAAGAAGAAGGAAGAACATTCAGGTGTAGCATAATACAACCAACACAAAAGAGAGTCAAATAAAATGGAGTAAGCCAGCATCCTCCAAAAGGTTTAATAGTCCACAAGTCTGTGCTCGAACCCGCTCTGAGTACAAGGTAAAAGCGGTAGCGCTTATCCCCGTCTCAGTACCGGGACATGGATCGTGCGCGAAGATCATCCAAACGGAGCCATTCAACAAGAATGTGCCGAACAGTCTGGGGGACAACGCAGTCGTCCCCCATCAAATGAGTGTGTCCAATTCGAGGACGACACAAAACAACCTTAAGCTGTCGGAACATCGGTGGGTAGGTCAATGAGAACAGTTGCGGCGCAATCAATGGCCCTGGCAAAGTACAAAGATGTCTTGTGCTTTTGGTGAGATTCAAAAGAAACAGAGATTGGTTCAACGAAAATAATGGCGAAATTCTAAAACTACTGAAGATAACAATTAAGTTACATGATACCTATCTTTCAAACCCATTACCAACTACTTTATATAAAAAAAGTCGAAGCTCAAACCACACTCATAAAAAATGCGAAAGAAGTGATGGACTTCTCGAGCCAAAAAAATCCCCAAATTCTACCAAAGAAAACCGAGCCCACGACTTCTACGATGCCATAAGGTCCATTTATGAGCCACTAAGAAACATAACAACGCCTTTAAGGTCGGCAGATGGTGACACGCTCATCAAAGACGAATGTCGAATTATGGAAAGATGGGAAGAGCATTTTAATGACGCTGAACAAGGTAAATCGACCAGATCTATCAATAATAAATAAATGAACCACCGATACTTCACATATCCATAAAGTAGATGGATTGATTACCTTGGCTGAATGAAGTGGAAATCGCAATTATAATGTTAAAAGAATCTGAAATCTCCAGGATCTGATCGAGTTCCAACAGAAATTCATAAACATGGAGGATAAGACTTGATAACCTTGTGTCGAGGTTTTCTAGCTTATTGGTCAAGTTTAAAAGAACAGGAAATGGAGAAAGACAAACGAGAAGACGAAGAGACACCAAGTTCTTACATTTGAGAGCTGGTAACCTTATATGAACATATTTCTTTCTTCATTTGTCTTCTTTCCTGCTCTCAATTCACACATTCAATCTGCCGCTTTTGACGACCTGGTTGATTCTTGGTCGAGTGGTATCACGGTTTACCTCAATCGAAGTTAGGCACCATCGGCTGTAGTTACTCGTCGGATGAAGACACTAATTGGTTGGTTTTGCGACATCAACCACGAGGTGGCCTGTGGGTAGGACCTATTGTTAAACTGTACGTCCCTACAGAGAAAGAAGTCCTTTACAATGAGCGCGAGGCGACGGTAAACCAAAAGCTGGAGCCTCCTGAAAAAAGACCCCCAAAGAATCCAAATTAAAGGTAAAAACCAAAAAAATAAAGATAAAAACCAAAACTATAGGTCCCTTAGGGGAGAGACCGCCTACACAAATGCAATTCGAGGTTAAAAATCCTACCCCCCGAAATGGAACACCTAACAGTACAAATTAAAGGTAAAAACAAAAAAATAAAGGTGAAAATTAAAATTTTGGGTCCCTTAGGGGAGAAACCCCTTAAAAAGTTCAATTCGTTAGTGAAAACCTGACTCAAAACCATCCCCCTGTTTTGGGACATGACTAGTAAGCTAAGTTGTGTACATGTTAGAACACGGTACTACAAGTCCTTGGGAGTGGTGTCTTGTGGTCTGAGCACCATAGGAACCTGCTACAACCATACCTACATCAAGTACACCATAGGAATACCAGGAGACGTTCAAGAACTCTCAGACCTATTAGAGGCAGAACCACACGGTACCACAACTCTACAATTCTTTACTTAGTGAGATTGTACAACTCAACGATATCACTCGAGACTATGTGATAGTAAATCACTGTATTACAATAACTGTATATTAGTATTAATTATCATTATGTACAAATATTAATAGTATTTAAGTTAAATTTTGTTAACCAAGTCGCTATGTTCAAAAATATAATAAATAATGTTTTTGTAACTTTCTT
This sequence comes from Ceratothoa steindachneri, assembly GCA_963969495.1. Classification (NCBI taxonomy): domain Eukaryota; kingdom Metazoa; phylum Arthropoda; class Malacostraca; order Isopoda; family Cymothoidae; genus Ceratothoa; species Ceratothoa steindachneri. The sequence continues at coordinate 25,791,266 of OZ018336.1, forward strand.
GGAAATAAACCATTTATTATTATTATTATTGCCGTGGCACAACCACTCTATACCATAAACTACTCCTATATTATGTGGGAAGGGGTGAATTAATTACCTACTGCACCGCGAACCGTTGAAAGACTTTTCGCAGGGATTAACAACCGACTAGGAGGTCACAATTGAGGCGTTTGGTTTCAAATCCTAAATAATCAAACACAGAGTGCATAAATGGTTGGCGAGATTTACTTGAATAGGCCGAGAGTATCGTTCAAGGTTAATTAAAGATGAAACAACAAAAATATAATTTTATTTACAAAGATTAAAATAAGAATAATAATCGGTAAGGGAGAATTATTTAAATTGAGATAATCTCTTGATAATTATTATGAGGAGCGATTCTCAAATGGAATTAATTGATTAATGTAACTAGGCTCAGATCAAAAGGGGGAACTTGACAATACTAATAATAGAGAGGGTTTGCGTCTTACGGGTCGGTGACTTGGAGAAGGTCCTTCTTGCGATGAGGCGAGGAAGGAACGATCCGATTGAGACAGGTGGTGCACGGTCCGAATGAGGCCGGTGGGGCACGATCCGAACCAACCTTCCGATGAAGATAGCCAATCTTCAAAGATGACGTTCGACAGGGAATGTGGGAACTCTAGTAATTCCACGGAAAGAGGAATCTTCTTTTCCTCAAAGGTAATCGATGGAGATTTTCTTCGGCTCGATTAAACGAAGGGAGACTGTTGCGCAAATTCAAAGGCTTGTCGTTCACAGAAGCTAATAATTGACTTGGGTAGAATCACAGCTAAAGAAGGCTTGCTATCTGACGAACGCCCACGGGACAAGACGATAAGGACGGCTTTAAGGTGCGGGTTGGACTCCTCGAACTAAAGAATAAGCCGAGTATTTGTATGTCCGATTCTGGAGGGGAAGGGGGAGTTTGAGAGAAAGGAGTCACAAGCTCCAGACATCTTAATCCGGAGGCGGAGTCTATTCATTATTTAGCAGCATGGGGCGAGAAATAGAGGCTCTTTCACACCTCCTCACCGGGGGTTGGGGGGTTGGGACGAGTTCGCAGGATTGGGAAATATTTTCCCAACGTGCTCAGGAGTCGAAAATTGAGAATGTTCGAACATGAAATGACGTCGTCCATGGCGCGATACCATAGCACGTGGTCTCCGAAAAATCGGGGGTGGTGGTCAGGGGTAGGTCTTTTACAATTATTATAAGTGGTTTCTAACCTGGTAATATAATGTAATTACCTTTGATAACAATGCCCACTAGCTAGTCCACTGACAGATAATTCAATCACCTGGGTTCGATTTCAGGTTAGGGGAAAACTGTATGTTTTAAAATAAATATTATGGCGAGTATTCTTATGTATGGCTTTCATTCACGATGCTATCTTCTTTCTTTGCTTTGGAGCTTTTACATTTTTTAATACTCTCTCTCTCTCACTCTCTCTTTCTCTCTCTCTCTCTCTCCCGCAGTAATCCTCTGTTCCAAAATTAAGGCCAGTGCAACACCAACAGTTATTGGTAGCTAAATGCTATTTACTCAATTGATAACAATGTTTTGACTGCATAGCTCGGTTTCAATTGATTTCAGTCGTTTTTCTTTTTTCTTACTCGACCGCAGCTTTTTAGAAGCTTTCTAAGCAAATATTAAATGCTATTTGAAAATCAAATTATTGCGTCTATTACCTAATGTTTGTCCTGTGCGCGGATCATATGCTGAAAAAATTCAAATGGTCTCAACGAAACTTACATATAATAACTATTGGTAATCAACTTTTTAGATATATGGTGTACAATCTAATTCTAAATAATTTATTCTAAACATCGAATCATTCATGTAAAACTTATTGGTCAATAGTTAGCGGGGTTAGTTTTTATTTGTCATAGAAATCATCTCCAAGTTAACAAAAAGCATTAATGATTTTAGCTTAGGTGGGGCGCATTGAGTTAAATGTGGTAGTCAGTTCCAGGTTCAAGTTTTTTTAAAGATGAAGTTTGGTAAGGTTTATTCAACCCTTATAGTTGCCAAGTTTTTTTATTTTATCTACATAATATACAATAATTTTGATAAATGTGGAAATTCAAGATGATATAGATGCTATTAGGAAACATAAGATAGAAAAATGTTCATTTATTATTTATAATGACGTTATTTAGGAGACTGCTATTTAGTATGGGTATTTTGTAATCTTTAACTACAATTTAAATTATTTACTTTTAGATAAATCCTTTTAAATTCAAGTTAGGATAAAAGAAACTATTCTAACTCGTTATTTCTTTTAGTTTTTTATATTAAGTTTGATTAAACTGCGCACTCTATCAATTGTAATATTCGAATGGTGGAATTAATGAGTTTAGAGCAATAATTCCATTGTTTAAACTCTCTCTCTCTCATCCCCGTCTCTCTCCCTCCGTCTCTCCCCCCCCCTCTCTTTCTCTCTCTCTCTCTCTCTCTCTATATATATATATATATATATATGTATATATTTATATATATATATATATATATATATATATATATATATATATATATATATATATATATATATATATATATATATATATATATATATGTATATATATATATATATATATATATATATATATATATATGTATATATATATATATATATATATATATATATATATATATATATATATATATATATATATATATATATATATATATATATATAAATATATATATACATATATATATATATATATATATATATATATATATATATATATATATATATATATATATATATATATATATATATATATATATATATATATATATATATATATATATCGCGTTTGATATCTCTTTCTCTTCCCCCCCTCTTTCCAGAACCTATATCCTCTTATTGTCTCTCTCTTCTTCTACCTCAATCTTCATCTGTCTCTCTCTCCTTCTTCTTCTCTCTATCTTCCACACTCTCTTTCTCTCTCTCTCTTTCTTTCCTTCTCTCTAAATTCATTTTTATCTCCATTTTCTTCTATTGAATTTTTTTAATCTTTCTCTTCATTTGCCTCTCTTTCTCCTCTCCCTCTTACTCTCGCAATCCTTCTTTCTGATAACTCTCTTTCTCTTCTTCTATATTTTCCCCACTCTCTCTCTATCTTTCTCTAAATTCATTTTCTTCTCCCTCCACCCCTTTTTACCATTTCCTTTTCTCTCTATTTCCCTCTTCCTCTTCTTTTCTTTTAATTCATTTTTATCTCCATCTTCTTCTCTCGAACTTATATCAATCATTCTCTCCATCTACTTTCTCATAAAGAAAGTAGAGGGAGAGGTGACGCCCCCTTGTCGCGGGAAGAGAGCTTGTGTGTACCTTTGACGTTTCGAGCTATGTCGGCGGGGGTACCTCTCTTCTGGGTACCCCTGGTAGGGCTTCCCTTGTCGATTTGGTCGGAAACGAGGTTCCAGACTAAGTGCGTCATTCCTTCCTTTTTCTACTCTATCCTTCTCCTTTTTTACTTTTATCCTATCTCTCCTACTTATAGAAAGAGAAAAAGGAAAGAAAAAAGCCTACTCCTATTATGTCACTCTATCCCTCTTTTCCCTCTATCTACATATAAGGATGTGTTAGCTACCTCATGCGTCAGAAGAGAGGCTTTGGAACCTCTATAAACAACGCCAATCGACGCTCACTGGTTGCGAGAAACTAGGACTAGAGGTGTCCTAGGCGTTGGGGCACGATGAATAGGATGAGGGTGGTGCCCCGTTAACCCCTTCTCTGGCGCGTAATTATTGACCATTCCCAGTAACCGTTGACGGGTGCCTCTGGTAGCATCGGTCCGAGGTGACGGCCCTTTGTTCCCAGGTTGGTTGCCAGGCCAATAAAAAGCCTTGGGTCGAGTCTCTTGGTGTGGCGCGATATCCATTGAACGCTGCTCCGAGATCTTGGCCGTCGTGAAGGGAACTAGTAGGAGTTTAGTACGGGGTGTGCTCCGTTGTTCACCTGGTGAGAAATCGATGGCCCCTTTGGGAACGGTCAGTGTGGCTCGGTTGGGAGCCACGGCACGCCGAGGTTTGACGACTCGGTCGGACGAACGGCAGCACAATGAGCGTGCCTTCTGAAAGATCCGAAACCTCTCTGATCGATAGGCGGGAGCGACTCACGCGGGGCGAACTCACCACCCCGTTTCTTTTTTATTGAGTGGTCACAAAGTATTCAGAGATATAAAGTGTTCAGCATGACTGGAAAGAAAGGACCTGGTGCGTTAAAATATACAAGCTCGACATGCCAAAAGGACAAGTGGTGCGTAGATTTTCCGGAGGGGTGTTTCTCAAAATGCCACCCTGGAAGTATCTGCACGGACTGCGTCCTAAGGGCAGAACTTAAGGAGCTTAAGGAAGTTTTTAAATCTTCTGCGGAAAATACTCGACGGCTGGAAGAAAAGGTGAAAATCCTCGAATCTGACCATGTAACTCAAATCCGTCGTCTCGAAGCCATCATTGCAGAGATGACAGCCACCAAGGTAGAGCAAGACCATCAAGAAACTCCCAACGACGCCGATGGCTCCTCTGTTGAGCCCTCAAGCACCGCATCTATAGAGATAGGCCATGTATCCAACGTCCCAGAGCCAGCTGCTGCTGGGGTTACTCAGGGCGTAAAAAAGAAGAAAAGCAAGAGAAAGAAAAAAAACAGTAGATAAAACAGAAGAGAAAGTAGAAACAGAAGAAAAAACGAAGAAGAAAAAGAAGAAGAAGAAAACCCAAAAAGTGGGGAAGAAAAAGGAATCAAAAGACCCCATACTGAAAGGGAAGCCTCTGTCCTCTAAACCTAAATGCGCGAGGGTCATCGTGATCGTTGACTCCCAAGCGCAAGATCGTAAACCCTTGCTAGCGGCCCGCCTTCCCACCAGTGTGAAGGTAAGCTGCCTTCCAGGAAAGGGGAACGGAGATATAAGGGTGGAGGCTGAGAAATCTCACATCTCTGAGAACTCAGTAGTTGCCCTCATGGCAAGTGGCAACGATCTCTACCTACAATGAGGTAAAGTAGGCCCAGCGGGAAGATGCTGACCACGGTTATGGGAGGAGTTGACGACAGTGGGCTTAAAACCCGCAGATGTATCGTGGTCGGGATACTCCCAAGATGAGGTCCATCCCGCAATGCTCACGTGAGGAACATCTCCATAAACCAACGCCTGAGAGATCTTTGTACGGCGGAAGGAGTCTTTTTTGTAGACCCCTACCGCACATTTTACGGGAGAAATGACCTGTACAAAAGGGACAGAGTGCATCTCCCCTTTAAAGGGAAAGTTGCACTCGCGAACATGATCCAGGATGTTGTGGAGCGGACGCAAAGAAGTGTCAGACCCCGAGTAAAGGAGGACGTACGCCACTACACCCATGTTACTCCAGGAACGACCTTTACTGAAGTCACAAAGAGGAGAGTGACCCCACCACAGAGAAAGAAAGTGGGAAACGGAAGAGCGTAGGGAGTCCTACAGTCGGGGACTCCCTCAAAGTTCTTCTATTTAATGCGAGATCTATCAGAAACAATTTTCTAGAACTTCGTGGCCTCGTAGCAACAGAAGAACCTGAGATGGTGGCCATAACGGAGTCGTGGATAGAAACCTTAAGCCGAGATTTTGAAGGTAAATTCACGATTCCCGGTTACCAGCTCTTCCTGAAAGATAGGCCAGACAGAGAGGGTGGCGGTGTGATGTTGTATGTCAATGATACTCTCAACTCGACGGATTGCAACATCGTATCTGACCATGAACTACTATGTGTTGACCAAGAGATATGTCCTGCCAAATACAGGATCCTGGTGCTTTATAGACCTCCTGCCCAACTCGTTGAAAGGACAGAGATCTGTACCAGGTAATAGGAGAACTTTTCGAAGACAGAGTGTGTATCGTCATGGGGGATTTCAAAACACAAGTTGACTGGGAAACCAGAGAACCCTGTCGCGAAACGCACTACTCCTGGAATTCGCGAACAACGAGTTCCTCACTCAATGGGTGAGAGAGCCAACGAGAGGAGACAATATCCTCGACTTGGTTTTTACCTCTGAGGATGACATCGTTGAGGACCTCTATGTTGGCGAAGAGCTCGGTGGCAGTGACCACAGACTAATTAGATTTGTAGTCAAAGTCCCGAATGCAGGGCCTGCAACTAGTAAATCAAGGAAACTCGATTTTAAAAGAGCAGACTTTGCAGGTCTTCGTACTGGACTGACTGACGCGAGGCTAGAAGTGTGCGATGCTGTTGAAGATTTATGGAATAGTTTCAAAACCACATTCATGAGTCTTCAATCGAGTTTCATCCCTCTAAAATGCACCCGTCAGTCTTCTGTTCAACCAAAGTGGTTTAATCGAGAAATCAGCCAACTGCTTAGGGAGAAGAGAACTGTGTACCGGCAATCGAAGATCTCGGGTGACTTTGACGAATTCCCAGGGGCTAGCAAGGGGAGTGAAGTCCAGCATAAGGGCGGCTAAGCGGTCTGAGGAACTCCGAGTGGCGAGACTCTGTAAAGAGAATCCCAAGGAGTTTTTTGGATATGTGAACAGCCGTAAACCAATCCGTCGAACGATTGGCCCTTTGGGAAATGAGGAGGGGACATTAAAGCATTTAGATGCAGAAAATTCTAACCTCCTTAACGACTACTTCTCTTCAGTGTTTACTGAAGAGTGTGGTCCCATTCTTCAGCCGACGGATTTCTACTCGGGGGGAAAAGCTGGAGGATATGGACTTCACCGAAGGAGAAATCAAAAAGAAGATCAGTAACCTAATGACGAATAAGTCACCTGGCCCGGATGGGTTTCTACCTAAAGTGTTGAAAGAAGTGCGCGATCAAGTGTCACGACACCTTAGCGCAATCTTCAACATGTCAATCAGGACCGAATGCGTTCCTAGAGACTGGCGTGAAGCGGAGGTGACTCCTATCTTCAAGAAAGGAGACCGTAACCAACCGTCGAACTACCGACCTATCAGTCTGACTTCGATAGTCGTTAAACTCATGGAAAACATGATGGTGGACAAAATGACGTCGTATTTAGAGTCAAAGCTGCTACTGAGGAGTTCCTAGCACGGCTTCAGAAGGCAACGGTCATGCCTGATTAACCTTGTGGAATTCTTCCACTTTGTGTTTAGTGAGCACGATCGGGACAAGGCGGTGGATGTGGTGTACTTAGACTTTCAGAAAGCCTTTGATAAGGTACTACACCGCCGCCCTCTCCGTAAAGTGCAAGCGCTGGGCATAGACGGAAAAGTAGCCGGCTGGATCGAGAACTGGCTAAGTGGCAGACGGCAACGGGTGGTGGTGAATGGACAGGCTTCTGAGTGGGTGCCCGTTACTAGCGGGGTGCCTCAAGGTTCTGTCCTTGGACCACTACTATTTATCATCTACGTCAACGACATGGACGGTGACATGGTTGCCACGATTTCCAAATTTTCCGACGATACAAAGCTTGGTATGAACGTTGCAAAGGATGGAAATACTGCCCGCCTGCAGGAAGATCTTGGGAAGATTGGGGAGTGGTCGGACACGTGACAAATGCCTTTTAACGTGGCGAAATGCAAAGTTATGCATATCGGCCACAGAAACCCCCAATCTCAGTATATTCTTAAGGGCACTGCTATTGAATCCACCAACACTGAGAAGGACTTGAGTGTAACAATCACTAGTGACCTCAAGTTCTCGAAACATTGCATTGAGGCGGAGAAAAAGGCCCAAAGGATGCTTGGTTAAATAAAGCGCCAGTTTGGATATAGGAACAAGTAGATTGTACTGTGTTTGTACAAATCACTTGTCCAACCGCACCTGGAGTATGCCGTACAATTTTGGAGTCCTTCATTGCGAAAGGACATCGCAAGGTTGGAACGCATACAAGCCAGGGCAACCAAGCTGATTCCCTCTATCCGACATAAAAGTTATGAAAATAGACTAAGGGAATCAGATCTGTTCTCGCTGGAAACCCGTAGACTGCGTGGTCAGCTCATCGAAGTTTTCAAAATACTTCGAGGGTTCGACAATGTTGACTACCGGGATATTTTCACACTGAGTGAGAACAGAACGCGCAATCACGGCTTCAAACCTGAACTGAAGCGTTACAACCGCAATCTGTGTGGAAACTTTTTCACCTACAGTATCTGCGGTAAGTGGAACGCACTTCCTTTGGAAGTTGTCAACAGTGAATCTCTTGACCAGTTCAAGTCAAGACTAGACAAAGTCTTGAAAAGTGGCCGTTTAGGGACGCAAAACAATTGAGCAGCCATGTGCCCGCTCGATTGCTAGTCCAAAGGTACCCTCCTTGAATGGACCGTAAGGTCCCCTAGGGTACCTTCTTTCCTTGTTGTTACTCCTTGTTGTTACGTCTCTTTCTCTCTCTCTCTCTCTCTCTCTCTCTCTCTCTCTCCCTACCTTTTCCTCTCTCTCCCTCTTCCTTTCCCTCCCTCTCCCTCTTCCTTTCCCCCCTATTTCTTTTCATCTCTCTCCCTCCCTCTTCCTCTCGGAGATATTTTTTTTATTTATTTATCGAGGGAGACGCGTCCTCCTCGATCGCATAACGAAACCAGCATAAAGATCACTATGACAATCACTGCAACGCACGAAGTTACTAGGCCACCATTTAGCGAGCATGGAACCCTTCCTTGTCCCAAAGGTGAGCCCTCCCCCCGCTCAACGTCAGGGGAGTGCGGATATGAAAACATACGGATTTCATACACGGAAGAGTAATATGTTGTGTGCACGAAACAAAGAAGTGAAGACAGTGGTATCGTGAGTGAACGTGTGTGTGCTGAAGTCTAACGATCGAATGCGTCAGAGGCGACTGCCCCCTGCGAACGCCATGTTTCGTGTCCTCGACGGGGATCGAACCCTGAACGTAGATGGGGAAATCCAACGCCTTTATCCACTCAACTAAAAGAGATAAAAAATGCGAACTTGGTCTCCCAAGTTGCGACCTTGTAGACATAGTTTTAGAAACCGACGAGGGCATTTTTAGAACGGGAAATTTGTGAGGCTAAAGGGAGTACAAATGTATGGAGAGGCCGTAACCCGAGTGTTCTCAAGCGGATACTACTTGGAGCGACTGGAACAGGGATGACGCACAACCCTCTATCTGAAAATGGAGCACATACCACCTCTGTGGACGTTGGAGACTGGAGGGCACGCAATCTCCACTGTATCATAGCTGCTGATAGAAAGAACAGACAGGTAGACATGTTGACACACAAACAGTTATATAGACAGATAGGTAGACGGACGAACGTTTACCCAGATAGAGAGACAGACAGCTGGATAGATAGACAGGCAGCTAGATAGAAAAACATATAACGAGATATGGAATTAAAGGTATCCCCACCACGCTTCCTGAAAATGAGATCTGTCAAGGGGTCGCAAGTCAATCCAGCGTTGCCATGACGACGAGAAGTGGCGTCTGTCAAATTTTATGAGCGAACAGTTGCCAATAATGGGTCGCTCCGCCCCATTCCCGCTGTTACGTCTTGTCATATTCGCTCCCTGGCAATTTAATTAACACCCTTCGTTGGGTCATTACGCCCCCCTAACCCCCCTCTTCCCTTGTATAGGGAAGGCCATCAGAGATAAGGCTTTCTTGGAGGGCGGCGGAGGGGAGGGGGGGGGGGGGGTAGCTGTTCTCTCTTACCGTCACTTCATTTCACTCGTTTAACCAAGAAATGATAAGATAATTATCTCTGGTTAATTGCATTACCCTGTATTTCCCTAATGAATGCAAATGCAGTGTATGCGTGTGTGTGTATCAAGAGGCGACTGTGTGCGTATTTCCGGATATCAAATTACTTACAAAAATTAAATATTCACAAAACACTTGTGCAGGTATTAACAGTTAATAAGCTCCCTATCCCCTCCCCCCGCCAGGGGATGGATGGTGTAATAGTGACAATGCCCCTACTATAAATGTAACCTGCAGGAGTAGCATGCCTTTCCTCTCCCACTACTCCAAGAGAAACTGGCTCTATCTCCAGGGTCGTCTTTTCCACGCCTAGACCCAGCAAAGGAAGAAAAAGGGCATTAATTTTAAATAAAAATACCTTTAAGATTTAGCCAGCTCATTTACAACCATTAGTGAGGGCACTGGTAACCTTGCTTTGGTTTTAATCCTCATGGGTGGCAGGTAATCGGTAATTAACTCTTCACCTTTATGGATTGTTATTCATTTGATGCTAAACACTCAATAAAAGAGGAAAGAGAATTCCAAGCACTTTAGTGTTTATTAACATAGACCCTTTAAGTGGTCATAAGTTACCCCTCTGTGTTTTTATTTGTATTTTCTTTTAGTCGCGTGCGAGTCAGGTCGCGAGCGAGTCTACATCTCACTATGTCGGTCGGTCGGTCCCCGTTTTATTTTTTGCTTTTGTTTTTGTAATGACATTGTAACTATTCGGCTGATTCTAACGAAATTTGAAACCCTCATGTTGTTTAACATTCTCTTTCGAATGATGTAATTGCCAAAGTTCTTCCAAGGTTAGCCCGAGAATTATTTTGTTTCGGCAATAACATCCTAACTATTCGACCGATACTCTGTTAGACTAGACTAGGATATAATATACTATATTCTGTTAGGCAAGCCTAGAATACGCTATGCTATGTTAGGGTATTATAGGCTCTGCTAAGCTATGCTAAGATATAATGAAAAAGGGTAAGATATACTGTGCTAATTTAGGCTATAATATACTATGCTAGGATAGCATATAGTATGTTAGGTTAGACAATACTAAGCTATGCTTGACTAGGATATAATAGGATAGTATAGGCTATACTTGTCTAGGATAGTTAATGCTAGGCTAGGTTATACTATGCTAGGCTAGGCTAAGCTATACTAGCCTAGGCTAGGCTAGGCAGGGCATGAAAGGCTATGCTCGGCTAGGCTACGCTATGGTATGCTAGGTTAGGCTATGATATACTAAGCTATGCTACACTAGGCTAGTGTTCGCTATACCAGGCTAGGATAAGGGATGCTTTGCTAGGGTAGGCTAGGCTATGTTATGCATGCTATGCATCCCTAGCATAAGATCTAATAGTCTAGTCTAGGCTATTTTTATATTATGATATACTATATTAACTAGGCTAGGGTAGGTTAGAGTAAGGTAGGCTATAATAGACTATACTAGTCTAGACTAGAATATGCTAACTAGGCTAGGCTACAGTGAACTAGGCTAAGCTAGGCTATACTAAGATAGGCTCTACTAGACTAGGGTAAGCTAAGCTAGCCTAGACTAAGTTTTAATATACAATGGAGGCTGCGCTAAGCTTGGCTAGGTTAGACTCTGCTAGACAGGCTAAGCTATACTTTGATAAGCTAGGCTAGGCTAGGATATATTGTGATAGGCTCAGGTATACTATACTAAGCTAGGTTATTCTAATATATACTATGCTAGGCTATATATGAAAGTCTATACTAGGTTAGAGTATACTAGGCTAGGTCAGGGGATTATTTTGTTTTGGCAATAACATCATAACTATTCGGCCGATTCTAACGAAATTTGAAACCCTTATATTGTTTTACATTCACTTTCAAATAATTATATTCCCCAAATCACCCAAGGTTAGCCAGGGAATTAGTTTTTGGGGGCAATAACATCATAACTATTCGGCCGATTCTAACGAAATTTGAAACCCTTAAGGTCTTTACATTCACTTTCGAATGATAGAATTTTCAAGGTCCTCCCAAGGTTAGTCCGGGAATTATTGAAAGTTTTTAAAGTCGTAAGGATATAAGTCAGAATAAGTGAGGGCATGCGACAATCCCAATACCACTACCATTCCTCTCCTCATCTTGATATCTTCCATATCCACTCTCTCCCCAGTTCACCATCTCACACCTATATAAATATAATTCTACACCTACGGAATCTCACACCTACACCACATCACACCTACACCATCTCACGCTTACACCATTTTAACCTACACCAGCTTACACCTATATAACTTACACATACACCATCTCACACCTAGACCATCTCATATCTATACCATATCACACCTACACTATCTCACGCCTACACCATTTACACCTACACCAGCTCACACCTGTATAATTTTACAACTACACCATCTTACACCTGCTTGGGCAAGGACGCCATGTTTTGAAATGTGGTCTTGTCACTCGAAGCCTAGGATCCCCCTGAGACATAACGGTGGGAAGCATAGAACCTCCGTTTTAGGTGATAATGTAGGGTCTATGTATGCCTCACTGCCATACAACATTGACCTGATCATGTTGGACACACCTCCTTTATCTTTGTGTTGATGGGTATATGCCTCACTGCCATACAACATCGACCTGATCATGTTGGACAAGCGTCCTTCATCTTTGTGTTGATCGGTCTATGCCTCACTGCCATACGACATCGACCTGATCATGTTGGACACACCTCCTTCATCTTTGTGTTGATGAGTCTATGCCTCACTGCCATACAACATCGACCTGATCATGTTGGACACACCTCCTTCATCTTTGTGTTCATGGGTCTATGCCTCACTGCCATACAACATCGACCTGATCATGTTGGACACACCTCCTTCATCTTTGTGTTCATGGGTCTATGCCTCACTGCCATACAACATAGACCTGATCATGTTGGACACACCTCCTTCATCTTTGTATTGATGGGTATATGCCTCAATACCATGCAACATCGACCTGATCATGTTGGACAAGCCTCCTTCCTCTTTGTGTTGATCGGTCTATGCCTCACTGCCATACGACATCGACCTGATCATGTTGGACACACCTCCTTCATCTTTGTGTTGATGAATATCATTGAATTGACTCAGACCCTCTTTGGAATGGGTTCCATGGCTGCTAATACCTTGCCAATCTGCATCTTCAGTGGGGAGTCCAACACAAGGTTACTGGAGAGGATAGATCCAAGCTTAGGTAAACTCTTCCACTAACCCTAGGGTTGAGTGACCAATAGTGATTTTGGGGGGCGGGGGCGGGGCACCCTCCTGACCCATGATGTTGGACTTTATAAGTATTATCATGACACCAAACTCTGCTTGCACTGACGAGCCAGTTTATGAGTCGCTGTCAGGCTTCGTCATTATGTCCACTCAGGGCAGCTTCTTCTGAGAAGCTGCGTAGACCAAGGTGGGTAGACGAAATCTGTGCCTTCGTTGTGATAAGAAATATGCGAATGATGGAAAATAAAGACTTCTTTAACCCTCTTAAATAACTCAAAAACAATCTTTAGGAAGGTAATCTAGAGAGCTTGTTATTAATAGTTTGTGGCTATTATAGCAATGAGTAGCTGCTACCTTCACACTTCATCGGGCACGCTTGTGGCACGCTTCTCAACCACGCCAAACAAGGGGTTGAAGAGCGTCCCCCCCCCATCATTGCTATAATAACGACATACTTTCAATACGTAAATTGCAGTTTATCCTACTATTGTAAGCTATAGCGCGCCACCATCGGGTAGGTGAAAATAACCTCGTTCTCCCACGGGTGGGTGAAAACGATCCCGTGCCCCCATTGGATGGGAGAAAACAATCCCGTACCCCCACGGGTGGGGGAAAGCAATCTCGTGCCCCAACATGTAGATGAAAACGATCCCGTCTACTGCCACGGTCAAACGGAAGGTTAAAATACCCTATTGGTAGTTATTTTACAAGGCAGTTAGAATGGTTTATTGCAGGGGTTCTCAACCATGGGGGAATTTCAGAGTTTCAAAGTGGATATTGGGGCACAGATTCCCAGACTCCTATCGATATTTGTATTTTATATTTTTTGTTTATTGAATTACAATCCCTACCATTCTATTTTTGTTTAATGAATTACAATACCCTGGCATTCTATTTTTGTTTAATGAATTACAATACCATGGCATTCTATTTTTTTTTATTGAATTACAATCCCTGGCATTCTAGTTTTGTTTATTGAATTACAATACCCTGGCATTCTATTTTTGTTTAATGAATTACAATACCATGGCATACTATTTTTTGTTTATTGAATTACAATAACTTGGCATTCTATTTTTGTTTATTGAAGTATAATCCCTTGCATTCTATTTTTGTTTATTGAATTACAATAACCTGACATTCTATTTTTGTTTAATGAATTACAATGCCATGGCATTCTATTTTTGTTTAGTGAATTACAATACTATGGGATTCTATTTTTGTTTATTGAATTACAATCCCTGCCATTCTATTTTTGTTTAATTAATTACAATACCCTGACATTTTGTTTTTGTTTATTGAATTACAATACCATGGCATTCTATTTTTGTTTAATGAATTACTATACCATGTCATTCTATTTCTGTTTATTGAATTACAATACCCTGACATTCTATTTTTTTTAATGAATTACAATACCATGGCATAATATTTTTGTTTAATGAATTACAATGCCATGGCATTCTATTTTTGTTTATTGAATTACAATACCATGGCATTCTATTTTTGTTTATTGAATTACAATACCTTGGCTCTATTTTTGTTTAATGAATTACAATACCATGGCATTCTATTTTTGTCTAATGAATTACAATACCATGTCATTCTATTTCTGTTTATTGAATTACAATACCCTGACATTCTATTTTTGTTTAATGAATTACAATACCATGGCATTCTATTTTTGTTCAATGACTTACAATACCCTGGCATTCTATTTTTGTTTATTGAATTACAATCCTTGGCATTCCATTTTTGTTTATTGAATTACAATACCCTAGCATTCTATTTTTGTTCAATGAATTACAATACCCTAGCATTCTATTTTTGTTCATTAAATTACATTCCATGGCATTCTTTTTTTGTTTATTGAATTACAATCCCTGGCATTCTTTTTTGGTTTATTGTATTACAATACTCTGGCATTCTATTTTTGTTTAATGAATTACAATACCATGGCGTTCTATTTTTGTATAATGAATTACAATACCCTGGCATTTTACTCAACATTTTGTTTATTGTAGTAAGCTTTTGATGCCGACAATTTTGGAAGGAAGGGGGCGAATGACATTCTCAATTAGGGTGAATGGGGTGCATTGGGCAAACAGAGTCGAGAACTCCTGCTTTATTATATATAGTTATTTGCTTGGCCTGGATTAGGAGCGCCCCTCCCTCCCCGTGGGTGGTTGAATCAACATCGAGCGATTTTCACTACTATACATTCCGCGAAACAGGTCATTGGTTGTGTTTAGAGCGATAGCAAATCATGGCATTCATTTCAACAGTGTGGTAGAGCAAGATCTAATACCATTTTTTCAATTTAAAACAAAATACGGTTCAAGTAAAGATAATCCATCTCTAAATTGTGACCTATTAAATATAAGCCATCTCTAAGATGACTCAGTAAAGATAAACCATCTATTAAACTGACTGAGTAAAGATTTACATTTAAATTAGTGAAAAGAAATTACCTACAAAGGTGAGGTCAGGTTATTTTTTTTCCTAATTTATAAGATAAATCTTTCGTCGTTCATTTTAAAGATAGCCTAAATTTGCTGAGTGATCTTAGAGATCGTTATCTTTACTGAAAATTCTTTAAAAAGGCAAAGTATAAGTAATATATAAAGTCAATAAAACCGAAACAACCTAGCTCATTTAACAACTAGTAAGGAGTAGAAATTTCGAAGTTGATCTCGTATAAAAGATCCATCTGTTTCTTGATAAAATGGCTTATCATTACTTGAATGGAAAATACTACGAAAAAATAACACAACTTCTTTCATTATCGATAAATTAATTATAAATATTTTGGAAGATAATAACTGATTGTATTTATAGAGTGTGTGATAGATTATGACGTCACTAATGTATTTTTATTTAGCATCTCTACATGCCCAACTTGCGGGTTTTCTTTCAATATTTCTAAATTTTATATCTTAAAAAGGATAAATTCATCCTTAACGAAATATATAACGAAATTTTTGCTTATCCTTTGGGTTGTATATATTGCGATTTAGTTAGTGGTTAGATTAGGTTAAGTTGTATATTTTGTGATTTAGTCAGTGGTTAGATTACGTTAGGTTGTATATTTTGTGATTTAGTCAGTGGTTAAATTAAGTTAGGTTTTATATCTTGTGATTTAGTCAGTGGTTGAATTAGGTTAAGTTGTATATTTTCTGATTTTGTCAGTGGCTAGTTTAGACTAAGTTGTATATTTTGAGATTTAGTCAGTGGTTAGATTAAAATAAGTTGTCTAATTTGTAATTTATTCAGTGTGTTTTATCTTTTGTGATTTATACAGTTGTCAGTGCTTAAAATTTCAATAATAGTTTACGACAGTAAGACCATTCCCGGGTCCTGAAGAAGGCTCCCCCACTCCTGGGTTAGCAGGTAGGGAAAGCTCAAATGCGAAGTGGGGCTAAGAATACTCTAGTACACCGAAAGGTCTGCGTACGGGTTATCATCTTAGATCTACAACATTCGCTCACATTCCAAAGACATGAACTAAAGAAAGAATTTCGAGGATAAAAGTGGACAGGTCTGACCACAGTGAAGTAATGAAAAAAGAAGGAGATATACAAATGAATACAGTTACAGACGCTCCTATGTAATTTGAAAAGGTGGACATAATCGCGGACTAGTGTGTCTCATACACTGAAATATAACCTTTATAACAGAGATTATTGGAAATTCCGATACTTATTCCCTACCATTAATCTAAACCTAAGTCCCCTATATTATGTAGATCGGATGAAGAAGTAGAGGACTTCTATGTGGAACTCTTGAGTGCATATGTATTAGAAACCACTCGGTTCAAGATGATTTTGGGAGATGTTAATCAACATAAAGGAAGATAGACGCACTACTCGATAGGAAAGTTCGCAGTGGGTGAAGAAAATTAACGTAGAAATAGATTAGTAGATTCTCAAAAAGGATCAAGCCATTATGAATCTCTTCCTTCAGAAGAGGCAAAGCAGAAGATGACATGGATGAGTCAAAATGGGACATAAATAAAATTGATTAAATTTTCTTTAATATGAAAAATCTCATTAGAGGTATAGGTAATCCTTTCATTCAATAGAGGTGGGGTAGGGGGGGCGGAGAGATTGCTCAGATTACTCTGAATTAAGATCAAAATATATCAAAAATAAAGATAAACTATGGCAAGTATAATAACTCCACTGAACTTTGTCAGCCAGACTAAAATAAATAACTAAATTATATTAGCAATAAAGTTTAATGAACTAAAATTTCAAATGACAGAACCCTCTTCAGAAAAGCGAAATAATAATATAACATAAATTATTTTACCATGATGCAACTCCTTCAATCCACTTGTTAAAAATATTGATTCACTATATTTAAAAAAAAACTAAAACCTAACACTTAAAGAGTCTGGTTCTTCCTTTCCTCTACGTATCTCAGAACTCTACAACGTACAAAGTTAATTTCATACTCCTCTTTCGTTCACCTTTTCATCCTTAGAACGAATGACTATCTGCATAATGTAATGTGTATGTTTTTTCATCATTCACATATTCGTTTTTTTGGGGGAGTTTTATAATTATCATATTTTAACCTTAATCTCGCTTCTTCGGCTTTATCTAATGCCCTCTAAGTTTGTTTTTAGTGTTTTACTATTCATGTTTGTTTATGTTAATGTAAGTTCCTAAATTAACTAATTTCTTTGTCTTTAAATAGAATCACTGAAGATGTTCCGCTGTGTGGAACGAAACGTCTGACAGAGCTAAATCACTGGCTTTTTCCAACTACTCGTGCTGCTAAAGTGGATAAATCCCTTCTTTATACAAGCGAAAACTATGGGCTAGTTGTGGTTGGTGTGCAAGCAAGCATCTATAGGCATCTACTAGTCTCCAGGTGAGCGTGAAAATTTTACACAGAAATAGAAGAGCAGAGATCTTACAGGAAGTGAATCCGAGAAAAATCCCTGAAAGGTTTTAGTCGTATAAAGAAGGGATGAGTTCATGTTAGCCGCTGATTTAATTCCATATTGGAGCGCAGTTTCCTTGGACTCTGATCCGGAGGTCTCCAGAGGTGCGAACGGTAAGGTCTGTTTGGGAGAAAATGTCTCATTTCTTGCTTTTGGTCTCGTTAGCTCACTTGGTACAGAGCTGATCTAGACTGCCGGAGGCCTGAGGTTCGAGTCCTTGACGGAGCGAGGTGTTTTTCTCTCATGGGTTTTTCTGTCTATCGTGAGCTGAATAGAGTGAATATTTCAAAATTCGTAATCGCTTGAAAAATAATTTAATCACTCCGATTGTGTCAAACACATTTTTTTGTGAATTCATCTATATAGAATTTATTGAGTGGTCGATGTTACTATTGATATAATAACAGTTTGAATTTAAATATTTTTCTCTTTTCCTTAAATGGGATAGCATCACATTTTTTTATAAAATTTCGACCCAACTTTGTACATTTTTCCTATTTGTTTCTGCTTTGGGTTGGAAAGCTTTGCGTTATGATTTATAGCGGATGTGAATTATATTTCGAACACCTGGTAAAAAAAGGTTATTTATCCAAATCTTGTCTTCATTTTTGGTAGTCTTAAGGTAAAATGCGGCAGAATCGAGGCTTATTTTGTGCTTTGGATTTGTTTATACTACGAGTTTAATGTTTAATAAAAAAGAAATTTGTATAGTTTCACAAACTGGTAATTGGAAATTTGAAGGTTATGTTATGTTAGCTTAATTTATTTTTTCTTGAACTAATTTTTGCGCTTTGTTAAAATCTGTTCTTCATTTTTGGCGGTCGTAAGGCAAAATTACCTCCAGATCGAGGTTTACACCGATTTCGAGCGAATAAAACTGTTTCCCCAGCATTTTCCCTTCCGCCCGCCAAAAAGAGGAACAAATTACAAAAAAACAGAAAAAAACGCTACAGGAAAAGTAATAAAATGTACACGAAAAGTGATTACGATAAATTAAAAAATAACCCAACCCTTATTAATAACCCGACATATTAAAGTTAAATTTCTTTTGTATCGTCATGTCTTTCGTGCACTTCACGTGGATAGTCAGGAATTCTTTGACACAGAAAATTCCCTAACAAATTGAGACATATTACACAAAATTTGCTATTCCCTCCATTTCCTTGACACATGGCTTGAGTTAGTGAAAAAGCCTTTTTACCCTGTTGTACCTCACCTTGCTTTTAATAAGAAGAATTTTGGCGACGATTTTCGAACGAAGTTTACCTGTTCCTTAATCTATGCTTTCAGTTTTTACTTCTGCCCTTCCTTGTAATCTTTCCTCTATCCCCTCATATATATATATATATATATATATATATATATATATATATATATATATATATATATATTAATATATATATATATATATATATATATATATATATATATATATATATATATATATATATATATATATATATATATATATATATATATATATATATATATATATATATATATATATATATATATATATATATATATATATATATATATATATATATATATATATATATATATATATATATATATATATATATATATATATATATATATATATATATTCAATCTTCTATTCGCAAGGAATCTAATCTGCTCCACTAAGCAAAGAAATCGTCGCAAGTTTGATTAAAATTCGATTTACACGGTACGAGGTATCGGCTTGAAGGCCGTAAGACGCGTCTCCGTCAATTGGTTCCGTTGCTTGGCAACGTAGGCCGCTTTGTGGCTGCAGATGGCCGCACGCTCAGGCGCTCATCACACACCATTCATGAGGGGAGTTGCGTGATTCTGCGAAGTCGGTTTAATCGCTGCGTCTTTTTGTTCGTCCTGATTTGAATCTTATCTGCAGCAGTGCCGGAGCTGATGGCTGCTTTGCGCATGCTACAAAGCCATGGGTGGGGCTGGGAGGGGATTGACCTGCGTGGGACGTGCCCGTTAGACGCTGGGGGAGTGGAAGCATTTTTGGCGAACTTTTGGAGGGATGGGTCACTATGTTTACTGGATTTGTTAGGATTGATTGGCTCGAGTGTTGTTGGGATCGAGTTTGGTCGAAATAGTTGAGGTGGCCTCCACTGCTATGAAGGTGGAGCTGCCTCCATTTTCTTTGGAGAGGGAGATGGCCTCCACTTATATGGAGGGGGAGTTAGCCTATACTTCTTTGGAGAGGGAGATGGCCTCCACTTCTTTAGAGAGGAAGTTGTGCTCCACTTCTTTAGAGGAGGATTTGGCCTAAACTTCTTTGGAGAGGGAGTTGGCCTCAACTTCTTTGGCGAGGGTGTTGGCCTCTACTTGTAAGGAGAGGGAGTTGGCCTCCACTCTTTGGAGAGAAAATAGGCTTTAAATTATATGGAGGGGGGTTGGCCTCCACTTAGATGGAGAAGGAGTTGGCTTGCACTTGTTTGAAGGGCAAGTTGGCCTCTACTTATTTGGAGAGGGAGGTTGGCCTCCACTTATATGGACGGAGAGCTGACCTCAACTTATATGGAAAAGGAGTTGTTATTGACTTCTAAGGAGGGGTAGTTCGCCGCCATTTTATAGAGAGTTAGTTAGCCTCTATTTATTTATTTGGGGGGAGGAGTTGGCCTCCACATATATGGAAGAAGAGTTGTTTTCGCTCTCTACGGAGGGGGATTTTGGACTCTCTTTCATAGGAGAGGGTGTTCGCCTCCACTTATATGGGGAGTGAGCTGGTCTATAGTTCGTTGGAGAGAGAGCGATGGCACCCATTTCTGTAAGAAGAGAGAGAGAGAGAGAGAAAGAGAGAGAGAGAGAGAGAGAGAGAGAGAGAGAGAGAGAGAGAGAGAGAGAGTTGGCCTCCACTTCTAGGGATAGGGAGTTGACCTTCACTTATCTGGGGAGGAAGTTGCCCTCCACTTCTTTGGAGAGGGAGTTGTCCTCCACTTCTTTGGAGATAGAGATAGAGTTGACCTCTACTTCTATGGGGGGGGGCTCCACTTCTTTGGGGAAAGAGTTGGCATCTACTCCTTTGGAGAGAGAGAGAGGGTTGTACTCCACTGTTCTCTAGAGATAGATTGTCCTTCACTTCTCTGCAGAGGGAGTTATCCAACACTTCTTTGGAGAGGGAGTTGGCCTTGACTTCTATGGGCATGGAGTTGGCCTAAACTTATTTATAAATAAATTTGCCTCCACTTATATGGAAGGGAAGTTAGCCCCCACTTCTATGGAAGAGGAGTTGTTATCGACTTCTATGAACGGGGATTTGGCATCCCTTTCTATGGAGATGGGGTTGGCCTCTACTTCCTAAAAGAATGGCTGGCCTACACCACTTTGAAGAGAGAGTTGTCCTCCACTTCTTTGTAGACGGAGTTGGCCTCCACTTATTTAGATGGAGAGTTGGCCTCCACCTATATGGAGGAGGAGATGGCCTCCACCTATATGGAGGAGGAGATGGCCTCCACTTCTCTGTAGAGGTAGTTGGCCTCCACTTCTTTGGAGAGGGAGTTGGCTTCCACTTCTCCTGAGGGGGAGTTTGCCTAAACTTCTTTGGAGAGGGATTTTGCCTCCACGTTTCTGGAGAGGTAATTGGCCTCCACTTCTATAGAGAGGACGTTGGCTTTCACCTTTTTAAAGAGGAATTTAGCCTCCAATTATTAGGAGGGCGAGTTGTTCTGTACTTCTCTGGACAGGGAGTTGGCCTCTAATTATTAGGAAGGCGAGTTGTTCTATACTTCTCTGGAGAGGGAGTTGGCCTCAAATTATTTGGAGGGCGAGTTGTCCTATACTTCTCTAGACAAGGAGTTGGCCTCCACATCTTTGGAGAGGGAGTTGGCATACATTTCTTTAGAGGGGGAGTTGGCTTAAACCTCTTTGGAGAGGGAGGTGGCTTCCACTTCTTCGGAGAGGGAGTTGGCCTCCACTTCTTTGGAGAGGAAATTGGCCTGAAATTATATAGAGGGGGAGTTGGCCTCCACCTAGTTGTAGAGGGATTTGGTCTGTATTTCTTTAGAGAGGGAGTTGGAATCCACTTGTTTGGAGAGGGAATTGTCTTCCACTTTTTTTGAGAGGTAGTTATCCTGCACTTACATAGAGGGGGAGTTAGCCTAAACTTCTATGAAGAGGGAGTTGGTCTACACTTTCTTTTGAGAGAGAGTTGGAATCCATTTGTTTATACAGGGAGTTGTCTTCCACTTTTTTCGAGAGGAGTTAGCCTCTACCTATCTGGATAGGAAGTTAGCCTCCAATTCTATGCAAAAGGAGTTGGTCTCCACATATTTGGAGAGCGAGTTGGCCTCCACTTATATGGAAGATGAGTTCTTATCGAATTCTATGGATCCAGATTTGGTTTCCCTTTCTCTTGGAAAGGTGTTGGCCTCCATTTTTATGGAAGAGGAGTTGGCCTTTACTTCTTTGGAGAAAGATTATGCGCCCACCGATTTAGAGAAGGAGATGGCCTTCACTTCTAAGGATAGGGAATATGCCTCCACCGCTTTGGAGAAGAGTTAGCCTCCAATTCTATCAAGATGAAGTTGGACTCACTTTATATGGAGAGGGAGACTTCACTTCTGTGGCGAGGGTGTAGGCCACCACTTCTTTGGAGATGGAGTTGGCCTCCACTTGTTTGGAGAGGGAGTTAGCCTTCACTTCTTTGGAAAGGGAGCTGGCCTCCAATTATATGGAGAGGTAGTTGTCCTCCACTTCTTTGGAGAAGAAGTTGGCCTCCTCTTCTCGTGAGGCGCAGTTGGGCTAAACCTCTTTGGAAAGGGATTTGGCTTCCACTTCAATGGAGAAGGAGATGGTCTCCACATATTTGGACAAGGAGTTTGTATCCACCTATTTCGAGACGGACTTGGCCTTTACCTCTTTGGAGAAGGGGTTGGCCTTCATCTATATGGAGAGGAAGTTGGCCTCAACTTATATGGACACAGAGTTGTTATCGACTTCTATGGAGGGAGATTTAACCTCCATTTATATGGAAATGGAGTTGGCCTCCACCTCTATGGAGAGGGAGTTGGCCTCTAATTATATCGAGGGGGAGTTGGCGCTATTTCTATAGAGAGGGAGTTGGTCTCCACTTATATGGAGGAGGAGATAGACTTCACTTCTTTAGAGAGTGAGTTGCCTTCCTCTACTTTCGAGAGTGAGTTGGCCTCCACTTCCTTGGAGAGGGAGTTGGCCTCCCCTTTACCTAAGGGTGAGTTAGTCGAAACTTCTTTGCAGAGGGATTTGGCTTACAATTCCAAGGATAGGCAGTTGGCCTCCACTTCCTTAAAGAGGGATTTCGATGTAATTATATGAAGGTGGAGTTGGCCTACACTTCGCTGGAAAGGTAGTTGTCCTCTTCTTCTTGGAGAGAGCGTTGGCTTCCACTATTATGTAGGGGGAAGTGGCGTAAACTCTTATGGAAGGGGATTTGTTCTTGACTTCTAGGGGGGGAGGGATTTTGCCTTCCCTTCTATAGAGAGGGAGTTGGCCACCACTTAAATGGGGAAGAAGTTAGGCTCCATTTATTTGGAGAACACGTTGGAATTCATTTATTCGGAGAGGAAGTGGTTCCAGTTCTTTGAAGAGGGAGTTGGCCTTCACTTCTATGGATAGGGAATATGCCTCTGCCTCTTTGAAGAGGAGTTGGCCCGCAATTCTATCAAGACGGAGTTGGACTCCCTTTATATGGAGAGGTAGTTAGACTTCACCTCTGTGAAGAAGGTGTAGGCCACTACTTATTTGGAGAGGGAGTTGGCCTCCACTTTTTTGGAAAGGTAGTTGTCTTCCAATTCTTTGGAGAAGGAGTTGGCCTCCACTCTTATGGAGGGGCAGTTCACCTAAACTCCTTTGGGAAGAGAGCTGGCCTCCACTTCTATGGAGAGGCAGTTGGTCTTCACCTATTTGGAGAGGGCCTTGGCCTTTACCTATTTCGAGACGGACTTTGCCTTCACCTCTTTGGAGAAGGAGTTGGCCTCTACATATATGGAGGGGGAATTGGACGGGGAGTTGTTATCGACCATTATGGAAGAGGAGTTGGCATCCCTTTCTATGGAGATGGAGTTGGCCTCCACTTCTTTAGAGAAGGAGTTAGCCTCCACTCCTATGGAGAGATAGTATTGGCCTCCACTTCTATGTAAAGGGTGTTGGCTTCCATTCTTTGAAGATGGATTTGGCCTCCACTCTTTTGGAGAGGGATATGATCTCCAGTTCTATGGAGACCGAATTGGCTTCGACTCTTTTGGAGAGGAAGTGGCCTCCACTTATATGGAGGCGAAGTTAGTCTTCACCATATGGAACAAGAGTTGTTATCGAATTTTATAGAGGGGGAATTGTCGTCCACCTCTTTGGAGAAGGAATTGTTATCGACTTATATGGAGAGGTATTTGCCCTCCCTTTCTATGGAGAGGGAGTTGGCCTCCACTTCTTTGTAGGTGAAATTTGCCTCAACTTCTTTTTGTGTAATCAAAGCTTTTTCTTAAGGGCCATGCTGGCCGCCCCTTGGGGATCCCTTGCTGGGTCTTCCTTTTCCGGCTTCCAATCTTGAGTACGTTGGTTCCTTACCTTCCCGAAGAGGCGTCGATTTTTACTGGATTTATATTTTTATTCTTGGCTTTTATTTGTCCTCATTACCCCTCTTTGGCGACTTCCGAAATGACCTTAAGGTTGTACCTTGGAGTACCTAATCCCAATGTAAGAACTAATTAGAGGAAGGCTAGGAAAGTCCCTTTACAACCCCAGGGAGTGCGGTCAAACCGTCTATTTTACAACCCTTATCTTACATCATTTTTACCACTCCCGTATTTGCTATGTATTTAGAGTTGTGTTCTCGCGTCTGCTGTGCTTTCTTTTTATTTAATGCCCCCCGCTAGGATTACCCTTATCCATTTTCTTAATTATTGAATTATATTATTCCTTAAGCGAAGGGGGAGAGTTGCGTGCTCTATCGGATCTAAGTACCCAGAATGATCTGTCTTGACCATTTTTTCCCACGAGCATCCCCTCACATACCTTTTGGCAGTGCTCTCGTTAGTCTTCGTCATTTGCTTAAGTAAAAATTTAATAAAATCTTTAGTCAACCTTGGATTGTCTTTTCTAAGCTTGAGTGGTAATTAAACTAAACTTTAGCACTTCTTCCCAAGATAATGGTTGCAGACTCAATCCACCCCTCCGTAACCGTTGAACAATTGGCAATTATGGAAATACAATTTTACGAATGTTTTTTTCGGTGGTAATTCCCCAAAATGCGATTTTGGCGCAAAACGGCTTATAAGTGTTTAATTGCGTGACTGAAGTCGCTGAAACCATTGTCAGAAATTAAAGAGGGGAATTGAGGGGAAATGATTATGGTAAAACGAGGAAGGGGGGAATAGTTCCGCATAAACGTTCCTATTACCACTACAATGTCGCACTATTTTGTGGTAATTATAATTCTCACAGTTCTAGGCTACCTAAGGAGGTTCCTAGCTCTAAAGGGTGATTTCTGAACCTTAAGAGAGGTTTCCTACTCTCAAGGGAGGTTCCCGATCCTCAAAGAGATTCATAACCTTCAAAAAAAGTTCCAGGCCATCAAAGGAGGCTAATGAACTTGAAAGAAAATTCCTGCCCTTCAAGGAAGGTTTGTGAAATCAAGTAAGGTTCTCTAGTCTCAAGGTGTGTTCCTGACCTCATGGCAGGTTCATCACCCTCAAGGTGGGTGATATGCTAACATGGGAGGTTTCTGGCCCTCAAGGGATGCTTCTGACACTAATGGAAGGTTCTCAATCCAGGAGAGAAGTACAAGGCTCTCATGGCTGTTTCTGTCACTCAATAAGGTTCTAGGCTTGCAATAGATATTCCTAGCACTAAAAAAAAACGTTCATGGCCTTCAAGGAATGTTACCGGCTATCGATAGATTTTCGCTGGTCACAATGAAAGTTCCTGGTCCTTAGTGAAGATTCCTGGCTCTCAAATGAGATTGGTGACTATCAAATGATGTTCTTGCCTCTCAGGTAGGTTTCCTGGCTCTCAATGAACGTTCCTGTAACTTTAGGGATCTTCCTGGCCATCAGGCAGCTTTCTTGGACCTGAAAGTAGGTTCCTGGCCATCAAAGGAGGTTCCTCTTTCTCAAGAGATTTACTGGTTCTTCACGGAGCTCTCCTGGTCCCAAAAGAGGGTCCTGGCTCTCAATGGATTTTGTTCACCATAAAAAAACTTTCCTGGCTGCCAAAAGATGTTTTTGTCCCTTACAAAAAATTCGTCAATCTCAGGCGAATCCTTGGCTAATAATGGATGTTCTGGGGCATTAAGGTAGGGTTCTCACACTTAGGTAAGTTTCTGATCCTGAAATGAGGTAGGTTCCTGTCTATCAAGGCTGTTTCTGGCCATTACTGATTTTCTTCCCCCGTGAAAGAAGGCTCCTGAAAATCAAGGAAAGTTCCTGTCACTAAACGGAGATTCTTTACACCAAGATAGTTTCACTTCATTACCTTCAAGTGATGTTCCTAACCATCAAGAGTGATTCGTGACCATCAACGGAGGCTCCTGAACCTCAAAGAAGGTTTTTGACCCAAAGGAGAGCGGTTTCTGATCCAAATAACAACTTTCTGATCCTTAAGGGAGGTTCTTGTACCTCAAAAAACGTTTCTGGACTTCATTGGAAGTTTCTAGCTTTTAATGGGTGTTCTTGGCCCCAGGGGACGTTCATCACTCTCAAGGGAGGATCATGGGTCAGAAGGCAGGTTTCTGATCCGAGGGAAAACTCCCCGATCTTTAAGGGAGGATCTTGTACCCCCCCCCTCCAAAGAACATTTCTGTCTTTCAATGAAGATTTCTAGCTACCAATAAGACTTCCTGGCCCCAGGGGACGTTCATCACTCTCAAGGGAGGATCATGGGTCAGAAGGCAGGTTTCTGATCCGAGGGAAAACTCCCCGATCTTTAAGGGAGGATCTTGTACCCCCCCCCCCCAAAGAACATTTCTGTCTTTCAATGAAGATTTCTAGCTACCAATAAGACTTCCTGGCCCCAGGGGACGTTCATCACTCTCAAGGGAGGATCATGGGTCAGAAGGCAGGTTTCTGATCCGAGGGAAAACTCCCCGATCTTTAAGGGAAGATCTTGTACCCCCCCCCCCCAAGAACATTTCTGTCTTTCAATGAAGATTTCTAGCTACCAATAAGACTTCCTGGCCCCAGGGGACGTTCATCATACTCAAGGAAGGATTATGGCCCAGAAAGCAGGTTTCTGATTCAAATAGCAACTTTCTGATCTTTAAGGGAGTTTCATTTACCTCAAAGAACGTTTCTGGCCTTCACTGGAGATTTGTAGTTATCAAAGGCTGTTCCTGGCCCCAGGGGACGTTCATCACTCTTAAGGTAGGATCATGGCTCAGAAGGTAGATTTCTGATCCAAATGACATCTTCCTGATCTTTAAGGGAGGTCTTGTACCCCGAAGAACATGCCTGACCTTCAATGGAGATTTATAGCTATCAATGGATGTTCATGGCCCCCAGGGCAGCTACCTGTAAATCAATGGATGTTTTTATCCCAGAAGGAGCGATCCTGGCCACCAAGGGAAGTTTATAATTTTCAATGGACATTCCTGGCCCTTAAGAGAGGTTTACGGCTCTCAATGAATATTTTTGGTCCTTGAGGGAGTTTTTGGAACATAAAGGGAGGTTTCAGACTCGCAATGGATGTTCTTGGCCTTCAAGGAGCGTTCATGGCTGTGAGAGGAATTTCCTAGTTTCAATGGATCTTTATAGTCTTTTAGAAAGTTCCTGGCCATTAAGAGAAGTTCCTGGCACTTAATGGATGCTCCTAGTCCTCAAGAAATGTTTCCGACTCTGAGTAGATTTTCCTAGCTCTCAATTGATGTTCCTAGCCCTCTTGGAAGCTTCTTGACCATCGAGGTTGGTTACTGACTCTCATTGTATATTTCTGGCCCTCAAGAAACGTTCCTGGCTCCCTGCCAAGTTATTGGCTCTCAATGCATGTTCCTGGCCATCAAACAACATTTCTGGCTCCGAGAGGAAGTACCTGTCTCTCAATTTATTTTCATGGTACTTTAAAAGGGAGGTTCCTTACCATCAAGTGTAACCCGTAAATCTGGTGAAACTTAATAATTGAGTGTAACATTCAGCAATAAACGCGTTTGAAAGATTTAAACGTCTCAGTGATTTTTACTTTGCCGATAAAGAGTGAAAACCAACGATGGCAATTTCAAAAGTGTGTTTTATTGAAGGGATTCCAAACAAGGTGGTGAGGTTAGTGGAAGTTGAAATATGTAAAAAAAATATAAATACCGGCTACTTTAAAGAACGATTTCCTTGACACCAAGGGGGCGCGCAACTCTTCTATCCTATTCTTATACCTCACTGGGGGAGGGTTTCCTGTTTTGAAGCTTAACTCATTCCAGGAAAGAAAATAACATTATTTTTTTATCTTTCAACACATTAAAATAAAGTCTATAAAATAAGGAAAAGTAGAATATATGTTTAATATTAGGTACATATATTATTCTACGCTTTAAAATAAATGCTTACTCCCTCTTTTATTGCTTTATTTTTGCTTTAAGTTTAATAATGGAACGCATGGATAAATAAATACTCTTTCTATATAAATTGTTAATGCTCTTTTGATTGCATTCAAACGTAACTATTTGTTCCGTTAATATTTATGTTTTTATTCTTCATTGTTTGGAGTTTTCCGATTTTACTTTGTAACTTGCTTAAAGTGTCTTTAAATTTGAAGATTTAGACCAAAAAGTTAGTAAACTTTCGCCACCTGGTGAAATTATACCTGAATTAAGCTTGAAACCTTTATTAACGAACTATAAAGTTCGTAGTAAGGAAATTATTTTAATTTATGAATTCAACAGCCATTTTAATATAGGCTGCTTTCAACAGTAAACGAAACAACTATATGTAGACAAACTTCGAATGGTTATGTTTGGCTTATAATATTAACTATTAGTCTGAGAAGCAAAAAAACCCCGATGTTTTTATTTCTGTGTTTAACCAATCAAAACGCAGATTTTTATAATTTCTTTCCTTATTAAAGACACACGGGTTGCATGTTCCATGAATGGTGTAATAATGAGATCTCATCACCTCCAATTAAAGATAAATACTGGACCACCTGATGCTTGTTAACCTTCAGTTTATTAATAAGTAGAGTAATTAAGAGTCAATTTAAGTTAGGTCTGGCTTGGTGATGTTTTTTTCTCATTAAAACTAAATACAATGACAGTTATTGCTTGCACTTTTTAAGGCTCAAGTGCATATTTTTGTTAGGAATTTTAAATCCATGTTACAAATTGTATCCAAATATTCGCTAGTGTTAGTAAACGAAGGCAAGTTTTTCGTTCGATGGAAGGTAGACAGAATTATTTTTATAGAATTAAATTAAACTGTGCATTGGAATTTAATTGTAGTTTATAAAAAATGAAATTTTTAGCGCTTCTACTTAACCAAGGAAGCGCTGAAGATTTCATTTTTTTTGTAAACTGCAACTAAATCTCTACACGAAAAGTACGAAAAACTTAAAAAGTCTTCTTCTACATATAGACAAAAGGATGATATAATTTTCCAACGAATATTCTTGCAAGTAGCATTCGGTTTTTACAAGCCAGATTGCTGAAAATATTTCTGTACGGTAAGCAATTATGAAATGTGTGTTTTAATAGCAAATAAATTCAAACCATACAACGCATAAGAAATTTAAAAGTTTGTATTATTAAACTATTAAAGATATTTTCCTATATCGGTCGACAGTTTCCTGCCCTACAGATGACACAGCTTACAACATTTATATATCCTTAAAGTAGCATCATTGTTTACTTTATTCCATAATTGTCTTTGTGATCACACTTGTATTAAATTCAAGTTATTAATATTGGAGATTGGATAACTGTAAACTATGCGTTAATATTTAATTGTTTTAAAATCGAAACATACGACAAGCTGAGGTTAGGATCTTTGGTACGTGATATGAAACATAATAATTGATTTCGACGGTGCACCATCTATGGTAGGACATCTGATTTTAATTCCACAATAGGATGATCCGTATGGCGAATAAACAGCTGTATTACAGGCAAACCCAACTACCATGCTAATTAAATACCATGGACGATAACCAACTAACTTTTATATTAATTTGGCTTTCTTCCCTACACTTACAATTTGACACAGAAGATATATGAGAATAAAACTTCGCACTACCATAACTTCAGCTAACTCAAACCTCACCTAACTTCTAATCACGATTCAACGTATGATTACCCCGACGCACTGCTACTCAGCTCGTGTCTCTTTCAACCAAATGAGAACTCTTCTCCTACAATCGCCTTATGACACAATTCTAGGACAATCACGCTACTCATTTATCTCCTTCAGCAAGCAACTCTGCAGCAATTACAGTACCTAAGTGAATCTACTCTGCTTATAAACTTGTTTTGCAAAATCCTTTCTCTCTCCATAACAACCTCACTGCATATTTATTCATTCAACCAAATTCAATTGCATTCTTTATCTTATGCTCAATTCTATGCATAAAACATCATCTCGCCTATCTGCCGCACTTCACTTCATGATTCTCTAAGGAATATACATATGATTGGATGCATATTCATCACGCACCCCAACAAAATGCTGAGCCCAGAGAGCCAAGAATTGGTCGAGAATTGCAAATATCCACGTCTGATATTGAAAAATATCCGCTTTTCATGATTCTTAGTCGCGTGGTCTCGATTCTATAAGTTACTTTGTTGTAACCATTTTACTTTTCAATGAGTTTTTGAATGTTTTGGAGGTCGTAAGGTCATATGGTCATAAGATCATAGGTCAGAATAATTTAGAGCACGTGACCTAGGTCTGTTGACCTTGTTTTTCTATTTAAAGAGAAAAAACGAGGGCATCTCCCACAAACTTTATGAGGAGAGATTTGTAAAGAAAGTAGTAAATATAGAAGAGATGAAAATGTGTGAAAGATATATAGCCGCAGCTTCTCCTCTGGGCATTGAGGCTGGGGTGATACACAACCATACAGATGTCAGCTGCAGCCTGCTAATCTATGATACACCTGGCATTCCTTTGCAGATTATTTGAGTCACAATGTATTGAAAATTACCTGTCTAAAACTAACACATCCACGTGACTGATTTTTTCCCACATTCATCCATGAGCCTTTTATCGAAGACTTCTTGATTAATAATAATAATAATAATGGGTATTTATAATGCGCCATTCGGGTCTGTTAGCCCTCCCAGAGCGCAGGTTGTGGAGAGAATGCAATTCTGAAGAGATGAGTCTTCAGGAGACGTTTAAAAGTAGCGAGAGGATCAGACTTCGGCAGGAAGAGCATTCCAGAGTCTAGGAGCACAAACTGAGAAGGAACGGTCACCCATCGAGCAGAGGACAGAACGAGGAGTGTTCAGGATGGGAGCGAGGTTAGACCGGAGGGCCCGAGGAGTTTGACGACGGGAGAGGGCAGACGAGAGATAAGGTGGAGCCAAAGAAAGATCGAAGCCTTTCCTTTCAAAACCTTTATTTCTTTTACCATCTCCGTTATTCTTGTGTTTACTTTTACCATTTTTCTTAATATTCCTTTGTGTTATTTTTTAAATATATTATATGTTTTGGGTATCCTCGGTTTCTGTTCTTTATGGAATCATTTTAGGATTAAGAACAGATTCATTAATTATCAGTTCCACCTAAAATTTTCGAGGGTTTAAAAACACCAAAAGGAACCTTCTTATTAAGATGAATGGTGAGCCTCAGTAAAATTAAAGCTTTATATTCTTTGGCGTATTTGTATACTTAACTACCTGTATGGTGTGGTTATTAAGACCATTTATTCTGATTGTATGCTTATAAACTTGTAGATGTAAATGTTCTTAGTTTGGAACCACCACAGATTCTTATGCAGGGACGAATTACCCTTGGTACTGAAAAGGCTGTCTACCCATGTTTTAGATCATTTTTGAACTGGGAGAAATTTAATCTATTTCGTGGTATTTTTATGGTAGAATTTAGGAGTATTATCCCCTTATGGCACATAACTACTCTTCTACATACTAGTTTTGTAAAGCCAAGTTGAAAAGCGCTTCTGGTCGAAGCATTTTGAAATTAGTGTAAGCCCTCGTAATTTTTTAATATATATCAAATATTTAAGGTCTTCTAACTCTTTCTTTTCTTCCTAAGTTCACTTTTGTGTTGTTGGTAATTTTGGTTCTCTTTAGGGAATTATTTCAAGAATATGTTTCATGAGTTGAATAAAATTATCTTTGTTGAAAGGTCCCTTGTTCCTAGTTACTTGGAAATATATAAATGAAGTGGTGTTTAGGAGTTGAAAAATGTCATAGAAACGAGTAAGATTGCAGTAATTTGTAAATAAGAGAAAATAAATGTTAGTGAGTGACAGAGGTATACAAAAGGTATTTATATGCTCAAGAATTTGCATTGATATTTTTTATAGAATAATTAAAGTTAGGTTGTTAATAATTTTTTTAATATTATCTAGTTATCTTAGAAACGGCAAACTGGATAGAAATTAACTGCTGATTTATCAGTTTGAGGAAACTACTGTTAGAGGGTCGAGATCTATCAGAAGAGGATACAATTACTCAACTATTTCTATTCTTTGAATCATAAATCTTTAGGAATTTGGGATTTAAGGTGTTTTCTAAGATTTGTACATATATACGGCAGTAAAATAAACGGTAGCAAATTAAATTTGAATATTTTACTAACAGTTACTGCTACAAAATTTCGAACAATATGAATGAAAAACTTTTAAAAAATCTTTTAAATATAATTCAACTGTGTGAATTAATCCAACCCTATAAGTGCGATAATTGAGTTTAAAAAGGTAGGTATTATCAAAATAAATATTTTGTGGTTTCATTTTACATTACACTCAAATACCCTTTTTGGATTTATGAAGATGAGTTTGAAAGAAAGCGCTAATTAATATCCCCAAGCTTTAGGAGAAGAAAATGTCTTTGAGATAAAGTATGAAATTGTATCCTGATCGCAATTAGAAAAATAATACTGCTGCTTTTTTTTAGAAAACCGAGAAACTTTCAGTATCGAGAGTTTTACAGGAAATAGTATGAAAGAACTACGAAAAACATTAAGAATGTTAATGAACTTATTTTATGTCAGGAAGATAAAGCAGGTACATGTAAAACTGAGCGTGAATTTGCAAAGATGGCTGGTATTTCGCGATCTTTAATTCAAAAGAATAATCAAGAACAATCTGCATTTTAAAACGTACGAGAGTGTGACCATTCCAGTTGGATTACTCAGAGAAGGAAACGAGTGGAAAAATACATAAATTAAATTGAAAAGATTTCAATCAGATAAAACTGAAAAAATAAAATTTGGTTCTCTGTTAAAAAAAAATATGTTGAAACGCCTAGAAAAGCCTCAACTCTTGTGCGAGAGAACTGACATTTCTGAGTCTGTCATTGTCTCTTTAGCTGCATCATTTAGCAACAAAACCAGTAATTCTTATCATTTTTAGTGTTAAAATTACTACAAATTCATATCAAGATGCCATCTTGTTCCAAATGATACCAGAAATTAGAGAGAATTCTAAAGACTTTTTATTTATGAAAAATAATGCATCTTCTCGTGTCATCTTGTCTTAAATAATACCGAAAATAAGAGATATTTCTAGACTTTTTATTTATGTAAGATGGTGCATCTTCTTATGCTGCCAAATGAACAGTAACAAACATAAGATCTCCTGTTCACGGCTTTATTAAACCAGAGAACCGGGCACCTAGCGGTACTGACCTTAATTCTATCAACTTTTACTGCGGTTAGCATTAGAAGACAAACCTACCGTAGTGAGAACATTTAAAATGTGATTCATCTCCGATAACGAATTCCGGCTCCATTGGAAAGAGTTTTACGAATCTATTTCTAGTGCAAAGGGAGAGCAAGACTTCAAGCTCTCCTGGATCAGGGCGCTCGTCATAGATACTGAATCTTTAATTCAAAACCTATATTTATTCTGTTTATTAACAGTTCGTAGCGGCAATTATTAAGGCGATATTTAAATTCAAAAATTGGTACCGATTTTTGGTATCACCCGGCCATATTAGGTTTTTAATCTTAATAGCGCTATTTTCTTACTTATTAGTTATTAGGTAAAAATGTCCGATAATTGGGATTGGTAAATTTTGCCCTATAATAATGGACAGATTTACTCCACGATGCATGCCAAGATACCCCCCCCCCCCGCCTAAATTTTAGATTAAATTTCAAACATATTCGCTTAACTTCACTACCAAACATCCAAAGTCCAATTGATGTTTCCGGTTGTTCACAAACATCGCCGCCAAATAAAAAAAAATAATGCTTTTGTACTTTTTACAAAACCAAGGGTATTTTTCAACTATGGGTGACGAATAGTCCCTGTAGTGTGATATTTGAGTACGAGAGAGAGGGTAGAGAGTTCGATAATGTGAAAGGCTAAATGACCTTCACCGGTGTGTTATTCTCCTCTAACAACTTGCCTATAGTTCTAGGGAATTCCGCACCGCTATATCCCACCGTCCTCCAGTGTGCAATATTTTTGGCGGTAAAAAATATATATATATTTTACACCAGAGAAAATCTCCCCCTATAAATTTTAAGCCAAGATTTTTCCACTTCAAAGAAAAACACGAAAAATATTCCAGAAAACAACACTTGCGTCTACTCTGGATACATAATACCCGACGCACTCACACATAATACAAATTCGAATATTACAGTCACTATCAAACACACCGGATACATAAGAACTGATCAGATGAAAAAAGGCTGAATGTGTGGTTTGATATACGGGGAGAGGTAGTATGAGGATGTGGAATATTGCACTTGATGTGTAACACATCTATGAATGGAGTGCTAAAAAGTATGAGTGAAAATAAGGGATATGAGATGGAGGAGGTATGATGAGGTATGAATACTGTATTAAACACCAAATGTTAATTGTTGTCAGCCATACTGAAGTGTTGCGAGCCACACAAAACACACACCCGCACCCACACTTAACTATCCTATAAACTTACATATTTACATTTATACATACACACTGACACATGTCATTACATGGCACGTTACGACACTCAAATGCCCCATCAACCCATTGAAACTTACACACAGACACTAAACACTTCACGGCATTTCCTGATAATCAACTCCACTAAAATTCTTTCTACACTCTTCCACACAGGGTAAATTATTCTCAACAAGGCAAAAACGCAATTACAGCGCTTCCTCCTTTATTTACAAGGACCCCTCCTAAAACGGCTCATTATGAATCATTTAAACAAATTAATAATCCCATGAGTATGAAATAGAGGAAAATCCCTCTAGTCACTTCCCTAGCAAGTGAGTGTCGGCTAGAGCATGAGTCTGTCACAGCTGACATCCGGGAATTGCGTATCTTTCTGACCCCAACATCCGCAGAAAGACACGCCTAAATTATGGGGAGTCAAAAATCCCCTGGGAATTGCGTGCGCTATGGAAGGTAACTCCTAGATAGTTAGACCGCTCATGACGCCGAGTGCCACAAGTAGTCTCTTCTTTACATTACTCGACCTATATAAGTTCCACACACTTTTACTGTTCCCATTTTCATCCCTTTTATAATAACTATTCGCATCTTTTTGCTGTAAACCCCTCGTTGGTTTTCACTTTTTAGTTTAAATAAATAATGATAACCACATTAATTAATAATATTTAAATATTATATAAAAAATAGAATAAAAATGTTTAAGTAAATCGCCGTAATCTTACTAAGACCCACCCTGTATGAACTGATACAGCCCTGTATCAACCGGTTTGTTTTTAGGCTACTATTTCCAGAAGTATCAAATGTTAGTTTGACACTAGTATCCGAATAGTGTGCCAATTACTAGGAGGAGTCTCACCCCCACTCCCCACTTATTACATAAATGAGCCGCGGCGAAATTCAATTAGGCAAATTCCCTGGTTTTGCCTCTCGGCCATTTTTGGCGTCACGCAAATTTGAACCTGATCAACATAATCAAATCAATCTTCTCGGACCTTTGCAACCCCCTTAAGCCCCCCCAAAGGGTGTTAAATCCATCATGGGGAACCATGCTGAAGCCTACTCTATAGGATTACGTGCCTTACCTGCCTCAACGAATGCATTTGGGCGTTATCTCGATCCTACGACGGATAACAATTGCCGAATCTTACGAGCTTTCCTTTGGCTGTCTGTTTCCGATACCTTGCCGGACCCAAAGTCGCAGTTGCGTGCCCTTCCGGTCCCAATATTGCAGGCAAATCTGAGGCTATATATATTGCACAGTTTTTCACTTCCCCCAACTTCATCACTTTATTGATCACTCTTTACAAACTTTTGGGCGGATATGCCCTCGTTAGTTTTCGCTTTAAATAAAAAAAATCCACCTCTGAATAAGAATCGGCAAAATAAATGTTTGGAAGTTAAATCGAAACCAATGAGGAAGGTTCTGTGAAGACAATGCTAAAGATTTATAGCCCCCCCCCCGATAGACCTGTATAGGGCATGCTATCTTCCATATATCAGTTTAATCTGGTACCCCTTGTAGGTGGTGGATATTTAGAATGCGCAGATATCAAGGTTCTATAGCAACGAACAGAAGTCAAGCTTACTAGCATAAGCCATTCAGTGAACCCAACAGTACGAACGTGAATTCAAACGTACAAACGCGAGCTCTTTCTTCAGGCAATTCAAAAGAGCAAACACAATTTTATCTGTACATAATTTGAACGTACAAACATAGGCTATTTCTTCAGATAATTCAAACCTACGAACCTAAACTATTCCTTAGAAGAATTCAAAAATACGAACAAAAGCTCTTCCTTAAGAGTATTTGAACATACGAAACTAACCTCTTTCCTAAGGGAATTCAAACTTAAGAACATAAACTCTACCTTAGGAGAATTCAAACATACGAACTCAATCTCTTTCTTCAAATAATTCTAACGTACGAATATAGGCTATTCCTTCGGAGAATTCAAACCTACGAGCATAAACCTTTCCTTAAGGGAATATAAACGTACGAATATAGGCCGAATTCGGAGCAAAGATTCGACAATTATTCTTGGCTTAGACACTCTTCCTTACAGCAGGAGCTTGCGTGCGCTACCATCCAGACCTCCGTTCTCTGACCTACAGTCTATCCGGCTAGATCTGGCAACGGAGTATTGGTCTAAATTTTTAAAAGATTTTCAGTACATATCACCTAACTCTTTTACATCAAGGCTGATTTCCTTAGTCTTAGGGCAAGAAAAAACCTTTATCGGAATTCTTTTGAAATACGGAAAAAAATCGTTACGACTCATTTTCTGTTTTCCCCATCAAAATTAGCTCTAATTATTTTATTTTGCTTTAGTCATTTTCAGAGGTCAGTCGCCATTTCCTCCTTCTAGAGATTAAAATGAAAAATCTATTTAGAAATAAACGATAAAACCTTCAAATATACCTCCAAAACAACAAAAAACAGCCATGAATAAATTTTAATAAATTTTCTAAACTTTACCATTTGTAATTTTGTTTTTTTTTATAAATGAAAGAACATTCGATAATCATATTAATTTTTCTGGACTTTACCATATGTAATTCCTTTTTTAAAAAAAAAAATAACAAAACATTCGATATTCATATTCATTTTTTTTAGCTTCAACATATGTAATACTTTTTGTTTAAAAAAAATCCCCCAAATTCTATAATCATATTTATTTTTATGAAATTCCTCAATTAATTTTAAAAAATATAACTTAAAAATATAATCTTTTCGATAAACTAATATCAAAACTTTCAGCCATGACTATATCTATATTGTGAAATTTGTCCTTGGTCAATTTGTACATACAAACCTTTTTAAAACTAAAAAAATATCCAGAAAAAATCCCCGAGTTAAAATATAGTAGAATGAATGAATTGAATGGGAAGAAATTGATTCTTCAACTGTAATTGAGGACTTTCAAGTTCCTTGTTGCTGTTGAATTTTTCCCTCGCCTGGAACAAAAGTTTATCTTGTTGCCCAAATGAAACTTCGAGTGGGGAAGGTAAGGGAGTATTGTGGAGGTATAATTAAAGTAAAGTTGATCAACAATTTGAGGCCACAAAAAGATTTACAGAATGTGGTTTCCGAGAAATGATTTGAAGAATTATTAGAAGAATTCGGATAAAGTTTGGACGGGTTTTTATTATTCAGTTCCAATGGTTTTAAATATCTGGAAAGTGACTTTAAATTCTTGCTTTTGAATTGTTGTGTTCCTCCATATGTACGTTTCCAGGGGTTTTCGGTTAAAGTTTAGACGGGTTTTTCTTCTATCCCTTCCTTTCGCTCCTTCGTATTCACACTGGCCGGAGACTACTGAGACTCTAACCAATATGGTTGCAAAGGACTACCAAGGAGTACAGGGCCTCGCCCTCCCCCCTGCCTTTCCACTCTTAATAGGGCCAATGGGGGAGGAGGGAAGGTCAGAAGATCTGTCTTTTGCCTCTGATTTTCCTTTTCATAACCTGTCACACGATGCACTACATAACCCTCCATACCAGACCTTACAACCATGAAGTACAATAACTCTGTACTCTAACTGGGCATCCTCCCTTCACGTAATCCCTCCCATGCTATGCCACAAAACACCGGGAAAATCACCATAGGAGCCAAAACTCTTGGCACCCCTCGCAACTGAACACACCGCATATGGGTTTTGGTCATAGGCTCTACACAATTGCATTAAAAAACCAACGTGGCCACTTTGTTGTAACCAAAATATGGACATCAACGAATATAGTGAATCTTTGCTAAGTTCATTTCAACGCTGCACGCGAC
This sequence comes from Ceratothoa steindachneri, assembly GCA_963969495.1. NCBI lineage: Eukaryota > Metazoa > Arthropoda > Malacostraca > Isopoda > Cymothoidae > Ceratothoa > Ceratothoa steindachneri. The sequence goes on from OZ018336.1 coordinate 25,829,951, forward strand.
TATAAGACAACATCAAACAGTCCGGCCACTGAAACACGACGTTTCTTCTCAAAGACGTCACCCAAAATTCGGCAGGCAAAGTCCTATGGTAACTTGACCCCACCCCTCCATAACTTCCTATACTCCATTTGACCTTCTTGTGTGGTAAGGACTGGTCATTCAGGTAATCCCTCTATAGAAAACAGAACAGTTTTGGAACATAGTAACTCACTCACGTCGTTGTTCCACAAACGCTTAACTGGGCTAATGTCACTTCAATTAACTAAAATGCTCGGGAAACTCAATTAAACCTTAATTTGGGCTAGAAAGAGGTGGCTTTTTAGATTTACTTGACATTAAAGAAGAAACAAAAATCACTGATGCCAATTGAGAAATAATCCCAATGACCGTAAATGTGAGGAGATAAGAAAACAACTTGATAAAGAAAAGGGATAAAAATTTCAAAAATAATTTCAATATCGACAGGTTTGAAAATACACATTCCAAAAGTGCTCTTGATTTTTAAAAATTTTAGGAGCTCATTTGGCGACTGCCTATTAGGAAAAAAGTAGCCGTAATCACGCCCCAAATTATTCTTGAGCAAATACACGATAACTGAACAACTTCAAATTGCCCATGTTAACCGCTGGGTTAAAATTATAATTAAATATGTTATTTTTTATTTTGTTATTAGCACAATACGTTGCTTCTATCCGATTGCGCTCCACGTAACCTTGGCCGACGTCTCCGTCTTCCACAAAGGCGTACAGACTTAGGTGTATTTGTGTATTGGGAGCATAAAAAGAGAGATATCTGGTAGCGGTGTTATACCCAGTGGCTCAGGATGAGGGGAAATCACATGGAGGAAAAAAGGTGTAAGAAAAAGATAGAAGATAATTTCGCAAAGGACTAAGTACTTTCCTTCCAACTTGTGAGGTTCTCAAGCCATTTTTTCTAGTTCCTTGGATTTAAAATGAGTGTGGTTTACATGAGTAATCCTTGTCTTTGTTTTACTCCATAAATTATTATTTTTTATCTCTATCTGCCCTTTGTTTCTTCACTTATTAAGTGAACAAATTGTAGGTCAGGAGGTTGTTCCCTTTCTTTCCCTAATTATAATAATTATCTACTTACTTAAGAATTTTTAGCTATAAGACTTTGAGGCTTTTAGCTATTTGTCAAGGCACATTATAATTTTCTAGCCATTGCTTCTATGTTCTGGAACAACCTGCCACTCACTGTCCATGTATCTCCTTAACACGACGCGCTAGGTATGTTTTAGACACTTATTATTGGTTTTGCTTCTTTTCTGTAAATTCGAACGTTATTTATTTTGATTTTATTTTGTACTTCTATTAATACTTTAACATCATTCGTCTGTGATGACTCGAAACCCAAAGGATTTGGAAGGAATCATTTACAACTTTACTGTTGTCACTTTAAACAATACACTTGCCATCGAAAACAATTACCTAAGAGTCTGTTTTCTGGACATTTGTGTAGTGCCATAGCGGAATCGAGTTCTCCACTTACGCATGTCTCATATCCGCAACCAGAAGAAATGCCTACAACCCTCTTCAAGGGTATACGCCTAATGTTTGGTCGAGCAAACATAGAATGTAGACATGTAGATGTGACAAATGAAGGAGAATGCCTTCGCGTCCTGCCTTTGTATTACAAAGGGAAGAATTTTGTGCTTTCGTTACATGCAGTGGGGTCGTGTCTGGAAGCTCCGTTTCCATGTACATAAACGTTCATGCTGTGCATCTGTTTGTCTTTAAGACCACCACCGTTTCTCCGTTACGCAGAGACAAACTCCTACGTACACGAATACATTCATGTCATTTTCTCCCGGTCTTTCTCTTCCCAATGCCTCTTAAATGCCTTTCTAATTTTACTGTCCTCTTAGTTATCATTTCGTGAGCTCATGTTTGCAAATGAGGAAGAAAAGAGGGCGTGAGGGGAATGGACGGCTCTTTTGTCAGCGGGAAAAGGAAAAAAAGGCAAGTAAATGGCTTAGAAAGGCCTTCAAAAAAGGGGACAGTCATAAAAATGAGAAAAGGGGGATATTCGGGATAAAGAGGGTCATGGACATCGGTCACTTGGGTTTTTATTGGGACTTGTGAAGGGGAAGGAGTTTCTTAATTCTTACAGAAGTGATAGGAAAATCCCCTCATTTGCGGTGTTGGTAAATGGAAACAAGGCGAGAGAAAAAAATCCCCTCGGAATTTAGAATGAAACAATTTAACACTGAGTGACAGGAAAAAAGTCTTCTCCACATTCCTACCCTTCCCTCAGTCCCTAAAATGAGTCTTTGGGGCCGAGCGGAGCATTTTAATACGTCGATTGATAGGGGGTTGATAGGTTTGTGGCTGAGAGCTGGCAGCAGTGAATCGTGGGTCAGCTTCGTTCCGCTTCATGATTTGGTCTTGAAGAGAGAGGCAGCTTGGCGAGTGCCACGAAGGAATGACTCAGTGCCATGGAGGGAATCTCATAACTATTTACTACCTATCATCATTGCTCTTTTGTTTTATTGTTCTTCCTTTTCATTTTCAAGAATAATGTATGAATAACAGTATCAAAATATACTCCGCTCCTTAACGCTTATGATATAGGCTATAGACGTTCATACGCGTCATTTTGAATGAGAATTAGGTCATCACGAAATAGGCAATTTTTGTGGAGTGCAATTTTGAACGTGTTCAAAACGTGTTTAGCCTCCGGAGAAGTTGCCTCAAGTAGACTGCTGTCAAAACTTCAGTTTCCTGGAAACCAATTTTTAACTCTCTCAGTTCCGTTTTATTTTTACAACGGTTTATGGAGATATTATTTTTATTGCTTTTTTTACTTCCTTTTTTTTATTTGGTTCAATTTATATATTTTTAATTTACTCTTTTTCCTTTGATCGCGTGATTTACCACATGACAACACAACTTTCTTCAAATTGCATGTTGCGGTTAGGTACAACCACAGGGAAGATACACCCAAGTCACCCTAGAGTTCTATTTAGAGACCCATAAAGGGAAGATCTCTAAGAAAAGCCTCATGGAATTTGCAAAAAGGCAGTCAGAAGCAAACCTTAGCAAATCCGTGAATCGAGCTATTAGCCAAATTCACCCGGTAGTCCTTATCAAAGGGTGAAGGGGTCAAATAATGACAGAGAACAATTTCGTAAAATTTGAATAATTTAGGATTGCTTCTATTGATCAAGAGAGTTTTGTCCATATCGCGAGCGTAGAAAGGCTTGGATTGCTTCTATTGATCAAAAGAGTTTTTTGTCCATATCGCCAGCGTAAAAGGGCTTGGATTGCTTCTATTGATCAAAAGAGTTCTGTCCATATCGCGAACGTAAAAGGGGCTTGGATTTGTGAATAAAAGAGAGAAGGAAATAAATAGCAATGACTTTTAGTTTGGCCGTCGTAAATCACAGATAAGTCAATTTATATTCGAAAATAAAAGAGTAGATTTTACAAATGAGAAAATGTAGATTGGATAATTAGCGATTATTATTGGATCTAGACAAGTATTTTCAAGTGTAGATACTACTACTATAATAATAGTAGTAGAATACTTGTCTTCTGGAATTTTTCTTTATTTAAGAGAAGCGAATGGTTTGGTAATAACAAGTAAATTTGTACTATATATCCTAACCAGGAGTACAAGAAATGAGAAAGAACACTAGGGAAGTACGAAAAAATCTCCCACAAATAGGGTTTGAAAAGACAAATATGGCCAATATACACAAACCCTCAAAGGCTTTTTTGTTCGTATAATTGAGTGTAATATAATTGATAATACGAACTAACTCTGGTACTTTATAGTACACCTTACCTGCCCCCGTAATTAAGGTTGAGGGGGATTTTCTATTGTATTTTTTCCCACCTGGTACTTTGACTCTTTCAAGCTCTTCCGTCTTTTTCCTTAGTCAATGACGTCATGCCCACATCGGATTACAAGTTTCCTATTTGTTAATTACACCATCACTGGCAATGGGGTTAAATTTCGTAAATAGGACGCCCCAAGAAAGTTATAGTTCCTACTTTCGGCCGTTTGTGATCTTTTACGAACTTGTTCCTGAAGTTGTATAAGACGCCATTCGAACTCCGGTGTTAGGGTTGGTGCCGGTAATATTTACCATAGATCGCTCCGTTGTTCAAAATTTTGAATATTCCAATTAAATTTCCCACCAATTACTACAAACCATAATTGCTCCCTACATTTATCATTTAAATTTACCACCAGCAATTTTGCTCATATGGAATCTACACAGAAGCTTCTACAGTCCAGGTTCCAAAGTGTATTGGTTTTTACCATTATTATTCGTTTAATTTAATTGAATATAATTTACTTTTAGCTTTAGATTCTTATTAATATGGTATGCAAAAAATATTGCTAAATATATCTCTGTTAATAACCATCAACTACTTAATTCAACCACCGACAAGCCTGAATGATATGGAATTCCTTCCTTCTAAAATATTAGGTTTGTTGAAATGAAAATTATGTTATAAGTAGTGGTGGACCCACTTAGAGCGTGAGTACACGTAGGTACGCACACACGAACATGGTCTAGTTCTATTCGCCACGTAATCAATTTTTTTTCAATATATTTTTTAGAAATTTTCTTTTTTATTTTTTTAAAATTCAGTCATTGATAATTGGATTACTCTCACGATTACCGACATGATTAATATTGATTTTAAATGCTTATTATAGGCTAAATGGCATTAATAGGTCCGAACGGAGTTTTTATCTGTTTCCAAAGGAATTATAGGAGAATTTCTCTACCTATCTATACAAAGGGTTTATATTTATTCACGCCCACTTAACCCCTCATAAATTACTAGGAAATGGCATGATCGTAGACTGATAACCAGGTGAGGTTAAGTAAGTTTATTGTCATTATCATTTCGCTCGTACACACAAATATTATTGTAAATCTAATTAATTTCATTGATGCAAGATAATGACAAGTAATTTGACCGAATCGCCGTCTCCAAGTTCTTTCTATTTGCGCATTTCTCAATCGTTAATTGGCTCATCGCTTATCTCAGTCAGTTTACACCTCATTTTAATGATAAAATGAAAGTTAGAACTTAGTACCTTAAATAATCTAATTAAATATGATCTTTATTCAAGTTTTGTTTTAAATTAAACTTTATTTACACCTTGTCGGACCAAACGAAAAGTGAGAAATGGTTTTAAACTTAATCCAATATTATTGCATTTTAGTTCAAGGGTAAAGACTAAATAAACTTTAATTATAGTTGTCCTAATTTCATTTATATCATTTTTTTTATTGAAATGCCATTGGAAAGGGACATTCAAATCGTTACGATCTTTGAATTTGGGAATAATTTAAATTAATGTCTCATTCATTACATTTTATGGCTAGCCATTTTTCTGCACTCAATCGCAAATCTTTTTCACCATTAAATCAGAAAATATTCGTCTATTTACCAAATTTCCCTTTAATAAATACATTTTATTTTAATCTTTGTTGTTATTTCCTTTGTTAAAAGGTGAGTGATAATTCTAATCCCACTGTTAGAAGTTTATTCCGTCATCTGAAGCGTTTGAATAATTAGATAACTAAATTTAATTTTTCAAGCAGTCTACAGGGTGTTACTAAAGTCTAGGCACATAGGAAATATCACAATCGTCTCCTCGTTCACCAGACCTCACCCGACTTCTGTTTCTAGGGTATACTAAAGGAGAAAGTGTACTGAACGGGCTCCTCGTTCACTACACCATCTCCCCTTGACGTCTTTTTATGTCATATGCTAAAAAAGAAGGTATATTCAATAGTCTCTACGTTCGCCAGACCTTAGCCGCCTACCCTTAACTTCTGGGTTAAACTAAAGGGAAAGGTATACTCAATGGCTTCTTCATTCAGCAGGCCTTACCCCTCCCCCTTGACTTTTTCATGGGGTATGTATGCTAAAGGCGAGTGTACCCAATGGAAATTAATGATCTGAGACACCTGAAAGAACAGCGCATCATAAATGAATGTGCTCAAATTGACAGAAATTCGGAGCTAATCCGTCGGATTCATCGGATGAATCTCGCAAAGGGCTTCAAACTTTGCATCCCAAATGATGCAAATCACATGGAAGAAAATACTTATTAATGTTTCATTTAAATTAGCGTTATCGAATTTTTTAATTGAAAATATGTATTTTGTCTGTGTCCAGACTTTAGGGACACTGTATAATTCAACCATTATTAGTCTGTCGAGTTTCTAAAATATTGCAGTAGAATTTTAGCCATAGAGGAGGTAAAAAATAGTCAAAACAAACAATCGATTATTGCGTTGTTTTCCAATGCTGAAGGTAACATTTTGAATGTTCTGTAATTAACCTGGCTAGTTCTATTTTATGAGTTCTATTTAGCTTTATCTATAGAATCACGCTAGATATTATTTTGATTTAATTCATTATACAACTCATTATTAGCGTTAATTTATTTCTAAATCGTTCATTAAACTCACGTTTTTCTCTGAAAACACCGTAACCAGTACACTTTTAATTGAGTACTAGAAATAATCACTACCTTTCATATTGGTTGGCTGGTAGCAGAGAATACAGACACAACAAGAAAGAATTCACAACATCAGATTTGCTTTCACAGTATTTGTCCTCTTAAACTCTTTATTAGTTCTCTTCTTTTTAATTATAATCCATTATATTCCTTTATTTGCTTCCCTCATTTTTGAGCTTGGTTACATTTTTTCCCCCTATTAATTAAATAATAAAATCTTCATCTCTCTGGATTTGTCTCAATATCTTAGAGGTACGTCGGTTTCTTCGAAAGGAAGACTCAGGAATTAATTACGTTCGATGTGTTAATTAATTGAAGTCATTTATTAATAAAAATCAGGTTGAATCTGGGTATAAATTCCTTGGTTGAGAAGCAAAGGGAAGGGACATAAATGGAGGAAAGAAAGAAGAAAATAGCGCTATAAGTTTTTAATTTATAATATTGACACGGGATTATTTATTTGTTTGTTAACTTGTGAAAGCGTGTGGAAGGGGTATAGTTAGAGAAAAGGGGATTACTTATGGCGCTATGGACTGTGGGGGGATGCTTTCTAGGGCACATCCCTCCTGCTATGAGTGCAGCATAGGATTTAGAGATCCACTCCGACATCGCCGTTATAGAGTGATTGAAGAGACAACTCTTAGATTTCCTGCTTACGATTTGACAAAAAATATTATTTTTACAATTAATATTATATTTATCATTATTATTATGATTATTACTTATAACTAAGAAACGAAACCAAGAAGTGCATCTCTTCTAGAAAAATGTAAGGAGATATTTGTAAAGACAATGATGAAAATAGAGTAAGTGAAGTTGTGTGAAAGATACACATTTTCCTGAGTTCAGTGGGAACTAAATGGCAAGCAAATATAAGAAATATAGCCAGAATGGCACGCAATTCTCCAAATGTCAACGTCAGCATGGTTTCCCGTGCTCCTGCGGACCCCCTCTTGCCCGATAGAGCCCGGGTAAAAGAGTACTCAAAAGGAGTCTTGGACACAAGAGATGAAAGAAACTTATAAAGGTTCGAGTTTCCGAGACTTGACCACAAAACATATTGTGCACGAGTCATCTCGTGAAGATGCGATGTAGATGTTACTCGTTCTCTGCAGAGTCACATCAATATGCACTGTGATGACGCAACTTTCGAAGTTACCACAAAAGATTCCGATGATAAATGCCGACAACTCTGGATAAGGTTGCATGTCTATCAGTCTGTCTGCCCGTAGGGTAGAAGGAGAGTAGGGGGTGGGGGATGGGCGAGGAGTAAATACCCGGATGAACTGATTAATAGTCAGGCGAATGATTAAGTCAAAGTTCTGAGACAGGTTTAATTATGCATTAATTTGCACGTACGCGAGATTGGATAGCGAGCGAGAGAGAGAGAGAGAAAGAGAGAGAGAGAGAGAGAGAGAGAGAGAGATAGAGAGAGAAAGAGAGAGAGAGAGAGAGAGAGAGAGAGTGAGAGAGAGAGAGAGAGAGAGAGAGAGAGAGAGAGAGAGAGAGAGAGAATGGTGTAAGAAAGAGGCGTCCGAGAGTAGTGCGGTTTTAGGAGGCACCTAATAAAAGAGAAGATTTTTGTGGATTAATTGGAGCGGTGGAATGGAATCTTGCCAATATTTCATAGCCTCCGTGTGTCATGAAACGAAGGATTTGAGTTAAAAGAAGGAATGCAATAACTGAATGCCTTCCACCGTGGCCCGGACAGATTAAATCTGGATCATATAAATGCGATCAACCGATGCTGGATCTTTTTTTTCTTTATGGAAAATACACACGGAAATTCTTTATAATTTATATATATTTTTTCAATTTATACAAATTAATACTAAATATACTCAATAAAGAATTAAAAAGAAAAGACAGGCTAAAAAATTGTACCCTAAAATATATATATATATAGTTTATAAGATGTTACTAAGTGTATATATTTATATATATACGTATATAGGTATATTTGTGTATGTATGTATTTATTACCTCATTTTATTAATGTATAACTATATATCTGCCTCAGGATAGGAATTTTTATATACGGTTCTAATTTTTCCAAACTTTCATTTGTTTTATAACACCTCAGCGATAGTCATTTGTTTGCATATCACGTTTAGTGAACGTCCTTTTTTGTGAGACCTCGATTTTTCTTTCAATATTATTCATTCCTCTGTTGTTCGTCCTTTGAAGATGTTGTAATAAAAGACATCGCTCGGAATCTCGCTTGTTTTCTTTAATCTCCCGTGGTTTAACCACTACCATCACCCTTCCCATAAAGAATGCCTTAAGGTAGCTTATAAAAAAAATACAGGGTATGTAAGTCCCTGTCTGTTGAAGAAGAAAGCGTGAGTAAAAAAGAAACGCACACGGGTTTCGTAAATGAACGGGAAATCACAATAACACGTGAAACGGTAGACGCTCAATAACCCAGAGGAAATAAGGAACGATGATACATGAGCGATTTGGTCCCTTTTTTGATTGCTACTAAGCTTTACTTTGCTGTCTTACTAACTAATATTATTTTCCCTCAAAAATTACGTTCGAAATTAATCATACTGATAAAAATGATTTAAAAAAGCCAATTAGTAAAGCGAATTTAAGGTGAAGGGAAATTTGGAATACACAATCATCACTTCAAGGAAATTTATTCACTCCATTTCTAGCTGCTCCCCAAAAGGGTGGAGCACTGCATGAAAAAGACACACAACATTGGAGTGCCTAACAACCTCTACCAACTGCATTTGAATTCGAAAACTAATGTGATTTTTTTTCAAAGAAGCCCACCCCTATTACCATCTTTAATGGTGTAGTAAGGGGGGCTACACCTAGAAACCCCGCTCTTTGTAATCAAAAAGTAGTAAACACAATTCGGAAGCCTAGCATTAGATTGAATTCAAAGGCGATTGACATATGTCGTTAGGCACTCTAATGTTATTTTTTTATGTCGTTCCTGACTCCTCCAGACATTAGATACTCGTAAGCCCCACCGTTGAATCCTAATTAATTAAATCCTATTGTTTTAATTATTGAGTAATATAAATGTCCCTATCATATCTAATATTTACCAAAGTGATATCCATGATTAAAAATTGAATAAACCTATAAATTAATACATAAAAGTAAATAAGCTATGAAAAGGTCAACCCTAATTTGGAACAAAACCATGCCAAAAGGTTTCGACAGTACTGCTGGAAATACCGCAAATAGCCTTAAAATAAATAGTAAATTTAATTTATTTTTTATAATTTCCTAACTAGTATAGTTATAAGTAAATATACCTCAACCAGTATCTCTCATCATATAATAACATTTAAATTGTATCAATCTCTGAACGAATTTAGGCGTAAAGTGTTACATGATTAATTAGGCAACTTCATATAAATTAATAAATCTAATTACATATTTTTAAGTTAATGTTGATTTTTGCAATAATATTCATTTTTAAAAATGGTTTATTAGACATTCATCCCTAAGTGACGCTGCGTGTACTATACTGACCCTTGTAAATCTTATAAATCCTTTAAAGTAGTGAAAAAGATAATCAAAACAGAATCAATACACTTGTAGTTCTATGCTGGTGGTTTCCAACCTTATTATGATAGTGACACCCTAATTGCTATTTAGAAGCAACCACGGCACCCAATCATAATATAATTTATGTATAAATGCATAATTACGTGTAAAGAACTTCAAAATTAACCATAATTGACCTTTAACCTAATTTAATCGAAATAAGACAAAAAGAATTGAAAAATAAATAAATAAATCTTAGGTTTAAAAGTTTAATGGGAAGTTTTAGCTTGATGATTATAACATAATTCTTTAATATTGGGACGTATATTGAGAAGGAAACTCTTATTTCACACTTCACTGTCTGTAATCTTTCTCTTTTCGTTGGTTTTATGTTGCACAATGCAGAGATGGTTCAAAATAATTTCAAGTGTCGTTAGACATTTTAAAAAAAACTTTGAAATACATATTTTTTGCAATTTAGGCATTTTAAAAATGATTTCTTGGTCGTTCCCGCGGCACCCCGATTAAAAATCACTTGTCTAGGCAGACGTCAAATGCTCTCATTATCTATCAGTTCACATTTAATCACCGAATTGAATGGCTAACGCAAAATCATTTATTTATTTGCTAAATTCTATTATGAGCAATTAAGTTCAGTCAACCATGATAAACTTTTGCAAGATACAAATTCTAATTTAAGCAAAAATTTATACAAATTAGATAACTTTTTTAACAAAATTATGCACCTTGTATAAATTTAATCGAGCAGTATAATTGAAAATAATTTTGTATCAGGCAATTAATGTTTGTTTGTTTTTTCCCTCATACCTATTGTATTTATTCGTCAGTTTGTTTGAGTGAAGTAATCATTTTTCTGCTTAAAAACTTTTGTCTTTCTCTTGTGTATTTTCATCTGCCCCTGACGACTTAAGCACGAAAGCGCTTGTGCTTCTTAATGTATTATTTTCATTTTGAATAATCTAAGCATTAATATATATATATATATATATATATATATATATATATATATATATATATATATATATATAACGAAAGGACCCAAAATAGCTTTCGTTGTATATGGGCGGGCATTGCTCTTCTGTTTCACATATATATAACACCTTTGTAAAATACCTTGTTATTGCTTGATAATATTCTAAACAAGTTCGAAAGTACGTGGAATCCGCCTTTCATTTTCCCGTGGGATTTTTCAAGGAATAGCATGAAAATGGAGAAGACAACCTTATATAGGGTACAAAGATACGTGTCTTTGTTGTGACTGTGGATTAACTCTTAGCCCTAAATGTTTTCGCTCTAATGATAATCCTTTAAAATGTTGGGTTTTTTTTTCACCCACCATATTCCATTCATATACATAGCGTTGATGTGTGTATATCGTTTTAGGGATGCACACGTCTGTTATTAATTGCCTATTGTCCTTTTTCTTGCTATTTTTCTGTCTTGTTTTTGTCTTTTTTCCATTGGTTTGTACTATGTGATAGGCGTTCCCTTGGTATCTTTGTATCCTATGTAAGGTTGTCTCCTCCATTTTCATGCTATTCCCTGAAAATGAACTTGCAAATATTAATCGAAAGTTGCTTGGATTCATCTTTTCATTTTCCTGTGGGTCAATTTTCATATTATTTCTTTCCTCACGTGCCACCACTTTCTGAGTTTTTTCATTATATATATATATATATATATATATATATATATATATATATATATATATATATATATATATATATATATATATATATATATATATATATATATATATATATTCAAAATTTACCCCAGCGTTTTTGTAGAAAATTTACTTTCAATCTATACTTTAGGCCTATCTAAATTGTCTATTTCTATTTATTCACAGGAAAAAATCATTATTTCCACGAGTTATTATTACTTTTGAATGTAGTATTTTGCAAATCACGATGTACATAGATGGTTAGGTGTAGTAGGTTATTAAACATCTTCAGTTTTGGGTTACTTTACATATTACTGCAAAAAATCGTGTTACTCCACTTGTGGAGTAGGGCCCTCCAAAGGGTATAGTAGCATAGTAACGCGAATTCAAAATAATATGAGGAAGAATTCTTTTTTCTTTTTGGGGGGTTGAAAAGAGTAAATAAATCGCTTGAGCCCGTTTGCTATTTATATGCGTTGATCTGGAGAATTACCAAAAGTAAACATGTTTAAATAACCTCGTATCCCCAAAGTTTTACATCGTAGTTAAAAAAATATATCATCTTTAAAGCTAGCTCCCTCGGTTCTCTAAAACGAGTGAGCATATCTTAGGCGGCCTCATGGCATTTATAGATGGCTGCGATGAAGAATTCTTACGTTGTAGAATGGGGTTAAAATATTGACTTTTCGTTGTTTTATAAGGACTGATACACTCTCTCCGACCTCAAAATATTACATTTAGGAAACAATTGCAACGATACGGAGAAGCATGACCTAATTTAGTAGACTAAAAGCTCGCGCCTGTCTTATTCAAAATTTCCCCGTATGCTTCCCCCACCGAGAAAGGAATTATATTCACCTCACTCCACTCTGTTCAGCTTACCAAGAATTCTTCGGCGAACGGTTTGGATACTCACACAGTCACAATCTTGATTCACCCCTTAACTGTTTTTCTTGTCATCCGCTACCCACAATAACTTCATTCATCTCCACTCACTATAAGAAATTCACCCTTAAAACAAGGTTTAAAGCACCCTAGGGAATCATCCATATAATTTAATTATTCATTTGTGGGACATAAATTCAGTATATATATATATATATATATATATATATATATATATATATATATATATATATATATATATATATATATATATATATCCAGAAAGTTACAGTATCGTACGTATAACTATAGGGATAAAACCACAGTAATAGGACTAATTTTATATGCAAAACCATGTTTCGACGGAGACATCCGTCATTATAAATCACTAGTGAACAAGTGAGATACAGAAGTTTCTTTTACGTACAAACACACAAAACAGTGGCGTTAAGGTGGATTATGCGAGAATGTGTCGGCATTTTAAAAAAACGGAAGTATGAATTTCTTGCTTATTAAGGTATTAGTATTGAATACTTCCGACGGACAATTCAATACTAATACCATAATGCCGACACATTCTCGCATCTTCCATCTTAGCGCTACTGATTTGTGTGTTTATACGTAAAAGCAACTTCTGTGTCTCACTTGTTACCTAGCGACTGACGATGGTGGATCTTTCCGTCGAAACCTGGTTTCGCATATAAAATTAGTCCTATTACTGTGGTTTTATCCATTTATATATATATATATATATATATATATATATATATTCATTATAACAAGTTTTGTTGAAAACGACGGCTAATTTACTCTTATTAACTTTCTTTTCGAGCATCTCGTTTTGTTGTATATCTTCTGCCTTTCTTCTTGATTAATCCCTGTCGTAGAATGACCCTTGGTTTTGATCCCTCTAATCTTTGACACCCTTTTAGTAGCGGTATGCTTTAAGGGGCGTGAGTTACTTCTATGATGAAGTAGGCTTTGTTCTAAGAGTGCTATTTTAGTGGTTTAGTCCTTAAGGAAGAGCTATTTTTAAACACATAAGGATAAGAGGAAACACCAGAATCTACCAAAAATAAACATGTATTTTAAATTAAATATTACAAACCAACAGTAAAAGCATTTCTATATTTGGCCTCAAAGATTTTTCAATGACAAAACATAAACAAGTAGGCTTCCAATAAACAAACTAATTTCCAATTAGTATTTTTATCACGACCCTATTTGTTTAGCATAAAACATTAAATTAATGTACTGTCATCTACACACACATATGACCTAGGTTCAAGAATAATGGTTTCTACTCTCCTTTAAAATGTGGGACGTACTAAACTTCTACTATTGCAATAGAGATATAAATGTTATTGTTAACTTACAGGTAGGTATTAGGGATTGCCGGATGTCGCTGGAGGACTTATCTCTCGCTTTGAAGTGGTGTGGCCGCTGGTTGAAATTTTCGAGGAGGGATTGCTTGTCGCCTGTGCCGGGGGATGATTCTTCAACGTAATTAAAGAACGGGAGCTCGTTGGGGCAGGGTTCTTCTCCTCTCACTCTTACGGTGCTTGAGATGTGAGAATCACTCGAGTGTGAGCGGCTTTGATTTTCTTCAGTCGGGCTTCTTTGCAGACGGAAAAGGCTTCTTCGGTATGGCACCGATATAAAACTTGACTAATTAGGTTAATACGGCCCTGAAAGGGGAGGATCGATTTTCTCAATCTGATCTTATCGTTTCTCACGGAAATAGTCTTGTATGGCTGAAGGATCGATCTTTACGAACTAATCTTTCTTCTGGCGAATCGACTTCTAATAATCTTCTTGTCTAGCCGATGGATCGATCTTCACGAACTAATCCACCTCTAGCGTATCGACTTCTGATAATCCTCTTCTCTTTCTTTGCGGGGCTTATATATAGGCGGATTGCCGCCCCATCTAAAGGAAGAAGTGACCAGGCCACAGATGCAAAAGGGGGGGGAGAGCGAATGGAGAGTTAGCATCTGGGGAGAGCGAGAATTCCTGAGGTGGCACTGGGGTGCCCAAGTCAGCTCGCAAATTATAGGCTCGCAACCGCACCGCTACTTGGCGTGCCTTCTGACTCGCACCGTTTTTTTTTTCTAACCACGGGTTTATGGGTCTCGTAGGTAATACGATCGTTAGAGCGTCGTTTAAGGACCTTAGGTGGTCGCCTTCAAACATATGTTAGCTCCAACTGCCCACAGCGGCGAGGAGATCACACATGGTAAGCATTTTCGCCGGCTACCTTTCCCACGCTTCTCCTCATGAAGGGAGGGGGGCTTGAATGTACCTATACTCCTCCAGGAGGCTTAATGTAGCCATTTCTCCACAATCCCAAATATAATAATCTCACCGAAGTTGATTGGAAGTTGATGGTTTTTATCTTGAGGTGTTTTCGCAGGATATCTCTTTTTGACTGACGCGTTTCGATAAAACCTCATATCATCTTCAGAAACAAATTAAAAATTGCCAGAAGAAATAGGTTTAGATATTGAAATAAGTAGGTACAAACATAATTACAAACAAAAGGTGGAAAAGTAAGGTCACATAAAGATGGTTACATACGTACTAACACACACACATGCACACACATATATATATATATATATATATATATATATATATATATACTAGCGGCCCTAATATAAGGGTGAGTAAGAACAAGTGTATTTAAATATTTATTATAGAAGTTTAACAAAACAATGAGACTATATATTATTCACATACTTAGATATATCTAATATCTATCTTTCATGAAAATTTCAAGTGAATGGAATAAATATTTCGTAAATTATGAGGTAATAAACAAACTATCTTCCAAATTGCAGCAGCCAAAGGTTAATGGTCACTTAGAAAGAGTGATCTAGCACCTTCCGAGGTATTTGTGTTTAGGAGACTGTTGATGGGCTAACCGTTACTTCCTATGATCATACATTATTTGAACATTCAACTGTCAACATGGCGGCTTGTGAGAAAAGACTGGTGTTCTTTAATGATAAACAAAGGATTGTGTGCCTTCACTAATAGGGCGAGTCAGATTATGAGATAGCAGCTGCTGTAGGAAGATCTAGAAGTGTTGTGCAACGAATTGTAGCTCGTTTTAAGTCATCATGATCCACAGATGCTAAACCCCAAACCGGTAGAGATCATAAAATGTCTTTAGGACAGGATCGCACCATGGTTAGAATGTCACTGAAGGAGAGGTTTAAGAGTGCTGATGACATATCCCACAAGTTCAGCTCCACCTCCGATGTCAAGATATCACCAAAACAGTTTCCCGGAGGTTAAGAGGTTTTGGGTTGCTTGCTGGGGCACCGGAAAAGAAACCTCTCATCTCCAAGAAGAATCAAAGAGCCCGTCTTCGTAATGCTCGCGAACATGTCGTTTGGACAGAAGAATGATGGGCGCTGGTTCATTAGAGCGATGAATCGAAGTTTAATGTGATTGGTTCCGATGACGAGATGTACGTCAGACGAAGAAAGTGTTTGTAAGATTATTGGAGATGGGACGCGAAGGAGAAATCCATAGAACCAAGATGAACTCTGTGAATTATTGAAAAACGAACGGAATAATATTACCCGATCATTTTCCAAGAATTTAATTCCGTCCTGTGGTAACAGATGTTGGGAGGTCATTGCTAGTAAAGGGATGTTCACAAAATATAAATAGTAAGGGTTTCTTTTAAGATTTTTGTTCCATTTTACATTGATTTTCTAAGTGACTCTTAACTTTTGGCTGCTGCAATTTGGAAGATTTTTTGTTTATTTCCTCATAACTTACAAAATATTTAATCCATTCACTTGAAATTTTCACAAACGATAGATATTAAATATATCTCTATATGTGTATAATATATAATCTCAAGGTTTCGTTAAACCTCTATAATATATATTTAAATACACTTTTTCTTATTGACCATTATATAATGGCCGCTAGTATATATATATATATATCTATATATATATATATATATATATATATATATATATATATATATATATATATATATATATATATATATCTCAAAGTAGCACGAGAGAATGATGAAAATGAATCCATTAGACCACATCGAAAGAGAAAACGGAATAATTTTTCCTTGCAGTAATATTTTTATTACCTTTTTTCGAAAATAATCCGTGCAGGGAAGCGATTCGAACCAGGCACACTGAGGCAGCGAGCACCGCTTTGTTCACAGTTAAAAGTATGCCGTTAGTACACTACGCTACGCTTCGGATTTTTTCGAAAAAAGGTAATAAAAATATTACTGCAAGGAAAAATTATTCCATTTTCTCTTTCAATGTGGTTTAATGGATTCATATATAAATATATATATATATATATATATATATATATATATATATATATATATATATATGTATATATTTATATATATATATATATATATCCAAAAAAGTACTGTAGCGTACGTGTAACTATAGGGATAATTTTCTATGCGAAGCCAGGTTTTGAAGGAAACACCCACCATCGTCAGTCGCTAGTGAACAAGTGAGATACACAAGTTGCTTAACGTACAAACACAAAAATCAGGGGCGCTAAGGTGGAAGATGCGAGAATGTGTCTACATTTTTGGGAAACGGAAGTATGACTTTCTTGTTTATTAAGGTATTAGTATTGAATTGGCCGCCGGAAGTACTAAGGTTGGGAATTTCTTTTATAAGTGCTGATTCAATTGAGCGTCGATGTATATAATTGTAAGACTTATAAACTATTTTAGTATTATCAATATCAATTTGATGATTTTTATTGGGCATATGTAGAAATAAACTCATGTTGAAATATTTCACCGCTTAGTGTTAAGGTGTGTTCTTCATTCTAGTTACCAAAAACCTTTTGTATATCATAACTTTGCAGTATTATTTATTTAAATTGCATAGAGTGAATCTAAGCATTCATCCTAATTTCCACAGTTATGACAGTCAATTCATGTAAGTAATCTAAAGCTATATTTCTCATTATTGTTAAATTGCTAATGAATTGTCATATATTCCTAAGAACCAGAAGATGAGCGCACAAGCTCGAAAGGTGGGTTTGATAAATGGATTTAGTAAAATGATTGGATTATTTTTCGTCATTGGCTTTTTCTTGAAAATTAAGTTGAGCTTCGCCGGTAAATCACCCCATCACCTAATATATATAATATAATTGTGAGACTTATAAACTATTTTAGTATTATCAATATCAATTTGATGATTTTTATTGGGCATATGTAGAAATAAACTCATGTTGAAATATTTCACCGCTTAGTGTTAAGGTGTGTTCTTCATTCTAGTTACCAAAAACCTTTTGTATATCATAACTTTGCAGTATTATTTATTTAAATTGCATAGAGTGAATCTAAGCATTCATCCTAATTTCCACAGTTATTACAGTCAATTCATGTAAGTAATCTAAAGCTATATTTCTCATTATTGTTAAATTGCTAATGAATTGTCATATATTCCTAGGAACCAGAAGATGAGCGCACAAGCTCGAAAGGTTGGTTTGATAAATGGATTTAGTAAAATGATTGGATTATTTTTCGTCATTGGCTTTTTCTTGAAAATTAAGTTGAGCTTCGCCGGTAAATCACCCCATCACCTAATATATATATATATATATATATATATATATATATATACGTATATATATATATACGTATTTTTAGGATAAATAAGCAGGCTAAATTTAGGAAGTTCATTACTATATTATAACTTCTTGGTACCGACGTTTCGGGTAGGAACCCATTCTCAAGGATATGAGATTATAAATATATACAAACATAAGAATTTTTTAGATAAGTTATCAGATATTTATTTATAAATTAACTATATGGGAAATGGGAAGCAACAGAGGTGGTAATATTCAAATTATAAAAATGCAGAGCTTTTAACTATTAGGGAATAGGAATTTTTTTTTGTTTTTAAATAAAACTGAGATTAATTAGTTTTCGGTGTCTTTATTGTAAAAATGGGGAGATAATAGAAATATTTGAAAGATAGGGGTTGTTTTGTGGGAGTAGATTTGGCGTGTGTAATTCGTGGGTGATTATAGTTGTAGTAAATATATATATATATATATATATATATATATATATATATAGATAGATATATATATATATATATATATATATATATATATATATATATATATATATATATATATATATATTTATATATAAATCTCACAAATTATATGTAAAACGACTATTCAATAGTTTTTCTTACATTCTTGATATTTACTTTCATCTTAACTATATAACTTTAGACCATTATTATTACCTTCATTTTTTTGTGATCTTTGGCCCACTGAAGACGTTTTTCATTAAAACTGACCTCAATTATCCATGCACTTTTTTATCGCCATAAATGCTTTTACCCTTTGATCTTTGAGTCACATTCTAACTTTTCTGTCTAATATCTTTGGAATTTAAGCTTCATTGAACTCCCAAGCAATTTCAGTAGATTTTTTCTGCGATTCTGTTGTGGAGCCTGAATGAAGGCTATATCTCTCTCCCCTCTGTGTTGTAAGACGTTTTCTGCAAATTATCCAAATTCATAGAGAACTCTAACTCTCTCGATATCGTTTTATAGTGTTTTGGAAACCATGACTTGAACATTTTAATTTTTAGCAATTTCAACTGCTGATAACCCTTATCTATCGAATGGTTATATTTGTGCTATCTTAGCTTTAAAAAATGTGCTCACATTTAGTCATATTACTTATTTAGAATGATATTGAATACACGCTAGTTATAAATTTAGGTTTAAAAATAATATTTTTTACATTTTGATTTTAGATAACATACAATTATATAAATTACACAATATTTAAAAAATACCCATTAAAAACATATTAACAAAATATTCAAATATTTGAGCAAAATACACATTATAATCATATATATTATTATTAATATGATAAATTCTAAAAAATTAGATTAAATATGTTAAATATATAAATCTATGAGGGGGTGCTTCATACTTTTGCTTAAGGAGGTATTTACTCCCGATAGGTCATTCATTCACTTCTCATTCACGATCTCAAGTCATTTTGCTAAATTTGAGTTTTTCATCATCATTATCATCATCATCACTAACTCTAAAATTTAAGAAGGGGAATTTTTTGAGTATTTGAATAATAATTTCATTAGTTTGGTTATGACTTATGTTTTTTATCAAAGTTATTTCTAATAATTCTTTTATAATACCAAAAAACAAAATGGTGGAGTCCAGAAATATATATGAGTATCGATATTTTGTGAACTTTTTAAAACCCAAAGAATTACAAATGGTGAAGTTCAGAAAATTTATTTTTATATATCTTCTTCTATAACTCTATATTTTAGCAACGTAATATTTTGAAAGGGAAGAAATTTAGTTTAGAGTTCCTTTTTAAAATGATTATAATTGGCAAAGTTCAGAAAATCTATAAAAATTTAACCATGACTGCTTTTTTTAGATTTTAAATTTTAATCTTAGTAGCGAAGCCATTGCCTGCTCTCACCATAAATTGGAGTGACTATAGATCACTCTAAATCTCTATCTCTCTTTACTTTCTTCTTTTCTCTCTCTATATATGTATATATTTATATATATGTCTATATAAACGGGTCATTCAAAAGGTTCCCGGAAAAAGGTGATAAAAAGAAAAGTTGAAAGTGTACACATTTTATTTTTCTACATGACCATCAGTTTCACGGCACTTTTGGAGTCTGTGCCTCCATTCTTGTAATCTTGCGTGTAGAATTAAGCATCATTTAAATGAACCAAGGTTGTTGTTGCTTTTTAACCTCTTCTAATGATGAAAAACCAGTCCCCTTCAGGTGTTTTTTTAAATCTGTAAGGAGAACAAAGCCAGAGGGAGCGAAGTCTGGACTGTAAGGAGGGTGAGAGAGCAATTCCTATCTCAAATCTCCCAGCTTTGCCCTTACAAATCGTGATGAATGAGCCGAAAGTTTTCCTTGGCATTTTTACTCAATTGCTTGATGTAATCTATCCAAAATTTGTTCATAATAGAATGTATTTACAGTTCTTTGTCCTTATCGGTAATCTATTAGCAAAACAGCTTCAGAATTCGCCCAAATTATTGCCATAATCTTTCGAAACAGATCATTCAGCTTTTCGTTTGATGGGCCCATTTGACTCTCTCAGCAACCATTGCTTACATTATTGTTTGTCTTCGTGGTCATACTGGTACAACCACGTTTCATCTACAGTCACAATTATTTGAAAAACATCGTCTGGATAAGCATTTCACTTGTTTAAAGTTTAAAGTGACAGAGTGGCCCTCATTTCAAGCTGATGATACTGCAACAATTTTGGCACTCATCGGGTAAAAAGCTTCCTCAAGTGTAGATGGTCTTTGGAAATTGAATCCGTCGATCCCACCGATGTAGCGAGATTGCCAATTATAAATTCGACACAATATCGACGATCTTCCTCTACTAGTTTTCTTGCACTAGTAATGTGTTCATTGTTGATGGAGGTTAAAAGTCTTCCACTTCGAGGTCCATCTTAGATTCCCTCCAGGCCATTTGAAAAACGATTTATCCATTCATGAAGGGTTGTCTTCTTGGGAGCAGTTTCGCCATAAACTTTTCTTACATTTTCAACAATATCACTTTTCTTCCAACCCAGTTTCACAAATTTGATATTGCATCTGACTTCAATTTTCTGCTTTTTCATGTTGCTCATGAATTTGTATAATTGTAAATGATGTAACTTTCACAAATTTTGCTTTGAAATGCTCATGTTTCTATAGAATCCTGCAAGAATGTTTCTGAATGGATATGTTTAATCACGAATTATTTTGGGCCTTTTCACGTGGCAAATATTTTCCGGTAACTTTTTGAAGGCCTTGGTATATACACCCTTGTATATGCTTGTGTATGCCAATGCCATCATGACATCACATCCTAAGTGTCAGATTTACGAACGAAGTTCAATACTACACTTTTCGTTGGAAAAGAGTAGGGAACTCATTGCTTTCCTCCCTATAATAGTGACTGGATGGTAATAAATTATGGTGAGCTAATGAAAAGTAATTGCTAGTAGTAGCTAAATGTCAAATAAATTAGAACCACCTTGAGAATAACTAATTTCGATAGTATATAACTTTACCATTGAGCCGGAACGCACTGAAAGATAGTTCAGCCTATCGCTAAAACTTAAAAAACGTATTAATCCGCCTTTGTAACGAACTACTTAAAAATATTAGAAACATTGTGCCAAAACACACTAAAAGTTAATTCAGCCTATTGACGTGACCCTTAAATTGTATTATTACGCTAAGTGACGAACTACTTAAAAATATTAGAATCATTATGGTAAAACTGACTAAAAGATTGTTCACTCTATCGCCAAGAGCGAAAAAAAACATATTATTACACCGTGTGACGAACTACTTAAAAATATTGGCGCCATTTCGCCCAAAGACACTAAAATATTGTTCAGCATATCGCTAAGACAAAAAAAAACCTTATTAATTCGCCTGTTTGACGACAACTAACAAAATATTGGAACTATTGCGCAAAAACACACTAAAAAAATAGTTAATTCTATCGCTGAGATAGTAAAACGCATCAATCAGTTTGTGTGACAAACTACTTAAAAATATTGGAACCACTGAGGAAATTTAAAGCTAATAAATCGAAATTTTATGATGTTTGATTTTCTTCAAAGGTGATTTCTCTAAAAAATTAACACTTCCACACTCAGTTTGGTCATAACATTACTCTTAAAATTTATATTAGAAGCAACTGTTTATTTTAATGGTATCCTATAATAAGATTTTCATTTTGTTCTGTCCAATAAAAGCGAAATTGATTTCTAACTTTTATTAAAAAGGATCCAAGTCTATTCCCTCTATTTCCCTGTATTAAGTATGATGGAATGACCTAGATATGTTTGGGGAAAGTATACTGAACATGTTTGGGAATCAATGATAATTCTGAAGTTAATTAACAAGATATTTTATGATTGTTTAACTGTTTTAGCTAGGCTTAACATAAATCTGCGGTTTATTTTACCACAAATTCACTAATATTGGAACTAAAATAACAGTGTAGGACATATTTGTACACACAACTCCTTAATAACGTCGCTTCGAAATTCCCTAGGGCGAGACACAAACGCAGTTTACGCCCAATGTAAACAAAACAAAGGTTTGCTATTTGTCTCCTTCGGCCGCAATTGTTTAACACAAGAAAACGAATATATATTTGTTCCCTTCTATGTTGCCAGAGTGATATGTTGGCCCAAGCTTCAGGGTTTGGAGAGGTCACAAGGTATTGAATTAGCTCAAAGGATTGGATTCGGGTTTTTCATGTTTAATATAGTTAATGGAAAAACACTGGTGTCTTTGTATGCAATGGAAATCCTGATTTGGTGGAGTTGAAATAATGAGATGAAGCCCGAAGGCATTACACTTATGGGAGAAGATGGGATGGAAATAAAAGGGAATAAAAATGTAATAAGAGTAAAATACATGGGGACTGAAGGAAGGCGGGGAGGATCGTCACTTGCAATGCCTCTTCCGAGAAGACAACCTTTGTGCCAGAATGCGCTAAAATCCAGGAGAGCTGCGTGCATCCCCTTCGCTACCTCCATAAATAGTCTACTTCACTAACTCTACTACCTTCTTCTTAAACTACTTCAAAAGAAAGTGACGGAGATGCCTTTGTTGGCTTTCAACATTTAACAAATTCTCTCCCGTCTTTGCTTATGTGGGGTATTACAATAATCCTGTTACACTCATTACGACCCGCTCACCAAAGGATACAATGACAACTTTGATGCAGTAGGATATATTTATATTGCTTTAACACATAAATATGTGTTTAAATTGTAATATAAATCAATGTGGCCGCCCTTGGTCACAAGCACGCGCTCCAGATGAGACCGGAAGACACCGCATACGTTGCGAATGAAGTTCTTTCAGATGCTGGCCCCTATGCTCTTGGCAGAGGACTTCAGCTCATGGTCGTTGTTGTTGCGGACTTTGCAAGAGTTGCCTTCAACATGCAGCCACGCGCTGTATTCGAGGGGATTGAAGTCGGTTTACTGCAGCGAAAGAAATTCCTTCGACCAGAAGTTCATGTTCAACCCCATCCACTCTTGCACGGTCTTGGCCGTGTGGGCCTGGCACTGCCTTGCTGAAAGACGTAATCCGCCTTCTTATGATCTCTCTCACCGAGGGCAGGACATTTGTGGCCAAGATGTCCCTATAATCTGCCGCGGTAAGCCTGTAACCGGCCGCAAACTACACCGGCAGGATCTTCTCAGCATTCGAAGCTACGACGCTGAACATCATCACGGAGGCCGAGTGCTTCGTCATAGATACGTAGTGGACTTCGGAGAAGTCCGGTAGAAGCTTTCTACACGGCCGTTCTGCTTTTTGATGACCGAATCGACCGTGAAGTTTTTTCATCAGAAAAAATAAGAATTCGATTGCCATGACTCTTCAAGTCGTTGAGAAGGCGACGACAGGGCTGTCGACGTTCTTCTCGCATATGGTCGGTAAGCAGATGCCTTTCCACGGAGATCTAGCTCTTACCGCCCTCTTCTTTGACGGTCCTGGACACTGTGGACAACGAGGTGTCTTTGCTCTTCGCGAGTGAAGTCATTTATGGCTTCGGATCACTCCCGAGGGCTTTTCATCTCGCAGTCATACGGTTAACAGATTGAGGTATACTTGAACGAGGTCAATCTTTGAGATCTTCCTAGTTCTTGATCCCCTCAGCGATTCTGTGGATGGTCATTCCACTGACGTTGAGCCGCTTGGCGATATCGGACTTATTGTGGTCCTGGTGCAGGAGAGTAGATATCTCGATTATTTTCACTTCGATATCGACACACCTATGCAGAATGGAAGAGACGTTTCAACCTCACTCGCTGGAAAAGTAAAATTTAAGTAATTTAATGGCGAATTTTCTATCACACGCATAAACCTCTCGAAAGATTCGCTGAAAAATGCTATGGGATTTGTCAGTTTTGCAAAATATAATCCATTCTTTTTGTCATTTTCGAAAAATTACCATGGAATGGAGCATTCAGGAAAAGTGCCATTAGCCTTTTCATTTTTGAAAAAAGATGCCATAAAGTATTCATTTTGGGGAAAAATGATATGAAAATTTGATTTTTAAAAATGCCATGTGGTTATCTTGTCAGAAAAAAGTGCCACTGAGATTTGTACATTTAGGAAAAGTGCCATCGGCGTTTGGGATTTTATGATAAAGAGTCATAGGAGGAAAAGGCACAGGACTTGGAGGTGTACTAGGGGCAAAATCCGTTAATTTACCAGTTAGTGAGGAAAGAATCAAGGTCTTGATTGACTCATTCATGGCAACATTAGACATTTCACCAAAGAGTGACAGAATTTGGTGTGGCCAAGAGTTTGCTCTGAATTTATACGGTCAATCACTTGACCTCAGTTAAAAAGGAGAAAATCATTTTACGCGCCAGAAACCTCGAACATCCCTTGAGTGTCATAAAATTTAGAACCAAAGATGGGTGCCAGTAACTTCAAAAACTCTATTGAGTGCCCCAAGCCTTCACAAATTGGGTTGAGTGCTAAATTTTTCAGAACTTCCCTTCAATGCCATAAACTTTAGACATTTCCTTGAGTGCCGAAATTTTAGAAGTTCTCTTGGATGCCACGCACTTCCAAACCCCAATTCAGTGCTAACATATTCAGACCCTCACTTGAGTGCCATAAAATTCAGAACCTCCTTTGAATTCCAGAAACTTCTTTACTGCCCTTGAGTGCTAAATATTTCAGAACCTCTCTTGGGAGACATAAGCTTCATACTTCTCCCTTAATCATTAAACTTCAGAATCTTCATTGAATACCATAAACTATAAACTCAAGGTGATTGCCAGCAACTTTACAACCTCTATTGAGTTCCATCAAACTTCACAACCTCCCTTAAGTTCTAAAATTCCCAAACCTCCCTAAAGTCCCAGAAACTTCACATCCATCCTTGAGTGCCATAAAATTCAGAGCTTTCCTTTGAGGTCATAAAAAATACACATTGTTTAGATGCCAGAAACAACCTCCCTTAAGTCTAAAAAATTCCGAACCTTCCTTGAATGCAATAATTTCAGACCTCTCCTTGAAAGCGGTAAACTTCAGAACCTCTATTGAGTGCCATCAACTTTAGAACCTACCTTAAGTTCCATTTTTCGAACCTCCAATAAGTATCAGAACTTCAGAACCTCCAATGAGTGCCAGAAGCTTACTACACCTAAACTTCATATTCGAAATTTTGTATCTCCAAACTTTGTCTGCCGCACGAAAAAAGACGTTTAGTATTGTTTGGTCACCTCATTTAGGCGTCTTTTTTCATTTTTGCCGAAGGAGAGGTGGGTAAGCTCTTGTCTTTTGAGGATATAAATTTGTTCCTGGAGATTTTGCCTCACTCCTCATCAATACTTAGGCATTTTGAGGTGTTTAATATTGAATCAGTGCCCGCGTTGAATTTTAAAACGCTTATTTTTCTATATTTTTTCCCCTCTTTCGCACTAGTTGCCATGTCAACTTGGGAATTCAGCTACTGCCTAACCTAGTGGAAATCAGACTTGTAATTTGATCACTGTTAAGCATCGTTGAATGTGGTTAGTCGTTGTATAGAGTCCCACCAGTAGGCTTGTTTTGGGTACCCTGCAAAAGGGTGACAAATTTACCATGGGCAACCATGCTGTACCTGATATTTGGAGGATAGCGTACCCCTCCGCACTCCAATGCCTGCCAGCGGAATTCGGCCTATATATCGTCCGCACATCTTCACTTTCACTAAATTCACCACTTTGTTTACATTTCCCTACTTACGAAATTTCTTGGTGAGATGCCCTCGTTAGTTTTCACTTAGTTTTAAGAAATAACAATTTGCTTCGGCGTTTGCCATATACTGCAGCTACCCGTTGTTTGGAGCCCTCATTAATCAATAGGTCTTCCGCCAGGGAGAAAACAATGCCCTGAAATGAGTTCAGATCGGTGGTAAAGCCTCACCACCAAATAAAAGGGTTAAAAAAGAGCTCAGATCAGTGGTAAAAAATCATACCTAAATAAAAGGGGCTCGAATAAGTGTAAAAATCCTCATCACTAAATAAAAAGACTCAAAAATACCTCATATCAGTGGTAAAAACACATGCCATCAAATAAAAAAGACTCAAAAATACCTCATATCAGTGGTAAAAACAAACGCGATCAAATGAAAAAGTTTAAAATTGTTCATATCAGTGGTAAAAACACACGCGATTAAATAAAAAAGGTTAAAAAAAGAGTTTATATCAGTGGTAAAAACAAACGCCATCAAATAAAAAAGAGAAAAAATACCTCATATCATTGGTAAAAACACGCGCCATCAAATAAAAAAGTTAAAAAAGAGTTAATATCAGTGGTAAAAATACACGCCATCAAATATAAAGACTAAAAAATACTCCATATCAGAGGTAAAAATACACGCAATCAAATAAAAAAGCTAAAAAAAGAGCTCATATCAGTGGTAAAATTTCATCACCAAATCAAATGGCTCAAACATAATTCCGATCAGTCGTAACCTCCCCATCCCCCCACCACGATATAAAATGACTAAAGAAACCTCAGATCAGTGGTAAAAAATACACTACCAAATATAAGCACTCAAAAAAAAGAAATATTGGTGGTAACCCCACACCAAATTCTTTTTAGATCCGGGGTGTACTCTTACTGTCTTTTCACTCTCCCCAATGTGACCAATTTAATCATGAATCTCATTTTTTAACTAAAAATCTAAAAATAAAATTTTGATTTCCGCGGGATCGGATTGGATGAGTTTGCAGAATAAGGACAGAGTCCCAAATTCATGCCTAGGTGAGGTTTTTCTTTCAAATGGCACATCTCTGTCATATCGAATGGCACTAATTTGGGTGCCTAGTCGGCTTTCATGCTCTAGCATTCACTTGCACACCTCCTACTTCCTTCCATTATCTATATATATTTTCTAATATCC
This sequence comes from Ceratothoa steindachneri, assembly GCA_963969495.1. Classification (NCBI taxonomy): domain Eukaryota; kingdom Metazoa; phylum Arthropoda; class Malacostraca; order Isopoda; family Cymothoidae; genus Ceratothoa; species Ceratothoa steindachneri. The sequence continues at coordinate 25,857,553 of OZ018336.1, forward strand.
TTCACTCTTTACGTACTGAACAATTTATAGTTGTGGCAATGGAAACAAATAATGAATAGGCAAGGAAATAGTCCACCCTGTGGTTCGCAACTCACGTAAAGTTGTAGGTCCACCAACTGCCTTGGGCTCCTGTCAACATTATTCCTGTATTTCCAGCTTTGCTATCTCTATCTACTCTTTACTCTTCTTCTCTCTTTTATATGTTATTCACCTTCTTCGCTGCTGACTGTCAGTCCACACCCCTTTCTCTGGTCATCCTAGGATGACTGGAGAGAGGGGGGGGGGGCGGCGAAACTTTCATTCTCTATCACCTCCAACTTTACTATTGTGTGACTTGATTTCATCCACAAAAGGAGGTGCCCTGATTTCCTTAAATAATGAGGTTTCATGTCTTGCTCAAAATAGATGTCCTGCCTCCCCCCACTCTCAAAAATAAGTTTCATAACCTACTCCAAAAAGGGGTGTCTTATCCTTCTAAAATCAGACGCTTCAAGTCCTCTTCCAAAATAGAGGTTACGTGTCCTTTTTCCAAAAGATGTGACCTTTATTCCTCAAAATGATGTCTTTCCTCTTCAGAAAAAGAGGTTTGTAACTTTTTCTGAATAAAGGTGTTCTGTCCTCCACAAAAGAGGTTTCATGTTTTGCAAAAAAAAGGTCTGCTGTATGCCTCAAAAGAGGTTTCTTGTATACCCAAAAAAGCCCCCTGTACTCCTCTAAAGATATTTCATGTCTTCTGTCTCTTTCTTCTCCTCTCCCCTCTCTCTCTCTACTTCTATCTCTTCTTCTCTCTCTATTCTCCCCTTTCGCTTCATCTCTCTGTCTCTTCCACTCTCTCTTGTCCCCCTCATTCTCTCTCCCTTCTCTTCTCACTCCCTGTATTTTTGGGGGCAGGCACCGTCTACAATCTAATTCCTAATATACCTTTCCTACCTCAGATAGAAAAAATTTGCACCGGCACTCCTTTGCTTTCTCACAATTCTGTCCTGTTTACTTCCCTTTTCTGTACTTCTCTTTTCTCTCAAACCACATTTCTTTTTCAATATCCTCCCTCTTCCCCACTCGTTATCAGCGCTTCTCATATACACTGATATACGCACTCACACGCATGCAATTCAGTGAACGTGATGTATCGCCGATATTAACCGTAAATTCCGGCGATATTTTTTGGCCCGTTCATTCGAGAGTCCAGAAGCCTCGGGATCTGACTGGACTCATTTCCAGATAGCGCTAGAGATCGACTCGCATTGTTCTCAATTTCAAGATTGATTTGAATGGCTTTGCAGCGCGATAGCGATCTTTTCCTCCTTACTGAAGACTGCAATGTTGGTTGGAGATAGCACGTTTAACTCTAGATTTTCCCCCCTTAATATGGATTGGAGAGTTTTACTTTTAACTTGAATTTCACAGAATATGAAGAGATGCACTTAACTCTAGATGGCTATTGCTTAGGCGCGTGGTACCATTCTAAAATGGTACTAAAAGTATACACGGACAACGATAGTTGTCTCAAAATTCGGGTAAACACTTACGATTAAATAATTGCAAATGCGTAATTTCGGGCGATAATTTTCTCTAGATTTACTTAATTTTACTAAAGTATTTTCTTATTTTTTCGTTATTGTGGTTATGACAGAGTTAGTGGGTGTCATTTGAGTTCATTTTATTCGGTCTATTTTACCACACACTTTGGTGAAGGAGAGCATAGGATGCAGAGCGGTGAAATGGTTAAAGAGAAGGAAGCTGAAATAGGCGGATGTGGGACACGTTTGAAAGGAAGCAGGAGATACGTTTGAAGGGAAAACAAAAGGTGGAATAGAGCTAATGTTAAAGAGAGATTAGGGACTAAGGTGATATAATGTTGAAGGAAAGTTGGAGATGGAGGGGGATATTGTCTAAGGGAAATAGGGATATGACGGCATACGCTTAAATGGAATCGATGGGGAAACGGTTGGAAGTGAAGTAGGAGATGGAGAGGGGCCACGCTTGAGTAGAAAAGTGTGGAAGTTATATATCTCAAGTATTTAAAAGAGGAGACTACTTGGAGTCGGTATATGCTATAGGATGGGGTAAAACATAAGAGGTAAAACAGCCGGCGGCCGAGCAATTCCCCGACCCATTCCGATCCATGCCTTCATGGGATTATTACTTGCGAGTGGGTTTCCACTCGAGCGTCTATACTCAATCGTGGCATGAGTGCAACCTTATTTACTCGACTTTTACGACGCGCAGCTGACACCAAACGTTATATAATCTTACCCATGTACTAGCTTATTTTGAAAGGAACCTGACCGTACACACATAAAATACTTACACATAAGTCACGCACATACTAAAAGGACGAAGACTTTACATTTTCACGTAAATCTTCACCCCTACCCCACCCCCATTAAACCTCTTTCAAATCATCTTAACTTTTCAATTTGACAATAAATAATTTCTTTAGTTATTATATAAATACGTTCACGTAATTTATATATGTATCCACGTATCAGTATTGGATTACATGCGCACATGCAGCCATAGTTCTTAAGCGGAGCAAGGGACGGAAGAAGAGACTTGGTTGCGGTCTTCTCTTTCAATTTTATTACTCCCGTTTAAGTGTGGTTGTTTGGCAGAATTATCGTTTTACTCCTGTTTCAAAGTTTCGCATTTAAGCTACACCATCTTTGCCTTATTTTTTATCCGAGTAATGTGGGCTGAGTACTTGCGATTTGTAGAATTTCACTATACTGTATGGGGCGGAGTGTAGTTTGAACAAAAGAACTTCACTGCAATGTTGGATAGAGTTTATCCTTTTGGATAATGTCAAGAAGATACCCCCCCCCCAAAAAAAAAAATCTTTGTGTACATTATAATTGACATGAGTAAATTGGGTTTGCTAATCTTCGTTCTGTTGTCTATGGCTTGTCTCAAGACAATATAGCAGAGGAGAGAGGAGATGTGGGGAGAAAGAAGAGCACGGATACGACAGAGAGCAGAGTCAACGCCCTCGGACGACATCGTCTTCACATGCAGCAGCTGCAACAGGACCTGCCGTTCAAGGATCGGTCTGTACAGTCACAGCCGGCACTTCAGTTCCACTAGTTCCTCATCCATCTCCTAAGCCCTCACGTTCTGGCTCCAAGTGCTACACCCCGGTGGCGCAAAACCAGGTGAGGAAATGGTGCTTCTACTGCACTACCAAACTAGCCGGAGGAGCTGCCTTTAGCCAACGGCTAACCGTGCGTAGGGGATCCTCGACTAATCCAACGGCCAAGTGTAGGGGAGTAAACCTTCCAAATTAGGAGTGGAGCTCCGAAGGCGGGCCAGTGCTCTGTGCTCACTGACTCCGGCAGCTCCTGCATCCAACCTGGTGCCAAACGTACTGCTCTGCATGCCTGTGGATGACACCGGTGAGGCCGAGAGGGGGATCTTGACGACCCGGCAACCCAGGATCTCCAACCACTTCGCCCAGGCCTGCGCTTACATGACGCAATCTCCATTGTCTTCCGAGACAGAAGGTATCAACGAATTCTTGAATGGGTCAAAGTGGGTGATCACACGTTCGAAACTGTCGTTCTTCCTCTGGATGTGGTGAATCCAGTCCAAGTTGTGCCCGGAAAATAAACTGGTCCGAATACTGAAAAAATGTCTAGATTAGTTCGTTGTAAATGCCAAAAGAAAAATTGCAAACACTATAACAACATAACTTTAATAAGAAATATGTATTGCTGGAGTGAGAAAGTTTGAATGAGATAAGCTAATTTGACTTTCGAATAGGTTAGGTTAGGTTAGGAGGATGTTTAAATGACTCGATTAGGGAAGGGTATTGTTAAAATGGCTACATTAGGAGTGAATGATGTTAAAATGGCTACATTAGGAGAGGATAATGTTAAACTGGCTACATTAGGAGGGAATGATGTTAAAATGGCTACATTGGGGGGGAATGATGTTAAAATGGCTACATTGGGAAGAAAGGATGTTAAAATGGCTACATTAGGGTATATGATGTTAAAATGTGTACATTAGGACGCAGGATGATGTTTTAATTGCTAATTAGGGTGAATGATGATAAAATGGTAACATTAGAGTGGATGATCTTAAAATGGCGCCATTAGGGGGTGATGTTAAAGTGGCTACATTAAGAGGGGATGATGTTAAAATACCTACACTAGTGTTGATGATTTTAAAATGCATCAATGGGTGGATGATGTTAAAATTCCTCCATTATCAGATGATAATGTTAAAATGGTTAAATTAAGGTGGGTGGTGTTAAAATGGGTACATTAAGAGCGGTGTTAAAGTGATTCAACCTAACCTATTCTTTTTAATAAAATGAGCAGGATATTTACATTGATTTCGCTATTTCTTGACATGCTCATATTGGGCTCGCTATTCTTGGCATGATAAATGCTTTTACTACTAGAACTTTACTACAATGCGGGAGGAGATTATACTTTTAACTATAATTTTCAATACTAAGTATGTTAATTATTGATCTTAAAGTAAAGCCCAAAAGTTCAGAACCCCTGTATTTCGATCACATCTTCCAAAGCTTTTGCCATAGAACTTCCGAGGTTTCCAACTACATATGAGTAAAGATTATGTAAGTTTGGATTATTAAAACAAAAATTATCAATTTAATTGTTAAATTTGAGCGTCCAAAATGATGCTAACCCTTCGGTTTGTTGTAGGGAAAACTGTCTATGTTTGCATAACAGCTATCTCTACTTCAATTTTGTGTATGTTAGTTTATTATCTTGCCAACTGTCGTTCACGTAACACGCCTAAAAATCTGACATGACTCTCTCTCTCTCCGCCTCTTAATCGTAAAGCTGCGCCAACAAAATGGCCCTACAATTGGAGCTGTTGCAGAGACTGTCAAGCGCTCCAAAAGTGTAGACCATAATATTTTGTCAACTTATCAGAAAACAGATTTCTGAGATGTTTCTAAATAAACCTGTAGGTCAAGGAAGATTTCAAAAATGGGAAGATCAAATCATTACCCAAATTGGAAAGGACCGATAATGAAAAAGCTAACTGATCGAAAAAGATAAGCATCTTACAAAGAAAAGTCAAGGAATAAAGTAATCTTAAAAAAAGAAGATTTTACATATCGAGTAAAGATAAGCATCTTACAAAGAAAGGTCTAGGAATAAAGTAATCTTAAAAAAAGAAGATTTTACGGATCGAGTAAAGATAAGCCATCTTATAATTTCTTTTTACGCTATTAGCCCTTAGCCATATCGAATCATTATTTAACACTACCAAAGTATATGTAACTATTTATTAACGTTTATTCCGTCCTATTAACCCTTTATTTTCCCTTTATTTGTTCTTATTAATAATAATTAATCCCTGATTTACCCTTTACATTATCTTATTAACCTGAGTAAAAATTGAGAAGTATTATGGCAGAATTCGAGATGATTTGGCAGAGAGAGATTACATGTTCACATCAATAATTTATTATGATTAATACAATTTTGCGCTCAAAAATCAACAGATTAATTTTAAAGATTAGTTCAATTTGGAGAGATTACTTTAGGGAATAAAACGCGGCACCTTTCAAATAAATGGAGATTTTTAATTACAGCTTTAGGAGAGGTGGGGGGGGGGGTTAAACTTTGTCCAACTTCTTTGTGCTCTTCCTGTCTTTGTGATTTTTTTGCACATAAAAAACTCGTTCAAATTAAGTTCCTCTTAATACTAGACGAGTTACATTTCATACATTTGTAGTTACCAATTACATTGCTGTATTTGCAAACTCTCCCCACAAAATATTCAGACAGAAGAACTCCCGTTTTTAAGTTAAGACTAATTATATATACATACTCACATATGTACATACATACACAACCCTTGTTTTTCACGAATCTGATTCCCTGGATCTACAAGTATTTGAGCAAAGCTTTTGTCATTTAAAATCCATGTGCATCTAATGCATGCAAACATTCAATAAACTTCATTCAATCTCTACTCACCAGCGCTCTCTCAATCACCCAATTGTACCGTAATGCTCAAACAGCGAAAACGATCATCGATTGCCTGGCTCCGTGTAATAAGCAGATTCTGCAACATGCTCGAAACACGTTTGCAACACGCCCGAAACGTGATCGCCGATCGGTCCGAAAGCGAGCCTCACTCCCCACTTAGGGGCTGAGCGGGGGGGGAGACCTCATCTCGCGCCCGGCAACGGATTATCATAGATTGCGTCAATTCCCAGTTATCACCAGGATATGCAAATTTAGTTAGGGCATCGAATCGCCCGTTTGCGTTATACACATCCCTTTAATCACCCGATATGAACATAATGCTCGTGTTTGAGAACGAGCTAATGGGATACTTGTTGACACGAACATATTTTTCGAGGCTGGAAAGTTGTGTAATCCGGCATGTTCATCTATCTAACCGTATTAATCCAGGATTGGAAGAATATGGGCTATTCAGAAACAAGTTCTTTGAAACAACAAGGAATCTTAAGCTATCAAGTTCGGATTCTCGTCCGGAGGAAGAAGAAAAGGAACAACAACAAAGGAAACTAAAAACTGTAGAACTACAGGGTAAAATGAGCAAATATCCTAGAAAGTACTCTTGGTTAGCCAGAGAAAGAATAGAATAGATGATGAATGTTTAGAAAAAGCAAACTACGTTGTATCGTAAAGGTCGCGATACGTAGTTAAATGTTTCAGCGAAAGAAACAACATTTTTCCGATAGGTGGATTCGTCAATAAGGTCTCAAGGTATGGCAGTGATATATATTCGTGGATTGCTATGACCAGTTTATTTTTACGTGAAGGCATTACTTAGAAGACACGGAGACCTCCATTTTTACATGTGCATCGAAATTTTGGTGATACCCGCTATATTATTAGACTGACCAGATTTGATAACTTGCATTTAAAGGGTCCGGAACTAAATGACATCTGTTATTTTGGGAACTGCTGCTACACACTTATGTACATGTGTATAAAAGATGAAAACTTGCTTGTTTTATTGATTTTTAGGCCAGGTTTATGACTTCACACTTATCTCATATTCCACCAATTTCATGCAAGTTTAAAAAAATGGAACTCAAAACCAGGTTTGGACCCTCGAATAATTATTATAGTGTGTCCATAAAATCTGGACACATGCAAAATGCATCTTTTCACTAAAAGGTTTAACTACATTTTAGCTAATTTGAACTAGATTTTATTTATTTAAATATTAATAAACAAGAAACGGCTTCGCCACTCCTCGTTACAGGAGGAGCGGCCTTTGGTCTCTGACCTACGTCCGCCTCTGGGAACGAGCTCTTTGGTCTAATCTTTTGGGAATGTCAAAGCGTTGTTTCCGTGTGAGGATTTCTTTAAAAGGATAGTTTTTTTTCTTTAAATATTGATTAGAATTATCTAATAATACTTTCTGTAAAGGAGTGAATTCATTAAAGAAAATATTAAACATAAACTGATTTAGTTCGTTAAAAATAGCAGGTGAGGGACAGGATGAAATCTTTTCCTTTGTTTTTTAATTTCTTAAAATTCTTGCCTTAATTTCAAAAATGTATGGGAATCTTTCTAAACCTCTTCCTTTTCTAATCCCCTTTGCTTTAAAATACCACAGAAAATCACAATGATTCTAATTTCAAAAGGTTTCATTATGTTAACCCATTACCAACCAATGTCCCATTTATGGGACGCTGTATTTTTGCCAAGTATTTTTATTGTGTAACATGTGATTTGTGTATATTTCTTTTCAGATTACTAATTTCAATAAGATTTAAGTGCCCCATAAATTTACAGAATTTCGTTGACAACAATCGCCACTAGGGAGCACTAATTTTTTCTGATTTCTTGAAAAAAGACCTGTTAGAGCTCCTATCGCTTTAGTTCTAAACTAACGTCAGAGGAGGGAGGTTGGGCTTGTGGATTACGTTCTCCCCTCAAAAAGAATGTACTGAAGAAATATATTTATTGAAATCAGGCAAAATATAAGTATTATTTTGTTTTACATGTTGCGTCCCATTTTGGGGACTTTGGTAGGATATATGTGATTTTATTTCAATATACATATCTATGACTTTCTGAACCATTATTTAGTCCAAATTTTTGGCAATAAAATTTTACTTATATTAATAAAGTGCAGAATGTCTTTACACTATGTACCACCTCACACATCTACACTTTTATACATACACATGTTCATCACATACGCACTCACAAATGAAAATATTTATTTATCAAATGAGACTTCTTAGCCACCATATATATATATATATATATATGGCTTATGTTAAACATTCTCACTCAATAGGTATATATATATATATATATATATATATATATATATATATATATATATATATATATATATATATATATATATATATATATATATATTTTTTTTCTTTTAATCAGTCGGCTTTAAGAAAGTCGAAGTAAACAATGCGCACTCACTGGCTTGTGCTCATTGTAGATAGAAATCATTTTATACAAAAATTCAATAGATTATTTAAATACAGGCCTCTTCCATTGACCAGGATCCTATCTCCAGTTATCGATTTTAAGAGTTTAACAATAATTAGAGTTAAATTAATAAGACGATAGTTACTAGAATCAATTTCTCCTTCTTTTATAAAGATAGACGTGGCATTATTTCGTCCCAAATTGAGTTAATAAGCTGATATACAGCGATTTTACTAATTCGTTCTTTAACCTATTTAGGTAAATTGAAAAAATTATATCAGCATCGATGCCTTTAGGTTCATGTTGCTCATTAAAAAAATTTTGAAGGAAAAGGAAAGATCAAAGTCTCAAAAGCAAATAAAAGAGTTAAAAAATCCGACTTGAAACCGTTGCCAACTGGAAAACATAAAAAGCAGAGACAGCGGTTTAAGAATACCCTACTTACTCTCACTCTTAGGAATTCGCATAAAAGGGTAGGGAATTCCAAATTTCCGACCTACAACCCCTTTCCCTTTTTGTATTGTGTGTAAGAGGTTCAAGTGTTTCTTTAGAAAAGACTTCTTCACTTTGTCGCGGAGACCTTCTTTCCGCGCTACCTTGGAGCACTTTGCATTCAGCGCTGCCTCGCTCTTACAACTACGCTAATTAGAGCGACGCAAAAATTGTATGACGTGTTTTCAAAGGGGAATAAAAAAACTACTTTGTTCACGTTTTCTTATTAGCAAGATACTATTTTTTGAAAAAAAGATTTAATGAGTGTATGCGTAAGAATGATATATCACGTAAAGATGATGTACTAATGTCGGGTTTTGTATGTGTACTATGTATGCCAACGCGTGTACGTAAAAGATCCTTTTCTTTCAGCTATGTTGGCCAAGTTTGAAGGTGGAAAAATCTCCGTCTAACAGATGACATCTTATATTTGAGCTTGTTCACACATTTTTGATAATTCAGTTTAGCAGCTGGGGTTGAAGCCCCCTTACATTTAGTGGGGTTTAGCTTCTAGACACGGTAGGGGGAAGGATTTTTTTCTGCATTTTTGGCCCAAACATGTTTTCTCGTTTCGTTGAAACACGTTTTATTTGTGTCAGAGGAATGGAATTTTTTAAATTGGTGGCATTCCTGTCTCTTTATAATCATGGGTGTCTTTCTGCACCTCCCCCCTCCCCCACTTCTTCGTTCGATCCATGATGGTACTTGGCGAATTTGGCTGGTTAATAGAGATTAACTAGGAATGAACTAAGGATGGGCTAGTAATATACTAGGTACCTATAAACTAAGCACTGCTACTCCGTACAATCGGTTCAGGAACGCAATACACCCCTCCGTCTTACGTCTTTTATAAATAGCTGTAGGTCTCGATAACGAGAACCAAAGAATGGGGCGTAAGATGAAAAGAAGTATTCCGAATACCTGTCACGGAAGTAGTGAAGCAATACACGGATGGCGGTTGTCCTGGGAACGGGGAGAGTCGTACGATTCCAAGCGTATTCCGACTTCCTGGTGAGAGCGAGAGAGAGACAAGTAAATCGGGAGCTTGCAATCGGAGCAGCGGAAGAGGTAATAGCGACAAGGTGCTGACAGGGGTCTGGTAAGTAATAATAGGTCCTTGCTTTACGAACTACCGATCGGGTCTCCTTCTTCGAGTCAGGGGGTACTTATTTATACCCGTCACTGTGAGTGACTACGTGACGAAATTCACGTCGGCTGTCAACTAGCCGATCCCCGCTTCCCAGCCACCACGACGCACTTTACATGGTAAGGTTATCTTTACAACTATACATGAACCAACTATGTATGAACTAAGGATGAACTAGGAAAAAATAAGAATGAACTAGGGATGAACTACGGATGATGTAGTGTTAACATAAATGAACAAAGGATGAACTAGGGTTAAACCAAGCAGGAAATACAGACGAACATGGAATGAACCAGGGATAACTAAAGATGAACTAGGGACGAAGCAGAGATAGCTAGGCGAGAAGCAGGCACGAACTGCGTATGAAGTATGGATGAAGTAAGGCTGAACTAAGGATGAACTATGGAAGAACTATGGATGAACTACGCTAGCCAACAAATTTTGACTTTGTACCTGCTACTTGAGTAAATGTTGTTGTAATTAACTAATTTTGGTGCGCTGATTTTAAATCTGTACTCAGATTTGTCCTAGCTCGTAAGGTTTCTGAGTTATGCAACTAGGCTATATGGTTCACTTTGTCACCTTGGATCAATTAATGATATAATAATTACAAGTTTGATAAGAATGAGACGTTTCTAGGTAAAGGTTTGGAATCGGGGCACCTTATTTGGCATTATGTACGTCTTTTTGCAGACCCAGACAAGATATGTATTACATATAAAAGAAGTAGTACTCACCTAACTCTAAATTTCTTCAAAAATGTTTGAGACTCTTGCTCTTGTGCTTGTACGTGGATATAGGATCCTCCCGTTGTAGGAACCAGCAGTAGTCACCCATCATGTTTTCGTTGAAGCGACCTTGATACCTGCTTTCCATCATTGCGATATCTCGGTGGAACCTTTCCTCATGTTCGTCACTAATATCACCCATATTAAATGGAAAGAAACCTAGATGCAAATGCAAGAAATGCATCTTAAGAGACCTCCGACACCCCATTCGTTGATAGGACTTTAGAATGTTGTCCACTAGTTCTTCATAGTTTTCAGCCCTATGATTATCAAGGAAGTTGTGCACTACATGGACAAATGAATCCCATTCTGCCAACTCAAGTGGAGTTAGTTTATTTCTGAACTCCCTTTCACGTATCAATCCTCTGATCTTCGGCCCTACAAAAATGCCAGCTTTAAGTTTAGCATCTGTTTTCTTTGCCCTAAATTTCTCTTTGAGATATTGGAATCCATCAGAATCATGAGCCATTGCTTTAACAAATTCGTGATAAGGCCAAGTTTGATATGAAGCGGTGTTAGGTAGATCTTCAATGGATGTACCAAAGGCATGTGCTTCACATTGTATTGGCCAACTATGTGTTCTTCTCTTTTGGGCCACATTTTGACAATATAATGATTCCTGTCGTCACGGCTGTTCCATAGGGATAAGAAGCACATATTCTTTGTATATCCTAGCTACAGTCCAAGAAGTAAAGAAATCACCTTTAGATCAGCACAGATATTCCACTTATGACGCGAGTAATGAACACCTTCCAAAATACATTTCATTAAGTCATATGTCTCTATCATCCCAACAATAAGTGCGACAGGAATCGAAGTTTTTTTGTTACCATTGTGTAGTAACACCTTTGAGGCTAGCAGTGCCTGCATCGATGAATACTCTTCATTCATTAGGTAAAAGCTCGTTTCCTAGCTGATTCATGAGGCCATTAACATAAGTACAGAAACAAGCACCATCTTCTTTATAGAAGGCAGCTAAGGCCTCATGGTGTTTACGGAAAGTGAATATTTTTGCAGCGTCCTCTAGAATATTTCTTTGCTGTAGTCTGGAGCCCAACAGTTCTGCGTTCTCCTTTGACAATGACAAATCTTTCAATCTTTGTTGATTTATCAACTCGATCTTCTTTTTCTTAGAATCATCCTCATACATTTCATCGTCATTGTTAGCCTCCTCTTCAGATGATGAATCATCTTTTTTAACTGCACTAGCTGATAGAGGAACTGGGATTGGCATCTCCATATTATGAGGGTTGGTTTTATAGCTGATTTACAATCTGGATATACAATTTTTGACTTGTTCTTATTTGATAATCCCGCAATATTTGTCAAACAAAAGTAGAAATCAAAAACATGATTTGTTGGCTCACGTCACACCCTTGGTACAACAAAAGGCATACCCTTCCGTTTGTCATTTAACCACTGTGTGAGCCCCGTATAACACACAGTGCAAGATTTGTGAGGTGTCCAGGGCTTGTCTTGGTCACCAACTTTACAACAAAGATAATAATTGTATGCAGTTTTCACTCTTTTGGACAAATTTTCCCGCTGGTTCCCTGGAGTCTATCTTCCACAGATATAACAAAATTATACATCCTCGCCGATTCATGTTTTCAACTTAGCTTGTATATATCCTGTTATATACTTTCATTTACAAATTAATTGAGAGATAAATCTGAAAGAAAGATGCAATTAATCTCTGTATGTAAATACAGTTACAACACCATTACTATGATAGCTAAATTTGACAACATGATAAAGCAGGAGTGTAACGCATGAACCAGACACACACAACATATCCTCTCACTACGGTAGCCAAAGCAACACTCTCCATATGTGTAACTAAAGAGTATGTGTGTAACTCAGGAACCTTACGTGCTAAAACAATTTTGATTACAGATTCGGAATCAGCATACTCGATTTAGTATAAATCACAAGCTAATGCCCAAGTAGCAAAATCTTTGTTAACTAGTGCTATGTATGAACTATGTATGAAATATAGATGAACTAAGGATGAACTATTGATGAAGTAGGGGGTTCTATGGGTAAACTAGGGATAGACTAGGAATGAACTATGGATGAACTCTTGGTGAACTATGGGCAAAAGAGGGATGAGCTATGGATATAGTATGGATGAACTGGTGCTAATCTAAGGATGAACTATGGATAAACTATAGGTGAAATAAGGATGAAATAGCGACGAACTAATGATGAATGTAATGATCAACTAATTATGAGCTATTGATGAAGTAGAGATGAGTTATGGATGAAGTATGTATGAATATGGATTGTTTTGGCCTGGTTATGTGAAAAAACACCACTGGATCTGTCCGTCCCCGGAGCCACCGCGGAAAGGGAGCAACTCCTAGTCTTTTTGGTTTTCTTTCTGGATTTCCTTTTCTTTTTAGGAAAGGAAGGCTAGGAGTGAGCCTGCTTCTTTGCCTCAATGCCGGACGAACCAGCCTTAGCCATGGCCTTCTGCTAAATGGGTACGTCCATGGCTGACAAGAGGGCCCGTGCCGCATCAGGTTGATCTTAAATAGGGCTGGACCCAATCTCGGTGTTACTTCCCACCGAGCTATAGTTCGCCAAGAGGAAAGACCCTACTATCTGGGAGGGTTCACTTCCGAGACCATCTCCACCTCAAGAAGGGCCTCCAATTCTCCATCGCCCTCCAAATGTAGGGTATACCAACAGAGGACCCAGAGGACGTCAGAAACGTCATTGGGTCCGGCATGCAGACCTGCATTTAGAAATTGGGGTGGGTGGGGTATACCGGCTACCTCAAAGTCACAACATCGGATCCAGGGGATAACGCCGTCCATTACTTTTCTAAGGGGCTTAAACAGGTTTACTTACCCCTATCGGGGGGCTTATTGGCATTCCCCTAAGAAAGCAAAATAAGCCTGTCGCTAGTGGAGAGTTGCCTGGACTTGAAACCTCCCTCGTCTCATCCAGTACCAAGATTGGGCGAGGTTTTGAAACGGGAGAAATGAGCCTTTATGACTTATTTTTGTTTAAATTCACTGACTCTGCTCGTGGCGGCTATGCTTTGACCACAGCAGGGCTTCTAGCTAGTGTGGAATACATTTCTGCCACGGTTTATATTGCTAGGAGGGGCAGTATATGCCTTTACCCTTACTTCTTTTGAACTCCAGAACAAATCCTACCGATGGTTTCGTAGGCAGGCCGAAGTGGCAAATCCGGTTTTGTGACTGACCTCTAAGAGGTCGGGGTCACCACGCCCGACATCCCTCCGAAGATAAGCAAAATAAAAGTCCAAAAATATGGCCATAGGAGATGAAACTAATGAAACAGTATTAGTGAAAAGGGTGCTTAAGGGAAGTGGGGAGACGCATCAGCCTTCCCAGGATCCAGAGTGGAGGTTTCCTCTGTGGTCGGGTCCTTCCTTGCGAGCAATCGGTCCGGGAGAACGCGGTAGTCTCCCAGGTACAAAGTAGAACAATCTGCACAGGGTACCTGCCTGCGGCGCACTATATCGTGATTGTCCTCCAGGTTTCAGCTGTAGCAGGGGGTTTCTGCCGCGGCTACATCATTCTCCTTTTTGCGGGTAGAGAACGAAAGTCCGCTGACCAAAAAGTCCCCTGCCCTCGCTTATTCTAATTTATAATCTTCAAAACTTTCAATAATTCTCAGACTAAACTTGGGAGGACATTGGCAATTATATCATTCGAAAGAGAAAGTAAAAAAACAAAAACATAATGGTTCCAAATTTCATTTGAATCGGTCGAATAGTTACAATATTATTATAAAAACCAAAAAAAAAGCAAATGAGGGACCGACTGACCGACGTAATAAGATGTAGAGTCGCCTACGACTAGAATAGCACGCGACTAAATGGTCGATGCTAAGAGGGAGAGGTGGAGAAACGCACCAGCTTCCTCAGGCCTCGTCGAAGAATTTAATTCAACCCAGTGACGGGGCCTTCCGTATGTTCGCCAAGGCCGTGAAGGCGGCGTATTTCCTCTAGATACCAGTTCCCTCGGTCTCCAACTTAGGATAACATAGGAAACAACAGGCGGGGAAGTAAATAGAGGGGTAGCAAGGTAGAGTGTGCTAATAGTAAGACCATAAGGAATGATACATTGAAAATATACTACAGAAATAATAGAAGCATAAGAAATAAGATGGATTTGTTAAGAGGGCGAATGTAGAGAATTTTGATCGATAAGTCATGGCTTGATTTGTCGGAATAAAACTATAGAACGGAAGTCCAGATTGATGATTATAATATGTTTCCTAGAGATAGGAAGAGGGGGAAAGGAGAAGAGGTGATTATGTATGTTAGGGATAATCTCCAGTGTTGCGAAAACACTACGATTAAAACAGATAATAACATAGTCATTATGTCTAGACGTTAAGGAGGGGAAAGATAAACTTTTTCTAGAAATATTATATAGACCGCCTAATCCTAGTAAAGAAGGCTCATTTCACGAGATAGAAAGTAAATGTGAAATTAATCTGTGTGTATAAAGAGTGATTTTAATTACAGAAATGTAGACTGTGAAGCTTTTGTATGTGATCAGGTGGCTCATTTATTTTTTTAAAAAGGAGCGGGATAATTTTCTTAAACAGGGGATAAGCGAACCAACTAAGGGTGATAATATTTTGGATTTAGTTCTAAAGAATAGGAATGGAAGTATTAGTAATACGGAGTTGGGGGGGGGAGGATTTGGAAAACACCGTCGATTGCAAAATAGATTTAACTTAAAATGGACCAAGTTTCTCATTAGTATAAATAAGGTTAAAATTCTAACCTTTAGAGAAGCGGATTACGAGTGAGGTCAGGTCACGGAATGTGAGATCAATGGGAGCCTTCGAAGGGAAGGATATCCTCAGGTAGAGAGGAATGGAGTTGATGATGAATATGAGGCAGGTGTTAAGCAGTTATTTGCCAGACAGAATATAAATATTCCGTATGGGAAAGTACAACCGAGGCTGTCAACCTTAAATGGATGTTGGATAAAATTTAACATTTATATCGTCATTAAAAGAGGCATTTATAGGAAAATAAAAAAAGGTGAGAGCCAATTAAGGCAGATACAATTAAGGACATTAAAAAGTTAATTATGGTAGCAAAGAGAAATTAAAGTTGCAAATAATGCTAACGTAGATCCCAAAAGTTTCTTTAAATTATTCTGAACTACGACTAGAGATAAAATAGGCCCACTTAGGGATTGATAGTTATACGATGGCTAGGATGTTAAATAATTATTTTCTTTCTGTATTTACACTCGAAGATAAACTAATAGTACCTGAGGCGATCTTGGTATTCAGGGATAATGAGGAGAAATTAGAGGATATTTCAATTACTAAGGGAAGAAACTCACCGAGTTTTTTCTTAGGGTTTTGAAGGAATGTAAACATGCGTTAAGTGAGCCTTTTGCAGGGATTTTTAGAAAATCAACAGAGACTGACGTCGTATTAATGGCGGGGAAGAAAGCTAATGTGTTACTAATATTTAAGAAAGTGATAAAATGATTAGGTTTAATTACCAGCCAGTGAGTTTGACATAAAGTGGTGGGAAAATGATGGAATCTGAAAGAGTAAAATCCATTAGGGATCACATATAAGTTAATTAAAGAATCACAACATGGTTTTACTAGAAGCAAATCGTATTCTTATAGAAACGTGTACGAAGCTGTGGATGGAGATGGAAATTACGATATTGTTTATGTGGATTTTAATAAGGCTTTCGAAAGGATGAAACATACGACATTTTAATAAAGTTAAAGCGCATGGAATTGATGGACAGATTTTTAGTTGGATTCAATCATGGCTTAGTGACAGACAGCAAAGAGTTAGTATAGAAAGATTAAATCTGAGTGGGGAAATGTTATCGCTGGAGTTTCTCATGTGTCGGTGTTGGGGCCGTTGTTTGCCTTGATATATAGTAATAAGCTTGACACAAGTACAGGGGCTGCCAAGTGTAGGCCATGAATGGTCTTTTGCAGTCTCCTTCTTTTCTTGTGTTCTTATGTTCTTATAAACAGCGCTCTGAGCACATTTGTTGATGCCACAGTTAGGTAGGATTATAAGGTCTGACTCCGATGCTGAGGTATTGCAAGATGATTTGACCAAAATATTCCAATGGTCGGGAAAGTGTTAAATGGAATTTAACATGAGAAATTGTAGAGTACTTAGTGTCAGAAGGAGTAATCTGCTGAATGATTATAAACTGAATAGAAAAGTTTTAGGAAGGTCAGAATGCGAAAGAGACTTGGGTGTCCTTGTAAGTTCTAACCTCCGGCATAGAAAGCAGTGCTTAAGAGATAAGGATAGAGCTAATAGAGTATTAGGGTTTATTGGTAGGAGCGTAAGAAATAGGAGTGCTGATGTCATTCTGAAACTGTATCTGCTGTTTGTTAAGCCTCATCTTGACTATGCGGTGCAATTTTGGCCACCGTATTATAGGATGATATTTGTTTGCACGAGTCAGTGCAAAAAGGTTGACTAGGATGATTCATGGATTGAGGACTTACCTTATGGTGCAAGATTTAGGGACCTAAATTAATGTACGTGAGAAATGAGAAGACTTCTAAACTCAAACATACACACACGTATAATGAAACGGATTAATTAGGGCAAATGGTATTAGGGTTATTCAGGATATTTTGATGAAGGAGTATATGGAGGGGAGGGATATTTAAAGGGGATGGATATTTGGAGACGGCGGAGTATTTGGAGGGAGTTAGGTGTATTTTGGCAGTCATGATGGGAGAGGCATCATAGGCAATCAACTACGGATAAACCAGTATGTATGTATGCAATCATACCCATATGTATACATGTAGGCAAACGAAAGATATTGAAGTTTAACTTGGTATTTATTTCTACATTTATGTATACTTCTATACATCCATGTGCTTCAGGATGTGGGTATATTCATATACGGCTAATTGAACTTGTACGTATATCCACGGGTATTAGTCCGTTCATGTAGGCACTGCAATTCCTACTTGTGCACTCGCAGAAGCTGAAACTAATCAAAACAATGCAAATAAATTTCTTCCCATGATAAAAAACCCCCTCAACCCAATCAAATTACCCCATACATTACCCTAACCTCCTCTCCAGCCGCCAACCTCAGGCCCCCTAGTTGGAAATGCATCATTTTTCTTTTTTGCTCCGCCCGCCTTCATACCCCCCCCCCTCCCGAAAAAAAGGCTTAGCAGGATTGAAGGAATCCGATTCAAGGCTAAAAATGTGGAAACAAATCCTGAGCCAAAATTGGGCCAAAGTGGAGGAAGTCCAGAATTGTGAAGAGTCCGGATTTATTAACGACCCCGCATTTTCCTGGTGCGGTCGACGAAGTGACGTCGATAATTTTATATTAATGGGCTTGTAAGGGAGTGGTTTTATGCGGTTCTAGAGGGGAGGAGGATAGTGTGGGTAAGATGTGATTATGAAGTCATCCGTGTGCAGAATAGAGTGGTTTTATGCGGTTCTCGAGAGGGAGAGAAGGAAGCAGAAGGATGTGAGAAAGATGTGATTATGAAGTCATTTGAGTACAATGACTTTTCTTCATACCCCAAATGGTGTTCTGGATGTAGTGTTACTTAAGTTAAGGATTTGGTTAAAGGTATTATTAGTGTGTGATTTGGTGAAATGCTGTTGTGAATGTATGGTTCTGTGTATTTGTAATAGTGTTGTGGTGTGTAGTTGTATAAAATGGTGCTGTGGATTGGTGGTGGTTTTAAATGTTGTTGTTGATGCCTTGTTGTGTGGTGTGAACATATTATCGCGAGAAATGGTTGAGTCAGTGTGTGGTTGTGTGGAATGGTGTTGTTTATGTGTAGTTGCGCGTAATAGTTTGTGCATGTATGGTTGTGTGAAATGTTGCTATAATATGTTGTGTGAAATGATATTGAGAATGCTTGAGTGTTTGGTGGCATGGTGCGTGAATGTGTGAAATACTGTTTTGCTCGCATAACTGCGTAGTGTTGTGGATGTGTGGTTGTAATATGGTGCTCTATTGTGTTGTTACTTGAAATAGTGTTAAATATGATTTTGCGTGTGGTGTAATGGCTGTGTGAAATTCTGTTTTGTAGGCATATTTGTATGAAGTTTTGAATGTGTAAAATTGCAGTTATGTGAAAGGGAGACAAATCCGTTTAAATGTTCTCCCGCCCCCCCGTTTTTTTTTTTGCATGAGCTGTTTTCTTTCCTTGTTTCTCTCGGGTTCCTTTAATGTAGTTTCTATTCTAACAGAAAGATCCTTCATTGCCGAGGAGTGGTGGAGTTGACTGTTCAGGAGCGCCAGGTGGTTTCCACTTTAAGGTACTCAGCTTATGTAACTTCAACATTTTCTTTACTTCACTCTAGCGTTCTAAAGTGTGATTAAAGTTAGTGCGAAGGTAATTTTCACTCTTCCATTACAGTACTCAATTATTCACCCCAGTTCTGTAGGGAAAAGAATGGTAAATAGTCTAACTAACGAGGGAATTTTCTTTGAGTGGAGAAAAAATAGGCAAGGGAGATATTTTTTACTACTCATGCCACATTTAGTGAGGGTAAGGTGGGTATACTCTACCTAAGGGGATGGGAATAGACACTAAGCGAACAGACGTGATAAGACTGTTTTGAAGTGGGGTTGTATCACCCGTTCGCACCGTCTGACGTCTATATCCGTGCGATATACAGTTAAATGTGAGGTGCCAGTTTTGGGCCCCAACATACAAGGTGTTCTCAACTCGACTTAAATTGTACTCCATGCTCATTGTGGTTTAACTCTGCCCAACGATGGAAGTAGTATCCAAGTGGTTGTTAGATCGAGAAGCGTCGGAAATGATGTAACGAAGGGCATCTAGTCAGACGTGTCCTCGTAGTCAAAACATTGACAACGAGGATAGGCCCCTCATCGTCTACATACCCAGCATATTTGTTAAGGCATACGCGATGAAGAAAATGCACAGCTTACGTAAATATTGCATTTTGTGGCAAAATAATTTGCCCTTTGGAACATATTTAATGAATAACTATTGGATGTGGCATTATAGGATTAGTAATAATTTAGGAAAATGCAAAATTTTAGGATCAAACTCTGTTACAGGCTTCTTGATGTAGTGTGAAACCCAATTCTGCTTATCCATGTTGTATCCTCTCGGGGTAATAAAATTCCGGAAGGCGATTGGAAATACATTATGTTTCCAACCAAAGGATGCTTAAGATGATTCATGGGTTGAGGGGCTTATGGTAAAAGGCTTAGCAGACTAAATGTATAAATCTACATACGTTAGACGGGAGAAGAGCTCAAAGGGACATGAATGAAGACTTCAAGGGGATAAAAGGTTATGATAGGGAAGAAATACATGTAGGTAAGGGCTTTATTTTTAGTGAACATGAGACACGTAGCAATAATTTTAAAAGTTTAGGGAGATATTGATTTACAAATCGACTGGTAGATGAATGGAATAAGCTCACGAGTCATATTGTAGAACCGTCCTACGTGGGTAAATTTATTAATAGACGATATATTTAAGCTTGAAAATGCTAGGTGGGGACTGATCTTAAGGATAAATTTAACGGAGGATGGTAGATGGAGACTGACTTAGGGATAGATTTATCGGAGGATGCTAGGTGGAGACTGAACTTAGAGATAAATTTATCGGAGGATGCTGGGTGGGGCCTGACGCAGTAATAGATTTATGGGAGGATGCTAGATGAAGACTAAACTTAGAGATAGATTTATGAGAGGATGCTAGGTGGAGACTGAACTTAGGGATAAATTTATCGGAGGATGCTAGGTGGAGACTGAACTTAGGGCTAGATTCATCGGAGAATGCTAGGTAGAGACTGAACTTAGGGATAAATTTTTCGGAGGATACTAGGAAGGGACTAAACTTACGGCTATATTTATCGGAGGATATGGGTTGGGCCTGAACTTAGGGATAAATTCATCGCAGGATGCCAGGGGATCTGAGCTTAGGGATAGATTTATCGGAGGATGTTAGGTGGGAACTGAACTTATGGACTGATTTATCGGAGGATGCTAGGTGGGGAGTGAGCTTATGGATAGATTTATCGGAGGATGCTACGGGAGGGGGGGGGGAATGAACTTACGGATAGATTTATCGGAGAATGCTAGGTGGAGACTTAACTTTTGGATATATTCATCGCAGGATGCTAGGGGGAGACTGAACTTATGGATAGATTTATCGGAGGATGCTAGGTGGGACTAAACTTAGGGATAGATTTATCGGAGGATGCTAGGGGGGAACTGAACTTATGAATAAATTTATCGGAGGATGCTAAGGAGAGGAATGAACTTAAGGATAGAGATTCGGAGGGTGCTAGGTGGGGACTGAGCTTAGGGATAGATTTATCGGAGAATGCTAAGTAGAGACTGAACTTATCGATAGATTTATCGGAGGATGCTAGGTGGTTACTAAACTTAGGGATATAGTTATCGGAGGATGCTACGTGGGGACTGAGCTTAGGGATAGATTTATCGGAGGATATAGGTGGGGCCTGAACTCAGGGATCGATTCATCGCGCGATGGTAGGTGACTTGTGCTTTGGGAAGATTTATCGGAGGATATAGGTGGGGCCTGAACTTAGGGATCGATTCATCGCGCGATGGTAGGTGACTTGTGCTTTGGGATAGATTTATCGGAGGATATTAGGGGGAAGGGGACTAAACTTGAGGATAGATTTATGCTTGAGAATGCTAGTTGGGACAACTATGGGATAGATTTATGGATGGGGATGTTAGGTGGGACTGAATTTGTTGATGGGAGCAAGAGCTGCCTCTTATAAGCTATTGATTAGCTTTTTTCAGACTACCATTCCTATGTTTTATGTCCTTAAACGTTTTGACTCAGCATTCTAATTCTTTCATCCCAACCCCAAAGCTCTGCTCAAATATTTTTAACCTCAGGTCTTTATCGCTAGTCCTAAAATACCGGAATGTGTAATAAAGTCACTAGTTCCATACTCAAGGGGCTAACGGGAAGGGGCCATGGGTAGGAGAATATAAGCGAGAAACATCGTTCACCTAGTATTCAGCACCCATTGCCATTACTACTCTCCGCAACAAAAGAAGGTCGGTACTCATTAATCCCCAATACATTGATTGTGTCAAGTGAAGAGAGGTTGATGGGTATAGTCGCCTTTGAAGAATCGGGACCTCTTCCGGTCACTAGAAATAACCAATGTAGTATATATTTGTTCAATTAGAAGCGTGGTATCCATTAGGCCAGCCTTATCTTATAGGACCCACTTCTCCTATTCACATCCCTGAAACTTCACGTTCAAAAGACCTTGTGAAGTAGATGAGGTTGGGTATTTCTCTCTCACATCGACTGTCCCACCTGAGGATTCTGAACCAGATGTTTTCTCGAACGCATCCAATTCCAAACTGAATTCAAGTAGCATAAGTATTTGTCTGATAGTAATCAGTCTAACTTGTTATTATAATACAGTTTTTTTTAGCTCGCTTAGTACATTTTTTTGTGTAAAAGTTTGATTCATTATTCACACCACGAAGATTCTTCTAATGTTCAAAATAAAGAGTTAAAACTGTTTAATCTTCTAATTCAAATCCCAGTAAGACAGTATTTCCAATACCTTTCACACCTAGAAACCTCAATCTTGAGTTTGCCCGATTTTACTCTGCTGGGAGCTTAATATTTTCCTTAAAAAAATCAGGCACAGCTTTTTCATATTGTATGGTTGTGTCAGGGGTTCAAGTTGTACGCACAACAAGGGGAAGAGCACTAACTTTGCCTGCCATAACATAAAAAATAAAGGACAATATTTCCAATGCCTTTCACGCCTAGAAACCTCGTAATCTTGAATCTACTGAAATGTCGGTTAAAGGCATTCAACAAGAGGAACAGCCTCTCACACATGAAAAAAAAAAACAGTTCAAGATTATGGCAGGCAAATTTTTAAGGCGTTTTGGTCAAATGGAGTTTGGCCTTTTAGTTCGAGAGATTTGAACAAAATGGACCTTAAGTGCAGTTTATATTTGAACAAAAGGATTGTACCTAATCTCATCAAAGTGTTAAAGTTCTGAAGTGTAAAGCGGAAATTTTTTTGTAGAAAATATCAACTGAATTTGTGCATACCACTTGCGCTCAGGTTATACATAGACTTGGTCGATCCGATTGAAGTATGTAATCTTTTCCTTATTTTAGTCTAAGTATTATAATCAAATATTACATTCTTTTGAAAATAATTAATTAAATATTCAAGGTATTCGGGTTAAAGTTGACGATTTTTAAGGTCTCCTTTTTTTTCAGAAATACGTTGATGTGTTGGTGAACATTCAAGGCGTTGGATAGCATAGAATAAAACTTTAGTTGATAAAAAGTTAGCTGATATGGAGGAATGGAAGTCATCTAAATATTGGAAAAGAGTTATCCTCATCATGATGACTCTTGCCGGGTGTCAACTTGCCAACATCATGATTGTCGCTCAATTATCTGTGAACACTGTAAAGGCTGTGTAAGACGTGACATGGGAAACTGCAACACAGACTACGAAACCGTGGTCAGCAGAGCGCAACAGAGCAGGCATTCTGACTGCGGCCACACGCCGGAATTCATCCAACAACTGCAGGAAAAGGTAAAAGAAGACCTGAGGAAGGGAATCCGGACTTTTGCGAAAAAGAGGGGCATTAAGTCACCACCAGGAAGCTTACCCTGAATGAGAACCTTTGCTATTACTCGTATGAGAGGCGCAAGTGACAAATTCCAACAGCCATGTCCAAGAGGAACCACTTGACGAAAGCAAATATGCCCTCAACAAGCTGAAGTACCCTGTTGAACTAGGAAGATTTGGTACTTCTATGATGAAAAGAACTTCTGCCATGCCTATAATCCATTTGTCATTCCATGTATCATGAAGACCAAGTTCTCATAAACTGTGGTGGTCTGTGGGCGTGTCTCCAGTGAGGGTAATGTCATGCCGCCTCAGATATTTGAGCAGTGTCTTAGCAAAATTCAGACGGCTATGTGGAGTTTGGAAGATTGTGGTCAAACCATGGCTGGAGAGTTTGGCTGCTGGAAAGCCATACCTCCGGAAAAAGTCAGAGGTGGTCGTCGGAGGATGTACAGGAATCCACGAGCCCCACTATCTGGCCTCCTAGATACCTGATTGTAATCTCATGGAGTAGTATGTGTGGAGTGCGGTTGATAAAGAGCCTAACCGCTCTGTCCGCAACCCCAAGGCTAAGTCGGCGGCCGAGATCAAGAAAGTGTTCGAAGTTCTTTCCAGGGACACAGTGAGGAAAGCATGCGCCATGTTCCGGAGCCGTTTTGGGGGCGGTGTGCAAGCTGAGGGTAGCAACTTTGAGTAAACTGTTGATCTCCCAGCCATAATCTAATGGATATTTTGTTATTTTTGAAATACATTTATTTTGGGCTCAGATATTGACCTGCGGCGAAGCGCCAGGTCAAGGCGTCGCTATTTTTTCAAAAGTAGTGAAGTTCAATTGTACCAAATTTAGAGCCATGAAATGATCCATATGACCATTAAACATATGGGTATTCACCCTGGAGATTTCAAATCTGCCATCGGATTTGTCGCTGGGTGGTGCCATCTAGTGGCAGAAGCCTCATTTAGCCATTCAAAGGCACTTGTAACTGATTTGAACCATAAAAACCATCAATGTAATAACCATTTAACATCTTATCACAAAGCCCGCGGTTCATTAGAAGGACTTTAGCCAAATTATAAATTTAGATAGAACACATAGTAAGTCTAAATTTCTAGTATTTACACTGTATATAGCTTGATAATTTCTAGTGATAAATTCTAATACCCTATTTGGCCTACTGTAAACATTGAGTAACTTTCTCTTACATAACTAAATTCCCTATTATGGTTGCCCATGTGAACATCTTTGCAGTTCTGGAGGTTGAATGTCATCTGCCATTTGTGCCTCCATGTAACTAGTCTATTTAAATCACATCGAATTGTGAAATTGCCCTGATTTTTCCCACAGTGGCTGCTAACTTTATTTCACCAACAAACACTGATATGAACAACAAAAGCTTTGAGATAGATCGACTTTATTTATTCACAAGTACAGGATTAGTTTCGGAGCATCACGCTCCCTGTTTCAAATGTACAAAAACTGACAAAATATTACCTTAACACTTTCCTTATATACAAAATGAGGTGGAAGAGAAAATAACTTCGTTTAACCCTGACAAAAATCTACTGGTAATTTTTTTTTGTGCCAATGGGTGAGAAGTCGCTTGCATAATGTAATGTTGGGGGTGGGATTTGCCAGTGGCAATCCTGTGTTTACAGTTTATAGTATTGCTGGGCATAGATTTGCGAGTGACAATCCTGTGTATACAGTTTATAGTAGTGCTTCGGATATATTTACTAGTGGCAATCCTGTGTAAACAGTTTATAGTAATGCTGAGGATAGATTTGCAAGTGGCAATCCTGTGTATAAAGTTTATAGTAGTGCTGCGGATATATTTACTAGTGGTAATCCTGTGCATGCAGTTTATAGTAATGCTGAGGTTAGATTTGCCAATGGTAATCTTGTTTATACAGTTTATAGTAATGTTGGGGATAGATTACCAGTGGCAATTCTGTGGATGCAGTTTAGTGTAATGCTTTGGGCTAAGTTTGCGAGTGCAATTCCTGTGGATGCAGTTTATTGTAATATTGGGGGATGGATTAACTAGTGTCAATCATGTAAATGGAGTTTATAGAGAGAGGTTAGGATATTACATCTTCGAGTGGTAATCCTGTGGCTGCAGTTTATAGGTGTGGGGGTATAGTTGAGGGCTGAGTTTACTGGTTTTGGGGATGGGTTTGCCGTTCGCAAACAAAACTGATCAATAAAACTGGAGCCAAGTTTTTTAACAAACCTCTTGTAGCAAATTCCCACAACGATTGCCACTCACCAATTCTATGAATTGTATAGCAATTAAATCGCTAAATAATTTGGAATAATATTTACTATATATTAATTGGCTTTTTAATAGATATGAATAATTTTATTTATCTAGCAAACTTTTTTTTCTCATTTGCTTGATGCACATTTTGTGCTGCTGGATTTGCAAGAACAAGATTATGACACAATTTGTGCTGAGGCAAGGGAGAGACGGAGCTTGGGGCACGTTTTCGGTCAACCCACAATCAACCATGGGGTGAGGATGGGGGTCTATATTGGCTAGTGAGCGCTAGTTTGACCAATTATTTGTATAGATTTAGGCAAATTCGCGTCTCTTCTTGATGGGGGACTTGAGTCAAAACCCCCAAGTGGTTAGACTGAAAATAACACACGCCCTTTCATAGAACACTCAAAGAGCGTCTTACCCTGACTGCAAATGAGAGATGGGCACATGGTGAATGCGCTCCGAGTAGTCGCCTCATTCGTCTAGTCTAGTTATGGCCCTAGCACATATTCTCATATCTCCTAACGTCACAATCTACTTTAAAAGTCTCTTTCCTCACTTTCCGGTTGAAATGCAAAATACAAAACAAAAGGCAATACAAAATTTTAAAATGGAGTCCCGCGTCCAAACTACTGAAAATGAGTTGATAAAAATGGTATCCGAGTACCCCCGGAGCTTGGTCACTTCCGTGACATGAACCATGTAGACCAAGGGTGGGGAATCCCTCGCTTGCGAGCTTAATTTTCATCGCCCCCCGAGTGATATATTTATTATGCACAAATTCTCAATACTGAGACTTAAATAATTCACTTGGGAACAAATTTCAAATTTTTGATTATTGACTTAAATTTAACAGTTTATACTTAAGTTGGGTGCGCTGAGCACGAATTTTTACTCCGTTTTGCTCTATCAGGTCCTGATTTTGTTCAACACACTTCCTCTTTTATCATATTCATAAAAAGGATATTTTCTCAATACTTACTAAATCTTGTTTCAGTTGCACATTATAATCAAATATAGGGAGCACGAGTGGATCATATGTGTTGACTTAAAAATGGTCAATTTTCTGTTAGGGCAACAAGCAGGGTATATACTAAATATCACTACTTCATTTGCTTATGGGACAGCAGAGCTAAGGATGAACATTATTCCAATAAACAAACAAACAAATCTGGCCAGCATGAACATCACTTACTGCCGGAGAAAAAAAATTTAATTAATCCACCTTTAGTGAACAGAAATAAAATTAGAATTTCCTCCTCTGCATATCAACTAGGTCTCATGAAACAATATGTAAAAGCTTTAGATACAAACAGCGACTGTTTCCAATACATAATTTCAAAATTCCCAAGTTTAAGTTATGGAAAAATCAAAGCTAGAGTTTTCGACGGTCCAGAAATAAGAACATTAATTAATGACAGCAGTGCCCCCTAATGTCATGAATGCACGTGAAAGAAATGCCTAGTTCTCATTCGTGGACTTGATAAAAAGCTTTTTAGGAAATTATAGGGAAGATAACTACGAAGAAGTCGTAAGAAAACTTTTAAGTGACTACAAAAAGCTAGGTTGCAATATGAGCATAAAAATGCATTTTTTTGAAGTCATCTTGACCAACTTCCAAGTAATTTAGGTGCTGTAAGTGAGGAACAAGGGAAGAGATTCAATCAAGATATTAAAATTATGGAGGAACGTTATCAAGGACTCTGGGATTGCCACATGATGGCTAATTATTGCTGGTGCTTGAAAAGAGACCTGCCGTCAACAACCAAATACTCTAGAAAGTCCTATAAAAGAAAAGTTTTACTAGACTCAAAACTTCATATCTATTTGTTTTGTTTTATTTTAAGTAATTTCTATCGTTATAATGTAATTTTACAATAGTTTGAACTGCATGTATTTATGAAAATCAAATAAATGTTAACGCATGACTTCATTTTTAGTCCAAATTTTGAAAAAAACTGGAAAATGGCGCATGGGCTGTTTACAAGAATCAGGACCTGATAGAGCCAAACCGAGGTGAAATTCGTTTGCAGCGCACAAAATTTATAACAATCAAGTGTCAGATATCATTTAATAAAATACGTGTTTCACAGTGAATATTCGTATTTCCAATTTCCGTGGTGGTAGTCAATAAAAATGTAGCGTATTAGTTTTTTTTAGATATTAATACACGAGTATATCGAACAATGTAATAAATTTAAACAACATTTACAAAGATACAAGAGTTAAATTTGATTTATCGCCCACCGACTTCTTTCATAGGAAATTTTCGCCCACGGCTCAACAAGGCTTCCCCATCCCTGATGTCGAACATCCTAGAGCAGTTCTAGAAAAAGGTTCATGCAAAATGGCCCAATAATCTGCATTTCTAACTCTTTAGCGCTAGAAAGGGAAATCTTTCAGGTTAGAATTTCGGAATTCAGAAATTATGCCTTGGAAACCTTTCAAGTTAGAATTTCAGAATTCAGAAATTATGCCTTGGAAACCTTTCAAGTTAGAATTTCGGAATTCAATAACTATTGCCTTGGAAACAATTAAAGTTAATATTTCGTAATTCATCTATTGTTGCCTTTTAAATAATTAAAGTTAGAATTTAAGAATTCATTAATTGTTGCCGTCGAGACCATACAACTTAGAATTTTAGAATTCATCATTCGTTGTCATGGAAACAATTCAAGTTATAATTTCGGAATCATTAATTTCAGAGCAGGCGAGTTTCTTTCGGAGGAAAAATAAAGGAAGATCTGTATCTAATGAAATCTATTTGGACATCTAAATTTTTGAATAAATATCTAGGTAATATTTATAAATAATCCTTCTAGGCAACCTTCTAGGTAACTCTTGTAGGAATCTTTGAGGATTACTAAATTATTCCCATTTTTAAAATCTAAATGAAGTTATTGCATATATTTCTGAGGGCACCTTTCTATCGCTCTCTCTCTCAGTCTCACCCCTCTCTCTAATTCTCACCTTCTTTCTCTCTCTCAGTCGCCCCCATCGCTCTAATTCTTACCTTCTCTCTCTCTCTCTTATTCTCTCTCTATCTCTATATTTCTCCCCGTCTCCCTTCTCTCTTTCTCCTTCTCCCCTCCTCTCCTTTGTCACCCACACGCGAATCGGGCGCCACACAATAGATCCCTGATCTCGCGGACAGATCCGACAAAAGCCAAGGAATGAAATCCGTCGCGTCAATTTCTTTCTATTTCTCCTGACGCCTCAATCAATTCCCCTTATTGAGGGGTAAACGGGGCAAGGGTTACTCCGATCCCCTCAGCCCCTTGGTGTCATGGTGGCCTTCCCGCTTGGCAACTTCTCTCTCGCTCTTTCGAGCCTTCACTGGATCACGGACTTAGGAGCGGGAGATATACGAGTATATGCGATTTCTTAGACCCGACCAATTCAAGGAAATTCAAGAAGCAACAATTTAGAAAGATTTTATGAGGCAGAAATTTTAAGGAATTCAAGGAGGAAGCGATTCAGGGAGATTCTGGGATATCCAAAGAGGCGTCAATTTAGGGAACTCAAGGTTTTATCAACTCAAAGAGCTTCAAGGTGACAGCAATTCAAGGAGATTTAATGATACAACAATTCAAGAAAATTTAAGTCGGAAACAATTCAAGGAGATTAAATGAGGTTAAAGGCGGCAGTAATTCAAACACTTTCAAGGACAGTACGATAATTGAAAGAGAATCAAAATGACTGAGATTCAAGGAGGTTTAAGGTGGCAGTACTTAAACAGTTTCAATGATTATAGCAATTAAAGGATAATCAAGATGGCAGAAATTCAAGGTGATTCAAGAAGGTTCAAGGCGGCAGCAGTTAAAACAATTTCAAGGGTACGAGAATTGAATGAGAATCAAGATGACTGAAATTCAAGGAGATTCAAGGATGTTTCAAGGCGGCAGTAATTCAAACAGTTTCAAGGGTAGGGAAATTGAAGTAGATTCAATAAGGCTACAATCCAATAAAATTCAAGGGTACAACAAATCAACAAGAGTCGAGCAATTAGAAATTTGAGGAAATTTAAGTTGAATCAAAGAGGGGCGATTAAATTAGGTAGTAATTCAAGGAGATTCAAAGTTGAAGCAATTGAAGAGATTTGCCATTGCGTGACATGGTCAAGCTTTACTTTGCAGACCAAAGGCAATCTGCGATTTGGGTTTATTGAGATCAATTCGATCTGGCTGCGAGTCAATGAATATAGCGTTGGTAGATCATGTTCCTCTAGCGAAGG
Organism: Ceratothoa steindachneri; assembly: GCA_963969495.1. Classification (NCBI taxonomy): domain Eukaryota; kingdom Metazoa; phylum Arthropoda; class Malacostraca; order Isopoda; family Cymothoidae; genus Ceratothoa; species Ceratothoa steindachneri. Next base: position 25,887,525 of record OZ018336.1, read on the forward strand.
AGGTCGTGGATGATTTGTGACGAAGGGAAATCGGGGCATAGAGCGTCTGCACATCTTAACTTCTCATTGTCACCTAGTGGTCCGCTAGTAGCTGTTTGGAAGTCTATATTTGCTTCTCGCTGCCACATAAGTGGGAGACGATTCTGAGCTTTTTCTTATTATTCGGGTAGAATTTGGCCTCTACACATCAATTGGAGTCATCTATCTTATTTTGAATATTTGCTTTTATTTATACGAGTTTGATTCAAAATGTTTACTGAAAATATTAGAAACATGACGAATATAAAGTTCATTTATTGTTCAATATAAGCTTCATCGGACTCAAAACATTTCCAACTGAAGGTTCTATTCTGATTGAATCAATTTTTCACCCTTTTTTATCTCTTCAATTGATGAAAAATAAATCTCTCTGCTTCACTTTAATTTGGGAAAACACACAAAAAAAGTCAGACGGGATTAAAGTAGGGGTATAAAGTGGCTGTGACAAAAATTCTCAACCAGGCTTGCAGTTTGGAACTAATGTTTTGACAAATGATTTTGAGTAAGGCTTCCCTTTGCTAGGTCACCGCCAATTTTTACGATTTATTTTAAAATAAGAAGCTTTTTGCTCACCTCTGGTTGAAAATAATAAATCTCTCTATATAAATTGTACTAAAATTCTGTTTACTTACTTTTAATTTGATACTTAAGGTTGATGCCGGCTAAGTAAAGCGTTGATGTTAGGTTTAACTTTGCAAGAAACAAACATAGGGCTCTTCTTTCTACTATATTCAAGCAATTTCTTTCCTTGGTTAAAATATGATTCACGACACTGAGCCCATCTTTGAACAAGTATAACGTAGGGCACGAGTATCGCATTAAGACGATTACTAAATATATTCAAATCGGCTACTGAGAGCCAATTTTTTATTCATAATAATCCTGGAAACTGATGTAAACCCCTTTGCATGATATTTTTTTTTAATAAATTGGGTTGTCAATGAATAATCAGACTATCTTACTACACTTAATTAGTGTCATAGTTTTCTCTTGAAGATGAAAATTAACATTATTTATTTTTTTGAATAGGTCAGCCAATCAAATGACATGATTCTTCACCTCTTTTACTTCTTGGCACAAACTAAATTCATTTTCACTTGCCAAGAACTGCACCATTAATACTCTTGTATAACTCAACAAAACGTATCAAGCATTGACATTTTCAAAACCATCTAGCTGTTGTTTGCAATAGTAATGGAACATGTTCTTCATCAGAATCCTGACATAATTGCCTAAAAAATCGATCATTTTTAGAATTTGTTTTAATCTTGTTAATTGCATTTACATTAATATTCAATGATGAGTGCAGACTTGGACTGAAATTTTTGGCAAAAAAATGTTGTCCCTTGAATTTTGTAATGAATACAACGAAATTTAGGAGTTTCTCTTCTGAAGTGCGCTATAAAGCACCAATAGCACATCCAACCATAGATGGAGCCCCGTCTGTCGCGCAGGCAATATTTTTTTGTCATTTTCATGCTATTCTTTTCAAAGTCTGATTTCAGCGTTGCAAGAATCGATGTTCCTTTTGTATCTGTAATACGCTCATCAGCAAAGAGCATCTCTTCTTGAATTATACTGTTATCATCAAAATAGCGGAAATACGTCATTAGCAATATATCATTTCAGTAATTGTAGTTTCATCTATTTACAAAGAAAATGGTCTTGTTTGAAGTGTAGATGAAACTTGTTTTTTAACATCACAGGCCATTTCCTCAATGCGTCGACTTAGTTTTAATATTTAATGGTAATGTTTTCACAACATTTGTTGGGTCCTGATTAATCATTGTTGATTAACTTTTGAAAGTATGGTATTAATAACTCACCAATTGTGTACGCTATGCCAATTTCAACAATAAGTTCTAAAAAACGGTAACTAGCAATGAGCTCATCCTTGTTCTTGTCAGTGGACCTTGAAATATAGAAGTTAGGTTTTGTTTTACGTTTTTTAAATTGTTCAGCAATATCTGAAAAAAATAGACAAATACCAGTCGTAGGAGCGAAAGCAGATCATTTACGATGGTTGTGCGCTATGAAGAATTAAATATAGATATGATTGTCTGGTCGCTTGGAAGCGATGCTGTATTGGATGATACAAATTCGTACCGCTCACCTAATTATAAATATCACCCACAGGTGGTCGCTAGCGCCAAGGTTGGTAAGCCCTGACCTAGAGTATTGGACGATAAAAGAGAAGTCTGATATGAAGTTTGCTCGCTATTTTTGTTTAATTTGTGTGAATTTTGCAAATCGATTTTGTTATAAATGATACAGTAATTGAAAAATGACCATCGAAGAAAGCTATCAATAGCTCAGCTACTTCACATCACCGAAAACAGTTTCCATCACTTTTGCTGTCAACCTGACATACCTGTGATTTGGCTCTTAACCTCTGAAGATATTGTTTTGATGGTTGCTTATCTTTAGGATCATATTGAAATCCTCATTTTTCTTCACTAGTTACTATCGTTGCAAAAATTCAGCACGATCATAATCTCATTTGTTATAATCCGAATTTTGGGTTTGGCCCTGGTTAGAGTTGATCTTCACAAAAAGGCCTAGTACCCATTGGAAAGAGCTGGTGCATGTCAAGATGATCATTCAAGATTTTATAAATTGGTATCACTGGCTAGTTTTGTTTTCGTGCTAGGGTTAGTGTTTTTTGTGCTGTGGTTTTGGCTTAGTGCTATGGTTTTGTTTTCTCGCTATGGTTTTGTTTTTGTGCTATGGTTAAGTTTTTGTGCTGTGGTTTTGGTTTCATGCTATGATTTTGTTTTCTCGCTATGGCTTTGTTTTTGTGCTATGGTTAGGTTTTTGTGCTGTGGTTTTGGTTTCGTGCTATGGTTTTGTTTTCTCGCTATGGTTTTGTTTTCGTGCTATGGTTTTGTTTTCGTGGTATGGTTTTGTTTTTGTGCTGTGTTTTTTTCGCGCTATGGTTTTGTTTTCGTGCTATGGTTTTGTTTTCGTGGTATGGTTTTGTTTTTGTGCTGTGTTTTTTTTCGCGCTATGGTTTTGTTTTCGCGCTATGGTTTTGTTTTCGTGCTGTGGTTAGGTTTTTGTGCTGTGTTTTTGTTTTCGTGCTATGGTTTTGTTTTCGCGCTATGGTTTGTTTTCATACTATGGTTAGTTTTTTGTGCTGCGGTTTTGGTTTCGCGCTATGATTGTATTTTCATACTATGATTAGTTTTTGTGCTGTGGTTTTTGGGTTTCGCGCTATGGTTTTGTTTTCTCGCTATGGTTTTGTTTTTGTGTATGGTTAGGTTCTTGTGCTGTAGTTTTGTTTTCGTGTTATGGTTATGTTTTCCCGCTATGGATTTGTTTTCGTGCTATGGTTAGGTTTTCGCGCTATGGTTTTGTTTTCGCGCTATGTTTTTGTATTTCGTGTTAGTTTTTTTCGTGATATGGTTTGGTTTTTGTGCTATAGTTTTGTTTTCTTGCTAGGGTTTTGTTTTCGCCTTATGATTTTGTTTTAGTGCTTTGGTTTGTTTTTTTCTATATACTTTTGTTTTTGTGCTATAGTTTTTCCATGCTCTGATTTCGTTTTCATGCTATGATTTTGTTTTCCTGCAATGATTTTGTTTTCTTGTAATGTTTTTATTTTCGTGCTATGGTTTTGTTTTCGTGTTATGTTTTTTTTCGCTCTATGCTTTTTTTCATGCTGTTTTTTTCGCTCTATGTTTTTTTTTCGGGCAATGGTTTTGTTTTCCCCCTATGGTTTGGTTTTAGTGCTATGATTTTTACAGTGTATCGACGATCCTCTTCCACAACTGCTCTCTCACGATCGATGTTTGCTTCTTTGAAGGAGGTTGAAGGTTACCTAGATCTGCTGCTATCTTCAAGATCCTCTTTGCCATATAAGAAGCGCTGTAACTATCAAATACGGAGTTTTCTTTATAGGAGTCTCTACATTAACCGTGGTTATCCTATTAATAATATTTTTTTCGATCAAATTTAACCAGAAATCTCTTGTTAGTTTTAATTTGCAATTTCTGTGAATCCATGATGGATTTGAGGGTGTAATTTTATATATTATAAATCCTACAATTTCCATTTATTACTTATCCGATTTGTTTAGGACACTGCCTAACCATAATTAAATATTTGGATTGAAATACATTTTTAGGGATCATTTTGAACGTCCCTTCTACGTATATTCCGTGTACTCGGAACCAGAACCACAAGCTCATTTTCTGGGTTCATCTCTAGATCCGTTCGATATTCCGTAGAGCCACAAACACAAAGGTATTTTTCCGGGGTCATTTTGAACGTCTCTTCAATATCCCGTAGAGCCACAACCACAACCACCATGGTCTGAGGTCGTGAAAGGCGATACATAGAATCGATTTTGACGTCATAATTTCTATGGGCGAATTAGGGCGGTTCAACTCCCAATTCATTTTTCCTAGAACTAATTAGTGCTCCGGGGAGTAAAAAAAAGGGGGGTTCGGTGAATTAGGCTGTTGAAGAGCCCAAGGGTTAAGAATCCCCTCAAGTCTAAATTAACGACAGTCATAAAAGGACGGCTCACTCCCCTCCACTTTGCCTCTTCTCCCTATATGCACAAATACTTGAATGAGTTTACGATCCACTATTTCACTTCACCCCTACCCTATATATACATTCCCCCAAGGAGGAGGGGGGGGGAGATTTTCTATTACTTGTTATATTACATTAATTTTTTAACCCAAACGATGCTTTTGTAACCAACGCAGCGCATTAACTAATGCAAATATGTAAATAATATTTAGCTAATTCATTGACAGCATTTATGCCAATATTAAAGGTGGTGTTTAATTTTTTCTTTCATACAAAACTTCTTTTAGAACCCATGAGCAAGAGAAAGGATCTCGGACACCGTGCCACAACTTGATGGAAACCACTCGTGTTTAACTTGGTTGAGGGTGCAACGTACACAGAAAATACAGTATAGCTCCTATCCAGGTGTAGCTGCATTGCTTCTGCCTGAAATGAGGAATTTATAGCAAATTGAAAAACGGAGATAATCATCATATCATGACGATATTAAAGAAAAATAGCTTTATTATGATTCGATTTGCGTAAAAAATTATTTTTCAAAGCATTTCGTGTTGTGTGATCAAAATGCTGAAAATATCCGTAAAATTTCAAAGAAAGGTCTATGAAAATGGATGGGACAGTATGCAGTCCCATATGGTTTGTTCATTTATCAATATATATATATATATATATATATATATATATATATATATATATATATATATATATATATATATATATATATATATATATATATTATTTTATGAAATTCATTACGTTTAGGAACATCAGAATACCCTAAAACTTGCAATAAATAAAGCACATATAAATCTGTAACAGAAAATAATACTAATTTTTAAAGTATCCTAAAGTATATATTAGAAACAAGATATTCAGAATAGATGTAAAAAGGTATTCATAGCGTGACATGAGAAATAAAGTTAATATTTTGTAGAATGTCCATTGTTAACCAGAACAGCTTCTATACGTCTTTTGTAGGATAAAACAAGTTCCTTGCATAAATCAGCTAAAGTTTTCTTTCATTCTTCAATACATACTCGCTTTAAATCCGCGCGATTGTTAAGTTGACTTTCTCCCCAACTTTACGTTTCCATTCTTTCCAAACTTGTTCTATTTTATTCAAGTCTGAGAACTACCCAGGCTACTCGAGAACATTAATACAATGCCCATTGTGTCACTCAATTGTTTTATTTGACATGCTTAGAGTCGTTATTGTGCTGAACACCCAACTTCTTCCCATCTTGAGTTTTTTTGGCGGAGATGAGATGCTTTTCGAAAATTTTGTAGTATTCCTCTGAGTTCATTGTTCCTTCTATAGTGTGAAGGTCTCCTGTATCTATTAACGAAAAACAGCCCCAAACCATTCTGCTTCCTATCACATGCTTAACCACTTGCAGGGCGTATTTCTGTTTGTAGGCGGTATTAAGATTACGTCCAACAAACTTTTTGTAGATATTGCCGAATAATTCTATTTTTGTTTCGTCTGATCAAAGGGTTTGGCTGAAATAATGGTCTTCTATGTGTAAAATCTCTTTTGGCAAATGTTTTGCGAGCTTCAACGTGCTTCTTCGTCAGTAAAGGAACTCTTCGTGCCGGGTACTTGCGGAGCCCTTCATTTCACAATGTGTTGCACACTGTCTGATGAGTGACGCTGAGGCAAGTTAGTGCCAGTTCTTCAACTAATTCTTTCCTTGTTATTCTAGGAATCTTTTTTCTTCATTGCCGCAGGTTTGGATCACGCACGAGGCGTTATTTTCCTGAGAGCATCTGTTATTGGTTTGCTACTGACGGTTCCTTTCCTCTCCAAATTCTGAATGATGTACTGCACAGATATTCTTGGCATAGGAAACTGTTCAGAAAACTTCTTGTAACCTTTGCCAGTCTCGCACTTTCTTACAATGTCACTTTTGAAGTGAAAGGAATGTTCTTTAATCTTTGGCCTGATGAAATGATTAGCCAGTGCTTGGTTGTGGCAGACTGACTGCTAGCGATATCGGCATTGCTAGGTAACTTCATACTTGAGTACGAATGTGTGGAATAATGTAAACGCGCTTTGATATACAATTATCGATCGGAACATGATGTAACACGACAAAGATTATATTATTTTTAAGTTACGAATACCTTTTGAATAAAATTTTTATAATTCCATATAGACTAATTCCTACCAAAATTACACAAGTTAGCATTACTTTTTGTTAGAAAATTGTATAACCTTACCTTGATTAAACTCTCAAAGTGTAACAATGAAAATGTATTCAGTTTGATACAATTTGAATTTTCTAGAACGTTACTGATAATTATTTGACCCACTGTATATTTATATATGTGTCATTATCGCCTACAAAAACATCTTTCCCCCTAATTTTATGACCTCCGAATGCGACCAGACAAGGCGCTCTCCCCCTCCATTCCTCATCCCCCCAAGACGCAGAGCTTACAGGCAATTAAGCCCTGAGGCGGGAGCTGCCCCCGACTCCTAATAGCCGGTCCAAAGAGCAGGTTCACCCCTTGGAAGATGGCCTGCTGGGGAGAGATAGCGGCAAATGAAACAGGGGAGTAAGCTACAGGGGTGGGTGGGAGTGGTAGCGGAGTTTAATAACCCTCAAGGATGGAAATTAGACAATAGGAAATGATCTGGGGGATGGGGGATAGTACAGAAGTAGTGGTAAGTTAGTGCCACGCTTCATCTCTTCCATATTCCCCCTGTACGTTGGTGGGATTCGAACACAGAGCAGTCATTGAGATCCCACCTCCGAAATCTCGGAGGGATTCGAACCCGGGGAAGTCTGGGGATGTGAACGCTGAACAGGCGGCCGGAGTCTAATACTCAGCCCTCGTGATGATTCGAACCCCGAATACTCGGGGGAATTCATACCCCATTCAAACCCCTGTAACCGGTGTATTGGACCCCGGTGGTTGTAGGGATTCAAATCCCAATAAGAGGAAGGGTTCGACCCAAGAACTCGAAGTGATTCGAACCCAGAGCAGTGCGTATCTCAGTGGGGCCCGAACCAAGGGTCCTCACATGGCAACCATTCGGCCAAAGTCGACTCATCTATCTGGTAAATAACCACACCCAGTGTGGCTTAGCTTCTTTGAACGATAGAAATAGACATCACGATGCTGAAATTGATATAATTCGATGCGGTCCTTACAAGTGGCTGGTGGTGTTGTTCGTAAGCTTAGATAAATGGTGTCCATTGATACATACTCTGTTTTATTTCCCTTTATATGTGTCCAACCAACAGTTGCTGTCCTTCGCATTCGCGATCTAATCGTCCTTTTCATCCCAGGTCTTATAGGGCCCCTTATCGCTTATGAGGTTCTCCCTGAATCGACTCGGGCTTCTATAGTTTTCCCTCACATAGGGAGATGGAGGGTAGTGTTCGTACGGCTGAGTATCGGTGCTATTTGCTATGAACTCGTGTGTGAGTGGTTAAATTATCAACCCAACTAATTTTATTCAGCGCCCAGGTGAATAAAATTAACATAAAGATCATCATGACAATTACTGCCAAGTAGGGGAGCACCAGAAGCCGGTCCCGTCGTGAGGGAAGGGGGTGAGCAAAACTGGAGTAATGTGTATTTACCGAAAACCCCATTGAGGACGAACACCTTTCGTGGCCCGAGTGAGACCTACTCGTTCAACATCAGAGGATTGTGGACTGAAACCGTCTTCGAAGGGTTTCATAGTTGGAGAGTCATGTGTTGTGTGTGTGAAGGGAAAAAGAGAGTGGTTTTGTGATTGGTTGTGTATGGAATGACGTATGTGAATGGAACTCCTTGTGTGCATGCACCTGTTTTTAAGTTTCTATATTCTCTATATCTTATATGATCATATATCCTATATGTTTATATCAAATATGTACAATATCGTATATGATATTAATCTGCACATCAGTCTCCACGAATTGATCTCTGTGATGTGGGAAGCTGAATGCGTGCTGCAGCAGTGGCCCGCAGCAGTGGAAGGACGACAGAATCATCTCAATCTACAAGAAGAAGGGCGCCCTAGCAGTGTGTGGGAGTAGCTGGGGTATCTCCCTACTGGCTATTGCAGGTAAGGTACTGGCTAAGGTGCTGCTACTACGACTGAACTAGCGCAGTGTGAATGAAGTGTGCCCTGAGACCCAATGTGGCTTCCGAAGAGAGCGTGGCACCGTGGACATGATCTTCACGGCTAGACAACTGCAAGAAACGTGCCATGAACAGCACCAAAATCTATGTCTGGCCTTCATTAATTTGATGAAGGGCTTCGACACGGTCAACCGGGAGATGCTGTGGCGCGTCTTTCAGAAACTTGGATGCCCTGACAAATTAATTGCAGTTACCTGAGCATTCTATGACGGCATGAAGGCGAGAATGGTCATCGGTGGCGAGGAAACAGGGGTGTGTGATTTTCCCCCGTCATGTTTAATATCTACATTGCTACAGCCACCGTCTTCTTCCGGGAAGGATTTCAACCTGTTTGTGGTGTTGGTCTCACATACCGGCTCAATGGAAGTTTTTGCAACCTACGCCGTCTCCAAGCACGAACAAAAGTCTCACACGACGAAGTGTTCGAGCTTCAATACGCGGATAACTGCGCACTGGTCTCCCACTCTCCCGAAAACTTACAAGAAGCACTGAGCCTCATATAAAACATCTACAGTAATCATGGGGTCGTCATCAACACCGAAAAAACACAGGTGATGTACCAGTAGTCTGGTGCTGCCTCGCAGGTGGCACCTGTTATGAGTGTCGTAGGAGCTGAACTCAAGATCTCTCCTCAATTCAACTACTTTGATAGCGTGCTGTCAGCCGACTGCTCTGTTGATGAGGAAGTGAACAGGAGACTCAACAAAGCATTGGCATCATTCGGCAGGATCAGCAAGCGCGTGATCCAGAACCAAAACCTACGACTCGCAACGAAGGTTGCTGTGTACAGAGCTGTCTGTCTCACCATGCTGCTGTACGGGAGTGAAACTTTCACTCCCTACCGAAAACACATCAAGATCCTGGAAGCTTTACACATACAGTGCATCAAAAGAATTCTCGGTTTCACTTGGCAAGACCGCGTGCCCCACATTGATATGCTAGGGCGTGCTGAAATCTCAAGTATTTAGTGCTTCCTCCTTAGCAGACAACTGAGATGGCTGGGACATGTACTTCTAATGCCTGCTGATCTTTTGCCAAAATGCACCTTCTACGGAAAACTGACAGAGGGGATGCGCACCTGCGGTAGCCCGAAAAAGAGGTTCAAAGATCAAACCAAGAGGACATTGAAGAACTTTCACATCAACCCAGACCATCTCGAAGCTGCAGCTGCCGACAGAGCGACAGGTGTTCTGCCTGTCTTCTAGGAGCGACCCACTTCGAAATGGAACCAACTCGACAGCGGAATCAGCATCGTCAAAGGCATCACGAGAGGGTACCTCGGCTCCCTTCCCCCCTAGGCCCAGACCTCCAGTGCTCTGAGTGTGGACGCCGCTGTGGCTCTCGCATCGGCCTCCACAGTCACAGGCGCACCCACCAACTGAGACTACTATGAGAGCATCCGTCCTCGATGAACTTCCCCAAGCAGCAAGCAATATTCTATATGCTCCTATATGACATATAACCTATATGTTATGTATCCTGTATGCTCTATATCATGCATATATGTTCTGTATTCTATAGATTCCATATATTATATGCTCTATAACCTATATGCTAATATATGCTCTATATCTTATATGTTCTGTATCCTATATAATATATAACCTATATGTTCATATATGCCCTATATTATATATATGTTATCAAGATATGTCTTAATTAACTTTACCTGTAAAATTGTCAAAGGGATTAAAATTAATTAGTCGAAAGCTATGACCTAAGGTAAAGATTGTTTGGTTTTATCTTTCACCCTGTATCAGCACCACAATTTGTGACGGGGTACTTTACCGCCATAGTTCTACCATGATAATCGTTAGCAACACAATGTTTTGCTAAAGTTAATGTCCTTCTGTTTGTGGTAAAGATAATTTGCCATTAGAATTATTCGTCGTTGGAAATTTTATATTTGTAAACAAGGAAATTCCAGCACTAGCAGTGAACCATTAAAATTAAAGACAAAGAGAGAATTATTGATAAAAAGAAGAAAGAGAGTATTAAAAGTGAACGACTATCGGATGAGTGAGAGAGGATAGAGTATGTGAGACTGCCTGAGGGTAGAGAAATGGAAGCAAATGCAAACGAGGGATAGGAAAAATGTGGAAGAGGTAAGAAATTAAGAATGATTCGTAAAAACGCTCTAATTGGGTATGTTAGAACTGGAAATTAAGAGTGAAATGATGAATGATGGACTTATGTGATGTGAAAGCTAAGTGGAGAAGAAGTTAGAGACATTTTAAATGTTTCAAAATGCAGATGTGTATGTCAGGGTAATGCTCATTGGTGTATATGATACAAAATAACAGTCAAACAAATGTTTAGTCTTGGTAAGAAAAGAGTTAATAAAACATTCAAAAGGACGATGAATGAGGATTCAGATGGGAAAGAGAACTTTTATTGGCCTGGGTGTGAATAAGGTGAGAAAGCAGGAGAATAATTTGTGTGTGAATTTCAGGATTAAGATTCGAAACAAACTTCTGGGTGATAATGAGCTTAAAACTCGATAGTGATAGTATTTTGATGAGCTGCGTATTGTGTGTATGAAAGAAGCAAATTGCCTTCATGTGTTCAGGTTCTGTATTAGAGTATGGACCCAATAAACCAGCAAGAGGTTTTAGTGTTTAGGAGTCTGAAAAAGGGCACGACAGCTGGAGTAAATGACACTTGTAAAGTTTCCAGATGCTTGAAATTGTGATGATTGTAAAATCAAATGGTGGTACTCTAAGGCTGTTGAAAATGGAACAGTCCCTGAGGAGTGGAAGAATGGAGAGCGACCTTCAATAGGACGAGGTGAGAAGGTAAATGTTGTTTGATAGTTATATGAAAAAAAATTGTTTGGGTGTATATAGGGATAACTTAGGAAATGATACGAGGTGAGCAAGGTGGGCTCAGATCTCGGTACTTTCTTTATGAAGTTTGTTTACAAACAATCCCTTCACCTCACCTCACCAAACACCAATTTATAACACCAAAAGATTTCCGCCTCAGCTTAAGTTTAAGACATTTAGCCACCGAGCATCAAAACCCACCTTAAACTGAAAATCCCCACGTAGGACCCCATATGGTGTAAACCGGTGGTAAAACACGTACCAAGAAACAAAAATAAAATGCGTGCATTCATGGACCGTATCTTTGACAGAAAATTTGTCGCTTCATTTTCATAATCCTGATAAGATTCGTTCACGCAATCTTTTCAGGTCTTAGGCCTAAAATAGCACTTTGGAAGAACGCCCATTGAGGGCCATGGACGTCATTAGTGTGCCACGCTTGAATGGAATGGCAACCATCTATTATAAAACTAAGCTGAATTCGCACGAAAGGGTTCTGGAGCTCTTTTGTACGTACATTTTCAGAATTTTAACGAAGTCAGTGATGGTGGTAGACGTTTTAGTCTCTGAGGTTGATGGCTGATATTTATCTCCCATTTTTTTTTGTATTATAAAGGCGAACACTGACGTGGACATCGTTTTGTATTAAAAAGGCGAACGCTGACGTGGACGTTGTTTTGTATTAAAAAGGCGAACACTAACGTGGACATCCTTTTGTATTAAAAAGGCGAACACTGACGTGGACATCCTTTTCCATTAAAAAGGCGAACGCTGACGTGGACATCGTTTTGTATTAAAAAGGCGAACACTGACGTGGACATCGTTTTGTATTAAAAAGGCGAACACTGACGTGGACATCCTTTTGTCTTAAAAAAAGCAAACGCTGACGTAGACATCGTTTTGTATTAAAAAGGCGAACACTGATGTGGTACAGATGTAGCAAAGTTAGAAGCAAAAATGTGTGGAGGGTACATAATCATTAGGTATGAGAGATAGGTTACCACAAATGATCACCACCACGTTTTGGGAGAAATTTTTGTGGTGTGTCAAGAAGTGGAATTGTATATTGAGATTCGCTCGACGCACACATACACGCAGTGTTCGTATATTTGTGTTTGTGTACACAAAGTCGTGTACATCCACCACTCGTTTCGCACGACCACCCTAATCAGGACTGAACACACAGACGATAGGAAAATTATTTAGCCCATAGACCACCCGAAGACCAGCGAAACTACAAGCCATAGGGAGATCGCTGAGCCCATAGACCATCCGAAGACCACTGAACCCACAAGCAATAGGGACATCGCTGAGCCCATAGACCCCCCGAAGACTACTGACTCCACAGACCATACTTAGGCTCACATATTATACAAGGGTCTTATTTCAGTCAACCTTTGCCGAACCTTGCGGCTTTTCATTCGCGACGGCCATTGTTTTTGATTGGCATGTATATCCAGCATGTATGACGTGTATACTCGATGTCTGCATGACCGCACATTCACGAATACTTAAAGAGACGCAGTTTCGTGAATTATTTAATGCGTGGTTCACAGAAACTGCGAGGCAAGGTATCACGCAGGGGTCATGTTCAGTGTACGGATTCTTTCAGGGGTAGATTAGCGGTTTAGTCATCGGGTCACGCACCACTGCGACGAAGGTCTGGAGTGTATGAATGTTGTGTATGGATAGAGGGTGTGTTAACGTTTTTATAGTTCGTGGGCGTGGAGAGAAGATCTGTCTTAGGGGTCTTTATACAGATTTTCTCTGCTTTCCCATTCTTGTAATCGATATTCCACGCATGAAATAGTGCGATAAGATATTAATCGATATTCCTGGCATGAAATAGCGCGATAAACTATTAATTTAGGATTTAAGTATAGATGAACCCGTAAATCAGGGCCGCAAAGGAGATATTTACTTCGCTCTCCCACCCAATCCTTTTTACATGCACAAAATTGCACATTAAAAAAATAATACGGCTCTGTTTATGTACATGATTGCACGCCCATGCTTTTAATAAGGCTATTTAACTCCTGCTCATCGGTTTTGGCTCTTTGGCACTCTTTAGCATTCTTTGGCACTTACAGAATCCAGAGAGAGGAATAAGAGTGATACGGCACGATTAAAAAAAGCTTGGAAGAGAGTTGACAGAGGATGAATTAGGAAGCGCTTCAAACAGATAAAGATCTGACCGAAATATTTTTTAATCACTAAAGACATTGAGAAATACCAGTTTGGATCCAAAGTTTACAATACCAATAAGGACTGTCCAAAGTTTCCAACACTTAGAGGTATTGTCCAAAGTTTACAATACCTAGCAGTACTCTCCAAGTTTCCAACACTTAGCATACTGCACAAATTTTACAGCACTTAGAGGTATTGTCCAAAGTTTACAACACTTAGCAGTACTGCCTAAAGTGTACAACACCTAGAAGTATTGCCCAAAGTGTACAATACCTAGCAGTACTGACCTAAGTTTACAACATCTAGCAGTATTGCCTAAAGTTTACAACACCTAGCAGTACTGAACAAAGTTTACAGCACCTAGAAATATTGCCTAAAGTTTAAAATACTCAGCAGTACTGACAAAAGTTTACAACACCTAGCAGTATTGCCTAAAGTAATGGTAATGTATAAATTTGATAAAACCGCAAGAACTTATTATTCCTCAACCCAATAAATGATCTGTCATCAGTGATGCAGCAGCGTAAGTCTCATTCATAGTAAATAAATAAAAGGTCCACAACCTCTTATAAATTATCTGTCATCAGTGACGCAGCAGCAGGTCTCATTCATGGTAAATAAATAATAGGTCCACAATACTTGTTTTCTACTTAAAATGATAAAGATTCAATTATGTTTAATATAATATGTATTTTATTTTAGGTAAACTAACTATATTTTCATTTTCATTTTATGCATTATAGACGATTAAGAATTAATAAAAGAATATATTTGATTTCATATCCTTTTATTAGGGTGTGAGAATATTTTGTATCAAAGATTTGGCCAATTTTGGCAGACCTACTTATAAAGGTTACCCACCTCTGTCTTAGACACTCACATACACCAACTTGACGAAAAGGTGACTGGACAAGTAAGAGTCATACAATTAGACATCCTCGAAATACATGTTTCTCTACAATGAGGTCTACCAAGGCGCAATCTTTTCATCTACTTTTTTTATCTCTTCATGTACGCCCTTCATTCCTAGCCACCTACCATTGCCACACAATCACACGGTGATGACCTCACCAAAACTTCACAACATAGTAACATAAACACAGTCACTAGGAACATACAAACACCATTTCAATTTAGAACGATGTAGAGACAATAACAGAATGAGTTTCACCTCCTCGCCCCAAATATCCCATAACTGTTTACTTCTCCCAAACAAGAATCCAATAATTGCTCCCGAAACACCCCAAATAACATCTACACCCTAGTCAATAATCCCCTCCCAACACATACACAAAACTCGACCAAATCTACAGCATTTGCATGACCTTCTTACAACACGTAACCGACATCTGCAGTAAAACAACAAGAAAACTAAAGGCACTGCATGAACTCTCTGACCCTTTCTTCGTTCCACTACACTCAACTACGAAATCCTTCCCTGTCACCAGACACTATTTTTTATGTTTAAAAACCCCCAAACATACATAAAAAAAACACTCTACGTAATAACAGGATACTACCAATCCATCCCGATTAATCCCCTCGTACAGAATTCTAGGCAAGCACAGAAGACAACCCCTTGCACACATGCCACATACTCAGGACCGGGACCGTGATAGGTAACGCGCACAAAAATCCCAATGACCGGGACGGGACATTCGACGAGAATGTGCCTGGCAAATGAGTTCGAGGGATATGAGGAGAGGTCTGTGACCTAATGGGGGGTTGCCTTATGGCTTCCCACCTTGTCTACATTGAGAGAATGGGAGTGTAGAAGGTAATGATGGGATAGTTGTTGCTAGTTGTGCTGGTTTGGGGTGCAACCATCTACTTTTTTAGTTATTTTGTATGCTTAGTTATGCCATAGCTAAGCCTCTCTGGTTGTTAGGTTAGGTGGAAAACCAGATTTACTATTGAGCGGTGAAACCTACTCTACATAAAAAGGATATAACACCCGAGCCCACTGAAGGCTTTAGATGATTTATATTTTTTATAGCTAAATAGTCAACATCGAAATAATAGTTTAATTTGTTATTAACACGTAAGTGTCCGAACTGTCGACCATTGACATCACCGTGCTCTTTAATTCACTGATAGGCAGACCCCCCCAAAAATCTTTGTAGTGATATTTCAACTCGCTTTTTCAAATGTACTCTTTAATTGCTCAAGTTATGTAGGTTTTCTAATTTTACATGTTAATTAATCATAACATTTAACTTAAATCTGGCCTCATGAGACCACACAATTTTGTCCGCAAATTGGATGGTATTTTTTCTCGTAATATTTCTCAGAATGTGATTCTACAATCCGGATGATGCTCATTCAAGACATGTAATAATCTCTTGAATTATGACTTCCATTCACCATTCTTCAGGATTTTGTGGACATTTGTGACAGTTGTCAGTTTTACGAGCACATTGTTCGTAGTTTTAATACTTGTAGCTCTTTATCAGAGGTGTTAGTATCCGTCGATGTCTTTGGACGCCCAGTCGCTTGTTTATACACATCTTGCACAGTACAGTATACTTCAAGTTTCTTATTAATACGTAAAATGGTTAAGTCTAGTTGAAGGATTAGCTTCAAAATTATCTCTACACTGTTAATGTACCTTTGGTATCTTTTTAACTTTAAAATAAGAGCTTAGTATCCATTTTTGTTGATGTAATGATATGCGCACACTTCCAATTTCCATGTTTAATGTACATAGGTAGGCAAAGCTATTACTCATTTCAATTTTGTCTCTCCGAAGGCTAGACAAAGACGGTGACAATTCCACCGTTGGATCTCTTCAGGCTAGGAAAGGAGCTAACAATTCCGTTGCTGTATCTTCTTAGGGTATAAAAAAAATAAAAATCTTCTGAATCTATTACTGGATTCGCGTTATAAGTTGTTAGTTTAAACACTGTATACATAGTTTTGGGACACGATGACACATATTTTCGATTCTCTCATTCTCCCTCTCTCTCTTACTCTCTCTCGAGATCTGGCAAGAAGGTGGCGAGAAAACAGATTCATCCCCAGCTCGGGAGAGTATGGTTACCCAGGTTACGCTTTTCCCCTCTTTTCGGGGATATACAATACAGAGTCAGATGTGTATATACCACTTTTAAATTTAAAGCAAACGCATAGTGGAACTTGAACTTATCTCCAATCAAACTTTGTGATTCTTTAGACAACTTTTTCAAGAAGCAACGAATCGGAATTCGGTGTAGAGACGCCTTTCCTAAATCGATGCTTCTTAGCCTATATTTTGATCCCATCTCAGAATGCATAAAAACAAGGTGCAAAGTGAAGACAGATATGGCGTGATAGCGCATTTGGGGGACCTGTAACAGCTATGGAGAAATGTCCAAGCGAAAGAACACCCCTCTGCCAGTTCATAAAATCATACGCAAGTATAGAGACACTGTAAGAGTGAAATATGTGCAAGGAAGTGGAAGAATTTGTAAACCTTCATCGATATTTTAATAGGGGCTAAAGTTAACCCATACACCATTAAGAAGCAAACATCTAAAGGTATTTTGCTGTTTTTTACGTTGTTTTCAGAGAAAATAGTCACTTTTAGTGAGCTAGAAAGGAGTTGTATCTTTGTCCAAACTACGCTGGTGCAAGGTAAGAGAGGGACGTTCATCGTGATAAAAAGTATAATGGATCGTCGAAGTGAAAATCAAGCTATTTGGCCCCAATTACAAATGGTATGTTTGGTGGAAAGCTATTTAATAGCGTTTATACACAAAAATGTTAGTTTCATATCTGTAATTGTTAACGAAGCTTAAGCGATATAATATTAATCATGCTTTTGTCTATATATTTAAACCCTTATCTCGTGTTCAATTTTTTAATGGCGCTGAATTAATATTTTTCGAGTCCCGAGCAATTTAAATTGGATTTTTGTTTTACCCTATTTGCAATTGCTATT
The DNA here is from genome assembly GCA_963969495.1 of Ceratothoa steindachneri. Taxonomy (NCBI): domain Eukaryota; kingdom Metazoa; phylum Arthropoda; class Malacostraca; order Isopoda; family Cymothoidae; genus Ceratothoa; species Ceratothoa steindachneri. The sequence continues at coordinate 25,905,171 of OZ018336.1, forward strand.
CCTATATAACCGGAATTATTCAAATATCAATCGAGCAAATAATTAAAGAGCCTACATCGATGGCGTGTATTTAAGCTTCTTCTCTAAATTCTAAGTGCACATGAACTGGTATACACACCCATACTGATTTACACATACATAGGCAGAGACACTTGGCCATACGCAACCCTCCGTATCACACTGTGCGCTTTGGGAGAAGAGCTTTGACTTCTCGAAGGTAAATAAATGGCAGCATTTGGAACGGAATGATGCCGTATGCACACTGTTTGCTTTCGAATCCCTTTAACTTAATTAGTCGGAGTTGAATTTGTTTTCTTCATGTATCTAACGCACGTACATGTACTCATGTACATTCCAGAATAATCTTATCATCATAATTTTGGTTGGGTGAAGTTTCCGAGATGCATTTATGTAATTATATAGTTTTTATGAGTTAGTAAAAGCGAATTTGCTATATAAATTCACTTTTGCTTTCGCCAAATTTTAAAAAAAGACATTGAACAGTTGTTGGAGTATGGGGGAGGGCTTTATAGTTGCGAGCAGGTTACAATTATGGATTGGCGCTCTCCATATCTAAAATTCTCTTAGATTAGCAAAGTTACTCGAAAACAGCCATTTTGGAGAATATTTTGAGCTTGGAATTGGTCTTCTACACAATATTTTGGCCGTGATTTTTTTTTTGAGAGGGGGTTAAAACCAGCAGGCGCATCTCCGTATGAATATTTGTGAAAGAGTGGTTAGGTAAATGGCGCCCATTCGGCACTGCCTTCGCACTGACTCCGAGAGAGTGCAGGATATAGCGCCAAGGATACAAGATTTCGGCACTATTCCGTCTCTTCGGAATTTTCAGATGTGAGTGATTAAAAATTGTTGTGGTGGCATTCTTTGAGTGCTTTGGAAATTTTGTGTATGTGCACACACACACACACACCTTCTTCCGTCCGCAATTCTGGCGAAAGTTTTTCGCATTTTGGGAGTTCTGCCATTGCTTGTAAATCCGGATGACCGTACTCGTTGAAACACTGCCAGATTCCGCTACCTCCTTCGCATGATGACATATAGCGCGGCCAAATGCAATCACACCTTTTTGACATTTCATGACGTCGCTTTCCGGCCCATTTTAAGTAGAGCTGATTTGCTATCTACACATCTTCACGCCGTCCGCAACCCAAATAAAACCTAACTAACATTTCGACGTAAACTAAGCTACACCTTTCGGCTGCCTAAGGTTCCTACACACTCCAGATGTTAAATTATGTTTTTTCTCCCTAAGTAACTAATCTTTTGTCTGTGAGCTTATATATATATATATATATATATATATATATATAAATATATAAACAGGAAATGTTAAATTCCACAGCCGAAGAGGCATTGCTAAGCTTTTTCAAAACTTTTTAAAATTTACGGCAAGTGACTATATCAGGAGGGAAAAGAGATCATAAAAGATCATTGTAATTATTTATTAACTGACCCAGGTACCTTTCGACCCTACTGGTCATCTTCTGGGGCTTGAAATTATATATAGCGCCCCCACCTCACCCGTCTGAGGATGGCTGAAGTAGTATTAATTTACCAAGAAAAACCTGCGATCAACATTCAACTCCTTCCATATATCTCTCTTTACCCTCACAACAAAGGCATCATTTAATCGCTTCCACGAATAGACACCAAATCTAAACCTAAATTATTATCTACTTTTACCTTTGATTTTAGTATTTTCCTGCTTTATGGTAAAATCACTTTTGATTTCTCATTTTAATTTCAAATTTCTTTTTTTAAATTTTCTATTTTAATATTATATTGTAGATTAAATTTTGCCCCTTTAAAAATGTCTAATGTGTACGTGAATATTGCATTTATTAAGTTGTTTTCATCATGTTTATCAGCATAGCCCCAGAAGATGACCAGTATGTTCGAAAAGTACCTCGGGCCGTTAATAAATAATTACAATGATCTTTTACGATCTCTTTCCCCTCGTGATAAAGGAGGAACTTGCCGGAAATTCGAAAAAGTTCTGAAGAAGATTAACAATGCCTCTTTGACTGTGGAATTTAACAATTCTTGTTTACAAGAATTGTAACAAGCGTTAAGCTGGAATCAAACATTAAAGTTGTTTTAAAATTCCTCTCACCGGATTAGCTCGTTTCCTCTAACGTTATGATCAACCAAGCGGAATAAATACCCCCTAACAACCGTTTCTATGACCGGAGGGGGAGGGGGAGGGGCTTGGCGATCTATTCTATTTCACCTTCCACACCTTTTCTACTTTACTTTACTTTACTCTTTTATTCAGTACAATTCCGACTCCACATTTCATTGGTAAAGGAGGAAAGAATATATCAAGACGCTTCGAAGATGATCGAATAAGATCAAAAGCTTAGTAATTTAGTTTGTTTTTACCAAACTCATTCGTTTAAAAGAGAGATGAATACAGGAAAAGGGATCTACCATCTACAAGATGAAATAAAATAGACAGAAGAATAGAAAGTTGCCAAAGAAAATTAACTAAGGCAAAATACAGTATGGTCTTCAACAAAATTTGCATGTATATATATATATATATATATATATATATATATATATATATATATATATATATATATATATATATATATATATATATATTTGTAGGACTGTAGATAAAGACGCATAGAACATCAGAGAAACGAGGCATTTAAATGAAAATCGGTACAAATAATCTTGAGAATTTACCAATATTTTCGATGACTGCTTCAATTCGGGGTCTAAATCGTTGACATGCTCGAATCAGATGGTATTTATCAATTTCGGACATAGTCTTTGTTACTGCGGTTTCGCGAGGTTGAATGTTGTTATAGGGTTTTTGATTGTCCTTTATATCGCGAGATTGGGTGAGCTAAGAGACATGTGTATGCAAAATATTGCAATCTTTATTAAATTTGGCATTGTTTATTCCGTGAATTGAAGGGATTCCACAAAGGTATACATAAAACAATCAGGAAATAATTACATATTCGTGTTAAACAATATCTAACCAATTTACGCAATTATAGGCGCCAAGCGATTGTTCATACACATGTCCACGTTCGATCATGCAATTAATTGGGTCAGTACTGGTTCCATCTCAAATTCTAGCAATACCATTTCCAGTACTATTTATTTAATGTTCCTGAGTCCCGACCAACCGGCTTCCAGTCTGATAAGCAAATCTCCGCTCTCACTTTAAACCCTTCCAAATGCAACTGTTCTCATTCCCAGAAGACGTCTTTGGTACTAAAGACGAAAGCGCTCAGAATCATTTATCATTTTCCTTAGTGTGTTTTCGTGTCATATATATATATATATATATATATATATATATATATATATATATATATATATATACAGTGTGGTCAAATAAGTATTCGTACACCTTCAAAATTAAATTTTAATAGACTTCCAACCAAGTAAACTTCATGAAGTTTAACAATAGATTAATATTAAGGTAAAGTTTAAAGCTCTGTGCACAAAAATGAATGAAACAGAATTGATATTCAGTAAAATTGAAATTAATGAAAACACGGATGAAAAAGTATTCGTACAGAAACATAAACGTAACGAAATTTATTTTTAAAGTAAGAGAGAAATACTATTAGCTGTGACGGTGCAAATAGCTTCTAGATGGTTCCAATAATATGTACAGCAGTGAACAAGATCTCAGGAAAGATTGGATGCCATTCAACAGTCGATGTTCCCGCAGTAAAGATGTTATCATGAGGAGGAATAAAGAACTCTCCAATGGCCAGAAAAAGGCGATCCTGAATCGCCATATTGATGGGTTAGCTCCCAGAAGATATCCAAACAGTTGAAAATACCTTTCAGCACCATTGGCTCTGTCATTCTGAAGTGAAAAAAGTTAGGAACCATTAAACCATTGAACCTTCAGCGTTTAGGTGCTTTTCGGAAGATTTCCTCCAAAGCTTCTCGTGTGATAGTCAGGAGGATTAGAGCTGCTCCTATGACGACCCGTAAGGAAATTCAAGATGACCTACTGGAAGCAGGAACGTCGGTCACAAAGCGAACCATTAATAATAAACTGAACCGGCATGATTTAAGTCTCGCAGACCAAGGAAGACACCTCTGCTGCTAAAGAGAGACAGATGAAAGGTTGAAGTTCGCACGTGAGCATTTGGAGAAATCTGCTGAGTTCTGGGATAATGTTCTATGGTCAGAGCAGACAAAATTAAAATTGTTTGGCTGTAACGATGGCCGTCCTGTCTGGAGGAATGACGGCAGTGCCTACGGCCCTAAGAACACCATCGCTACCGTAAAGTTTGTGGGAAGTACCATCATGGTGTGGGGGTGTTTGTTATCTAAAGGCAGCGGCAATATCTACATCATAGATGGGACCATGATTTCAACAATCTACACAAACAATTTATAAGAACATGTGTTCGTTTCTGTAGAGAAGCTTAGATTTGGGGATGGATGGATCTTTCAACACGATAATGATCCGAAGCATACTGCCAAAGCTACTCTCACGAATGGTTCCGCTAGATAGAAACCCAATAGAGAATGTTGAGGTTTAGTGAGTGGGTAATCCCAGTCCCACTTCCTAGGCATATATTATAATCCCGCACCAAGGTGAAATGGAGGTGAAGTGTATCCAATACACCTACCGTAGCCACTTCCAGTGAATAAGAATAACCCCGGTGCGTCCCTTTTAAAAAAAATTGAGATAATGATCCCCTGAGTGTGTTCTCACTCAGTAAAAGCCAGTCATGGGTGGACTTATGAAATATTGAGAATTAAGCCGAGTGGATTGCTTATTGATTGCCAACGTATCGTCCAAAATATTTAAACACACAAATACAAAAATAATCTTTAATATACATGAATTAGAAACATGAAACAGCGTATATAGGTATATATAGGATTAATCTTTACACTGAATAAGTAAGTTTATATAATGTCGTGGGGATTACACTTGAATTATACGTACTAGGATGCTTGCGTCTTAATTGCACCTGACAGAATGAATTGAATAATATTATGGGATTAAGCACTAAATTAATCACTTGAAATAATCGAGGTTATGAGCTCGGGATGAAAATTCTAGTTAACGGTTAAACTGGTGAAGTTAGGGGAGGGGATAATTCACTTTAACGATACCTTGGAGTTCGAAAGTATTTGGAGGGTGAAGTTGAATGTCTTCTTCTTCCGACGATGTTCACCCTTAGCCTGGTCGTCCGAGGTTACTGAATGGTGGGTAATCCTAGACCGACGCCCTGATGTAATGATCCTAGACCGGATCGCGAAGACGAGTCAGACTGTGACTCCAATCGGAATTCTCCTGCTCGAAGTGTTCGTTCCGATTTTTGGCTCTTGGAGTGGGTAGCCAAAATGATTACCTAGCTGCGTCTAGGGTAATCCGCAGAGGGAGGTCCTGTGTAACCTCTGACTCTGAAGGTGGGGGAGGAGGCTGCGAGAAGTTTGGCACCTACAAGTACCGTGACAGCAACAACCAATTCCCCGAAGTTTTCCTTCTTGCAACGGGCGAACTGTATACTTTGTGAGACTAGCTCCACACACAACGTAGGTCCAAGATCTTCTGCCTGACTCCAGGGAGAATTTTCCCTTTTATTTCCCTCATGAGCAAAAATCGAGAAAAAGCACCAGATTCTCATATAATTATTATCGCTGCGCGAAAGACCTTTTCATCTGCTGCCAGAGTAAATCCTTCACACCTTCGAGCTATCCTTGCTCCACGTCGCGGTTTACGACGGCGCGAAAACTCGGCGCTTCGTCGGCCTAGGTATCTTTTAGCGGCAGACATTTTCCTGAGCTGCCGGCCGCAAATTTGGTCGTCTCTTGTGTCGGGGTATTTCTGCGTACACTAATGTACGTGGTATTTAGACTTCTACGAGAACTTGTGGCGAACATTGAAGAGCAAGATTCATTTAAGGAGTCCCAAGAACATCAAAGAATTGAAAGCAATTTGCAAAGAAGAATTGGCTAAAATACCAAAGGAGTGTTGAAGCGCACTAGTGAAGAACTAGAGGAAGCGATTGATGGCGGTGGAAGCCAACAATAACTCAGCAACTAAGTATTAATCAATAAATATCTATTTATATGAACACTTTTTTCACCCGTGTTTTGATTAATTTCAATTTTACTGAATATCAATTCTGTTTCATTCCTTTTTGTGCACAGAACTTTTAACTTTACCTTAATTTTAATCTATTGTCTATTAAAATTTAATCTTGATGGTGTATGAATACTTATTTCACCCCACTATATATATATATATACATATATATATATATATATATATATATATATATATATATATATATATATATAAATATATATATATATATATATATATATATATATATATATATATATATATATATATATATATATATATATATATATATATATATATATATATATATATACGAAGGGTGGTCAATAAGTTTTGCGAATCGGTAGGGCAAAACAAAGGAAGGGGGATGGCTGTTTTGGGGGGGTGTTAGGACAAGTTATGACAAGTCAGGACCTGCAGCCGCACGCTCCTGCCTCGTCTATTTAAGAAGCAGTAGCTGATCGCAGATCGTCAGTCACAAATTTTTCAACAATGGTGAAGGTTGAGCACCGCGCAGTGATCAAATCTTTGACCAAGGAAGGCAAGAATGCAAAAAGAGATCCATGAACACATGGTTGCAGTGTACACCGACACCGCTCCTACCTATGCAACCATTGCTCACTGGAATAGGGAGTTCCGCCATGGTCGTGAGTCCCTTGAAGATTACCCCTGCCCAGGACGCCCGTCAGACGTCACCAACGAGGACAATGTGGCCCATGTGGAGAGGATGATCCTAAAAAATGGAAGGGTGAAGGTCGAAGAAATCGAGCGAGAACTTGCAATATCACATGGAAGTGTTATCAAAATGATCCACGACAATTTGTCCATGACCAAAGTCTCTGCCCCTTGGGTCCCTAGAAACCTCACTCCGCATGAACGACTTCAACGTCGTAAAAGTTCGGAAGAGATGCTGCTTCTGTACAGCCAAGACCCGGCGGGATTCGAGTCACGCATAGTGACAGGTGATGAAACGTGGGTCCAGCACTGGGATCCCGAGACCAAGCTCGAAAGCAAGGCCTGGAAGCACAGGGGCTCTCCGACCCCCATGAAGTTCCGGACCCAACCCTCAGCTGGGAACATCATGGCCACCATCTTCTGGGATTATGAGGGAGTGTTGATGGTGGACTATGCGCCTCGTGGAAGGAGCATCACAGGCCAATATTACGCCGAGGAACTGGCTGGGTTGAAGAAGTGCATCCGTCAGAAGCGGCGCTGCAAGTTGACCCCCGGTGTCCTGCTCCTCCACGAAAATTCCCCTGTACACAAGGCCAGAGTTGAACAAGCGAGTGCGGATTCGAAGAGCTCAACCATCCCCCCTACAGTCCAGATCTGGCCCCTAGCGACTACTTTTTATTCCGCCAGCTCAAGACTACACTGCGTGGACGCCGGTTTGGGGACGATGAAGATGTCCAGCTCGCCGCCCAGGAGTGGATTGAAGAGCAGTCGGGAGATTTCTGGTTGTTGGGAATTCGAAGCCTCAGGGACAAGTGGCGCAAGTGCATTGAAGTCGAGGGTAGTTATATTGAAAAATAATAAAACACTTTTCCTCATATCTCGTTTCCTTATATCCGAATTGCAAAACTTATTGACCGCCCCTCTTATATATATATAATAGTGTTGACAAAATATGATACCAAAAATAAAATTCAATAATTTAGTAAGATTTAATCAGAGTAAATATATTTATACCATTATAAGGAAGATGAGTGAATATTTTATAATATTTATACTTACCTTTGCTACAACATAATTATGCGAAGACAAATGGAGATTAACTAATACATGTTTATATAACGATTGATCAGATCTTGCACATCAATTTTTAAATCATACGAAGCTCCCATGAATATTTTGGGTCTTACCAAGATCATTTTGAAAATAGGGTTTGTTACAAGAAGGTTGTATTAAATATCTTATTTTTAGGGATATATGTTTTTATCGATAGACTTAAATTTTACTACATTATTCTTTTCAGATTGACATAGTTAGTGGACACCCTTTTAATGAGACGGCATCCATCGTTCAATGTCATAAAATGAAGTGATTTACACAGATGAATAGAAACAATATTGAGAAAAAAACGTCTAAGTTCAATCACTCAATATCACGCTTAATTAAACATCAAAACAATTAGGCTAATGGGGATTAAAAAGGAGAGAGGAGTGTAGTTCCGGGAAAATTTCATATAAAATGTTGCTTACGGAAAAATAGAGATTTCAGTTTGGCACAAAAAAAACTCTTCTTTTTTTTTGTACAGATAAAACCAGCGATTAGGCTTCTCCTAAGCTTGGGAGGTTATCTCAGCTGCTTCCAAGATTAAATATGTCTAGTTAAATGAAAGATAATAAAGACCCTGGAATAAATGTTTAATGATGTTCAAAAACAAATGTTCGACATGTTGGGAATGTGGACGAGATCAATGATCAGAAACATTTTGCAACCAAAAAGCTGGTGAGGAATTTCTAGTTGTATTTCGTTAGGGCATTGGCAAATTTATTTGAAATAGTCCCATCATAGGTAGCTGATAATGTTTTTGTTTTTTTCGTTCTTTCTAAGTTAACAGGACGATAGTGAGAGGAATTTTTTAAAATCCATCATCATTCCTATTAATTTTCCAGACGATTTCACTTTTATTTTGAGGTAATTTATGCATTGCCAAGAAGATGGTGGTGCTTAGAAATCACAGCTGTCGAGAATTAAAGGATTTATTAATTGGAATTGGACAAAAAAGTTCATAGGTGACTTCGTGTTCTTGGCGAGAGAGATAGGGAGAGAGAAAGAGAGAGAGAGAAAGAGAAAGAAAGAGAGAGAGAAAGAGAGAGAGAAAGAGAGAAAGAGAGAGAGATAAAGAGAGTGAGAGAGAGAGACATAGAGAGATAGAAAGAGAGAGCTACAAGGAGCTACAAGGAAAAGAAGTACCCTAGGAGACTTTACGGTCCATTCAAAGAGGGTCCTTTGGGCTAACAGTTGAGCAGGCACAGTTCAGCACAACGACTTAAGCGCCCAAACAGCCACTTTTCAAGACTTTGTCCAGTCTTGACTTGAACTGATTAACAGAGAGAGAGAGAGAGAGAGAGAAAGAAAGAGAGAGAGAGAGTAACAAGGAGTAACAAGGAAAATAAGTACCCTAGAAGACCTTACTGTCCATTCAATAAGGGTACCTTTGGACTAGCAGTCGAGCGGGCACATCCCCGTTCAATTGCCTTACGTCCTCCCTAAACGGCCACTTTTCAAGACTTTGTCAAAGTCTTGTCTTGAACTGGTCAACAGAATTGATGTTGACAACCTCCATCGGAAGTGCGTTCCAGCTACCGCAGATACTGTACGTACAAAAATTTCCACACAGATCGCAGTTGTAACGCTTCAGCTCAAGTTTGAAGCCGTGATTTCTTGTTCTGCACTCATTAAGGCTGGAAATATCGAAGTATTTTAAAACTTCGATGAACTGCCCACGCAATCTACGCGTTTCCAATGAGAACGGATCTAATTCCCTTAATCTATCTTCATAACTTTAAGTCTGATAGAGGAGATCAGTTTTGTTGCCCTGGCTTGCACGCTTTCCAATCTCGCGATGTCCTTTCGAAATGAAGGACTCAAAGATTGTATGGCATACTCCAGGTGCGGTCGGAAAAGTGACTTGTACAAACAGAGTACTATTTCCTTGTTCCGATATCCAAACTGTCGTTTTATATAACCTAGCATCCGTTGGGCGTTCTTCTCCGCCTCATTACACTGCCTCGAGAACTTGAGATCACTAGTTATAGTTACACCCAAGTCCTTCTCAGTGTCGGTAGATTCAAGAGCAGTGCCCTTAAGGATATAATGAGATTGGAGGTTTTGGTGGCCGATATGCATCACTTTGCATTTGTTCACGTTAAAAGGGATTTGCCACGTGTCCGACCACTCCTCAATCTTCTGAAGATCTTCCTGCAGGTGGGCAGTATTTCCATCCTTTGCAACGTTCATGCCAAGCTTGGTATCGTCGGCAAATTTAGAAATCTTGGCAACCATGTCACCGTCCATGTCGTTGACGTAGATGATGAATGTTCGTGGTCCCATGACAGAAAGTTGAGTCACCCCACTAGTTAAGGGCACCCACTCAGAAGCCTGTCCATTCACCACCACCCGTTGCCGTCGGCCACTTAGCCAGTTCTCGATCCAGCGTGCTACTTTTCCGTCTATGGCTTTCTGAAAGTCTAAGTAGACCACATCTACCGCCTTGTCCCGATCGTACTCACTGAAGACAAAGTGGAAGAATTCCATAAGGTTCGTCAGGCATGACCGTTGCCTTCGAAAGCCGTGCTGGGAACTCCTTAGTAGCAGGTTTGACTCTAAATACGATGTCATTTTCTCCACCATGATGCTTTCCATGAGTTTACCGACTATCGAAGTCAGACTGATAGGTCGATAGTTCGACGGTTGGCTAGGGTCTCCTTCCTTGAAGATAGGAGTCACCTCCGCTTCACGCCACTCTCTAGGAACGCATTCGGTCCGGATTGACATGTTTAAGATTGCTCTCTCGCGATCGCGAACTTCTTTTAACACTTTAGGTAGAAACCCATCCGGGCCAGGTGACTTATTCGTCATTAGGTCAGTGATCTTCTTTTTTATTTCTCCTTGGGTGAAGTCCATATCCTCCAACTTTTCTCCCAAAAGGAATCCGTTGGCTGGGGGATGGGTTAGCATTTTCTGCATCTGAGTGCTTTAATGTCTCCTCCTTATTCCTCAAATGGCTAATCGTTCGACAGGTTGGTTTACGGCTGTTTACATATCCAAAACCTCCTTTGGGTTCTTTTTACAAAGTCTCGCCACTCGGAGTTCCTTAGACGGCTTAACCGCCCTTATGATTGACTTCACTCTCTTGGCTATCCTCCGGTATTCGTCAAAGTCACCCAAGATCTTCGACTGCCGGTACACATTTCTCTTCTCCCTAAGCAGCTGGCCGATTTCTCGATTAAGCCCCTTTCGTTGAACAGAAGACCGACGGAGGCATTTCAGAGCGATAAAAAGCGATTTAAGACTCATGAATGTGCTGTTGAAACTGTTCCACGAGTCTTCAACAGCCTCGCACATTTCTAGCCTCGCGTTAGCCAGTCCAGCACAAAGACTTGCAAAGTCTGCTCTTCCCAAATCAAGTTTTTGCGATTTACTAGTTGCAGACCCTGCCTTGGGGACTTTAACTACAAATCTACTTAGTCGGTGTTCACTGCCACTGAGCTCTTCGCCGACAGAGAGGCCCTCAACGATGTCATCCTCAGAGGTGAAAACCAAGTCGAGGATATTGTTTCCTCTCGTTGGCTCTCTCACCCATTGTGTCAGAACTCGTTGTTCGCGAACTCCAGGAGTAGTGCGTTCTCGCCACAGGGTTCTCTGGTTTGCCAGTCAACATGAGTATTGAAGTCACCCATAGTGATACACACTCTGTATTTTACAAGTTCGCCCAACAGCTGATATAGACTCCAGCCTGTTCTAAGAGTTAGGCAGGGGTCTGTAAAGCACCTGGGTCCTGTATCTGGCAGGACCTATCTCTAGGTCAACACCTAGTAGTTCATGGTGGGATACGATGTTGCAATCTGTCGAGTTGAGAGTACCTTTGACATACAACATCACACCGCCACCCTCTCTGTCTGGCCTATCTTTTAGGAAGAGCTGGTAACCAGGAATCGTGAATTCACCTTCAAAATCTCGGCTTGAGGTTTTTATCCACGACTCAGTTATGGTCACCATCTCAGGTTCTTCTGTTTCTACGAGGCCACGGAGCTCAAGAAACTTGTTCCTAATTAACCTCGCATTGAACAGAAGAACTTTCAGGGAGTCCCCGAGTGTAGGACTCCCTAAGCTCTTCCGTTTCCTGGTTTATTGATTTTTTTGGTAGCTTTCTTTTTTGCGACCTCTGAGAAGGTCGTTCCAGGAGTGACGCTGGTTACTGGCGTACGTCTGCTTTCACTCTGGGCCTCACTCTCTTTAGGGTCCGTTTTGCGACATCTTGTATCATGTTGCAAAGTACAGCCTCTCCTTTAAAGGAAAGAAGTACTCCATCCCTTTTGTAGAGATCATTTCTACCATATTAGCTGCGGTAAAGGTCCACAAAAAAGACCCCCTCCGCCGTACACAAATCTCCAAGGCGTTAAATAAGAGAGACGTTCCTCGAGTGAGTAATCCGGGTCGGACCTCTTCTCGGGAGCATCCCGACCACCACACGTCTGCGTGTTTTTATCCCACAGTCGTCCATAGCACCCATGACTGTGTTGAGAATCTTTTATGTGGGGCCTATCCTTCCTCCTCTGAGGTAGAGGTCGTTGCCACTTACCATTAGGGCAACGACTGAGTTCTCAGAAATCTGAGATTTCTCCGCCTCTACTCTGATCTGCTGGTTTCTCCTTCCTGGTAGGCAACTTACCTTCACACTCGTGCGAAGGCGTGCTGCTAGCAGGGGTTGCAGGTCCCGTGCTTGAGAGTGCCCAATAAGGCTGACTCGCCCATTTTTCTGCACTCTTTTCTTTCGCCAGTGACTTATCTCTTTTCTTTTTCTTCTCCGTATTTACATTGTTTTTCTTCTTTTTCTTCTTCCTTTTTCGATCTTCATTTGTCTCTTCTTCTGCTTCTTTTTTCTCTTCTTCTCTTTCCACTTTCCCTTGCGCACCAGTAACTCTCGAATCCTATACACTGGGGTGAGCTGCATTAAGGTCATTGTTTTTCTTCTTTTTTTAAAATTTTTATTTCTCTTATTAGTTTCTCAGCATGGCTGAAGTTGCACCGCCAATGCAGTTTTAGCTCCTTGAGTTGGAGTCTCATTGGCGGAACCACCCAAGTCAGTGGGAGTTTCGTCTCGAGCTTGAGCTGACTGGGCCTCTAGTTTAGAGGCTAGCTCTAGGATTCTCTCCTCGAGACACCGAATCTGAAGCGCGTGCTCCGTTTCTCGGGGCTGTAGTTTACTTTCCAGTGCCCTAGATTTTTTCCTCAGAGGTTGTGAAGAGATCTTTCAGTTCATTGCAGTATGCCACTGCCTCTCGGATCTCTCCTTTAAGGATGCAGTCGGTGCATATACTTCCCGGGTGGCATTTCAAAAAACATCCCTCCGGGAAGTCCACGCACCACTTGTCCTTCTGACATATCGCACATGTATATTTGAGTGCAGCTGGACCTTTTTTCCCTGTCATGTTGAACACTTTCTCTCTCTCAAAACTTTGCGACCAATCAATAGTAAAAAAGGGAGTTGGTGAGTTCTCCCCGCGTGAGTCGCTCCCGTCTATCCATCGGAGACGTTTCGGATCTTTCAGAAGGCACGCTCCATGTGCTGCTGTTCGTCCGACCGAGTCGTCAAACCTCGGCGTGCCGTGGCTCACAACCAAGCAGCACAGACGGTCCCCGAAGGGACCATCGAGTTCTCACCAGGTGAACAACGGAGCACGCTCCGTACTAAACTCGTACTAGTTCCCTTTACGATTTACGACGGCCAAGATCTCGAAGCTGCATTCAATGGATATCCCGCCACACCAAGAGACTCAACCCAAGGCTCAACCTGGGAACAAAGGGCCGTCACCTCGGACTGATGCTACCAGAAGCAACTGTCAACGGTCACTGAGAATGGTCAATAATTGCGCGCCAGGGAAGGGGTAAGTAAACAGGGCACTACCCTTATCCCATTCATCGTGCCCCAACGCCTAGGACACCTCTAGTCCTAGTTTCTCGCAACCAGTGAGCGTCGATTGGCGTTGTTTATAGAGGTTCCAAAGCCTCTCTTCTGACGCATGAGGTAGCTGCCAGGTCCTTATATGTAGATAGAGGGAAAAAAAGGGTAAGAGTGTTATGAAAGGAGTAGTTTTTTTTGTTTTTTGTTTTATTTTTGTATAATAAGTGGAAGAGATAGGATAAAAGTGAAAAAGGAGGATAGAATAGAAAAAAGCAAGGAAGGACGCACTTAGTCTGGAACCTCGTTTCTGACCAAATCGACAAGGGAAGCCCTACCAAGCGTATCCAGAAGAGGTACCCCCGCCGACATAGCTCGAAAAGTCAAAGATACACACAAGCTCTCTTCCAGCGATAAGCGGCGTCACCTCTCCCTCTCTCTCTAGCTCTCCCCTCCCCAGAGAGAGAGAGAGAGAGAGAGAGAGAGAGAGAGAGAGAGAGAGAGAGAGAGAGAGAGAGAGAGAGAGAGAGAGAGAGAGACGGAGAATGTTTGTGTGTTATTATTTTTTTGATTTGTTAAGAGCCCATTTGGAGACTGCCCTATTAAGGCAAAAATCGCCATAATCAACCTATGTCCAGCCAAATACTAAGCGAGATTAGTAAGCAAGTGAGAAAATGCAAATAACAAAGATAAAAAACTGGAACATAGGCTAAAAACAAGCTACAAAACAACAAATAAAAACAAGATAAGCAAAAAATCAACAAGGAAGAAGTGACTCTTGGGTCGGGGGTAGGCCCGCCTCTCTCCGAGTGTGTTATGAAAGAGAAAGAAAGAGAGAGAGAGAGAGAGAGAGAGAGAGAGAGAGAGAGAGAGAGAGAGAGAGAGAGAGAGAGAGAGAGGGTATAAGTGTGTGTCTTGGAGACATGTACACTAATCTCGACTGCTGGCGTTGGAGTCCCAGGTCCTGGATTTCCGACTCCTGCGATCGAAAGATTATCCAGCTATTAAATGACGTGACTCAGAGTCACGTCATATTTTATGGGCGTAGGAGATGACGCTGAGGCTGTTTCCTGCCAACCTGTCAACGCCCATCCAAGAAGAAATCATGACTCGTGTATCTCTATTAATTTGAGAAGTAAATTGAGCAATCTCCTGGCTAGTATAGTGGTTAGACCGCTTGCCTGGCAATCGCTGGGTCGGCAGTTCGAATCTCCCCCCGGAATCTCTTTTAAGCTTACGCTATTTATTGAGGGAGGTTACCACCGTGACTGGGCGTCACGGTGGGAAGTTGGGGCTTACCCTGGCTGACGTCCGCCTGATGAGCAGCAACATAGCAACACTTTCAATGTATGTGATAGTCAACAGTTGGGAGTAAGCGGTGCTTCAAGTCTGCGTCAGGTGCACAGAGTGTTCGAAACTTGTATCTAATCACATACTTAGCCAATTTCTACACTGATGTTTCCTCTACATCCCCCTCTCTCCTTTTACACACACAACACATTACTCTTCCACCCCGAAACCTGCAAAGAGGTTTTCATATTCATACTTCCTCATCGGGTGGCTCTCCTTTATGCCCTCTAGGCCCAGAAATCTCACTTGATCGCCTCTTGGTTGCAAATCACAGTAGTACCACTATTATTGCAGCTTCCTTAACGAGAACTGGTCATTGGATCCCTCGAGCTCGCCAGCAATTGTCAGTCTGAACTTTATGTGAATTTCATTATCCGGTCGGAGTCATTCGACCATAATTGAAAAGGGTATGGAGGCATAATTAATTACCTGACACATAATTAACTAATGGGAGTCTCGTTTCGGGGTAACTTTGAGTTGGAGTAACTACCATTTGATGTTGCACCTCTTGATTCGGAGTCCACGCTAAATGGTAGGTCCGGCCCTCATAGACATCAGTGACGCAAAACTGTAGTAATAAAATATACGATAACTAACTAACTAACTAACTATATATATATATATATATATATATATATATATATATATATATATATATATACATATATTCTTACTCAGATTCCTATATCATTTGGAATATATACAACTTTGAATGCTCCTCAGTCCAATGGTGTACCATTCTTCTCCCACAACACCCACGAATTACTTCAGATGTGTAGTAAAAGGAAATTTACTTCTAAAAATCTACTTTAAATATGCTCTAAATCCTCTCTAAAAATTCGTCACAATGGTTCTTGTAGTACTTGTGTATATAAATTTCTTAATTTCTTGAAAGATGGTAGTATTGTTGTACGAAAAAAAATATGGATGTGTTGGTAGAAATTTTGGTACAAAATTGAACCAAATTAGCTTAAAAGTAGCCAAAAAGGAACAGCTCATTACAATCTCTTTACACTTAAATACCTCTTTAACTTTATGATGGTATGAACATAAAATACTTTTTAACACGAAATAAACAAGAATTCCTAAAATAAATCCATTCTCATCCTTACATCCCTATCAATATTTACAGATTTGCATCTAAACTGCTGCTTTGAAGTCTTAGCATCCAATCAAGTGATTTGAACGTTACATCTGTACTGGACACTAATACTTAGTGTAGTAATTAATAATTAAAACAGATGAATTTTAACAATTGAATTTCAAAATTTAATTTCTTTAAAAAATCTAATTTGCGCATTAGGACACCAATATATATATATATATATATATATATATATATATATATATATATATATATATATATATATGATAAATATCTTTATTTTCCAGATTTCTTAATTCACCGAGTAAGGGATTCCGGCAGCTGTACCTCCTCGCAGAATGATAGTAATCTAAATGATTTGTGAAAATGAGCTCACTGACCGTCATAATATTGCTGCCCCAATTTATAAGAAATTCAGCTCATATCTCAGTTAGAATCAGATAGCCAGATCTGTAGGAAAATTACTACGTATACACCAGTTGTAGGAAAGTTCACATGCATACAGCAAACCAGTTGTTAGCATTAATCTAAATGATGGATCATCAGATTGTATTATACTTCTCCCATTAATTGTCAAAGTTTCTGTTACTGACACCATTTATTCTTTGGCTTTCTTGATCAAAGGTCTGCGAATTGCGGCTCTTCCCTAAATATTGGCTTTGACAAATTCTCTTATGATGTTTTTAATGGAGATAGATTTTCTAGTGTAGAATGTTGCTGTTACGTTCGAGGATTACATTATTTCATACCGCCTTTGAAGTGTTTGATGGTCTTTGTGATTCAATATTGGTTTCCGATCCCCATTCATCTTCACCAATGAAATTTCGCCATGTTTTCTGTGATTCTTTATTCATAAACATACTTATATGTTTTCCATGGTCACAGACGACCTTAGTAAAAGAGTACCAAGGAAATGTTTACTTTCGAAAAGTAAGAACCATCCATAACGTTGCCACATACTTACCATTGCAAAAGGCAAAATATAATGCAATGAAATACTGATTTGGAGGTATAAGGGATAGTTATCAAGCAAAAAAAATACACCTGCCAAATCTTAACACATATTATGAAAAATCATTATTTTTAAAAACTTTAGCAATAAATGACAAAAAATCAATAAACTAGAATGAGACATAAGGGTAATTGAATTTTAGCGGAAAGATCATCTTGTCATAATTTCATGAATTTATAGTAGTGTAATCAATGTTTTTCAGTAAAGTTGATGACTTTCCTTTCAAAAAATAGAGCGTTGATTAGTATCAATGAGGTGATCTAATGTCTTAGATGCAACTCAGTTGACTGGGTGATCTTAAATGTATGCAGTATCATATTTGTTTGAAATATTTAATTATTTATGGTGAAACCTCCAAACAAACACGTTCCCTTTTCGACTAATATATTATAATGACTCTAACACTATAAAGTATATATACACCAAAAACTGCTAGAGGGAGAGTTTTTAAGTAATTCTTAATAGTTTGAGTAAAAAATAGTTTACATTAAAGATTTTAGAAGGCAGCAAATGTGGGTTCAAATATTATCTTTAGGATCAAAAATGTTTTAGTGAAAAATGATTTTTACTTTAAGGTTGAAAACTTTCTTAGCATAAAACAAAATATCATCTAAAAGTGTTAAGTGTATTTTAAATAAGTCCTGTGTTTGCACGGGGGGATGGGATGGACATTCTTGGAATAGGTGTATAAAAAATGTATGTTTCACAGTAGTTTCCTGTACATTATAAATACTACAACTTCTGTCCACGTTTTATTAAGTCAGTTTAGGAAATAGAAGAAGATTCAAAGCAGAGTTAAGGCAGAATTTTAGAGGTAGATTTCCTTTTATTACACATCTGAAGCGATTCATTGATGTTGTGGAAGAAGAACGATACAACATTTGGTTGAAGATCATTCAAAACTGTATATATTCCAAATGATATATGAAACTTAGTAAAAGTCTATGTATATATAGTTAGTTTTTTTGTGTATTCTTTATTAGTTTGGCGTCACTGTTGTCTATGAGAGCTGGACCTACCATTAAGGGTGGAGTTCGAACCAAGGGGTGAAACATCAAATGATTATTACCCCAACCTAAAGCTACCACGCAAGGGGACTCCTATTAGTTAATTATTAGTCAGGTAATTAATTGTGCCACCAGACCCTTTTCAATTATGAACGAATGACTCCAACAGGATAATGAAATTCACATAAAGTTCAGACTGACAATCACTAGCGAGCTCGAGGGATCCAATGACCAGTTCTCGTTAAGGAAGTTGCAGGAAAAGTTGCAGTACTGTGATTTGCTGATTACAAAAAATAAAATTTTTAAAATCTTTAAAGAATATATCTATCTTCTACAAATCCGATTGAGACAAAGGAGGATCAGTATTGTGACGGAATATAACCTTTTTCCCAAGGATACTCTAGGGAAGCCATAAAGCCCCCCTGAATTTACAAGCAACCTAGGAAGCCTGAAAAAGCCTTCTCAATATTAACAACGCCATGTTTTAAATTATTTTATGTCCCCATAAATCCTAACCGAATATTCTTAACAGTGATTATTTAAAAACAAACCTTGCTATTTCCTGAACAAATAACAATACTCAATTGTTCGAGTAATAATATCTTTAACAAGAATGTTCGTACAAAAGAAATCATCATAAACAAAACCAATCTAATTTTGAGGGGCAGAATTTGAATTTTAAATTGAATGAAATCATTGGTTACTTAGTGTGAGAGATAGATGACCTAGCCAGTGGCAACTGGCAACCCCATATAGAAACACCTGACAACCTTCATCCATTCGTGGCTTATTTATTCTGGCTCTCCAGAGAGGTGGATTATTGTTATTTACACAATGATCTGGCTGCTACTATCGTTCCCTGCCAATTGCAACCTTCACATCAACCTCCAAGAAGGATCTACATCGACGCGAGCTGCCAGGACCCTTAATTGAGGCAAACAAGAAGACTTCAACCATAAATCTTGTAAAGAAAGATATATCGTTTGGGTGTTTACTTAACCAACTGATCCAGTGGTGACCCTGTGAACAAGCTACACTGCCTTAAGCCTGCATCATGTAACCTCATCACTCTCCATAGGGATCGAGTGTTATCAAATAGGGGGAAAAATAGGCATGAGTCAATTGGCAAGCTTTTAAGATGCTGAACCAATTAAATTGACTAGATTATACTGATTTTGGGCCTAAAAATATTATGATAGTTTGGTCCTCCTCACAACCAATTACATCAAGTTTATGCTTAACCATTTAAGATGATTGTTCAGAGAAATGTGGAAACTTTAAAGCATAAATTACTTCTTTTCTCAGTGCTTTTGTTTTTAAGTTTGATTCTTGTTTTTCTCAAGAAGTTGTGTTCTAGGCAGGCTATCATTTTTGTAGCAGAACGCTACACATCATCAAGGCAATGAACTTTTTTCAGCAACTACGGACACCTACATAATTACTTTAAAGAAGGATGTATACTAGACTTGTAGAAAGGTAGAATTGTATCCTCAAGTTAAGAGCAAAGTTATATTTGATTGTATTATCAGGCTAGTGAGTTTTAATTAGTTTTCGTGGATGTTGAGAATTAATGTGAGTGTGGAGAAATGGCTACATTAAGCCTCCTGGAGGAGTATAGACACATTCAAGCCCCCCCTCCCTTCATGAGGAGAAGCGTGGGAAAGGTAGCCGGCGAAAATGCTTACCATGTGTGATCGCCTCGCCGCTGTGGGCAGTTGGAGCTAACATATGTTTGAAGGCGACCACCTAAGGTCCTTAAACGACGCTCTAACGATCGTATGACCTACGAGACCCATAAACCCGTGGTTAGGAAAAAAAAACGGTGCGAGTCAGAAGGCACGCTAAGGAGCGGTGTGGTTACGTGCCTATAATTTGCGAGCTGACTTGGGCATCCCAGTGCCACCTCAGGAATTCTCGCTCTTCCCAGATGCTAACCCACCATTCGCTCCCCCCCTTTTGCATCTGTGGCCTGGTCACTTCCCCCTTTAGATGGGGCGGCAATCCGCCTATAAATAAGCCCCGCAAAGAAAGAGAAGGGATTATCTGAAGTCGATACGCCAGAGTAGGATTAGGTCGCGAAGATCGATCCATCGGCTAGACAAGAAGATTATTAGAAGTCGATTCGCCAGAAGAAAGATTAATTCGTAAAGATCGACCCTTCAACCCTACAAGACTATTTCCGTGAGAAACGATAGGATCAGATTGAGAAAATCGATCCCCCCCCTTTCAGGGCCGTATTAACCTAAATAGTCAAGTTTTATATCGGTGCCATACCGAAGAAGCCTTTTCCGTCTGCAAAGAAGTCCGACTGAAGAAAAGCAAAGCCGCTCACACTCGAGTGATTCTTACATCGCAAGCACCGTAAGAGTGAGAGGAGAAGAACCCAGCCCCAACGAGCTCCCGTTCTTTAATCACGTTGAAGAACCACCCCCCTCCTCGACGAAATTTCAACCTTCGGCCACCACACTTCAAGGCGAGAGATAAGTCCTCCAGCGACATCCGGCAATCCCTAATACCTACCTGTAAGTTAACAATAACATTTATATCTCTATTGCGATAGTAGAAGTTTAGTACGTCCCACGTTTTAAAGGAGCGTAGAAACCATTATTCTTGAACCTAGGTCATATGTGTTTGTAGATGACAGTACATTAATTTAATGTTTTATGCTAAACAAATAGGGTCGTGATAAAAAAATACTAATTGGCAATTAGTTTGTTTATTGAAAGCCTACTTGTTTATGTTTTGTCATTCAAAATTCTTTGAGGCCAAATATAGAAATGCTTTTACTGTTGGTTTGTAATATTTAATTTAAAATACATGTTTATTTTTTGGTAGATTCTGGTGTTTCCTCTTATCCTTATGTGTTTAAAAATAGCTCTTCCTTAAGGACTAAACCACAAAAATAGCACTCTTAGAACAAAGCCTACTTCATCATAGAAGTAACTCACGCCCCTTAAAGTATACCGTTACTAAAAGGGTGTCAAAGCGTAAAGTGATCAAAGCAATGGTCATTCTACGACATATTATAAAAGTGGTGTCAGGTGTGGGGTTTTATATTAGAAAGAACCCAGCAGTGGCTATTTAAGGAAGAGCTAACACATAAAAGGAACACCAGGAATAATAGAATATTTGACGAGTGGGAAATTGGTAAAGTTAGAGGTGGATACCATCTAAAGGTAATTGTTAGGCCAAGTGGTAAGTTTCGGTGGTGGAGTAGGTCAGGCTTGATTAAAAACAAGGTAGATGACTGACATAAGCGCGATGGCATTGTTTGACCTTTATCGGAAGCAAGGTCAAAGCCTCGGACTACAAGGAACCGAGCTGAGTTCGTTTATTCAGGAGAAAGAGAGAAACGAAAGAGAGTTTATTCAGGAGAAAGAGAGAAACGAAAGAGAAGAAAGAAGAGAAAAGATGAAAATGGAAGCAGAAAAGACTAAAATGGAAGCTGATGAAAGAGAGAAGATAAGGGCCCACGAAAGAGCTCTTAGTAAAGACCAGTTAGAGGTGCAGTCAGTGTCATCTAAAACAGGAGTATCACCAGCGGCCAGCATGAAACTCCCGGAGTACAAGGACGAAGAAGATTTATGCTCATATCTCTCCCATTTTGAGAAAATATTTGAAGTCAATAATTGGGACCTAGAAGAAGATGGGGTCGCCAGACTGTTACCGCTACTCAATCGTAGGATGAGAGAGATATTCGTATCTTTACCCTCAGAAGCGACTGTGGACTATTCCACTCTCAAAGCCGAACTTCTCTCAGCTACAAACCTTAACCCGGAAGAATATAGGATGAAGTTCAGGCAGTCTCGTATAAGACCTGGACAAACGTACAAACATTTTGGCTTTGAGCTTCGTCGAAGCCTACAGTTTTGGATGGAGTCAGAAGGGGTAGAGAATGAAGTCGCTGCGGTCGTCGACTTCATGCTTAGAGATCAGTTACTAAGTACCCTACCCCAGGAAATCCGTGCATTCGTTAAGGACCGAAAAGCTTCTACCTTCAACGAGTGTCTGGACGAGGCTGACCTCCACGCGGTAAATCATCGGTTATATCCTAGGGAGTACAAGAAAGAGAAGGCTCCCTCCCCAAAGAAAAATGGGCCGCCACCCAGGCATTTACCGAAGAAGCCCTTTAAGTTCGCAGCAGCAAAAGGAACTTATAAACCAAATTTTGGAGGAGAAAAAAATCAAAAAGAAGTTAGGATTCCACAAGGATCATACCCTAATACCGGCACGTATCCCAGGAAGCCCGTCACTTGTTATACCTGCGGGATAATAGGTCACCTGAGTTTCCAGTGCCCACAGAACTCCCGACTGAGGGAGACCTCGAGACAACAGGTGCAAAACCTGACTGCCGCGATCCCAGCAGGACAAGCTGATTCGTCCTACGTCCCCGCGCCAACATCCGAAGGGCCCCAGCAACAGGTAAACTTTCTATTCAACAAAAGTTCGCCAGGCGGCCTACAATTTGAAGAGGGCACTGTTAATGGGTGCCGAGTATCCACTTTAGTCAGAGACACCGGGTGCACGTGCATAGTGGTATCCGACAAGTTGCTGCCCCCAGTAAACCCTGCCCATAAGAAATTCGCAATCGTCCACGACTTTTTAGGACGCGACAATCGATTCCCCGTCGTGAGATGTCATATACAATGCAGATATTTCACCGGTTGGACGGACGTGGTAGTAGCCCCGATTAAGTTCTGTGCAGTACTAATCGGACAAAACCCCCTAATTCCCCAGCAAGAAGTGGCCCAACAAGTAGTCACCCGGGCACAAGAAGCCCAGAGGAAAGAGCAACCTGCTAAGTTGACCCCGAGGATTACCCTCGAAGACAATGGGTTCAAATTGACTTCCTTCGCCAGTGCTCAGAAGGAATGCCCCACTCTTAAACCTCTATGGGAGAAAGCTATTAAAGGTGAAATTCTCCAAGTGAAAGGAAAGAAGCCGATCCAGTATATCGTAGAAGACTCACTTCTCTACCGTACTATCAGCGAGGAGGATAAGGAGAACAAGAAAGCACTGTGTGTACCTCAAGAATACACGCAAAGAATTTTGAATACCGCGCATGATGGAATATTAGCCGGACACTTTGGGCACAACAAAACGGCGCAGCAGATATTCCGACACTTTTATTGGCCCCAGGCCGCAAGGGAAATTGTGGCCTATTGCCGATCATGCGACGTGTGTCAGAAGGATCCCTCCAGAGGACGGGTACCTCCCGCTCCCTTACAAAAGGTGCCCGTTATAACCGAACCATTCTTTCGAGTGGCAATTGATTTGGTGGGACCAATTCACCCCCCTTCAAGTGGAGGACACTCCTACATCCTCACTCTAGTGGATTGTGCCACCCGGTTCCCAGATGCCGTGGCCCTACGGAAGATTGACACTATTTCCTGCGCGGAAGCATTAATTTCAATTTTTGCACGAGTAGGCCTGCCTAAAGAAATTCTATCTGATAGAGGGCGCCAATTCACCTCAGAATTGATGGAATATTTTAACAAACTTCTGTTAGTCAAGCCAATTTTTACGAGTCCATTTCATCCAGCCGCTAACGGAATCTGCGAGAAATTAAACGGGACTCTCAAAAATATATTGAAGAAGTTGTGTCAAAACAACCCTACACAGTGGCACAGATTCCTGCCTGCTGCCCTTTTCGCCTGCCGAGAAATACCTCATCGGACGTTGGGATTCTCGCCCTTTGAGCTATTATACGGGAGAAATGTGCGAGGTCCTATGAGTATTCTTAAGGAATTATTTTCCAACGCGAAGCTCGAGCAAGAAATCAAATCGTCTTACGCCTACGTGATGGATATGCGCGAGCGCCTAGAATACTGCTCTGGCTTAGCTCGAGAGAACGCCGAGAAAAATTTAACCAAATACCGGGACTATTTCGATATGAAAGCAAAGGCTCGAAAATTAAAGGCAGGAGATGAAGTCTTATTATTACTCCCGACCGAAAATAATAAGTTATGGGCCCAGTGGAAGGGACCGTTTGAAGTAATCGAGGCACGGGGTCCAGTCGATTACTTGATAGATACCCCAACAGGGCGAAGAACCTATCACATAAACATGCTAAAAAAATATCACCGCCGCGCGTGCATAAAGAATATTACCCTTCTAGACGAAGAAGAACCGATGGATGCCGTTTACCCGGGTACGCCCCTGCAAGTCATACACACCGTGGGTGTGGAACAAGACGAGGAATACGAACTTCCCTCGCTCTCACCTACCCCGGAAGACCCTCGGGTGGATTTAAAGATAAATCCCCACTTAGAAATTCAACAAAAAGCGGAAATGTTGAACTTGCTCATGGAATTCCCAGAAGTCATTTCTGAAAACCCTGGATGTGCCAAGGATTTTATCCATGAAATAAAACTAAAAACTAATTCAGTGGTTCGGAGCAAACCATATCCTTTACCAATCCACCTACGAGAAGCCTTCAATAAGGAAGTCCGGAATTTACTAAAATTGGGAATTTTAGAGCCATCGGAGTCCGATTATTGCTCCCCCATAGTA
Organism: Ceratothoa steindachneri; assembly: GCA_963969495.1. Lineage (NCBI taxonomy): Eukaryota > Metazoa > Arthropoda > Malacostraca > Isopoda > Cymothoidae > Ceratothoa > Ceratothoa steindachneri. The sequence continues at coordinate 25,929,897 of OZ018336.1, forward strand.
ATGGTTAAGAAACCTGATCAATCATTTCGGATGTGCGTGGACTTCCGAAAATTGAATTCAGTGACCGTTTTCGACGCCGAGCCCATCCCACTAATAGATCAAAATCTCCATTTATTTGAAGACGCTAAATTCATCACCGAATTGGATTTATGTAAAGCGTACTATCAAATACCTCTCGCTAAGGAGTCCAAAAAACTGACGGCTTTTGCGACCGAGAGAGGTCTGTTACAGTTTACCAGGCTACCCTTCGGACTACTTACAGCCGGTAGCAATTATAATAGGATGATGAGGCGAATTATCGCTGGACTAAGCGACGTGTCGTTTTACTTCGACAACGTGTACGTAGCTACCCGTACATGGGAGTCACACTTACACGCCCTACGCTCATTGCTGGAGAAATTGAAGGAGCAAGGTCTAACCGCCGGGCCGACCAAGTGTTATTTTGCCTACGAATCCATTGACTACCTGGGATTCAAAATAGGACAAAAACACTTGACTACCCAGCAAGAAAAAGTGGACGCCATAGTCAAGATGCCCCGGCCGAAAACAAAGAAACAACTCCGATCGTTTATGGGAGCGGCCTCGTTCTATAGGCGTTTTGTACCACACTTCGCTTCCATTGCGGCCCCACTGAATGATTTGTTAAAAAAGACAGCGTCAGACCCTGTCACGTGGAACCCCCATGCAATAACTCAGTTGGAGATTCTAAAAGGAAAACTCGTAACTGCGCCCATTCTTCGCTTACCAAATCCCAACAAGATCTTCGGTCTTCGCACGGACGCTAGTCGGGACGGGCTAGGCGGAGTATTGCTTCAATACGAAGATGACGAAACAGCCTATCCCATAGCTTATGTCAGTAGGAAACTGTTGAGTAGAGAAAAAGCCTACGCTACTATCGAAATCGAAGCTTTGGCCATAATATGGTCCATAGGTAAATTCAAATATTATCTAATAGGGCGCGAGTTCAAGTTGGAATGCGACCATAAACCGTTGTCATACTTAGGTAAAAATAAGTGTAAGAATGGAAGACTCCTGAGATGGAGTTTACTCTTGATGGAGTACCAGTACTCCATTCACTACATAAAAGGGTCCAACAATTGTATGGCCGACTCGTTAAGTCGGAACCCTGTCGACGATTAAGGAGCAGCCCAACTATTGTATTATAGCAAAGTTAAGTGTAAATCAGTAGAATTGTAAGTAAGTAGGGGCGAGTAACCCAAGTGGTAGGTAAGAAAATCCTAAGATGGCACAGTAATATAGGAATTAATGTAAGGTCAGGTGAAATGTTATCGAGGCATTCCCGAGTGAACTAGAATTTATTGTATAATATAATGTTCCGTAAGTTACCCATGTATATTATTGTAAGCGTCGGACTGGAACCCCCATCCCTACCGTTATTTTCTTAAGAATGGAGGTAGATGTGGAGAAATGGCTACATTAAGCCTCCTGGAGGAGTATAGACACATTCAAGTCCCCCCTCCCTTCATGAGGAGAAGCGTGGGAAAGGTAGCCGGCGAAAATGCTTACCATGTGTGATCGCCTCGCCGCTGTGGGCAGTTGGAGCTAACATATGTTTGAAGGCGACCACCTAAGGTCCTTAAACGACGCTCTAACGATCGTATGACCTACGAGACCCATAAACCCGTGGTTAGGAAAAAAAAACGGTGCGAGTCAGAAGGCACGCTAAGGAGCGGTGTGGTTACGAGCCTATAATTTGCGAGCTGACTTGGGCATCCCAGTGCCACCTCAGGAATTCTCGCTCTTCCCAGATGCTAACCCACCATTCGCTCCCCCCCTTTTGCATCTGTGGCCTGGTCACTTCCCCCTTTAGATGGGGCGGCAATCCGTCTATAAATAAGCCCCGCAAAGAAAGAGAAGGGATTATCTGAAGTCGATACGCCAGAGTAGGATTAGGTCGCGAAGATCGATCCATCGGCTAGACAAGAAGATTATTAGAAGTCGATTCGCCAGAAGAAAGATTAATTCGTAAAGATCGACCCTTCAACCCTACAAGACTATTTCCGTGAGAAACGATAGGATCAGATTGAGAAAATCGATCCCCCCCTTTCAGGGCCGTATTAACCTAAATAGTCAAGTTTTATATCGGTGCCATACCGAAGAAGCCTTTTCCGTCTGCAAAGAAGTCCGACTGAAGAAAAGCAAAGCCGCTCACACTCGAGTGATTCTTACATCGCAAGCACCGTAAGAGTGAGAGGAGAAGAACCCAGCCCCAACGAGCTCCCGTTCTTTAATCACGTTGAAGAACCACCCCCCTCCTCGACGAAATTTCAACCTTCGGCCACCACACTTCAAGGCGAGAGATAAGTCCTCCAGCGACATCCGGCAATCCCTAATACCTACCTGTAAGTTAACAATAACATTTATATCTCTATTGCGATAGTAGAAGTTTAGTACGTCCCACGTTTTAAAGGAGCGTAGAAACCATTATTCTTGAACCTAGGTCATATGTGTTTGTAGATGACAGTACATTAATTTAATGTTTTATGCTAAACAAATAGGGTCGTGATAAAAAAATACTAATTGGCAATTAGTTTGTTTATTGAAAGCCTACTTGTTTATGTTTTGTCATTCAAAATTCTTTGAGGCCAAATATAGAAATGCTTTTACTGTTGGTTTGTAATATTTAATTTAAAATACATGTTTATTTTTTGGTAGATTCTGGTGTTTCCTCTTATCCTTATGTGTTTAAAAATAGCTCTTCCTTAAGGACTAAACCACAAAAATAGCACTCTTAGAACAAAGCCTACTTCATCATAGAAGTAACTCACGCCCCTTAAAGTATACCGTTACTAAAAGGGTGTCAAAGCGTAAAGTGATCAAAGCAATGGTCATTCTACGACAGTGAGTTTCTTCAACTATGAGAATTGGATTTAGTGTTGAGTAAGAGTTTAATTAACAACTGGTTCCTTAGTATAATGAGAGGAAGGCTGCCACCAATTTTTTTCCAAAACGAGCATAGAGAGGTAAGAGAAGTGGCAGTTTGTGCGTGTATAAGTCAAAAATTAATTTTTAGTTCAAATTTATATGTTGCCAAGAGGTGTTCAAGTGTTTAGGAGTGGTTGCTAGCGGTTGTTTACCAGGAGGCACACTTTTGATTTGAATTGTAACATTTTTATTTCCATGGTTACCAATTTTATAGCATATCAATCTCCCAAAAGGTAGCCTGAACTGCGAGTAGAGGAGGAGAAGGTAACTTTTCGAGCAAGTGAACAATAATAAGCCGATCTGGTCCTCTACTTTTGATGTCGAACAAAATTCAGACGCTGAAAGGTTTAAATGCAGATGAAATCAGGTTGTTTTTTTCCACTTAATGGCAGATTCAAAGATTGAAATTTACAAGCAACCAACTTAAATATGAAAATGAATGGTTTAGGCATATGGTTATAATGGAATTTTTAAAAGTTGTGGACAATGTGAACGATAATGGTAGATTCAAGAAACCTGCTCGCTCTGCCGGTTGGAAACTCAACATGTCTTCTTCAAGTTTGGATCTTCTAGTTAAGTAACTTCCGAACAATGTCATTCCTCCCAAATTCAACTTTTATATGATGAAATGCTCTTAAAAACTCCATGGCGTAAAGGTTGTCATTGTGTTTAGTTTTTTTTCTGAGTAAAAAATAACCATTTATTGAAATTAACTTTGATCCAGATGTTCTTATTAGGGTTTGTGTTAGTTGAAATACTATTTTTATTTAATTATACAGGATAGGAATAAAACATTGACTAAATACACAGATTAATACAAATAAATACTATATACTTCCGCACATTTCTACTAACGTGCAATGGGGGAATTCATATCCTAATTTCTAACTAAACTCTGCAAAACATTTTTAAGAACTGCTTCTATTTGAAACATTTTATTTGGGGGCATTATGAAAGTGTTAAACACCACTTCTACCAGGAATGTTGTGGCGGCAAAACCTAATTCTTAACCCACAGAGTTTCTGTATGGTCATCCTTAACAATGGAGGACAAGCATCATTGTGAAGAAATGGATCCCATGGTTAAAAAAAAGGCAATTTCACTTACAACTTTCGATGAAACTCATGCGATAATTGCCAAGAATTGAGCCTTGCCATTCTTACTCCATGATTCCACCAGCGATAACAAGTAATGTCAGCTGACCTTTACTATACAGTCACCATAATCTTAAAGTCCAAATTGGACATTGATGAGTGGTTGCATTCACGCCATTGTCAAACTAGTTTCCGATTTTCGTATCCAAAGCACTGCTCTATTTTTCATCGCACGTCACTGATCTCGAGGTTACCATGAGAAATAGTCAGTTAGAGATCTTCGTCACATTGCTTGAAATAAAATGATCCCTCGTCTCTTACAAGAAAAGGATCATTAGTCATTATTCTTAAAATATAAGGATAATTCACCACCATTCTTGCAAGAAAATAATCCTTCGTTAACATTTCCGGGGGAAAGGATCCTTCTTCACTTTTCTTACAAGAAAAAGATCATTCGTCACTATTCGTGCAAGAAAAGGATCTTTCGTCAACATTTCTAAAATAAAAGGACCCTTCGTCACTTTTATAGAACAAAATGATCATTCTTCACTAATCTTAAAATAAAGGGATCCTTTGTAACTATTTTTGAAATAAATGGATCCTTCGTCAACATTTTGCAAGATAAAATTCTTTGTCTAAAATCTTGAAAGAAAAGGATCGTTCGTCACTATTCGCAGAAGAAAATGCTCCTTCGTTACTATTATTGCAAGAAAAGTTTTTTGTACTATTCTTGCAAGAAAAGGATCACTTGTGAATATTCCTCGAATTAAAGGATTATTCCTCACTATTCCTATAAGAAGATTATTTTTCGTTAACACTCCCGCAAGAAAAAAGATACTTTATTAAGATTCTTTCAATAAAAGATTCCATCTCACCATATTTAATAGAAAAGGATCCTTCGTCACTATTCCTGAAAAATGACCCTCTTCGATATTCCTTTAAGAAAAGGATCCTTCGTCATCATTCTTGCAAGAAAATGAATCTTTGTTAACCTTCCTGCGAGAAAAGGATCGTTTATCCTTATTCTTACAAGAAAAAGAACATTCGTCCACATTCTTGCAAGAAAAGGATCCATTGCTAAGATTCTTTCAAGAAAAGAATCATTGCTTAATATTCGTAAAAGAAAAGGATCATCCGTTATTATTTTTTATATAAAAGTATCCTTCAACCGCATTCTTGTAAGAAAAGGATCTTTCTTTAACATTTCTGCAAGAAAAAGGATCCTTTGTAATAACCTTTTATAAAAAAGGATCCTTCCGCAAAAATTGCAAGAAAGGGATACGTCGTCAACATTCCTGCCAGAAAGAAATCTTTCGTAAATATTCATACAAAAAGGAACCTTCATCACCATTTTTGAAAGAAAGGGAACCTTCGTCAAGATTCTTAAAAGAAAAGGATCGATCGTCACCTTTCTAACAAAAACGAACTTTCGACACTATTCTAATAAAATGACCCTTGCACACGATTCTGACCTGTAAAGGATCATTCATCCCCCTAATGTAATAAAAAATATCCTTCCCTCAAGATTCTTGCAAGAAAAGGAGTATTTGTCATTATTCTTACAAGAAAAGGATCATTCATTAACATTCTTGTCAAAGGATTCTTCGTAAAATATTCCTAAAAGGAAATGTTCCATCGCCACTATTCTTAGAAGAAAAGGAATCGTCATCACCATTTCCGCAAGAAAATGATTCGTCCTTAACATGCTTACAAGAAAAGGATCCTTCGTCACTATTTTTGCAAGGAAAAGATCCATCCGACACTATTCTTACAGGAAAATGATCATTGGTCAATGTTCTTGAAAGAAAAGGATCCTTCGTCACTATTCTTGCAAGAAAAGATCCCTCCTCACTTTCTTACAAGGAAAGGATCATTAGGTCAAGATTCTTGGAAGAAAAGGATCTTGTCGAGGTTCTTGAAAGAAAAGGAACTTTATAACTATTCTTGCAAAAAAATACCCCACTTCACTATTCTGACAAAAAAAGGATAATTCATCAAGGTTCTTGAAAGAAAAGGATCATTCGTCAAGGTTCTCGAAAAAAGGAACTTCTTAACTATTCTTGCAATAAAAAAATCTCTCATTACTATTCTTACAAGAAAAGGATCATTGGTGAAGGTTCTTAAAAGAAAAGAAACTTCGTAGATATTCTTGCAAGAAAAAGATCCCGCATCACTATTCATACAAGAAAATGATCATTGGTGAAGGTTCTTGAAAGAAAAAGATCCTTCGTCACTATTCCTACAATAAAAAGATCCCTACTCACTATTCTCAAAAAGGATCCTTCGTCACTATTCTTGAAAGAAAAGATCCCTTCTTACTGTATTTATAAGAAAATGATCATTGGTGGAGGTTCTTGCAAAAAGGATTGGTCGTCACTATTTTTGCAAGAAAAAGATCCATACTCATTATTCTTACAAAAAGAGGGTCATTTGCAAGGTTCCTAAGAGAAAAAGATCCTTCGTTACTATTCTTGCAAGAAAAAGATCCCTCCTCACTATTTCTGCGAGAAAAAAGATCCCTCCTAAATATTCTTGCAAGAAAAAGATACCTCCTCAATATTATTACAAGAAAAGACTCACTTGTCAAGGTTCTTGAAATAAAAGGATCCTTCGTCAGTATTCTTGCAATAAAAAGACCCCTCCTCACTCTTCTTACAAGAAAAGGATCATAGGTCAAGGTTTTTGAAAAAAAATCATTCGTCAAGGTTCTTGAAAAAAAAGAACTTCTTAACTATTCTTGCACGAAAAAACTCCTCATTACTATTCTTACAAGAAAAGGATAATTGCTAAAGGTTCTCGAAAGAAAAGGCTCATTCGTCAAAGTTCTTGAAAGAAAAGGAACTTCTTAACTAATCTTGCAAGAAAAGGATCACCATCACTATTCTTACAAGAAAAGGATCATTTGTCAAGGTTCCTCAAAGAAAAGGAACTTCGTAACTATTCTTGCAAGAAAACTATCCATGATCACTATTGTTAAAAGAAAAGGATCAGTGGTCAAGGTTGTTGAGAGAAAAGGAACTTCGTAACTATTCTTGCAAGAAAAAGACCCCTTCTCACTACTCTTACAAGAAAAAGATCATTGGTCAAGGTTTTTAAAAGAAAGGATCATTCGTCAAGTACTTAAAATAAAAGGAACTTCTCAACTATTCTTGCAAGAAAAAAATCCCTCATTACTATTCTTACAAGAAAAGAATAATTGTTCAAGGTTAAAAGAAAGAAAAGGATCATTCATCAAAGTTCTTGAAAGAAAAGGAACTTCTTGCCTATTCTTGCAAGAAAAAGACCCCTCATCACTATTCTTACAAAAAAGGATCATTTTTCAAGGTTCTTAAAAGAAAATGAACTTCCTAACTATTCTTGAAGGAAAAAGATTCCCATCACTATTGTTGCAAGAAAAAGGATCAGTGGTCAAGGTTCTTGAAAGAAGAGGAACTTCGTAACTATTCTTGCAAGAAAAAGACCACTGCTCATTATTCTTACAAGAAAAGGATCATTGGTCAAGGTTCTTGAAAGAAAAGAAACTTCTTAACTATTCTTGCAAGAAAAAGATCCCCATCAGTATTGTTACAAGAAAAGGAACAGTGGTCAAGGTTCTTGAAAGAAAAGGAACTTCGTAACTATTCTTGCAAAAAAAGACCACTGCTCATTATTCTTACAACAAAAGGATCATTGGTCAAGTTCTTGAAAGAAAAGGATCATTCGTCTAGGTTCTTGAAAGAAAAGGAACTTCTTAACTATTCTGGCAAGAAAAAGATCCCTTATCACTATTCTTACAGGAAAAGAGATCATTGGTGAAGGTTCTTGAAAGAAAAGGAACTTCGTTACTATTCTTGCAAGAAAAAGAGCCATCCTCATTATTCTTACAAGAAAAGGATCATTGGTCAAGTTCTTGAAAGAAAAGGATCATTCGTCTAGGTTCTTGAAAGAAAAGGAACTTCTTAACTATTCTGGATGGAAAAAGATCCCTTATCACTATTCTTACAGGAAAAGAGATCATTGGTGAAGGTTCTTGAAAGAAAAGGAACTTCGTTACTATTCTTGCAAGAAAAAGAGCCATCCTCACTCTTCTTACAAGAAAAGGATCATTGGTCAAGGTTTTTGAAAAAAAATCATTCGTCAAGGTTCTTGAAAAAAAAGAACTTCTTAACTATTCTTGCACGAAAAAGATCCCTTATCACTATTATTACAAAAAAAGGATCATTGGTCAAGGTTTTTAAGAGAAAAGGATCATTCATCTAGGTTCTTGAAAGAAAAGAACGTCTTAACTATTCTTGCAAGAAAAAGATCTCTCATCACTATTCTTACAAGAAAAGGATCATTGGTGAAGGTTCTTGAAAGATAAGGAACTTCGTAAATATTCTTGCAAGAAAAAGATCCCTAATCACTATTCATACAAGAAAATGATCATTTGTGAAGGTTCTTGAAAGAAAAGATCCTTCGTCCCTATTCTTACAATAAAAGATCCCTATTCACTTTTCTTAAACAGGATTCTTTGTCACTATTCTTGAAAGAAAAAGATTCCTTATCACTGTTCTTATAAGAAAATGATCATTAGTGGAGGTTCTTTAAAAAAGGATCCTTCGTGAATATTATTGCAAGAAAAAGATCCCTGCTCACTATTCTTACAAGTAGAGGGTCATAGGCAAGGTTCCTGAAAGAAAAGGATCCTTCGTTACTATTCTTGCAAGAAAAAGGTCCCGCCTCACTATTCTTGCAAGAAAAAGATCCCTCCTCAATATTCTTGCAGGAAAAAGATCCCTCCTCAGTATTCTTACAAGGAAAAGATAATTGGTCAAAGTTTTTGAAAAAAAGATCATTTGTCAAGGTTCTTGAAAGAAGAGGAACTTCTTAACTATTCTTGCAAGAAAAAGATCCTTCATCACTATTCTTACAAGAAAGACTCATTGGTCAAGGTTCTTGAAATAAAAGGATCCTTCTTCACTATTCTTGCAAGAAAAAGACCCCTCCCCACCATTCTTACAATGAAAAGATAATTGGTCAAATCTTTTTTAAAAAAGAAACATTGGTAAAGGTTTTTGAAAGAAAAGGTAACTTCTTAACTATTCATGCAAGAAAAAGATCCTTCATTACTTTTCTTACAAGAAAAGCATTATTGTAGGCATCATCATTATTCTAACAAGAAAAGGATAATTGGTGAAGGTTCTTTAAAGAAAAAGATCCTTCGTCAAGAGTCTTGCAATAAAAAGATTCCTCCTCACTTTTCTTAAAAAAGATCCTTCGTTACTATTCTTGCAAGAAAAAGATCCCTTTTTACTGTTCTTACAAGAAAAGGATAATTGTCAAGGTTTTGGAAAGAAAAGGATCATTCGTCAAATTCTTAAAAAGAAAGGAACTTCTTACCTATTCTTGCAAGGAAAAGATCCCTCATCATTATTGTTACAAGAAAAGGATAATTTGTCAAGGTTCTTGAAAGAAAAGGAACTTCTTAACTATTCTTCAAGAAAAAGATCCTTCATCACTATTCTTACAAGAAAAGACTCATTGGTCAAGGTTCTTGAAATAAACGGATCCTTCTTCACTATTCTTGCAAGAAAAAGACCCCTCCTCACCATTCTTACAATGAAAAGATAATTGGACAAAGTTTTTGAAAAAAAGAAACATTGGTCAAGGTTCTTGAAAGAAAAGGAACTTCTTAACTATTCTTGCAAGAAAAAGATCCTTCATTACTTTTCTTACAAGAAAAGCATCATTGTAGGCATGATCATTATTCTAACAAGAAAAGGATAATTGGTAAAGGTTCTTTAAAGAAAAAGATCCTTCGTCAAGAGTCTTGCAATAAAAAGATTCCTCTTCACTTTTCTTAAAAAAATCCCTCGTTACTATTCTTGCAAGAAAAAGATCCTTTTTAACTGTTCTTACAAGAAAAGGATAATTGTCAAGGTTTTGGAAAGAAAAGAAACATTCGTCAAATTCTTGAAAAGAAAGGAACTTCTTACCTATTCTTGCAAGGAAAAGATCCCTCATCATTATTGTTACAAGAAAAGGATCATTTGTCAATGTTGTTGAAAGAAAAGGAACTTCTTAACTATTCTTGCAAGAAAAAGATTCCTCACCACTATTCTTACAAGAAAAAGCATCATTGCTCAAGCTTCTTGAAAGAAAAGGAACATTGGTCAAGGTTCTTGAAAGAAAAGGAACTTCGTAACTATTCTTGCTAAAAAAAGATCCCTTATTAGTATTCTTAAAAGAAAAGAATAATTGGTGTAGGTTCTTCAGAGAAAAAGATCCTTCGTCACTATTCTAGCAATAAAAGATTCTTCACTATTCTTAAAAAGTATCCTAGGTCACTATTCTTGCTAGAAAAAGATCCCTTCTCACTGTTCTTACAAGAAAAGGATAATTGGTCAAGGTTTTTGTAAGAAAAGGATCATTCGTCAAAGTTCTTGAATGAAAAGGAACTTCTAACAATTCTTGCAAGGAAAAGATCCCTTATCACTATTGTTACAAGAAAATGATCAGTGGTCAAGTTCTTGAAAGATAAGGAACATTGTAAGTACTCTTGCAAGAAAAAGACCCCTCCTCACTATTCTTACCAGAAAAAGATAATTGGTCAAGGTTTTTGAAAAAAAGGATCATTTGTCAAGGTTCTTGAAAGAAAAGGAACTTCTTAACTATTCTTGCAAAAAAAAGATCCCTCCTTACTATTCTTACAAGAAAAGACTCATTTGTCAAGGTTCTTGAAATAAAAGGATCCTTCGTCAGTATTCTTGCAATAAAAAGACCGCTCCTCACTCTTCTTACAAGAAAAGGATAATTGGTCAAGGTTTTTTTTAAAAAAGGATCATTCGTCAAGGTTCTTGAAATAAAAGGAACTTCCTAACTATTCTTGCACGAAAAAGATGCCTCATTACTATTCTTATAGGAAAAGGATAATTGTTCAAGGTTCTTGAAAGAAAAGGATCATTCATCAAAGTTCTTGAAAGAAAAGGAACTTCTTACCTATTTTTGCAAGAAAAAGATCCCTTATCTCTATTCTTACAAAAAAAGGATTATTTGTCAAGGTTCTTGAAAGAAAAGGAACTTCGTAACTATTCTTGCAAAAAAAGACCCCTCCTCACTATTCTTACAAGAAAAGGATCATTCGTCAAGGTTGTTGAAATAAAAAGAATTTCTTAACTATTCTTGCACGAAAAAGATCCCTCATTACTATTCTTATAGGAAAAGGATGATTATTCAAGGTTCTTAAAAAAAGATCATTTGTCAAAGTTCTTGAAAGAAAAGGAACTTTGTAACTATTCTTGCAAAAAGCCCACTCCTTACTATTCTTACAAGAAAAGGATCATTGGTGAAGGATTTTAAAAGAAAAGAAACTTCTTGAATATTTCCCCAAGAAAAAGATCCTTCATCCCTATTCTCACAAGAAAAGGATCATTGTTTAAGATTCTTGAAAGAAAATGATCATTCGTCTAGGTTCTTGATAGAAAAGGAACTTATCTATTCTTGCAAGAAAAAGATTCTTTATCACTATTCTTACAAGAAAAGGATCCTTGGTGAAATTTCTTGGAAGAAAAAGAACTGCGTAACTAGTCTTGCAAGAAAAAGATCCCTCCTTACTATTCTTACAAGAAAAGGATCATTCGTCAAGGTTGTTGAAATAAAAGGAATTTCTTAACAATTCTTGCACGAAAAAGATCACTCATTACTATTCTTATAGGAAAAGGATAATTATTCAAGGTTCTTAAAAGAAAAAGATCATTCGTCAAAATTCTTGAAAGAAAAGGAACTTCGTAACGATTCTTGAAAAAAAGCCCACTCCTCACTATTCTTACAAGAAAAGGATCATTGGTCAAAGTTTTTAAAAGAAAAGGAATTTCTTAGATATTTCCTCAATAAAAAAATCCCTCATCACTATTCCTACAAGAAAAGGATCATTGTTTAAGGTTCTTGAAAAAAATGATGATTCGTCTAAGTTCTTGATAGAAAAGGAACTTAACTATTATTGCAAGAACAAGATTCTTTATCACTATTCTTACAAGAAAAGGATCATTGGTCAAGGTTTTTGAAAGAAAAGGAACTTCTTAACTATTTCTCAAGAAAAAGATCCCTTATCACTATTATTACAAAAAAATGATCATTGGTTAAAGTTATTATTAGAAAAGGATAATTCATCCAGGTTCTTGAAAGAAAAGCAACGTCTTTACTATTCTTGCAAGAAAAAGATCCCTCAACACTATTCTTACAAGAAAAGGATCATTGGTGAAGGTTCTTAAAAAAAAATCATTCTTCACTAATCTTACAATAAAAAGATCCCTACTCACTATTCTCAAAAAGGATCCTTCGTCACTATTCTTGCAAGAAAAAGACTCCTCCTCACTATTCTCGCAAGAAAAAGATCCCTAAATATTCTTGCAAGAAAAAGATCCTTCCTCACTATTCTTACAAGAAAAGATTAATTTTTAAGGTTCTTGTAATAAAAGGATCCTTCGTCACTATTGCTGCAAGAAAAAGACCCCTTCTCACTATTCTCATAAGAAAATAAAATTGGTCAAGGTTTTTGAAAAAAAGGATCATTTGTCAAGGTTCTTGAAAGCAAAGGAACTTTTTAACTATTCTTGCAAGAAAAAGATCTCTCATCACCATTCTTACAAAAAAGCATCATTGGTCAAGCTTCTTGAAAGAAAAGGATCATTGGTCAAGGTTCTTGCAAGAAAAGGAACTTTGTAACTATTCTTGCAAGAAAAAGATCCCTCATCACTATTGTTACAAGACAAGGATCAGTGGTCAAGGTTCTTAAAAGAATAGGAACTTCGTAACTATTCTTCGCCAGAAAAAGCCCCTTCCTCACTATTCTTATAAAGGATCCTTCGTCAATATTCTTGCAAGCAAAAGATCCCTTCTTATTGTTTTTACCATAAAAGGATAATTGGTCAAGCTTTTAAAAAGAAAAGGATCATTCGTCAAAGTTTTTGAAAGAAAAGAAACTTCCTCACTATTCTTGCAAGGAAAAAGAACCCTCATTACTATTGTTGCAAGAAAAGAATCAGTTGTCAAGGTTCTTAAGGGGAAAAGGAATTTCGTAACTACTCTTGCAATAAAAAGACCCCTCCTCACTCTTCTTACAAGAAAAGGATAATTGGTCAAGGTTTTTTAAAAAAGGATCATTCGTCAAGGTTCTTAAAATAAAAGGAACTTCTTACTATTCTTGCACGAAAAAGATCCCTCATTACTATTCTTATAGGAAAAGGATAATTGTTCAAGGTTCTTGAAAGAAAAGGATCATTCGTCAAAGTTTTCAAAAGAAAAGGAACTTCTTACCTATTCTTGCAAGAAAAAGATCCCTTATCACTATTTTTACACAAAAAGAATCATTTGTCAAGGTTTTTAAAAGAAAAGGAACTTCGTAACTATTCTCGAAAGAAAAAGACCCCTCCTCACTATTCTTACAAAAAAAGGATCATTCGTTAAGGTTGTTGAAAGAAAAGGAATTTCTTAACTATTCTTGCACGAAAAAGATCCCTCATTACTATTCCTATAGGAAAAGGATAATTATTCAAGGTTTTCAAAAGAAAAAGATCATTCGTCAAAGTTCTTGAAAGAAAAGGAACTTCGTAACTATTCTTGCAAAAAAGCCCACTCCTCACTATCCTTACAAGAAAAGGATCATTGGTCAAGGTTTTTTAAAGAAAAGGAACTTCTCCAATATTTCCTCAAAAAAAAGATCCATCATCACTATTCTTACAAGAAAAGGATCATTGTTCAAGGTTCTTGAAAGAAAATGATCATTAATCTAGGTTCTTGCAAGAAAAAGATTCTTTATTACTATTCTTACAAGAAAAGGATCATTGGTGAAATTTCTTGGAAAAAAAAGAACTGCGTAACTATTCTTGCGAGAAAAGGAGCCATCCTCACTATTCTTACAAGAAAAGAATCATTGGTCAAGATTTTTGAAAAAAAGGAACTTCTTAACTATTTCTTCAAGAAAAAGATCCCTTATCACTATTATTACAAAAAAAATGATCATTGGTTGGGGTTATTAATAGAAAAGGATAATTCATCCAGGTTCTTGAAAGAAAAGCAACGTCTTTACTATTCTTGCAAGAAAAAGATCCCTTATCACTATTCTTACAAGAAAAGGATCATTGGTTAAGGTTCTTAAAAGAAAAGATCATTCGTCACTAATCTTACAATAAAAAGATCCCTACTCACTATTCTCGAAAAGGATCCTTCGTCACTATTCTTGAAAGAAAAAGATCCCTTCTCACTGTTCTTATAAGAAAATGATCATTGGTGGAGGTTCTTAAAAAAGGATCCTTCGTCTCTATTTTTGCAAGAAAAAGATCCCTCCTCACTATTCTTGCAAGAAAAAGATCCCTAAATATTCTTGCAAGAAAAAGATTCTTCCTAACTCTTCTTACAAGAAAAGACTCATTTTTAAGGTTCTTGTAATAAAAGGATCCTTCGTCACTATTGCTGCAAGAAAAAGACCCCTCCTCACTATTCTTATAAGAAAAAGAAAATTGGTCAAGGTTTTTGAAAAAAAGGATCATTTGTCAAGGTTCTTGAAAGAAAAGGAACTTTTTAACTATTCTTGCAAGAAAAAGATCTCTCATCACTATTCTTACAAGAAAAGAATCATTGGTCAAGCTTCTTGAAAGAAAAGGATCATTGGTCAAGGTTCTTGCAAGAAAAGAAACTTTGTAACTATTCTTGCAAGAAAAAGATCCCTCATTACTATTGTTACAAGAAAAGGATCAGTGGTCAAGCTTCTAAAAAGAAAAGGATCATTCGTCAAAGTTTTCGAAAGAAAAGGAACTTCCTTACTATTCTTGCAAGGAAAAGAACCCTCATCACTATTGTTGCAAGAAAAGAATCAGTTGTCAAGGTTATTCAAAGAAAAGGAATTTCGTAACTACTTTGGCAAGAAAAAGAACCCTCCTTACTATTCTTACCAGAAAAAGATAATTGGTCAAGGTTTTTTAAAAAAAAGGATCATTGGTCAAGGTTCTTGAAAGAAAAGGAACTTCTTAACTATTCTTGTAAGAAAAAGTCCCTCCTCACTATTCTTACAAGAAAAGACTCATTTGTCAAGGTTCTTGAAAGAAAAGGAACCTTTCAACTATTCTTGCAAGACGAAGATCCCTTATCAATTTTCTTACAAGAAAAGCATCATTGGGCAAGCTTCTTGAAAGAAAAGGATCATTGGTCAATTTTCTTGCAAGAAAAGGAACTTCGTAACTATTTTTGCAAGAAAAAGATCCCTCATCACTATTCTTACAAGAAAAGGATGATTGGTGAAGGTTCTTTAAAGAAAAAGATCCTTCTTCACTATTCTTGCAATAAAAAGATTCATCCTCACTGTTCTTATAAAGGATCCCTTGTCACTATTCTTGCAAGAAAAAGATCCCTTCTCACTGCTTTTACAAGAAAAGGATAATTGGTCAAGGTTTTTGAAAGAAAAGGATCATTCGTCAAAGTTCTTGTAAGAAAAGGAACTTCTTAACTATTCTTGCAAGGAAAAGAACCCTCATCACTATTGTTACAAGAAAAGGATCAGTGGTCGAGGTTCTTGAAATAAAAGGAATTTCGTAACTTCTCTTGCAAGAAAAAGACCCCTCCTCGCTATTCTTACCAGAAAAAGATAATTGGTCAAGGTTTTTGAAAAAAAGGATCATTTGTTAAGGTTCTTGAAAGAAAAGGAACTTCTTAACTTTTCTTGCAAGAAAAAGATCCCTCCTCACTATTCTTACAAGAAAAGACTCATTTATCGAGGTTCTTGAAATAAAATGATCCTTTAACAGTATTCTTGCAATAAAAAAACCCTCCTCACTCTTCTTACAAGAAAAGGATAATTGGCCAAGGTTTTTGAAAAAAGGATCATTTGTCAAGGTTGTTGAAATAAAAGGAACTTCTTAAATATTCTTGCACGAAAAAGATCCTCTATTACTATTCTTATAGGAAAAGGATAATTGTTCAAGGTTCTTGAAAGAAAAGGATCATTCGTCAAAGTTCTTGAAAGAAAAGGAACTTCTTACCTATTCTTGCATGAAAAAGATCCCTTATTACTATTCTTACAAGAAAAGGATCATTTGTCAAGGTTCTTAAAAGAAAAGGAACTTCATAACTATTCTTGCAAGAAAAAGATATCTCATTAATACTGTTACAAGAAAAGGATGAGTGGTCAAGGATCTTGAAATAAAAGGAACTTCCTAACTATTCTTGCAATAAAAAGACCCCTTTTCACTATTCTTACAAGAAAAGGATCATTCGTCAAGGTTTTAAAAGAAAGGATCATTCGTTAAGGTTCTTGGAATAAAAGGAACTTTTTAACTATTCTTGCACGAAAAAGATCCCTCATTACTATTCTTATAAGAAAAGGATAATTGTTTAAGGTTCTTGAAAGAAAAGGATCATTCGTCAAAGTTCTTGAAAGAAAAGGAACTTCGTAACTATTCTTTCAAAAAAAGACCACTCCTTACTATTCTTACAAGAAAAGGATAATTGGTCAATGTTTTTGAAAGAAAAGGAACTTCTTAACTATTTCTCAAGAAAAAAAATCCCTTATCACTATTATTACAAGAAAAGGATCATTGGTCAAGGTTTTTAAGGGAAAAGAATCATTCATCTAGGTTCTTGAAAGGAAAGGAACTTCTTGACTATTCTTGCAAGAAAAAGATCCCTCATCACTATTCTGACAAGAAAAGGATCATTGGTGAAGGTTCTTGAAAGAAAAGGAACTTCGTAAATATTCTTGCAAGAAAAAGATCCCTCATTACTATTCATACAAGAATATGATCATTGGTGAAGGTGCTTGAAAGAAAAGATCCTTCGTCACTATTCTTACAATAAAAATATCCCTACTCACTATTCTCCAAAGGGGGCCTTTGTCACTATTTTTTAAAGAAAAGATCCATTTTCACTGTTCTTATAAGAAAATGATCATTTGTGGACCTCCTTGAAAAAAAGGATCCGTTGTTACTATTCTTTCAAGAAAAAGACCCCTCCTCACTATTCAAGCAAGAAAAAGATCCCTCCTCAATATTTTTGCAAGAAAAAGATCCCTCATCACTATTCTTACAAGAAAAGACTCATTAGCCAAGGTTCTTGAAATAAAAGGATCCTTCGTCACTATTCCTGCAAGAAAAAGACCCCTCCTTACTATTCCTACAAGAAAAAGATAATTGGTCAAGGTTTTTGCCAAAAAAAGATCATTTGTCAAGGTTCTTGAAAGAAAAGGAACTTCTTAACTATTCTTGCAAGAAAAAGATCCCTCATCTCTATTCTTACAAGAAAAGCATCATTGGTCAAGCGTCTTGAAAGAAAATGATCATTGGTCAAGGTTCTTGCAAGAAAAGGATCTTCGTAACTATTCTTGCAAGAAATAGATCCCTCATCACTATTCTTGCAAGAAAAGGATAATTGGTGAAGGTTCTTCCAAGAAAAAGATCCTTCGTCACTATTCTTGCCATAACAAGATTTCTCCTCACTATTCCTAAAAAGGATCCTTCGTCACTATTCTTGCAAGAAAAAGATCCCTTCTCACTGTTCTTACAAGAAAAGGATAATTGGTCAAGGTTTTTGAAAGAAAAGGATCATTCGTCAAAGTTCTTGAAAGAGTAGGAACTTCTTAACTATTCTTGCAAGGAAAAGACACCTCATAACTATTGTTACAAGAAAACGGTTAGTAGTCAAGGTTCTTGAAAGAAAAGGAACTTTGTAACTATTTTAGCAAGAAAAAGACCCCTCCTCACTATTCTTATAAGAAAAAGATAATTGGTCAAGTTTTTGAAAAAAAAGGATCATTGTTCAAGTTTCTTGGAAGAAAAGGAACTTAACTATTATTGCAAGAACAAGATTCTTTATCACTATTCTTACAAGAAAAGGATCATTGGTCAAGGTTTTTGAAAGAAAAGGAACTTCTTAACTATTTCTCAAGAAAAAGATCCCTTATCACTATTATTACAAAAAAATGATCATTGGTTAAAGTTATTATTAGAAAAGGATAATTCATCCAGGTTCTTGAAAGAAAAGCAACGTCTTTACTATTCTTGCAAGAAAAAGATCCCTCAACACTATTCTTACAAGAAAAGGATCATTGGTGAAGGTTCTTAAAAAAAAATCATTCTTCACTAATCTTACAATAAAAAGATCCCTACTCACTATTCTCAAAAAGGATCCTTCGTCACTATTCTTGCAAGAAAAAGACTCCTCCTCACTATTCTCGCAAGAAAAAGATCCCTAAATATTCTTGCAAGAAAAAGATCCTTCCTCACTATTCTTACAAGAAAAGATTAATTTTTAAGGTTCTTGTAATAAAAGGATCCTTCGTCACTATTGCTGCAAGAAAAAGACCCCTTCTCACTATTCTCATAAGAAAATAAAATTGGTCAAGGTTTTTGAAAAAAAGGATCATTTGTCAAGGTTCTTGAAAGCAAAGGAACTTTTTAACTATTCTTGCAAGAAAAAGATCTCTCATCACCATTCTTACAAAAAAGCATCATTGGTCAAGCTTCTTGAAAGAAAAGGATCATTGGTCAAGGTTCTTGCAAGAAAAGGAACTTTGTAACTATTCTTGCAAGAAAAAGATCCCTCATCACTATTGTTACAAGACAAGGATCAGTGGTCAAGGTTCTTAAAAGAATAGGAACTTCGTAACTATTCTTCGCCAGAAAAAGCCCCTTCCTCACTATTCTTATAAAGGATCCTTCGTCAATATTCTTGCAAGCAAAAGATCCCTTCTTATTGTTTTTACCATAAAAGGATAATTGGTCAAGCTTTTAAAAAGAAAAGGATCATTCGTCAAAGTTTTTGAAAGAAAAGAAACTTCCTCACTATTCTTGCAAGGAAAAAGAACCCTCATTACTATTGTTGCAAGAAAAGAATCAGTTGTCAAGGTTCTTAAGGGGAAAAGGAATTTCGTAACTACTCTTGCAATAAAAAGACCCCTCCTCACTCTTCTTACAAGAAAAGGATAATTGGTCAAGGTTTTTTAAAAAAGGATCATTCGTCAAGGTTCTTAAAATAAAAGGAACTTCTTACTATTCTTGCACGAAAAAGATCCCTCATTACTATTCTTATAGGAAAAGGATAATTGTTCAAGGTTCTTGAAAGAAAAGGATCATTCGTCAAAGTTTTCAAAAGAAAAGGAACTTCTTACCTATTTTTGCAAGAAAAAGATCCCTTATCACTATTTTTACACAAAAAGAATCATTTGTCAAGGTTTTTAAAAGAAAAGGAACTTCGTAACTATTCTCGAAAGAAAAAGACCCCTCCTCACTATTCTTACAAAAAAAGGATCATTCGTTAAGGTTGTTGAAAGAAAAGGAATTTCTTAACTATTCTTGCACGAAAAAGATCCCTCATTACTATTCCTATAGGAAAAGGATAATTATTCAAGGTTTTCAAAAGAAAAAGATCATTCGTCAAAGTTCTTGAAAGAAAAGGAACTTCGTAACTATTCTTGCAAAAAAGCCCACTCCTCACTATCCTTACAAGAAAAGGATCATTGGTCAAGGTTTTTTAAAGAAAAGGAACTTCTCCAATATTTCCTCAAAAAAAAGATCCATCATCACTATTCTTACAAGAAAAGGATCATTGTTCAAGGTTCTTGAAAGAAAATGATCATTAATCTAGGTTCTTGCAAGAAAAAGATTCTTTATTACTATTCTTACAAGAAAAGGATCATTGGTGAAATTTCTTGGAAAAAAAAGAACTGCGTAACTATTCTTGCGAGAAAAGGAGCCATCCTCACTATTCTTACAAGAAAAGAATCATTGGTCAAGATTTTTGAAAAAAAGGAACTTCTTAACTATTTCTTCAAGAAAAAGATCCCTTATCACTATTATTACAAAAAAAATGATCATTGGTTGGGGTTATTAATAGAAAAGGATAATTCATCCAGGTTCTTGAAAGAAAAGCAACGTCTTTACTATTCTTGCAAGAAAAAGATCCCTTATCACTATTCTTACAAGAAAAGGATCATTGGTTAAGGTTCTTAAAAGAAAAGATCATTCGTCACTAATCTTACAATAAAAAGATCCCTACTCACTATTCTCGAAAAGGATCCTTCGTCACTATTCTTGAAAGAAAAAGATCCCTTCTCACTGTTCTTATAAGAAAATGATCATTGGTGGAGGTTCTTAAAAAAGGATCCTTCGTCTCTATTTTTGCAAGAAAAAGATCCCTCCTCACTATTCTTGCAAGAAAAAGATCCCTAAATATTCTTGCAAGAAAAAGATTCTTCCTAACTCTTCTTACAAGAAAAGACTCATTTTTAAGGTTCTTGTAATAAAAGGATCCTTCGTCACTATTGCTGCAAGAAAAAGACCCCTCCTCACTATTCTTATAAGAAAAAGAAAATTGGTCAAGGTTTTTGAAAAAAGGATCATTTGTCAAGGTTCTTGAAAGAAAAGGAACTTTTTAACTATTCTTGCAAGAAAAAGATCTCTCATCACTATTCTTACAAGAAAAGAATCATTGGTCAAGCTTCTTGAAAGAAAAGGATCATTGGTCAAGGTTCTTGCAAGAAAAGAAACTTTGTAACTATTCTTGCAAGAAAAAGATCCCTCATTACTATTGTTACAAGAAAAGGATCAGTGGTCAAGCTTCTAAAAAGAAAAGGATCATTCGTCAAAGTTTTCGAAAGAAAAGGAACTTCCTTACTATTCTTGCAAGGAAAAGAACCCTCATCACTATTGTTGCAAGAAAAGAATCAGTTGTCAAGGTTATTCAAAGAAAAGGAATTTCGTAACTACTTTGGCAAGAAAAAGAACCCTCCTTACTATTCTTACCAGAAAAAGATAATTGGTCAAGGTTTTTTAAAAAAAAGGATCATTGGTCAAGGTTCTTGAAAGAAAAGGAACTTCTTAACTATTCTTGTAAGAAAAAGTCCCTCCTCACTATTCTTACAAGAAAAGACTCATTTGTCAAGGTTCTTGAAAGAAAAGGAACCTTTCAACTATTCTTGCAAGACGAAGATCCCTTATCAATTTTCTTACAAGAAAAGCATCATTGGGCAAGCTTCTTGAAAGAAAAGGATCATTGGTCAATTTTCTTGCAAGAAAAGGAACTTCGTAACTATTTTTGCAAGAAAAAGATCCCTCATCACTATTCTTACAAGAAAAGGATGATTGGTGAAGGTTCTTTAAAGAAAAAGATCCTTCTTCACTATTCTTGCAATAAAAAGATTCATCCTCACTGTTCTTATAAAGGATCCCTTGTCACTATTCTTGCAAGAAAAAGATCCCTTCTCACTGCTTTTACAAGAAAAGGATAATTGGTCAAGGTTTTTGAAAGAAAAGGATCATTCGTCAAAGTTCTTGTAAGAAAAGGAACTTCTTAACTATTCTTGCAAGGAAAAGAACCCTCATCACTATTGTTACAAGAAAAGGATCAGTGGTCGAGGTTCTTGAAATAAAAGGAATTTCGTAACTTCTCTTGCAAGAAAAAGACCCCTCCTCGCTATTCTTACCAGAAAAAGATAATTGGTCAAGGTTTTTGAAAAAAAGGATCATTTGTTAAGGTTCTTGAAAGAAAAGGAACTTCTTAACTTTTCTTGCAAGAAAAAGATCCCTCCTCACTATTCTTACAAGAAAAGACTCATTTATCGAGGTTCTTGAAATAAAATGATCCTTTAACAGTATTCTTGCAATAAAAAAACCCTCCTCACTCTTCTTACAAGAAAAGGATAATTGGCCAAGGTTTTTGAAAAAAGGATCATTTGTCAAGGTTGTTGAAATAAAAGGAACTTCTTAAATATTCTTGCACGAAAAAGATCCTCTATTACTATTCTTATAGGAAAAGGATAATTGTTCAAGGTTCTTGAAAGAAAAGGATCATTCGTCAAAGTTCTTGAAAGAAAAGGAACTTCTTACCTATTCTTGCATGAAAAAGATCCCTTATTACTATTCTTACAAGAAAAGGATCATTTGTCAAGGTTCTTAAAAGAAAAGGAACTTCATAACTATTCTTGCAAGAAAAAGATATCTCATTAATACTGTTACAAGAAAAGGATGAGTGGTCAAGGATCTTGAAATAAAAGGAACTTCCTAACTATTCTTGCAATAAAAAGACCCCTTTTCACTATTCTTACAAGAAAAGGATCATTCGTCAAGGTTTTAAAAGAAAGGATCATTCGTTAAGGTTCTTGGAATAAAAGGAACTTTTTAACTATTCTTGCACGAAAAAGATCCCTCATTACTATTCTTATAAGAAAAGGATAATTGTTTAAGGTTCTTGAAAGAAAAGGATCATTCGTCAAAGTTCTTGAAAGAAAAGGAACTTCGTAACTATTCTTTCAAAAAAAGACCACTCCTTACTATTCTTACAAGAAAAGGATAATTGGTCAATGTTTTTGAAAGAAAAGGAACTTCTTAACTATTTCTCAAGAAAAAAAATCCCTTATCACTATTATTACAAGAAAAGGATCATTGGTCAAGGTTTTTAAGGGAAAAGAATCATTCATCTAGGTTCTTGAAAGGAAAGGAACTTCTTGACTATTCTTGCAAGAAAAAGATCCCTCATCACTATTCTGACAAGAAAAGGATCATTGGTGAAGGTTCTTGAAAGAAAAGGAACTTCGTAAATATTCTTGCAAGAAAAAGATCCCTCATTACTATTCATACAAGAATATGATCATTGGTGAAGGTGCTTGAAAGAAAAGATCCTTCGTCACTATTCTTACAATAAAAATATCCCTACTCACTATTCTCCAAAGGGGGCCTTTGTCACTATTTTTTAAAGAAAAGATCCATTTTCACTGTTCTTATAAGAAAATGATCATTTGTGGACCTCCTTGAAAAAAAGGATCCGTTGTTACTATTCTTTCAAGAAAAAGACCCCTCCTCACTATTCAAGCAAGAAAAAGATCCCTCCTCAATATTTTTGCAAGAAAAAGATCCCTCATCACTATTCTTACAAGAAAAGACTCATTAGCCAAGGTTCTTGAAATAAAAGGATCCTTCGTCACTATTCCTGCAAGAAAAAGACCCCTCCTTACTATTCCTACAAGAAAAAGATAATTGGTCAAGGTTTTTGCCAAAAAAAGATCATTTGTCAAGGTTCTTGAAAGAAAAGGAACTTCTTAACTATTCTTGCAAGAAAAAGATCCCTCATCTCTATTCTTACAAGAAAAGCATCATTGGTCAAGCGTCTTGAAAGAAAATGATCATTGGTCAAGGTTCTTGCAAGAAAAGGATCTTCGTAACTATTCTTGCAAGAAATAGATCCCTCATCACTATTCTTGCAAGAAAAGGATAATTGGTGAAGGTTCTTCCAAGAAAAAGATCCTTCGTCACTATTCTTGCCATAACAAGATTTCTCCTCACTATTCCTAAAAAGGATCCTTCGTCACTATTCTTGCAAGAAAAAGATCCCTTCTCACTGTTCTTACAAGAAAAGGATAATTGGTCAAGGTTTTTGAAAGAAAAGGATCATTCGTCAAAGTTCTTGAAAGAGTAGGAACTTCTTAACTATTCTTGCAAGGAAAAGACACCTCATAACTATTGTTACAAGAAAACGGTTAGTAGTCAAGGTTCTTGAAAGAAAAGGAACTTTGTAACTATTTTAGCAAGAAAAAGACCCCTCCTCACTATTCTTATAAGAAAAAGATAATTGGTCAAGTTTTTGAAAAAAAAGGATCATTGTTCAAGTTTCTTGGAAGAAAAGGAACTTAACTATTATTGCAAGAACAAGATTCTTTATCACTATTCTTACAAGAAAAGGATCATTGGTCAAGGTTTTTGAAAGAAAAGGAACTTCTTAACTATTTCTCAAGAAAAAGATCCCTTATCACTATTATTACAAAAAAATGATCATTGGTTAAAGTTATTATTAGAAAAGGATAATTCATCCAGGTTCTTGAAAAAAAAGCAACGTCTTTACTATTCTTGCAAGAAAAAGATCCCTCAACACTATTCTTACAAGAAAAGGATCATTGGTGAAGGTTCTTAAAAAAAAATCATTCTTCACTAATCTTACAATAAAAAGATCCCTACTCACTATTCTCAAAAAGGATCCTTCGTCACTATTCTTGCAAGAAAAAGACTCCTCCTCACTATTCTCGCAAGAAAAAGATCCCTAAATATTCTTGCGAGAAAAAGATCCTTCCTCACTATTCTTACAAGAAAAGATTAATTTTTAAGGTTCTTGTAATAAAAGGATCCTTCGTCACTATTGCTGCAAGAAAAAGACCCCTTCTCACTATTCTCATAAGAAAATAAAATTGGTCAAGGTTTTTGAAAAAAAGGATCATTTGTCAAGGTTCTTGAAAGCAAAGGAACTTTTTAACTATTCTTGCAAGAAAAAGATCTCTCATCACCATTCTTACAAAAAAGCATCATTGGTCAAGCTTCTTGAAAGAAAAGGATCATTGGTCAAGGTTCTTGCAAGAAAAGGAACTTTGTAACTATTCTTGCAAGAAAAAGATCCCTCATCACTATTGTTACAAGACAAGGATCAGTGGTCAAGGTTCTTAAAAGAATAGGAACTTCGTAACTATTCTTCGCCAGAAAAAGCCCCTTCCTCACTATTCTTATAAAGGATCCTTCGTCAATATTCTTGCAAGCAAAAGATCCCTTCTTATTGTTTTTACCATAAAAGGATAATTGGTCAAGCTTTTAAAAAGAAAAGGATCATTCGTCAAAGTTTTTGAAAGAAAAGAAACTTCCTCACTATTCTTGCAAGGAAAAAGAACCCTCATTACTATTGTTGCAAGAAAAGAATCAGTTGTCAAGGTTCTTAAGGGGAAAAGGAATTTCGTAACTACTCTTGCAATAAAAAGACCCCTCCTCACTCTTCTTACAAGAAAAGGATAATTGGTCAAGGTTTTTTAAAAAAGGATCATTCGTCAAGGTTCTTAAAATAAAAGGAACTTCTTACTATTCTTGCACGAAAAAGATCCCTCATTACTATTCTTATAGGAAAAGGATAATTGTTCAAGGTTCTTGAAAGAAAAGGATCATTCGTCAAAGTTTTCAAAAGAAAAGGAACTTCTTACCTATTCTTGCAAGAAAAAGATCCCTTATCACTATTTTTACACAAAAAGAATCATTTGTCAAGGTTTTTAAAAGAAAAGGAACTTCGTAACTATTCTCGAAAGAAAAAGACCCCTCCTCACTATTCTTACAAAAAAAGGATCATTCGTTAAGGTTGTTGAAAGAAAAGGAATTTCTTAACTATTCTTGCACGAAAAAGATCCCTCATTACTATTCCTATAGGAAAAGGATAATTATTCAAGGTTTTCAAAAGAAAAAGATCATTCGTCAAAGTTCTTGAAAGAAAAGGAACTTCGTAACTATTCTTGCAAAAAAGCCCACTCCTCACTATCCTTACAAGAAAAGGATCATTGGTCAAGGTTTTTTAAAGAAAAGGAACTTCTCCAATATTTCCTCAAAAAAAAGATCCATCATCATTATTCTTACAAGAAAAGGATCATTGTTCAAGGTTCTTGAAAGAAAATGATCATTAATCTAGGTTCTTGCAAGAAAAAGATTCTTTATTACTATTCTTACAAGAAAAGGATCATTGGTGAAATTTCTTGGAAAAAAAAGAACTGCGTAACTATTCTTGCGAGAAAAGGAGCCATCCTCACTATTCTTACAAGAAAAGAATCATTGGTCAAGATTTTTGAAAAAAAGGAACTTCTTAACTATTTCTTCAAGAAAAAGATCCCTTATCACTATTATTACAAAAAAAATGATCATTGGTTGGGGTTATTAATAGAAAAGGATAATTCATCCAGGTTCTTGAAAGAAAAGCAACGTCTTTACTATTCTTGCAAGAAAAAGATCCCTTATCACTATTCTTACAAGAAAAGGATCATTGGTTAAGGTTCTTAAAAGAAAAGATCATTCGTCACTAATCTTACAATAAAAAGATCCCTACTCACTATTCTCGAAAAGGATCCTTCGTCACTATTCTTGAAAGAAAAAGATCCCTTCTCACTGTTCTTATAAGAAAATGATCATTGGTGGAGGTTCTTAAAAAAGGATCCTTCGTCTCTATTTTTGCAAGAAAAAGATCCCTCCTCACTATTCTTGCAAGAAAAAGATCCCTAAATATTCTTGCAAGAAAAAGATTCTTCCTAACTCTTCTTACAAGAAAAGACTCATTTTTAAGGTTCTTGTAATAAAAGGATCCTTCGTCACTATTGCTGCAAGAAAAAGACCCCTCCTCACTATTCTTATAAGAAAAAGAAAATTGGTCAAGGTTTTTGAAAAAAAGGATCATTTGTCAAGGTTCTTGAAAGAAAAGGAACTTTTTAACTATTCTTGCAAGAAAAAGATCTCTCATCACTATTCTTACAAGAAAAGAATCATTGGTCAAGCTTCTTGAAAGAAAAGGATCATTGGTCAAGGTTCTTGCAAGAAAAGAAACTTTGTAACTATTCTTGCAAGAAAAAGATCCCTCATTACTATTGTTACAAGAAAAGGATCAGTGGTCAAGCTTCTAAAAAGAAAAGGATCATTCGTCAAAGTTTTCGAAAGAAAAGGAACTTCCTTACTATTCTTGCAAGGAAAAGAACCCTCATCACTATTGTTGCAAGAAAAGAATCAGTTGTCAAGGTTATTCAAAGAAAAGGAATTTCGTAACTACTTTGGCAAGAAAAAGAACCCTCCTTACTATTCTTACCAGAAAAAGATAATTGGTCAAGGTTTTTTAAAAAAAAAGGATCATTGGTCAAGGTTCTTGAAAGAAAAGGAACTTCTTAACTATTCTTGTAAGAAAAAGTCCCTCCTCACTATTCTTACAAGAAAAGACTCATTTGTCAAGGTTCTTGAAAGAAAAGGAACCTTTCAACTATTCTTGCAAGACGAAGATCCCTTATCAATTTTCTTACAAGAAAAGCATCATTGGGCAAGCTTCTTGAAAGAAAAGGATCATTGGTCAATTTTCTTGCAAGAAAAGGAACTTCGTAACTATTTTTGCAAGAAAAAGATCCCTCATCACTATTCTTACAAGAAAAGGATGATTGGTGAAGGTTCTTTAAAGAAAAAGATCCTTCTTCACTATTCTTGCAATAAAAAGATTCATCCTCACTGTTCTTATAAAGGATCCCTTGTCACTATTCTTGCAAGAAAAAGATCCCTTCTCACTGCTTTTACAAGAAAAGGATAATTGGTCAAGGTTTTTGAAAGAAAAGGATCATTCGTCAAAGTTCTTGTAAGAAAAGGAACTTCTTAACTATTCTTGCAAGGAAAAGAACCCTCATCACTATTGTTACAAGAAAAGGATCAGTGGTCGAGGTTCTTGAAATAAAAGGAATTTCGTAACTTCTCTTGCAAGAAAAAGACCCCTCCTCGCTATTCTTACCAGAAAAAGATAATTGGTCAAGGTTTTTGAAAAAAAGGATCATTTGTTAAGGTTCTTGAAAGAAAAGGAACTTCTTAACTTTTCTTGCAAGAAAAAGATCCCTCCTCACTATTCTTACAAGAAAAGACTCATTTATCGAGGTTCTTGAAATAAAATGATCCTTTAACAGTATTCTTGCAATAAAAAAACCCTCCTCACTCTTCTTACAAGAAAAGGATAATTGGCCAAGGTTTTTGAAAAAAGGATCATTTGTCAAGGTTGTTGAAATAAAAGGAACTTCTTAAATATTCTTGCACGAAAAAGATCCTCTATTACTATTCTTATAGGAAAAGGATAATTGTTCAAGGTTCTTGAAAGAAAAGGATCATTCGTCAAAGTTCTTGAAAGAAAAGGAACTTCTTACCTATTCTTGCATGAAAAAGATCCCTTATTACTATTCTTACAAGAAAAGGATCATTTGTCAAGGTTCTTAAAAGAAAAGGAACTTCATAACTATTCTTGCAAGAAAAAGATATCTCATTAATACTGTTACAAGAAAAGGATGAGTGGTCAAGGATCTTGAAATAAAAGGAACTTCCTAACTATTCTTGCAATAAAAAGACCCCTTTTCACTATTCTTACAAGAAAAGGATCATTCGTCAAGGTTTTAAAAGAAAGGATCATTCGTTAAGGTTCTTGGAATAAAAGGAACTTTTTAACTATTCTTGCACGAAAAAGATCCCTCATTACTATTCTTATAAGAAAAGGATAATTGTTTAAGGTTCTTGAAAGAAAAGGATCATTCGTCAAAGTTCTTGAAAGAAAAGGAACTTCGTAACTATTCTTTCAAAAAAAGACCACTCCTTACTATTCTTACAAGAAAAGGATAATTGGTCAATGTTTTTGAAAGAAAAGGAACTTCTTAACTATTTCTCAAGAAAAAAAATCCCTTATCACTATTATTACAAGAAAAGGATCATTGGTCAAGGTTTTTAAGGGAAAAGAATCATTCATCTAGGTTCTTGAAAGGAAAGGAACTTCTTGACTATTCTTGCAAGAAAAAGATCCCTCATCACTATTCTGACAAGAAAAGGATCATTGGTGAAGGTTCTTGAAAGAAAAGGAACTTCGTAAATATTCTTGCAAGAAAAAGATCCCTCATTACTATTCATACAAGAATATGATCATTGGTGAAGGTGCTTGAAAGAAAAGATCCTTCGTCACTATTCTTACAATAAAAATATCCCTACTCACTATTCTCCAAAGGGGGCCTTTGTCACTATTTTTTAAAGAAAAGATCCATTTTCACTGTTCTTATAAGAAAATGATCATTTGTGGACCTCCTTGAAAAAAAGGATCCGTTGTTACTATTCTTTCAAGAAAAAGACCCCTCCTCACTATTCAAGCAAGAAAAAGATCCCTCCTCAATATTTTTGCAAGAAAAAGATCCCTCATCACTATTCTTACAAGAAAAGACTCATTAGCCAAGGTTCTTGAAATAAAAGGATCCTTCGTCACTATTCCTGCAAGAAAAAGACCCCTCCTTACTATTCCTACAAGAAAAAGATAATTGGTCAAGGTTTTTGCCAAAAAAAGATCATTTGTCAAGGTTCTTGAAAGAAAAGGAACTTCTTAACTATTCTTGCAAGAAAAAGATCCCTCATCTCTATTCTTACAAGAAAAGCATCATTGGTCAAGCGTCTTGAAAGAAAATGATCATTGGTCAAGGTTCTTGCAAGAAAAGGATCTTCGTAACTATTCTTGCAAGAAATAGATCCCTCATCACTATTCTTGCAAGAAAAGGATAATTGGTGAAGGTTCTTCCAAGAAAAAGATCCTTCGTCACTATTCTTGCCATAACAAGATTTCTCCTCACTATTCCTAAAAAGGATCCTTCGTCACTATTCTTGCAAGAAAAAGATCCCTTCTCACTGTTCTTACAAGAAAAGGATAATTGGTCAAGGTTTTTGAAAGAAAAGGATCATTCGTCAAAGTTCTTGAAAGAGTAGGAACTTCTTAACTATTCTTGCAAGGAAAAGACACCTCATAACTATTGTTACAAGAAAACGGTTAGTAGTCAAGGTTCTTGAAAGAAAAGGAACTTTGTAACTATTTTAGCAAGAAAAAGACCCCTCCTCACTATTCTTATAAGAAAAAGATAATTGGTCAAGTTTTTGAAAAAAAAGGATCATTGTTCAAGTTTCTTGGAAGAAAAGGAACTTCTTAACTATTCGTGCAAGAAAAAGATCCCTCCTCACCATTCTTATAAGAAAAGGCTCATTGGTCAAGGTTCGTGACTGAAAAGGATCCTTCGTCACTATTTCTCCAAGAAAAAGATCCCTCCTCGCTATTTTTACAAAAAAGGAATCGTTCATTGCCATACTTCATACAGCGCTAATCTGCCATCGGATGAATCTTGATAGGAAGAGATGTTACTAGAGAGAAAAGAGATGGATTTGACGTAAGGAACGATTGTATTTCCACTTATTTTTATTAGATGATGAAAGGCAGATAAATCCCCAATCTAAGTTAATAAAAAAGTAAACAGAAATGATAACTGCAATATCCAATTATAAAAAAACAAGGGTTTAGGGAGTTATTTTAACGCTCACGAACAAGTTCTTGAATATCATTCTAAGAATCTCCTCACGGGAAATATGACTAGTAAATAGTCATTAAATAGATGCTCTACCTCGGAAAATCAGTCTATATTACCCATAATTATAGTGTAATTTGTTTTACTGAGACTCTTTTAAGGAGAAAGTGTAGCGATCTTTAAGGTTTATATGAACCAAGGTATAAAGAAAGACTAAAGTAAAGAAATTCGTAAAATTACGGACTAATTTAAATGAAAATTACACCTGAAAAAATTTTTAAAGTTCAATATTTTAGCAGAATTTCGGAGCAGCTGAGACTCTTAAGATATCGAGGTCAGTAGAAGAATGGAGAAAGGAAGAGATAGGAAGATAAAGGAAGAGGAAGTTAGAGAATAGGAAGAGGGATGAAGAGAAAGGAAGAGATAGGAAGATAAAGTAAGAGAAAGGAAAGAAGAGGAAAATAAAGAAGGAGGAAGGAAGAAGGATGAAAGAAATGAAGAGAGAGATGGAGAGAAAGGCAGAAAAAGGAATATAAAAGGAGAGAAAGGAATAGAGGTGAAAAAAAAGGAAAGAAAGGAAGGGAGAAGATCTGTGGATGGAAGGAGACATGAGTATGAGTTAGATGCAAGGTAATATTGATCAACTTTCTAATTTGGTACATTAGATTAATATTTATCAAATCTGTTCCCCCGAAAATTGACCAAGGTGCCTTAAAAACTTATGAGCGTAATTTTATAAAATAATTTGTTTTGTTATGGTAGCAGAGTTAAATCTTGTATTAACAAACTTGAATCTGTTATGCGTAGTGGCTTATGATATTTCTAGCTAAAATTTCATTAAAAACTATTTATCATTCATATAGTTTGGTATAAATTGTACAAAACACTAATGATATTCATATTATCAATTCCATAGTTAAAAATTTCCAAATATCCAGTAATATTAAGAGTGTAGTTCAAAGAAAGAGGCTCAGTGCCATAGGATGGGAGCAGGATTAGATGAACAAATAAGGCATTGGATAAGCTTTGCCATATCAATATTTGTTATGGATAATAATCCTCAATTATAACTAATATCCCATTTGACAAATAACAAAGCTCCATACAGACATGAAACTTTATATACACAAAGAGTTGCGTTACTAAAAGAATTTTAGAACTGGGAGAATATTTCGAAAATAGTGATTATAGAGAAAGGTCAAGTAATTTTTTGCATAAAATTCAATTTTCCTTAAAATGATTAATGGGTCAAAAGCGTTATCTAGAAGTCGGTGGAAGTAGTTTCAAAGTCAATTTTTCCTACGAAAGCTAATTCTTCATCTAAAAATTTAGGGTCGTTATTTCTGAGTCCGCGAAGGTAAAGATAGCTAAAAATATTTAGGAAAAGAAAAATCTATACACTATCATAATCAGCTCTTCCAAATTTTCTCTTTTTTAGTTTTTGATAAATCGAATTCCAGGAGAAAGTGAAGTTCATTCTAAGGAGTTTACTTCCGAAATAAAATTAATCTATACGTTTTAATATTATTAAAAAAGATTAATAATAACAACTATTACTTAAATATTGCCATATTTTTTAAGACATGCGTGCACTAAATTAATAAATTGTCGCAAGATCTTTATTAGCAATTAAATCTTTCAAGCGTGTCATAATATTCTATAAACTTCATTAGAATTATTTGTTCCATTCATCTTCATAGTATTTACACAACTCGTTCTTATTTGTTGAAATTCTTTGGAGAAGGGGGTCTTGATTCCATCTAGATAGTTTATATGAGGTTCAGAACTTTGCTTTGCGATGTTCATTTAAAAACATTAATTCTGGAATCTGTAAACCATTTCTTTACAAGAGAAGTCTTACGTTCTCGATTGTTGTCTTCTTGGAAGTCATACTGCCTACCAAAGTTTGTTTTTTATGCTGAAATTACGTTTTTTTTATAATAGCTAAATAATCTTCTTTCCTCATCGTTTACTTACTTTTAAAATGTCATCCCATAGGATTAGCAACAGGGCAACCCTATATAATAACTTTCTTTCTCCTATAGCTTGTTTTTTTTTCAGAATAGCATCTCTCAGCCAACCATTTCCTCTTCGATTATGATTAGTTCTATTTTGTTCGTCGCTCTATAATACTTTCTTACAAATTGTGTTTTATCATAAATGCATCTTCGTTGTTGTGGTTGAAACATCAATCTAGCTGCAGCTAAACCTTTTCTCTGTTGTGCATCTTTAACGTTCCTTACAATGTTGTGAATATCAGTCGGTGAGAAGTGAGCTTCCATCCACTTCGTGGCCTAGTTTTTATGATGAATTGTCTGTACATTTGCGTAAGAATGTGTAACCATGTTCCAATGGGATCTTCAACCCGTTCTTGGACACTTGGAATGTAATACTGCACATTTTAATGACTGAACTGTGTCTTACTTCTGTCCATTCTGAGAAGTGGTAAACATGGCGGAAAATCGAATAAAGAAAGAACACTTTTGTACCTTGAATTCGATTTAGAGCGTATTCTAGAAAGTTCTAGATAAATTATAGGTCTGCTACTAAGCCATAGAACCCTATAACCCTTTTTATTGTAGAAATTTACTAGGTTTTTATATACACTTCCGAGCAAAGTAAGAGAACGATTTTCCTTTATTAAAAGATTTAAAAAATATGATAAGTAGGTAAATGAAATTTCTATGGTACATAAAGGCATGCATTTAATATATTTCATGAATATTTCATATGATACAATCGTCTATTCAATAAATTATACCTAAATAAACTAAAAATAATAAAATAGTTACACAGGAAAAATAAGGAAACCATTATTCACAGAATTGCTTACCAAAAATTTAAAACTCTTAATATGAAGAGTTGAAGTATTTCTTTATGTGCAACGACAACCACAGGCTACCTTTAGTTTCTTTCAAAATTCTGCTGTTATTTTGTTCCATTCTTGCTCCATTTTCGTCCATATATTTGTCACAGTTGAATGCTACTGGCCTGTAACTTTGTCTCCATTGATCTTGCAGAGGTTCTTAATTGGCGTCAGATTTGGTATCTAAACAGGGGACTTCATTATTTCGATATCTTCTTGTTAGAAATAGAATTTTACTCGCTTGCCAGTATGGCATGGCACGTTGTCGTGCTGAAATACTGCTGGATGTTTCAGAGATGCTTGGAGTGAAGTTATAACATTTTGTTATACGAGGTTTAGGTATACATTCACATTTACTGTTCCAATTATTCGAACTAGCGGAACAATTTCAGATGAAAACATCCCCCATAACATGATGCTGCCTCGTCCATGTATGGCAATTTTTTCAATTCATTTATGGTTAAGTCTGTCATCTGCGCCTCTAACAAAGAGTCTGTCATCAGGTTCAACAAAATTAATTTCGTCAATAAAGTGAATTCTCTTCCAATTTTCATCAATCTAAAGAACAGAAGCTACAGTATATTCGAGTCTCGCCTTTTGGTTCTTTTACTAATGGTTTGGTTGCTGGAGAACGAGCTTTTAAACCGGATGGATTGGGCTCAGGGGACAATGTGAAATGACTCACTTCTTTGCCACTATTGATCTTAATATTCCAAAAAATTCCTGCTGCAATCTCATTGCGATCCTTCAGAGAGAAGCGCTTAATAGCTCTCCCTTCTCGGATGGCGGCGATTCATAGCCGACTGACCTTTGCAGGAGATTTATAAGTATTTTTTTCATTTTCTAACTTCAGAAAACGGACAATAACACTCTTGGATCTTCCTACCTCTCTTAAAATTGCAGTAAAACGTCTTCCCGAAGTCTTCAAGCAAAGAATTGTCTGGGGGACCTCAGGAGTCCCATTCGCCTGTGGTGGCATCTCTGCAGAGTAAGACAACAATGGCAGTTGTACAGTTCTTAACTACTGAGCAAAATGTTGACGGATGATTTTTATAAACTTCTAGAATGTTGCTGTAAAAAGCCTTCTATTATTTTGCAGGTGTCAATATTTAATTTTGTTGGTTTATTTAAGTATAATGTCTTGAATAAACGATGGTATCATATGAAATCTTCATTAAATATATTAAATGTATGCCTTTATGTACAATGGTAATTTCCTTCACCAACTCATCTCTCTCTCTTTCTCTCTACACACACACACACACACATATATATATATATATATATATATATATATATATATATATATATATATATATATATATATATATATATATATATATATATATATAATTTTTGGGGGGCGGCAGCCAGGAAGGGAAAATCAGTAATTTGCAAACAATCTTTTGCTGAGAAATGAATCCCTTTTATTAAATTGTAATATAATGCTAGGTCCATTTGAATTTGTGATCAAAACTGTATATATGTATGAGTGCATTTTCATTTGGAAGAGAAAAATCTCCTGAAATCCAATGTCATTTTACACTAAAACGAAATCAATCATTCTAGTGAGGTGTCCTCTTCCTTTCCGCCTCAACTCGTTCGCACCTCTCCACACAGCCACAGTCATCCACTCTCATAAATATGTATAAGAGTAAAGACAAAACCCACCTTGGAATTCATTTCTGGGCAGAGGAAAACCCCAAAATATAAATAAAGTTTTTCTGGAATAAATTCTCGGGCCAAGAAGGCTTTTCAGGCAAGCCCTAGATTTTATCGGATTGTCTTTATCCCAATGGGATTTGCGAGAATCAGTGATTATCATTTGAGGCTCAAGTCCACTTCGCCAACGGGTATTTACCCTTTTTTCAGAGATACCTCGAAATTCAATTATGAATTGCGTCCAATGCCGTTTTCTTCCATTTTCGAGATCGAAGGGGAGACTGAGAGAAAAGATGGCTGCCTTCTTTTGACGGTGAACCAGGGATGAACTGTTGCTTCTATTACAGATTTCAACCAATAAGCATGGGAGTGTACAGGGAGTGCTTTTGCCCCAGGGGGCAGTCAGACAGATTTGAAAAGAGCATCGGTATTCCATATTAAAAAGAAGGGCTTGTTTTCTGGTGTTTCGTAGTAATTTTTAATCTACTTGGAAAAACTCATGAATGTTATTCCTATACGCAGTGAAGGTGTATACATCGCAGCATAGTCTAATATCGAGTTGGAAGAATTACTGGTATGTTATGGTTGATATATAAATTGAGGGTGATTGATGGATAAGTAATCATGTTCTAAGTTTTCTCAACAAGACAGAACCTCTTGACTCGTACTGTACAAAGAGGAGAAAGGTTAATTCTACGGTCATCCACAATTTTCCTCTAAGTTAGTGGTTTCTTGATTTTTTTAACTACTTTACTCCTTGTTTTAATTCAATTTCATCCATTCATGACTTATTCTTTATCTTACACCCACTGCTTTCTCCATATTCATAAACTCCATAAATAATATGTTAAAAGATGAAATAGTCTTTTATTTTATGTTGTAGGATGATGTTCCTTTACTGTTTTGATAATGACCGCCTACTTTCCATTTGCTAAACATAATCCTATCTCGTTAACATCTTGTCTGTCCGCACCTTGCCCAAAATGCTTTATTTTAATGTTTTTTTTTTCCTTTTGAACTAAATTGAGTCTAAACTCTATCTTCTTTTCTATCTTAAAGTGTTCTGGGTTCAGGTTTGTTTCCCGCCAACTTGCATCAGAGCCTTAGCGCCTCCATAATAAGTAGATAAAAAAGAGAATTTAGACATACACTTAACTTTCCATTGCCATTTTATAGTTCCAAGTAGTCTTTTTATCACCCTCACTGGCTTTATTATTTCCTAATTGCTTTGATCCCTTAACCAGGAGCCATGGAAGAAGGGTCAAGCGAAAACCAATATCCGGCTCTCGCAGACCTGAACTTCCCGCGCTCTCGTTCCAGAATTCCGTTTTCGCGGGAGCAAAAAACGCGCGAAACCGACGATAAGAATACAAAAAGGTCAAGAAAAGTTTCTCAAAAAAAAGCCTAACATAAACGATAAGAAAAGAAAAATGGCACGAAAATTTCCTTAAAAGAAAGGGGACTAAATTGATCCTTAATCCGAAGATAACATAAGGGAAAGGTATGAAAAAGGCAGACACTTGTAAGAAAGCGGAGTAAAGTATAGTAAAGGTAAAGAAATTATATAAAAAATAACGAATAGAATGAACAGCAATAAAATAAAGTGGCGTGAAAGATAGTATAATAATAAAAAGAGGTAAATACGGAACATATAAAAAGGAAAGATTAAAAGTAAACAGAAAAATGGGACTAACGAGAAAAAAAGAGAATAAGACAAACATCACAATTTATGAAGGGGAAAAAGTCTCCAAATTGAAAATAAATGTCGACCTCCCCCCTCCCCCCCGATAAGCTCCTCTATACAAATACATAAAAACAAATATGGCGCAAAAACAAATGAGATAAAAACAACAAAAAAGAAAGGAACTTCCCCCCCCCCCCTCGAAAAACGAGCCCATCCGAAGAATACAGACGCTTACAACCTCCAGCCCCCCCCCGAAAATAAAACGAAATGAGACCGATATGAGGGGAATAAAGAAGAAAAACAGAAAAATAAAGGAGGGGATTATTGGTATAGTCTCTCACCCCCATCATCTTCATCGAAGAGGCGACTTTCCTCTCTTCATCTTAAGAGACGGACAAATGGATTCATCTCCAATGGGAGACGAATGAAAGGATTTGTTGATGAAGTGGGGTACGGAAGTACCTCCCTCTTTCCCTTCCTTCCTCCTTTCTCTAATATCTCAGAAAAGGGGAGCTCTGCCCCCATCCAGTGTATGGAATAGACCGACAGGGGAGGTTCTATCCCCACCCAGCCAGTGTTCTTTAAATACCTTTGAGGAATTTTACGAGTCGGTTGTGAAACCGCTCTGTCCCTGCACTGCTTGGGATCGGTTGATTAGGGTATATGAAAACTGGAATGTTTATTTGTGTATTAAGTGTGTGTAATTGACGTTATTTTCAGGCATCCGGGGTAAACAAGTTTTAAATACACGCTTGGAAAAGTTCATTACATTAGGTATGTATTTTCCTGGAAGTATTTCGTTAAAATAATTCACGACGCGTAAGTTTAATACTCTTAATAGTAAATTCGAACAAAAGGTCCAATAAGAGATATGTATATAAATATATAACAATGAATGTATTATGGTAGGTGAAAAATGTATTGAATACCCATTCTAAAGGTGTCAGAGTTAATACTAATATAGATTTTGAGATAGTTGGCAAGAATATTTCATTTAAAAAGTGTCTGGAACATTGGAAAACTCTAAATAACGTGTTAATTTGGCGTCACCTATCATCCTAACAAGACGCGAGGTGCTTAAGACAGGAACATACAGCAGATGCAGAGATGCTGTTGATAATTTGTATAATAATGATAAAATTTATAGAGCAAACGGTAAAGATCAAAGTCTTCATCCATACACCATTGGTTCGGTACTTCAACATTGGAAGGAACAAAACTGAAAAGTGAGTCGTCCTCTATCTGATATTCCTCAAAAGGTTTCACTGCGTGCTGCCAACACAAGTGGAAGAATGAAGTATAAACAGGACAAAATACTCGCAAGGAGTCCCTAAGGGTATCTGTGAAGGTTTTACAACCGTTATACCACAGTCTAACGCGCTTCACCAGTGTAGGTTGTGGACTGATTGAGAGTAAAGTGTCATTGTTGAAAAAAATAGCCTGAGGAGGTACGACTTAAGTTTGCTAAAGACTAATTACACAAGTCTAAGAGCAATTAGACTAATCTTCTATGGTCTGATGAGACTAAACTCGATCTAAGCTATGTGGCTTGAATTCCCGTTGTGAAGTTCAAAGAAGAGAGAGGGGTAGAAACCAAAAAAAACGGGCCACCCATAAAGAAAAGAGAGGTAATATAAAAGTATGGAGATGGTCCCCCTCTGCATGTTATATGACGACTTAATGTAGTGGAAGGAAGGAGCCAAAAATGTACTGGATGTATTAGCAAATAACCGCATTCAGTATTCAGCGCATATTCATTAACATACTATAATCGCTCTATATTAAGAAAACTTTACCATTGCTTTATATTAAAAACTATACAATCGCTTTATAATAATAAAACCATACCATCGCGCTATAAGAAGAAAACCAAATCTTTGCTCGATATTTAGAAAACTAAATAATCGTTGTAGATTAAGAAAACTATACCATCGCTTTATATTAAGAATCAAACTTTCGCTCTATATTAAGAAAAGTAAACCATTACTCTATATTAGGAAAACAATATCATCGCTCTATATTAAGAAACCCATAATATCGCTCTATATTAAGAAAAAAAAACCATAGGTCTATATTAAGAAAATAAAAAACGCTCTATATAAGGAAAACTAAATCATAGCTCTATATTAATAAAATCAAACCATCGCTCTATATTAAGAAAGCAAAAACTTCGTTCTATATTAAGAAAAACAAACAATCGTTTTAGTTTAAGAAAACAACTATCACTCTATATTAAGAAAATCAAACCATCCCTCTATATTAATATCTCTATACCATCGTTTTATTCTAAGAAAAGTAAACCATCTTTCTAGATTAAAATACATACCATCGTTCTATATTAAAAAAGAAAACTATTGCTCTATAGTAACACAACTATAGCATCGCTCTATTTTAATAAAACTAAAGCATCGCTCTATATTAAGAAAAATACAACTTTGCTTTGGATTAAGAAAAAATATCGCTCTATATTAATAAAAACAAACCCTCACTTTAAATTAAGAAAAAATAACCGTCGCTTTAAATTAAGAAAACCAAACCATCGCTCTATATTAAGGAGAACATAACTTCGCTCTATATAAAAAAACAAAAACAATCGCTATACCTTAAGAAACCAAACAGTTTCTCCAATTTAAGTAAACCATACCATCGCTCTATATTAATAAACCAATAACATTGCTCTATATTAAGAAAACTAAACCCCCGCTCTATATGATAAAACCCATAATATCGTTCCATATTACGAAAACCAAACCATCACTTTCTCTTAAGAACCAAACCCTCTCTCTCTTTTAAGAAAACCTTACCATCGTTCTTTATTAAGAAACCTATAACATCGCTCTATATTAAGAAAAACAAACCATCCTCTATAATAAGAAAACCAAACCCCCGCTCTATATGATAAAACCCATAATATCGTTCCATATTACGGAAACCAAACCATCACTTTCTCTTAAGAACCAAACCCTCTCTCTCTTTTAAGAAAACCTTACCATCGTTCTTTATTAAGAAACCTATAACATCGCTCTATATTAAGAAAAACAAACCATCGCTCTATAATAAGAAAACCAAACCCCCGCTCTATATGATAAAACCCATAATATCGTTCCATATTACGGAAACCAAACCATCACTTTCTCTTAAGAACCAAACCCTCTCTCTCTTTTAAGAAAACCTTACCATCGTTCTTTATTAAGAAACCTATAACATCGCTCTATATTAAGAAAA
Organism: Ceratothoa steindachneri; assembly: GCA_963969495.1. Lineage (NCBI taxonomy): Eukaryota > Metazoa > Arthropoda > Malacostraca > Isopoda > Cymothoidae > Ceratothoa > Ceratothoa steindachneri. Next base: position 25,969,217 of record OZ018336.1, read on the forward strand.
ACAAACCATCGCTCTATAATAAGAAAACCAAACCCCCGCTCTATATGATAAAACCCATAATATCGTTCCATATTACGGAAACCAAACCATCACTTTCTCTTAAGAACCAAACCCTCTCTCTCTTTTAAGAAAACCTTACCATCGTTCTTTATTAAGAAACCTATAACATCGCTCTATATTAAGAAAAACAAACCATCGCTCTATAATAAGAAAACCAAACCCCCGCTCTATATGATAAAACCCATAATATCGTTCCATATTACGGAAACCAAACCATCACTTTCTCTTAAGAACCAAACCCTCTCTCTCTTTTAAGAAAACCTTACCATCGTTCTTTATTAAGAAACCTATAACATCGCTCTATATTAAGAAAAACAAACCATCGCTCTATAATAAGAAAACCAAACCCCCGCTCTATATGATAAAACCCATAATATCGTTCCATATTACGGAAACCAAACCATCACTTTCTCTTAAGAACCAAACCCTCTCTCTCTTTTAAGAAAACCTTACCATCGTTCTTTATTAAGAAACCTATAACATCGCTCTATATTAAGAAAAACAAACCATCGCTCTATAATAAGAAAACCAAACCCCCGCTCTATATGATAAAACCCATAATATCGTTCCATATTACGGAAACCAAACCATCACTTTCTCTTAAGAACCAAACCCTCTCTCTCTTTTAAGAAAACCTTACCATCGTTCTTTATTAAGAAACCTATAACATCGCTCTATATTAAGAAAAACAAACCATCGCTCTATAATAAGAAAACCAAACCCCCGCTCTATATGATAAAACCCATAATATCGTTCCATATTACGAAAACCAAACCATCACTTTCTCTTAAGAACCAAACCCTCTCTCTCTTTTAAGAAAACCTTACCATCGTTCTTTATTAAGAAACCTATAACATCGCTCTATATTAAGAAAAACAAACCATCGCTCTATAATAAGAAAACCAAACCCCCGCTCTATATGATAAAACCCATAATATCGTTCCATATTACGGAAACCAAACCATCACTTTCTCTTAAGAACCAAACCCTCTCTCTCTTTTAAGAAAACCTTACCATCGTTCTTTATTAAGAAACCTATAACATCGCTCTATATTAAGAAAAACAAACCATCGCTCTATAATAAGAAAACCAAACCCCCGCTCTATATGATAAAACCCATAATATCGTTCCATATTACGGAAACCAAACCATCACTTTCTCTTAAGAACCAAACCCTCTCTCTCTTTTAAGAAAACCTTACCATCGTTCTTTATTAAGAAACCTATAACATCGCTCTATATTAAGAAAAACAAACCATCGCTCTATAATAAGAAAACCAAACCCCCGCTCTATATGATAAAACCCATAATATCGTTCCATATTACGGAAACCAAACCATCACTTTCTCTTAAGAACCAAACCCTCTCTCTCTTTTAAGAAAACCTTACCATCGTTCTTTATTAAGAAACCTATAACATCGCTCTATATTAAGAAAAACAAACCATCGCTCTATAATAAGAAAACCAAACCCCCGCTCTATATGATAAAACCCATAATATCGTTCCATATTACGGAAACCAAACCATCACTTTCTCTTAAGAACCAAACCCTCTCTCTCTTTTAAGAAAACCTTACCATCGTTCTTTATTAAGAAACCTATAACATCGCTCTATATTAAGAAAAACAAACCATCGCTCTATAATAAGAAAACCAAACCCCCGCTCTATATGATAAAACCCATAATATCGTTCCATATTACGGAAACCAAACCATCACTTTCTCTTAAGAACCAAACCCTCTCTCTCTTTTAAGAAAACCTTACCATCGTTCTTTATTAAGAAACCTATAACATCGCTCTATATTAAGAAAAACAAACCATCGCTCTATAATAAGAAAACCAAACCCCCGCTCTATATGATAAAACCCATAATATCGTTCCATATTACGAAAACCAAACCATCACTTTCTCTTAAGAACCAAACCCTCTCTCTCTTTTAAGAAAACCTTACCATCGTTCTTTATTAAGAAACCTATAACATCGCTCTATATTAAGAAAAACAAACCATCGCTCTATAATAAGAAAACCAAACCCCCGCTCTATATGATAAAACCCATAATATCGTTCCATATTACGGAAACCAAACCATCACTTTCTCTTAAGAACCAAACCCTCTCTCTCTTTTAAGAAAACCTTACCATCGTTCTTTATTAAGAAACCTATAACATCGCTCTATATTAAGAAAAACAAACCATCGCTCTATAATAAGAAAACCAAACCCCCGCTCTATATGATAAAACCCATAATATCGTTCCATATTACGGAAACCAAACCATCACTTTCTCTTAAGAACCAAACCCTCTCTCTCTTTTAAGAAAACCTTACCATCGTTCTTTATTAAGAAACCTATAACATCGCTCTATATTAAGAAAAACAAACCATCGCTCTATAATAAGAAAACCAAACCCCCGCTCTATATGATAAAACCCATAATATCGTTCCATATTACGGAAACCAAACCATCACTTTCTCTTAAGAACCAAACCCTCTCTCTCTTTTAAGAAAACCTTACCATCGTTCTTTATTAAGAAACCTATAACATCGCTCTATATTAAGAAAAACAAACCATCGCTCTATAATAAGAAAACCAAACCCCCGCTCTATATGATAAAACCCATAATATCGTTCCATATTACGAAAACCAAACCATCACTTTCTCTTAAGAACCAAACCCTCTCTCTCTTTTAAGAAAACCTTACCATCGTTCTTTATTAAGAAACCTATAACATTGCTCTATATTAAGAAAAACAAACCATCGCTCTATAATAAGAAAACCAAACCCCCGCTCTATATGATAAAACCCATAATATCGTTCCATATTACGAAAACCAAACCATCACTTTCTCTTAAGAACCAAACCCTCTCTCTCTTTTAAGAAAACCTTACCATCGTTCTTTATTAAGAAACCTATAACATCGCTCTATATTAAGAAAAACAAACCATCGCTCTATAATAAGAAAACCAAACCCCCGCTCTATATGATAAAACCCATAATATCGTTCCATATTACGGAAACCAAACCATCACTTTCTCTTAAGAACCAAACCCTCTCTCTCTTTTAAGAAAACCTTACCATCGTTCTTTATTAAGAAACCTATAACATCGCTCTATATTAAGAAAAACAAACCATCGCTCTATAATAAGAAAACCAAACCCCCGCTCTATATGATAAAACCCATAATATCGTTCCATATTACGGAAACCAAACCATCACTTTCTCTTAAGAACCAAACCCTCTCTCTCTTTTAAGAAAACCTTACCATCGTTCTTTATTAAGAAACCTATAACATCGCTCTATATTAAGAAAAACAAACCATCGCTCTATAATAAGAAAACCAAACCCCCGCTCTATATGATAAAACCCATAATATCGTTCCATATTACGGAAACCAAACCATCACTTTCTCTTAAGAACCAAACCCTCTCTCTCTTTTAAGAAAACCTTACCATCGTTCTTTATTAAGAAACCTATAACATCGCTCTATATTAAGAAAAACAAACCATCGCTCTATAATAAGAAAACCAAACCCCCGCTCTATATGATAAAACCCATAATATCGTTCCATATTACGGAAACCAAACCATCACTTTCTCTTAAGAACCAAACCCTCTCTCTCTTTTAAGAAAACCTTACCATCGTTCTTTATTAAGAAACCTATAACATCGCTCTATATTAAGAAAAACAAACCATCGCTCTATAATAAGAAAACCAAACCCCCGCTCTATATGATAAAACCCATAATATCGTTCCATATTACGGAAACCAAACCATCACTTTCTCTTAAGAACCAAACCCTCTCTCTATTTTAAGAAAACCTTACCATCGTTCTTTATTGAGAAACCTATAACATCGCTCTATATTAAGAAAAACAAACCATCGCTCTATAAAAAGAAAACCAAACCCCCGCTCTATATGATAAAACCCATAATATCGTTCCATATTACGAAAACCAAACCATCACTTTCTCTTAAGAACCAAACCCTCTCTCTCTTTTAAGAAAACCTTACCATCGTTCTTTATTAAGAAACCTATAACATCGCTCTATATTAAGAAAAACAAACCATCGCTCTATAATAAGAAAACCAAACCCCCGCTCTATATAATAAAACCCATAATATCGTTCCATATTACGGAAACCAAACCATCACTTTCTCTTAAGAACCAAACCCTCTCTCTCTTTTAAGAAAACCTTACCATCGTTCTTTATTAAGAAACCTATAACATCGCTCTATATTAAGAAAAACAAACCATCGCTCTATAATAAGAAAACCAAACCCCCGCTCTATATGATAAAACCCATAATATCGTTCCATATTACGGAAACCAAACCATCACTTTCTCTTAAGAACCAAACCCTCTCTCTCTTTTAAGAAAACCTTACCATCGTTCTTTATTAAGAAACCTATAACATCGCTCTATATTAAGAAAAACAAACCATCGCTCTATAATAAGAAAACCAAACCCCCGCTCTATATGATAAAACCCATAATATCGTTCCATATTACGGAAACCAAACCATCACTTTCTCTTAAGAACCAAACCCTCTCTCTATTTTAAGAAAACCTTACCATCGTTCTTTATTAAGAAACCTATAACATCGCTCTATATTAAGAAAAACAAACCATCGCTCTATAATAAGAAAACCAAACCCCCGCTCTATATGATAAAACCCATAATATCGTTCCATATTACGAAAACCAAACCATCACTTTCTCTTAAGAACCAAACCCTCTCTCTCTTTTAAGAAAACCTTACCATCGTTCTTTATTAAGAAACCTATAACATCGCTCTATATTAAGAAAAACAAACCATCGCTCTATAATAAGAAAACCAAACCCCCGCTCTATATGATAAAACCCATAATATCGTTCCATATTACGGAAACCAAACCATCACTTTCTCTTAAGAACCAAACCCTCTCTCTCTTTTAAGAAAACCTTACCATCGTTCTTTATTAAGAAACCTATAACATCGCTCTATATTAAGAAAAACAAACCATCGCTCTATAATAAGAAAACCAAACCCCCGCTCTATATGATAAAACCCATAATATCGTTCCATATTACGGAAACCAAACCATCACTTTCTCTTAAGAACCAAACCCTCTCTCTCTTTTAAGAAAACCTTACCATCGTTCTTTATTAAGAAACCTATAACATCGCTCTATATTAAGAAAAACAAACCATCGCTCTATAATAAGAAAACCAAACCCCCGCTCTATATGATAAAACCCATAATATCGTTCCATATTACGAAAACCAAACCATCACTTTCTCTTAAGAACCAAACCCTCTCTCTCTTTTAAGAAAACCTTACCATCGTTCTTTATTAAGAAACCTATAACATCGCTCTATATTAAGAAAAACAAACCATCGCTCTATAATAAGAAAACCAAACCCCCGCTCTATATGATAAAACCCATAATATCGTTCCATATTACGGAAACCAAACCATCACTTTCTCTTAAGAACCAAACCCTCTCTCTCTTTTAAGAAAACCTTACCATCGTTCTTTATTAAGAAACCTATAACATCGCTCTATATTAAGAAAAACAAACCATCGCTCTATAATAAGAAAACCAAACCCCCGCTCTATATGATAAAACCCATAATATCGTTCCATATTACGGAAACCAAACCATCACTTTCTCTTAAGAACCAAACCCTCTCTCTCTTTTAAGAAAACCTTACCATCGTTCTTTATTAAGAAACCTATAACATCGCTCTATATTAAGAAAAACAAACCATCGCTCTATAATAAGAAAACCAAACCCCCGCTCTATATGATAAAACCCATAATATCGTTCCATATTACGGAAACCAAACCATCACTTTCTCTTAAGAACCAAACCCTCTCTCTATTTTAAGAAAACCTTACCATCGTTCTTTATTAAGAAACCTATAACATCGCTCTATATTAAGAAAAACAAACCATCGCTCTATAATAAGAAAACCAAACCCCTGCTCTATATGATAAAACCCATAATATCGTTCCATATTACGAAAACCAAACCATCACTTTCTCTTAAGAACCAAACCCTCTCTCTCTTTTAAGAAAACCTTACCATCGTTCTTTATTAAGAAACCTATAACATCGCTCTATATTAAGAAAAACAAACCATCGCTCTATAATAAGAAAACCAAACCCCCGCTCTATATGATAAAACCCATAATATCGTTCCATATTACGGAAACCAAACCATCACTTTCTCTTAAGAACCAAACCCTCTCTCTCTTTTAAGAAAACCTTACCATCGTTCTTTATTAAGAAACCTATAACATCGCTCTATATTAAGAAAAACAAACCATCGCTCTATAATAAGAAAACCAAACCCCCGCTCTATATGATAAAACCCATAATATCGTTCCATATTACGGAAACCAAACCATCACTTTCTCTTAAGAACCAAACCCTCTCTCTCTTTTAAGAAAACCTTACCATCGTTCTTTATTAAGAAACCTATAACATCGCTCTATATTAAGAAAAACAAACCATCGCTCTATAATAAGAAAACCAAACCCCCGCTCTATATGATAAAACCCATAATATCGTTCCATATTACGGAAACCAAACCATCACTTTCTCTTAAGAACCAAACCCTCTCTCTCTTTTAAGAAAACCTTACCATCGTTCTTTATTAAGAAACCTATAACATCGCTCTATATTAAGAAAAACAAACCATCGCTCTATAATAAGAAAACCAAACCCCCGCTCTATATGATAAAACCCATAATATCGTTCCATATTACGAAAACCAAACCATCACTTTCTCTTAAGAACCAAACCCTCTCTCTCTTTTAAGAAAACCTTACCATCGTTCTTTATTAAGAAACCTATAACATCGCTCTATATTAAGAAAAACAAACCATCGCTCTATAATAAGAAAACCAAACCCCCGCTCTATATGATAAAACCCATAATATCGTTCCATATTACGGAAACCAAACCATCACTTTCTCTTAAGAACCAAACCCTCTCTCTCTTTTAAGAAAACCTTACCATCGTTCTTTATTAAGAAACCTATAACATCGCTCTATATTAAGAAAAACAAACCATCGCTCTATAATAAGAAAACCAAACCCCCGCTCTATATGATAAAACCCATAATATCGTTCCATATTACGGAAACCAAACCATCACTTTCTCTTAAGAACCAAACCCTCTCTCTCTTTTAAGAAAACCTTACCATCGTTCTTTATTAAGAAACCTATAACATCGCTCTATATTAAGAAAAACAAACCATCGCTCTATAATAAGAAAACCAAACCCCCGCTCTATATGATAAAACCCATAATATCGTTCCATATTACGAAAACCAAACCATCACTTTCTCTTAAGAACCAAACCCTCTCTCTCTTTTAAGAAAACCTTACCATCGTTCTTTATTAAGAAACCTATAACATCGCTCTATATTAAGAAAAACAAACCATCGCTCTATAATAAGAAAACCAAACCCCCGCTCTATATGATAAAACCCATAATATCGTTCTATATTACGAAAACCAAACCATCACTTTCTCTTAAGAACCAAACCCTCTCTCTCTTTTAAGAAAACCTTACCATCGTTCTTTATTAAGAAACCTATAACATCGCTCTATATTAAGAAAAACAAACCATCGCTCTAAATTAAGAAAACTAAACAATCAATCAACGAGTGATTTTTCCATTTACATAACGCTCAATCCATCAACTTTCGAGTCTCTATTATTTCACCTCATTCAGTCATTCATGGTCAAAAATCTACAATCTTGAGAATGTGAACGTTTCTCTTTTTAGGTTGTAATATTCTAAAAAAATTTTATTCTTTAACGGGGTATATATATTCTGTCATATTTCAAATTTTTATTTACTCCCTGTATTTTTTACGTATTTATTGCCTTTTAAAAAAAACTCGTGTTAATTATAAATCAACTAGAGAATAATGAGATTCACCGCTTAATTCTGTTATATTTTGAAGGTTATTGTCTTGGAAGGATTATATTGGGGGTCTAGCTAAATATGGCTGTAAAATGTTCTGTATATTGTTTAGATGTCTCAGCTAATACTCCTCTGAGCAACGTTTACGGATCTATTTGGGACTTATTCTTCGTTGTATGGAATATGAGTCGCTCATCTTTCACTTCTCACTTATATAAAGTTAAATAAAAAGCCTACTAGCTCATTCACAGCCCTCTGCTCACTTCATATTTGAACACTAACTCCACCGTAACCTTACTGCACTCTCCCTATTTTACTGATAATAATGTGGGAATTGCTCTACTGAATTACATGAGTGTAATCCACCCCCACTCCCTCTGTATGCAATACACGCCAGGCTTTCCATTCGCTATGCGTAAAAATAGTGAACGCCAGCATAAACCCTATTGATAATTCCTTCACGCCCTTCAGACCTAGAAAATGGAGCTATTTGCCTCCTAGAGTTTTTGCTGGATCCTATAATCTGACTCTCTTTACGAGGAAGGTCTGCCATCACTGAGGAGACCAGTCTATTAACACTTCTCTTCATTGTTTTTCCATCTTTTCTTGTCCTATTTTTTTTGTTTGTTTTACTTTTTACAGATTTTGAGGTTGATTTGGGCATCTCTTACCCGTTTCAGTCCCTCCATTATAATATATATATATATATATATATATATATATATATATATATATATATATATATATATATATATATATTATTTATATATCTATGTGCGTGTATAAGCTTATAAATACCACGCTCGTAAAATTCTTTAGCTTTTGATACAAAATATGACTCACTCCAACTCGTTTTCAACCGCTTATGTTGATATCAATCTAAGACCATCTAAATGGTTCTATAATCCCCTAAATAAGGGATAATCAGAAGGAGCGAGGCCAGGAGAATATGGAGGCAGAAGCAATATTTCCCAAACGTCTCCCTCTAAGAGATCTCTGGTCCTTCGATCTGTATAAGGACGGTTATTATCGTGATGGAGGATGACAACCCCTTCAGTTGACTAAGGAGGGGCCGTCTTTGGCTAAAACCAGCTTTTAAACAACAAAGTTGTTTGCAGTAGAGATTAGCATTAATTCTTTTCTAACAGTTCGCAATGGACAATTCCTTCAATATCCCACCAAACGCTCAACATGATATATTTTAGATGAAGTCTTTCTCTCGGTTTTCGAGATATTTTGCTTCCTCGCCTGATTCACGAACGGTGGAGTTTAACGTTATAATAAAAGATCAATTTCTCATCACCAGTAACAAGTCTGCGTAAAAATGGTGCCAGGTGGCGTAAAAGCAATGACTCATAGCAAGCAACACGCTCTTGTAAGTAGATTCGCTAGGGACAGTTCGTGTGGGACTCATTTTCCAATCCCTGGAACATTTCCAATCCTTTTCACTCGGCGTAGGACAGTCGAGTTACGTTAAATTGTTCCACGATTTCCCGAGAAGTTGTAAAAGGATTTGGTGTAACAAAATCTTTCAACTCTTCAAAAGCGAATTCTTTTAGACGAACTTCCTTCGGTCCGTCCATTAAATTGAAAACTCTACTTAGGGGTCGGGAAAACCACCTCCTGCAACTTCTTTTATTTACTGCATCATCCCCATATCTGCCCTGAGTTGGATTTGCCGCTGTACTTGCATTTACACCTTTATGAAACTCATAGGGAGGACATCGAAGTGAATGCCGAAGAAGATTATGAACAATATTTTTATAATCGACTAAAAGGTATAAATTACTCATTGTTGCATTCCCAAAAGATAACAAGAAGCACTACTTTAATAAGTACGATCTAAAACTTTATTCTCGAAAATCGGACATTACCTTCGTTCCAACCTGAATATATATATATATATATATATATATATATATATATATATATATATATATATATATATGAAAGAGAGAGAGAGAGAGATTGAATGGCGGGATGCTCCCAGGGAAAGGACGAAACGTTTGGTGAATCTATCTACTTGCTGCCCTTTATTGACAGACGGGTCCTTCTAGCCCCCTAAAAGACAGAAATCCTCGCCCACTGCTCTTAATAGCCGCAATATAACTTATTATTATTTCAGCATTGTTATTATCATTAATAATATTATTATTATCATCTTAGATCCAATTCCTGCCTTTTTTATTATCCCTATGGGATATGAGGTAGGACAGAAAGCCGGGGATCCCAAGGAATCCTCTCATCTTGATGTGGTCATGTGAGACCCAAATTCCACTTTGTTTAGTGTAGGGTTCGAGTCCCGTTGGGATATTCTATGATGGGAGGGATGCAGGCTATTTTTGACAACCCAGAAAAAGGGGTTCGGAGAGGTGGTTAACCTGCTTCTTCCTGGGGTTCTTAAATAGGAATAATAAGGGCATCCACTCCGGGAAAGTTGGTCATAATCGTTATTAGAGTGGTGACGTTAAGTGAAGTAAAATTGTATGGAAGCTACATAGGCTGAGAGATCATTCATGCCATTAAAAAAAATACTGTGGATTTAAGGAAAGTTGCGCACTCTCCAGGCTCCTTGCACCACTGGTAGTATCCTCTTTAGATTATTCTGCGATTCCCTTTTCACGTCCCCTAACCTCAACGCGTTATGAATTACACAGAGGAACAATTTTAATTAAATTTTCTGGTGACTTAGATTTATTTGCAAATTTTAATTCGTTTTTTTCAAGCTAATTTCAAATATATAATCTATTTTTACCTACATGCTATAGTTATCCCGTAATTTCTACTTTCTTGTTTCCCCCAAAACTGCCCTTCGGACGGACAGAGAGGGTGCTTGTAGAAGGCAAATACTTAACAGTACATAGTAGTAAGATAGTAATAAGTGTTATTGTGCAAAATATTGACATTATTGTTTCTTTTTTCAGGTCCCATGTTAGAGCGATGGCTTCGTCAAGAGGAAATTGCGTTAATGATCCAGACACCTTCTGCTACATAAATATGTGGCTGTTACATGCTAGTTTGTTAAAGGCGCAATATATCAAACTTTGTGATCCGCACTTATAAGGCATATTTTGATGTTCCTCTTGGCGATCAAGATAAGAAGTGGGCCCCACATGCTGTTTGCCATAGTTGTGTGGAACATCTTCGTGAGTGGGTGAAAAGAAAGAGAAATGGTCTTCCTTTTGGAATCTCAATGGTGTGGCGAGAGCCAAAGGATCATGTATCGGACTGTCATTTCTGTCTGGTGAATACTAAAGGGATTGGCAAATAAAATCGGCACAAGATCGACTACCCCAACATTCTCTCGGTGATCCGGCCAGTACCTCATTCTGAGTATTTACCAGTTCCGATTTTCAGTGGATATGCTTTCTCCGAGGATGAAAATGATGTACCTTATATGGACGTCCACGGAATGGGTTCAGAGTCTGCAGATTCATCATCAGATGCTGAACAGTCATTAGCTCCTCACAGTTTCAACCAAGAGGATTTGAATGACTTGATACGTGATTTGGCGCTCTCCAAGAAAGCTGCAGAACTTTTCGCCTCCAGGTTGAGTGATATCCTTGACAGTTCGGTATGGGTATCAAATTACCGAACAAAGGAGAGTACATTTGTTAAGTATTTTCTTGAGGAAAAACAATTTGTATACTGCCACGATGTTCCTGGTCTGTTTACCGAGTTGGGACTTGGCATCTATAGCCCTGCTAAGTGGAGACTGTTTTTGGATAGCTCTAAGCGTAGCCTCAAGTGTGTCCTTTTGCATAATGGCGATGACTTTGGTGTAGCTCCTCTCGATCACTCTGTCTATCTGCGAGAAACTCACGATGACATAAGAATGGTCTTGGATTTAATTAAGTACCATGTACACGATTGGATCATATGTCTAAGCCTTAAGATGGTCAACTTCTCCCTTGGCCAGCAGAAAGGATATACAAAGTTTCCATGATACTCGTATATCTGTATGTGGGACAGTAGAGACCGTGACAAACACTAGGCCCCAAAAGATTGGCCAGTTTGAGAAACTTTGAAAGCAGGAATGCCAAACATTGTCAATGATCTAATCGTAAGTCGAGAGAAGATCGTTCTCCATCCACTTCATCTCAAACGGGTTGATGAAGCAGTATGTCAAGGCGTTTAGCACTGACAATGATTGTTTTCAGTACATAGTTTCGGCGCTTCCTGCTTTGTCACACCAAAAAATAAAAGCATGAGTATTTGATGGTCCATAAATCCGAAGACTTCTGAGTGGTTCTGGATTCGTGAACACCATGAATGAAAAATAGAAGGCAGCCTGGCTCTCATTTTCTGCCGTTGTTCGTAAGTTCTTGGGAAACAAAAATGCGCATAACTACAAGGATCTGGTTACTAATATGCTGTTAGCATATCGTAATCTGGGATGCAACATGAGTGTGAAGCTGCATTTCCTAAATAGTCACCTCGACCGATTCCCAGATAATCTGGGAGCAGTGAGCGACGAACAAGGGGAACGCTTTTATCAGGATTTGATGACAATGGAAGAGCGCTACCAAGGTCACTGGGATAGACACATGATGGCGGACTACTGCTGGACGATTAGAAGAGATTAGCCAGAGAAGACTTACAAGACAAAGAGTTATAAACGCAAATTTTGCCCGATTGAAATCAAGATGATGTCCTCCAGCCTGGTGTACGGTCATTAATAAATTACCATCTATTTGATTACAATATTTGTAATCCTAATGTGTAATTCAAGTTTCTTCTCATATGCAATAAAACTTTTGTGCAAATAACCTGCTTTACTATAAATAACGCAAAAGGATGATTCCAAATTACTTCAGGGCATGATGATAGGCGTGATAAAATGAAAATTATTGTATAATATTAGTTATTGATATTACGAAAAATCTGTAGCATTTAGAGAGAATCTGATTTCAGATTTGATGAATTCAGTATGCTCGAATTAAGTGAGAAAATGTACTTTTGTCAATTCACCAAATACAGGGTGTTCCCCAGTGTTATTCTGAAGTTTTCCGGCATCGATACCCTCTCTGGGTTTACTCTTTATAATAATAATAATAATAATGATAATAATAATAATAAAATAATAATAATATTAATGATAATAAAATAATTATAATAATAATTATAATAATACTAAAATAATAATATTAAGGGAAGGAAGAAGGAGAGGAAGAAAAAGCTGAATAATAAGAAAAATAGGAGAAAAATGTTAAGATGATGGAAGAGAAGATAATGAAGGCAAAGCATAAGAATAAAGATGAATAATAATCATACAAAGAAGAATAAGATAAAGAAGATGGAGGGGGAGAGGAAGACAAAGAAAAAAGATAAGAAAAATGTTTATGTAGTTAAACTAAATGAAGAATAAGAACAAGAGGAGACTAAGGATGAGGAATAAGAAAAATTCACATTTATTTTTCTTCTCTAGGCACCTTTCCTTTCATTGCCTCCCTTTTAAGTGAAAATGCCTTCGATGGTTACTGCTAATTAACAAAAACATCCTTGAATGATCTCCGTTTGAACCCTTCATTGATGAATTCTGATACGACCCTCCGCGCAAAGTTGCGTCTTGGCGGAGGTCCTGAGGCCATTCGAGTGACCTTAAAATTGCCTCCCCCCCTTTGCCAGCTCCCAAATCCAATCGAAAACCAATCCCTGAATTTGGGCCGCAGTCCAATTTAATCTATGAGACTTTGTCTCTCGCCCGGGTGTCTCTAAGGGTCGTCATTGGTTCGCCGTTCAGAGTGGGAAGAGACAATTATGTGTCTCCTTTGAGAGACGGTGGGCGACAATTGTTCATGTTGATACGCTTGGCACGAGGTGGGCTATATGTAGTACACAGCTTCAAATGAATTCATTTTAGCGTATTTGAGGTCGTAGTACAGTATTTAAATTTTTGGCTGACGTTTGCTAGCATTTAGTACTCGAATAGTTTATGCTTACAACTCTTTGACTGTGAAGTAATCGATATATGGTACAATTTTTAATACGGATTAATATATGTCCATTCTTTAAAATAATTTACTCTGTATTGTAAGGTGTATTTTCTCATTGTTAAAAATTTAGAGCGACGTTCGCAGTATATGAATATACAAAAGTGGGTCTAAATTTCATTGTTTCGTTCTTCATTATTTGTATTCTAAAAATTTCAAGATTTCGACAATGGTAAAAAAATTGATAGTTAGAGAATTATAACGTTGTTTCAATTTGGTTGGAAAGTAGAACGTTTTCTAGAATTCCTAAGGATGTATTAATTCTTTTAGTATTATTTCTTAATTCTCACTAAGGCGTTTTCCTTTTAGTACCATTAAGAGGTTAAACTCGACATTACGCATGTGTAATTCCGTCTTTCTTGAAGGTATATTCAGATGATCTAACGAAATTTGGGTCTTTATTATGTTATGTTTTGGTGTATTGTTTTATTTCATGTATGGCAGAAATTATTCCTTTGCTAGGCGGGATCTAAAAATATTTTGCTGCTTTTGTGCCAAATTTCAGCTCGATTAGTCAAGAAATTTGACCCATTTAAAGAACATGGACACACAAACACCCTCATAGACGTACCAATTTTTTTATTAGATCTAGGTTGTAAAAAATCAATGTTTTTCTTATAAGGAAAAAAAATAATTTTGAATATAATAAATACATTTATTCAGCAAAGTGTTTTTCAATTTTAATTAACAATGCTCTCCATTCGTTTAATTCAGTACAGGATAGCTAGCTTTTTTGAGAATTCATTCCGTTGTGATGAAGAAATATATGATTTGATATAATTTTCAAGTAGCGTGATATCAGAGGGAACTTTGCCATTTATGTAGGTGATGTATGGTTTTAAAAAGCCCTCATATGGGGAAAGATCCAGTGATTATGAAAGATGAGGAAGAACTTCCCAACCTAACACATCAATCTTTTCTTGAGTCAAAGGTACCACGTCATCAAAGGGAAGGACTAATTTCGGTTGCTCAGTGAAGGACATTTTTATTCAAAAGCATCATTTAAACCTTGCGATTGATGAACATTAAAGGTTTCAATTGTTAAACATTAAAGGCTACAATTGTTGAACATTAAAAGTTGCAATTGTTGAACAATCCAGTTTGTAATTGTTGAACAATAAAGGTTGTAATTGTTGAACACATAAGTCTCCAGGAACTGTTTGTAAAGAATAGCCTTCTGCTGTTGGAAATATATACACGTTGTAAACTTTGTCCTTGAATAGAACCATGTGGTAGCCAAGCATCATTTTTTGTAGCTTAAACAAGAACTATGCTACATATTATTCATAATTCAAGGAAGATAAAAGGTTGTCGATCCAGAGTCAAAGGAAAGTTGACCTTAGTTTATGAAATCAACTTTTTCAAATAAATGTTTACTATATTTATAATTCAGCAGAAATAAATTTAAATTAATTTATATGGATAAGTGAAATTCAATTTACAAACTATTTCTTATATTTTAAAAGAAATTTTATGACACTTACAAAAAACTTTTATATGTAAACATGTCCAAAATATATGGAAATTAATATTGAGTGATAAACTTTCCTGCAATTATAATATAACATCCCACCTTTTGATAGGAGATTTATGGGTCGTGGCGAAACCTAATATAGCCTATAACAATCTCTTTATAGAGATGTACCGATATGCCAAATTTGGGCTTACTCCATCCAGACATGTTATCACCAGTCGTTTGGCATGTTTCCAGACGCCCCGGGAAGGGGATGTATAGAGAATCGCGTAATCTAACTTAACCTATAACCATCTCCTTAAAGAGATATACCTATTTTGCAAATTTCAGCTAAATCAGTGCAGAAATGCGTCCGTCTATAACACACACCCACACATACAGATATTTTATTAATAAGTAAGAATTATGAGCTGTTAACCGTCAGACGAAGTGTAAAGCAGATATTTTCGATTTGGGGTTTTATTTTAGGATTTCCAACTATTTAATGTGTGCCGACGATTTTGTGTGACTTGATGCGTCGGTTTTATTTTATTTTTATGAATTAATTATCGCTGGCTTTGTTTTGATCCCGGTTTTATTTGATCATTTGGAACTGTATGATTTGCAGCGAAGGATCAGGCGGATTGTTGTTTATTTTATTAAGTGTATTTGGTGTTTAGGAGTTGTATGCTGTATTATAGAGGTTCAGGTGTTTGGGTTTTATTGGATTCATTTCATCGTATAGTTTTTTTGTTATATTGCGAATGCTACATATCTTTGGTTCTTTGGTTTTATTAGACTGAGTTCGTTTTTCTGCGATGATTTTATCGCTAAATTGCTCGGGGTTGTTAGTATTGTATGATGCTTATGATTGTTGTTTTTGAACTTTTTATATTAATCAACTTAACCTAACCTAACCTGCACCATTAATTCCGACAAGAAATGCGCATAAGATGAATGTTTGTTTATATCTTACAGCGATCTCTGTCTCCACTATAAGCGACGAAAATAAATAAATCAAGTCTTTGAAAATAATAGTGGGGTTTCTGAACGCATTGCTCTATCTCCTATTGACACAGTTTTCGTGTCTATAGCTGCAGACAGAGAGACAGAGACACAGTCTTTGAATTTTATATAGAGACTTGCTAGAAGTAAATAGACACCTAGGCAATTGCTGAAATACACTTATTTTTTCAATTTAGAAAATGAAATGCATCTTGAACAATAAAAGTACATTATTAATACTTTGTGAACTTTCCTTTAGTGGATTTTAGAGATGCAACTCACTTAGACATAGTAGTTACTGAGTTAAGAGATTACAGTTTGTGGTATTTTCAACCATGTTTGGCTTATTTCATATGCATGTTCTTTTGGGTTCATGTCAGGAAACTGAATCGGCCAAAGGAAGTCGTTTGATACCGTTCTGTTCTTCCCATTCGTTTCTCCTCTTTGCAGTATGAAAAAGATCCCCATCTTTCATGAATAAGCAATTTTCTATTTCAAGCTGATTATTTGAAAGGTACTGGTAAAAATCTCTCTTTAAGAATGGTAATGCATTTTCACAGTTGATATTACCAACACACTCAAGTAACGACTTTCCATCATTCCAAGTTGCTTCCAAGACCATTACAGAAATGTCACCGTGTTTCACAGTTCGTTGTAGCTTGTTTATGACAAACACCCCGCAGGGGTGACTTCAAGCCCATAACTACCCGCTGTCTGAAAATTGACTAAACCTTTAAGAGTTACCCCAAAGTAAGCTGTTTAAAACTTACAGAGGTTTGTCACTTATTTCTTAAGTTTACTAATCCTGCTTCTTATTGTCGGCCACAATTAAAAGAGGTTCCCTCCTGGGTGCCCTTTAATAATATACAAGTGAAGTTATAATGTTGTTTTGGCGCTGATTTGGTATATTTATGCAACTTCAGAAGCTCTTGACCGAGGGTTATTTTCAATGTATCTATTGAGACCAAGTCGTAACTCTGGTGATATTTTACTCTTTCCACAAATTGTATTATAATTAATGTTAATGTTAAATAATGTTATAATTTATGTTAACTATAATTTTAACGGAAGAAAGGGGTATTTAAAGATACCTAGCATTTAGTATTTGGGACAGTCCACCCTCAGAATGACAAAGAATCCTTCTTCTTTGTTAATAACCAGAAATTTCCTTAAAGATTATTTTCTAGCTATATTTAATAAATACGATATTAAAATCTGATGTAAATAAATACTATTAGTAATAATGCCAAAAGATAGGGATAATAACACTTTAATATAAAATATAGGTATTTATTGACACCTTACATATCTTTAGAGAGCGTTAATACCCCTGTTTACTTCTTTAGTCTTTCTTCTAATACCCCTTATTCTATACTCCTCATGATGTCGTATTCCTTTTAATAATTTCTTACTGCTCGGTTTAGAACTCGTTCATTCTCCCTTTTGGTACCAATGTCCTAGTACTCTTTAATCCGTCTCTGTCTCCGTCTCCATTCAAAATTGCGGTGTGAAAGGGAATTTTTAGTTTCGCTCAGACCAAATTAAGGGAATTATTAGAAATTTATGACTGCTCCGACCATTTATTTGATCCGATAGGATAATATTAAAAAATCTTTGTTTTTCATTTTTCTCTTACCTTTTATTTGTTTTCTTTTAGTATTGTTTGCTTTTAATTTCGCCTCATTATATTTTTATTTATTCTTAGTTTTTACCCTTCTACGCTTCTAATTTACTTACCTCTCTATTTGCTATTATTTTTTCTTTATTATATTTATTTTTCTTTCTTTGTCATTATTTTCTTCCCGTATTTTTTTGCTTACATTTTATTACTTACTCTTTCTTTGTGGTTTTGTTTTGATTGACTTTCATTGTTATTTATTTTGCCTTTTTTATAGTTTTTGCATTTTATTCGTTATCTTTCTTGCCTTTTGACTTTTTGAATTTATCTCTTATGTTTCGTTGTTTATTTATCTTTGCTGGCCTTAATTTCTTTCAATTTTTATGCTATTGTTAACTTTCTCTTTGCAACCTTTCTTGTTTTTATTTCCCAACTTTTCTTTGTTTTTACTTTTCTTTCCTTCATTTGATTTGCTTTTTCTGCCTTTTCATTTTAAACATTTCTTTATATTTCTTTGCTTTTATTTTCTAATATTTTTCTTGCTTTTTTCTTTCTTTATCATTATTTGTTTTTCTTTATTCGATTTTTCTTTTTAACTCTATTTGTTTTTGTTTATTCTAATTGCTTTGGTTTTTCTTTCTTCACCTTTATTTGTTCTCCACTATTATATTGGTTTTTAGTTATCGTCGATTTTTGTCTTTTTATGTTTATCTTTATTACTTTTATGTTTTCATTATATTTATTAGCCTACTTTTGTTATAGCTTTATTTAATTTCTTCATCTTCCTCCACTTCCCCTTTTTGTCTTTAGTCTTTTGTTGTTTATATTCCCTTTATTATTTTCTCTATATTTCGTAGTTTTTTAGCCTTAACTGTTTTTATCTTTATATTTTTGTTCCTTGCTTTTGCTTTCTTTCGTACATTTACTTGCTTGTCACCTTTCTTTCTTTATTTCTCCACCCCCTAACATTACATGAGCCTTGAGTCCGCCTATCCCATACAAGAGTCTCTACCTCACTCCTAAAATGGACAGGCGGGAGATAACTTCGTTGTGTAAGCTTTTAATAAATACACGCCATTGATATGTGGACGATGGTCGTACGCAGACAGAAACGTATGGGGTGGTTTAATCATTTGATACTTGCACCTCTGTTTGCGGCGTCACAGAAAGATGGTATTGCTATAGGAATATGATACAATAATGCATTATCTAATATAGTTTGTTGCAATTTTAGTGTAAAATGAATATAGGAGCGGTGGGTAGTGCATGGTTTGAAGTCGAGCTAATTTAGTATCAACCACGCCTAATCTCTCCCTTGCGTAGTAACAATGTAAGTTGATTGGTTAGATTTCATGAAAGAAGTGGAGCATAGATTTTCCGTAAAGATCAGCAATTCGATTATTCAGACGGCCATTCGAGATTCAGGAATGAATCAGGGACATGAAGGGAACAAAGTTTGTCGACCTCGGACGAAAACCGAATCGAGATCTGAAATTTGCGAAGGATTTAGTAGGAAAAATATAAACACTTGATTTGTTAAAATCGTGTTATCATGCCAAAGGAAAGAAAGTTTGATTATGATATAGAAGTGATTATGTGGTTGCATCATTCTACCCTAACATATTTTAAATCAATCTATAACCCTTTACGGAGTGTTTTAAAGAGGGTGGATGCTAGAATGACCACTTTAGTTTACTTCGACTGAGTTGGGTTGAGTTGGGTTGAGTTAGGTTCGTTTTATTGAATTCATATGGGTGAAAAAGATTTTTAAATTTGTAGTTAAAGTTACTTAATTCCTTCAATTTCCTTAAACATTTAAGAGAGAGAGAAAGAAAGAGAAAAATAAAAATAAAAATTGGGGGTTGTAAATCTACGGGGTAGAAATGTTAATATGGAAATTCAAGTATTGGAAATGCGAAACCACCTCCATAATTATTTTACCAGTGTTTTAATCGTATGAACTTAAATGAACACAAAAGTGGATAATAAAAGATGAAAAACTACTACCGGTAATAACTTTGAAGTTTTTAGGATAAAGGGTAGGAATTTCTCGAACAAATACTTCAGTTATTTAACCCGGGAAAGTCTCGTGAGGACGCGGCTTAGATAGAATTAGTGACCGGCCATAATGAAGAAACCTTGGTTTGCCTTGTCTTCCATAACGATTCCTTGATTCTTTGATGGCACTGTGTGACAGATGGTAAAAAGGTGATGATTGGGATGCCATGCCACACGTGCCAGGTATAAGCTCCTGTAAATGGATCAGAAATCTTCTGAGGATAGGGAAGTGATATATATATATATATATATATATATATATATATATATATATATATACATATATATATATATATATATATATATATATATATATATATATATATAAAGGGTATTCCAATAACTTGGAATGATTTTAAATGTGAGTTAAGTTTAAGCCTCTAATGATTTTTTTCTTTTTCTTTCAAATTTAACAACTTCAGTCTTTGGCAATTTTAACCATGGAAAGATTAACAATCGAACAACGTGTTAAAGTCATCGAAGCCTATTATGAAAATGGACGTCCAAACAGAAACGCATTTCAGGCACTTCGCGATTTTTTTGGTCAACATAATCGACCAACTGAGAGTGCAATTGTGAAAATTGTTCGTAAATTCAAACAAACGGGGTCGGTGACAGATATGAAAACGCCATTGCGTGTTCGTTTACACCGTTCAGCTGAAAACATTGCTGCAGTGCGCGAGAATGTGGCCGAAGATCCAGACACCTCTATTCGTTATCGCGAGCAGGAATTGAACCTCTCCACCAAAACGTTACATCGAATTTTGACAAAAGATTTGTCTCTACACGCTTAGGAAATTCAATTGACACAAGAACTGAAGATTGCTGACCATTTGAAGCGCCGTACATCCGTCAATTGGGTGCACGAGCAAAGACAAGCCGATGATGATTTTTCGCAAAAAATCATCTTTAGTGATGAAGCGCATTTTCATCTTGGTGGATTCGTTAATAAGCAGAATTGTCGTAGTTGGGCTGATGAAAATCCCAGGAAGATTTCTGAAAAGCCACTGCATCCACAAAAGATCATTGTTTGGTGTGGATTTTTTGCTAGTGGAATCATTTGGTGGTATTTCTTCGAAAATGATGCCGGGAATTCTGTTACGCTGACAGGCGAGCGATACCGTGCCATGATAAACTTTTTATGGCATGAATTGAATTCTATAGATGTCGGAGATTTGTGGTTTCAACAGGATGGCGCCACATGCCACACAGCCAATGCAACAATAGCATTATTGCAAGAGAAATTCCCAGGTCGCATCATCTCTCAAAACAGCGAGGTCAATTGGCCACCACGATCGTGTGACTTGACGCCTTTAGATTTCTTCCTTTAGGGGCAACTAAAAGAGAAGGTCTATGCCAAAAAGCAACTATGCAGAGACGTATAAAAAATTTTGACCATCAAGTGAGGTGTGCCGCCGAACCCTTGGCGGACATTTAGGCGATATTATTTTTCACACATAATTGCCATGACTCAAATAACATGATACAATAATGAAATCAATAAATTTTCACCAATAACACTATATATATATATATATATATATATATATATATATATATATATATATATAAAGATAAGTTTATAAATATTAGTATTACTTACAAAGATGTCTGAATGAAACTAATCAAATAATCTATAAAAGAGAGGAAGCAGTGTAACTGTAAAAATACAATGAAAAATCAAACTTAAAAATAAAGGTGGCATGGAGAATGTAAAAGGAGGTACATCGGAAAGCAGACAGTATCTAAAATCATAACATGACCCATCTTTTTATTATTTCTTATACGATTTGGCTTCATCCAATCGCCTTTGTACGCAACATAAATATTTACGTCTTAAAAATCAATCGCTAGTTTAGTGTATTCGGCGTTGGTTTTCTGAAGTCAAGGTGTCGGGGTCAATTAGGTCCGATTTCTAGCGAAAGCGGACACAAACCTCAACGTACAGTGAGTTCTGAACGTCGATTGTTTGGCGCGCTTGCCCCTCGTGGAGGTAGCTAGATCTTACCTAAGTCAACACAGATTGGGACAATCACAACACCGCTTACATTCCTCTACCAGTCTTCTCAGCACGACGTCTACGCTCTTCTCCTCTGCTCCGAGGAATCTTGCCAATGGGTAGTTAAAGCAATATATGTACCCCTGACGCGGAATGGTACCTTTCCCCCCCCACAATTCTCCACTATACAGGGCAGCTCTCGTCTCTTTGGTTCCATTGTCTATACAACTCTTCCCTATACAGGGCAGCTCTCATCTCTTTGGTTTTATTCTCTATACAAGTCTTTACTATACAGGGCACCACTCGGCTTTTTGCTTTCATTGATTGAGAACTTTATGCTATTCAGAGAAGTTCTTATCTTCTTGGGTTCATTTCTATACAAGTCTCCACTATACAGGGCAGCTGTCGTCGCTTTTGTTTCATTGTCTATAGATTTATTGACTATACAGGGCAGTTCTCCTCTCTTTGGTTTAATTTTCTTTAGAAGTCTCAACTATTCAGGGCATTTTTCATCTTCTTGGTTTCATTTTCTATACAAGTCTCAACTATACTGGGCAGCTCTCGTCTCTTTGGTTTCAATCTCTATAGAAGTCTCCACTATATAGGGCAGCTCTCCTCTCTTTGCTGTCCAAGTGTATAGAAGTCTCCACAATACAGGGCAGTTCTCGCCTCTTTGGTTTCATTGTCTATAGAAGTCTCCACTATACCAGGTAGCTCTCCTCTGTTTGGTTTCATTTTATATAGAAGTCTCCGCTATTCAGGGCAGATCTCGTCTCTTTGGTTTCATTGTCTATAAAAGTCTCCGCTATTCAGGGCAGATCTCGTCTCTTTGGTTTCATTGTCTATAAAAGTCTCCACTATACAGGGTAGCTCTCGTCTCTTTGGTTTCATTGTCTATACAAGTCTCCACTATACAGGGTAGCTCTCGTCTTTTGGATTTCATTATATATATAAGCCTCTACTATACAACGCAGCTCTGTTCCCTTTGGTTTCCTTGTCTAGAGAAGTCTCCACTCTTTAAAGCAGTTCTCATCTTCTTGGTTTCATTTTCTATACAAGTCTTCACTATACAGGGCAGCTTTCGTCTCTTTGTTTTTATTGTCTATACAAGTCACCACTATACCTTGCAGCTCTCTTCTCTTTGGTTTCATTTTCTATAGTAGTCTCCAGTATACAGGGCAGCTTTCATCGCTTTGGTTTCATTGTCTATAGAATTCTCCTCTATTCACTACAGTTCTCATCTTCTTGGTTTCATTGTCTATATAAGTCTCCACTATACTGACCAGCTCTCGTCTTTGGTTTAATTTTCCATAGAATTCTCCACTATATAGAGCAGCTATCGTCTCTTTGGTTTCATTTTCTATAGAAGTTTCCACTATTCTGAGCAGTTCTTATCTTCTTGATTTCACTTTTTTACAAGTCTCCACTATACAGGGCAGCTCTCGTCTTTTTGGTTTCCCTTTCTATTGTAGTCTCTACTATAGATTACAGCTGTCGTCTCTTTGATTTCATTGTTTTTACAAGTCTTCACTATATAAGGCAGCTTTCGTCTTTTGGTTTCATTGTCTATACAATTCTCCACTATTCATAGCGGTTATCATCTTCTTGTTTTCATTTTTTATACAATTCTCCACTATACAGACCCGTATACAAAGTTTAATTACGGTGAATAAACGTAGATAGCTGTTTTTTATCAAGCAAAACTTTTATAGACTCTTTTATTTTAAATTTATTGCTATAATTTGTCTCTCCCACTCTCATACTAATCCCCTCGGTGTTTTTTCGACCAGTAAAAGGATTTTTATTTCACCCAAAATGTTTTAATTTCATATTTTCCCGACGGTTTTAGCCATTATCAGTATTAATGTTCCTCTATTGATTTATTGATCGATGCTCGCTTATTAATTATCACCGGTTGTTACTAAAGGATTGGCACTACAAAGAACCCTAATGTGGGGTTCGAAGAATGGTCCAACAAAGAAAAACCACCCTTCCGATAACACGGTTAGCATACTCCTTGACCCTTCACGGTCCTGCAATAAAATTCAAAGAATACTCAAGAATACGAAGCTCAACACATCTCTAGGGGGTCCTATTTTTCGCTCCAGCCCCTAAAGCCCAATCCACGTATCCATCGAATGTAGGCGAGAAAGTTGCGAAGCCAAAGGGCGTGAATGCTTGTATCGTCTGGGAAATCAGCCGTCATCAGTCGCCCGCGACGTGACGTGAATTCCTTATGGACATTCGCGGGACGAATAAATGAACGGATTTATTTCTTTCGCCCGCAATTAATACGAAACCTCGCAGTGCGTGAATGTTCGTTTAGCTCACGAGGGATGATAGCTTCCTACTGCCAGTGTGAGTGTTAGTTTTTCCCTGTGTGTACATCATAACCTCTCAAGCCAAAACTACACATCAAGGCTTATAGTTGTGATAATTATATTTCTCATCTACCACGGAGGTCTACTCTACGTCATATTCTTCTCACCTTTTGCGCTACGCATATCCAGGCCGTCATTCATAATGGTCTACCTATATTGTGCGACTATGGCAATAACTTGGAGAGTTGCGTACCCCACATATCCGACCTCCTAAAATAATCTGTTAGAATGTCATACATTTTCATAACTCAACTCTCCAATTTCTTTTAGTTAATACCAACTAACTATGGGAGCTGGCGAGAGTAGATCTTATAAATTTTAAATGGTGCAACACCATCTATCAACGGTAGTGGGGTCTGACTTGGTAGAATGAGAGAATACTTTGGCCGAGACGATCGTAAGCAAAGTAGTGAAGTTAGTGAAAATGAAGATGTATGGAAGGTATGTAACTTGAGTAGTACTAGGACGAAACTACTTAAACAGGAGATTTGACTTGTCTTCTTCCAGGGAGTTTCCTTTGAGCCAGGGAGCCTTTTTCATTGTATATGGGTTTATCTGGGTTTTTCTTCATCTTAGTTTCTTTTTTCTTATAATATTGCCATACACCGGATTACTTTGTCTCCTTTTCTTCTCTCTCCTTTAACAAAGGATGGGTATCTTCAAGAATCTTAGCCTAGGTTCTTGCCTGGTTCTGTATTTTTAACCTTTCCTTAAAGCTATCGAATGCGTAATAGATAGCAATAAAATGACTTTTTACTTGTCTATAGAACACCAGGGCAATCAGAAAATCCTGATATTCTATTTTATCTTTTTGCAAAACTTTCGAAACAAATTAGACAAAAAGTATCGGTTATATGCGGTGGCTTCAATGTTCCAAAAGTAGATTTTTAAACGAAACGATTCACAATTCTGGAAATCAATTTTCTAATTTATAAAAGAGAAATTCTTACATCAAATAGTGACGAACCGAAATGTAAACAGAGTAGCATAGATTTAATTTTGACTAATACAAATCAGTTAGTTGATAAATATAGGTGTTGGCGAAATGCATGAAGATAGCAATCAGAACATAATTCAAATCGATTTAAATATTCTAAGAAATGTTTGCGAAAGTTTTCAACTCATTTATGGCTTTAAATCTTGCAAGTTTGGTCTTTTTCACGTCCGTTTAAAACTTTTATATTGGCAGGAACTTTAAACTTTGGGAACATGTACGAAATGTATATTGAATTTCAGCGTTCATTTTTTTATTACAAATAATATAATAGTGAGCTATAAACGTTTAAATTCTTAAAGATCATTTCAGTTACCGTGAATAAATAGTAAGATAAAAAATCGTATAAGCAAATGTAACAGATTGTTTAACTTTGAAAACCGGCAATACTGTCGAAAAATGAGACCGATACCTTTATTCTTCTCGCCTAGTTAAGCTTAAAATAAAAAAAACAGCGATTTTATAACTAGGTAAATGATCATAAACCAATTATCAAGTACTCCCCACCCCCCCTCGAGCTCCGATCGAATCTTTATTGACGATTCGGATCACGTAGCTGGGACATTAAATGAAAATTTTGCAAATGCTTTTACCATGGCGAAGATAAATTAATTGGCCCGTCAATACAATACTCAAGAAATTTTAATGAAGATATATACTTTCAAATTTCGACATACGAAACCCTGTACGAGGGCAAAATACCATTGTCACTGCGAAAACTTGCAAAAAGACTAGAATGAGTAGTAAAATGGTCGAAAAGGTCATTATAATCTCAAAAGAGATTAACATATGGTTGGTCAAGATTTTAAACACAGTCAACTTGGAAAAAAGACTGGTAATTTAAGACGAAGATAGCGCCTTCATATCCAAGGCTTTAGGCACGCGCTCGCTTCCACTGTTCCCCGCATAATATTTCGTCCATATTTCACTTTTTTGACTCAATTTGAGTGTCCTAAAATTGAGAGGGGGCCCTTTTAGGGCCTCGTCGAGAACCTTAATATATCCAAACCCGTAAGGGTTCTGATCCGAACGGGGGAAGGAACACTTGGGGGGGGAGCCCTCCTAGGGCAATAGGACAAAAAATAGTTATTCCTATGTAATTCAACGAGCTGAATAACATTGCTTCTATAACTTTTTTTAATTAAAAGGCTCACAAACCTTGGAAATGACGGCGCTATCTTCGTTTCTCTGTGGTGTCACAAAGAGCCGATGGGACTTTAGGTTACATAGCCAAACAACTTTCATTTAAATCGGAATATATTAGTCTTGCCTTATAAAAGACGTTTGTACAACCTCATTCGGAGTATGCGGTACATTTCTGATCGCTATATAGGCGAAACGACATTGCAATATTGGAACCCGACTATCAAGCGGCGAAATTAATCCCCGGACTTAGAAATAGATCGTATGAAGACAAAGTGAGGCACCTCAATTTACTGTCGCTGGAAGATCGGTATCTCCACGGTCATCTTCTGAAAGTATTTAAAATACTAAACGGCTTCTCTAATATAAACTATTATCCAATACTTGAATTAGATAATCGATAGAACAGAATTTCTTTTCTTATAAAGTAACAAAAACCTGGAATACGTTGCTTAAAAATTTCGTTTAAAACACTGCAGTAAATATGTGTTGATAATAGAACCATAAATATTATTTTAAGATATAAAATATAACCAAGGGTTGTTACATTAATTCTTTTTTGCATTGCATCGATTTCTTTTAATTTTCCGTTAACTCCGAATTCGACCTTTTGCGTTTTCTCATGAACTAACATCGAGCGGATCTTAGTGTTTTTGTTGTTTCGCGATTCTCTAAGCCTTTTCTTTGAGGCGTTGGATAATATATGATATTTTGCCTTTTCCACTTTATCTGCACTTCGGCAAAACTTAATAGCTCCGTGATTTGCCTTCTTCAGTGGTAGCCATTATCCTGACTTTTTATTTTCCATATCTATCGACCATTCCAGAATATATGACAGCTAAATGATATTATCCCTGGTTTTGCCTTATCTTGTTTTGTTTTTTTAGTGGTCCTTGGAGAAGATTTATTTCTAAGGTTTGTCTTTTCATGCGATTTACTTTATCCCGTAATTTTCCTTTCCCTGTATGTTTATTTTTAAAAAAATGATACTACCTTAAAACATCTCTCTCCGAGTACCTGCCTCATCCATGATTTTGCCTTTTTCAATCTGCCTATTGTTTAATAGCGTGCAACTCTATATCTTTCTATGTCAGTCGGTCCGTCGGTCCCCATTTTTCTCTTTTATTTTTGGTAATCACATTGTAACTATTCGGCTGATTCTAACGAGATTTGAAATCCTTATGTTGTTTTACATTCTCCTCCAAATGATATAGTTACCAAGGTCCTCTCGAGGTTAGCCCTGGAACTATTTGGTTTTAACAATAACCATATCTATTTGCCCGATTCTAACGAAATTTGAAACCATTATGTTGTTTTACATTGTCTTTAGAATGATAAAATTGCCAAGGTCCCCCCAAGGTTATTCAGGGAATTATTGAAAGTTTTGAAGGTCGTAAAGTCATAAATTTCGAATAAGTGAGGGCACGCGACTTTGGTCAGCAGACTTTGTTTACAAACGACACCACATTTAAATATTGTATCGCTACCTTTGCCTTATCTTTGGGCTTGCCTTTCCGTGGGGATTGCTAATATCGATAGTTGCCGTTTCAATATCGTTTTTATCATCTCGGAGTTTGGGAATTTTGCCACATTCCTGCTTTTAACAAAAAAAAATCTTACTACATCTCTTGCCTTATCCAAAGCCTCCGCTTCTCCATTGATTTTGCCTTTTTATATATCCCTGCTTTAACACTATATATACCGTCTTTAAAACACCTGCTCCTAACTCTTGCCTTACCTTGGGTTTTCCATTATTGCCAGAGTTTGTCCTTTCCATGTAGGCTTTGCCTTAGCCTGGATTTCGACCTCTTCCTATATATTTGCCTTTCAACCGTAGATGCCATAGTAAAAAATCCCTTCGACGGTTTTCCCTCCAAGCATTCAAAATGGACGCTTTCAGACGCCTCCTCCTTGAATATTTGCTGAGTAAAGCTTCCCTAAACCATGCACTCCCTTAGAAAAAAAAGGGTGCTGAGGGAAGAAGGGCACGATTCCTCTTGATACAAAGGATCTGATAAAATGATTAAATAAAACTACCTCCTTCAATTCAAGGTCCTCCTCCAACAGAAGAATTTCCTTCTAAGCATGGCTGGGATACATGAAACTCCCTCTATCAACATGAAGCGGAGATCTCGGCAGTTGCCAGGGTAACGACTTCAAGCGTCGGTATAGCATCGCCATAACAACAGATGACGTCGATTTACTAAGCCGCAGTACTAGAAAATTCTTCTAAATGGCTAAAGTCTTTGCAGAATTAATGGGAACACGTTTTGCTCGTTGCGGTCGTGTTGTACATGGGATTGTACATATAAGTGTACAGTTGTACTGTACAATGTAGTTGAATTAAAGAGTATTGCGGTTTTCTTGATCTCATTTCTTGCCATAGACGATCTAGAATTCAGGAGAGCTGCGCATACCACGTTTCTTGGATCTGCTTTTCTTAAGGAGTGGAAAATATTTTAAGAGAGTTGCGCGACACTTAGAGTTTTTATCACCTAAGTTGTTCACTTAAGCCATGTAACCGTCATATTTTGACTTCCCCTAACTTCAACACCTACTTTACACATATATCCTCACAAACTTCACGTTGGTTATGCTCTCGTTAGTTTATCTTATTAAAATAAAAAATAATAATAACTAACTATACCATACCCATCATTTTATTATGACGAGCTCGCAAAGAAGAGGTGAAGTAAGGGTAAATGAAAATATCTGAAAGCGACATATCCCGATTAATCTATAGAGGCGATTCCTTGGGGCATGCGGGAACTGGTAAGCCCCACCATCTCAATAATGAGGCAGATCCCCCTCGACCTCTGGACCCTCTAGGGTACATGAGGGGTATAACCCCAAAAGGAACCTAAAGGTGAACCAGGTGCATATGGCACACTGGGGAAAAGGTAGCCAAAAGGAGGAGTGGCAAGTTGAGTGGCAAAACTATTGGAAAATCGAGTGGAAAACGGGAATATTATGAAGTGCTTAGTTATAAACCGCGCAGTCCCGAAAGAAGTGTCATTTACAACTAAAGAAAATACCAGTTGTATTTCGGAAATGTAATTTACCACTAAAGGAAAAGTTCTTTGTATCTCTGAAATGTCATTTACCTCGAAAGAAATACCATTTTGCCTTTGGAAATGACTTTACCACTATGTAAATGTCCTTCGATCATTTTGTATTGCTTTTTTCCACTAAATAATAGTTCTTTAGTCTTAGCAAGTCCTCTTGAACTACTGAAGTAGCAACATTTGGCCCTTGTGTATGACCATTTATAACAAATAAGAGCATCATAGCCCGTATTAAATGCCCTTTATTACTAAACAAGTGCTCTCTGAATTGTATGAGTTGAATATTACCACTAAAGAAGTTTCTTTTGGTCTTAATTGCCAGGAGCCAAAAATTAAGTACTCTTTTGCTTTACGAAGTGCCCATTACCCCAAAATATTATAGGGCACTTATTCAGTGCTAATATGAAGTGTTATTTGCCACTATAAATGTGTCTGTGGTCTCACCAGGTGCTTTTCACCACCAAAAGGTGCCACACAAAGTGCCTTAACCCCTAAAAAGTGTCATTTAAAACGGAAGAAGTGTCATTTACCCCTTAGCGCCTAAAGGTGCCTCGACCCCATTAAATTGCCATTGACTTCCCCTTACAAGTGCTATTAGCCCTTTTAGAAGTGCATTTATTTGTTAAGATGTTCGTGCGCCAATACAGAATGCCCTTTACCAATTAATTAGTGGCATTTTCTTTTCGGAGCTGCTTGTCGGCAAAAAGAATTACCCATTAGCACAGAAGGGCTTTTCCCTTTGCCGATTTTATTTACCACTAAAGAAGCGCAATTTACCAATAAAAGATGGCCCTTTAGCAAGCAAATTTTTCAGTAAAGAACCATGGCAGCGTTGTGCGAGGAGTAGAGTCCCGAAGAACGCTTTTATGACCATCTCCGAAGGTTAGATCTCAGTAGAGTTCGGGTTTGCAACTTTTGTCCCCTCGACGAAACGCTACTGAAAGCAATTCACCTCAGAGGGATTTTCTCGCATTGAGTTGACCAGGAAGAATCCGGTTCCTTTTGACCAAAATTGGGGTGCGATGAGATAAATCCTCCACCCCCACACCCCTTCACTCTCTTTCCCTCCTGCCTTTCCCTTACAAAGCTGAGAGTTCCAAAGCTTTTAGCTTCATCGCGCACTCTTTTTCTTATGGCTTACACACACTCTCTCTCTCTCTCTCTCTCTCTCTCTCTCTCTCTCTATATATATATATATATATATATATATATATATATAAACGGTACGCTAGCGTTTCACTGCAATATTCTCGCATTTATTGAACGTTAATTTACTTTCTGATGGAGGTGGTCTTTCAGATTTTGGCCATTTTACCCTTTATGAGATAAAATTAATTCTATCAAGAGGCACTGAGCGAGAACGTTGTAATTTGATGGTTGCTGTCAGTTTATAATATGATCGTTAGGTATGTCTACGGTTAAACTTGCCACCACTGAGTGGCAATGGGCCAATTAGCCTTGTCGGAAAATTATTCATTAATAATGTGATTATGCCAAGATAATAACCACAAGTAATCTGGATATTCAAGAAGAATTAAAGAAAAGTTGTCATTCTCCTAACTGCGACGGGTCCGAAATACGAAGCAGAAACTGTCCGATGTCCCGCGCGTTACTATAATGTTAGTAGACGCGTTCTGCAACGATTCAGGAAAGAAATTGCTGATATTATCAGTTTTGAACAGATCGGAATCAAAGTTTTATTTTAGTTTGGACAGGGAAGGCAGGCATCTATTTGCACACGCGTACATACCATACACACACACACAACTAGAGCAGATATTGGAGAAAGGAGAAAAGTTGTTCCCATCTTTGGCTATAAATGATGGAATAAAGAATAATGGAGGAAAAGGAATCGGAAAACATGTGAATAAAAAATAGGGTAGCGGGGCAACAAAGACGGCGGAATTTTGTTCGGGAAGTTCTTTGTTCGGGAAGATCCATTTCAAAACGTGTAAGGTTCAAGTTCTAAGAAAAACGCCGGAACTTTTAAAAGCGAGACTGTGTGAGCTTTGAAATGCAGCCGCTCGGTTCGCTTCTCCTACACAATTGCTCTTTGATATCAATGTCTGTCTACTTGTCTATCGCTCTGTCGGTCTGTCTGACTCTGTATGTGTGTCTCTCTCCCTCTTACACACAAGAACGAGTTAATCTATTAATTTTGATATCTCCCCTTGTTTGCAACCAAAGTACTTACAGCATCTCTTTAACATATATGGGCTTCACACATTTTTACACCCCTAAATTCACGCTTTCTTTACATCCTCTTACTTAAAAACTTTCTGCCGCAGATGCCTTCGTTGGTTTTCACGTGTTACTTTTAAGTCTCTCTTTCTGTCTCTATATTTCTGTCTTTCTTTGTCTCTGTCTCCCTATCTCCTTAAATATATATATATATATATATATATATATATATATATATATATATATATATATATATATATATATAGAGAGAGAGAGAGAGAGAGAGAGAGAAGTTAAGATAGATAAATTACCCATAGTTACTAGTAGCAAAGAGAAACAAATCCTGCATAGTTGCTAGTAATAGATATAAATAAATCCTCCATAATTTGCTAGTAGTAGATAGCAATAAATCATCTATAGTTAACTATTTGTAGATAAAAAAAATCCTCCATAGCTGGTAGTAGTAGATAGAAATAAATCCTCCATAATTGCTAGCAGTAGACAAGCGGCGAGGATAGATGATAAGCGAGAGCCTTGCCTCAAAATGCACAAGACGCGACCGCAATTTCGGGTGTCTTAAACGAGATCCTCGGATCACTTTATTTACCTCTAAAAACTCCTTCGCAAACTGTGACCAGGGAGCGTAGGATGTCATTTTGCCCTAACTCGCTATTTCACCTATTGATTAATGTTAATGAAGTGCAAAAGAAAAGGGTTGCATGGGGTCGGGGGTGGGTTCGGATAATGAATGGGGTTGTAGGATAGATTAATCGTCCTTTTCTAAAATTACGTCTCGGGCCTTTTGAAAAGAAAGGATTTCTCATTAAATCGATCGGATTTTATCCTTTTTTTGTCTCTCGCGAGAATTATTTAAAAAAAACAAACCTGGAGTAAGAAATATCAAATAATCTTTACCCTTATGACTTTCTTCTTTATTTACGCACATGTGTATATACGAACTATTAGGGTGTAAGCGAGCAGTTAGGGCCCACCCGCAGCATTCGGTACGTGTACGTGGCTAATTATTGGTCCATTTTTAATGGGTTGTTTGTTGTATAAATATCGATCTATTGTTTATCATATAGAAATTCATCACATCTATATTTCTTTTATAGGTTTTTCTTAAACTGAGGATAGATTGAATGTACACGGAATTCGCGTTTTTTATTTCATGTAGGTAAATATGGCATACATACGGTTGGCATAGCAACGAGTAGCCCCTTTAAAATACCTGTATCCATTTGGTATTTTAACCTCCTCTATTGCTGTCACAGTACAGGGATCATTTTCGCCCACAAGTGGGGGCACGGGAACATTTTGACCAAGCCGTGGGGGCACGGGATCGTTTGACCATCCGTAGGGGCAAGGGATCGTTTCCATCCACAAGTAGGGGCAGGGGATCATTTTGACGGACCCGTAGGGGCACAGAATCGTTTTCACCCACAAGTGGGGGCAAATGATCGTTTTCACCCACAGTGGGGGCACGAGATCATTTTCACCCACCCGTGGGGCACGACATCGCTTTCACCCACAAGTGGGGGCACGGGATCGTTTTCACCCACAAGTAGGGGCACGGGATCATTTTTACCCACCCGTGGGGGCACGGGATCGTTTTTACCCACAAGTGGGGGCACGGGGTCATTTTCACCCACAAGTGGGGGCACGGGATCGTTTTCACCCACAAGTGGGGGCACGGGATCGTTTTCACCCACAAGTGGGGGCACGGGATCGCTTTCACCCACAAGTGGGGGCACGGGATCGCTTTCACCCACAAGTGGGGGGCACGGGATCTCTTTCACCCAAAAGTGGGGGCACGTTATATCTTGAAGTAGTAAATAAAAAGACTTAGAATGGTCTATTATCCGGATAGAATCGCTTGCTTAGCGTGGATGAAAGAGCGTCCCCCAGATGTGCTTGATGCGGTGTGAAAGTGGCTCTTCATTGCTATAGTAACCGCATGCCATCACTACGTACATGGCAGTTTTCCTTGCATGTCATACATACATATATATCTTGCAAAGAAAGAGAGCAGAAGATGTCAAAGTTATGAGAGAATCAAATCTGATCTTCAATTTTAGAGCGGAGACGAGAAGGGAGAAAATGTTATGCGTTTCGATCAAATTTTCCTCCATCGTAAGAATTCTGTGCGAGGTTTTGATGCTCATACAAAGTAATCCAGAAGATAAATAATACCTCGCTAAAGGCTTTTGTTATGCTAGCAAATTAAACTAATGCTCTATTCCTCGCAATAAGCTCCAGAATGATTTATAAGCCTTCGGTTCTCGTCTCTGTGCGTGTGAATAGACTAAAAAAAAAATTCTGTTGAAATTAATAGTTTTAGGGAGTGTTCAGGCGAGTCAATTTCCTTGATGTTCTAGTGGGTTATTTAACTGAAATTCCCCTTTGATTAATTTGATAAAATTCCGAGTGAGTCAGAATATACCCGCATAAGGTACCGGCAGGTATATAATGAGAAAGAAAGTCATTTATTTCGCATGGGGAAAATTTGATTGACGCGTGTAAATGACAGATAGCATCGCATAATCACGGCATTTTTCCTATATTTTCCTTTCAAAATGAATGTAATGATTCAACGGGGAAGAGCGGTCGAAACCCCTGTGACGTAACAAACCAGAGTCTTACCTGTTGTGTGTGAGGCCGATAAAAAGCCAATGGACACCAAAAATATTGATAAAATTGAGTTTTCCCCTCGTCCGTCGTCTCTTCCGGGTCACGTCAAGGTGGCTTCCACGCTCGGCGTACGTCTTATCACACTCAACGACAACGTAAGACTGAAGCAGCGAGTCCAAAATTCGGCACTTTTGCTTGTAAAATGGAATTCCAGGACCACAGATCAGTTAATCGGGAGACATTTGTTTGGTAAATTGCACCTCAATTCGTGCTGCAACTCAGGAAAAACTGGACTTCAGTTATAATTTCGGTTGGTACTGGACCACAGGGAGAAAAATGGTTGAATTTGGATTTTCGTGAGGTGGATTGGTAAAGAAGTAAAAATAAAGGAGATTTTCACCCTCACAGTATTTTTCGTCTTTCCTTTTATTTGCTTGGCTGAGTACGTGTCATCGCTTATGGAAGATCAACACAGAAATAGGATTGGCCAGATTAGGTAGCCTGTTGGTCACATTCCACTAGGATCTGTTCCTTATCCATTTTATCTTGTCATTCCATTATTTTAGGTATTATCTTCTAATAGATATTGAAGAGCTGATGAAAACTACTTAATGTATATCAGCGATGAAACTTAGTTTAAGTTCTTAGTAGTTCCTGTAGCTTACTGTCTCTGGTTGTTTATGCTCGTTTCTGCTTATGTTGCTTGTTTGGCTTATTATGCGTCTTTATGTGGTAGTCCATCTGCTCCTAAACACGTTGTAGCTAAAAAGCTCTAATTATGCTTCTACTCGTACATATGTGTCGATACAAATTCGTAAAGCCCTCACCCCTGTTAGTGATTGTAAAGGCTCTATTTGGTGCCATAGCCCTTAATTCATCTAGGATACTTAACCTTCTGCTCAACACTTAGTGATTTCCACCCCCACTCTCAGCCCCCGAGTTGTTGTCAGCTCTTCCCCTCTTCGTGTTTCTTCGGCGAATGAAACTAGATAGCAGCGGAGGCCTCTGTCGTGTCCACCAAGAATTAATGGTAAATTAGGCGTTTCGCGTCGAGTAACCTCTCACTAATGGCTGGTTCCTTTTTTCCTTGTCAAAGATACTGCTTCCCCCTTCCTCCCTCAAGCATCAGGGCTTGAGGGAACCTTAATGGAATCACTTTGAAACTATATCAAATTCGTAAAGGCATCTCGAGACTCACCCAGGTTAAAAAGAATGAAGAAAAAAATGTAATTAAAGTCTACGCTCAGCGAAACTCGCTTTATATTACCTTTCTCGGCTGATGCGGCAAAGGAGGCAGAGTGAATCAAAAGTTTTTTCTCTCTTATTCTTCAAGTTCTTAATTAATCTTCAGGTGGTTAGATGGTTAAATTTGGGAGCTGCAATATGTCGTGAAAATGGAGTTTCTTAGTGTAATAACTTGTATAAAAAGCGTAAATATGTTTGTATATCAAGAAGTTGTTTATTAAATCGTATCCGTATATATGTAACTTGTAAAAATGAAATCACAATTAAAATAAATAAGCATAAACATTTAATAATTTGTGAGAAATAATGCGAAAGTATTTTAATGAAATTTTCGCAATTATTATTGAGTGTATACTTTTAATTACCTGAATTATAGACAATAATGGTGCATTTCAATTATGGTTGCAATGACCGCCAGACATACAAAGATATCTTACAACATCACCTAACTTCTCTCGAGGTCGCTAAAGGTCTATAAAATCCTAAAATGAAACATTTAAATGAATTTATTGTACTCCTGCCAGAGGAGTTGCGTGATAATGACCCTCAGATTTAGGGCGATTATAACGCTCCCTTACGCTGTGTGCTGTTCGTGCGCAGGGGATGGATTACCAACTTCCTTGGAGTTTGAAAAGCAATTCTCCGTATGTTAGGGTGGTAGTTACTTAGGCAGAGTTTTCCTCCCGCTATTCTATTACTTTCTTATTAATCCTTTTTGATACATTTTTTCTTGGAGCTATGACTATGTAGTTAGACTCTAGCATCCTTTCAATACATATAGTTAAATAGTTGTACTCTAGCATCCTATCTAAGAAATATAGCTCAGTAGTCATTTTTTAACAACTATGGTTACTTAGTTGGAGTTTGGCCCCCTTTAAAGACCTATGACTAAGTAGTTGGTCTCTAGCATTCTTTCAAGAGCTACGGCTAAGTAGTTGGATTCTAGCATCCTTTCAAGAGTTACGGCTAAGTAGTTAGTCTCTAGCATCCTTTTTAAGACCTATGGCTAAGTAGTTGGTCTCTACCATCATTTTAAAGAGCTATGACTAAGTATTGGACTCTAGCATACTATCTAAGGGCTATGACCAAGTAATTGGACTCTAGAATCCTATCTAAGAACTATGGCTAAGTAGTTGGACTCTAGCATCGTATCTAAGAACTATGACTAAGTAGTTGGACTTTAGCTCCCTATCTAAGAGCTATGACTCAGTAGTTGGACTCTACCATCCTATCTAAGAGCTATGACTAAGTAGTTAGACTCTAGCATACTCTTTAAGAACTATGACTAAGTAGTTGAACTCTAGCTTCCTATCTAAGAGCTATGACTAAGTAGTTGGACTCTAGCATCCTATCTAAGAGCTATGACTAAGTAGTTGGACTCTAGCATCCTATCTAAGAGCTATGACTAAGTAGTTGGACTCTAGCATCCTATCTAAGAGCTATGACTAAGTAGTTGGACTCTAACAGCTTTTCAAAATACTATTAGTATGTAGGTGTGCACTTGCAACTTCAGCTCTGAGCGGTACATTGGAGATGAGTGGATGAAGCTAGAGTGCACTGTAACGTCTGATGTGCGCATATTGAGGTCCACCTTAACCAATCGAGTGTGGTTATCGGAGCGCAAACTGATATTCATGCTCCCTCTCCGCTAGGAGTGCCAGACCGAATGGACCCACCCAACAGTGGATCCCAAATCCTTGTTGACTGATCACTCATTAATCCCAGGAAACTCAGAATTGGTGATCCATCCATGTTAGGTCACAGTACAGATGAGTACAATTACTCAGGAAAGTACTCCATAACTTGACACTGAGGGATTCAAATTTAACGTCATCCAAAGGAAATCCAGATATGCACCTTCAAGTACTTATAAGCTGCATAAAATTGTACTAAGAGTACAAATCAACAAATTTACACTTTTGTAACCTGCACTTTAGACAAACTTGTATCTTTCATTGTAATGTATAATTTTTCCCGTTTTACAAATTTGTCCATTTGATTTCTTCTAATCAGTACCCCAAAGTGTCGATGAGATTCCCTGTGTCAGTGCGATTCATCAAAGATTGTTGTTATTTTTATTTATTTTTAAAATTATTGACTCTATTTCTATTTCTTTGTCTTTATCTTTCCCTTATTTCTTTGTTACGTCTGCTTAGACTCGAATGCAGGAGAAAAGGGCGGGGGGGGTGTTGGACGGTGAAAATTTATATTATCAGTCTATTTTCTCCAGCTCTGAGTGAGGCGAATTACTCACATGAGGATGTCAACGTGCCCTCCTATCCTCAAGATTTAGGTTTAACGCCACTTTACGTTTATTGCCGCTCGATCTAGAAGTACACTTTGATAGATCAAGTGTACTTCGAAGGTCCTCATAGAGACGAGGATTTTCCTCATGGTGAGAAAGAGATGACCGAGCAGAAAATAGTATCGGAGGAAGAAAATAGGCGCGGATAATTTAAAAATTGGAAAGAAATTCAATTGGCCTTTAGGAGGAGAAGGAGGACTATGAATATTTTATTGATGGTTGAAAACTATATGTTAAGATCGAGATTATTAATGATTAGTGTAAGAATTATTCTTCAAGGAGTGGAGATTGTTACTAATTATTGTCAGAATATTCTCCAAGTGAAAGTGAGAGCAAAGAAAGATTATTAATGAGTACTTAAGAATATTTTGCAAATGAATGTGAGTTACGAGTCAGATTATTAATGATTACTGTAGAAAATTTATCCATTTGAAGAGGAGTTATTACGGAGATTATTAATGATTATTCTAACAATAGTTTCCAAATGAATGTGTGTTATGAGGCAGATTATTAAAGATTATTGTCAGAATATTCTCCAAGTTAAGGTGGGTTTAAGCCAGATTATTAATGATTACTTAAGAATATTTCCCGAGTAAATGTGAGTTACTAAGCAGATTATTAATGATTATTTTAAAATTATCACCCAAGAGAAGATGAGATACTACGGAGATTATTAATGTAGTCTAAGAATATTTTTTAAATGAATGTGAGTTACAAGACAGATTCTAAATGATTATATTAAAAATATTTTACAAATAGATGTGAATTAAGAGGCAATGTATCAATGATTGTTGTTAGAATATTCTCTAAGTAAAGATGAGGTACTACGGAGATTAATAATGATTACTGAAGAATATTCTGCAAGTAACTATGATATACGTGGCAGATACTATGTAACACAATTTTTGTTCGTGTCAATAAGTCCTATTTTCCAACTTCTTTTATTGCAACCTAATGGAAAACAGCCATAATTTGTTTTAAATTTGCTTGTGTAGCTTACCTAATGAATTATTTACTAAAAATAGAATTTTTTATCTATTGTAGGGCTAAAAACAAAATTAAGAGTCAAATTTATACAATTATAATAAAATTTCCATAAGAAATACAGTACATAAAAAGTTCGAAGTGAACAGTGTTCCACGATTTCCTTTGGAATGTAAATTAATTTTCCGTACAAGCCACCTAATACAGTCTAACATCATGTTTTCATTGTATACTCTTTTGTAGCTATTTTTAAAGTTCAGTATATCTTGGTGGAAGCGCTCCCTTTGCCACTCTGAGTATACTCACATATTCTCCTTGAACTTTTCAAGATGGTCTTCACGGTAGTGCACCTTCAGGAAAATCGTACAGCCCATTTGGCCATAGCTTTCACTAATTTCTCAACCAGTTTTACATAATTTTCAGCCTTGTTGCGCCCAAATCCATGAGATACCGAAACGAAACTCTTCCATGCTTCTTTTTCTTTTTTAGTATGTAGCACTCAAATTGTAAGTAAGCCTGTGGCACCAAAATTGCAAAATAATGTAGGCCCAGAAAGGAACCTCACAAATGAGCACCCAGTTGGACCTATGAAATCCTGAAATTGGGTACAAGCATTAATTACTGAGATAATATGCTATGTAATAAGTAATGAACCAATGTAAAATAGGGAAAATACTTATATCATAACTGTACATTTATTAAGGTAGACATGAGATAAGCAAGCGAATAGCTAGAGTTCCCACGCGGTTACACAAACATACACACGCAAGGAAACAGCTGCAACACCAAACAATCTCAATGATAGATAACAGGGGCAAGCTAAGCAAATATAAGATGATATGTGCCTCGACCGGTTAGGTTGTCGAGGACCCATGATATGCAAACGGACTTAAAAGCGCATACACCAGTTCTGACTCCGCCCAACAGTCAAAAAAGGAACTAACGAACACATTTCTGATCATTAGCTCCGCCCCACGCCTATATTAGAGAAAAAGAGATCACGCCCCTTGAAAGTGAGGAGGCCTATATATAAGCGGACTTAAACCTATATAGAGAGACTAAGATGAAGAGAAAGGATCAGTTAAGTCGTCTTTCAGTATAACTGGTTTGTCATTTTTTTATTATTAGCGTCCTCTCGTCCATCCCTCATTAGCTTCTAGACTAGACATCAGGTAGGGTCGAAGAAGAAGTCATCGTCACCGGTTATGGGGCCCTTCTCGTCCATGGAGGTAGACTATGTGATCGGTGACCCCTCGAAGGATAGAAGGAAGTAGGCTTGGCGAATTCTTTACACTAAAAATAAAGAGTCCGGCTTAACTCGGTCGCCCACTTTTACCCTTAACCCTTATAAGTAAGATTTTCCGAAAATTCTTACCACTATGATTTTACTGATTTGTAGTCCAACGAAAAAACTACCTTTGCCTTAGAGAGTTTGGAAAAGAAATTCTGAAGGTATTTGAAGCCTGCAAACTTTGTTAAGAGGTAAAAAAAAATGATTCATGAGAGCTGGTTTTAACTGCAATGGAAGAGAAAACACCTTTTGAAGGTCGATCAATTGATTATGCTTAACATTATGCTCTCCAACAGAAAACTTTGTGATCAGTGTTTCTTGTGGTAATGTGCCGTGGTATCTCTACTCTCCAAACGACATATTACATGGAAACTTGGTAAAACCTACCTGGAAACCAATTAAAAATGCTACCATTTCGACTCGAATTTTCCAATTACTTCCCAGCCATACTCCTTATAATTCAAAGCACGTAGCAGGAGCTTTATACTGTTGTAGACCTTATTGAGATATACTGAATGAAGCAAGAGAAAGGATGGACGCTAATTCCAATTAGGGAGAAATACAGCTTAATGTTTCTTGAGGTGCTATAAATAAATAGCCTTCACTCATCTGGATTAGACGTCATTCCAATCGCATCAAAAATACCAGAAAAAACTTTGCAGTACCATAACCTAGCCTGATAAGTAAGAATCTTGAGAAATGTTTATAACGTTGAATTTGGCTTGTCACTAGCACACTTTCTCTCAACAAATCCAACTCTTTGAGCTTGAAATTAAAAGTTCAGCATTTGACTTTGACAAGCCAAGATCTCAAACACTGTCATTAAGGTCTCTTTGGTTTGGATAGTATGGATTCCTCTTAACAGACATATCACTGACACTGTAGTATACATCTTCACTGTTCTTTTCAGCTTTTGAATTGTTACTTTCTTCTGAGGATGGCTTATTCCTCTCTTGTGGGGTAGGTACAGGGAGATCAGCAATGTGTGGTACTGGTGTAATAGAGGATAGAAGATCTGGATAGGAAATAGTAGATGCATATTTGCTATTTTGAAGTATGAAAGGCTCCATCATGCAAAAGTAGCAGTTGCTTGAGTGGTCAATGGGTTCATGCAAAATACTGGGAATGGAAAACTTCGAGTTGCTGTACTTTACCCTTTATTCCATCTCATAAAAGTAAAAAAGTATAGTTTATTATTCATCTAGATTGCAAACAAACATAATAGCATGAATATGTGTGGAATTTAATACTTTACTCTTTACAACAAACAACTTTCTTTCCTTACGATGTTTTCTTGCAGTGTTCATAAGAAAAATGAAATGCCCATGGTTTGTTTGGTCCCCAACTGGCATGCCCAAGTATACTTTGTAAGCTTCATCACATTGATGAACTGTCGGTCTGTTCACGATAGTAGCTAGAGCTGAAATGATAACACATTTTTGAATCCATTTATAAATATTTCGGAAGTAATATTCTAGAATATTCCAGAATGTTTTAGAAGTTTCCAGGCGTGTGTTTTGGTAAGTTCTGGAACATTCTTGAAACTTCACAAAATCCTACTAAATTCTAAAAGTTTCTCATTAAATCTAAAATGTTTTGGAAGGTTTCCTTAAAACAAAAAATATTCTACAACATTCCAATGCTTCGTTTTTAAAAATAAAATTTATATTTTTCTATTATGCTTTGAAAAAATAAAGCATACAGCCATTTTTATGTATTCTCAAAAATTTTCAAAAAATAAATAATACTCCAGCATTGTTTTCCAAATGGACAAATTTAGAAATTCAGTGCCCCACCTGCAACGGCAAAGTTTTGACATCAAAATAAATTTTTCTTCATTTAATTTAGTTATAAACCACTTGAAAATTACACTTTTAACCCAGGAATAATAAAATGTGATTAATTAAATTATAAAAATATTGTCCAAGTGTAGATGAGTTATTACGGAGATTATTAATGATAATTTTAAGAATATCTTCCAAATGAACGTGAGTTACGAGGTTGAATATTAATGATTATTGTCAGGATATTCTCCAAGTAAAGGTGAGTTATGAGGCAGATTAATAATGATTACTTAAGAATATTACACGGGTAAATGTGAGTTACGAGGCAGGTTATTACTGATTATTATAAAAATATTCTCCAAGTGAAGATGTGTTACAACGGAGTATATCAATGATTATTTCAAGAATATTTTCCATATGAATATGAGTTACGAGAGTGATTATTAATGAATATTGTGAGAATATTTTCCAACTAAAGGTGACTTATGAGGAAGATTAATAATGATTACTTAATTACTTAAGAATATGCTCCAAGTAAATACGAGTTACAAGGCCCAATATTACTGATTATCATCATCAAGTTATTTTTAAAACTCAAAGAATTACAAATGGTGAAGTCCATAAAATTTATTTTTATATATCTCCTCTATAACTTAACTCTATATTTTAGCAACGTGATATTTTGAAAGGGAGGAAATTTAGTTTAGAGTTCCTTTTAAAATTATTAAAATTGGGGAAGTTCAGAAAATTTATAAAAATTTAGCCATGGGTGCTTTTTTTGCAGATTTTAATCTTAGTAGTGAAGCGCACCTCCCTCCGTAGGGGAGAATGGCAAAGTCATTGCCTGGTTATAAATATATTCTTAAAGTGAAGATTTACTTAAGAATATTTCCCATTTAAATTGATTTACGAGGCAGATTATCACTGAGTAACAAATATTCACAAAACTCTTATTCTTCCGAGTGTTTTTAATACTAAATTCTGCGCTGATTCCAAATATGTCTTTACCTTTTCTCTACCATTAACGGTTTCAAAGATATAACAAATTATGCTAATATAAAGAAACAAGAGAAACAGCTTCGCCACTCCTCCTTACAGAAAGAGCTTGCGCTTCGCTGTCAGACTTTCGGTCTGTGTCCTGCGGCCTATCATGATTCTTTTTTTCTCCATCTAAATTTACTTTAATAATTTCCATGCCAAAATTTTAAGAAATTCTCTGAACTTCACCATCTGTAATTCTTTTAGTTTAAAAAAATTCAGAAAAATTCGATACTTATATTTATTTCTAAACTTCACCATTTTATTTTTTAATATTATTAAGGAATTATTAGAAATAACTTTGATAAAAAAAATAAATATACTTAGGTGACAACCGAACTAAAAGAAAAAATCAAATTCAAACCTTAAAAAAATCTCATTCTTAAAATATAGGGTTATGGATGTATGGCGTACGGATAAAGCACACTTACATTTGTCGGTAATTTTTTTTTTTCAGGTTTTTATGATAAATATTGACTTTCTTGATTATGGCTACAAGAGGATGCAGAAATTCATTAGATTCGTTCTGTTTTGTGCG
Source organism: Ceratothoa steindachneri (assembly GCA_963969495.1). Classification (NCBI taxonomy): domain Eukaryota; kingdom Metazoa; phylum Arthropoda; class Malacostraca; order Isopoda; family Cymothoidae; genus Ceratothoa; species Ceratothoa steindachneri. The sequence continues at coordinate 26,012,899 of OZ018336.1, forward strand.
TGGTGCCTATGTTGGACCTAAGCATGTGTCACATAAAATTGTGAAAGGTGCAAAGTACTGGATTGCTTATAGACTGTACTTTGGAATGAGTATGGGTGACCAAGAAAAACTATGAGCTTCTCATGTGATATGTGGAAGTTGTCGATCAAATTTAGATGCATGGCTGAGAGGTGCAAGAAAAGCAATGCCATTTGCTGTTCCATGAGTTTGGCAAGAGCCAAAATATCATCACGATCATTGCTATTTTTGCATTATTGATGTATCAAAGTAAGAAAAGTTATGGGAAGAAAATCCGTTCCATATGCCAAAGTTTCATCCTCTATTGCACCCGTGCTACATAATGATACCTTATTGGTTCCACGGCCGCCAGAAAATGTAAGTAAATCCTATCAAATTGTAAGCTATATTCTTTGTAACAGAATCAATACTGAAATATTCAAAACATCTAGCTAAGCTTTCTTCTAATGTGATTACACATGCAATCCATATTTATGCCCCAGCTATTAAATGCATCTCTTTATATATATATATATATATATATATATATATATATATATATATATTCAGGTAGAGGATATGATAGAGGTCTCATCAGGAGAGTCGGAAGGTTGTGACAATGAAGAAATGGATGGTATGTTTGAGACAAGAATGAGTACCCGCCCACACTTTCCAAATCAACGTGAACTGGATGATCTCATCAGGGACTTGGGTCTCACTAAGTCAGGCGCTTAGCTTTTGTCATCCAGACTTAATGAATGGAATCTGTTGGAGGAGGACTGCAGATCAACAGTATACGGGAAGCGCCATGAGAAATTCAAAGTATACTTTGATCTAAGTGAGGATCTCTGCTTCTGCAAAGATATCAATGGCTTGTTTACAGCTATTGGAATTGATCACAAGCCTGAAGAATGGTGACTTTTCATAGATAGTTCTACAAAAGGCCTCAAAGCCGTTTTACTACATAATGGGAATCAGTATCCATCTCTGCCTACAGATGAAGGTATAATATGACAATGTAAAAAAGCTTCTCGAGAAGGTAAACTATACTAAGTTTAAATGGATGTTTGCGGTGATTTCAAAATCCTGGCCTTCTAACTCGGATTGCAAAGTGAGTACACTAAGTATTCATGTTTTATTTGCCTATGGGACAGTATGGCTGATCATGAACATTATCAGAAGGTTAAGTGGATCCCTCGAGTTGACTTGCAGCCAGGAAAACTAAATGTTATTAGACAGCCTCTTGTTGAGCCGGCCAAAGTTTGCTACCTCCACTTTATATAAAGCTTGGTTTAGGCAAACAGTTTGTAAAAGCATCAGATCATGGTGGAGAAGCATGTCAAGAGATACGTCTACTCTTTCTAAAGCTATCATAGGCCAAAGTTAAGGGTTGTATATTTAGTGGACCGAGTGTAAGGAAAATGTTGAAGTCAGTACAACTTGAGAATGCAATGAGTGATGTCGAAAGTGAGACGTGGTGTGCAATTCAAAATATAGTTAATGGATTCCTTGGTAAAAATGAAGACCCAAACTACAAGCAGCTGGTAGCAAATATTTTAGAAATGTCACTAAAGGTGCACCTTTTGCATTCACATTTGGAGTTTTTTTGTGAAAATTTGGGAGAAGTGGGTGAGGAGCATGTTGAGCAGTTCCATCAGGACATTGCTGTAATGGAGAAAAGATACCAAGAAAGATGGGACACTGCTATGATGGGGGACTATATATATTTACTAGTGCTCAAAGATTAAGGAGTTTACAGTAAGAAAGCACGTTCTTCAGTGCACATTTAGTAGGTTATCTCTTATTATCACATTTTCTCATTAGTTTAAAAAGGAATAAAAGGACAAAATATTATCAGCTCTTATTCATGGACAATGTGAATATGCTAAATAAAGTGAACTGTCGCAGCTATTTATGGTTAGTTTTATATACCAAATTCCAATTATCTCCAAAAATATCGATGCTAAGCAATTTTTAATAATATTAATAATAGGTATTCATAATCCGCCATCCCAGAGCCAAGGTTATGTATCGAGTGTAGAGAAGTTTACAGGGAAGACTAGGAAATTCTGAAGAGATGAGTCTTCAGGAGACGTTTAAAAGTAGCAAGGGAGGGAGAGGATCGGACTTCGGCAGGAAGAGCATTCCAGAGTATAGGAGCACAAACTGAGAAGGAACGGTCACCCATCGAGCAAAGGACAGAACAAGTAGTGTTAAGGATGGTAGCGAGGTTAGACCGGAGTGCCTGAAGAGTTTGACGACGGGAGAGGGCAGACGAGAGATAAGGTGGAGCCTCGAGGTTAGGGCCTTGTAGGTGATGAGAAGAATTTTAGAGTGGGGACGGAAGCGAACAGGTAACCAGTGTAGCTCCTGTAATAGAGGCATCGAAGGAGAGAAACGGGGGCGGAAAGGAGGAGCCGAACAGCATAGTTTTAAACTAGTTGTAGGGGGCGAAGTGACGAAGAAGGGAGATTCACTAGAAGAGAATTGCAGTAGACTAAGCGTGAGGGGATGAAGGTATGAATAGAAGTTTTAAGGCTTCTTTGACTAAAATAGGATCAAATACGTGCAAAGTTGCGGAGGAAACCGAGGGAAGACTTACATATACGATGGATGTGCGGTTTAAACGAGAGTTGCTCGTCGAAAATAAGACCAAAATTACTGACGGTAACAGAGAAGGCGACATTGGTTTCCCCAAGGTTAAGAGAGGGGAAGAGAGCTTTAGATTTCTCGACCATCGAAGCGGTACCAACAAGGACAACTTCAGTTTTATTGTGGTTAAGTTTGAGAAAGTTGGTGGCAGAGAGCCATTCGTTTATGGAGGCGTAGGCTGAAAGGAACTTGGTAATTAATTGAGAGAAGGACACAGGGGGCGAGGAAAGGTATATCTGAGTGTCATCAGCATATAGGTCGAAAAACAGGCCCAAATCGCGAAAAAGGGAACCAAGAGGAAGTAAGTAGATGCGAAAGAGGAGGGGACCAAGGATTTAGCCTTGATGCACCCCAAAATGAATGGGCGCTGGCTCGGAGGAAAGGTTATCGAGCAAGACCGACTGAGTGCTGGAGGAGAGGTATGAGCGGAACCAATCACTGCAGTGCCCGAGAGACCAATAAAAGTTTGAAGACGATCAAGGAGGACAGTGTGGTCGATGGTTTCGAAAGCAGAGGAGAGGTCTAGGAGAACCAGAATGGATATACAACTCTTATCGGCTGCTCTACGTAAACCGTCTGAAACATTAATAAGAGCGGTTTAAGCAGAGTGCTTCGCTTTGAAACCCGATTGGTACGTTTCATCGATATTGCAGTTAGAAATATGGTCATTAAGGCAAGAGATTACCACTCTCTTGAGGACCATAGAGAGGAATGGGAGCTGTGAGATAGGGCGATAGCTAGATGGTTCCGAGGGGTTAAGGTGTGATTTTTTTAAGGATAGGACGAATTGTGGCATGTTTGAAGGAAGAGGGAACCACCTCTGTGGCAAGTGAAGTGTTAATAAGATGAAGAATCAGTGGGAGAACAGCAGGGAGAATTTGGTGGAGGAGTTTGGGTGGAAAGTCGTCATTAGTGGACGCCCGAGTGAGGATGTTGAGCGGCAATGGAGTATGGTCGGGGAGAACAGCATTGGCTTGTTCAGACGACTGGGGTAGTACGGCGCAAAGGTTAATAACTTTATCAGAGAAAAATTTAGAAAGAGTATATGGGTTGATGGGAGGAGAGGTGGGGGAAATGGGGCTAAGCGAGGAAAAACAACAGAGGAGACGAAAGATAGTCCGGGGTCATTCTTGCTCTCAGGCAAAAGTTTGCGTGAATAAGCCTCGCGCGCTAATTTTAATTTGGAAGAATACGTCGAAGTAGCAAGGCGATAAGCGAGTGAGAAGGAGGTCGTTTCCTGCTCACGGGAGTGTGCTTTACGAAGAGATCGTTCATGAGCACGTAATGACCTCCTTGAACGAAGGAGGGCTATGGTGAACCAAGGGGAGCATTGATAACGGTTTGAAGAAGGAGTGATAAGAGGGGCGTGCGCGTCAATGCAGGCGAGTAATGATTGATGCAGAGAGTTTAAGGTTTGGTCAGGTGAAGCAGTAATATCAATAGGAAGTGGGGCAGAAACAACATCTTTAAAGAGAGAAGTAGTATCAATTGACGATAGTCGCCGGAAAGGAGTAGGATCTCGGGACGGGCGAGTAGGGAGGTGGAAGGGAATATAGAATTTAAAATTTACCAAGAAGTGGTCGTATTAGAAAAGTCAGTTACTGTTAGATTATATATATGGAGGTTCGAGATAACTAAGTTAAGGATATTACCATGTATATGTGTTGGGGATGACACATGTTGTGTAAGAGAGAAGAGGTAGATGATGTCAATTAATGCGCGAAAAGTCTCATTGTGGCTAGGAAGATTGAAGTCACCAAGAATAAGGAGGGAACCAGTAGAGGATAGGTCGGAGAGTAGGTTACTGAACTGCTCTAGAAATAAGGCCGAAGACGAGCTGGGAGGGCGGTAAAGGACCAAAATAGTCAGAGCGGTCACAACACGTGAGACACCAATGAGAGCATCAACTGGGGCTAGAGGAGGTCAGGGCAGAAGATTCAGGGAGAAAGATGAGTTGGAAATCAGCGCAACTCCCCCTCCACGGTGGTTTCGAGGAACATGCAGGAAAGAATGACATGGGGAGGTTGCAATGGCAGTGCATGAACCAGAATCAGACTCGAGCCAGGCTTCTGTAAGGCCAAGGAAGGAAACCTCAGTGCAAACAATGAGGTCATGGGCATACTCCGACTTATTGCTCAGGCTCCTAATGTTCAGAAGAGACGCCGACAGCACCTGCTGATGAGCACAGGAGGAAGAGGAGATTTGGAGGTGTTGGGTAAAGGAAGAATGGTATGGTGAAAGAGGTTCCTAAGGGACGCTGAAAGTCTCGGCCCCCTCCTAGTCGAGTGAGTTCGGGAGATACCAGCCCCCTTTATTTTCGCGTATGTAGCTGGCGAAAGACGATAGTTTAAAGGGTTTAGTGTGGAAAGTGAGTTCCTCTCCTATATAGTGGGAGAGAAAGGAGGGAGCAACAGACGGGAAAACTTAACCGTAACTTGACTCATAGAAAGTGGGGGATGGTTCGCCAAGGCGAGTCAAGGCGTGGGAGTATGGTAGAGTTTACCAAGACGATGCGAGTCAGGGAATGGTAACCGAGTCGAATAAGGAAGTAAGACAAAGAGAAGCACGTGGCAACAAATGAAACAATGGAGTGAAAAGAAAAAAGCAAGTTAATTTTGAAGCAATAGAAATGGCTATATACAAATAAAAATAGATAGCGATATACAAATGCAGTAAAAAAACAACAAAACAAACAAAAAACCATCTTAGAAACACAAAAGACATTTAAAAAAACGAAACTAGTGTTGCCCAGTAAATTATTAATGAAATTATAAAAATACCAGGCAATGGCTTCACACTAAGATTAAAATTTAAAATATAAAAAAAGCAGCCATGGTTAAATTTTCTGAACTTCACCATTTGTAAATTCTTTGGGTTTTAAAAAATTCACAAAATTTCGATACTTACGAGTATATTTATTTCTGAACTTCACCATTTTGTTTTTTGATATTATAAAAGAATTATTAGAAATAACTTTGATAAAAAACATAAGTCATAACCAAACTAAGATGAAATTATTATTCAAATACTCCCAAAAATCCCTCTCTTAAATTATAGTTAGTGATTTTACAAGTAAAAATGAGTTAATACAGAGATGATTAATGATTATTTTAATAATATTTTCCATAAACGTTTATTGAGAATGTGGAACGTAAATCAAAATATGATTGTAGGAATTAGTTTAAAATTACGTTGACAGGAGAGGGCAGAAATGAAGTCTTGGATGCTGATCTATGGCTGGAAGATGTCTCAATACGAGATTTATTTCTCCGATGTGGAGAAGTCTATCAAAATTGAGCATCTTAAAGCGCTTTTTTAGATTCCAAAATCCAATACTATGGAAAACATGGAAATAGCTTCCTTTAGTTGAAATTCGGTATGTAAATATGTTGACGTGATTCGAAGTTTGTTAGGAAACTGTGACATAATCTTTTTGCAAGAAAGAATACTGCCAAAATAAGACTTTATTGTTCTCGGTGAAATTGACTGAGGTTTTTTAATTTTCGTCACCCTGAGTGTGTGTGATATATGTATTTACCACCTTATGGGGACCGGCCAAAAAGTGTGCTGGCTATATTATTTAAGAACGAAGTATAGTGAGGTCTCTGCTTATTAAGAACTAAAGTTTAGTTTTGAAATTAATGAAGGGGAAACATACACCGTCATAATTATCATTTATTTACTCCATGGCGATAGCTCGTGTGTCTCTCTAGCCTCCAATAGAGTCTTGGGGATTTTTGATAGAATACTCAGGAGAGAAAGTATCAAGAATTTAATAGTGAGAGGGAACTTTAACGCAGATTTCAGAATGGGAAGATTCTGGTATTAACTTTCGGAGTTTGTGGATGAATTCCCACTTTATTTTGATGACGTCATCATACCAATGGAGACATTCACACGCCAGAGCACATCTACCAATACTATCTTAAGGTTTGATCTTATATAGTTTAAAAATAAAATATGTTGTTACTTTATGTGCTGGTTACGAATTTGCAGTCAGAGATCACTTTTTGGTACTATTTTTAATGTTTGATAGAGTATAAATAGATGTCCACATGCCCATGGTAGCAAGTTCTATTTAGTAGAATCTGTTAGTGAACTGGCGAAACCTTCCCTTCGAATCAAATTTTAGATATAATAAACTTGGCTCTATTATTGAAGTTCATGATATTGAGGTTCTGCCTTGGAACTTTCATAATTGTAGTAATTGAATTTACGTAATGCTTTGGAAAGATACTCATAGATTTTAATGTCAATGTAGTTTATATCTTAAGAAGAGTTTCAATTTAGGTATTAAAGAAAAACAAAGTGGCAAATTTAATGATTCAGAGTCTTAGGGTTTTATACAGGAATAAATAGCTTTAAATCAGATGAATTTTCTCCAAGTTAAACAATAAGAAGGTAGAAAGATCCATACATCCAAACAATGGAATGAAAAAACAAATCAAACACTGAGATGGAAAATTACAAGTCAATCCTTAACAACCTCCATCCCACCCTAAAATTCAAATTTGAATGGGAAAAGGAGAATTGCTTACCTTTTCTTGATGTAAAAGTCTTAAAAATTAATGATAAAACATATTTTACTGTATACCGTAAACCTACTAATTCTAATTTCTATATTCCATGTCTCGATGTTGCAATAAAAAAAATAATAGTAATATCTATGTATTTAAGAGCCTTTCGAATATGTGACCCGTGTTTTTTTACAAGATGAAATTACCTTCATAACATGCATGTTAATTGAGTTAAAATATCCACTTAAAATATCTAAGTTTAGGGCAGTATTCTACCAGCCTCAACAAAAAAATCTTACATGTAAAAGGAATTGCTTATCTCTACCCTATTCCCACTTGCTTAAAGGATTAAACTTCACTGTATATCTTAACTGGTCCACTTTCAAATATCCTTCAACTATCAGAAAATCTTTCCTTTCCACTAAGCCAAATCGCAAAATAATGACGCAGATATCTATTTATTCCCGTGTAAAGCCATAAATTGTCCCTCTTTCTATGTAGGAGAGACCGAAAGGTCATTAGACAAACGCATATACGAACACAGGGGAGATATTCGTAGAACAAGCAATGCTTTAAGTATTTTAACTATGTAAAAACGCTAATGATCTAATAGATTTCTCTAGTGCCCTAATATTTATCATTGTATTGATTATAATGAAAGAAAAGTATCGAATCCTCATTGATATATATCTGAAGGACAACATAAATGCAGTCCTTATGTCTCAAACCTCATTTTAAAGGATATTGTTAATCATCTAAAGCTAACACCTTCAGATTAATGTCAGTTGTCTGTTATTACACATATATTCCAGTATTTCAGTTTTCTTTGTCAATTTTGCTTAGTTTACGGCTGAAGATGATATGAAAAGCTACATATCGAAACTAGTCTCGTTCTAATAAACTTTATGCTTCAAAACCGGAAAAGGAGAGCAAGCGCTCAATTCAATATACATATAATGGCCAACGTTTCGCGCTCTGGACCCATCTTCTGGACTAGAACAATAAAAACATATAAAAAGTAATTGTTTTTACAAAAGAGAAAATGACGAGAGCTAAGGGTTGAATGTGAAAATATTAAAAATGCAATCAATAAAAAGCTCCAAAAATGAATATGAAGGACAAATTTCTGTAGTTTGAGTAGATTAAAAAAGAAATACAAAATGATTTCAAATGGACATTAATCGCAGGAGAAATGGATAAAGAAGTAAACACAATAAATACAGTATCACACATTATCTGATTCGGAGAAATCGAATTTTTTTAAACACTTGAAGGTACATGCAAATGGTTGAGACTCTATAATCGGCACATGGTTAATTAAGATAGGGAGGGATTATTATTAGTAGCAGGTATACGGGAGGAAGGCAAGATGAATTGTGCGTTTGTTTGAATATTTAATTTTGGCTGTTTTTCCTTTATGTATATGGCCTCTAATATAAGAATGGAAAAAAAGCCGAAATTAAATTTTCAAACAAATGCACAATTCGAATATCTTGCCTTCCTCCCGTCCACCTGCTCCTAATAATAATGCCTCCCCATCTTAATTCTTTGACCATTACAGAGCAGGGCTCCCACTCGATGATTTTAAATAAACCAAGGCAACACATGAAAAAAACATATTTCTACAAAAAAACACCCTTTCCTTAACAGTGCTGTTTTTAGCGAGTTTGTTTGTTTTGTCTTGACATGATTAACAAGTGAGAATATTCTTTCGACACATCCTGAAGAAGTAAGGTGAGTCATGAAATCAGCAGGAATTCTAAACTTTGAATTGTTTAAACCGTCTTTGATGTTACGCAAAGAATCTCAGAAATCAGGAATAAATTTATAGAACAATGACACATCTTTGAACTATCGAAATAGCCTCCATTCATCATCCAAACTATCTAGTTGATCTTCGGAAACAAGGTGGGGAAAATGCACTCCTACGTTCATTATTGATCTAGGAGATTTTGTCATATCTTTTGCTGCAACAATTTCTTTTTCCTCTAGTGGAAATCTCTTTTTAATTTGCGTGCATAGGGAAACCAAAAAAATTAAACAATCAGTCCTAAACCTTGTTTCACCACTTCTCCAATTGGCGTCAAAGACAATGGCCTCGTGGAACGTCCACCTAAATATAAATCGTTCAATTGTTTATGCAACTGTTTGTCACTTGGGTCAATTTCAAATATTCTTGCGGAATTACTGACTTCTTACTTAATGAAACAACTTAGAATGTTTTTGTATTCGGAATACACCTTTGAATGCAGCACATGGAGTCTGAAATGTTCAGATTGAAATTCAATATGGGTAAAGGGGCCTAAGAACCGTTTGAATATATATATATATATATATATATATATATATATATATATATATATATATATATATATTCGTATAGCTGGCCAGTAGATTTTCCTCGTAACATATTTTATTGAAGATGACTGGTAACTTATTGTTTTCTTTTCGAGTCTCTCGATTTATCTTATATTACGTTTTTGGTTGCCCAGATTTTTTTTGGCCCAATGCTGGACGGAACCATCTGCATATATATATTTTATATATATTTAAGTATATATATATATATATATATATATATATATATATATATATATATATTTAAATAAAAAAAGTTAAGTAATTTTAATAGCAAACGAACTTTAATTATTAATAAGTCAATATTCACTTACCTAATTTGGTCTAGAATTGTACTTGGCATTTGAATGGATCTTTTCAAGGAGGTTTATGTTTGAGCTTCGGTAATCAGAAAATTGCAAACAATTCATCTCATAATTGCATGTAGTTAACATAACATAACATAACATAATTACACGGATGACAAAAGCCACAAGGGCCTATCAAAGGTCATCCGACTCCGTCAAAACCCACCCACAAAAAGCACCATCACCAGGGGAAGACAAAATCAAAGTCCCCCACAATATAATATAACGGATGACAAAAGCCACAAGGGCTCATCATAGGTCATCCGAGTCAAGCGGCCTCTTTTTCAAGGCACCCAAACTCCCAGGAAGACTACATCCAGAGGATTGCATCCAGAAACAAGGGTATCACCAATCAAGGCTTGTCAAGAACTAAATCATGCAGCTATAGATATATACAAACAATATTAATATATACAAAACTTAGGAACCATCACAACCTTCCCTTCCCATAAACTCATCCAACCTACTCTTAAATACATTTAGATTTGGACTACCTACTACCCTCTGCGGCAATTTGTTCCAGAAGTCTACCACTCTATTGGTGAAAAAATATTTTCTTAAATCCAACCTACACCCTTGCTTTTTAATTTTCAAGTGGTGACCTCTAGTCCGATTTCCATCATCTAACTCAAAAAACTTGCTAACATCCAATTTATCTATCCCGGAAAAAATTTTAAACAGCTCAATCATATCCCCTCTCACACACCTCCTTTCGAACGAGAACATATTTAATACCCTCAGTCTATCTTCATATTCAAGGTGCCTCAGGGAAGGAATAATCTTTGTTGCCCTCCGTTGCACTGACTCAAGAAGGTTAATATCGTGTCTAAAATGTGGGGACCATGCCTGTATACAGTACTCTAGATGTGGCCTAACATAAGAGTTATAGAGTTTAAGAATAACCTCCTTACTTTTGTAACTGACATTTCTCTTAATAAAACCCAGCACTCTATTTGCCCTATTTCTTGCTTCAATACACTGCTTAGAAAACCTTAATGACTTATCTATTACTACTCCTAGATCTTTCTCATCCTCTACTGAGCTCAGCCAATGCCCATCCATTTCATAGTTAAATTCTCTATTATCTTTTCCCATGTTAATAACTTTGCACTTATCAAGGTTGAAAGTCATTTGCCACTTATGTGCCCAGGATAACAATTTATTTAAGTCCCCCTGCACTTTAAAATTATCATCAATATCTTTAACTACAGCTGCTAATTTGGTATCATCCGCAAAAATTGACACTTTATTATTAACTGCCTCCCCAAGATCGTTTATATAGATGACAAATAATAATGGACCGAGAACTGATCCCTGAGGAACCCCACTGATAACATCCCTCCACTCTGACTTTACACCATTTAGCACTACCCTTTGCTTCCTGTCTTTCAGCCACTCAGCTATCCAATTTGAAACACCCCCACATATCCCAATCATTTTTAATTTATGAACTAGTCTCCTATGTGGTACCTTATCAAATGCTTTACTAAAATCTAAGTAAATTATATCTACATTCTCTCCCTTATCTACTTGATCTGTTACAAACTCCAGAAAGTCTAGTAAGTTAGTCAAACATGATCTACCTGATCTAAACCCATGCTGAGCATCGCTGATTAACCCCTCCCTCTCTAGATGTTGGCAAATCCCTTTTTTAACTATTTTCTCAAGAATTTTACAGACTACAGGAGTTAGGCTAACCGGTCTAAAGTTATTTGGATCCTCTTTACTACCCTTCTTGAAAATGGGGACTACATTTGCTCTCTTCCAATCATCGGGTATTTCTCCATATTCCAATGACCTAGTATATAACTTGTCCAGAGCTATTGAGATACTTTCTACCCCTTCTTTAAGTATCCTAGAATGAATATTATCAGGGCCGGAGGCCTTGGTAGTATCTAAATCACCTATTAGTCCTTTTATCATCCTCCGATCCACACAAATGTTAGTAAACACCTCTTTTCCTGACCTATGAGTACTATACATAGGACTATTTAGTTTCTCCTTTGTAAATACTGATGCAAAATGACCATTTAGTACCTCAACTATTTCCTCATCAGTTTCTCTCACAAACCCTTCATATTTGATAGGTCCTATTTTAACTCTGCCAGACTTGTTATTAATTTTATAGTAACTAAAGAACTTTCTAGGATCTTTGTTGCTATCCTGAGCTAATTTAATTTCTGACACCCTTTTGTTCTTCTTTATAATCTTATTTAACTCATTCCTAGCCATTCTATAATCACTTAAATTTTGAATATTATTTTGTACCTGTAATTTTTTATATGCCCTTTTCTTCTCTGAAATTTTTCTAGCTATCTCCTGATTCCACCATAATGGTTTCCTACTTTTGTTCCTAATGGTCTTCATTGGGATACATTGTTCTTGGACTACATTTATTATATGCTTGAAAGTATCCCACATCCCATAAGCATTTTTACCTCTGAATTCTATATCCCAGTCTACCAAATTTAGCAAGCTTCGAAGTTTTACATAATCTCCCTTATGAAAATTTGGAACTTTTTCAGCATTCTCAGTTATTTTACCCTTCTCAATTCCCAAGTTAAAACGAACTATCTGATGGTCACTATTTCCCAATGCTTCCCCAACAGTCAATTCTTGAACTAAATGATCACTGTTAGAAAGTACTAAATCTAATATATTGTCCCCCCTCGTTGGCTCATTAACAAATTGATTCAAAAAATTATCCTCAAAGCATTCTATGAACCTGCCACTTGTTCTATCCCTACCTATCATATTTTCCCAGTCCACAGAGTTTAAGTTGAAGTCCCCAATAATAACTGCATCTGTTTCACATCCCTTACTTATTTCCCTTATCATTAGTTCATCTATATCATCAGTCTGCCCAGGTGGCCTGTAAAAAGCTCCCAAATGCACCATTCTATTTTTACTGAACCTAATATCTATCCAAAGTGACTCAACTCCATCCTGCTTTATTGAAGTATTTAAACTTGAAACAATGTTGTTTTTTATATAGATAATTATTCCTCCACCAATCCTACCTGTCCTTTGACTAATGTACATATTATAGCCCTGTAAATCAAATTCACTTATAGTGTCACTAAATTCTATTTCATTAACCCATGATTCAGTAACGCATAATATATCTATATCCTCATTGCTAATATAACTAAATAGCTCATCCTTCTTGTTTCTAAGACTACGAGCATTTGTATAGAAACAATTTAACCCCCCTATCCCTGAAGCACCTCTTGAAACTTGAATGACCTCACCTCTATCGCCTTGGAACCTATTTCTGTTATCTGCCAAGTCCATTCTACTTTCAGTACTATAATGTCCTCTCATAATTCCCTGACCACTATTAGTATCTAGTTTCCCGCCCGCAAAGACCTAATAACACGATCATACTCCTCCCACAACACATCTACCCCCCTCCTACTCAAATGCAGTCCATCCATCGCATACATTTCTTTCATTCCAACAAACCTATCCCACACATCCACAAACATGACACCTTCCATCTCACACATCCTCCTCACATAATCATTCAGCCCAATCGCACGAGACATCCATTCTACCCCAACATCCATTCTTGGAAGCACACCTGTCACAACACCTTTCATTCTACTTTCTTTCACCTTTTCAATCAACCTCTTGTACCTCTCACGTAACTCACATGCACCCACTTTCTTCACATCATTCACTCCTACATGTGTAATCACAACCGCATCCCTTGCACAGCCAGACACCAGCTCCTCATACCTATCAGACAAATCTCTCACTCCAGCACCCGGCAAACACACCCTCAAACCATTCAATCTACTTGCATTCAACTTCCTATCTAAATATCTAACTCGCGAATCACCCATCACAAGCACTTCAGTCAGACTCCTATTCCTAACCCCCACAGACCTAACTCCATCCCCACTCCTATTCTCATTCAAACTACCAGTCACTCGAACTCCACCCCCACCCCCATCAGTTAATAGTGCCGATTTTAAAGTATCTATATTTAACCTGCTTTTTTCATCTGCCCAGTAGTTTTTCTTCATTGAAAATACCCTCTCTGTTGGTGCATTTGATCCTGGTAGACTCAAAAAGAATTCTACTACTTGATAAATGTTTTCAAATGTAATATTCTGACTTTTTAAATTGTCAAATATTTCCAACCATCTACTGTCAGCCTCAATTTCACGATCATTCCACTCTTTAATTTTTTCTAATGTGACAAAATTCTTAACACAACTTACTTCATCGAAAAGACCATCCTCCTCTATTGTGGAATTGGGTTTCTTGGCAAGAATAAATTCAAGTGCTTCTTTAACTTCTCTCCAGAGGATTAAGTTGCGAAGAAGAATCCAGTTGAAATTTTCCATCTCTTCCACATGCACAGTCCATTGGATCAAATATTCCATGTATACATGAATTATAGAATGTCAAAGTAGTTTCTTTAAATCTTTCTATATCATTTCCTTCTTTCTCTAAATCCTTCAACATTTTATCCACAGCTAAGGGCAAAAATGACTCACGGTTTCTTTCAATCAATTTCAGCCTTAGGACTTTAAGAATAAATGCAATCTCTGCCATAGAAGCCTTTTGAGACTCCACTTTTAGGATGTAATCATGGAATACTGCACTCTGATTGTGTACAAAATACAAAAAGGCTTGGCACAAGGATTTATACTTTTAACTGCTTGAATAGTCGAAGAACTCTTTCAATGGCTGGCTTCAAAGCCAGTCACCTGGTCTTACTGTATCCTAAAATCAGTTGAAACTCCACGTCAACAGAATCACAGATATCTTTTAGTTCTTCTACCCTGACTGTATAAATGTAAAAGAATGAATAGATTTTTGCAACTACAACTTCGACATCAATAGGCAGACAATCATATACACTTTTCAAGGCGTTATTTAAAACATGGGCTGGACAATTGACACCAATTATTTTTTTACCTAAACCTTGCTGTAGTCTAGGAAAGACATTATTTTTTCCACCTCTTGATGACCCCCCTAAAGTTTAAATTTGTATTATCAGCACATAGTGCCTGTACTTTATTGGACAAATTATGAGAATCTGAAATTTTCTGTATCAAATTGAATAATATTTCAGATATCTCACCGACTAATTGTGCTACTTCTATTATTTTTACATTAACTCCAATTGTAGGCAAAAAATACCTAACCAATAAAACACACACTTTGACATTGCCATGATTGGAACAATCACTCTAAAGTGTTACGTAGTTGGCAAGTGAGAGATCATCTTTTAATGACTGCAGAATATCAGGCTGAAAGACATTAGATAAAATGACTGACGTTTTAGTTTGAGCGCAAGCAAATTTCTTATCGAAGCATTTTCTTATTAGTTTGGAAGTGCAAGCCGTCGATCTAAATGCATTTCCCAATGCTGGACTTTACATTGTCCAGCATTGAGTAGTCATTTTTGCTAGGCAAATGATCAAAATAGAGTAAAATGCCGGACAGTCCAGCAAAATGCTGGACGTCTGGGCATCCTACCCATAGGGTATATTTGCCAGCTTTACCAGCAAACACTTCCCCTCCCTCTATATTTACCTATAACTCATAATTCTGTTGACTCATTGTAATAGATGGCGAACTGGATGTTTATTCTTTGCTAGCCAGAAAGAGCTATAAATATAGTGACATCTCTTTGGTCGGATTAACCTCCTTTATGACCTCATGCTTCGAATATCTCTGAGGAAAGACTTTTGCTTATGTCAAAGGCTTAATTTATTTACAGCTTTGCTCAGTTGTACCTCAATATAAATATTATGTTCCTGAGCTGCAAGTATTCTATGATATATATATATATATATATATATATATATATATATATATATATATATATATATATATATATATAGATATATATATATATTATTTGTAGCCTAAACGAAAGGACGTAGAGAGAGAAATTAATTTAATTACTTAATAACAACAACGCTTCAGGGGAAGGGGGTTAATTTACCATTTTTTTTATTGGAAACATACAAATTCGTGAATAGGCTAACATTTAAAGTTAAAATGCTAACATTCAAATTATGGAATTAATGGAAGAATTTGCTCGTTAATATTGGCTGTAGTGCAAAACCTACAGGTTATTAGTTCAAATTTATGTTGAAGAATTTAATTAGTGATATTTAGCTAGTTAAATTTGAGGAAACACTAATTGCATACCAAAAGACACTTATAGCAAAAATAGTGGATAAGAAGAGGAATCTGAATTTAGACAGGATTCGAGATGGTTTTCAAAATTTTCAAATGTTCTAAGGTGACATCAGTTTAACAATTTGATAAAATGAAGCCGAAAGGCCTGTTCGGCCTTTTTCTTTCCTACAAACTAAATTGAAGCTCCACAGGAGCAGCCCAACCTAAAACTGACATACAAATCTCAAGTCAAACGGATATCAAGCAACGGACCACTAACATTAATCTGTGGGCCTTAACCTAAGCTCATTACGAACATCTTTTAGAATTAGGTTTAATAAGTTAGGTCTATATTAAAACAGCCCTTCTGAGAGATTAAAATTCAGAATTTCTCTATTTATTTATGCTTCTATAATTTTCATTTTATTAAAATCGCTACAATCGTTAATTATTTGAGTATAAAAGAAATCTATAACATGGTTATCGTTTTTGACATAATTAAAAAGAATTAATGCATTCCTTTCTCTCCTAACATATCCCCTATGTAGAATAAAGGACTGTTAGTGCTTTTAAACTGGGTTATGTATATGTCGTGATAAAGGAAGGACCGAGTGATGAAAGGAGTTCGTACGTATGGGTTGTTTACGTATTTCACAACTCCGTGATTACATTTTACCTCTAAGAGTGCTATATATTCATAATTATTGATTATGTTTGATTATTATTATCTGATTATTGCTTCTTTAAACTTTGAGGGTTCCTAGTGCCTCGCTTAGCCTTTCGAGGATTGAATAAAAATTTGTTCCAAAACTAAAACTTTAATTAAAACAAAAAAACATGACCCAACGAAATTTGACACCTTAAATGCACATAAAGGAATTCAATAAATTTAAGTGAAACTTTCTAAAAGGACTTACTTAAAATTATAGTGAGGGTTGACCCACAGCTCACTTTAATATAACAAATGCAAACGGACTTTACAGAAATGGATACCGGGATTTAAAAACCTTTATAACTTCCGACTAGGATCGGGTTTGAGTCTGACCTTGAACATCAATGGTTACGTCACCTCAGGAATGTTATTTGATGGATGACGCGTGCCACTTTTCCAGATGTTTTCATCCGGACGAAATAGCTTTAAAGCCACGAAGGCCTTTGGCGCGTGTGACAGTTGGAGAGACTCACGCCTTCAGTAGAAAATGATCTCACCACAGGGCAGTGGAAGAATGTTTCTTTCTTCTCGTCAGATTACTCTGAGGAATAATTCGCACTAACTAGCGATGAGCCAATGCAGGAATCCTTTGACTCAGGGGAGTGCTTGAGGAAGTTCACTCGAGGGTCTTCCTCAAGGGCGAGGACTATCTTTGTGCTTTAAGATACACAAGGATAGAGGGATTTCTCTGACGAGAGTAAGTTGAACTTGCCTCTTAAATTAAGTTAACTTAAAGTTTGGTGTGACCACCAGGAACGGGCTCGGGGATGAACTTCTTCTTAGTTCCGGTATTCTTCAAGGGCGAGGACTATCTCGGTGTTTGGGATACACCAGGATAGGGGGTGTTTCTCTGACGAGAGTAAGTTGAACTTGATTCTTAAATCCAATTAATTTATAGTTCGCTGTGACCACCAGGAACGGGCTCGATGATGAGCTTCTTCTTAGTTATGGTACTCCTCAAGAGCGAGGACTATCTCGGTGCTTTGGGATACACCAGGATAGGGGGGTTACACTGACGAGAGTAAGTTAAACTTGATTAAGTTAACTTAAAGTTTGGTTTGATCACCAGGGACTAGCTCCAGGATGAACTTCTTCTTAGTTCCGGTATTCCTTAAAGACGAGGACTATCTCGCTGCTTTGGGGAGCCACCAGAATAGGGCGGGTTTCACTGACGAGAGTAAGTTGAACTTGATGAAGTTAACTTAAAGTTCGGTGTGATCACCAGGAACTAGCTCCGGATGAGCTTCTTCTTAGCTCCCTCTGTTGGTAGCTCGGCCTCTTGCCGAGGACTTCGTAGCCTTGTTGAATCACGTAATCTACCACGTTTTTCCAAAGATATTTGCTTTTATACGTCGTCATCCCACTGGGGTTGGGGCAGGAGGGGGGGGGGATGCGTGGACATGCCGCATGAAGTCTCCTCCTCCAACGGCTTTTCACAGAGCGTCGTACCGATGGCCCGGAGGGACCTTCTGGCTTTAGAGCGACGCTCCTCTAATTTTGCCTCTGAGGTGAAATTGAATACCCACTCTTAGGGGAAATCTTGCTGTTTTCACCGTTCAGCTTTTCATCGGGACGAGAGGCGAGAGCGAGGAAGTTAAGAGTTTGGACTACGGCGTCTACACTGCCAGGATGTTGTCGTTAGCGACCAGCGGCTCACTTGTGAGGGAAGGGGATAATCGATTCCCTTACAGTATACACCAACAACTTTGTTCTTTGGTTGGTGTTTGGTAGAAGGGAAACACTTCCTGATGGTTGAAGGGTATTTGAATTTAGTCAGGTTGGGATACATAATATACTTTAATCTTTTACTTAAGGGAGAATACGAAACGGATAAATACTTTTTTTGCGCATCTAACATTTTGTTTGGGGGGCCGGTAGACTATTGACCTACCTTTAGATAATCTTGCATTAATAATGGTCTTTTTAGTGAGCATTTTACTCCCGTCATGTGAAGTATATGAGAAGCCTTTGATCAAAGCTCATAAATCGAAATTAAAAGTGACATTTTTACAAGACTGTTTAACAGAGAAGTTTATCCCACACTCTATTTATTTCAAAAAGAAAAATGGAAATTGCCTTTTTCAAAATAGATCACTTGTCACTGCTTGAGAATATTTAAGTTAAACAAGGTTAACAGAACTAAGTCGCGTGCTCGTAATTACTTCAATAATTCTAAAAAAGTAAAGTTTTAATTAACAAACGTATTATCAATTAACAAAGAAATCATCTGACCTTATCACCTTCCAAACTTTCAAAAAATCATGGAAAAGTAAAATGGATACCCTCCAACCGACCGACCAACCGACGGACCGCCATAGCAATTTATAGAATAGCGCGCACGCGACTTAAAAATTCAACAAGAATGTTTTCGTAGCGTCAAAACCGACTGCCCCAAATAGACAATGCCAACAGACTTTCAACTGAGTCCATTTACAGTCTCAATGGAAAATGGCCAAGAAATTAGAATAGTTATTTCAAAATAGCCTTTGGAAGAGATTCACCAACCCATATAAGAATATTTTCAATCATTCATCATATAATCTCTCGCCTGACCAACAAAGCCTTCTTGGTTATTGCTTTTCCTTGAACACTGTAACTCATTTTCCCTCGATCATTTAGTGTCCATTAATAGGTTTTGTGGTAGAAATAATTCTGACCGTGAGTTCATAAACGGTTTTGTTACTGGGGCCTCCATCTCTTTGTAATAACGTAAAATATTTAGAAATCCCTAGACACCTAAAGGTAACACTTAAATTAAACAACTGTAACAAAAATATTGTAATTACAAAATTTATTATTCGGAAAAATTAACTGATTTATTTTGTGATCCAAACACATATGAAAAATTATTTTCAAATCTATTAAGTGATAAAACGGATTCTCTTAAAAATTTAACACGAATCTTAAAAAGAACCAATCCTTACCGCCTTCAACGTTTCAACCCTATTAGTCCATCCCTTTCTCGTATATATATTTTGCCGAGTCCCTAGAAAATTGGATCCCCCCCCCGCTGTCCTATCATATCGTCCATTGACTCATATGCATATAAGCTCTCAAAATAGTTGGCTTCTATACTCTCTGATTAAATGGGATTGAAGTCAATCATCTCGCATAATTCATTCCTCAGATTTTATTGAGAAATTTAGAAATATCAACATCAAAATTAGTCGCCTTGTCAGTTCCGATGTAGGAAGCCTTTTAACTTAGGTTCCTATTGATGAAGCTCTACAAGTTCTAGTAATATATTTTTTCTTTTTTCTTTATTCGTTTTTAAAGTTTATGTGTTTATTGGAGGGGTTGAAAAATAAGATTTTTGTTTTTCTTGATTTGGTTATGACCGAGGTATATTTGAAGTTTTTATTTCAAGTTCTTTGTAAGAGTTAAAAAAATAAATATGATTATCGAATGTTTTGGAATAAAAAAAAAGAATTACAAATGGTGAAGCTCAGAAATTATTAGGATTTTGGCATGGCTGCTTTTTTTTCTTTTCGTATATTCGAAGGTTTTATCGAAGTTATTAGAGCAAATTTAGATGGAGTCAAAAGAATCGTGAGGGTAGTTTTTTTTTCGTATTTAAAAAGAATTCCGATAAAAGTTTTTTCTGGCCTTTAGGCCTAGGAAAAGAGCGCCGATGTGAAAAAAACAGACCAAGAGTAAGTTATTAGGAAACAATAGGAGCGGCTTTGCAACTCCTACTTACAGGAGGATCTTGCACTTCGCAGGCAGACCTTGGTATGTGATCTCAGGTCAAGGTAAGGGTATCGGTTTCCATTTCATGATCGAAGAGAGCAGTAACCTTTCCTATAGTGTCAACTTCTTCTAAAATATATTTATTACTTCCTTCTTTTTCCATATCTTCTTCCAGAAGAATTTTCAAAATATCTTTTTGAATAACTTCTTTATGATCTCTTTTTGTAATCGTAATCTTTATTTTCTTCTATTATAAAATTTTATAAGTAATCTCGTCTTTAAATACTTCTCTGGATACAATATTTAAAAGAATTATTTTATTCAAACCTTCTTTCTCATCTTCATTCCTTGGTTCACGGAGTAAAAAGTATAAGTTGAGAAAAAATGGTAACCATTGGAAATTACTTGGATAAAAGCTTCAAAACCTGCCCTAAGGGCTGTTTTTTTTAACTCTAAAGCTATTCTTATAAATAACTTTGATAAAAACATTGAATATACGAAAACAGCCCCCCAGGCTGTTTTTTCAATCTCCAGCGGAACTTTCGAAAGAATTTAAATAAAAACTTTAAATATACCTAGGTCATAACCCCCCCCCCCAAAAAAAAAAAAATCCCGTTCTTAAAATATAGTGTTATGGATATGTACTGGAAACCTTTTAATAAATTTAGACAAAATGGCCGTTGCCAAAGCTGTATAGGTCTACAGACTGAAGATCTGCCTGTGAAGCGCAATTTCCTGCCGTAAGGAGGAGTAGAGAAGCTGCTCTTCTTGATATTCTAATCTTTATATTATTACAGGTATATTTAAAAAGTCAACATTTCCAAAGTAATAAGAAAAAAATGTAATTCCTTCACTAAATACAATATCGCGTTCTCGCCCTTTTCCTGTAGTAGGTGAGTTTCAGGCCCTGGAACTTTGCTATTCAATTATAATGGTAAAATGATGACAAATATGAATTAAATGGATATTGTTGTGTAATTATAACTTAATTCGTAATATTTTGCGAATAAATAAATGTTTGAATCTTTCTCAATTCCAAAAATAGTTCTTCCAAAGAAAAGTGTCCAATCTTTGTTGCTCAGCACCAAAGTGTGGCTTGAATTGCAAGGAGGTAGTTGAACAGGCTATTGCATTAAAGAGCACCATCATTACGATAATTAATGACTTTAAAAGTCTGGTGAGACAAATAGGAAGTTTTCTGGACGACCCAAAGCTTTAAATGAACTCCAAGATCGCCTTCTGGTAAGATCCAATGCTCAAGGATCGGGTTGACCTCCAGTGCCAAGATTTCTCACGAATGAAAGGAGGCAGGTGTGAACCCTTAAGTGAGCACAGTGAGGGTAGAATGTTTGAAATAAGGTCTCAATTCAATAAGTGCTGCAAAGAAGCCTCACCTCACTATGAAATCCTTTATTGATAGTCTATTTTTATGTAGGAAATATAAAGAAAAGACTGTTGATATTTGCTGATGAAGCTTCCTTCCGCTTTTTTGGAGCTTTTGAAAGATCCTTCTTTTGGATGAGAAAAAGAGACCGCTTTCACCAGTCCGGTTTCGTACTTAATGTGAAGCATCCGGGCAATCTGCATGTATGGGGCTGCTTCTCATCTAAGGGAACTGGAGTACTAATAAATTTCCCAATGAGCACTGCTATGAACTCAAAATGGTACCAAAACGTGCTTCATCAAAACTTTTCCCCCAATAGTTCCTGGCCAATTTGGGATAACTATATTTTTCAGCATGATGGCGCACCTTGTCACAAAGCAAAAGTAATGAAAAATTCTTGGCTTAAAATTATATTGAACCTTTTCTACCTTCGTCCAAGAATTCGCCAGAATTTAACATAATAGAGAATTTGAGGGTGATAACACTGGTCCATAATTTTTGAAAAGTTGTGTGCTTCTTAAACAAGATTAGTTAATTCTTATGTATCTCCATCCAAATATGACCTTCAAAAATGCTTATTGGCTATAGGTTTAAAGATACGCGGCATGTAATATTTTATTATAACTTAGAGTGTGTCATTACATTTTAAACTCTAATCCATATCCAGTCTCTTCCGTTTTGCTTGACGCTTAGAGTGAGCTGAAGAATCATCTCTTGCCACTGCCCAGCAATAGTCTACAAGCATTGTTGTGCTCCATTTACCCTGGTACCGTTTTTCCATGGTTGAAATATCCTGGAGAAACCTTTCACCATGTTCATCACTAACTGCCCCACAGTTCGCTGCAAAAAGTCTAAATGTGTGTCTAAAAGGTGTATTTTAAGTGACATATTTCATCCTATGTTATTGTAAGCCAGTTTAATTAAACTGGCAGTTAACATACAGATGAAAACATCCCATTGTGAATAGTTGCTGGTTCTTAGTGAACAAAAATGGATCCATATCAGAGAAAGTATCATCATAAATTTGGTCTCTAGCATTCCCAAACGAATTGAAGCAGTCTAAAAGAACGAGAGACATAATTGTAAATATTGACTGCGCACATTAATTAATTGTATTTATTAATAAAATGGGTTTGGGCAGTGATGGCTTTGAGGTTAGTATACAAATGAGTATCCACCTTCACATTACATCAGATACACCTGGGGAATTGTAAGATTGGGCTCTCGGACAGTCACTTGTTCAGTGTGGATGATGATCGTCTCCCAAGCGTACCCGATGTTGTGTGTTGATAGCTACCCGTTTTTATATACAAGCCGGATGCTGGTATATACCTAATCCTCCGAAAAGACAGTTACTTAGCCCTATTATACATTGGAGAAACGGGGAGAGACAAATTTATGAACATAGGGGAGATGATATGAGGTCAAGCAATGCATCAATTCATTTTAATCATTTAGAAAAAGCTAAACATGTTATAGATTTCTCTTATACACAAATAATTTTACAATTTTGACGATTTTAATAAAAGGAAAATTATTGAAGCATCCTTAAATAGAGGAATTTTGTAGCTCAATGTTTCAGAAGGGCTGTTTTATTATAGCCCCAAAGTATTAAACCTAAATCGAAAAAATATTGGTAATAACCTTTGGTTGACGGCCACAGATTAATCGCAGTGGTCTGTTGCTTGATATCCGTTTCACTTGAGATTTTTTGTTAGTTTTTTCTCAGTTTACGACTAAAGTTGATATGAAAAACTACATATTGATGCAAATCCCATTTTAATAAACTTTATGCTCTGATACTATGGTTTACTTACTGTAGAAATTTCCCTGATATTGAGTAGAATGTTATTTTATATATATATATATATATATATATATATATATATATATATATATATATATATATATATATATATATATATATATATATATATATTTGAGAAAACGAAGTGGAGACTGCTTTTTACAATTTATTTTAAATATTTTTACTTACCATTTATTTATTCGTTTCTTGCTGGTTCTTTCAGGGTTTATTGCATTTTGTGGATCAAAGTGTAAGTTTATAAAACAAGGTCTGCTGACCAAAGTCGCGTGCTCTCACTTATTATGATTTATGACGTTGCTGCGACCTTCAAAACCTCTCAATAATTCTCGGAGTAACCTTGCGAGGACCTTGTCTATTATACCATTCGAAAAAGGATGTAAAATAACATAAGGATTTCAAATTTCGTTAAAATCAGCCGAATTATTATGACGTTATTTTTAAATTATTTCCCGGCTAACTTTGAGAGGACTTTTGTAATTATATCATTCAAAAGAAAATCTAAAACAACATAAGTGTTTCAAATTTCGATAAAACCGGCCGAATAGTTACAATGTTATTGCTAAAACAAACAAAGCAAAACGGGGACCGAAGGACCGACAACCGACCGACACAGTGAGATATAGAGTAACACGCGACTAAAAATATAACACGCTTTTGAAAAAATGACTTAAAAATGTGAAGTAATCGAATGCCTTAAAGCAGGAAGTCAGCGGTCAAAATTTTCAAAATTTTGGACCTCACTGTTAGCGGATGTTGTTTTTTTTAAGCTTTCATACGACTTAAAGGTAGATATTTGTCTTCCAAAAATCAGAACCACCCTGCCCCTATCAGTGAGAACCCAAACCCTCATCAAGAACATGATAAACAAGATCCGGCTAAATCCAAGGGGGAGTAGTACCCCAGATCTTGCTTTGGACGTCAAAGTGAGCGATGTGACCTTGCAGAAATGCTGAAAGATGCTCTAAGGCTTCGTCCATTCATTATAGCCAGAGGATATATCCTTTACAATCTCAGTAAAGAGAAGAAAGTTGAAATAGCACAGGTGCTCCTCCAATAGCTCCTTGTTGACTTGCAGCTTCAAGTTCTGCGCACAGATGAGGAGTTGTTCACTGTCCAAGCCATGAACGTGTTTGGACAAAATATTAAAATGAGATTTCGGTTGAATAGCGGATCTCTTTCAAGAGCCATCATTGTAATTGCCAATTTAGCTTTTTTAATAACATGCAATAACCTCACACATAACAAACATATGTCAAGCTAGGTGTCAGGCAAATTCTAAGTGGTTGTCGATAAAGAATTCACACAGTTATACTGGATCCAGAATTTATCTCATTATTTATTTATATTATTGTTATTGCTTCTACTTTCTATTGTATACACCTATTATTTTATTTATTTTTATCATATATTTGTTACTAATTTTTGCGTGTGGTCTGTGTGCGTGAGTATTCTTTACTTTGCCCTATATCAGCTAATCTGTTGTGTTCGTTGTTGACGCTACACCACCATTCTCGCAATTTACTAGCGTCTATAATGGCTGTGTTTCAATTATTTTTGCTCTGTAGATTTTATTTACCCTCTTATCTATTTTAAGGGGTTTATGCCTTCGTTTATCTCTTTAGTGCTTGGTTTTCATATATCACTTTTCTTCTTGAGGTTTCAGGATATTTTTTTGTCTTTTGTGTGAATTAAAGTCAATCGTTTCTCGTCTTTTTTTTCCTCGTATCATTTGTATCCTGCTGCTTTGGAAGTTTTTATAACGCTATTGATTATTGTTGATTGCCGTTTCCTCAAGTTCTCTTGTAATTTTTTTTCAATTTTTTTTGTGATACTTTTCGTGAGGGCGATATTTATCGGTTTCAGTTCGCTTGTTTCTTGTACTCTTTTGATCCTCGGCCCCTTTCTTCTTCTTTTTCTATTAATTAGGTATATGGCTTTATTCTCGGTTTTTTAATGCTTAAGTCTATTGATTTTTGCCATTGTATGGAGTGTGGAAGGAGAGTATGTTAGTATTGATTGGACAGAATTTCGATATAATTTACTTTTGTTTATTTTAAACTGAGTTATTTTAAATGTTGGTCTCAATCCTGGCTTTGCTCTTTGAGCTTTTGCCTTGTCAGGGGGGCTGGTACTCCCTACTGTCTAATTTTTCTCCCAAGATATCCCCTTCTCCCTCGTATTTGTATTGAATACCTTCTATTTGTATTTATCCATCACTTTTAATTCTTAGGATTGGCATTACGTTAATTTTATAGGGTTGTTTTGTTTTCCTTTATTTTATGTATTTTACGCTCTTTATTTATGTTTCCGCTCTTCTGGTTTGTACTACAAAAGAGCGGTATTAATGATATTAATGGTATTAATGATATAACCATTTCTACTTAGACCCGGAATCGTTAACGCAAACCCTATGGTGAAAATGTTGAAAGAAATAGTTTGATTTTCTTCATCTGCTTTCGATTGACCTCTTCGATCTTCCAGGAATCTGGGATAATAATGTTTACCAATTCATGAGTTTTGTTGTTAGTTTGATGAGCATCATGGATTGATTTTATATTATCACAATCCATTAACCTTAATTTCATATTTCTTATGATTGCTTTATTTGCTGTTAACCTATAATCCCCCACAAATTCTATTTGAACCATCTGGTATCATCACAGGTACTACTAGGGCTTCTTTATTATAAGACTATTAAGGCTATCTCCTATCTTATACGGAACTGGTTAGGCTCTGCAAAATTTAGGTTTAATTGAATTATCAATATTTAGATGAATTTTATGATCACTAATTTTTCCCATTTTCTATTAAAAACTTTGGAGAAATTAATCCAAGACTGAGTTATAACAAATCAAATTTAGGACAGACGCAAACTTTTTAATCCATATGAAAATTAAAACATCCTCAACCAATCTCTACTCAACAGTAAACTACCTAGTTCATTCACAAGAATTAAAACTAAATTTACAAAATAACTTGATCCTGTTACATTTTCGTTCAGAAGAAATTCACCGAAAATCTCAATCTTAATATCACTGTATTTCTTAATTCCACTAAAGCCTCTGAGAGTCTAAAAAACTCAGGAAAATAAATCTGAAATTTGTCTTTAGGAATAATTGACTTACTCGCTTAGGGATTTATTGATATTAGTGCCACTTTATTGTTTATACAGACATTTAACATAATAGGAAGGCTTGTAATTGTATTTTGGAATATGTATTCTATATTTGAATCCGATTTACCTTCATGACTATAATTTACATTAGTGTTTAAATTATTACTAGATGAAGATGAACTAGCATTAAAAAATTCGAGTAAACACACTTTTCAAATGACTCGTTCGACCACATGAAAAATATTTGGAAGCTTTGAATTTACAACTGAACGAAATGGTTTCTTAAGCCACAAGCAAAATAAGAGTAATTAGCTAGGTACACGTCTACTTGATTTTTGGTAAATTTGAATTAGTATTGTTTTGTTTAACTAAACTTCAATGGACTTCATTTTCCTTATTTATTAAATTTAAATCAGAATTTAACTGGTTTCGTATATCTATTACTTCTTGAGCGTCAATCTCCATTGCATTAGCCTGTTTAACAGCTTCATCAAAGGTAAGAACTTTCATGCTAATGAATGTTTTCTAAATATTTTGATCACGTAACCAAACAACTAATTTATCTCTTAGTATATCATCTAAAGACTATTTAAATTCACAAGGGATAGTTAAGGTTTTAATGCCTAGAAAAATTGATTAACAGATTAGGAAGGTTTTTACGCGCTCGAATGAAATTTAAACCTTTCATAAATAATATTTCTAACTGGTTCGTAATGTTTAACTAATTTACTCCAAATTTCGCCAACCATTTGATGCTCATGCAAATTGTTTGGTTCCAACTGTTGCAGGAAAACTGTTTTTTCACAATTTCCCCAATTCTGTTAGCAAAACAAAAACTTGAATCTTTTATGGTAATTCCCCAAATTTTCAATATGATCGTTGAATTCTCCAAATAGCGTTACAATAAGCGTAAAGGCGGGTGTAGATTGGGTCAATACGACTTAATATTAGGTTGGCCCAAAACTTCTGACTCACTTAGAAAGCGAGAAGAAAACAACAAAGTTTCATGGACCAACACCAACATTTATTCTCCAAAATAAAGTCAACCATTTTCTATGATCTTTCAGGGATCATCAAGCGTCCGAATTTGTCTCAGATGGTCTGCCAGAACGTAGTTGATCGTCATGAGTAAGATTTCCGTAGTTGAAACGTTTGTACCACCTCGAGACCTTCGCCAGACTGATTGTGCCATCGACTTCAGTATCGCAAATTTCCTTCATAGCAACTCTTGTAGAAAGTCTTCGCTTGTAACAGTAGTGAATCGAAACTCTAATTTTACTTTCTTCCAAACTCATTTCAGTCAGTTAGGGCTTACAAAAAGAGAAATAAACTACGCCGGAGCAACAAACAACAGCAGCGTACGAAAGCTGGTAGTCGAATGAGTAAAGTTAACCTAACCTGATGTAGTTGAATAAGCAAGGCTAACCTAACCTAATGTTGGTGTTGCTCCCTAAATTTTTTTAAATTTCCGCTTCCTAAGTGATTAATAGAATTTAGTGAATAATATAATAGATAGATTAACATAGAAAACACAAATTTCATGGCGCAACAAAGAACATGTGATAAGGCTTGCCTTCACTTATGAAGACTACTGTCAGCTGTTGAATTAAATTGAGTATATTGAAGGATGAAAGGATGGGATAGACAAGGAATTATAGAGAAGGATACAAAATACATACTTATTCTTGAATAGAATGTGAACCGTATCTGACATACCGCGAAGAACTTCGATTGCTTTCGCGGGTATTACAGAAACTGGAATATCATTAACAACCGGCGGACAATAGAATCACTAGGAACGAGAATTAATTCTCGCAATATGAATTGACTCACAACTTTTAACATTCAAATCATTTGATAAATAGTTAATACAACAATTACATTAGCCAGCAAATTTTAACTTTATCTCTGCTTCTTGAGTAAATGTTGTAAGTAACTAATTCTGGTACGCTGATTCCATATCTGTGCTCAGATTTGTCCTAGTACGTATGGTTCCTGAGTTATGGAACTAGGCTCTATGGCTCACTTTCTCACCTTGGATCATTAATGATATAATGATTACGAGTTTGAGAAAAATGAGACGTTTCTGGGTAAAGGTTTGGAATCGGGGCACCCTATTTGCCATTATGTACGTCCTTATGAAGAACCAGACAAGATATGTATACATTTAAAAAAGGTAGTACTCCCCTAACTCTAAATTTCTTAAAAAATGTTTGAGACTCTTACTCTTGCGCTTGTACATGGATATAGGATCCTCCCGTTGTAGGAACCAGCAGTAGTCACCCATCATGTTTTCGTTGAAGCGGCCTTGATACTTTCCTTCCATCATTGCGATATCTCGGTGGAACCTTTCCTCATGTTCGTCACTAATATCACCCATATTAGATGGAAAGAAACCTAGATGCAAATGCAAGAAATGCATCTTAAGAGACCTCCGACACCCCATTCGTTGATAGGCCTTTAGCATGTTTTCCACTAGTTCTTCATAGTTTTCAGCCCTATGATTATCAAAGAAGTTTTGCACTACATGGACAAATGAATCCCATTCTGCCAACTCAAGTGGAGTTAGTTTATTTCTGAATTCCCTTTCACGTATCAATCCTCTGATCTCCGGCTCTACAAAAATGCCAGCTTTAAGTTTAGCATCTGTTTTCTTTGCACCAAATTTCTCTTTGAGATACTGGAATCTATCAGAATCATGGGCCATTGCTTTAACAAATTCGTGATAAGGCCAAGTTTGATATGAAGCGGTGGAAGGTAGATCTTCTGTGGATGTACCAAAGTTATGTGCTTCACATTGTATCGGCCAACTATGTGTTCTTCTCTGTCGGGTCACATTTTGACAATATAATGATTCCTGTCGCCACGGCTGTTCCATAGGCATAGGAAGCACATATTCTTTGTATATCCTAGCTACAGTCCAAGAAGTAAAGAAATTACCTTTAGATCAACACAGATATTCCACTTATGATGCGAGTAATGAACACATTCCAAAATAAATTTCATTAAGTCATATGTCTCTATCATTTCAACAAAAAGTGTGACAGGAATTGAAGTTTTTTTGTTACCATTGTGTAGCAACACAGGTTTTAGGCTAGCAGTGCTTGAGTCCATTAAAATCAGTACAGAAACAAGCACCATCTTCTTCTTTATAGAAGGCAGCTAAGGTCTCATGGCGTTTACGGAAAGTATATATTTTTGCACCATCCTCTAGAAGATTCCATTGCTGTAGTCTGGAGCCCAACGGTTCTGCGTTCTCCTTTGACAATGACAAATCATTCAATCTTTCTTGATTTCTCAAGTGGATCTTCTTTTCCTTAGAACCATCCTCATACATTTCATCCTCATTGTTATCCTCCTCTTCAGGCGATGAATCATCTTCTTTAACTGCACTAGCTGATAGAGGAACTGGGATTGGCATCTCTATATTATGGAGGACTTGTTTATAGCTGACATACAATCTGGATATGCAATTTTAACTTGTTCTTATTTGAGAATCCCGCAATATTTGTCATACAAAAGTAGCGATTAGAAACATGATTTGTTGGCTCACGCCACACCCTTGGTACAGCAAAAGGCATACCCTTCCGTTTGCCATTTAACTACTGTGTGAGCCCCGTATAACACACAGTACAAGATTTGTAATGTGCCCAGGTCTTGTCTTGGTCACCAACTTTACAACAAAGAAAATAATTGTATGCAGTTTTCACTCTTTTGGCCAAATTTTCCCGCTGGTTCCCTGGAGTATATCTTCCACAGATATAACCAAATTATACATTCTCGCCGATTAATGTTTTTAACTTAGCTTGTATATATCCTGTTCTTTACTTTCATTTAAAAATTAATTGATAGATAAATCTGAAAGAAAAATGCAATTAATCTCTGTATGTAAATACCGTTTTAACACCATTACTATAATAGCTAAATTTGACAACGTGATAAAGCAGGAGTGTAACGCATGAACCAAACACACACAACACATCCTCTCCCTATGGTAGCCGAAGCAACACTGCCCATATGTGTAACTAAAGAGTATGTGTGTAACTCAGGAACCTTACGTGCTAAAACAATTCTGATTACAGATTCAGAATCAGCTTACTAGATTTAGTATAAATCACAAGCTAATATCCAAGTAGCAAAATCATTGTTGAATAGTGTTATGGATAATCAATCCATACAAGACCCTTATAATAATATTTAATATTAAGTATACAACTATCCAAGAATATATTTTTAGTGATAATGTTATATAGTTGTTTATTAACATTACTGTAGCAATTATATGCTAGCAATTACCACCTAAAAATCCTGTTAATTGATTAAATTACGAACGCAGATGCATTTACTCAATATATTACAATGTCAAGGACGTTTTCTAGAAATATAACACTATAGGTACAAATATTTGCTTTATCATTCCTTTGTGTTGCTATATATTATTTTGAGTCTTTTATTTATGATATTGTATTCCATGGTCGTTTTTAGAACGGTTCCAGTCATTTTTCTTTACATTCTCTTACTAATTGTATTGTTTCCGTTTGTTCTACTTGTGATTTTCTTGTAAGTGAATGTGTTTTCTTTTAATGTTTTAATATAATTAGAGAAGATTCTTATTTAGTTTTTTATTAATAGTTTGCTAATAAATTCTTCATCGCGTTTCGGGTCGTTTAACTAATTACATGTTTCTTGTATATTTGGTAGTTTACCTTTGGCAGCGGTTGGGTCATGTGCGTAGATTCTTATCTTGAAGTTTAGTTGTGTTATTTTCTTCTATAGTAAATATGTATATGAATATTTCTGTGCATATATATATATATATATATATATATATATATATATATATATATATTTACAGTAGCTGCCATAATATAAGGGGCTGTAAAAACAAGTGTATTTAAATATTTATTATATCTGTTGAAAAAAACCTTGAGACTATATATTATACACATATTTAGATATATCTAATATCTATCTTTCGTGAAAATTTTAAGCGAATGGAATAAATATTTCGTAAGTTATGAGGAAATAAACAAACTCTCTTCCATATTCTATCGACCAAAAGTTAAGGATCACTTAGAAAAACTATGTTAAATGGAACAAGAACAAAAAAGAAACCCATACCTTTAATATTTTGTGAACATCACTTTACTAGCAATGATCTCCCGACATCTGTTACCACAGGACTGAATTAATTTCTTGCAAGATGATCGGGTAATATTGTTCCATTCGTTTTTCAAGAAACTCCCAGAGTTCTTCTTGGTCTTTGAATTTCTCTTTCGCGCCACATCTGCAATAATCTTCCAAACGCCTTCTATAAGGTTGAGTCGGGCCTTTAAGGTGGCCAGTCCATGAGATCAACCTCTATATCACTCAAAAAATCTTTGACTATCTTCGCAGTGTGGTAGGGAGCGTTGTCCTGCACAAAGATAGGAGGTTGAACTGACGAAGATTGGAGATGTGGAAGGGCATGCTGTTTTAGAATTTACTTGTAGATTTCAGCATTGACAGCCCCTTGTAGGCGAATAAGTAGACCAGGAACAGCAGCAGAGATCACTCCCCATAGCATTACACTGCCTCTTCCCTATTTCAATGTCTTCACAAATGGACGAGATAACCTTTTGCCACGTCTACGTTTGACTTATACATATAGCCATCAGAACCAATCACATTAAACTTCGATTCATCGCTCTAATGAACCAGCGCCCACTGTTCTTCTGTCTAAACGACATGTTCCTGATCGTAACGAAGATGGGCTCTTTAATTCTTCTTGCAGATCAGAGGTTTCTTTGCCGGTCCCCGAGCATGCAACCCAGAACCTCGTAACTTCCGGGAAACTGTTTTGCGCGATATCTTGACATCGGAGGTGGAGCTGAACTCGCGGGATATCTTAGCAGCACTCTTAAACCGCTCCTTCATTGACATTCTAAGCATAATACGATCCTGTCTTGGTGATGTTTTAAGAGATCTACCGATTTGGGTTTAGCATTTGCTGATCCTTATGACTTAAAACGAGCTACAATTTGTTGCACAACACTTCTAGACCTCCCTACAGTAGTTGCTATCACAGAATTTGACTGGACCTCTTGGTGAAGTCACATAATCCTTTTCTTATCATCACAGGACACTAGTCCTCTCTAACAAGCCGCCATGTTGACAATTAAATGGTCCGATAATGTATGATGATGGGAAGTAACTGTTGGCCCATCAACAGTCTCCTAAACACAAATACCTCGGTTAGTAGTTAATTTTTTATAAGTGACCCTTAACTTTTGGCCGCTGCAATTTGGAAGATAGTTTGTTTATTTTTTCATAACTTACGAAATATTTATTCCATTCACTTGAAATTTTCACGAAAGATAGATATTCGATATATCTAATATGTGTATAATGTATAATTTCAGCGTTTTGCTAAACTTCTATAATAAATATTTAAATACATTTGTTCTTACTGACCCTTATATTATTGCCGCTACTGTACATATATATATATATATATATATATATATATATATATATATATATATATAT
The DNA here is from genome assembly GCA_963969495.1 of Ceratothoa steindachneri. Taxonomy (NCBI): domain Eukaryota; kingdom Metazoa; phylum Arthropoda; class Malacostraca; order Isopoda; family Cymothoidae; genus Ceratothoa; species Ceratothoa steindachneri. The sequence continues at coordinate 26,046,174 of OZ018336.1, forward strand.
ATGTATATATATATATATATATATATATATATATATATATATATATATATATGTATATATATATATATATAAATACATATATATATATATATATATATATATATATATATATATATAATATATATATATGCAGATTTTGTTAAAGACCATAGTATATTTCGCCTTTATTAATTTTCTTTGGAAACTTTCCATTTTTCTTATTATCTTTTTAAGTTCATCTTGTAGTTGGTAAACGACTTCTACGTTCATCCCTTTTTTAAGTAAAATGTGTTTGGTAAAAACCAAACTTGACTTTAATTGCTGATCTTTCGATCTATTATGAAGATGATGATGTAACAAGTGTTGAAATGTGTGTTAGTAATAGACAGTGATGCAGTAGATTTTTAGTTGGCCCTGGTGTGGAGGAGATCTCATGCATTTTCCTTTTTCTTCTTCCTTTATTTAATTTTATTTTTGCACTGCCAATGTACTTGCTGGCTGCTGTGTTAGTTACTCTTGCGATCGTCGTTTTCTTCTTTGTTTTATCTCCTTTCTTTCTTTATTTATTTATTAAATTTCTCTCACTCTCTCTTCCTTCACGGCCTTCTCCCTATTATTTAAGCAAGGTTTGTTTTTTTGTTTTGTTTTTTTTGCATTTGTTTTGTTTGTTTGTTTTTTTCCTTTAGTTGCACACTCCTGCGCCGGGGAGACCTCTCCCCGACGCACCAGCTTGCTTCCTTTCCCCCTTTTGGGGTGTTGTTTTTATTTTTCTCTTTAATTTTATTTTAAAGTAGCCTAGAACTAGGCCAGTTTTAATACGGCGACTAATGCCCAAGTAGGCAGTCGCCAGATGAGCTCTTAAAAAAAAAAAAAATATCTCTTTCTTCCTTTTTCTTATTTTATTTATTTATTATTATTATTTATTTATTTATTTGCATAAATATATATCTATATAAATATACTTTGTCCTCTGTCAAGATGGCATTCAAGCCTTTCAAATATGATTTTGCTTATTCTTTATCTTTCGTTTGTAATTTTTACTTTATTTATTTTTATTAACATTTTGCTGGTATGTAGGCACTTCTCCTATTTTTATTTATATATTTCTTTATTTATTCGAGTTTCAATTTATTTATTAATCATGGGCACTTCGCTTCTTTTTATTCATTTATTTATTTATTTACTTGGGTTTTCATTTAGTTATTTGGGAGCTTCGCCTTTTTTTATTTGTTTATATAAGTTTTCGTTTAGTTGTTGAATTTTGGTCACTTCGCCTCTTTTTAATTATTTGTTTGTTTAATTAATGTCGTTTTTCTGATTTGGGCACTTGGCCTCTTCTGTTATTTTGTATTATTGTGTCTTAATTCTAGATTTCTTCTTAATACGTTGGGGTTGATCGGTTGTCCTATTTAGGTGCATGCTTTGTTTTGTTTTTCCCGGGAGCACTCGCTTCCCCTTGGAATAAGGCTCTCCCGGTGATTCTTCTAGGTAGGAGTTGTGGAATGTCAAGGTTGGCATTTATAAGCGAGAGTACCTCTTCTTTTACCTTTTCCTATGTCTTTCTCCCTACCCTCTGGAGAACCATATTCAATGGCTTTAGCCCTGCCCTTGCGTGCAGTTCCTTCTGGCGAACACCGTCCATCCTGCGTGCACCAGCTATCAGCAGGGCAGCTTTTTTCTGTACCTTCTGCATATATTTGAGAGAGGCAGAACTAGCCGCCTAAATTACCCCTGACGTGTACACTAGTGTTGAGCGCACAAGGGCAGTGTAAAACTTTCTGATGTTTTTTGGCGCTGAGGCTTTTAAACCTGTACAATTTTCCAAGCCCTCTCTTGGCTAGGGAGATTCGGTTGTTGATATGCGTCTTATACCCCGTTTTGGTGATGCGCAGACCTAGGAATTTACCTTCGTTCCGTGCATGTAAAGTTCGTCGTCAACTATGATGTTATTAAGTTTTCGGCGGTTTACTGGAAGGATTTGGAGCTATTGGCGGTCGGTCTTAATTTTCCACATTCTCTCGAATCGATTGATGTTTTCAATTTCGGCAACTGTCTCCATTGCTTGAACTCGAACGTTCCTATAGAAACTGGGGATGATTTGCGTGATGTCATCTTCAAATTTTAGGTACATTACATCCTCCCCAACTAGAGCAGATAAGTCTAATATGTACACCGGGTACAACAGTAGACTCAGAGGGCTATCCTGTGTAACACCCGCCTCGAGTTTTTAACTCGAGTCCTCTGAAGCCCTCGATCGAGATTTGGGCTTTCATTTCCATAATGTAGTTACAGAGGAACCTTTTCAGGACCGGGTTTAGCTGAAGGCCTAAGGTCTTGTGTTCTAGACCTCTTAGCCAAACTTAATCGAAGGCCTTTTGTACATCACGCAATACCACGTCTACGTATTTCCCTTTAGCTTCAGAATGAACGGGGTTTTCGGTGAGAAGGGCGAGGGCTGTGTCAGTCCACCTTCTCTTGCGAAACCAATGTTACTAAGGGTTGTGGGCTTCTAGCTTAGTTAGCTGGTCTTGGAATCTGTTAGCTAGAAGCTTCTCGTATACTTTGCTCACGAACTCTAAGATGGATATTGGTCTGTAATCCACCAGTTGATCGGGGGGCTTCTCCCCTTCAGGAATAAAAATGATTTTGGCCATTTGTAGACTGTGGGGGAAGTAGCTCGTATTCAGGGCAGCGTTATAGATTTTCGTAATTCCCTGAATGATCTGCCAGGTGGCATGCACCAAGTTATTTTAAGTGATGCCCGTCCAGCCTGGTGCCCTTTGTTTAAAGGTCTTCACAGTTGCCATGATCTCTTCCTTCTGTTGCTATTGGTCGGCCATGGTCCACCATCTCCCTCCCTTCGTCGACGTAGGTTTGTGGGTGCGTTCGATGTATTATCAGATTTAGATCATCAATCAGCTGACCTTCGAATTCCTGTTCAAATTCTGCATCGTCATCAGGTGTAATTGAGAATATTTACTTTCAGAACGCTCGGAACCTCTCCTTCAGGGCTGCTGGATCCTCAACGTAGTCATCTCCCTCCTTGATACAGGTCTTTGGTCTACTTGGAAAGCCTTTTAATTTCTTCACTTGTGGCTAGAAGTTTTCGGGATTCATCTCACTGTCTTTCCCGACTCGCACCTGCTCTTCTGATTTCTTCATACACTTCCCTGTGCTCCCTAGCAATCTCTTTCATCTCCTCGGTCCATCTGGTTTGTGAAGGCTGTTATCCTCTCCAGCTCCGGGTTGATATCCTCTAGTGTAGCTTCGTTTAGGTCAGCTGGTTCAAATTCGCCAAGAATTTCTCTGTAGCGTCCCCAGTTGGCCGAAGCGTAGCTTTTACAGAGAGATACTGGAAGCTGGGTTGGTGCGAGCGAGATGGCCGTCAAGATCGCTATATGGTCGCTGGGTACTGTTGGGCCCGGCTCGCTATGGTAATTAAAGGGGAAGCCGTCACCTGACATGATTATGTCGGGCTTTGTTGCTGTCCGAGAGCTAATATAGGTTGCAAAGTCCGGTCTTATCCTCTAGATGTTCTTTCGTCGCATAATCATTTCCAAGTTCTAGCCTCTGTTGTTCGTGTTTCCATAGCCAGTCGTTTGGCATCTGGCGTTGAGGTCGCCCCCAAGGAATACCATCCTGCCATACTCGAACAAGGTGTAGAAATTGTTAAAGGGCAGGTACGCTCATCGAGGTGGTTGATAGTCCGCCGCTATCACGAGACTGCCCACTAATGTGTGCAGTTTTACCGCCATAAAGGACTCGTCCAGTTCCAGAAGGCGCTTGAACAAGATATTCCTTATGATGGTGACGGCAGCACGTCAAACCTCTCTTGAGAATGGTTTTTAGTGACAACTCTGTAACCCGGTATCTTCAGTTGACAGGACATTGAGTCGATACCGTGCTTTGTGATCAAGATGATGTCGGGGTAGAGTACACGAAATATATTGCCATATGAGGTAGCTTTTCCCTCCTATCCATTAACGTTGAGTATCACTATTCTCAACCTGTTGTTTGGGGTTTCCATTTTTTTCTGGCTTCTAGTGTTTCTTTGTAAAAGAGCGCATTTTCCCTTTTCTCTTTTTCTTAAATTCTGCCATGGTGAGTTTTTCAAATGTTTCTCGCTAAAAGGTAACATTTTGGTTGATGAGTGCTTCCTCGATAGTTTGTTCGTCGCATTGTGCGTCGTACTTCCAGTTGTTTTTTTTCTGATGCCGACGAAGATTTTGTTTACATCCACATCTTTTGGGAAGGGGACCTGCTAAGATGCATACACTGAAAAGTTGATCTCCTCTGCCTTGAGTGGTCTTTTAGCCTCTTTCTCTTTCCTTTCATCCGGCGACCTTCCTAGGTTGTGAATTTTGTGTCTGAGCACTCCAAGGACTCTGTAGAATATGAAGATTCCTCTTCTGCTCTCTTTTTTTGTTTTTTCTTAGTGGTTTTTGGAGAGATTTGCCGTTTTGGCAGCAGCCTCCCTTTCTTTTCTTGCCTCTATTCTCGATCCAGTCTTCTGACCACCTCTTTTGGATTTGCTTCTTGTATCTCCTCTGCTTGCGCCTCTTAACGTTTTTGGTTTGGGAACATTTGCAGTTGAAGGACATTGCCTGATGAGGGGGGGGGGGGGCGTCTGGGAACCACATCTCGCTCATGCCGTTCTCCACAGGAATCTGGTTCAACTCTTTCACATATGTCCTTGGCTGCGTCAAGTTCGTGACGTGCGCGTACAGGATAGAAGTCAAAATTTCGGTTGAATTCTTATTTTGTATTTTAAGATAGGTCTTTTTATTTTCTGTCTCAGTGTATGCTCTCTTGGCAACCTGTGCGTAGGTTGTGTTCGCTTTCCTTGCTTCCTCCTGTTTGCTTTGCAGCATTTTCTTCTTAATTAATTCCTCTTTCATGGGGCAGGCCATTGTCATGCAAGGATGGCCTTGCACACAGTTTGCTCACTTCTCACAGGGGATCTTGCAGGCCTTCCAGTTGTGTCCTGGTTCGCTGCATTGACATTTCCAGGCTATATGTGTCTCCTTTTTATAACAGCGGATTCAGTATTGTATATGGTGGAATATCTTCCTCTCAATTTGTTCCCCGCAGATTTTGGCGTTAAAAAGTAGGAGTCCGTCCTCCTTTGACTTCTTAGCTATAGATGTGTCGCTGAAGATGATCTTGAACACATAGTTGTAGTCGGTATTGTCTTTCTTGTTTTCAAATTTAATTATTTCGGCAACCTTTGCCCATATCTGATTCTTGACTATCTCCTCCTTAATCTCTTCCTTGGAATGTTCACCGATCCAAAGGTTCAACCACCGGCAGATAACGCTCCTCTGCGTCTGGATCTGCGGAGGGATGGCAAGCTGCAGGCAGATCTCTCGTAGCACTTCGACTGCCACTTCTTTGGTTATTGCCTCGACATCTTTTTTTTTTCGCATATCGCGACCTAACCGGTGGGGACCTCGATAGCCTGATCATAGCAATCTTTAGTCGCCCAAAGACAACTTCAAATGTCTACTCCCTGCTCGGTCTGCTGTTACCACTAATGGTCCGCAGCGAGATCTGGGTGGTCCAATTTTGAACGATTTTGTTCGAGGGGGGCCCCAAGGGGTGGGTAACCACTGTAGGGTCGCTCCTTCTTCGTGGTATTTAGCTGGTTCTTTCCTCTGAATCCTTGTATCCTAATTCTTTTCTTTGTTAGTAGAGCGCTTGAGGGGGGTAACCCCCTCTCAGTTGTAAGCATGCTTCCATGAGCGTAAACTGCCGGATAGATGGATGAAATGATGATGGGTGAACCCGGGGGCCAATCACGAGGTGTGATTATGTGGCAGACTTTCTCTTGCTTAGCATGAAATCAAACATCGCTAACCGGAGGTACTACCCCTCGATGGTTTGGGGAACAGAATTGCATCCGGCATACATAGAGATGGGTGTGACTTCCTTCTATGGACATCGCTGGGCTCCCGGGGGAGAAAGGTGGCCCCATTTTCGAGGCAATTCGAGGCAATTCTGCCCCTTGTCCGGGTGCCTTTGACGCCGACGGCCACAGTGGACTACTCTTTAAACCTGCTTTGCTTAGAATAGTTGGGACGAGGGTAGATGAATGGCAGTTCAGCTCACTTCAACTTCCTTACTCCAGGGAGGTGGGTGCGGGAAAAGTTTAGTTCGACGTAAGTCGAATATTCAGGGCTCTATTAAATTCTCTTTCTTAAAATCCTCTTAGGGTAAAGTGAATAAAACTCAAGTTCTTAGGGGGGATTCTTTATCAGCTTTATCAGTGAAGAGTTCTGAATAAGCCTAAATTTTCCAAGTGCGTCTGACAAATCATTTTCTTTCGACCTATGTGATCATCTTCAGAGTGTCTTTCCTCCTTTATTGTTGAAGAATGGTGGAGTCAGAATGAAAAGAAAACGGATTTTATGGGATATTTATTCTTCCTCGATTAAACGTTATGTCAAGGAAACGGCGACTCCAGTGTAAGCGGAATTTTAAAACAACTTTAATGTTCGATTCTAGCCCGTAGTCTATATGTTGATAGCTGGCCTTTATTTGTTAATTACGATGGCTTCTAAGGTATTTAGTCTAGTTTTATTTCCCTCTTCTTTTTTTATCGTTGTGTTATTAACCAATATTTCCATGGTTAAGCTGATGTTATGCACAGTCTCCATATGATTTAAGGGGCTCTATGTTGAAGATGCATTGTCAAATACCTCGAAAGTATAGTAGTAGTCATACCAACATATTTTGAATTGTTATGAGCTTACAGTCTTCATTCAGGCAGGTAAACTCGCAAACTATGTTCGGAGAATTCAGGATAGAAGAGTTTCAGCAGATGTTTTTTTAAATAATGAGATTGTTAAGACTGAACACCTTAGAAGCCATCTTAATTAACGAAGAAAGGCCAGCTATCAACATCAAGAGTACGGGCTGGAATCGAATATTAAAGTTGTTTTAAAATTCCGCTTACAGAGTAGTGACCCCTTCCCTTGACATAACGTTTAAGTGAGGAGGAATAAATATCCCCTAGAATTCGTTTCCTTTTCATTCTGACTCCACCATTATTCTACAACAAAGGAGGAAAGACACTCTAAAGATAATCGCATAGATCGAAAGCTCAGCAATTAAGGTCAAGTTTGGTTTTTACCAAACGCATTTTATTTCAAAAAGAGATAAACGTAGGAGAAGTTGTTTACCATCTACAAGATGAACTAAAAAAGATAATAAGAACAATGGAAAGTTTCCAAACAAAATTAATAAAGGCAAAATATATTACGGTCTTTAACAAAATCTGCATACGAGAGTCTGCTACCCATTTACACACACATATATATATATATATATATATATATATAATACAAGAAAGAGAAATTGGACGCGAATGAGCAATGAAACAAGAAACAGGAGTTTTTTAGAGGTAAGAGAAAGGAACATTAGAAGAAGACTAGAATCAAAGAGAGCAGAGGGCGGCACAATGAAGGAAATCCGTTACCTAGAAGACAGCGATAACGCCAGGGGAAAAAAGTTTGAAATTCCTGGCCGGGAAACGAACCCGGGTCTGCTGATTGCCGGTCAGATGCTCTACCACTGAGCTACCAGGCACAGTGACTCTACTTCGCCCAAAGCGTTGCCTCATCAAACCCTGTATCTCTCTAAGCTAGGAACCTCCAAGAAATTTTTATATCCCATCTTCTTACCCGCTTACAATATAAAGGCTCATCCCCAAGTCACATACCAAGAAGAAGGAGCAAATGTAAGTTCTGCAGGTGATAACAACCACTACAGGGCTTTTGCCATATTTATTTTCTGCCTTTCAAAACAATTTTTCCCCTGGCGTTATCTCTGTCTTCTCAGTAAAGGATTGCTTTCATTGGGCCGCGCTCTGCTCTCTTTGATTCTAGTCTTCTTCTAATGTCCCTTTCTTTTACCTCTAAAAAACTCCTGTTTCTTGTCTCATTGCTTATTCGCGTCGAATTTCTCTTCTTGTACTGTATTATTATATAGTCTGCAATGCAAGGTTTCTGCACCTTTATTTCTGTCTTCAAAATTGTTTTGAAAGGCAGAAAATAAATATGGCGAAAGCCCTGTGGTGGTTGTTATCACCCGCAGAACTTGCATTTGCTCCTTCTTCTATATATATATATATATATATATATATATATATATATATATATATATATATATATATATATATATATATATATATATATCATGTCTGAACTTAATGGAATATAAGTAGATAAAAAAAGAGAAATAAATCAATCGAAGAGGGATACGATACCCCTCTGACTCCCTCTTTGCCCCAGAGCAGCCATGTCAGATGAAAAATATTATGGTCCTGGAAGGATTCCAGGAGAGAGATAATCAAGGAGACCAGGTCGGGATTATTGATTAATTATTAGGGAGTTCAAGTGTGAGGGAGGCGCTTAGTAAAGCCGTGGGGAACTGCTTCTCTTCTCCCTCCCCTTCTCCCCATCCTTATCTCACTGTGGGCGGAACAATTGGGTGGTAGGAACATGGCATACGAGGATGGCGTTTAAAATAGGAGAATAAAGAAGCACCGGTAAAACCTCCAACTCTCTCTCTCTCTTTCTCTGTCTATCCCTGACTTTTTTCTTTCTTTTTATCTATCACTCTCTAACTCCAACATTATATCCGATCTCGAGCTCTTAGGCGTTGACCTAGAGATAGGTCCTGTCAGATACAGGACCCTGCTGCTTTACAGACCCCCTTCCCAACCCGTTGAGAAGGACAGGGAACTGTACCAGCTGCTGGGTGAGCTTGTTCAAGGCAGAGTGTGCATCGTTATGGGCGACTTCAACAGACAAGTTGACTGGGAAACCAGAGCAGCCTGTGGTGAGAGCGCGCTACTCCTGGAGTTCTCTGAGAACGAGTTCCTCACTTAATGGGTCAAAGAACCGACGAGAAGAGACAATATCCTCGACTTAGGCTTCACCTCTGACGATGATATCGGTGAGGATCTCTCTGTAGGTGAAGAGCTCGGTGGCAGTGATCACCAGCTAATTATATTTACCGTCAAGATCCCGAAGGTAAGGTCTGTTGCCAGTCAATCAAGGAAACTTGACTTGAGAAGAGCAGACTTTGCAAGCCTTCGTGCTGGGCTGACTGATGTAAGGCTAGCGGTATGCGAAGATGTTGAGGATTCGTGGAACAATTTCAAAAATAAGTTCATGAGTGTTCAATCAAGTTGCATCCCTCTGAAATGCCTCCGTCGGTCTTCTGTTCAACCAAAGTGGTTTAATCGAGAAATCAGGCAACTGCTTAGTGAGAAGAGAAATGCGTACTTGCGATCAAAGATCTCGGGTGCCTTTGACGAGTACCGGAGGCTAGCCAGGAGAGTGAAGTCCAGCATAAAGGCGGCTAAGCGGTCTGAGGAACTCCGAGTGGCGAGACTCTGCAAAGAGAATCCCAAGGAGTTCTTCGGCTATGTAAATAGCCCTAAACCAATCCATCGTGGGATTAGGTCCCTTAGTGGACGAGGAGGATGCATTAACTCACTTAGATGCAAAAAATGCTAACCTGCTCAATGACTACTTCTCTTCAGTGTTTACTAAAGAGTGTGGTCCCATCACCCAGCCCAGGGATTCCTACTCGGGGAAAAGGCTGGAAGTAATAGACTTCACCGAAGGAGAAATAAAGAAAAAGATCGCTGACCTAAAGACGAATAAGTCCCCCGGACCGGACGGGTTTTTATCCAAGGTGTTAAAGGAAGTGTGTGATGAAGTATCACGACATCTGTGCGCTATCTTTAACATGTCAATCCTCACCGGATGCGATCCTAGAGACTGGCGTGAGGCGGAGGTGACTCCATTCTTCAAAAAAGGAAATCCCCTCTACCCATCAAACTACCGATCCATCAGTTTGACTTCGATAGTCGGTAAACTCATGAAAAGCATGATAGTGGACAAGATAACGTCTTATTTAGAGACAAACCTGCTACTGAAGAGTTCCCAACACGGTTTCCGAAGGAAATGGTCATGCCTGACGAACCTTGTGGAATTCTTCCACTTCGTGTTCAGTGAGTATGATCGGGATAAAGCGGTGGATGATGTGTACCTTGACTTCCAAAAGGCCTTTGATAAGGCACCACACTGCCGCCTTCTCCGGAAAGTGCGTGCACAGGGCATAGACGGCAACGTAGCAGGTTGGATAGAGAGCTGGCTAAGTGACAGACGGCAACGAGTAGTGGTGGATGGACGGGCCTCTGAATGGGCACCCGTATCTAGCGGTGTCCCTGTTTATTATCTATTTCAACGACATGGACGGAGACATGGTTGCCAAATCAATGCAAAGTAATGCACATCGTCCACCGAAACCCCAAATCTCAGTACATCCTTAAGGGCACTGCTCTTGAATCGAGTGACACTGAGAAGGACTTGGGTGTAAATATCACTAGCAACCTCAAGTTCTCGAAACAGTTCATCGAGGCAGAGAAGAAAGCCCAAAGGATGTTAGGCTACATAAAGCGCCAGTTTGGATACCGTAACAAGGAGATAGTACTTTGTCTGTACAACTCCCTCGTTTGGCCGCACCTGGAGTATGCCGTACAATTTTAGAGTCCTTTGTTTCGAAAGGACATCGCAAGGTTGGAACGCGTACAAGCTAGGGCAACCAAACTGATTCCCTCTATCAAACAGAAAAGTTATGAGGATAGACTGAGGGAATTAGATCTGTTCTCGCTGGAAACCCGTAGACTGCGTAGTCAGCTCATCAAAGTTTTCAAAATAGTTCGAGGGTTCGACAATGTTGACTACCGGGATATTTTCACACTGAGTGAGAACAGAACGCGCAATCACGGCTTCAAACTTGAACTGAAGCGTTACAACCGCAATCTCTGGGGAAATTTTTTCAATTACAGTATCTGCGGTAAGTGGAACGCACTTCCAGTAGAAGTTGTCAACAGTGAATCTGTTGACCAGTTCAAGTCAAGACTAGACAAAGTCTTGAAAAGTGGCCGTTTAGGGACGCAAAACAATTGAGCAGCCATGTTCCCGCTCAATTGCTAGCCCAAAGGTACCCTCTTTGAATGGATCGTAAGGTCTCCTAGGGTACTTTCTTTTCTTGTAATTCTCTCTTTCTATTTTTTACATTCTCTCTCTTTCTCATCCTTTCCTTGTATAATATCTTTGTAAAGCCACACCTGGAATAGTGTGTACATTTATGGTCACGATCCTTCAGGAAAGACGTTCAGAGGATGAAGAAGGCGCGGACAAGGGGAAATAAACTAATTTCTTCAACCAGACACAAAGATTAAGAAAGTAGGCTGGTTAATCACAATTAATTTCCATTGGAGATAGGATAACTACGTGGTTAATTAATCACTATTTAAATAATATTGACTATCTATATTACAGGAGGCAGTTTTCACTTAATAAAAATCCCTTCAGAGAAAAGAGGTGAGGTTAGAGTCAAAGAGCTTCGATAGCAATGTATGTTGCATTTACTTCTAGTTTAAGAGAATCAATGCGTGGAATAGACTTCCTGAACAGGAGGTAAATAGTGCAACATGTAATCAAACTTAAACTGGAAAAAATCTTACCAAACTTATCGCCAATATTTTAATAGCTATTACAATTGAGGGAACTTCCGAAAGGGGCTACAAGGACTTTAAGGTTTTCTAACTCTAACTTTTCGATTCGGTACCCCATTGTTATAGATCGCAAGATAGTTTAGGGTTTTTCCTCTTTACTATCACTCTCTGTATCCTTATTTGTCCACTTTCTCTTTTGGTACCTGTGTGTGTGCTTGGTATATATATATATATATATATATATATATATATATATATATATATATATATATATATATATATATATATATATATATATATATATATATATATATATATATATATATATATATATATATATATATATATATATATAGCACAGGAAGTAGAAATTGGACGCGAATGAGCAATGAGACAAGAAACAGGAGTTTTTTAGAGGTAAAAGAAAGGCACATTAGAAGAAGACTAGAATCAAAGAGAGCAGAGGGCGGCACAATGAAGGCAATCCTTTACCGAGAAGACAGATATAAAGCCAGGAGAATGATGAAATAAAGCCAACTCCACCGCAGGTAAGATAAAACGGAATAATATTTCTTCGGAAATAGTTATTTCTTACTTCGAAAAAATCCGAGCTGTGTTGGGATTCGAACCGTGCACATTGAGGCAGCGAGCAACCGCTTTGATCTCAATTAAACCACTCCGCGTAGCTGAGTGGTCTAAAGGTCGGTTTAATTGAGATCAAAGCGGTTGCTCGCTGCCTCAATGTGCACGGTTCGAATCCCAACACAGCTCGGATTTTTTCGAAGTAAGAAATAACTATTCCTGCGGTGAAGTTGGTTTATATATATATATATATATATATATATATATATATATATATATATATATATGGAAAGTATCACCAAAGTTAGCGCGTTATAACTATAAATATGAATATGTACCAACTAGTCTGATTCCTGCTTTCTCCTACGTATCCCATAACCCTACAACCTACTAAGTCATTTTCACGCTCCTTTGTCGTTCACCTTTTCTTTCTTGTCCTGGAACGTCTATCTACTTAAGATAATGCGTATATCATTCACGTATTCGGTTTTTCAAATATTTTAATTTTGTAATTTTATACTTTATCATGTTTTAGCTTTAGTCTCGCTTCTTTGGCGTTATCTGATTTGCCATAAGCTTGCTTGTTTTTTCAGTGATTTTTTGGGGGTGTTTTTATTATTCCTGTTTGTTTTTGTTTTTTGATGAACGTTCCTAAATTCAGTAGCTTTACTTTACTTTAATAGAATCACTGAAGATGTTCCAATGTTTGGAACGAAAAGTCTGAGAGGAAATAAATGTCCTTTTCAATCTACTCGTGGGTCTTCATTTTCCTACTGAGATTATGATTTCCGCGAACCAAGCCAATTTCTACAATTCTCTCTCTCTCTCTCTCTCTCTCTCTCTCTCTCTCTCTCTCTCTCTCACTCTATCTCTATCTATCTATCTATCTATCTATATATATATATATATATATATATATATATATATATATATATATATATATATATATATATATATATATATATAAGATTATGTATGTAGTTAGGCGAGAGATAAATATCGTAAACTTTCTCCTTAATAAAGAAGATTAAGAAGTTAAAATCCACCTCAACATTATTTATGTTCTTTTATGCAATCCCCTTAGATTTTTGTCCACAAATTCCATTAAGGTCACCATTTAATGAATATATCCGAGTAGAACAGAAAAAAAATTATAAATTTTTAGAAAAGGAGTTCTACAATCATTTTTGGGGGAAAATAAATTCTAAAAATCTAAAAGTCATTATTTTCACTAAATCACCGCCAAATTATTCATATTTTTAAATAAAATGAGCTCAAAATAATAATAATCATAATTTTATAAAAGATCGTTAAAAAATAAGCCGGGTATATAAAAAAGATTTACAAGTAGTTCTTAAATTTTTTTTAATCGTTACAAAAACGAACATTCATTCATAAAAAAAGCTTAATATTAATTGTGATATTTTTTAAAGTAATCTTTAAAAATAAGCCAATTTTTAAGTAAAAGGTAAAACTACTATTTATTACTTTAAATAAAAACTGATCAAAGTTAGAGTTTTCAATTAAAACATTCGTAAAAGAGTTATTTGTTAAAAAAAATGATGTCAAGTTAAAAGAATTTCTACTAATAGTCGCCTTAATTTTTTTAAGTTACAATAAAAACAAATACTTTCTAAATTTAGATGCTGCATAATTTAAGGAAATTCGCTTGAAATTTAAAAGTCACAATTAAAAAGAAGTAATGGACTTAAGTTATATTTTGAGAAAACTGTTATGAAAAATTATAATAGTTTCAAGAAATATTCCTTTAAAAAAATGAAAAATCGTAATTTTAAATTAAAATTCGTTAAAATTAAGGCACTTTCAAAAACACCTTCTTCAATTAATAAAACGTCAACATTTTTACGAAAACACCTCAAATATTAAAGTTCAAAAATCGTTATTTACTTTTAAAGAGAAGCCATAATTTTAAAAAATTGCACTAATACTATGAATAATTTGAAAAAATAAAATTTGCTTTAAAAATAAAGTTCCTCATTTTTACGAAAAATAATGAATTTTTTTTTTTTTTAAGTGATCCGGGTGTCTGTTCACAAGGTTTTGGCAGTCTAAGAGGCCAACTGTAGAATGATTTTTTTAAAGGACAATTCTCTCAAATAAAATCACTAATTTTTACGAAAAGTAATGTACTTTTTATTTTAATTGATCCGGACATTTGTTGACAAGTTGTTTTTTTTTAAATGTTCCGTTTCTTTAGTTCTATTCTTTATTATTTTTTAAGTTCTTCACCTGAACTTTTACAATCTTATATTACTTCTACATTCGGTTCTTTGCCGACGAAGATTAAGAGCGATTTAATCTGTTGTAGCTTCTAATTCCTCGCTTATTTCCGGTTGAGGCCATTTCCAATTATTGTCCTGGTCTATTCTTTGTGCCGCTGAAACTCTTTGCGCACGCGGAATATTGTGAATAAAGAAAGGTCCCCTCCCCCTCAATGTGGGAGAGATATATAGAGATAAAAGGAAGGAGAGAGAGAGGTAAAAAAAAGGTTCCCATTTCTTGTCAACACCTTATAAAAATCCTCAGTTATTCGACTTTTTAAAGGAGTCACGTGCGACGGGATCAGTTTAATATCCAGGCAATTTCACTGCCAGAATTATCATAAACCCCAAATCGCCTGCATAATGTTCTTCGATATGCATGTATGTATATGTTAAGTGAAAGGAGTTGGTAGAGTTTAACATCTTTTTTGACTATCTGCTGCCCATCTGGATGGTATCGTACATTTCATATGCTACCACCGACAAAATCAACACCAATTTGCACTCTATCTGCTGATTCCCAGTAGGTTATTTATCCTAATACTTTTGGACGGGTGGTATTTGTTTCCAATTGTTTAGGTCGTAGCTCATAGTGTTTATAAATACTTGTATTTAGGAGAAATTGCACGTATTCCTTTTGATAGGTATACGTGAAATATACAGATAAGTCGTAGGATAGCAGATATTGTTCGATATTCCGACAAGGCCGGAAAGAAGTTCTTTTAAAGGCACTCGGACTGATCCATTGGATTATTCCATAATTCCAAATTATTTGCATGTGAAAGAAACGCAATCCTAAATCCTAGAAGGATTTTACCTAAATTCGATGAGATTTAGGAATTTGGAGACGTTTCGCCATCTGGCATTTAGTGAAATTTAGAACAGCTTCGGTCGCCCATATCCCGACGAGATGTTGGAGAGATGTGAAGGGAATCAGGATTCTAGTAATTGAATTCTTTTATCATTGGTGATGGGAGATGGATTGGAAAGAGGTATCGTAGTTGTTCCGTCATTTGTTCCTTTGACTTTAAGAACAGTTATATTCCCTCTGCAAGAGCTCTTACAGCCGACTTAGGTTCTAGGTCATTATATTTCCTAAAGGAAATTGCCCGGCATATTATATAACGGTGCATTTGTACCAATTTTTCCTAATTTTGGGCCATTTTCTGTTCTATCGATGCATTCTTTTTGTTCTTACGAGCCATTCTTTTCTTTATGTTCTTGTGTTTTCTGTCCTTTCGAGACATTCATTTTCTTACTCTCTTGTGTTTTCTGTTCTTCCGAGCCTTTATTTTTCTTATCCTTGTGTTTTATGTTTTTTCGAGACGTTTTTAAATTTTGCTTTTACTGTTTATTTTAAGCATTCCTTTTCTTCTTTTTTGTTTGCTGTTTTTTTTTCCTTTTGTGTTTTCAGTTCTTCTAAGCCATTCCTTTTTAGCCTCTTATGTATTTATACTTCTGAGACATTCTTATTTTTACTCATGTATTTTCCTTTCTTCGAGTAAGTTTTTTTTTCTATTTTGTTTCTCTTCTTTCGAGCCATTACCTTTTTTACCATCTTGTTTTCTGTTCTTTCGAGCCATTTACTCTACTTGTGTTTTCTATTTTTCGAGACATTTTTTTCTTCTTCCTGTATTTTTTATATAGTACTGATCCATTTTTGATCTTTTCCTCTTTTGCATTTGTTCTTTCATGACATTAACTTCTTTTTTCTGTTCTTTCTTGCCATTAGATTCTATTTTTCTCCTGTGGTTTCTGTTCTTTCCAGATAATAATTTTCCTATCTTCTTTGTGTTTTCTAAAAACCCAGAATGTTCTATTTGTTTTTCGAGCCATTTTTCTTCTCCTGTGTTTTCTTTTCTTTAGACCCATTATATGTTATTCTTTTTTGTTTTCTCTTATTTGAACCATAATTTTTCTTATTCTGTTGTGTTTTCTGTTTCTCTAGCCATTTATTTCTTCGTTTTTGATTTTTCGAACCATTAAATTTTCTTTCACTTTTGTGTTTTCTGTTCTTTTCATGCCATTATTTTCTTATCTCGTATTTTCTGTTCTTTGGATTAATTTTTCTTTCTCCCTCTATTCCTGCTTGTTGGGCCATTAAATTAGATTTTTCTCTTGTGTTTCTTTTCATTCGAGCCATGCTTTTTCTTCCCCTATGTGTTTTTTGTTCTTTCGAGCCATACTTTTCTTATCCTCTTGTGTTTTCAGTACCTACATTCATTTTTTCTTCTATAGTGTTTTCTGTTCTTTCGACTCATTGAATTTAATTTTACTCCTGTGTTTTATCTTTTTCGATGCATTCTTTTTTCTCTTCTCATGTTTTAGTTTCTTTTTAGCTATTAATTTTCCTATTTTTTTTCTATCCTTTGGAGCCATTTTACCTTTCCCTTGTATTCTGTTTTACGATTCATTCAATTTTATTTAGTTATTTTTCTTTCTTTTCTTTCAAGCCATTCTTTCCCTCTCTTCCTTTAATTCTTCTCTTTCGAGCCATTTTTTTTCTTCTCCTCTTGTGTTTATTGTTTCTCTGCGTCATTCTTTTTCAGGTCCTCTTTAGTTTTTTTCTATTTTTAGCACTTTTTATCTTTTGTGCTTCATTTTTGTTGAGCCAATAAATTTTATTTTCATCTTGTGTTTTCCTTTCTTTCAGTCCATTACTTTTCTTTTCCTCTTTATGTTTTTTTTTTGTTTTTTCAAACCATTCTTTTCCTCCTTAGTTGTCTTTATTTCGAGCTATTTGTTTTTCTTTCACGTTTTATTTTATCCAGTCGTTCTTTTCTCCTCTTGTGTTTTGTGTTCTTTCCAGTCATTCTTTTCTTCTCTTGTGTTTTGTGTTCTTTTCAGTCATTAAATTTCTTCTCTTTTGTTCTTTCAAGCCATCATTTTTCGACTATTCTTTTTTTTCCTATTTATATTTGTATACTGAATAATTATTTCCTGGCGCTCTGAACATTCTTTTTGTTTTTATTTGTTATATTTATCATTCAAAATAGTAGTTAAACGCTATGAAATGTAAATCCATATTAAGACTGCGCTGGTAACTATACAAGATAAGTTCATTTCGTTCTTCGGTTGCGATTTTTTTATCTTTTGTTACTTCTATAATAATGCTTATGTTTTTCCTTTACTAGTTCATCTGATTTGTTTTGTGGGTTGATCTATAACAAAGATTTTTTTTCTAGAAATCTCCTATAGCAACACACTTGTTTACCGCTTTTGTTTGGATAAAGAAGTATAAATTTATTTGTTGAAAGGAGAAAGAAATCTGATATATAGATACAACGTTATTCGCTGTTATCACTTGACGTGAATACGTAAAGTTTTCTCGCCGAATAATATTCTTGCTTTTCTGAATTCTTACTTTCGAAGTAAGGACACGCGAGCTGAGCCAGCTAATTTTAAAAACAGCCCTACGGTTGTCATTGAAGAGATAAAATACCACCTTTTTCATCGGTCACGTAAAACTGACATGAGTGTAGTAGTAGCTCGTGGAAGCACGGGGCCACAATATGGCTGGGGACACCCTAAACCGCATTTTTTTCCCCTTAATACCACTAATCACGCATCACTCACCTTAAATACGGGTTACAGGGATTTTTAACCACTTTTCTACAGGAAGAGGGCAAATAAAGAAAAAAAAAGAACAAAGGAACATTCAAAAGGAAGGATTTTCCCACCAGGGAAAATAGAGCACCAGAACAAGAGGATCCCCTTGAGGGCCCTACCTGGCCATGCAGTTCCGACCAAAAGTCAGGTGGGCCTAGTTCTGTTCGCAGAAATCAAGGTTGCCCTCATACGCCTGATAGAAATCAACAACGGTTACGTAGCGCTATACTTCGAGAATAAGGACGTGGACGAAATACTATTCAACCCAGTCACCGAAATAATGAAGAAAATTGGGTTAGGAGCAAAAAACCCTCCGCAGGTTGCAGCAAATAGAAGCGTAATCTGTAGGAAAATTGAAAGTTGGATGGTAGAGAGGAGCATTGAGGAACTAAAAGCAAAGATCAAGGAGCAGAATCCGTGGGCAAAGACAAAGGATATTAGTAAATTCAATAATCACATCCACGTTTTAAAATCCCCTTCCAGACTAATGAAACCACTAAGTGAACAGGGGAGAAGAAGAAGAAGAAGAAAGAAAGTGACACTGGAAGAGCTGGAAAGCGCGCTCTATTCCCTTAAACCAAAAGCACCAGGCCGGTCAGGTTTGACGAAGCTAAACTTCGTCAAAGCACCGAGATGCGTAAGGAAAGGTCTACTTAACATCTTCAACGCCTATCTAAATGTAGGCTACTTTGCCGACGCATAAAAAACGTCAAAAATGATTTTTATTACCAAACCTGGAAAAACCCTGACTAGGAAGAAAAGTTATCGCCCAATATCCCTTCAGAAAAATGAGGATAAACTCTTCGAGAAAATCCTAAATAGACGACTCGCCGTTCACTTTGAGGAAATTCGCTATACAACTACTGGCAATACGGCTTCAGAAAGAACAGAAGCACCGAGATGGCGATTAATGTCATCGAGGAGAAGATTCTCAAGCGTAAAAAAGCCGGAGTTATATTGACATCGTTTGTAGGGACGTGTCAAAGGCGTTCAGCAGGGTATGGCTAGGGAGGATGCAATACAAGACCATCCAGCTGGGTTTAAGCGCCAAGCTTGAAAATTTCTTTGTGACTATGTCATGAAGAGATCGGCTTACATCAGTATATTGCGCACGGATGGCCCCACCTTCTAACTACAGGCAGGATTGATTCAAGGCGGGTGTCTCAGCCCTACCCTGTACGCGATCTATACAGCCGACATCCCAGAACCAAGCAACCCCAATAGCATAAACATACAGTTCGCCGGATATAAGAATGCACCAATGCATGTTCGAACGACTTGAGAAGAAATAAGAAAACTAAATGAATATTAGTCAAAGTGGAAGATCCGAACTAATGACGACAAATTCAAGATTGTTCCATTAGGAAGAATGAAACTTTCAGATGTTAGAGTGGGGAATACGCGCTATCTCTACACGAACGAGTGCAATGTACTCGGGATGAAGAGCACGTCAAAGAACGGATCTAAAAAAGCATCTTCGGCAGTCAGAACCCTCTATACCCTCAGAAACCTCATCCAAAGAAACAAACAGAAATTATATCTGGCGCTGGTCAGGTCCACGTTCACCTATCCATTGGCATCTCTTTTTGGAGTTTCGAAAAGCGCTAAGAAGAAGATGCAAAAAATACAAAACAAGTGCCTGTATATCATCACAAATAGAGGCAGAAGGGATAGAAGGAGGCAAGAAGATCTACACAGAGCGACGAACATTAGGCTGCTCAACACAGTCTTAAAGGAAAGAGCGTTAGATATAAAAGAGAAAATAATGTTAAACAACACCGAGGACATTAGAGCAGTCATCGAAGAAAACCAACGAAGTCTATGTCATTCAAGATTCCTAAGCAGCGTCAACAAGCTTGGGAATGCAGTTGTCCCGTAGTTTGCATAAAAAAAGAACTACTAAGAAGATCGAAGAAGAACCACAACCGACTACAAGGAATGAACCACATTAGACCAGTAACTCGATGAAGATACCAATTCAACCAACGAGGACTAAGAAGAAACAGGAAGAATACAAAACCAATATGAAACACATACTCGTAACACACACGAATAAAACAAATCAACAAGAAACTAATAAACAGAAACACAAAACACACGACAAACAAACAAACATCAAGAAACTAGCATAAACATATACTAATACGAATAGAATACACGTAAGAATCAGTTATAAGACAAAAAACACAAATAAATAGTAACTAAAGATCCAACAACACGTCAAAGAAACAAGAACGCTAAATTTGAAGATGAATACTGTAAAAGAAGAACCTCTGACTCCCCCCACCCACCCAAAAAAAAGAATTATCGGAGACCACGTGCTATGGTATCAAGCCATGGACGACGTCATTTCCTGTTCAAACATTCTCGAACTTTCGACTCCTGAGTACGTTGAGAAAATATTTCCAAAGCCTCCTCCCCCCCCCCTATGACGAGGCGCGAAAGAGCCGCTATGTCTCGCCCCTTGCTGTTAAATGATGAATCGACTCCGCTTCTCCAGATTAAGATGTCTGGAGCTTATCACTCCTTTCCCCAAACTCCCCTTCCCTTCCAGAATCGGGCATATAAATACTCGGGCTCTTCTGTAGTTTGAAGAGTCCAGCCCGCACCTCAAAGCCGTCCTTATCGTCTCGTCTCGTGAGCGTTCGTCAGACAGCAAGCCTACTTCAGCTGTGATTCTACCCAAGTCAATTGGTAGCTTCTGTGAACGGCAAGCCTTTGAATTTGCGCAACAGTCTCCCTTCGTTTAATAGAACCGAAGAAAATCTCCATCGATTACCTTTGAGGAAAAGAAGATTCCTCTTTCCGTGGAATTACGAAAATTTCCACATTCCCCGCCGAACATCATCTTTGAAGTTTTGCTATCTTCATCCGAAGGTTGGTTCGGATCGTGCCCCACTTGCCTCATCGGGTCGTTCCCCAATCGCATCATCGCAAGAAGAACCTTCCTCGAAGTCATCGACCCGTAAGACTGAAACCCCCTCCATTATTAGTATTGCCAAGTTCTCCCTCTTTGATCTGAGCCTAGTTACGAGGGGCGGTCAATAAGTTTTGCGAATTGGTAGGGCAAAACAGAGGAAGTGGGATGGCTGTTTGTGGGGGTGTTAGGACAAGTTATGACAAGTCAGGACCACCAGCCGCACGCTCCTGCCTGGTATATTTGAGAAACAGTAGCTGATCGCAGATCGTCAGTCACAAATTTTTCAACAATTGAGAAGGTTGAGCACCGCGCAGTGATCAGATTTTTGACCAAGGAAGGCAAGAATGAAAAAGAGATCCATGAACGCATGATTGCAGTGTACACCGATACCGCCCCTTCCTATGCAACCATTGCTCGCTGGAATAGGGAGTTCCGCCATGACGGGCGTCCCAGGACGCCCGTCAGACGTGACCAACGAGGACAATGTGGCCCGTATGGAGAGGATGATCCTCGAAAATCGACTGGTGAAGGTCGAAAAAATCAAGCGAGAACCTGGAATATCACATGGAAGTGTTATCAACATCATCCATTGGGCCCCTAGAAACCTCACACCACATGATTGACTTCAACGTCGTCAAAGTCCACAAGGCCAGAGTAGCACAAGCTTCCCTGCGCGAGTGCGGATTCGAGGAGATCAACCATCCCCCCTACAGTCCAGATCTGGCCCCTAGCAACTACTTTTTATTCCGCCAGCTCAAGGCTGCACTGCGTAGACGCCAGTTTGGGGACGATGAAGATGTCCAGCTCGCCGTCAAGGAGTGAATTGAACAGCAGTCGGGAGATTTCTGGTTGTTGGGAATTCGAAGCCTCAGGGACAAGTGGCGCAAGTGCATTGAAGTCGAGGGTAGTTATATTGAAAAATAATAAAACACTTTTCCTCATATCTCGTTTCCTTATATCCAAATTGCAAAACTTATTAACCACCCCTCGTACATTAATCAATTAATTCCATTTGAGAATCCCTTCTCATAATAATTATCTAGAGACTATCTCAATTTAAATAATTCCCCCTTACCGATTATTATTCTTATTTTAATCTTTGTAAATAAAAATATATTATTGTTGTTTTATCTTTAACTAACCTTGAACGATACTCTCGGTCTATTTAAGTAAATCTCGCCAACCATTTACATATGGACTCTGTCTGATTATTAAGGATTTGAAACCAAACGTCTCAAGTGTGATCTCCTAGTCGGTCGTTAATCCCTGCAAACAGTCCCTTAACGGTTCGCGTTGCAGTAGGTGATTAAGTCACCCCTCCCAAATAATATAGGAATAGTGTATGGTATAGAGTGGTTGTACCACGACAAATACAAAGGTTTGAACGCCAATAATTTTTATATATATATATATATATATATATATATATATATATATATATATATATATATATATATGTATATGCCAGTAAAAACCTTTAAGTAACAAAAACTTTAAAACAAAGAAAGAGATTAGCCTGATTTACAGGCACCTTTGAAAATCTTGCAACCCTAAGACTTCCCTATTTTCCCCATCAATCTCAACCCCACTATTCTTGTACACCACTATTTCTCACACTCACATATTCACCACTTCCCTCAGAAAAAAGAAATCTCGGCGATTTAAGGCAATAATTCTTCGATGGAAGAGCTAAATTATGTAAATATGTTTCCGAAATGTTGCTAATTAACGACTAGAGAAGGATTATGAAAGTAGAGAAGATGGTTTCATACGTGTGGAACATGAAGCTCAACTAAGGGATACGTAAAATTCTCAATTCCCTCTAAAACTACTTTATTCTACTAGACGATATTGGTACCGATTAGGAATATATTCTTATAGGTTTATTACCTGGTTAGAAATTATATTTATAGTTCACACAGAGTTAACACACATTTTTTCCGCCGCCTGTGATATCAGAGTTCGATGGCACAAATGCGCTAGATGATGTAATTGTGTCACAGAGGTGGTTACTACTTTATATTAACACAAAATGCTTGTAAATCTCCTGGTCCTGTTGTATTTTTACCCTCGACATTTAAGGGAAATGTAAAAAATAGATCGCAAGATCACTATCGGTTTATTGCAATGATGTATGTAAACTTGCCATTGTTCAACCAATTTTCGGAAAAAGATAAATAAAGGAAATACAAAGAATCATTAGATAAAATCCATAACAATGGATTAGATATTAGATTAATTAGAAACCCCTATTTTTGAAACAGCAAACAACACGTCTTTAGGAGACTTTGCTCTTAATTAAAAGACTTGAGTTCTTTTACGATAAAACGGCAATTTATGATAATTTTAAAGCTGTAAATATAATTTACAGGCCTTAAATAATTATGTTGATTCGGCTTCCTAACGAAAAATGATGTAGAAATTTAGAGCGCACGCGATTAAAGGCAAAAACTTTGAACTTAAATACAGAACCCTGACTACTAATACTACAATAAACATTAAAAAACAACGAATTTATGATAGATTGAGATGACCTGTCCAATCACCAACCATGTCCACTTTAAACTAGCTTCCATCAACAGAGCATCATTCACTTCACTCAAAACCATACTGCATTCAGGGGGCCTTGAAGCCCAACATTTTGAATCCTTCCTGCCTACTGAGGACATACCAGTTGGCCAACCTGCGTTATGGACATCAACCACTTCTCGTGAGCAAACGATATTTTCCCCAAGGGAAATATCGTCCTCAGGGTCTCTGGGCTGTTTGGTCAGACAGTTTGAGGACCATGAAATCAAAAAATCTATTACTCAACCTCCAAAATATTCCTCCCAGCGTTGCCGCCAAGACCATACATAGTAACAAGAGATGAAAGTGAAGTTAAATACTTACATGTACACAGACATGTGGATACAAACTTACCTTGTACAATTAACGAAGGAAAATGCCAAGCTGACATTCCATTTTGGTCAATCATCAGAAGCATTCTAGCGTAAAGGAAGGATACGGAAATCACTTACATAAATACGAAACGTTAACTATTGACCAACTCTGAAACAATCAATTGTCCACTCTGTTGTATTCAAGCGAAACGGCTTTATCCCCTACCTCTCTTACCCTATCATCATGATGTTACTCATACCACTTCTTAACCTCCTGTCTCTAGGCCTCCCTACTCACTCCCTACGGCATAAGTGCCACTGTCCAACTTATCCTCCTCGGACCTCTTCTCCTTTTGGTCCTTCTACCACTCGCCCTTTACAATTCCTCCCTTCCCCTTTTCGACGGCTAACTCTCTACTGCATTTGGGGGATATCCTCCTTCTGTGAAGAATTCGCTAATTAAATTTTCATTTAATTAGCGAGATATTGTTAATTTACACCAAACTAGTCCCAACGTTTATATTAATTAAACCTAATCAAAGTACAGAATATTTATGAAATTAGAGAAGATGGTTTCAACGTGTGGCAAATGAAGCTAAACTGATGGATAAGAACGATTTTCAATCCCCGCAAAACTTTACTTTGTTTTATTAAACGATATTTGCACCAATTACACTATGCAACAAATTTTTCCTTTTTGTTTGTTATAGACATATGAATAAGTGTTTCTAGTTAGTTCGAGGGCGCTGAATCCGAATTTAAAAAGCAAAATTTTCTATCACGTGTAGATTTTGTGTAATGACCCACCCCCCTTTTGCTTTTTGTTGCGATTAATAAATGAAAATATCTTTTTATTTTGTAATTTTTTAATTTTTAAGCAAAGATATTTTAAAAGTCGGGGACCCTCCTTCTTTATTCTGGCTTAGGACAGACAGTGTACATCACTGGCGAAGTTACCCACCCCCCTCCCTCCCAAGTTATGAAGATTTTATTGTATTGATTAAGTTTGTTATGCACTTAAAGTTTATAGAAACTTTGCTATAACCTTCTCGTTTTTCTTTTGTGAGACATTAAAGTTTGTTTGTGTTAAGACCAGCAATAATCCCCCCATCATATTTGGATTAAATTTTCCCTGCTACCTCGTCTCCATAACTAAATTTATTGATGAAAACGTTCACCATGTTCATCACTAACCGCTCCCAGATTTTCAGGAAAAAAGTCGAGATGAGAATGCAGAAAATGCATTTTAAGTGACATTCTACATCCCATCTTTTCATATGCTTCCAGCATATTATTTACTATTTCTCGGTAATTTGGAGATTTAAAATTACCGAGAAAGTTTCCAATGACTTCCACAAAGGATGTCCATGCTTTGCGTTCCTTTTCATTGAAACACAAAGTAAAGGAATCATCAGAAACAACTCTGCGAATTTGTGGCCCAGTGAAAACTCCAGCTTCTATTTTTGCATCAGTTAATGATCCTTTGAATTTGTTTTTCAAATATTCAAAGCCTTCACTTCGTTGATCCATACTCTTTGCAAATTTTTCATTACCCTAATTTAATGTGAATAGGTGGAAAATGAAGTTTTTTTTTTATCTATTAGAGCATCATGCTTAACATTATGTTTGCTAACAATGTGTTCTTCTCTGGCTGGTCATGGACATACAAAGCACATGTACTTTGTGTATCCCAACTGTAACCCAAGAAGAAGTGATAGGCAATTTGGATAAACAATTTTAGATTTGTTTTTCTTTGAAAACCCAGCCACATTTGTTAGGCAGAAATAACAATCATCAAAGTGATTTGAGGGCTCACACCATATCATGGGAACATCGAATGGCATTGCCTTCCTCTTCCCAATTAACCAAGCTGTCAAAATTGTGTTACACTGCGTGCAGCAAATATGAGGGGGCCCAATCTTTATCCTGGTCCCCTACTTTGCATACAAAATGGTATCTGTGGGCTTGCCTAAAGGTTACTGCTGTTTCTATTTTTTTCCGTTTCGCCACTGGTGTGAATTGCCCATAAACAAAACCAAATATGTTGGGGCTGTTTACACATCCACGTCTAGAACTTTAAGCCATGACAAGATTTCAAATACTAACTTATGCAAGCAAAGGATACACAATGTGAGATCCTTATCATAAGGTTCTTATCAGAGCAAAATTCTAATAAACGTGTTATCTTCTTTATCAATTACCAGTTATCAGTAGCAGAAAAGTTATTACAAATAAGTATGTATTAATCTGAAAAAATCTGAAAAAAACTAATTTGAATTCAATAATATTTGAGCTTCAATATAGTCTACTTTATATATATTAAAAATGCTAATATATATTAAATATATATATTATTTATTAATAAATATTATTATTTATATATTAATTATATATATTAAATATATTAAAATTGCATATTTGTACAATATTGAGCAAAAGTGTGAAATGGCTTGAAAAGGAAAATTCAAATTACACAAAACTAGACATGATATGGAAATTCTAAAGACAAACTTGTAAGCAGCGCCTAAAAACAACTAGAATCACCTATGCTTTGCTCTGTAACAAAAGTCGTGTTACTTAGTGTTATGAATATATTCTTATAGGTTATTACGTGGTTAGAAATTAAGATTTCGTGTTCGCAGCGTAAACCGGGAAACCGAAGTGAAATGGTTTACAAGACGGCAGAATTGATGACGCCATTGCGGTGTTCCTGTCGGTAGGTTGATTAATGAACCAAAATCACAACCCTTATTTCAGTGATATGACTCTAGTATGTCTTTTAATTGGATGCGAGCTTCGATAAATTACTAGAAAAACATCGTAATTTAAATGCACAATCGAAGCCTAAATCAAACTTGTGCTTAATATTGTGAATATTCAGCGCTGCTCTGCGACGACTAAGTTAAATTCAAAGGAAATTTATATACGCGAAAAATGGCAAATCCTATGCAGTGGCGCATTGACCGTCATTTTCATGAATAAATATTGATGTCAATAAACAAAACTTATATTCAAAGGGAATTTATGACTGTGAATTGGATAAATATTAATTTTTAATTACTCTTCGATCGAACGCCTCAAATATAACGGAACAAATGGTTTGGAATTTAAATTGAAAGTGTTGAAATCAACAAACTAGGTAAATTATTTCTCTTATAAGTTAACCTCAAAAATGGAATTCTCTCCTATCGATTGTGGTTGAAAGTCCTCTGCAAATTATTTCAAGAATAGAATGGATAAGTGCCCATTTAACCTTTAGGGTGGAGTACAAGCACATAGATGATGTATCAAGAGGTGATAACATGAGTGAAAATAAGAAAACAAATAAAAATATTCGTGGCATCTTGCATGATGCATAAAATTTACCTGCACGCAAAGTTACTAATTTTAATTTCGCAAATGTTCTGCCTCAGACTCGAATAATAATTATCGTTTATTATAATATTTATAACAGAAACTGAGTCAATGAAACCATAATAGTTATAGCAAATCTTCCTTTATAAAATTATTATTTACTTCTAAGGTGCAATTTTCAAAGTTTTTTAGTCCTTCAAGTTCCCATTTATTAAGCCATAAAAAACCCGAGAAAATAGAATAATATTTATCAAAAGATAAGTTTATAATTCAGTAATATATTATTTTGTAAATAAAAATGAGTTTTGTAAAGTCACTTAATCCTAAACATTAATATAGTTTGTTTTTCTTACCTACGGGTTGATACAAGTATTCTGTATTTATCTATAAATTTGTTTGTTCGATGGTAATCAATTTAATAATTATGCATTTAAACCTCTTTGTTCTTTTTATATAAATTTTACTTTTTTAATTGAAAATTTTGCTTTTTTCTATAAAATAAGTTCTAAGCTTCAAAATTTTATTTGTTTGTTTGATAGGAATTACAATTTTATGGGTTAAAATATATGTATTAGGTGTTGCCTAAAGAGCTCTGAATTTGACTTGGGCGACACTTTTGTGTTCTGAAGTGTGAAAGCATGTTATTATCATGTTTGCTATCTCTCTTCACTCTGAAGGATGGTTGTTTGTTTGTTTATCAGAATACTTGTGCTCGTTGCGTCATGAAGCAGTTTAGAACTGAACAGCGCGTTCGCATCCTGAAGACATTTTCCCTAAAGGGAGAAATTACGAAGCAAGCAGTTCTATTTTAAGGGGAAATAACGCAACGAACGACTCTACGGTTTGCTGACTAATGACGATGTTTAAAACAACTGATTGAGTTGCAACGAACAGCGAATCACCTGAGCGGAATCGTTCTTGTCGGACCAAGCAACAAATTACTGTTGTGCGAGATAGTGTCACTCTGATTCCGGAAAAGTCAATTCGCCGACGTTCGCAGCAGTTGGACATCCCGACCACTTTATTACATTAAATTATGCATAAAGATCTATATATGCATAAGTAAAAAAATTAACTTACGCAGCATCTTCAGCCACCAGACTACAGGAGGCGGAGGAATTTGTTGAAGGTTTTGAAGACTTGCAGCCGACGAAAACTTTGCAAAAAAAATCATCTTTAGTGACAAGTCCCACTTCAACTTGAGTGGATCTGTTAATAATCAGAACTGCCGTATTTGGGAAAATGAAAATCTTCAAATAATTCAAGAGCGTGAAATGCATCCACTGAAGGCGACTGTGTGGTTTGGTCTTTGGACAGTTGGAGTGCTTGGACCGTTCTTCTTTGAAGATGGTGAGGAGAATGCAGTTACCATTAATAGAGAATACTACCGAGACATGATATCGACCTATTTATGACCGAACTTGAAAGTTACGAAGATTGCCAACCTCTGGTTTTAACAGGATGAAGCGACCTGCCACACTTAGCGTCAAACTCTTCTATTACTCCACGAAAATAATCCGCAACGACAGATATCTTTGCATGGTGACCGGGAATGACCAGTAATGTCCTGCAATCTTACCCCTTGTGATTTCTTCTTATGGGGTATGTGAAATCGCAGGTATACGCCAACAAACCACTCACAATTCCTGAACTCAAGGCTGAAATCAGGCGTGTGATTGGAGGCATCCGGCCACACACATGTGAGAGAGTTATCGGAAACTTCAATGAGCGCATAAATGTATGCAATCTCAGTGCAGTTGGATATATGGCCGAGATTGTGTTTCAAACCTAAATGGGAGACATACTCGTATCCCTGACGACATAACTCTCTCATGCGCGCACCAAAGCTTAGATGCGGCTTCTCATCTACTCAAACCCTATGTGATAGAACGGTTTGAGGGCGCTTAATTTCAACCACTATCACATGTTATTTAAAACCACGATGCTACCCACGTGCATCTTCGCTTTGAAGCTGGGCGCCTTATTGCAGCCACCTGAGTCAATGTTTATACAAGGAGGTTTATCTTCCCCCGTTCGCCCCATGCACCGGCCTCGCCAGATTAAGTTAGGCTTATGGGCAGATAAGGCATTGTTCTCAGGCTCGGTTGTGCATTCCCTCGAAGCTCCCACTCCATTGTCCCCCACGCCAATTAGATGTCCCGGCTATTTATATGGAAACTTAACCACTAAGATTAAGATTGAAGATCCAGATTTTCGTCGCGAAACATCACTACGACCCACTCTCACCTTGTGCGCCAAGAACCTCGACCTCGAGATTCACCATCACTTGTCCAGAAGAAGGACAATATCCCTTGAGTGCCAAGGTTCGAGCCTTCGTGACGCCAAGTCCACAAGGCTTCCCCTGTTGTTCAGAAAGAGAACAACATTAGAACAGCCATTGTTCTTTTGAGCTCATTGACAAGAAACGGTTCTCACCCCCCCCCCTGTTGTTCAGAAAGAGAACAAAGTTAGAACAGCCATTGTTCTTTTGAGCCCGTTGACAAAAAACGGTTCTTACCCCCCCCCTGTTGTTTAGAAAGAGAACAACGTTAGAACAGCCATTGTTCTTTTTGAGTCCGTTGACAAAAAACGGTTCTCACCCCATCCCTGTTGTTCAGAAGAGAACAACGTAGAACACCCATTGTTCTTTTGAGCCCGTTCACCAAAAAACGGTTCTCACCCTTCCCCCTTGTTGTTCAGAAGAGAACAACATTAGAACAGCCATTGTTCTCAAGCCCGTAGACAAGAGACAGTTCTCACCCCCCCCTGTGTTCAGAAGAGAACAACGTAGAACAGCCATTGTTCTTCAAGCCGTTCGTCAAGAAACGGTTCTCATTCCTAAGACGCCACGTCAGGATCATTTAATTCCCCCCCATCCTTCGGCTGGAACTCGCCAGCGGACCGAAGATTCCTTCACGTCGCCTTCCTCTGCACAACAGGTATAATTACGTAAGCCGAACGTTACCTTTGAGTATTTAACCCTTTTGTCAACCCTATCCTGGGCTTTAAATGGTTTAGCGAACCATACCATCCCTTTAACTTTATATTTGTTTTACCTTTTTAAATATATCTTAATCCTCGGATTAGCTAGATTCCCCACGACCCTTTCCATTCTCTGTTTAAGTCAATATTTTCCGTTTTGTGTGCTATTGATAGTTTTTATTAATAAAACTCTATTTTATTAATGATAGCCATATTATTATCCTTGAGCTCAGTTCTACTTCTTAAGCATATCGAAGATACATCGGCCAGCCTAGACATCCACGCACTCTAAAGATAATTAAATAAGTTCCCTCAACGAATAGTTATATATGGTATATCGTCGAGAGTCCATTCTACGACACCCTACCTAAACACTTTATGCATCTGATTCATTACAAACAGACACTCAATATCCCTTCCAACTCTACATCTACTTTCCTGCACAGCCTACACATTGCCACAACACTCCCTATACAACATGACCTAACACCTTATACTACAACAAATATTAAAATAACCCCGAAATTATGGTAGATTTAAGATGACCTGTCCAATTACCAACCATGCCCACCTCAAACTAGCTTCCAGCAACATATGTTCATTTGCCTCACTCAACGCTGTTTTTACTCCCTCTCACACAACAACCTACTGCATGTACGGGCCATTGAAATCCAGCTTTTTGAAACCTCTCTGCCTACTGAGGACATACCACCTGGCCAGCGTGCGTTGCGGAACTCAGCCACTCCTCCTGAGTGGATGGAAGAGGCTGGAAATAACCATTGATGATGCACGTTCATAGTCCTAAATCGCACTTCACGCAAGTAAAAAATAATAAAAGACTGAATTGTACACAATCATACACACCAAAAAAAACATATACACCCCCTGAGGAAAGTATCCACTTGAGAGTCTTTGGGTTGTGTGGAAAGATAATTAGAGGACCATCGACAAATATCAATCTATTACTCAACCTCCAAAATATTCCTCCCAGCGTCGCTGCCAAGGCCATCCATAGTGACATAAGGGATGAACGTGAAGTTAAATACCTACATGCACCCAGACATGTGGATACAAATTTATTTTGTATAAATAACGAAAGGAAATGACAAACTGACATTCGATTTTGGTCAATTACCAGAAGCGTTCTAGCGCAACGGAAGGACGCGGTAAATCGTAAAAGAAAAATCAATTAAATAGAAAACGTTAAATATTAACCAACCCTGAAAGAATCATTTGTTCACTCTGTTGTATTGAATGGAAATGGCTTTATACCATATCGCTCTTGCCCTGTTATCATGGAAATACTCCCTTCTCATCTTAACCTCCTGTTCTAGAGAGTTCCCTACTCCCTGTCCGCTGTCTAATTTGATTTGCATAAGTCGGGCCCTCTTTGGGGATCGCCAGAAAAAGTATCACTTTGGAACTCATTCTCCTCAGACCTCTTCTCCTTTTGGTCCTCCTAGCACTCGCCCATTACTCTGGCATTCTCTCAACTCCCACCCCCGACCCCTCTTTCCTCGACCGCAAACTCACTACTGGATTTGAGGAACATCCTCCTTCTTTGAAGAATTCTCTAATTAAATTTTCATTTCGATTGGAGGGATAAGGGGGAAGGGGGGCGAAAAGAATTTGTACTTTAAATTTCTGTTAAAAAGATTTCGCGAGTCAAAGAATATTCCGTCGCCTCGCGACGATAAGCATATAATCAAAAGAGGAATTTTTAGCCATGTCTAAAAAAGTATAAGGGTATAAGCAAAATAAAAATCACACGCGTGTTTTGTGAGATTGCGTGTGTATCATTGTGGTTGGGTGAGTAGACTTTGCTCTATGTGAGTGTTTGTGAGTTTGCGCCGTGTATCTGTTATACGAGCTTGCGTGTGTACCTGTAGGGTTGGATGAATATGTTTTATCTCTGTGGGTCTTTGTGAGTTTGTAGCAAGTATATGCGTCCTTTTCGAGCTTGCGCTTGTATGTTGTGGTTGGGTGAGCACGTTTTCTTCTGTGTGGTCTTTACTTTGCAGCATATATGTGTATGCTTTCCGAGATTGCCTGTGTGGTTGGGTAAGTTCGCTTTATTCTGTGTGTAGCTTTGTTAGTTTTCATGTGTATCTGTGTCTTTGGGTGTGTTTTTGCGAAATTGTGTTTATATCTTTGCAGCCGAGTGAGTAAGCTGAGTTTTTTTTCAGTTTGCGCGATTTTAAGTGTGTTTGTGTTGTTTGTTTATATATGTTTTATTTGAATGCTTAATAATTTTTGCCTAATGCCAGGAACAGTCTCTTTTCTTCGTATTTCCAAAATTTATCATTTAAAATACTACTTAAAGTTTTTAAAAAATACTCTAAGTGTAAATCCTATTTGAGTCTGCGCTGTTAAGTAAACAAGATTAGTTTAATTCGTTCTTCGTCTGCCATATTTCTTTCGTTTTTTACTTGTATAATAATCTTTAAGATACTCTTTTCCCCGTTCATTTGATCTGGTTGTGGCTTTATCTACAAGAAAAGATTTTTTCGAGAAATTTCCTAAAGTAACTTTCTTATTTGTCGCTTTTGTTTGGATAAAGAAGTAAAAATTAATTTGTTGAAAGAAATCTCTGCGCTTGTGGGCAGGCCTCATGATGTATGGGTGGCCTAAATCCGTTCAAGCAATAATTCTTCGATGCAAGAACTAAATTATGTGAATACGTTTCCCGAGATATTGCTAATTTACGCCAAACTAGTCCCAAAATATATATTAAAATTAACCTAATCAAAGTACAGAATAATTATGAAATTAGAGGAGATGGTTTCAACGTGTGGTACATGATGCTAAACAGAAGGATAAGAACAATTTTGAATCCCCGCAAAAATTTACTTTGTTTTATTAGACGATATTGGTACCAATTATGAATATATTCTTATAGGTTAGTAAAAATAAGATTTCGAGTTCGCACAGCGTAAACCGGGAAACCGAAAGTGAAATTGTTTACCAGACGGCAGAATTGATGACGCCATTGCGGTGTTCCTGTCGGTGGGTTGATTAATGAACTAAAATCACAACCCTTATTTCAGTGATATGACTCTAATAGGTCTTTTAATTGGATGCGAGCTTCGATAAATTACTAGAAAAACATCGTTATTTTAATGCACAATCGAAGCCTAAATCAAGCTTGTGCTTAATATTGTAACTATTCAGCACTGCTCTGCGACGACTAAGTTAAATTCAAAGGCAATTTTTATACCTTAAACGGCAAATCTTATACAGCGGCGCATTGGCCGTCATTTTTATGAATTAGTGACCTCAATAAACAAAAGTAATCCATATGGATGAGAAGTAATCCCGTTTAATGAGGCCTAGGAAATGCGAGATTAAGCCATATGTTCGACAAACGCGGGAAAATACTTTAGTGTATAATTCCGATTTCAGACATTAATATCTCTCAGACCGAGCAACTTGAGGGCGTGACAATATTGCCGTAAGGAAAAGTTTACAGTGACTGTGTTTTAACGGACGTAGTTAGAAACACAATTTATGACTTAGTGAATTGATTAAATGTTGAAAACTGTAAATTGATCGACTTGAAGAAATCTTAGCTGCGATGAGAGGGTAGAGTTTTTCTTGGGGAATATCAGGTCGATGGTTTAAACCCAAATTTAGAAGAATTAATTACTTCTGGATTCACTAAAAGTCGAAACTAAATATGAACTACAGGGTCATATTATCAATTGGAATCGCCTTATATTATATTATATATGACTTTGAAGGGAATATTTTCTCAATTAAAATAAAATATGGGCATTTTATATTATTTAATATTAGAGAAAATATGATTGATTTAATTAGCATTAGTAGGCGGCGCTTATATGTTTGGTGAAGGAGAATATCATAAAACAAGAAACATTAAATCGCCTAACCTAGTCTGGCATTCGCTTACGAATAAGAACCTTATGCTAGGCTTTCAAATTGCGTATACTACTAGATGATTACAAATAGTTGCGGTGGGGGGGCCCCGCCCACCATTAAAAAGATGGTATAAGGGTGAAGCCCCTCATTTCAAAATAATCAGTTTAGAGTTCGAATTCAAATACGGTTGCTACACATTGTTAGGTGCTGAGAGATGAAAGGACACGAGAATACAAAGAAAAGTAACAAGGAGTAACAAGGAAAATAGGTACCCTAGTAGACCTTACGATACATTCAAAGAGGGTACATTTGAGTGAACACTTGAGCAGGCGCAGTCCTCTAAAGGGTCAGATTGACGCTCTAGAAGAGCACTCGCGCCACGCTTCAAGTCTCCAAACGGCTTTCAAGACTTTATCTAGTCTTGAACTGTTCAACAGAGTTGCTGTTGACAATTTTCACTGGAGGTACGTTCAATGGCCACAAATGCTATATGTGAAAGATTTCACACACAGATCACGCTGGTAACGCTTCAATTCTTGTTTATAGCCGTGATTTCTTGTTTTGCTCTGGCTAAGCTGAAAAATATGCCTGTAGTCTACAATGTCGAAGCCTCGAAGTATTTTGGACACTCCGATAAGTGGACC
This sequence comes from Ceratothoa steindachneri, assembly GCA_963969495.1. Lineage (NCBI taxonomy): Eukaryota > Metazoa > Arthropoda > Malacostraca > Isopoda > Cymothoidae > Ceratothoa > Ceratothoa steindachneri. The sequence continues at coordinate 26,080,823 of OZ018336.1, forward strand.
ACGCAGTTTCCGGGTCTCCAACGAGAACAAGTCTAATTCTCGTAATCTATCTTCGTAACTCTTGTGTCTGATAGAGGGAATCAGTTTGGTTTCTCTGGCTCGCACACGTTCTAATCTTGCGATATCCTTTTGAAGCGAAGTACTCCAAAATTGTACGACATACTTCAGGTGCAGTCGGACAAGAAAGTTATACAAACACAGTACTATTTCCTTGTTCCAATATCCAAACTGTCGTTTTATATAACGTAACATACTTTGGGCTTTCTTCTCCGCCTCAATACACTGCCTCGAGAACTTGAGATCACTAGTGATAGTTACACCCAAGTCCTTCTTAGTCTCGGTGGATTCAAGAGCAGTGCCCTTAAAGATATACTGAGATTGGGGGTTTCGATGGCCGATATGCATCAATTCGCATTTTTTCACGTTAAAACGCATTTTTCACGTGTACGACAACACCCCAATCTTCTGAAGATCATCTTGAAGGCGGGCAGTATTTCCTTCTTTTGCGACGTTCATACCAAGCTTGGTATCATTGGCAAATTTAGAAATCTTGGCAACCATGTTACCGTCTATGTCATTGACGTAGATGATAAACAATAGTGGTCCCAGGACAGAACATTGAGGAACGCCGCTAATAACGGGCACCCACTCAGAAGCCTGTCCATTCAACGCCACCCGTTGCTGTCTGCCACTTAGCTAGTTCTATACCTAACTTACTACATTTCCATCTATGCCCAGCACACGCACTTTCCGGAGGAGGCGGCGGAGTAGTACCTTAACGAAGGCTTTTTGAAAGTCTAAGTAGATAACATCCACCGCCTTATCCCGGTTGTGCTCACTAAAAACGAAGTGAAAGAATTACACAAGATTTTTCAGGCATGACCGGTGCCTTAGGAAGCCATGCTGGGAACTCCTCAATCGCAAGTTGGACTCTAATTATGACGTCATTTTGTTCATCATGATGCTTTCCATGAGTTTACCGACTATTGAGGTTAAGCTTATAGATCGGTAGTTCGACGGCTGGCTAGGGTCTCCTTTCTTGAAGATAGGAGTTACCTCCACTTCACGCCAGTCTCTTGGAACGCATCCGGTTGGGATTGACATGTTGAAGATTGTGCTCAGATGTCGTGATAATTCATTGCGCACTTCTTTCAACACTTTAGGTAGAAACCAGCCCGGGCCAGGGTACTTATTCGTCTTTAGATCAGTGATCTTTTTTTCTATTTCTTCTCGGGTGAAGTCTATTTCCTCCAGTTTTTCCCCCAAGTAAGCATTCGTAGGCTGGGGGGTGGGACTACACTCTTCAGTAAACACTGAAAAGAAGTAGTCATCCAGGAGGTTAGCATTTTCTGCATCTGAGTGATTTAATGCCCCCTCCTCATTCACTGAAGGGCCAATTGTGCAATGGATTGGTTTACGGCTGTTTAAATAAAGTAGAAGGTGTGCTGTCGACAGTTGCTGCAAACTATCAGTTGAAGAGGAGGGTTTGGGAAATAACTTAACAGGAGCTATACACCGATTGTCCGAAAAGTGTTATTTGACTGGCGAGGTTTGAGGGTTGCCTAGGGACGCACTCCTCGGTTCTACGACTGGCTTGCCTAGATCACCGAAACGTGATGGCTTAGTGTTACGAACACTTTGGGGCGGAGGTGTCGCAAGATTTCAGGAAAACGTCAGTCGATGCTGATATTAGGTGTATAATGACTCAGGTGGCTGATAGTGTTGTGCAGCTGGGAATTTGCGTACTCAAGCAACAGCGTATTGTATGTGGTTAACGTGGTTGTTTATGTGGTCTCTCTCGAGTTTCTCCAGTTGTTGGGTTAGTCCTGTGAACGTGTAGTTATTTAGTCGTACGAGTTTATTTATGCCGTGTGGTTTCACCATTCCTGTGTACAGGAGGGGGGGGGGGAGGCACGCTGTGCACTCCTCTGCCATGTGTGGTTTGCGGTCACTAGTGTAATTGGTGTGTATACGATTATTCGTTTGACGAGTGTTTTTTACAGATGTAGCTACATTTTTTTACTGCTGGGGTAGGATCTCTTCAGTATGTTGTTTATATGTTTGACTTTGGCTTGTTTGTTGTTTTGGTGTTGTTGAAGCGCAAGTATTTGGCGAAGTTTTCAACGGAGCCCCTCATACCACACATTATCGAAGGCCTTTTCGACATCATTACTTATAGTAAGTGTTTTCTGTCGTGCTATTTTATGATTTTGTGAACGATGGTGACCACCACGCCGGTAGAACGGCCCCTACTGAAGCCGTACTGGCAGGGAAAGAACCAGTTCTCCTCTCCCAGGAAGCTCCGAAAGCGGGTATTCAACATACATTCGAGTATTTTGCCTAATTGCTCTAATAGAGCAATAGACGTGTAGCTATTGGGTTGTTTGGGGTATTTGTGTTGTCCGTGTAGTACACTGTTGTGTGGGGCCTTAAATATTTTCGAAAAAATCCAGATGCTGGGGAGGCGTTGTAGAGATATGTTAATCTTCGGTAGATGTTTCTGGCAGGTGATGTATAATCTTGGCTGTAAAGGACGGAGGGACCGGGGTCTTGTTTTTGTGTAGCATTGATATAATGTTTTGTTCCCTCGATGGCGATTCGAGGGTTTAATGTGGTTGTGTTATCGAGCACAATCATACTCTTGATGCGACGCCAGAAGAAGGCGGGGTGTGTCCAATAAGCATCCTCCGCAATGCGGATGACTTGATTCCATGGCGGTTCCGGTCCAATATTCATTGTTTTTATGAAGTGCTCTGCCCATTCGGGGAGTAACTTAAAATAGAGTCATTAAATTTATTGAAGTAGGTAACTGTCTATTCTAAATATATCTAAGTCAGAAATTCTGAGGTTCTAGCAGTTGACGTATGTGAAAATAAGACAAATTATAATGTGTCGTAGAATAGGCTCTCGACGATATACCATATATAACTATTCGGTGAGGGAATTATTCTAATATTTCGAGTGCGTGGTAATCTGATTAACCGAGGTAAGTCCAAAAAGGGGGGGGGGGACAGGCTTATTTATCTTCAATATGCTTAAGAAGTGGAACGGAGCACAATGATAAATAATATGTCTATCATTAATAAAATAGAGTTTTATTATTTAAACTATCAACAACACACAAAAAAATGTTTACATAAACGGAGAATGGAAAGGGTCGTGGGAATATCTGACTAATCCGAGGATTAAGATTTAGAGAGATTTAAAAAGGTAAACAAAAAAAAATTAAAGGGGAGGAATGGTTTGCTAAACCAATTAAAGCACATGGTTTCGTTGACAAAAGGTTAGATGATTAAAGGTAATGCTCAGCTTACGTAATTACAAAGTTGTTGTGCAGAGGAAGACGATGCGAAGGAATCTTCGGTCCACTGGCGATTTCCAACAGAAGGGTTCTTCAGGGGGTTGTCCTTAGCAAAGGGGAAGGACTGTCTTCGAAGAGTGAGAGCGAAGTAGGGCTCGGAAGTACGAGCGATCTTCGTGACAGCAAATCGGGGATGTTCTAGATGAACAATGGAGGTTATTGTTGAAACCAAGCGTTCTCTTAAACTCTTAAAGAACGTTAAAAAGGGGGGAATTAAATTATCCTGACGTGATGTCTTGGGAACGAGAACCGTTTCTTGACGAACGGGCTTGAAGAACAATGGCTGTTCTAACGTTGTTCTCTTTCTGAACAACAGGCTGGGGGGGTGAGAACTGTCTCTTGTCAAACGGGTTCAAAGAAAAATGGCTGTTCTAACGTTGTTCTCATTCTGATCAACAGCGGGGGAGAGTGAGAACCGTTTCTTGTCAACGGGCTCAAAAAACAATGGTTGTTCTAACGTTGTTCTCTTTCTGAACAACAGGGTGGCCTTGTTGACTTGGTGTCTCGAATGCACGAACCTTGGCACTCAAGGGATATTGTCCTCTTCTGGACAATAAGGGAGTACCCGAGGTAGAGAGTTCCTAAATGCACAAGGGAGACCCGATCGGCGTGATGCCTCGCGAAGATATCGAGATCTGCTTCAATTGGGGAAAGCTATTGTATAAGTACCCGGAGCCGTCTCCATGGCGTAGGGGATAATTGAGTGAGGGACTTCGGGGGAATGCCCAGGTCACGCCTGGGAAAATACCTTATCTGCCCATAAGCCTAACTCAATCAGGCGAGATCGACGTATGGAGGCGAAACGGGGGAGTGAATCTCCTTGATTAAATATTTGCTATGGTGGCGATAACGCGCTCTGCTTCCTCTCGCAGATGCACGTGGGTAACATGTGTTTATAACATGTGATAGCGGCTGAAATTAAGCGGCCTCAGACCGTTCTATCACATAATGAAAGGTGCATTTATAGGCAACCTTCATAAAATGGATAGAATTTTGGATGTCTTTTCTATGTTTTTGTTGTAGTCACAATGAAACGGCTAAGTGCTGTTTACTGCTAATTTAATTTCACCAATGTAGAAGTGGAAGAGAATAATTCTGATTCTTTTCCTTAAAGAAAATATTTTATATGCGGCCATTATGTAATTGATTAAGGCGCCGAACAATTCTTGACCTGGTCTTACTACAAAATCAGACTTTGATGAAGACGTTACCCTCTGTAAGCATATAACTGCTTGATACCATACATATCCGTTTAAAAATAAAAAAAAAACATGAAATGAGATCAAATCTAGTAAGTCAAGCATTCTTAATTTCAAAATTTGCTGAGCATCATAATTATAAATTAAAATGACTTGACTGTTTTAAATTCTTAACCTCTTTAGCTGCAGCACCAATGCCATTAATTATTTTTTCACATTTTTTCCGTGTATGAAAATGACTGCGTCTACAAGATTAAAAGCAAGCATACCTAAAGAAGCGCCTGTTGTTGCTTAATTCAGCCATCTTGCATAAGATGCGAAAAAAAAGAATTATTATCATATTATCGAACGCGCTTCGACGAATGAAAACAGGTCAATTATATTCAAAATAGACACCCTTTCAAAGGTGAATTAAATCGTGTAGAGATGATTTAAGAAATTAATATTCGCCTTATAAACAATCTAAAACCAGTTAGAGAGTCCATAGACCAAATTAAAAGAGACTGGAAACTTTTTTAGTGATCTGGAAAACATCGCGGGGGAGGTTAGATAAAGATTTTTAAGAGGCGTTCACAATTTAAGGTCTTTCCAAATTTGCCCGCGGCATAAATGTGCTGGATGGTGTAATGGTGTCATAAGCCTTGAACTACGTTCTATTAAATGAAAGGGCTTGTAAATCACCTAGTCCTGTTAAATTTTGCTCTCGACAGTCGATGGTAAGGAAAAAATTATCGCAGGTTCACTATCGGTTAATTTCAATAATGATTTTAAATTTCCAAAGGTTGGGCAAATAATGCAAACACAAGAATCTATAAACTTACGAGTATTATAGTTGAACGTTGTTTTAAATTCTTAGGATCCATCATAAGGGATTAAATATTAGATTACTCAGAAAATCACTTTTTATTAACAGCAAACAGCACGCTTATATGAGGCTTTGCTCTCACTTTTTTAGAAGACCTGAGTTCTTTTACGATATAACCGTAAATTATGATCATTTTAAAGCTGTAAACTTACTTTTTCAGGACTTAAATGATTATATCTGGGGAAATATAGAGCGCTTGGGATTAACGGACAAAATTCTTCAGCTTCAATATGATATATGCTTGAAAACTGAGGAAAGGCTTGTTATAAATGACGAATCTTCAGAAAGGGTAGCAATCATTACTGACATCCCTCAAAGGGCGGTTTTAGGTACGAGACTTCTCTAAATTTTCATAAACAAGCTTGACTGAAACTTATTAAGTATGATATCTAATTTTCATATTATACCATTCTTCTTTATTTACCTCTTCTGCCCTTCTTCCATCTTTTTTTCTTGTTTTGGGGGCTAGTAGCTTCGAGTGAATCTTATGTTCCTTGCTGTTGTGCACAGAATCAACTTGTAATAAATTCTGCAGGATTTAAATACAGTTTTGACTGCTCTAACACATGGCAACCTTCATTTTACGTAAAAAATATGTAAGGTGATTCTCAATGGCTCCAAAAATGGGCATTTTGCATACATCTTCAGAAATCAGGTATCAGACTGTGTAACAGAGGAATGTGATCCGTGGGGGATAGTTTCGAGCGACTTAAAATTCCCAAAACATTATACTCAAGTTGCACAATAGTCAAACGGAACTCTTGGATTAATTGCAGAAAAGGTGGATTTAAGAATAGGGATATAATTGTTCCGTTATTTAAGTTGATCGATCCACCATAGATTAAGTATGCTACGCAAGTCTAGTTACCTTTTTTACTTTACCTCCCCTACGAGCTAAGGCTTAAGTCGCTTCAGTTGATTCTCTGGAGAATCGTCCGCTCCGAGCTCAGCTGATTGAAGTATTTAGAACTATCTAAAGGTTTAATAATATTAATTTTGAATTACTCTTCGATCGAACGCCTCAAATATAACGGAACAAATGGTTTGGCATTTAAATTGAAAGGGTTGCAATCAACAAACGAGCTAAATTATTTCTCTTACAAGATAACCTAAAAATGGAATTCTCTCCCATCGATTGTGGTTGAAAGTCCTCTGCAAATTATTTCAAGAATAGAATGGATAAGTGCTCATTTAACCTTTAGGGCGTAGTAAAAGCACAGAGATGTATCAAGAGGTGATAACATGAGTGAAAATAAGTAAACAAATAAAATTATGCATGGCATCTTGCATGATGCATAAAATTTACCTGCACGCACAGTTACTAATTTTAATTTCACAAATTTTCTGCCTCAGACTCGAATAATAATTATAGTATATTATAATATTTATAATAGAAACTGAGCCAAGCAAACAATAATGGTTATTGCAGATCTTCCTTTATAGAATTAATATTTACTTTTGAGGTGCAATTTTCAAATTTTTAATCCTTCATGGTCTCATTTCTAACCCATAAAAAACAGAGAAAGTAGAATAATGTTTATCAAAAAATAATTTAATAATGGAGTAATATATTATTTTTTTAAAAAAAGATTTCTTTTTGTAAAGCCATTTAACCCTAAATTTTAATTTATTTTTTCAATTACTTTAATAATTCCACAGTATTAATAAAGCCTCTTACCTACGAGTTGATACAACCATTCTGTATGTATCGATAAATTGATTTGTTCGATGGTAATCAATTAAATAATACGTATTTAAACCTTTGTTCTTTTTATATGGATTTTATTTCATTAATTAGAATTTTGCTTTTATTCTATAAAATAAGTTCTAAGTTTCAAAATTTCATTTGTTTGTTTGATATAAATATAATTTTATTGGTTAAAATATATGTATTGGGTGGTCCATAAATGGCGCCTAAATTGAATTGGGCGACACTCTTGCGTTTTGAAGTTTGAATGCAAGCTCTTACCGTGTTTCCTATCTCGCTTCACTCCGAAGCATAGTTCTTTGTTTGTTTTTCAATTTACTTCTGTGCGGTGCTTTAGGAAGCAGTTTACAACTGAGCAGCGCATTTTACCAAAACGGAGACATTACGAAGCAAACAGTTCGAACACTTCGTGCCATTTTGGAGAGAAATGACGCACCCGATAAATCTACTGTTTCTCGACTATTACGAATTTTAAAACAACTAGTTGGGTTGCAACGCCCAACCCCCTTGGCGGAATCGTTCTTGTTGGATAGAGCAACAATTTTCTGTTGTGCGAGATAGTGTCACACTGAGTCGGGAAAAACAATTAGCCGACATTCGCAAGTTAAATATCCCAAACGACAAACTCTCTCATGCATGCACCTAAGCTTAGATACGGCTTCTTATCTAATCAAACCTTACATAAACACATTATGAACCTGTTTAATTACAAACAGACTCAAAATATCCCTGCAAAATCTAAACCTACCTTCCTGCACAGCCTTCACAAATCCAGAAAACTCACTTTAAAACATGAGAAAATATCTTTTACTACCATAAACATTAAAAAACGCCACATTTATTGCAGTTTTGAGATGACCAGTCCAATTATCAACCAGTTCCACTTCAAACTAGCAACACCCTACTGCATCCACGGGGTCTTCAAATCCAGATTTTTGAAACCTCCCTGCCTACTGAGGACATACCACCTGGCGACCTGCGTTGTGAACATCAGCCTCTTCTCCTGAGTGAAGGGAAAAGGCTGGATGTGGCCATACACGATGCACGTCCAGAATCCTAAACAACACTTCACTCAAGTAAAAAATATTGAAAGACTGAACTGTACACAATCACACACGTCAAAAAAACAATATACACCACCTGTGGAAAATATTCTCTTCAGGGACGTTTGGGCTGCGTGGCCAGGCAGTTTGAGAACCATCAACAAATATCAATCTATTACTCAACCTCCAACATATTCCTCCCAGCGTCGCTGCCAGGTCCATCCATAGTAACACAACAGATGGACGTGAAGTTAAATACCTACATATACGCAGACATGTGGATACAAACTTACTTTGTATAAATAACGAAGAGAAATGCCAAGCTGACATTCAATTTTGGTCAATCACCAGAAGCGTTCTCGCATAACGGAAGGGTAAATCGTAGGAGGAAAATTACTTATATAGAAAACGTGAAATATTGACCAACCCTGAAATAATCATTCGTTCACTCTGTTGAGTTCAAGAGAAATGGCTTTATACATTACAGCTATTACCCGCTTAGCATGGAAATACTCTCTTCTCATCTTAACCTCCTGTTCTAGAGAGCTCCCTACTCCTTGCCCGCTGTCTAATTTGATTTGCATAAGTCGGCCCCTCTTTGGGGATCACCAGCAGAAGTGCCCCTCTGCAACTCATTCTCCTCGAACCTCTTCTCCTTTTGGTCCTCCGAGCACTCGCCCATTACTCTGGCATCCCCCCCCCCTTGACGGCCAACTCCCTACTGAATCTGGGGAACATCCTCCTTCTTTGAAGAATTCTCTAATTAAATTTTCATTTCGATCAGAGGGATAGGGGTGGAGGGGGGTGCCAATAACCTGTAGTTTTTTCCTTTAAAAAAACCTTTCGCGAGTCAAAGAATTTTCCGCCGCCGCCCCGAGACGATAAGCATAAAATGAGAAGAGGAGAGAATTTTTTACCGATGCCTAAAAGGTTAAAATTGAACCTTTTGTTTAAGCATCGTAAAAGGCACACGCGTGTTTTTTGTGAGATTGCGTGTGTGTCATTGTGGTTAGGTGAGTACATTTTCCTTTATGTGGGTGTTTGTAAGTTTCCGGCGCGTGTCTGTTTTACGAGCTTGCGTGCGTATCTGTGGGGTTAGATGAATACGCTTCCTCTCTGTGTGTTTTTGTGAGTTTGTGGCAAGTATATGCGTCCTTTGCGAGTTTGTGCTCGTATGTTGTGGTTAGGTGTGCACGTTTTCTTCTGTGTGGTCTTTACTTTGCAGCTTATATGTGTATGCTTTCCGATATTGCCTGTCTATCTGTGTGGTTGGGTTAGTACGCTTTCTTCTGTGCATAGCTTTGTTAGTTTGCATGTATATGTGTGTGTCTATTTGTGTTTTTGCGAGATTGTATTTATGTCTTTGCAGGTGAGTGAGTAAGCTTTCCTCTGTGAGGTTTTGTAAGCTTGCGTGATTTTAAGTGTGTCTGTGTTGTTTGATTATATGTGTGTTTTATTTGTATGCTGAATAATTTTTGCCTGGTTCTTATTTTCTATATAAATTATTTAAAATATTACTTAAAGGATTTAAAATAATACTCTAAGTGTAAATCTTAATTGATTCTGTCCAGTTAAGTATACACGATTATAATCCGCAACGAGTGATATCCTTGCACGGTGACCAGGAATGGCCACTAAGGTCCTGCCATCTTACCCCTCGTTTTTTTAGCTGTATGACACTGTTGATGGTGCTCGTTTAATAGTTCATCTGATCTTTGTGGCTCTAGTTATAACAAAAAAATTCTAGAAATTTCCAAAAGCATCACTCATATTTGTCGCTTTTGTTTAGATAAATAATTAATAATTAATTTGATCAAAGGAGAAAGAAATCTCAACGGTTTGGCGCATTTCTCACGATGGTATGGGCGGCCTAAATCCGTTCAAGCAATAATTCGTGGATTCAAGAGCTAAATTTTGTTAATACGTTTCCCGAGATATTGCTAATTTACTCCACAATATTTAAAACGTAAATATTAAAAATCTCCTAATCAGAATAGTTATGAAATTAGATAAGATGGTTTCATACGTGTGGCACATGAAGCTACACTGATGGATAAGAACAATTTTCAATTCCCGCAGAAATATACTTTGTTTTTATTAGACAATATTTGTACTGATTATGAATGAATTTTTTGGTTAGAAATTAAGATTTTGAGTTTGGATCGCTTACACGCAGAAAGCAAAGGGAACTTGTTTACCAAGTGGGCGATTACATTACGCCATTGCGATGTTCCTGTCGGTAGCTAAATGACCCCAAATCACAGTCCTCTTTTCATTGATATGAGTACACTATGTCTTTTAATTGGATGCACGCTTCGATAAATTTGTAGAAAAATATCGTAATTTAATTGCACAGATGAAGTCTAAATCAAAGCCTGCGTCCAATATTGGAAATATTCAGCGCTACTCTGCAACGACTAGGTTAAACATAAAGGCAATTTATATAAGCGAAAAATGGCAAATCCCATGCATCGCATAGGATGTCACTTTTGAGAATTATTGATGTCAATAAACAAAAATTTATGTATATAGATGAGAAGGAATTCCGTTTAATGAGGCCTAGGAAATGCGAGATTAGGCCATATGTTCGACAAACGCGGGAAAATACTTTAGTGTATAATTCCGATTTCAGAAATTAATATTTCGCAGATCGAACAGCTTGAGGGCGTCACAATATTGCCGTAAGGAAAAGTTTACAGTGACTGTGTTTTAATGGGCGTAATCAGAAACACAATTTATGACTTAGTGAATTGATTAAATGTTGAAATCTGTAAATTGATCGACTTGAAGAAATCTTAGCTGCGATGAGAGGGTAGAGTTTTTCTTAGGGAATATCAGGTCGATGGTTCTATTTTTTTAAATAAGAATATGCTTTATGTATGCAGGGAAAAGTGGGGGATGTTAATCTATGCGAACCAAAATTTACAAGACTTAAGTACTACTGGATTCACTAAGAATCCAGTAAATATGGAATATACAGTCACATTGTCAATTTTCATCGCATCATATTATATTATATATCAATTTGAAAGGGAATTATTTCTGAATTAAAGTAAGATTTCGACATTTCATATTACTTAATATTAAAGAACGTAGGATCGATTTAAATAGCATTCGTGAGATAGGTTTATATGTCTTAAATAAAAAAACTCGGCATAAAAATAATGAACATTAGAGCGCCTAACGACTTCTGGCAATCACCTAGGAATAAAAACCTAATGCTTGGCTTTCGAAGTGTTTATACTACTAGATGATAACAAATAGTGGTGGTGTCTTGGGCCACCATCCCAATTAAAAGGGGGTAATGGGGCGAAGCCACAATTTCGAAATAATCACCATAGGGTTCGAATTCAAATGCGGTTACCAATGAACATTTTTTTATGCAGTGCTTCGCTCATTAGAGAAGGAGATAAAATTTTAGTCATTAAATTTCCTTTAAGTCGGTGACTGTCTATTCCAAATTCACATAGTCCCTCCATTCCAAGGTTCTAGCAGTTGGATTAAGTGAAAATAATACAAATTATAATTGAGGTAGTTATAGGTCACCATCGTAAAATGGAGAGGATTTTGGATATCTATTTCATATTTTTGTTGTAGTCACAATGAAACAGCTAAGTGCTGTCTACGGCTAATTTGAATTTTCCAATGTAGAAGTGGAAGGGAATATTCCTGGTTATTTTCCTTAACGAAAATGTTTTAGATACGGCCATTAAGTAAGTATTTAAGGCGCCGAACTATTCTAGACCGAGCCATACTACAAAATTGAACTTTTATGAAGACGTTTCCTTCTGTAAACATATAACTGCTTGATAACATATATATATATATATATATATATATATATATATATATATATATATATATATATATATATATCCGTTTTAAAAACATGTACTGATATGAAAAATAGAAAGCCAAGTATATCTAACTTCAAATTTGCTAGGCATCATCATTATAAATTAAAATTACTTGACTGTTTACCATTTTTAAATCTTAACGATGCAGCAGAATTCCGTTAATGAATTTATGCGCATTTTCTACGTCTATGAAAATGACTCCGTCCCAAAGATTAAAAGCAAGCACACCATAAGAGGCCCCTGACGTTGCTTAATTCAGCCATCTTCCATACGATTCGAGAAATAAAGAAATATTATCATATTATCGAACGCGCTTCGAGGAATGAAAACAGGTAAATTATATTCAGAATAGACACCAGTTTAAATGTAATCTAAAGCGTGTAAATATGTTTACGAAATTAATATTATGCATTTCTGTAGAGGAAATCTTAAGATTCGCTTTACATATGTAAACAATTAAGAACCAGTTTGAGATGCCATAGATCAACTTTAAAAGAGGCAGGACTGATGTTTAGTGACCTAAAAAACATCACGCAAATGTTAGATAAAGATTTTTCAGAGGATTTCCCAATTAAAGGCTTTTTACAAATTTCCCCGCTGTTTGCGATATCAGACAGTACGACGGCACAAATGCGCTGATGAGGTAACCATATCACAGAGCTGGCTACTAATTTCCACTGACACAAAGAGCCTTTAAGTCACCGAGTTCTGTCGATTCTTTTTACTCTCAACTCTTGAAGGAAATGAAAACTGGATCGCAGTTTCACTATCGGTTACTTTCAATAATGAATTTTAACTTGCAAATGTTGGGCCAATTTTTGAAAAAGGACGAATAAATCAAACTTCTTATCCATAGCCTTATTATTATAGTTTATTATCATTTATAATTCTTAGGATCCATCATAATGGATTGAATGTTAGATTGCTTATAAAATTCGTTTTTTTTAAACAGTAAAGAACACGCTTTTAGGAGGCTATACTTTTGCCTAAAAGACTTGAGTTCTTTTATCATATAACCGCAATTTATTATCATTTTAAAGCTGTAAACATAATTTACTAAAACTTAAATTCAGCTTTAAACAGCCAACTTCTGGAGAAATTTAGAGACCTCGGGATTAAAGGCAAACAACTTTAACATGGATACGAAATTAGCCTACATACCGCAAATGAATGGCATACAAATGAGTAACTCTCATTATAGTCATCCTGCAAGGATCAATCTTACATGCAAGACTTCTCTAAATTTTCATAAACAATCTTGACTTCCTCTGACTTCCATCCTTTTCGTTGTTTTGGGGTCTAGTTTCGAGTGAATCTTATGTTCCTTGTTGTCGTCCACAGAATCAATATGGAACAAATTCTGCACGATTTAGTGTAAATACAGTTTTGACTGCTCTAACACATGGCAGCCTCCGTTTAATGTAAAAAAAAATATGCAAAGTGATGCTCAATGGCTCCCACAACAGTCATTTTGAATACACTTTAAGAGATCAGGTATCCGACTGTGTAACAGATGAACGTGATCATGGGGGCTAATTTCGAGCGACTCAAAATTCTTAAAACATTACACTCAAGTTGCAAAACAGTCAAATTGAAGTCCCGGATTAATTGCATAAAATTTTGAATTTACGAGTAAGTACATATATAATCGCTAGGTTATTTAAGTTGAAAGATACACCATAGTTTAAGTATGCTGCGCAACTTTAGTTACTTTTTTTAACTTACCTACCCTCCAAGCTTCGACTTAAGATGCTAAGCTTGCTTCGTCTAAAGAATCAACGGCTCTGAGCTCACCTGATTGAAATATTTAAAATTATCTAAAGGTTTAACAGTATCGATTTTGCATTACTCTTAGATCACTCCCTTAAATATAACAGAACAAATGGTTATAAACTTAAACTAAAATGATTACACTCAACAATCGTATTCTTTTTTCTTATAAGATAACCTCAAAATAGAATTGTCTCCCATCGATTGTGGTTAAAAATTCCTCGGCTAATGTTTTAGAGCAGTGTTTCCCAACCTTTTTTGAACTAACGCCCCCTTGGACACTAAATCTTTTGATATTCTGCTAATGGAATTTTATCGTTTTTAAGTTACAAGACATTATTTTAAATATAAAAAAATAGAAGAATCTCATTGAAAACTTACCTCAATATGTTTTAATGAGTTGGTTGTCTTTGGTGCTTTTTGGCTAACTTTTGCACCCTTAGTTCCATCTAACTAAGAATTTCCCTTAAATCTCCTCTTTTTGTGATTTGCAGGTGGTTTCTTTGTTTTGTGAGAAGTTGAGTAACGGCAGTAAACTCATTTTCAGCCATATATGATGATGGGAAAGCTAGGAAATATAATTTAATTGCTTCCCACAGCTTTGGATACTTTTCAGGAATTTCTTTTTGCAATCAAGATTCCTGGTATGATTGCTTGAATAGAGGCCTTAATTCGAACTCATTTTTAAAACAAATTAACTCTTTTTGCATTACAAGATTAGTTTCATTTGTATAAGCATCTGTAAATGGGTTTATCTTATCAGCCAGTCAGGTATTTTCATATCTATGAGATTTTGATAAATATAACTCATGTCCTCGTGTAACCTTTTCAAATGTTCGCAATTAATTAAGAGGTTATCATCCAATATGGAATTATTAGTCTCATCATATTCCAGTTCATTTAAATTTTGAAACAAAAACAGATTCTTACGACCAATATTATTCTTGAAGAAAGAAAACTTTTCCAAGAATGCGACAATTTTAAATTTTGCTTTGATAAGAGTTATATTACAGCCTTGCATTTGCAAATTCAGATCGTTGAATATGCTGAAGATATCTGTTAAATAGGCAATGTCCTTCTTGCAAGCTAAGAGTTCATTAATCAAATGACCACATTTATTCTCTCGGAAAAATTGTATTATGCTGTTGAAAAGTGAATAAAATCGCTTTAAACAGTTTCCTTTCGATAACCACCTCACTTCGGTATGTAAAAGAAGGCTATCAAATTCTTCATCATTGTTAGCACAGAGCTGTCAAAATATTCGTGAATTAATGTGATGGCATTTTATTTTATTTACTGATATAATAATATCCTTAGGTGATTTATGAAGCCGATAACTCAAGTTCCTGGCAACCAGATCTTGTCGATGAATTAAGCAATGATTGTAAAAACACTGGGCACAACTTTCTTGAAAAATGCAAGAAACCCTTTATATCGTCTTGTTAATGCGCAAACAATAATATTGCTCAATGAGATATCTTTTTCTTGGAAAAATTGTTCAACTGCCGTAAAAATAGATTCACCTTTAGTGTTTGTTTCAAGTTACTTTGAAAAGAGCAGCTCTTGGTCAATTTTGTTATCTTTAATGAAGAGAACAAATCCTAAAAGTATTGTTTCATTGCCTGGCAGTGTAGACTCATCCAATTGTAAACCAAATTGCTGAACCTTAAGTGTGTCACATAAGACTTCTTTAATGTCTTCGGCCATTTAGTAAACTCTTCTTTAAACAGTATTATTACTAAGTGGAATCGCTTTGGCAATTGTGCTTGATGAAGGATGATGTACTACTGTGCGCAATACTTCATCTATAGCTGGCAAAATCAGTTTTTCTCCAATTGTATGATGCTTTCCAGAGCTGACAATGATTTTGGAGATATTATATGAACAAACAAGTCCATCGTCGCATTTTGGGGATCGTTTTGTTAGAAAGAAGCCAATGGTTATCTGTTATTAAATCTGTCTCGTAAAGTTTGAAAATATGACAAATTCTCTTTTTCTTTATCAGGATGAATCTTCTTCAGATCAGAAAGTCGGGACGGTTTCATATTCTTGTTAAGGACACTTTCTCACAGAGAAGACATATTGGTAATTGGTTAAGCTAATAAATCCAAACTTCAAATATTCCAAACTATTTTGTCTGCAATTTTGTTTTGAGGAGTTTTCAAACATGAGTATGGGTAGTTAAACAAGGTCACTCTAATTCAAATAGATCACAAATGGCAAACATAGAATTTCACCACCAATAATGATTACAGGGAACAAGCCTAACTCGCAACTGAAATAATCGGGCACAACAAACATAAAACTGGAAAAAGGGAAAACAGCAAAACTATGTGTTAGCAAGATGATCATTAAGTTTGTATATAGTTATTAAAGTTATACAAAAATCACCATTCCTACTACTTGCATTTATCATAATATGAGTAAATGTTATGAAAAAGATTACAACATCAAAGCTTATGTAAAAACTATTGCAAAAAGCACTAAATAACTAATATCACGCAAAGGAACAAGACCTACCGAGACAGAACTTACGCGGAAACTAAGAGCAATCCCAAACAGACGTGGACCCAAGAGAGTGTGGCTGCTACGTACATGTTATATACAAGTACAAAACGGATTAAGTTTAAATCAATAATAACGAGCGAAAGATTTGTGTACTTCTTTTATACAAGTACAGATCGAACCTCAATCATGTTTGGCATTATTGAAGAAGTTATAGCAAACTATAAGTCAGCTATCAGAGGTTTATAAAAACGTCATCAAACAAACCTTCAGTAAGAGTTTGCATCAAACACGTCACCGCAAACCAAATGCCGCGTGAAGAAGTATCAACAACTAGTCGTACAATACTGTTAATACAATGCGTTTACAATATTAAGCTATGCAAATAATGCATATAATTTTAAATCTGTATAACAGTAAAATTTATAATTGCACTTACATAAGTATCGACATTAATTTTTTCATGGCAACAGAGTTAAAAGGTAATCAATTTTCATGAATTATAACTATGAGTTAGCCAATTTGGCAACTCTTCGGTGTAACACCAACTGAGCGAGAAAAAAAAGCACACTAAAACACCACGACCATCCAGTAAAATTTCTAAAATTCTGCAGATTTTTTGCTTTCCATAGAATTGCAGTATTTCTATAGATTCTTTACAGGTCAACGAGTAGGAACTCTATAATATTAAGTAATATTTAAACTTGATATGGTTAATATTGAATAAATGCCGAACGCCCCCTAAGTAAAGCAACATGTTACAGCGCTCCCTTGTACCTCAACATCTCCCACAAGGGAGCGTTAGCGTCCACGTTGGGAATCAGGGTTAGAGGATAGCATAGATAAACACCCATTTATCCTTTAGAGCGGAGTACAAGCACAGAAACGATGTATCAAGAGGTGATAACATGAATATAATTAAGTAAGTAATTAAAAATATCCTTGTCATCTTGCATGGTGCAAGAAGTTTAGCGGCATGCAACATTACTAATTTTGATTGTACCTTGCTTGAAGTATAATTTAACCTGTCATAGTATTATAATTAGAATTTTTTAAAGCAGAGGATGCCCACGTTAGTAATAAAATAGTTGCGAAATCATTTTATCAGAAAAATTATTAAGTGAATGAATCTTTTCTACTTTTTTCCTCCTCAATATAAAGAAGTGTAGGGCATTTTTTTCTTCAATTTTAATTCTCTCATTCTCTCACGACTGATTCGGGAAGGAGCTAAGAGTTATTCTTTTTCTTCTACTCTTCTGTTTTCTGTTATCTCGTCTTGATATTTTCTTTTCTCTTTGTATTTTCCACTCTTCCCCCCATTTATTTTCCTCTCTTGTGTTTTCTGATATTTCGCGTCATTTTCTTTCCTTTCTTCACTTTTCTGTTGTTTAAAGCCATTTCTTCCTCTCTATTGTTTTCTCTTTTAAATATCTAAGTTGTTATCATTTTTAAACTCATCCTCGCACTCTTCCCGAGTTGCTATCATTTATACATTCAGCCATGCACTCTACCCGAGTTGCTATCATTTATACACTTATTAATGCACGTAATCTTGTAAACTAACCATTAATTATTTATGAACATTGTTGAGCACTTATTGTGCTAAGATTAGTTGCAAGAGGTCCCCAAATTCCTCAAGTGGATTCGCAGAGATAAGGCAGGTTTGAGGTGAGTTTAGGGCTCCAACAGTGCTAAGTAATGCATGTCGTCTCGTCTTTAGAATATTCGGGATATATACATATTATATTTCACTTCCCCTAACTTTACCATATTCTCCATGATCTTGTTCAAATTTCATTATAAAGATGGCCTCGTTGATTTTTCTACCATTTTCTCTACTCATGATATTAATAATAATTTAATTATAATATTTCTAATAGAAGCTAAGCTAGCCAAACAGTAATGGTTATTTCAAATCTTCTTTTATATGATTAATAGAATTATTATTTACTTTTAATGAGCAATTTTCTTATTTTTTAATCATTCAAGGTCTATTTATTAACCCATAAACAAAGAGTAAAACGAATATTTTTATTAAAAGGTAAGTTAATAATAGACTAATATATATAATTTTTAAAGAAAATTAATTTGATAAAGCCAACTTAATCCTACATATTAAATTAGGTGTTTAATTACTTTAATAACTAGATTGTATTAATAAAGACTCTTTCGCACGAGTTGATACAACCATTCTGTATATATCCATAAATTTATTTGTTTGATTGTAATTTAATATTTTACATTCAAACCTCTTAATTCTTTTTATATGAATTTTATTTAATAAACTAGAATTTTGTTTACTTTTTCTAAAATATGTTCTAAGGTTCAAAGATTAATTTTTTTTTGCTTGATATCAATTCAATTTTCTTAATTAAAAAATCTGCAGTTTAATATTGGAGCGGTGGTTATATAAACAGGCTCACAGTTATATCGTTAATTAAGAAGGTGGGGTTGGAATTTTTCTCGCTTGAGTCAAGTCAGATGGCTCATTGTTCGTATAGATGGCGATTTTCTTGCAGGTTGAGTGAAAGCTGGCAATTGGCGTGGAGTGAGTGTGGCAACGAGCGTTGTGTGTAGGACAATTGGTAAGTGTTTCTTTCATCTTGGTGCTTGAAAGCTAAGTAAACTCGGAAAGTGTGAGGTTAGCGCGTGTCATAAACATTTGATTGTCAACGGTCGCTGGTTACGCCAAATTAAAATAAATATAATTTGATGAAATTTGGGTAAACGCGTTCAAAAGTTCACTCATCCAAGCACGTTATTGGATACGTTAGGGACATGTCTAGATTTACTCGATCCCAACCCACCTGCTTCAAATATACACATCTTCAAAAGCAGACGAAAAACTCTCTCATGCGCACACCGAAGTGTAGATACAGCTTTCTTTCTCACTGTCGTAGAATAGGCTTCCGACGATATACTATATATATATATATATATATATATATATATATATATATATATATATATATATATATCTATTCGTTGAGGGGATTGTTCTATATTTCGAGTGCGTGGTAATCAGATGCCGAGAATGGTTCTAAAGGGGGCCTGGAGAGGGCTTATTTATCTTCAATATACTTAAGAAGTGGAACGGAGCCCAAGGATAAATAATATTGCAAATATTAATAAAATAGAGTTTTATTAATTAATTTATCAAAACAACACACGGAAAATATTTACATGACCGGGTATTAAATGGGAGAGACACAGGAAACTAAAATGGTCATAGGAATATTTGACTAAGCGGAGGATTAAGATTTGGAGGGATTTAAAACGACAAAACAAACAAGAAGGGGGAATGGTTAGCTAGAATCCGTTTTAAGCACAGAGTTGCGTTGACACAAAGTTAAATGGTTAAATGTAATGCGTAGCTTACGTAATTATAAGGTTGTCGTGGCAGAGGAAGGCAATGGGAAGGAATCTTCGGTCCAACTGGCGGTTTCTTTTCCGGGAGAAGGGGTTCTTCGGGGGGGGCAGGTTGTCCTTAACGAAGGAAAAGGACTGACTTCGAGGAGTAAGAGCGAAGTGGGGCTCGGAAGTACAAGCGAACCTTGAGACAGGATATCGGAGATGTTCTAGATTAACAATTGAGGTTTTTTTGTGTAACCAAGCGTTCTCTTGAAGAACGTTAAAAAGGGGGGAATTAAATTACCACTGACGTGATTTATTGGGATCGAGAACCGTTTCTTGACGAACGGGCTTGAAGAACAATGGCTGTTCTAAAGTTGTTCTCTTTCTAAACAACAGGGGGGGTGAGAACCGTTTTTTTGACGAACAGGCTTGAAGAACAAAATGGCTGTTCTAAAGTTGTTCTCTTTCTGAACAACAGTGGGGAGGCCCTGTTGACTTGTCGTCTCGAGGGGCACGAACCTTGGCACTCAAGGGATATTGTCCTCTTCTGGACAATAAGGTGTTTCTCGGGGTCGAGTTACTGGGTGCACAAGGAAGACCGGATCGGCGTGATGCCTCGCGAAGCTAATCGGGATCTGCTTCAAACGCGAAATGCTATCTCATAAATAGTCGGAGCTATCCCCTCGTAGGGGACAATGTGGGGGGGGGGGGGCGGACTTCGATGGAATGTCCCAGTGGCGCTTGGGAAAATATCTTATCTTCCCATAAGCCTAATTCAATCTGGCGAGATCGACGCATAGAGGCAAACGGGGGATTGAACCTCCTTGATTAAACTTGGGAAAGGTGGGCGATAACGTGCCTTCTACTCTCTCTCGCAGTATGCACGTGGGAAGCATGCGTTTCGACATGTGATAGGGGCTGAATCATGGAAGCCTCTGACCGTTCTATCACCTTAACCAAACCCTAACTAAACATTTAATACAACAGTCTCCCCAGAAACAGACTCAAAATATCCATTACAAATCTATAGCTACCCTCCTCCACAGCATTCTCAAACCAAGAATACTCGCTACACAATATGAGACAACACACACTACTACAATAAACCTTAGAATAATACCGAATTTTTGTAGATTTTAGATCAACTGTCAACTCAATAACCATGTCCACCTCAAACCAGTTTCCAGAAACATATCTTCCCTGGCATCACTCAACGCTCTATTTATTCACTCTCACACAATACTCTACTCTATGTATGGTGTATTGAAATCTTCCTGCCTTTTGCAGAGAGATCACCTGGCCAGCTTGCGGTGTGGACATCAGCCATGTCTTCTGAGTTAACGGATGGGGACCATCGCGGATGCCCGCCGAGAATCCAAAACCGCAATTCTCACAATTAAAAAATATTAAAATACTTAACTTTACACAGTCATACAAATTTACAATACAGTATAGACTCCCTAGGGGAGAAATTCTTTAAGGTCTCGGTTCTGCTCAGCCAGAGAGTTTAAAGACCATTAACAACTATCAACTTATTACTCAACCTCCAAAATCTTCCTCACAGCGTCGCCGCCAAGACCATCCATAATAACACAAGAGATGAAAGTGAAGTTAAATACCTGCATGTACACACTCATGTGGATACAAACTAACCTTGTATAAATGACGAAGAGAAATGCCAAGATGACCTTCAATTTTTGTCAATCACCAGAAGCAATCTAGAGTAAACGAAGGATTCGGTAAATCTTAGAAGGAAATTCATTTTACGAAACGTTAAATCTTGACCAATTCTGAAACAATCAATTGTTCACACTGTTGTATTCAAGAAAAGCAGCTTTATCCTCTCCCGTTTTACTCTTTTATAATGACGTTACACTAACCACTCCTTACCCGCCTGTTCTATAGGGCTCCCTACTCCCTCCCGCTGTCTCCTTCGATTTGCATAAGTCGACCCCTCTCTGGGGATCGCCAGCAGAAGTGACACTCTCCAACTCATTCTCCTCGGACCTCTTCTCCTTTTGGTCATTCTAACACTCGCCCTTTACCCTCTCCCCCTTCTCGACGACCAACTCCCTACTGCATTTGAGGAAAATCCTCCTTCTTTGAAGAATTTGCTAATTAAATTTCCATTTCGATAGGGAGGATAAGGGGGTGGGGGCGTAAAGAATCTGTAATTTTTTTCGTTTCAAAAAACCTTTCGCGAGTCAAAGAATTTTCCGCCGCCTCGCGACGATAAGCATAAAATGAGAAGAGGAGAGGAATTTTTAGTGATGCCTAAAAGGAGTAAAATTGAACCCTTTGTTTAAGCATCGTAAAAATCATACGCGTGTGTTTTTTTATGATTGCGTGTGTATCTGTGTGGTTGGTTGAGTACACATTCTTCTGTGTGGGGGTTTGTTAGTGTGCGGCCTGTTGGTGTGTGTTTGGTTATGTTTTAGCGAGATTGAATTTATTTCTTTGTGACTGACTGGGTACGCTTGTTTCTGTGAAGTTTTGAGTGTTTGCTTGTGTTTATGTGTTTTTGAGTGATTTTGTGTCTTTGTTGATTTGTGTGTCTCAAAATAAAAGTAGGTAAGTTTTCGGTGTTTAGTGTGAAGTTTGCATGTGCCTGTGAGCGTTTGAATGAGTTTTAAAAGTGTAGGTTTATGGCATCTACAAGTGGCCACTGGTTATTGACAAGTTATGGCGAATGCAAAGGTCCCCGGTTATAGGTTGGTAGTTGGCCTATAAGTTATTGGTTACCAGTTTACCGGTGGACGTCGACTCGGCTGTTTCCCATACAAGTACTAACCTTTCCCAATGTTGCTTAACTTTGAGGTAGCAAAATTGGGTTATCCGGTCAACGGGCGCTGACCTTGGGCTGACTCCAATTTTAGAGAAGATTATCTTCTTGCTTAGTTTTAGTGAAGTAGGTTCAGTGAGAGACCGGTTGGATTACTCTCAGGAAAAGGAATCCCGGGAGGAGGATTCAAAGGACTCTTTATTGACCGGAGGACTCGGTAGGCTTAGGCAGAAAGAATTTGATCCAACTTGTGTTGGGGTATTTTGAGGCAGGCCTACTAATGTTTAAGTCCTTTTCTGACTATCCTTCTGACTACCTGACTGCCTGACTGCCTGACTATTTTTTACTCTTTTGACTGCTTACTCTCTTCTTGACTTGACTGCCCTGACTACCTCTAGGCCAGTGATTACCTACTTGGGGCGCACACCCCACGGGCGGGCAATTCAACAAATCAAAGAGAACAATTTGGAATTTTAGTTTATACAAACAAATTTCAGGTTTATTCTTTTAAATTTTTACAAATAGACAACTTTGAGTATCATCAATGTCGGAAAACTCCCATAATCTCACCTTCCACACGTCATCGTGTCTGTGGCACAGCCTATGCAACAATATGACAATCACTTGCCCATTGTTCGCAGTGAGGTTTGCAACTTAATTTTTTAATGGAAACTGCTGCAATTTTTAATAATATTAATTTTTAGATTTTGTTTCTCTGATCTTTCAAGGTCATAAAATTATAGGCAGGTTCTTTTTTGCCTGAGCAGAAAGTTACTAGATAATCCAGCAACGTAAGGGTTAAGAGCGTACCATATTTCTTTTTTTATATATCTGGCAAACAACATAAAATTCACATTAATTCATTATTAGAGTATTTCAAAACCCTAAAAGTAAAGTTTGAAATAAGATATATATATCAAATTAATTTTTTCTGCACAAACCACAGCCAATAATCGTATTCTTCAGGTCAGCTATGAAACTTCTCTCCATAGAGTAAAATCAGCAAAGAATCATACTTTTGGCGAAGATTTAATTAAACCAGCAATATTACTTTTTATCAAAACAGTTCTGCAACAAGATGATAATGATAAAAACATGACTCTCAGCAATAATACTGTTTGCAGCAGAAAGGATGAAATGAGTGCAGGCAGATGTTGAAGTACAACTTGTTGAAAAACTGAAATCTAGGAAATTCTCAATACAGAGGGATGAATCAACTGTTAGAAAGAGTAAAACTCTGTTATTGACCTATATAAGATATATCGATAATAAAGAATTTGTTGAGGAGTTTCTGTTTTGTGAATCAATGTAAGCTTAAAAGATATTTAGATAAATACTAGAAATCGATGGACAATATTACATCTTGTGCAGCAGATGCTTTCCAAGTTATAATGGACAAGAAAAGTATCTGCTTAAAATTAATGAAGGAATAAAATCCAGAAATGCTGCTTGTGCATTGTGTTATTCTTCCACAAGATTTAGTGGCCAAAACAGTCACCTATTCTAAATGACATGTTAAAATCAGTAGTAGACTGTGTCACCTACATAAAAACCAATGCTAAATTTGAACGTATCTTTAAACAATTTTGTGAGCATATAAAATGCATACCATGTAACATTGTTGCTTCCCACTGAGGTGAAGTGGTTATCTAAGGGCAATTGCTTGAAAAGATTCATGGATCTGTTCGATATTCTTAGCGATTATTTACATTACAAACCTGAAATGAATCTCCTTGTAAGCATTAATCGTAAAGCATATCTCAGCTATTTAGCGGATATTTTGTTTAATGAATTTATTAAATAAACAGGTAGAATGAAAAAAATATGACATTGGTAGATTCAAAGGTCAAGAATATTTAGTTATATCACAATATTTGATTATCACAGAAAAATGTTTCTGCCTAAAAAAGTGACCAATTTCCCCTTGGCTTAATAAGTGCGAAGTGAATGATGCTGCTGGTATTATCATTGTTAATCATTTGAAAACACTAGTATGTGATTCCGAGTACACATTTTCAGACCTAAAAACAAAAGAATTTTCCAGATTAAATAACTCAACCATTACTAGTGGACCTCTCTGATGTAAGTAGCCATGCAGTATCAAGAAGAGCTGTCAGAAATACAGAATGATGATTGTGTTAATACACTCTTAAAAATAAAAGAGAGTATGATGTGGCTGTGTAATGAGATCGTAACAAAATACCCAAATTCAACAAGTTTAGCATTAAACTACTTCTGCCATTTCCGTCCTTATATTTGGTAGAATGTGGTTTTAGTGCTGTAACTGACTTGTTACTGAAAAAAAGAAATCGACTTGATTTCATGTCTTTAATAAATGCAATTTTCCCTAAACATCAAGCACAAGTATCTCATTAAATGGATTTTTTATTTAAGCTTAATATATTATGATTTATATTTTTAACTGATGGTAGATTTTAGTCTGTTTCAATGATTTGATTTTTCATAATTATATAATTTTGTTTGGAGGATTGTACATTTTGTTGAAGGATTAATTAGTTTAATAAACTTTAAATTTACAGAATATAGTTTAATTTCTTAAATAAAGGGGACATAGTGTCGAGGTATGCCTGTGTAGACTAGCTCGACGCACAGAGTCGTACACAAGCACGGGCAGACAGCTGACCACAGGCGGCCTGAGATAGTTCTGGGGCGATTAATAAAGAGTCCGATTTACGGTTGAGCGGGTTTTAACTAAGGGCTGGCCAAGTTGCAGTTCAGAGGATATATAAAGACAATACCCCAAATTATAATTTTAATATATATAATAAAAGGGGAGCAATTTATATATATATATATATATATATATATATATATATATATATATATATATATATATATATATACAAGGGGTGAACAAATATCTTAATAAAGAGAATTCAATGAATTATGTGAAGATTAACGAGATAATCTGGAGATGACCATACAAGATCGCTTTAACTTCAAGCGCGGGCGAAATGGGGGAGCTTGGAAGACCACGGCGCAGGTCTTTAAGAAGGTACTTCGTGGAGTCCTGACGAGGAAGATGAGAATATGGGGTTGGATTACTTCGTGATGAAGGTTAATATTTTCTCTGCTACAGAGAGACGTAATCTCAACTCAAGACGATTCTGCAAATCAGCAGGAAGTCTTAGTCTCTAAAGAACGGGAATCTAGAAGATGTGGTGAAAATGAGAGGGCCGAACAACTCTCAGGGAAGAAGGGGGTTCGATAGCTTTCCTGTGAATAGGGGCCAAAGCGTAACGAAGGTATATCTGCTGGCGAGATGCGGTCCCCTTGAAGAACATTGATAGTATTTCGTGTGCAGTGGCGATGATTTTTATTTTTTCCCGAGTAGGAATCCCGAAGGAAATCCTATCGGACAGAGGCTGTCAATTCACCTCAGAATTGATGGATTGTGTAGGAAAGCAACTGCTAGTCAACCCCTTTTCTCAACCCCTTATCACCCTGTCTCAAATGGGATGTGCGAGAAATTAAACGTGACTCTCAAATCAGTTCTCAAGAAATTGTGCCACGCCCAACCGCGAGAATGGCACCGCTACCTCCGCGTGGATTTATTTGTGTGTCGGGAAATCACACACTGAACGCTCTGATTTGCCCCGTTCGAGCTATTGTACTGACGAAACGTCCGTGGGCCGATGAACATCCTAAAAGAATTATGGTCAAACTCCAAGCTTGATTAGGAGGTTAAGTCCTCTTACGTTTATGCGTTAGATTTGCGTTTTCGCCTAGAAAATTGTGCAGACCTTGCCTTCAAGAATTTTGAGGTAAATTTGGAAAAAAAACGTATTCTGACATCAAATCGAAAACTAGGAAAATTCGAAGCAGGCGACGAAGTACTACTTCTGTTGCCCTCTGAGTCTAATAAGCTGCTATCTAAGTGGAAAGGACCTTTTTCAGTAGTAGAACCCCGAGGCAAGGTCGACTACTTGATTCAAACTCCCTCAGATAATAAATTGTACCACGTCAGCCTGTTAAAAAGGTACCACCGACGCGCTAGCGTTAATAATGTGGTCGCTTAGGACGAAGAACTCGTCTTAGAGGCAACTTACCCGGTCGAACCACTTTACCTCGTTCAAACGGTCTGCGTGGAAGCAGACGACGAATACCCTTTGCTGTCTCTCCCTTTCCCCCAATCGGACTCAGTCCCCAAGCTCCATTTTAACCTCCCTCTCGGACCCATCGAGGAGGCCCAATTAGCGATCCTCCTAAGTGAATTCTCGGACGTAGTCTGCGAAACCCCAGGTTGTTCAACCCAATTCACTTATGAGATTGTATTAAAAACGCAAGAACCAGTAAGAACTAAACCTTACCCTATTTCCGTTCATTTACACCCCGCGTTTAACGCTGAAGTAGAAAATTTGCTCAGAATGGGGATCATCGAGCCTTCCTCATCTGACTTTTCTGCCCCAATTGTGATGGTCAGAAAGGCCGATCAATCATTTAGGATGTGCGTCGATTTTCGAAAATTAAATTCAGTCACCCAGGTCGACGCTGAGCCCATACCTTTGATTGATAAAAAGCCTACATCTTTTCGAAGATGCAAAATTCATCTCCGAAATTGATCTCTGTTAGGCATACAATCAGATTCTGCTCTCCGAATCTTCTAAGCGCTTTACAGCTTTTGCTACAGAGAAAGGCTTAATGCAATTTACCCGTCTTCTCTTTGGTTTGGTAACTGCGTGTGGTAACTACAATCGAACGATGCGCCGAATTGTAGACGGCCAAGTAAGTGTAACCTTTTATTTTGACAACGCGTACGTTGCCACCCGTACATGGGACCAACACGTCAATCGCTTCACGCTTTGTTAATCCATTTGCGTGCATACGGACTCACGTTAGGCCCGTCGAATTGTCATTTCACATATGATACGATTAAATATCTTGGGTTTAAGATCGGAAAGAAGAAAAGGTTAAAGCCAAAGGCCGCTTCCACAGACGAAAAAGCAGCTGCGCTTGTTTTTGGGCTCTGCTTCATTTTACAGGCGCTTCCTTTCCAACTTTACCACTATAGCATCACCCCTTAATGATATGTTAAAGAAAACGCGAACTGATCCTGTCAGATGCTCCCCCCGGGGTGTCTAGCTTTAACTAGCTGAAGGAGAAACTGATCTCTGCTCCTATTTTGAGACTCCCGAATCTGAGCAAAATGTTTTGGATTCGTACTGATGCCTCTAGGGATGGTATAGGTAGTGCCCTCATTCAGTGTGTAAAGGAGAAAAGTGGATATCCCGTTGCGTATACGAGCAGGAAGCTGTCTGTCCGCGAGAAGGCTTACGCCACCATTGAACTCGAGGCATTAGCTATAGTGTAAGGGCAGCTCAACCTAGCCACATGATTCAACATATTTTTCGACCTGTTCCTCTCGCGCGCCCACCTCGAGGCCATAATCTGCGAGCAACTTACGACTGACTCATCTTGAAAATGTGTCAGTTCTCGCGAAAAGTACGCGCATGCGCGCCGAATAACCTACTAAGATACTATCAGAAAGCAGTGTATTTAGCCCCCGACTGCGTGACCAACGTCAAGAACGCTCCTCTGGCGAGCTCGTATAAATAGGGGCCCCCTTCTCTACTCGAGAGAGAACCGTTCTGGACATCATTCAGCGAGGACCTTCTGCCATTATACCCTGCCGGCTTTGACGTTGATTTCTTTTGCTGCTGCAACGATTTTTGCTGTCTCCAGACTCGCACTACATTAGTTCTCCGTTGGGAAGCCGATTACTGTGGGCTAGTTAAGGGTATCCCTCGTCACTCTACCACATATGCCCTTCGGTACTCCGCCATCTCGACCACATCCAGCCTTGGATACTTGGCCATCGAGTCTTCAGTCACCCGTGGATCCGTTGTCATCTAGACCTTTTTCACCCGTGTCATTCATCCTCTAAATCGTCCCCACCCGTGTGTTCTTCGTCCCTTGGATTTCCGTCACCTGGGTGTCATTCCACTGCTTTCGTATCAGGTATTTGCAATATTTCTTTCGTCTTACGCCCTTTAATTTCTTTAGTGCTCGTGTCGAGACTCATTGCTTTTGTGTGAAGGACGAAGGACAAGGGGGGGGGGTATCCGTTTTATATCTCTTGCCTAAGTAGTGTAATTAATTATTTTTAACGACGCGTGTTGTTTAGGCATAAAGTGTTCAATTTTTATAATATCCCTTGTTATGCGCAGATTTTATTTAATAACGACGTGTTGTCGTTAGGTGGTTTCAAAGTTTGTAACTTTTATTGTTTTGGGTACCCTCTTGTACTCCATTGACAGGTTATTTTTCTTTTTTGTAAATAATACGGTTGAATTTTCCTGTGTATTTATTTTACCCTTGCGGATATTTGAGCACCGTTCTGTTAACCTTTTTGGTAACCTTTCTCTTATGTGCATTTTGGATCCAAGAGAACTGTGTTCCTCGTTTGCCATCACATAAAGTGGCGAACTTGCCAGGATTTTAGGTTTTGTCAGTTTAGGTTGTAGTGCTGTATCTGCTTGAGTGTTTAAGTCGCCTGGAGCCACTGTCTGTGGCTCAGGAAGGAATTTCCTAAGTTGCATAGGATTGTTAGCCCTTGTGCTACTGAGGTTTGCTAATCGTCTCTTTTTTTCACGGCTCTGATATAGCCGGTGTTTGTTATTAATTCATTTATTTTTGACACTTGCAGGGTGTCTTTTGAGGTTTTCCATTTTACCTCTTTGTACACGGTTGTGCCTATTGTCCGTGTTATTGTTTGCTGAATTACTTTTGACCCTTTTGAGTGGGTCATCACTTTTTTTAGGTTTGTCTGTTTAGTTAACTCTTGCGTGTCATTTTATTTTTGCGTGTGTTATTCATAACGCTTGTGTCTTCTTCTTTGCAGAGCTAACCTGCTCACTTATTTTGGTGTGTGTAACCTATTCATATAACTTTTATTATCGACTTACTTTAATTTTTTTTTACTAACTCTCCTTTTCTGTCATTATGTCCCACATTAAAGAGCTTGAGGCCCAGGCAGTGGAGCTGGGCTTAACTAGTAATGAAATTGCTCAGTATGTCCTCCAACAACAAGCGTTTGAATGTGAAAAGGATCGCCAAGCAAAAAGGGAAGAACGTCAAGTCCAGAGGGAGCAAGAGGTCAGAAAGCTTTAACTTGCTAAGACTAAGGTCGAAGTAGAGAAGGAGATTCAATTAGCTCGAATCTCCGCCTCCCAGAAGCCTGCTTCTATTCAGTTTACTAATTCGGTGAGTCGACCTAAACTTCCTCTATTACAGGATGGAGAGGATATCATTTTCTATCTCAACCACTTCGAGAGGGTTGATGAATTGCTCGAAGTGAATCCCGAGAGCTACGGCGTGAGGTTAGGAAGTTTACTCACAGGTAAGGTTGATGAATTAAACTCCTCTCTGCCAATGGATATAACCAGGTATTATGATTTGTTAAAGATAGCCCTTCTCACCTGTTTCAACAAGGCTCCTGATGGTTACCGTGCCAAATTCGGGAGTGCTGAGGTTTCAACAGGGAAAACATTCCAACAGTTCTCCTTTCATCTGGCTCGATTGTTCCAGGCATGGTTAGAAGCCTTCGGAATAGGTAAACCCTTCAAAGAGCTAAAAGAATTTATTATCCTTGATCAATTTCTCTCTTCTCTCCATCCAGATTTACGTGCTTTCATTAAGGAACGGCGACCCTCTACTCTATTGGAAGCGATACAACTAGCCGACCATTGGACCTCAGCTCACCCCACTCTTCCCCGAACTTCTAGTTCCAGCTCCAAGAAGTTCGTTCGTCCATCTAAGCCGTCTCCAAAAGGGACTACTATAGCATCCAGCTCGACTAGCAACCAACGGAATTCTTTCTCTACCGTGACTTGTCGTGGCTGCGGCGAGGTTGGACACATTAGACCTCGATGCCCAAAGAAACCCCGCGCATTTAAGGATGGCTCGTCTTCGACGCAACCATTTAAGGTGGGATTCTGTTTATCTGATCGAAGTGTCCTTCATTCCCAAGCCTCTAGTACCATCATCGGGGCTTGGGTTTCTACCATTATCAGAGACACCGGATGCTCTTGTGTTGTCGTTTGGGAAGACGTATTGCCCGACGCCGACGTCACCGGTTGCAGGGAAGTCTTCGATGCCGACTACTTAGGACGAATGGATTCATTCCTCCTCGTCCCCTGCTACCTTCGTTGCCCTTATTACGAATGCTGCACTGACATAATTCGAGCTCCAATTAAATTTGCTAGTATTTTAAATGGAAACATTCCAGGAGTTAGAGACCCTAAAGTCGCTAAACCCTTGCTTCCCCAGCTTCACCTTCACTATTTGAAAACCATTCTCCTCCGAGAATTCCTGCTGTTGGCCCAGGAACTCCGTCAGAACCAAAACTTCGCCATGTTCGTTCTGTCCAGGCTAGAGCAGGAAAAATGAAGCGGATACATCCCTTAACAACACTGTCTTCTCTCCAGCCCCTCTCCGTGACGCATGCTGACTTCAGTCGCCTCCAGTCTTCTTGTGAAGCTCTCTTTGCTGCTCGAGGAAAAGCCACCTCAGGACAAATCGAGCAAGCTAGA
Source organism: Ceratothoa steindachneri (assembly GCA_963969495.1). Lineage (NCBI taxonomy): Eukaryota > Metazoa > Arthropoda > Malacostraca > Isopoda > Cymothoidae > Ceratothoa > Ceratothoa steindachneri. The sequence goes on from OZ018336.1 coordinate 26,111,819, forward strand.
AACGGATCTAGCTACCAGTTCGTCATGGTTTTCGGCCTCCTCTACCAAAAATGTTTGACATCTGATCGTCCCAATAAGGCAGGCAGGTCAACCCTGGTGTCTCCCCGTGATTTTCGCCCTATTGTCCTCTCTGTTGCTCATGAGAGCCCCTTGGCTGACCATCTTCCACAGGAGGACATAATTAAAGGTCACAGAACAATTTTACTGGCCTAGAATGGGAAGGGATATCCAAACTTTCTGCCGTTCCTGTGATAAATGTCAACGTTTCTTTACCAAAAGACGAGTACTACCAGTTCCGTTACAGCCCATTCCCATCGTCACTGAGCCTTTTGCTCGAATTTCTATCATCTTCCGACGGACATAGGTATATCCTTACCATCATTGATTTTGCTATAGGGTTTCCAGAGGCGGTACCCCTGAAGCATATAAATTCGATTTCTGTCGCCGAAGCCTTCCTCTCCGTCTTTTCTGGAGTTGGAATTCCTCTAGAAATATTGTCCGACCGTGGGACCCAGTTTACATCCAACTTAGTGAAGGAACTTCATAAGTAGCTGGGCGTCAAACCGATCTTTACCACACCGTTCCACCCTAGTGGTACTGGGAGGATCGAGAGGTTACATGTCCCTCTGAAGGCCATCCTCCGTAAGTTATGTTCGGAAAATCCTCGTGAATGGCACAGATATCTCAGCCCGGCTTTATTTGCCCTCAGAGAACTTCCAAGTGACCGGACTGGATTTTGGGCTTTCGAACTGCTGTATGGTCGTTCAGTCCAAGGTCCTCTCCGTTCCCTGAGATCTGTTGGAAGATCGTAGTCTCCAGGAAGACGAAAGGACCAGCTTCCAATATGTCATCGAGTTGCAAGAGAAGCTGCCAGAGTGCTCCCAATTTGCTGCCCAACACGCCGACGTTAGCCATTCCCAGTACAAGACTCATTTTGATCTCGAATCTCAAGACCATCAGTTTAAACCGGGCAGGAAAGTTCTGGTATTCCTGCCTTGTGATACCAGCAAACTACTCGTAGCGTGGAATAGCCCTTATAAGGTACTGGAGAGGCGTGGAAAATTAGATTATCTTATTGAGGTTCCTCCGGACCCCGACTTTATCACGCTAACCTGTTAAAAAGATTTCACCGCAGGGCCTAGGTGCAGTAATTAGAAGTTTTGGACGAAACCGCCACACTTGACGAACTTACGGCTCCTGGGAGAGATAAATTAAGCATCATGGAGGAAGGAGACATTGATTGCTCTCAACTGCCATTAACACCTGATAGTATGATCGAATCTCCTTCATCCGACCGCCCCGAGTTTGGAACACTGCATCAGGATCAGCTATGACATCTAAAAAAACTCATGGATAGGTACCAGCATGTTCTGTCCAATGAATCCGGATGTACCTCCACCCTTTTCCATGACATTAATTTAATAACCACCGACCGGGTACAGACTAAAAGGTATGCCGTACCTATTCACCTCAAGCCTGCCTTTGAGAAAGAGGTCTAGACTCTTTTTCAGCAAGATATTATCTAACGCTCCTCCTTCTTTTTGTCTCACCCATATTTTTAAGCAACTTAATATCTCTGTAAATTTTAGATATGAATTTACTTTATATAAAATGTTAGTCCACAGTAATACAAGGAAAAAGGTGGAGTATATTCTATAGAATGTTCTATTTGTAATTTACCTTACTTTGGGCAAACTAGTAAATCTTTATCTACTAGAATTTACGAACATAAGTATAATATTAAAAGAGGTGAAATAAACAGTGCTTTATTTTGACATTTATCCGGAAATAACCACCCCATTGACTGGAATTCTGCAAAATTCCTTTATCATTCCGCTGATTTCACAAAAATAAATATTGTCGAGTGTTCCTTAATTGGCATCTTACCCAATATAAACATTTTCCCTGGCTTATTTAAACTCAACCCTGTTTTAAAAAAATTTGTACTAAAGGAAATAACTTCATAATGTTGCCTGTTGTCACTCTTTATTAGTGTAATATCATTCGTATTGCCTCCTCTCTGTTGTGACTGTGGATTAACTCTTTGCCCTAAATGTCTTCGCTCTATTGATAATCCTTTAAATTTTTTTTTTTAACCCACCATATTGCATTCATATACATAGCCTTGTTGTGTGTATATCGTTTTAGGAATGCATGTGTCTGTTATTAGTTTCCTATTGTTCTTTTTCTTGGTATTTTTCTGTCGTGTTTTTGTGTTTTTTTCCATTGGTTTGTAATATGTGATGGGCGTTCCCTTGGTATCTTTATACCCTATATAAGGATGTATTCTCTATTTTCATTCTATTCGTTGAAAATGAACTTGCAAATATAGTTCGGAAGTGCTTATATTCATATTTTCATTTTCCTGTGGGTTAATTTTCATATTATTGCTTTCCTCACGTGCCAATTTGTGAGTTTTTTCATTATTCATATATTATTTATATGATAAAATGTTCTATATTTTAGATTACTTATATGCGCAAAATTATGTGCTTGCCCATTTCAAGCCTTGATAGGATTTTGTTATATGACACTCGTCTGTGAAGCTTCTTTGTCAATCCTATTTTGCTTTGCAATGTGGCACTACAAGTTTGCATGTGTTTGTGATTTTGGTTTAGCCGATGTTTTACTATGAGTGAACAATATTTGTATCTATTTCTTTAAGTTTGCTTGTCCAGATGTACCTTTGTGAGTCTATCTGCGTATTTATACATATTATTAGTTTGTGTGTACTTTAAACTAAATTTAAAACCTCGATAGTGGTCATATTTCGGGAACCAAATCTTTCCACTTTCGAAAACGAAATTTCTATATTTCGAAAAGTAAAACTTTTGCATTTTAAAAATACAAAACTTTCAAATTTAGAAAAAAAATCTTTTAAAAGTTTACAAATTTAACATGAGAGTTATACTTCCTGCTCACAGCATAGCCATTGGGAGCTATTAGCAGTAAAACTTGTGCAGAGACCATGAGTAGTATAACGAAAAATTGGCGGAATAAATGGTTTCCAGACCTTTATTAATATAACGATCTATTAGCCGTAAATCTCGTGCCCAGACCATGAGGAGTATAACGAGCCATTGGTGGTATAAGGATGGCCCGACTATGAAGAGTATAGCAATACATTAGCGGTAGTACCTTTATCCAGATGGTGGGGAAAATATTGATCCATTGGCGGTAAAACTGGTGAAAAGTCCGTGAGGAGTATAACAATCTATTGGCAGAAATAATTGGTCCCAAGGGTATAATGAATCCAAAGATTTTTTCACGTTAAAACTGCTGCGATTACGATTAGAAGTATAACCATCCATTGGTAGTAGAATTCGTGGCCAGACAATAAGGAGTATAACAATCCTTTGCGCTAAAACTAGTGCAGGCAAAAAGAAGAGTATAATGATCCATTATCGATAATACCGGTGACCAGAACACGAGGAGTCTAAGAATCCATTCAAAGCAAAACTGGTGCCAAAACCATCAGAGGTATAATGCTCCATTGGCTGTAAAACTGGTGCCCAGACCACATGGAATATAAAGATATATTGGGGATAAAAGTGGTGGCCAGACAATGAGAAGTATAACGATTAAATGACGGTAGAACTTGTGTAAAGACCATGATGAGAATAACGATCCCCCAGCGGTAAACTAGTGCCAAGATAATGAGGAGTATATCGAGCCAAGGGTGGAAGAAGTGGTGCCCTAACTATAAGGGGTATAACGATAGATTGGCGGTAAAACTAGTGCGTAATTAATGAAGAGTAGAAAAGATACAATGGCGTTAACGATTGGTGCTCAGAACAAAAGGACCATACAGATCCATTGGCGGACAAACTGGCGCCAATAATATGAGGAGGATAACGATACTTTAGCGATAAAACTGTAAACCAGATAAAGAGGAGTATAACGAACAAGTGCTGCTAGAACTGGTGCCGAGACCATGAGGAGTGAAATGATCCATTTTCCGTACAAATTGTCCATCCACAGACCATGAAGAGTATAAAGATCTATTAGCAGTAAAATGGGGGCACATAAAATGAGGATTATAATGAACCAGTGGTGGTAGAACTGCTGCCGAAACTATGAAGATTATACGATCTTTTGTTGAGAAAATTAGTGCCCAGACAATGAAGAGAATAACCATCCCTTGGCTGTGCATCTGGTCCACAGAACACGATGAGAATAAAGATCTTAGGTGGTAAAACTGGTACCCTGACAAGGATGAATATAACGATCCATAAGCAGTAGAATTGGTGCCTAGACTATGAGGCCTATAAAGATCTTTTGCAGTAAAACCGGTGCCCATAACATGAGAAGTATAAAAATTCGTTGTCGGTAAAACTGGCGCCCATACCATCAGTAGTATCATGATCAATTGGCAGTAGGACTAGTGCCTATACCATGAGGATAATAAGGTTCCATTGGAGGTAAATGTGCTGCCCAACCATGAGGAGTATATAAGAATACATGAGCGATAGAACTGGAGCATAGAACATCTGGATTATATCGATCCATTGCAGATAAAACTGGTGCCAAGACTATGAGGAATTTATAGATTTATTGGCGGTAAAAATGGGGCTTAGACCAGAAGGAATATAACGATCCATTTGGATATAAACCTTGTTCCCAGAAAATGAGAAATATAACAACTCAATTTTGGTAAACCTGGTGCCTAGATAACTAGGAATACAAATATCTAATTGTAGTAAAGCTGATCCCCAAACATGAGGAATATAATGATCCTTTAGCGATAAGCTTGTACCAAGACTATTGGCAGTATAACACTACATAGCGGTAATCTGATGCCCTGACCATTAACAGTATAATGATCTATTGGTAGTTGAACGGATGCCCAGACCTTGAGCATAATAATGTTCTCTTGTTGGTCAAACTAGTGCGCAGATTATAACTAGTATAACGATACATTCGCGGTTAAACTGGTCGCAAGATTATGATGAGTAGTAAAACCCATTGGCATCAAGACTCGGCCACATACCATGGCTACCATATCGATCCATTGGCGGTAGAACTACTGGACTGAGCAGAGGACAAATAAAGATCCATTAGCGGTAAAACTGGTACCCAGGCCAAGAAGAGAATAAGTTTCCATTGGAGGTAAAGCTCGTGCCCAGAGCATGAAGAGTGTTGGGATCCATTAGAGGTAATAATGTTGCCCAGAACATGAGGAGTATAAAGATCGATTGACACTAAAAATGGTGCCCAGACCATGAGCAGGATAACAATCAGTGGCGGTAGAATTGCTGCTCAGACCATGAGGAGTATAACGATACATGGTGGTAAAACCGATGCCCAGACCATTAAGAGTATAATGATCTATTGGTAGTAGAACCGATGCCCAGACCTTGAGGATAATAATGATCTATTGTCGGTAAAACTGGTGCACAGAGCATAGATAGTATAACTATACATTCACGGTTAAAATCGTGGCAAAATTATGGTGAGTAGTAAGATCCATTTGCATAACAAAATAGTCCACATACCATGGCTACTATATCGACTCATTGGCGGTAGGACTGCTGGAATGAGTACGAGGCCTATAAAGATCCCATTAGCGGTAAACTGTTGCCCATACCAAGTAGAGGATAAGGGTCCATTGGAGTTAAAACTCTTGCCCAGAGCAAGAAGAGCGTAGGGATCCATTAGCGGTAAAAATGGTGCCCAGACCATGGAAAGTATAAAGGTCAATCGCAGTAAAACTGGTACCCAGACCATAAGAAGTATAACGATCAGTGGCGGTAGAACTGGAGTCCAGACCATGAAGAGAATAGTGATTTATTGGCAGTAAAACTGGTGATCAGAACATGAGGTGAATATCGAGAGAAGGGTGGTAGTACTGCTGCTAGACAAAGAGCGTTTGACGCTCCATCAATAGTAAAACCTATGCATAAGCATTAGGTCTATAACGATACATTGGTAGTAATATTGGTGCCAAGACGACGAGGAGCATAACGATCCTTTGGCGGTAAAACTGGTACCAATCCACGAGAAGTATAAATATACATTGTGGTAGAACTGGTGCTCATACCATGAATATAGTAGTAAATTGGTGGAAAAATTTACCAAGACCATGTGGAGTACGCAATATTTGGGCTTTTAAACTGATGCCCAAAATATGATGAGTATAAAGATCTAATATGGTAAAACTGGTATCAGTACAATAAAAAGAATAAAAATCAACTATGCGCGTACTGCTGTCCATCTAATGAGGACAATAACGATCATTTGGTGGTAGCACTGGCGCAAAAACCATCAGTGGTATAAAGTTCTATTGGATAGAACTAGTGGCCAGACCATGAGGATTATAACAATCTAATAGCGATAAAACTGGTTCTCAGAGCATAAGGAAAAATAAAGATATATTGGTGGTAGAACTAGTTCCCAGACGGTGAGGAAAATACATATATATTCGTAATAAAACTAGTGCCTGGATTATAAGAAGTATAAAGAGCTATTAGCGGTTTAACTAGCGCCAAGATTATGAAGGGAACAACGATCCTCGGCGTTAGAACTGATGCCAAAATCCCGAGGAGAATAATAATTCATTGGCGATGAAAGTGGTGCACAGACCACGAAGAGTATAAAGATCTTTTAACGGTAGGACTGATTTAAAGATGGAAAAGAGAATAATGATTCGTTGCTTTAAAATTCTTAACCGGACCATCAGGAGTATAACAAGACATTAACACTAAAAGTGGTCCTCGGATCATGAGTAGGATAATGATCCATTGATGGTTAAAAAGTTGCCCAGATGATGATTATTATTAAGATTTATTGTCAAAAAAAGTGGTACCCAGACCATGAGTAGAATAACAACATATTGACGTTAAAATTAATGCCCAGACCATGAATAGTATAACGATCCATTAAAGGAAAAACTGTTGCCGAAACAATGAGTAGTATAACATTCCATTCTTGATAGTACAGGTGCCTAGACCATGAGGGCTAGAAAGATGTATTGACAGTAAAAATGCTACCAAGACCATGAGGAGTATAACGTGCAGTGGCACAAGGAATCGTACACAGATTACGAGAAGTATAAAGAACTATTTGCAGTAAAGTGGTGTCCAGACCATGAGGTGTATAACGTTCTATTATTAGTAGAACTGGTACCAGGACAGTGAGGAGAAACAACGATCCATCGGCGCTTGAACAGTGCCCCACAATATGAATTGAATAATTTTATATTTGCGGTAAGTCTCGGTCCCAGAACATGAGGTTAATAAGGAGCCGAGCTTGGTACAACTGGTGTCCAGACAAAGAGGCGTATAACGATCAATTGGTAGTAAAACTGGTGCCCAGCCCATTAGGAGAATAAGATTTAAAGTCGGTAGAACTGGTGCCTATACCTTGATGAGTATAAAGATCCAATGGCCGTAGATCTTGTGCCAAGACTATGAGGAGTATAAAAATCCATTGTCGGTAAAACTAGTGGTGTGACCATGATATATATAAGGATTAATTGACGCATTAACTGGGGCCTTACCATGAGCGGTATAAATGTATAAGGATAGAAGAACTGGTGCCTGATGGTGATGAGTATAACGATTAATTGGCGTTAGAACTTGTTCCATGACCATGAGGCGTATAAATATAATTGACGCTAATAATGGTGTGCAGGCAATAAGTACTATATCTCTTCTTAGGTAATTGAACTGCTGCACAGACCATGATGACAATAAGGTTCAATTGCTAGTATATGTAGTGCTCAGACTATTAGGAGTATAACGATGAATGGGCGGTAGGACTGGTGCCCTGACCATCAGTAGGTAGAATTGGTGCAATACCATGAGGAGTATATTAATCCATTTACGATTAAACTAGCGGCAAAACCATGAAGAGTATGACAATCCATTGGCTGTTCAACTTGTGTCCATACCTTGAGGACTAGATAGATCTATTGGCTGTAAACTGTTGACCAGACGATCAAGAATATAACATTTCTCTGGTGCTAGAGCTGGTACTCTTACCATCAACCGGATTCCGATCCGTTGGCGGTAAAAGTGTTGCCCACACGATGATGTATATAACAATCCATTGGTCGTACAACTGTTGGTCTTTCGATGAGGATCATAACGATTCATTGGAAATAGAACTTTAGCCCGAACCATTAGGCTTATAGAGTCCATAAACGGTAAAACTGTTGCCCAGTCCATGACAGGTATAACGAACCTTAGACCTTATAACTGTACAGACCATTAAGATTGTTAAGATCATTTTGCGTTAAAACTGGTGCTCAAAACATGCGTAGTATAACCGTCCTTTAACGGTAGTACTGGTGCAAACCTCATGAGTAGTATAAATATCCACCATCCACTGAAACTATACTGGTGCCAAGACCATAAAGGGTATAAAAATCACTGGCGGTAGAACTAGTGCTCAGACCATGAGATGTATAAAAATTCATTCGTAGTAGAACTGATGCCAGGGCCGTGAGGAGTATAAGGAGCCATTTGGAGTAAAACTAATGCCCAGATTATGAGAAATATAACAATTGTTTGGCTATTAAACTGGTGTCCAGGTTATAAAAATAATAACGCCCCATCGACGTTACAATTAGTGTCCACACCATGACACGTATAATGATCCATTCGCGGGAAATCTGTTGCCAAGACCATGTGTGGTAAAAAGATACATTGCCCTTAAAACTGGTGCCCAGAACATAAAGAGTATAACGATCAATTGGCGGTATAACTTGCCTACACAATGAGAAGGAGTATAAGAAATTACTGGTACTAAAATTTGTGCCCAGATCAGGATGATTATAACGATCCATTGGAGGTAAAACGGGTGATGAGATAATGCTGGGTATAAGGATACATGCAGTATAAATGCTGCCCTTATCATGCAGAGTATATCAATCTATTAGCGCTAAAACTGTTTACAAGACGGAAGGAGTATAACGATCGATTGGCAGTAAAACTAGTGTTCAGGCTATGAGAAGTATAAATATCCATTTATGTTAAAACTGTTGCCTTAAGCATGAAGAGTATAACGTCCATGGACAAAAGAATTGGTGCCCAGACCATGATATCTCTAACAATCATTTTGCCGTAGAACTGTTAACAAAACCTTGAAGAGTATAAAGATTCCTGTTAGGAAAAACTGACACCCAGACTATGACAAGTATAATGATTCATGGCGGTAAAATTAGGACCCATGATTATGAGGAGTATAACGATCATTTTGAGTTAAAACTAGTGCAGAATTCCTGGGGAGAATAATGATCCATTGGTAATTCAGCTGCTGCCTAGACCATGAAGAGTATAGCAATCTATTTTTCAGCAAAATGGTACACAGACGATGAAGAGTATGACGATCCATTGGCGCTAGAGTTGGTGCTCTTTCAATGAACAAAATACCGACCCATTGGTAATAAACATTTGCTAAGATTATGAGGAGTATAAGGATACATTGGCTGTATAATTGCTGGCCAGACTATGAGGAATATAACGATTCATTGGCAATAGAACTTGTGCCCAGACCATGAGGCGTATAAAAATCCATGTCCAAACCATGAGGCGTATAAAAATCCATGTCCAAACCATAAGGAGTATAACAAACCATTAGCACTAAACTTGTACCCAGACCAGGAGGAGTATAAAAATCAGTGGTTACAGATCTGGTGTTGGGTCCATGAAAAGCTTCGATGTTACAATTAGTGCCCATACCATGACACGTATAATGATACATTGGCGGTAAATCTTTTGCCAATGCCATGAGTGGTAAAAAGATACATTGGACTCAAAACTGGTGCCCAGAGCATAAAGAGTATAACGATCTATTTGCAGCGAAATGGTGCACATACGATGAAAAGACCATTAGCGCTAGAGTTGGTGCTCTAGCGCCATATTGTTGGCCATACTATGAGGAATATAACGATTCATTGGAAATAGAACTTGTGCCCAGACCATGAGGCGTATAAAAATCCATGTTCAAACCATGAGGAGTATAACAAACCATTGACCTCAAAACGGGTGCACAGTCCATTAAGAATATAACGATCTATTTGCGGTAAAAATGTTGGCCATAACATAAGTAGTATAACAGTCCATTAACGGTAGAAACGGTGCCAAGACCACGAGGATTATAAAGATCCATTGGCACTAAACTGGTAACCAGACCAGGAGGAGTATAATAATCAGTGGTTGTAAAACTAGTGTTGGGTCCATGAAAAGCATAACAAGCTATTTGCGTTCAAACTGGAGCCCAAATTATAAATAGTATAACGACCCATGGGCTGTTATACTGAGGCTCAGTATGTCAGGGGCATTAAGATACATTAGCGGTAAAACTGGTGCCAGATTGTGGGTACCATAACAGTCGATTGGCATTAAAATTGTGCCCATATTATGGTGGGAAATCTTGCGCCCAGGCCATGAGTTGTATATAGATACATTAACAAATAATGCTGACCCGACCATAAAGAGTATAACGATCCATTTGCTGTACAAGTGCTGCCCAGACAATGAGGAGTATAAGGGTCGTAATGGTGCTAAGACCATGATTAGTATAAAATTCATTGTCCTAAACTAGAGCCTAGAATATGGCGATTTTAAAGATCAGTGGCAGCAGAAGTGATTCACAGATCATTAGGAGAATTGGCGCTAAAACTGGTGCCAAAAACACATGGTATATATAGAGACTAGGTTGGGAGAACAGGTGCCGAGACAAAGAGGCCTTTAACGATTGGGTGAAGGAAAAATTGGTGCCTAGAACACGAGTAGGTATAACGATCCAATGGCAATAATTTGGTGCCAAGCCATGATGAGCATAAAGATCTTTTGGAGTAAAACTATTGCCCCAACCATAGGAGGTATAAGATCAATTGGTGGTAGAACTAGTGCCCAATCAATGATTAGTATAACGATCCAATGGAGGTAAAACTAAAATCTGGTTCCCAGGCTATGAGGAGTCTAACGATTCATTAGAGGTAAAACTGGTGCCTAGAGTATGAGGAGAATAAATAATCATTGGCAATAAAACTGGCGCCCAGGTCATGAGGATTAAAGAGATCTATTTTCAAGTAAGTAGGTGCCCAGACCATGAGGACTATAACGATACTTTGGCGGTAGGATTGATGCCCAAGTCATAAGGAGTATAATTATCCATTGGCTGGAGAACTGCCGCCTAGACTGTGTGGATAATAGTGATTTATTAGCAGTAAAACTGTTGCCAAAAACTGGTGGCCAGACCATGAAGAGTATAACGTACCATTGGCGATAAAACTCGTGCCCAGCCTATTAAAAGTACAACGATCCAGCGACGGTGGAATATGAAGAGTAAAAGATCCATTAGCATTAGAACTGGTGCCCAGACCATGAGGATGATAACTTTCTATTGGAATTGAAATTGATGCCCAGTCCATAATGAGTATATCGACCCATTGGGGGTAAAACTAGCTTCTAGAACAGAGTATGAGGAGCTAAGAGATCCATTGACGCCAAAATTGGTGCCCAGTCAATGGAGATTATTAATATCAATTGGCGGTAGAACAATCGTCTAGACCAGAGTTTTTCAACCTTTTTTATCTCACGGCACATCAAGCCAGAAAGTAATATGGTTGAGGCACACCATCAGTATTTAAAGAATATATTTAATCATATAATAATAAACGCTATGTATGTTCATAAGCTATGCAGGCCAATCATTTATTAATTTATTGGCGGACAAATGTATTATAGTAGGAACATGAAAAAAATTAAAAGCCTTATCCTACATACCTATAAATATTAAAGGGAAATTTGTCCTTGGCGTTGCTTCATAATTTCCCTTATCTGAAGCCAAATAGTGGATAGGCATAACCGCAAGTACTCCTTCAGTGCCTGAAGTCGCGACTTGTTCTTATTTTTTACTGGGTTTATTGCAGAGAATCCAGCCTCACACAGATATGAAGTTAAGAATGGAAGAAGAGATTCAATTGCTTTCTTTGTAATTTTGGGATATTCGTCTTGAATTGATAACCAAAAAGCAGTTATATTTGTAGATTCTTGCTTAAGTTTTAGTCCTCTGTCGTTCCTGATTTCCATTGGCTTATCCTCTTCGGTAACAGTTAACTGTTTTGACTCGCAAGCACTTGTAACAAACGGATTTCTAAGACAGTCCAAGGACGATGTTTGAAATGATGGAAAATACTTTGCAATGTTCTAACTCCGTAGTGACAAGCTTTGTAGAATTAAAGTAAGAAAGTTTTGGCAAATCTGCAATCTTTTGTTAATTCAAACATATCAACTTTGTTCTCTTTTTTTATTATAGATCTCCACGATGTTAGTTTTACCTTAAATGAGCTAACTTTGTCTGTACAAGTAAGAATGTTTTCCTTCTTTCCTTGAATACTCTCATTAATAACGTTCAAGGGTTGAAAGATATCAGCCAGGAATTCCACTTTATTGCACCATGATTCAGCACTAAGTAGGTCAGCTAAGGTGGACTTGTCTGTTGTTAAAAATATAAAAATCTTCTCCTTTAGTTCATAAAATCTTGAAAGAACTCGCCCTCGAGATAGCCACTTCACTTGTGTATGTAATAAAAGTTGTACGTGGCAGAACACAAAGTTGAAAACAGCCTCGATTTTAATGGCCTACTTTTGATATAATTAACTATTTTGATTGCCTCATCTAATACTTGCTGATGCTCAGGTACTACAGATTATAAAATCAGGGCCTGTCTATGCAGGAAACAATGTATAAAAACAATGCTAGTTTTTTTCTGTTGTGCTAGTGTGCGATGAATCCTTTTATGCTTCCTGACATAGAGGGGGCACCACCCGTGCAGATCTAATACATGATTTCCATGACAAATAGTTAAAGCTGAAATAATTGTTGACAACCTCAAAAATGTCTTGACCTCTTCTTGTTTCTGGAAATGATTTGCAAAATAGAAAATGTTCAATTATGTCTTCATTACAAAACAACTTGATAAATGCTGAGTTGAATTTTCCAGTGATGTCAGCTGATTTATCCAACTAGATGGCGAAATTCTTGGCTTATTTATTTTAGTTATGATTTGTGACTTAACGTCTTGAGACATATCAGAAATACGACGACTAATGGTGTTATTTGACATGGGGATTTTCAAAATCTCTTTTTATAATTTTCGCATAACAATTTTACTACATGCTGGTAATATTACTGACTCTGCAATTCTATGTGATTTCATATTTTTGGCAACGATTTCTGAAACAGCATAACTTGTTTCTTGAGTTTTCTCAGATATAGTGGTGATTTTGGTTAGTTTTTGAGACTGGCTTATTTGATCAGTAATAAGCCTTTTAAAATATTCAGTTGGTTTCTCACAGTTGGTTTCTTTCAGTTGCCTGAAAGTGTCTTTTTAGTTTACTTGGAACTATTGCTTGGTTTGGAAGTTTCTCGCCACAAACAACACAGACACGACGTGGCTCTTCTTCTCCAGATGAAACGAATCCAAAGGACAAGTAGACTTCGTTAACTGGCACACAAATGATTTGGAGGTAACACTGCAGGTCCTAAGTGTTTTAATTCCAGAACTACCTCCAGCCACTTCGCTGTCATCATTTTCTAACTTGTGTTTGTAATAAATCTATTCATACCTCATAAGACCTGGAAACAAGAAAATATGACTGAATATTTATTTTTAAAAAATGCAACTAAAACAAGGTAAACACTTCGTGAATTAAGATGAGAATAAATAATATTTTAAAGAAATTAACAATAAGCAGACACTACACGAAGAGAATAATAAATAAGAGTTCAAATTACCTAGCAGAAGATCAAATACACTGAAATTTTAAAAAAGTATAAATAAATATAAAAAGCAGTAAAGAAAGAATTTCTACTGCATTGCCCCCCAAAAATACAGTAAAGATTTTAAGACATAAACTGCCAAAAAAAATAAGGAAAAGAAAAAATTCAGTGCACAAGAAAAAATAGAGCACTTAATTTCTAAATCCAAATACCATTAAACAAACCTATCAACTTATTTGATTAACAAGGAATAAACACAACAATGAAAAACAGAAATAGTATTTGCCAAACGCCAAAATAAAGGATTAAACTCCAAAAATTTATCATTTATTAAGCAATTATATATCAATTGTAAACATCAGCCTTAATAGCATACCTTCCTTAAATCTCCCGTAGCACACTTGCAGTCGCTCTAAGAATTGATCTTTGAAAATTTTCACATTAATAAGAAATTATATATCAAATATAAATACCAAACTTATAAATCTGAATATGCCTAAAGAATTTTTTTTTCAAATATTGTATTGACATATTGAAAGATAGTAAACGAATTTATTGATATTAGTAAAAATCTGGCAACTATAGCTGTGGTAAGACACTCTGTTACTGCACGACACTTTATTGTCTCACAAGTACGAAAATCTTATCATACATTCGTTGAGTACGGAAATTTGTTCATTGCTCTTTCTTGTTTGAGGGAGAATCAACTTTCATCAAATCTACCGCGGCAGACCGGCAGTTGCTTCGCTGGACTAGACCATGAATTATATAAGAGCCATTGGGGAACACTAGTCTCGAGACCATCAGACGTATAAATATTCATTGAATGTAAACCTGGTGCCCAAAACATGAGAAGTATAAAGATGTATTGGTAGCAAAACTGGTGCCCAAACGATAATGACTATAATGTTCCATTTCTGGTATAACTGGTGCCCAGATTATGTGGAGTATAAATATCGATTGGCGTTACAATTAACGCATAGACCATAATGAGTATAACGAATTCCTCTGGTTAAAACTGGTACCCAAACTATGAAGACTATAAAGATTCATTGGCGGTAAAACTAGCGACATGATCAGGAGGAGCATAAAAATCAATTGTATGTAGAAGTGGTGGCCATTCCATTAGGAGTATAGCTATTCATTGCTGGTAAACCTGGTGCCAAGAACATAAGGAGTATAACGATACATTGGCGATAAAAGTGGTGCCCAGGCCTTAAGGTTTATAGAGATTACTTGATGCTAAAAACGATGTATAGACCATAATGATTATAAGATACATATGCAGCAAAACAGGTTCCAAGTTGAAGAGAATATGGAGATCCATTGACGGTAGAACTGGTTCGCAGACCATGGGAGTATAAATATCTATTGACGTTAAAGCTTGTCTTCAGATCATGAAGAGTATGACAATCTATAAGCGGGAGTACTTTTACCAAGATCATGAGGAATAAAATGATCAATTAATGGTAGCACTAATGGCCAAAACACGAGTATAAAGTACACATGGCATTAACTTTGGTGTGCAGCCCATGAGGTGTATAACGAAACTTTGGCGCTAATAAAATTGTTGCCTAGGCGATGAGGATTCTAAACCATTAGGAGTGTAATGATCCATTGATGATAATACTGGTGCCCAGACCATGAGGAGTATAACTCTTCAGTGTGCCACGTGTCAGGCAGCCCTATGTGTGCGACCCTCCACTAAGATCAACGGTATTTTTTAAATCTTGCTTGTTTTTATGTAGTTTTTCTTTTTATTTACGGTTATCTTTTAGAATTAGTTGAATTTTATGTAGGATTAGGGCTCTCTCCAAGAATCGTAAGTGTAGCAAGTGACTTTTCTTCATTTTTTGTCTCTCTATATGGGTTTATCTATCTTCTTCCCTTTTCTACTGTTGAGTCATTATTCTAAAAGTTGTTAGAATTATATTTTCAACCAAGGGAATTATTCGTACCTCCCTGTTCTATTTCTTTTATTTAACAGATAGCTTTATTTCCTGTAAGTCGATTTTCTTACCTTTATCAACTCATGTTAATTGTTTCGGGCAGAAGCCGCACACGTTCAGCCTGACTCTGACACTAAAGGGATTGAGGCCTTTTTATTTAAAAATTCACTTTTGGACACCCGGGGTATTTGCGTTGATCCGAATGTTTCCGCATGTTTTTTCTTACCTTCGATCGACCTCGACCATGGAGGGGGCTTGAACGTTTTAAACACAACCAACAACACCTACAAAGCTAAGTGATAGAATACGAAGTTACCTCATCAGAAGACCCCCTTCCAAACAAGCCAAATTTTCCTTCAATTTTAGGCTACATTTCAAAGCTTTTTCTTCCCTCTCTTCTACTTTGACTTTTTATTGTATATAGTATTTCTACTATTGTGAATGATCACCTGCGGTAAGTTAAACAAACTCTTATCACCTGGAAAGGTAAGCACTTCATTTATTAGTATCATACATAGTTTAAGATTGTCAAACTTCGAAATCAAACATTTCTTGGGTAGCTTCCTTTTAACAAAAGAAGAATTACGGGAACTAAAACGACTTTCAGCCACCACTGGAAAAGGCAACAATCTTTTTCAAATCAAGACTTATTTATTTATGATCTTTTCACCCTTTTACATTACCCCTACCAAATTAGTCGGTTTATTACGCCCCTCAAACCGTCAGCACCCTAACAATCTAATAAAATTCTAAACCTGTGCTTTAGAATTTTAAAACTCTCCCCCTTGTCTTCTCATTCTGATCAGAGATATTTTTGTTTACCCACAAAATTTCGGGGTGGCTAGAAAAGAAATTCTTGCTATAAATATTATTTTTGGGACAGAAACACTTTTGACTTTACAATTTACAGGGTTGATGACACATTATTAATCGTAAAAAGTAAAAACTAATTCTTGGAGGTTGCATTATTGAATTGTCGCCCCCTTTTCACTCAATAAAAAATCCGAAATGATTTAATTTACAAGTCAACCCTCGTTAATCTCCATGATTAATCCTACCCTGTCACTTTTATATCAAAGTTATGGTACGGGTGAATTTAAGTATATTTATGCAACAAAATTTTTATTTCCTTAAAAATATACATAAAACAACCATTACATCTCTCGCTGAGATTCTACAAAGAGGTTTCTGGTGAAAGTACTGATGTTACAAGTGATTATGGTACATAACCAGACTTGTAATAAGAAATTAGTTGAGATGGTAGGGACCGAATATTGGTTAAGTACGCAAAACATTTCCCTAGTAACAAGGGGAAACTCCTTTGGTAGGGATAATTGCAATAAATTGTATTTGTTTTTCTCTGAAAGGGATAATGTCTATTTCGATATTTTAGATTCGTTTCATACATATAATAACTCAGCTCAATCACCAGACACAACCCATTTGTTTAGCCGCATCGAGCAGGATAGGAAAGAAGTACACTGGCTCCAGGAAATAGTCATACTCTTACCATTACAACCATTTTCACATACTTCAAAAAACTATTTATTGTTGAGTAGCGAGATTTCAACAAGTTTGATAGACAAATCAAGGTGTAATTATACTTTTGATGAAAATTTTCGAACAAAAAGTATTCATACAAAACTCCTTTCTTCGGCATCGCAAACTCGACAGTTTTATTTTTAAGCAATCGTGATCCGACATCAAATAGAGAAATTATGAACTTAAATAAAATATGAGCTACAAGAAGATTTCCGAAGCACAAAGTGTCCCTATATCAACAATACAGTCATTAATAAAAAAAAAATAAGAAATTGAGAATAACTTCAAATCTCCCTTGTTCGGATCGTCCACGGAAAATTCTACTCTGCACTTAATAATAATAATATAATAATAATAGGTATTTATAATGCGCCCTTCAGGGCTGTTAGCCCTCCCAGAGCGCAGGTTGTGTAGCGAGTGTAGGGAAAGTTTACAGGGGAGAGAAGGCAATTCTAAATAGATGAGTCCTCAGGAGACGTTTAAAAGTAGCAAGGGAGGGAGAGGATCGGACTTCGGGAGGGAGAGTATTCCAGAGTTTAGGAGCACAAACTGAGAAGGAACGGTCACCCATCAAACAGAGGCCGGAACGAGGAGTGTTTAGGATGGGAATGAGGTTAAACCGGAGTGCCGAGGAGTTTGACGATGGGAGAGGGCAGACGAGAGATTAGGTGGAGCCTCGAGGTTTAGGGCCTTGTAAGTGATGAGAAGAATTTTGTAGTGTGTACGGAAGCAAATACGTAACCAGTGTAACTCCTGTAACAGAGGCATCGAACGAGAGAACCGGGGGCGTCGATAGAGGAGTCGGGCAGCATAGTTGAAGAATCCTTAGATTTTAAATCTAACTTAAAGCTGACTAGAACGGACTTTTCCAACGATTAAGAGATGAAGGGGCCAATTATATTTTGAGGAAGACACTTTTTATTAAAAAAAAAATTTCATTTGAAAGTCCGTTGGAAGTAGACCAACGATCATTTGGAGAAAGATTTCAATATTTGGAGCTAAAGTTCGACCCTCAGATAAAAACGAAGATCGAGTTTTTTGGCATATATGCTGTCATGTATGTTTAGCCTAAAAGTGGTGAGGCTGGTCTTCCAAAAATCATCATTACCTAAGTAAAACCCTGGATGTGAATCTATTATGATATGGGGCAGTTTCTGTGCAAAATTGGTACGTACTCTTTATCGATTCCACGGAAAATAAATAAATAATACTTATGAAAGACTCTTGAAGATTATCTGAAGAGTGATGTTCGTATGATCGTCTTAGGAAGATGATCGGTCTTTAAATAAGACAACGACCTCAAACAAACCTTGAAATTGTTTTTTTCACGGTTCAAGAATATTTGGAATGGTCCTCACACTCGCGACACCTCACACCCGATAGAAATTTATGGCCCGAACTGAAGGTCCACGTCCATACAAGACACGCCCAAAACATCGATGAATTGGAAAAGTTTTGCAAATGAGTGGAACAAAAATGCCATTCGAATTTTGTTTGAACCTAGTTGAAATTTCGTGGCTATGTCTAGTAAATAATTCGTCTCAAAGAACTAGGGAAAAATATTTTGGTATTATGTGTGGTAGGAATATTTCTTAGAGCAAGTCTAGGTCTTATCTCCCTCAAAAACACCTGATTTCAATAATTATTTGGTAATTAACGTCTCCCCTGGTGAAACTATTTTTGATGCCAACAAAGAATATGAAAAACATCACCTACAATTTTACTCCCCCGCTGCTATAAACCCCACCCCGGCCCTAACGCCTCACTTTAATTTCTGCGAATGAGCTCTTAAAAGAGCTTGTCAGCTATGACGAAAAAGAACCTTTCGTTAATGTGTCTAACAGCTATGTACGAGTATTCTCGCGCTCCCACACATCCAGACACGCTCCTAGACTCAAACAGCTGTTTTGTGTTGGAAATTTCGAAATTCTCACTGGCAAGGGCGAAAAGGCCTGAAGAGCCTTGAATGCAAGGCTCTATGTGGATTTGGCCTAAAAGTGTGGCCTGGCTAGAAGAATTACAGTCATAAGCCTCCCTTTTAGGCCACTATACTTACATATACTAATACGATACATTTTATTTGAACTGTATTTTTTAAAGCGAGGAAACCCTTTCCCGGGGGGAGTAGTTGTGCGAGAGTTAAAAATACTCTTAATTTGTCGGCGGATACTATTTCGCTTTTTTCTAATATAACTCAAAAAATCCTTCAAATCTTTACGGAAACATTATATTTTATCAACCACATGTGCATTTTTTTTATCTTGGTACCAACATGTAGTAAATCTGATTTTATCCATAATTGTGCGTAGTAAAAGACGATCGTTTAATTATATCGTTCATCTTTGTTATTAAGAGCACACCGGTTTTTAGTGAGAATCGGAAAAATTACAGTGACTCGATAAAAGTATACTCAAGAGTCAAACCAGATATTTTTATTTAAACCAACTTCAACTATACAGAACTGCTTGTCAAAATGAGTGTCCCAGATTGACAGGATAGGAACGAAACAGCACTAGTCGTCGAAGCGAGTGTCCCTAATATACAAGACAGCATTGATTGCCGAAGTGAGTATCTGAAATGAACCAGACAGCACTAATTATCGAAGCCTCAAATTAAATAGAAAGCTACAAAACAGTACTGATCATCGAAGTAAGTGTCCCAATTGAACAAAACAGCGCTTATTGTCGAAAGAGCATCTCAAACGAATCAGATATCACCCCGTGTCAAGTGAGCTTACCAATTGAACCAGACAGCCCTGATTGTCGAAGTGAATTTCCCAATCAACAATGCACCGAAAGACACCAATGATCATCGAAATTCGTGTCTCACATTGACATTACTGCACTAATTGTTGAAGTGAGTTTCCTAACTTAACAAGACAGCAACAAATAGTACTTATATTGAGAGATTGTCCCAAATGAACAAGACCACACTCATTGTCAAAGTGAGTGGCCCAAATGAACTAGACAGCATTGATCATAGAAGTGAGTGTCCCAAACAGACAAAACATGAGTGATTACGAAGTGGGTGTGTGCCAAATGAATCAGACTGTCGAACTTAGTTTCCCAAATTAACAAGACCGCAACAAAACAGTACTTATCTTCAAAGAAAGTGTCCCAAATGAACAAGACAGCTTCCAATGGCGAAGTGTGTGACTGAAATAAAACAGACAAGAGTGATTGTATAAGTGAGTTTATTAAATGAACCAGCCAGCGCAGATTGTTAAAGTGAGAGTTGCAACTTAACAGGAAAGCTAGAAAACAGCACTAATCTTCGAAGTATGTGTTCCAAATGGACAAGAGAGTACTGATTGTCGAAGTTAGTATCTCAAATAAACGAGACAGCCCTGAATATCAAAGTGAGTTTTCCAAATTAACAAGACAACAACAAAACAGCACTTATCGTCGGAGCGTGTGTCTGAAATGGACAAGACAGCACTGATTGTAGAAGTGGGTGTGTCAAATGAACCAGACAGCTCTGCTTGTCCAAGTGAGTTTCTCAACTGAACAGGTTGACACTGATTGTTGAAGGGAATGTCCAAAATTAACAAGACAACAAAAAACAATAGTGTTGGTCGAAGTAATTTCCCCAAAAGGAGAAGTAAGCATTAATTGTCGAAGTGGTGACCGAAATGAACCAGACAGCACTAAGTGTCGAACTAGGTGTCTTAAATTAACAAGACAGCAATAAAACGGTACTGATCTTTTAAGCAAATCTTCCACATGAACAATACAGCACTGATTGTGGAAGTGGATATCGGAAAATTAAAAAGTCGGCAACGAGTGTTGGTTTTATACCACGCTTTTGACTCTGGGAGAACGACCCTTAACTAACTTTTAAATATAGTAGTAAGTTAAAGCACAATACTGGTTCTTGGTACTAAATTGCGCCTTCCGTCTCTCGCAACATGGACAAAAGCCCGCCATCGAATAATGAAACACACATAAAGATCAGAATGACAATCACCGGTAAGATTGATGGCACCAGGTGCCTGTTTTAGTTGGGGAAGGTGTCGGGGTGAAGTGACCTAAAACAATTATCTGGGATCTTAGAATTCTTTTTTGGTTCCGTGTCAACGGTATGTGGATATGAGTAAACCAAAAGGAGGCACCAGTAGACAGATTCTGGTATCCGAAGACATATTTCCCCTGCAGGTACTACTAGGTCACACACAGTAGGAGCGAGGGTACAGTCTCTTCAATCTGCTGTTTACCACTAGGTCACACAAGGTAGGAGCGAGGCACAGTCTCTTCTATATGCTGCTTACCACTAGGTCATACAAGGTAGGAGTGCAGTCACAGTGCCATCTATCTGCTAGTTACCACTTGTTCATAGAAGCTAGAAGTTAGGTCACAGTTCGATCTATTTACTGGTTACCACTGGGTTACACAAAGTATGACCGAGGTCACAGAGTGCAAAAATGTCATGAGGTCTTCTTGGGCAGTTCATGCCTTCCATCGCTCAAGTTCTCGGCTTTCTACCAAAAATTCAAGTCTCTTTCCTAAATATCCTCTGCCCATTTGACCTTTCACCCCAATAAAATGGGACAAATGACCCCTTTGAAAAGAATCTCCTGGGCAGAGACTAAGTTAAAATTTCATCAAATTTTTTTCGTGTGTATACATTCATAGGACATTTCGGAAAAGCGAAAATTACTCCTGTTTCTTATTAATAAAAGAAATGTCAATTGAATGTAAGAATCATTGAATCTTTGTTAAGAGATCGGATCAAGTAAATATGTCTAGAGTACGCAGTAGTTTATTCAGATGTGTTAAAGCAGTTAAATTGAGGTCAGTTAGACCTTGTAACTAAAATTAGTTACGAAACGAAGTATATTCCTAATATACACTGTGCTAAGAAATTTTTCCTAAGAGGTAAACATCCTAGGTTTCTTAACTTACGAAGTGTGTTCTGTAAACTCATTTTTGTATTTTCAAATTTCCAATTTAGAAATATGGCCAATTTTGGAAATCGTAAACCTTTTGTTTTCAGAAAAGAGACTTATTTCTCAATTCCTTGTGAATGTAGAGGCAAAATTTTAATAGCATGTGGAAGAAACCAGTTTCTTTATTATTATTATTTTCCTTGGCTCTAGTGAGCATGCGAGCTTCCAGATATTACCTGTGTGATAGAACGAGTTGAATCTGTGTTAAATTCAACTCCTATCCCATATTAGTTAAAACCTCGAGGAGGCCCACGTGCATCTTCGATTCGAGGCTTGGAGTCTTATCAACAGCTACCGGACGCCAATGTTTAAACAAGGAGGTTATCGTCCCCCCCGTTCGCCCCCATACGCCGACCTCGCCAGATCGAGTTAGGCTTATGGACAGATATGGCATTTTTCTCCGGCCCAGCTGTGCGTTCCCTCGAAGCTTCCACCCCATTCTCCCCCACGCCAAGGAGATGTCCTGGCTATTTATATGGAAACTTTACCACTAAGATCAGATTGGAGATCCAGATTTTCGTCGCGAAACATCACCACGACCCTCTCTCCCTTTGTGCGCCAAGGGACCTCGACCTCGAGATTCACCATCACTTGTCCAGAAGGAGGACAATATTCCTTGAGTGCCAAAGGTTCGAGCCTTTAGTGACGCCAAGTCCCCAAGGCATCCCCCCCCCTGTTGTTCAAGGAGAACAACATTAGAACAGCCATTGTTCGTTTTGAGCCCTTCGCCAAGAAACGGTTCTCACCCCCCCTGTTGTTCAAGGAGAACAACATTAGAACAGCCATTGTTCTTGAGCCCGTAGACAAGAGACGGTTCTCACCCCCCCCTTTGTTCAGAAGAGAACAACCTAGAACAGCCATTGTTCGTTTTGAGCCCTTCGCCAAGAAACGGTTCTCATCCTCCCCTGTTGTTCAAGGAGAACAACATTAGAACAGCCATTGTTCGTTTTGAGCCCTTCGCCAAGAAACGGTTCTCACCCCCCCTGTTGTTCAAAGGAGAACAACATTAGAACAGCCATTGTTCTTGAGCCCGTAGACAAGAGACGGTTCTCATCCCCCCCTTTGTTCAGAAGAGAACAACCTAGAACAGCCATTGTTCGTCAAGCCGTTCGTCGAGTAACGGTTCTTCTTTCCAAGACGCCACGTCAGGATCCTTTTATCCCCCCCCTTCGGCTGGAACTCGCCAGCGGACCGAATATTCCTTCAAGTACCTTCCACTGCACCCTAATGAAGTTACGTAAGCCAAGCGTCACCTTTTGAGTATTGATCCCTTATTTGTCAATTCTATCCTGTGCTTTAAATGGTTTATCGAACCATCCCATCTCTTTAACTCTATATTTGTTTTACCTTTTTTAATCCCTTAAATCCTTGGATTAGCCCGAGTCTCCACGACCCTTTCCATTCTGTTATGTCAATATTTTCCGTTTTTGTGTATTGTTTAAAGTTATTATTAATAAAACTCTATTTTATTAATGATAGCAATATTATTATCCTTGAGCCCAGTTCCACTTCTTAAGCATTTTGAAGATACATAATACCGGCCGCCAGACAGTAAAACGCACTCTAAAGATAATTAAGGAAGTTCCCTCAACGAATAGTGTAATATATGGTATCGTCGGGAGTCATTCTACGACATATATATATATATACTATTTAATTTGGTATCAGGTGTGTAAGGTTTAACGCTATATCTTTGCAAACACTGGTCTCAGTCGAGTAAAGCATAGTGTTATTCGTTATAATAATAGAATATAGTAGTTCCCTTTTGTTTTAACGATTGCTATCCCCTTTTTTTTTTGAAACTTAAGAAGCTGGAGTAGCTCAAGGAACGGTTAAAATAATTTGTTTGTGTTTTTTGTGATTTTAGTCAGTGGTTATTTAGAGTAAGAAACCTTTAGTCAGTGGTTATTTAGAGTAAGAAACCAAGTACGAATAGGTCAGTGCCCATATTTAGGTAGGCTAATTCTATAGAGGCATAATTCTTGTTGCGAGGAATTTTAGTTGGTTGACTAGTGCGCCCCCAAGTGCAAAGATGACTCAGTTTGAAATCTTTAAAGCGCAAGGAGAATCCTTGGGACTTTCCGGAAAAGAACTAATTAAGTACATTCAAGAGGAACGGATAAGTCAAGCTGACCATCAGATTGAATTAGCTCGGATTAAAGCAGAAGTTCAAAGAAAAAAGGTAGAAAAAGAAAGGGAAAGAGTAATCCCACGAGAAGAACGAGAAGGAAAAATCCAACCAGAAGAACGAGAAAAAGAAATCCAACGAGAAGAAAGAAGGACGGACTCGCGCTCCTTCCCAGGAAAGCTGACAAAGTTTCCGAGCCCCGTAAAACCCCAAAACTTCTTTCCCCAAAACCAACATCGGGACTCCAAACCTCCCGTTAAGACTTCTCCTCCATCTCTCTTCCCGAAGCGACCAATAATATGCTTCGCCTGTGGTGTAGAAAACCACATGAGCTGGAATTGCCCCCAAAATTCTAGGCTTAAGAGCGGACCAGCCCACCAAGTTCACCAGATTAATGCAACCCCGGCTCCCCCGGTGGTGCAGACCCAAGCAGAAACTTCTCCCCCTCCGTCAGGCCACCAGGTAAATTTTGTTTTTGGTAAAAGTTCATCGGGAACTTTGAAATATGAGGAGGGCAGCGTGGACAGCTGTCGAGTATCGACTCTCGTCAGGGACACAGGATGTACATGCTTCATCGTGTCCGACGAACTCCTCCCAGTGGCCTCTAACCACGAAAAATTTGCGGTGGTACATGACCAACTTGGGCGGGCGAACCGATTCCCCGTCGCTAGATGTTACCTGCAGTGTCAATATTATAATGGCTGGGCTGAAGTCATTGTAGCACCAATAAAATTCTGTTCCGTACTTATAGGAAAGAGCCCCCAATTAAGTTTCGACCCTGTGTTTCAGGCCGCCCTTCCTCAAGGCCGAGATAAGAAAGAAGCCCAGGAGCCCGTCCCCATCAGAACCCCGATACCGTCCGATTTCTCGGAGACCCCTAACCAGGACTTTAGGACTGCAAAAGAGGAGTGTGAATCACTAAAACCCTTAGGTGATAAGGCCCCAGACAAGGACACGGAGACTGTCCCTGGACCCCAAGAAAAAAAGAACCCCCAACGCGCCCATGGAGATACCTTCGTAGAACTGGACGAAGCATCGGCGCTTGAAGAGGACTGCCCCGCGGAGTCCCTTAAGGTAATCCAGACAGTGTGCATCCAACCTGATGCCGAGTAGCCTCCTCCTTTTCTACCAGGCGAGTCTTTGGAACCCTCTGACCTGGATAGTGACGCGCAGCTGACACCACGTCAGAAGAGTCAGCTCCAAGAACTAATTAAATGGAATCACCATTTATCCACCCTATTAGCTCTTTTCGAGCAACTGCGTGAAAATGGCCTCACCATTGGCCCCAGCAAATGCCAGTTTGCCCACGAAACCATCAAATATTTGGGTTTCAAAATAGGACAAAGCAAGTTAGGTCCCCACGAGGACAAGATTAAGGCAATCGCCGACATGCCCCTCCCGATTACAAAGAAGCCATTAAGATCGATCCTAGGATTAGCTTCTCCCTATCAGCGATTTGTTCCGAATTTCGCAGCAATTTCGGCCCCCCTATGCCCCCTTCAGAAAAAGAATTCACCCGATCGTTTACGTTGGAATGATGTCGCTGTTTCCCATTTTAATCAGCTCAAAAGTAAGTTCATTTCTGCCCCCATTTTTAAGTTGCCCAACCCGGAAAAATCCGTTGGGGTTAAGACCGACGTGATCAATGAGGGCATTGGAGGTGTACTCCTTCAATACGTGGATGACAGAACGAGTCATCCAGTTGCATATGCTAGTCGTCAATTATTACCACGCGGAAAGAGATATGCCACTAGAGAAAAGATAGCTCTATCAATTATCTGGGTCATAGACAAATTCAAGCTGTACTTGATATGTAAAGAATTTCGAATAGGAACCGACCACCGTCCGTTAACCTATATTAGGAATTTGAGACACTCAAACGGCCGCATCATGCGCTGGAGTTTACTCTTGCAAGAGTATCAATTTAAAATAAATTATATCAAAGGTTCCTATAACCAGGTCGCTGACGCACTCAGTAGGAATGCGTTACCGAATAGCGTAGAATAATTGTATTCATAGGATTAGTATCTCCATGTAGGTATATACCGTCTTGTACGACTTAATTTAAGATTCTTTTGTAATATAGTTAATTAATGTATATGTCTGAATTTTGTAACGCTCAATGTCTATTTTTTTTTTGATGTATATATATTTGTTCTTATTAATTTACGTATAAATTATTTTGTCCCGTATGTACTAAGTTTATAACATTTCATTGTTCCATGTCCTTTTTTTTTTATTAAGTTGTATTAAAGGTTATTTTCCCCTGTAATCTAAAGATCAAAATAATCATGTATTGAGGTAATACTAGTTAGGTGCAGGAAGATACGGTTGGTACAAGAAAACGAGTTCCCTACAACGGAGCTCTATCGTTGTCCCTTCTCTCTTTTTTTTTCGAAGTGACAACTTCCCCTGGAATGGAGGGGTGTGATAGAACGAGTTGAATCTGTGTTAAATTCAACTCCTATCCCATATTAGTTAAAACCTCGAGGAGGCCCACGTGCATCTTCGATTCGAGGCTTGGAGTCTTATCAACAGCTACCGGACGCCAATGTTTAAACAAGGAGGTTATCGTCCCCCCCGTTCGCCCCCATACGCCGACCTCGCCAGACCGAGTTAGGCTTATGGACAGATAAGGCATTTTTCTCCGGCCCAGCTGTGCGTTCCCTCGAAGCTTCCACCCCATTCTCCCCCACGCCAAGGAGATGTCCTGGCTATTTATATGGAAACTTTACCACTAAGATCAGATTGGAGATCCAGATTTTCGTCGCGAAACATCACCACGACCCTCTCTCCCTTTGTGCGCCAAGGGACCTCGACCTCGAGATTCACCATCACTTGTCCAGAAGGAGGACAATATTCCTTGAGTGCCAAAGGTTCGAGCCTTTAGTGACGCCAAGTCCCCAAGGCATCCCCCCCCCTGTTGTTCAAGGAGAACAACATTAGAACAGCCATTGTTCGTTTTGAGCCCTTCGCCAAGAAACGGTTCTCACCCCCCCTGTTGTTCAAGGAGAACAACATTAGAACAGCCATTGTTCTTGAGCCCGTAGACAAGAGACGGTTCTCATCCCCCCCCCTTTGTTCAGAAGAGAACAACCTAGAACAGCCATTGTTCGTTTTGAGCCCTTCGCCAAGAAACGGTTCTCATCCTCCCCTGTTGTTCAAGGAGAACAACATTAGAACAGCCATTGTTCGTTTTGAGCCCCTCGCCAAGAAACGGTTCTCACCCCCCCTGTTGTTCAAAGGAGAACAACATTAGAACAGCCATTGTTCTTGAGCCCGTAGACAAGAGACGGTTCTCATCCCCCCCTTTGTTCAGAAGAGAACAACCTAGAACAGCCATTGTTCGTCAAGCCGTTCGTCGAGTAACGGTTCTCCTTTCCAAGACGCCACGTCAGGATCCTTTTATCCCCCCCCCCTTCGGCTGGAACTCGCCAGCGGACCGAATATTCCTTCAAGTACCTTCCACTGCACCCTAATGAAGTTACGTAAGCCAAGCGTCACCTTTTGAGTATTGATCCCTTATTTGTCAATTCTATCCTGTGCTTTAAATGGTTTATCGAACCATCCCATCTCTTTAACTCTATATTTGTTTTACCTTTTTTAATCCCTTAAATCCTTGGATTAGCCCGAGTCTCCACGACCCTTTCCATTCTGTTATGTCAATATTTTCCGTTTTTGTGTATTGTTTAAAGTTATTATTAATAAAACTCTATTTTATTAATGATAGCAATATTATTATCCTTGAGCCCAGTTCCACTTCTTAAGCATTTTGAAGATACATAATACCGGCCGCCAGACAGTAAAACGCACTCTAAAGATAATTAAGGAAGTTCCCTCAACGAATAGTGTAATATATGGTATCGTCGGGAGTCATTCTACGACAACCTGGAAAATAGTTGATCATGCTACGTCTACCACCATATTTTGGAGGATGATACGGGAGATTCGGGAGAAATTTGAAGATTTTTATGCCTCCTTCTTTTCGGGGACAATTTGATATATCGGTGAACAGTTAGCGGCGTGGAAAACATACAGGGTAAAGTTTAGTTGAGAAAAAGTAACTGACATGGACGATTGGAAGCCATTGGAATCCTGATGATTCGCGCTGGGTATTAAAATGCTGACTTTAGGACTGGTGCTAAATAATTTGTTAACACCGTAAAGGCTATAAGACGTGACATAGACTGCGTGGACGGAAACTACGAAGCCGTTACCTGCAGAAATAGACACAGCAGGCGTTTTGAATGCATCCACATCCCGGAATGAATCCAGCAACTGCAAGACAAGGTAATGGAAGATCCGAGCGAGGAAATCCGCTCGGAATCGCCACCATGAATCTGGCCTTAAATCAGGACGTTGCTACCATTCGTATAAGAAGCGCAAGGGACAAATTCTGACAGCCAAAGCCAAGGAGAACCTAAGGACAAAAGCATAGTACTCATAAGATAGCTGAAGCATGATGTTAAATCAAGGACGATCTGGTTCTTTTCAGATGAAAAGAACTTCTGCCAGGACCAGTTGTACAGCAACAAGAACAACAGGTGGGTTGGTTATAATCCATGCGACGTTCCACGTATGATGAAGCCCAAGTTCCCCCAAACTGTGATGATCTGTGGATGTCTCTACTGAGGGTGACACCATTTCGGCTCGCAATTTTGAGCTAGGTGGAACGGCAGGAGGTTGTGGTCAAACTCTGGGTAGAGAGGGTTGCTCCTGGAAAGCTATACCTCCGGAAATTGCCAGAAGTGATTGTCGGAGAATTTCTACGACTTCACCAGTCCCACTTTATGGTCTCCCTAATCCCCCCATTTTAATCCCAAGGATTACTCTGTATAGGGCGTGGTTGATAAAGACACCAACCACTCTGCCTGTAAGGCCGACCTGGTAGCCAAGATGAAGGAAGTTTTTGATCATCTTCTCAGGGAAAGTGAAGAACGTTTACGCTAGATTCGAGAGCCATTTTCAAGTTGTTGGGGAAACTAAGGGCGGCTACTTTGAGTAAACTAAGATCTCCCAGCCATTATCTAGTTGAGATTTAATTTTTTTTTAAATACATTTATTTAGGGCTAAGATATTACCGGGAGGTTTTATTTTATGCGAACTATCAAATTTAGCTCAAACTCCCTGTATAAAACGCAAATATTTATAAAGACATTTATGAATTAATGACTCATGTTAGTAATTAATGACAATTGGAGTGATAAAGGTAAAATGGTGAAAAGTGTAAAAATCAGCTGTATGTGGCCACTAATGAGTTGCCCGATATTATAGTACAGTATATACTTTTGTTTGGCTGCAAGGAACAGGTAAAACGAAATTGAACTTGAACTGTTGGAGTTAGTGTGCATTGTGTGGATGCAGAGAAGATGGAATCATCTTTCAGTGAGAAACTAAGCGATTGAAAAATGAGATACCAGAGCGTTTTCTCTAAAAAATAAAGCATATTTTGTTATGCAAATGACCCAAGAAATCTTAATTAATCATGAGAGGTAAAAAATATACTTTAAAAAATAAATAATACAGTTACATAAGGCTATACATTGCAATACACTTATATTAAATTCCATTATTTCCTAAGAAATATTGTTTGTCCTATAAACTTCTGATTGATGCTCTATATTTGCCGATAAGGAGAGAAGAAAGCAATGAATTGGCGATCGCATCTCGTTTGTGTCAGATGTTCCCAACTAAGTTAAATAATGCTGATTGGCAAAGTCTTAAAAATGTGTAACAGATTTTTGGTAAAAAAGTTTTCATTCTGACAAAAACGGAAAATTTGTGAAGAGACTAAATGCGCAATGCTCTGGATATTACAATTAAAAGGCAATTACTCGTGAGATTGAATTCCATTCACTATCTGGACGAAATAAATGATACACATAATCACTTACTATTCCAGGCGCATTGTGTGTACTTTTATATATTGGTATACATAGGTATACATAAGTATATCTGATTTGGGCTAAATTTTGAATCTGTCTGGAATTCAGTTTTGTCGACTCTGTGATGGCAGATCGGTGGAATGCAATTGTTGAATTTTCTATTATGCAAAGACTGTTTATAAAAGTTGAAAATTTAGACAATGTTTGTTATGGCGAATTACTTACTTATATAATTTAATAGGTACTCCTCTGTCTGCTGTTTTCCAGTCTGTCTCGATTTAAATGGAATCTTGCGCTTTTTTCACCTTTGGGGGAGTTTTCAGATTTACTTTCAATTTGCTCCCTCTCTTTGACCCTTCCTAAAAAATTATCGAGAAGAAGGTACACGTTTGCGTCGTGAATCTGCCATCATCGCTTGCCAATACTTGAGGCAAACCTCCTTTCAAACATTTTCTCGTTGTTGCCCCACGATTTTACTTTCGCTCCGTTACTGAAAAAAATTCGTCCCGTTCTTATGGTTAGAAAAGATGTATTAAACAGACGCGATTTATAACTGCTACACTTTTGTTCGTATTAAAATAAAAGATTTTAAACCTAATTGGCCAATTAACGTTATTTCTAGACTTATTAGGTTGAAGAGGGATATCCGGGATCTGAGGATGGCAATGGATTCTTCCCAAGAGTTTGAAAATTAAGGAGTAAATAAGTTTAATCGATGCCTAGGATCGAATAACCCCATTTCCATGACAACCAGGTGATGGATTGATCCTGAAGGCTGAGTCAATTTTTATTTAAATCCGCTTACCGGGACTGCATTGCCTAGAGGCAATGGGAAAATCGTTGGCATTGGTAACTCTCAATGAAGTAAACTGCACTTTACGTAGTGATGGTATGCGTTCAATAGAGCAATAAATACCCACCTTTAAACTGCATCGAACACACATGGGGATGCTCTTACTACACGCCACCAAATGACTGTATCGAATAAACCGACCCAACACCCCTAAAAATATTGTCAAGTGAACTTCTTAACCTTCACTTTGTTTCCACCGCGGTACACCGGATCATGTGATTGGTATATTGAATACTTGGATGAGAAATGCTCCTCAATCGCACCAAATGTAGTGTGAAGCAGGCTATAGAGTTTTATACCAATAGGGATGTATTTTTAGAGTTTTTCCTTCCAATAATTACGATGATAATGTAAAGTAATTGTATCTGTTTCCTCATAATCTCTTCTTACTCTTGGCACTATATTTATCAACGCTTGTTGTCAGAGTTATGGCAATTGAAAATGTGTATCGCTTGGACCTACTACCCAAGAGGAATCCCTGTAAGGGGCGCGGCGATTTGCCTTCCTGGCCGTCGTGCTGACGGAACTCAGCGCCCCGTCCGGCCCTAGCTTGGCATTCTTTTTCTTCTTCCGATAACCCCTATCTCGTCTTCTGTACCAATTCTCTTGCCCGTAAGCGGCGCGGTGATTTGCCTTCCTGGCCGCCGTGCTGACGGGAATCAGCGCCCCGTCCAGCCACAGCTTAGTCTCTTCTTCTTTTCTTACTTTTGCCTCTGTACGGCTCAACGGATGCGCCCACTATGGGGCATCGTCTGAAAAACCGTGCCTAAGAGGAGGTTTGATGCCCGGGTCGTCATTTTGTTTCTGGGAGGTCTTAGCACCGCAGTCCAGCGAATCTCCGTTATGCGGCTCCGCTTTTTTTAAAACAACAGTAGGAGTCGGGGGGCGGGTTACCCCGTCTGGGCTATATGGGCGCTCTTTGTATTCACGATGACGATTTCGTGCATGCCCTCGGCTCCAGGAGCAGCCCAAAATAAAATAGACGTTTTGATCCTTTTGGGTCAGAAGTCGACCCTGAGTTGGATTACGAGAAATTTTTAGTCTTGAAAGCGAACGATAGTCCTCTTAGTAAGGCTGACATCTTCGACGTTTACGAAGATTTTGTTGAGAATTGTGGCGAACCTGCCCAAATGTGGCCACATAATGATGGCGCATTGATATTCGAGGAGAAATCAAGCGAGCAGCAGCAGCGAATTAAGACCCTACAGTCTTTATCTTCTGTAGATATGTCTTCTGATTCGCACCCGACATTTAGCACCAGTAAAGGTGTTATCTGATCGGGAGAGTTAATAAATTACGATGTTGACAGGCTGGTATCAAAACTTACTAATCAGACAGAAGGTTGTAAGTGCCCACCGCATTTCCAGGTTTGTGAATGGCACTAGGTTACCTACCGCCACCCTAATCCTGACGTTCAACAGATTGGAAAGGCCTAAGTACGTTGAGGCTGGCTATCTTAACATCCCAGTTGAGCCTTATGTTGAAAACCCACGACGCTGCTTCCATTGGCAACGCTTTGGCCATGTAAGCAAGTTTTGGAAATAGGCAAGGTTGTGTGTGAATTGTGGATCGGATTATCACGGGACGCCCTGTTCTCAACAGCCTTACTGCCCTAACTGCAACATGACAGCAATGCACTTTCTTTCTCTATGAGGGGGAAGTCATTGGCATTAGAAACAATAACGAGGCCAGTTTTAAAGAGGCCAGAAGAAGACTAAAGAAGATGTATGTTCAACCTGGTGTGAGCTTTTCTGATGTTCTGCGTTCTACCGGGCCAAAGAAAGGGAGAAGCCAGAGACCTCCTACTGGTTCTCCTGTGCCTAACCAGGTAAAAAGTACGCCTCTTCCTTAAAGTACATTTCCTCGTGATTAACACTCTTGGTCAGCACCTAACAGTGCTTTTGAGGTTACCAACAAGAAGAGTAACCTTCCATCCTCTCCTGGTTCCCCAAGGGAGGTTAAGCACTTTGCTACTGCTCCAGAACATGTGCATGTTTATTATGTTGGTCCTCAGGTGGTATCCATTCCACCTCTGTACATCCACCCTGCCACTAAAGGACCAAGCTCTTCTTCAGCTGCAAGGCCAGTTATCACTCCACCCCCCTTTGTTGATACTGCTTTGGAATTTCTTCGATCCCTGAATGAGAAGGAACCAACCTTTGCTCCTTCCCAGGAGGCAGCTGTTGTGAGGTTACCCCCTCATCTGAGGAGGACTCTCAAAAACTGACTACACATCCTTTTCTATCAGCATCGAATTCACAACTTTTGTCGATGTCCTCGCCACCACCATCTCTTCTACCATCCCAACCAATACCACCAAGTGTGTCAACATCGTCTGTTCCCTCGACACCTAAACTGAGCTCTGGATTTGCTTCCATCTCTGCTTCTCCAGTGAAGACAGTTCTCTCATACAGCCATTATAAAAATCTGATGCGCCACCTCTTAAAGAAAAAACAAAGGCAAAAATCAAGCTTCCGATGCCTCCTTTGCCATAATCCAAGCCTAAGGCTAGTATGACACGAACTACTTCGCTGGTAGTTCAAATCCGAAATCTCATACCCCTAAGAGTAGGAAAAAATCTCATGTTACGCATAAATGGTAACAATGTTTCTAATTATTCATTGCAACGTCCAAGGTCTTTTCCATAAATGGGAAGAGTTCAAGCTCCTGCTTAAGGATTAAAATCCCGATTGTATTGCTCTACACAAGACTTGCTTGGGTACTCGCTGAGTACCCAACATTTCGGGTTTTGTGGAATATTATAAGAACCTTGGAGAACTAATTCATGGTTCTGCTGTCTTTGTTTACAACAAGGTTCCCCACAACCAGCTCTCTTAATACAGACATGCAGGCGGTTGCTGTCCGCCTGTGTTCCAGTCGCCATTATTCGGTCTGTTTGCTGCATCTTCCTCCTAGCGAGGAAAGAGATACAGCTGTTTTAGCTACAAAGTAAGCTAATTTAACTTCTCAACTCCCTCCGTCCTTTTTATTGATTGGCGACTTTAATGCTCGACACCCCCTTTGGGTGGACCATGATAATAACCCTAGAGAAAATATGATTGAGAGATTTCTGGGCAAAAATGATGTCTGCTTTCTTAACGATGGCAGACACACATTATTTCACATCCAGACGAACAGCTTTACATCTGTGGACTTGTCTCTCTGTTCACCAAGCTGTAGAGCTGGTTTTGACTGGGCAGTGGATCCTGACTTGCGAGGCAATGATCATTCCTTCATTGTAATAACACCATGTACAGGTAGTCCTCTTCCACCACCTAGCAAAAATGGAATACAAAAAAAGCAAACGGGCATAAGTTCAGGCACCTCTCGAGCCATGATGGGTCTTTCCCTCTTGAAGATATTGAAGCGGCTATTGATGATCTTCCATCCCACGTCAATCATGCAGCTAATTCCTCCATCCTGCTCTCCGGCTTAACTGCTCGTAAACCACAATTGCCCTGGTGGTCTGCTGAATGCTCAATAGTTGTCGCTGAATGTAAACAGGCTTGCCGACGTTACCATCGGTGCCCACGATGGTAAAGAAACTTGCTCGTAACCGAGCAAGTGCAGCACGGCGACGCACCCTTCGACAAACTCGAAATACCTCGCTGGATGGCTACATCGCATCAATATGTTTGTAGACCCCTGTAGACAAAATCTGGAAGAGGGTTAAAAAGCTATTGGGGAAATCCAATGGCTTTACAGCTCCCAACATTGTTTAGGCCGGAGAACTATTGGGAGACTTGTCCAATACTTCCGATGTTTTGACCGGATCGTTTGCTAATATTTAAAGCCCAGACAACTATTCCATCCAATTACAGTGCTTTAAGCTCGAAGAGCAGCATCCTATCAACTTTATGGAGCCTAACATGGAAAATGAGCCTTATAACCGGCTCTTTTCCCATGAGCTCTATAGTTCACTGAAGCACTGTGGATTTACTGCACCCCGATCAACTGGCATTTCCTATGATATGATTAGGAATATGCAGCCATCCCTCCTCTCACATTTGCTAGACATCTATAACTTCATCTAAATTAGGGGCTGCTTCCCTTCTATGTGGAGGGAGGCTGTGTTTTTACCTTTCCGAAAACCAGGAAAGGATGGGACGGAACCCACCCATTACCGCCCCATTGCCCTTACTATTTTTCTATGTAAATTGTTTAAGAGGATGATAAATAAAAGACTGGTTTGCTTTTTGGAGAAAAACCATCTTATATCTCCCTCTCAATCAGGGTTCAGAAAAAAAACAAAGTACCATCGACTTGCTTGTTAGAATGGAGTCTTATATAAGTGATGCTTTTTCAAAGAGGCAGCATTCTGTTGCTGTTTTCTTTGATATTGAGAAAGCATATGATACCACTTGGAGTTGTGGTATCCTTAAGCAACTCCATAATTTGGGCCTGCGGGGCTTTCTCCCTAGGTTTGTCGAGCAATTCCTAATGTGGCGCACACTACGTGTAAAAGTTGAAAATGCCCTATTAGAGCCGGTAGAGCAAGTTGAGGGTGAGCCGCTGAAAGTGTCCTCAGTGTCACCTGCTTCTCTGTGTCTATCAATAGCATTATCGCAAATCTCCCAGCTGAGATTTTCTCAACTCTATATGTGGATGACTTAGCGCTTATCTGTTCATCGCCTTGACTTCCATTTGTCATCCGTAAGTTACAGCGGGTTATAAATACCGTAGCTGATAATGCTTCTTCCAAAGGCTTCCGCTTTTCCGCAGTAAAGACCAAGGCTGTCCACTTTTACAATCATAGATCGGTGACATGAGCTCAAAGGTGTCCCTCTCACCTTTGAGCCCCATTTCAGATTTCTATGGGTAATCTTTGATTCGAGGCATTTTTGGAGGCGTCAGTTGGACGCTTTGAAATGGTCTTGCCTGAAGAGAATGGACATAATGAATTTACTGTCACACACTTCTTGGGGAAGTGATCGACGCACCCTGTAGCTTCTGTATTCAGCATTGGTCCAGTCAAAGCTGGAATATGGGTCACAGGTGTACTCCTCTGCCTCGCCCTTCATCCTTGATATATTAAATACTGTGCGTAGCTAGGGTGAGCGCTTGGCTTCTGGAGCCTTCAAGTTCTTCACTGTGTGGTATCTCTATGCTGAGAACGGGGCTCTTCCTCTTCCTTTTCACAGGCTCAAGTCTAACCTCAAATATCTTTTTAGACTTGAGCATTTACCATGGTTGCCAGTATATGAGTGCACGTTTAATTTGCGAACCGTGGCCTCATATGATAGATTTCCATTCCTGGCTCGCCCCGTTGCTCTGCACATGGCTGAGCACACAGGACGTCTAAGGAAGTTTTCTGTTATTCCGTTTTCATTACCAAAGATTCCCCCATGGCTCATACCACCTTTAGTGCTATGCAACGGGCTTACTGGTAGGCCCAAGGATCAGTTCTTGCCTGTAGCCTTGAGAACCATGTATGTTTAACACTCCTCCCACCATCGGTCTAGCACCTTTGTGTTCACCGACGGGTCCAAATCATCGGACGGAGTTGGAACTGCTGCTGTCTTCCCATCTCAGACCACATTGGTTCGCCTACCAAGTGCAGCTTTTGTTTTCACAGCAGAACTTGTTGCCATTCTTGCTGCGCTCTTTGTTATTGCTTCTATGCCATCTGGTTGTCTTACGATTTTCTCTGGCTTCCTTAGTTCTCTGGAGGCACTGATTGCTTTTGGTCTTAGCCATCCACGGGTTTCCAAGATCCATCAGTGGATTTTTTATCTTTCTCCTATTCATAAGATTTCTTTTTGCTGGGTGCCCAGTCACGTGGGCATCCCAGGTAATGAAAGGGCAGATGCTGCGGCCAAAGAGGCAGCATCATTGGGGACACCCCCATCAGCTCCAGTCCCACTTCGTGATGTCTATCCTTTATTCACCGAATATGTAGTCGGCTCATGGCAGAAGATGTGGGATAAGCTTCCTCCCACCAAGCTCCATTCCATAAAACCTTCAGGTCCCCCATGGCGACGTACCATGAGACCACGTAGACTGGTGGTTATTTTAGGCCGACTGAGGATAGGCTATTGCCACCTCACTCAGGGCACTTGATGAATGGACAGCCCCCACCTTTGTGCATCCTGTGCAGGGTGCAGCTCTCCATCCTTCACATCTTTGCCGAGTGTCCCCTTTTGATAAATCTTGGGAGGAGGGTCTTCCCTTTCATTACTGGGCAGATGGGCCCCCAACAAGTTCTGCGGGACATCTTGGCTAAGACTCATGTCTCTTTTAGTGTGAATAGAATTTTTAAATTTTTAGAAGAATCTAATCTTTTAGCCAAAATTTAATATATTGTTTCATGATTTTATATTCTCTGTTCTTGTATCTATTGTTGATCCATCTATAGTCTATGTTTTCATCCTTTGTCGAGTTCTCAATAGTTTATTTTTTATATCCTTTTACACCCCTTGATGGTTTTAAATTCCTGTACTTCCTTTCTATTGATCTTAATTTCATAGCTATATTTTTTTATATTCTCCAGATGTCTATATTTTTATTGAGAACACTCATGCAAATTACCCGTCCTAGAATTTGGCTGCGGGCTCGTCCGTTTGGGCTTTGCAGCATTTATTTTCGCCACTATTCATTTATTCCCCTTCAGGGATGGCAGATTTTCCTATAGAGATCCTAAAAGCGCATCCAGCTGCCCTTGATCGTGTAAAAGACTGGAGCTGAATTGTTTTTATTAACTTATGTTAAATTATTCCGTCTCTTTAACTAACTCCAAATTAATCCGGTTACAAGAATTTTTTTATTAACTAATACCAAATTAATTTTATTTTTACAACTAACACCAAATTTATCAAGTTTTTATTAATAACACCAAATTTATCAGGTTAAAATCGAAAAGATATGGTGTGAGTGGGCTTTTGTTCATCGGCCCGGCTTCAAACTAAGAATTGTTATATTAAATAACGCAAAATTAATCCTGTTTTTATTAACTAAACCCAAATTAAGCCTGTTTTTATTAACTAAGCCCCATTGGGCGTGATAGTCAACCGTTCGGTAGGAGAGCCTCTCCCACTTCCCGTTCCTTCCATTACGATGCACATTGAGCAGAGTCAGTTTTCGAAAGGCCCGTTTATTCATGTACACGTTTGATACGCACACTTACGCATTTCTTTTCTCTTCACACTTTATAGTTACCTACTTTGGTGGATAGTCATTGTTGTTGTTGTTTTCCCGCCACTTCATTCCACGTTAAAAGGTGTTTGTGATGTGTGTCTAATTAGAGGGTGTTTGTGATGTGTATCCGTTTAGAGGGTGCTTGTGATGTTGGTCGGTTTAGTGCATGTTCAGGTTGTGTGTCCGTTTAGAAGGTGTTTGTTATGTGTATCCGTTTTGATGGTGTTTGTGATGTGTGTCCGTTGAGAGGATGTTTGTTTTGTGTGTCGGATTAGATAATGTTTGTTATATGTGTCCGGTTAGATACTGTTTGTTAAGTGTCTCCGGTTATACGGTGTTTGTGTTGTGTGCCGGTTAAAACGGTATTTGTCGTGTGTATCTGTTTAGAGGATGTTTGTGATGTGTGTCCATTTAGAGGATGTTTGCGTCGTATGTCCGATTAGATGATGTCTTCTGTGTGTACGGTTAGATACTGTTTATAATGTGCGCCCGTTAAACCAGTGTTTGTCGTGTGTATCCGTTTAGATGGTGTTTGTGATGTGTGTCCGTTTATAGGGTGTTTATGATTTCTAGCAGTTTAGAACATTTGGTGATGTGTGTCCGTTTAGAGGGTGTTTGTGATGTGTGTTGGTTTAAAAGGTGTTTGTGATGTGTGTTCATTTAAAGAGTGTTTATTATGTGTATCTGTTTAGAGGGGTTTTGTTAAGTGTGTTGGTTTAGTGGGTGTTTGTAATATGTGTCCGGTTATACGGTGTTTGTAACGTGGGTCCATTTAGGTGATGTTTGTCGGTTTGTGGGTGTTTAAGTTTTGTGTCCATTTATATGTTTTTTATGTTGTTCTGTTTTGTGGGTGTTTGTGATGTGTGTCCGTTTACAAGGTGTTTGTTATGTGTGTTCATTTATACTATGTTTGTGATGTGTGTCCGTTCAGATGATGCTTGTAATGCGTTTGTGTTTATAGAGTGTTTGAGTTGTGTGCCAGTTTAGAAGGTGTTTGTGATGTCTGTCGAGTTAAGAGGTGTTTGTGATGCGTGTCCATTTAGAGGGTTTTTGTCATGTGTGTCAGTTTAGACGGTGTTTGTCATGTGTATCTGTTTAGACAGTGTTTGTGATGGATGTCCGTTTATAGGATATTTGTGTTGTGTGTCCGATAACGTACTGTATGTTATGTGTGTCCGGTTAGATACGGTTTGTTATGTATATCCGGTTAGAAGATGTTTTTGATTTGTATATCCTTTAAGACGGTGTTTGTCGTGTGTATACGTTTAGAGGGTGTTTCTCATGAGTGTCCGTTTAGAGGGTGTTTGTGATTTGTTTCAGTTTAGTGGATTTTGTGATGTGTGTCCGTTTAGACTGTGTTTGTGATGCGTGTTCTTTTATAGGGTGTTTGCCATGTGTGTTCGTTTATACTGTATTTGTGTTGTGTGCCCGTTTAGAGGGTGTTTGTGATGTGTGTCCGTTTAAAAGGTGTTTGTGATGTGTGTCCATTTAAAGGGCGTTTGTGATGTACGTCCGTTATCATGGTGTTTGTCGTATGTATCCGTTTAGAGGGTGTTTGTCAGTTTAGACGGTGTTTGTGATGTGTGTCCGTTTAGAGGATATTTATGTTGTGTGACCGATAATATAATATATGTTATGTGTGTCCGGTTAGATACAGTTTTGTTATGTGTATCCGGTTGGGCAATGTTTGTAATGTGCATCTTTTAAGACGGTGTTTGTCGTGTGTATCCGTTTAGAGGGTGTTTCTGATGTGTCTCCGTTTTGAGGGTAGTTGTAATTTGTATCAGCTTAGTGGATTTTGTGATGTCTCCTTGTCGAAGGTGTTTGTGATGTGTGTCCGTTTAGATGGTGTTTGTGGTATGTGCCCTTTTATAGTGTGTTTGCAATGTGTGTTTGTTTATACTGTATTTGTGATATGTGTCCGTTTAGAGGGTTTTTTCATGCGTCTCTATTTAGAGAGTGTTTTTGTCGTGTACCTATTTAAAAGTTGTATGTGATGCGTGTCCGTTTAGACGGTGTTTGTGATGTGTGTCCGTTTATACAGTGTTTGCGATATGTGTCCGTTGCGAAAATTTTTGTGGTCTGTCTCCGATTAGATAATGTTTGTTATGTGTGTCCGGTTAGATACTGTTTGTTATTTGACGGTTATTAGACGGTGTTTGTGACGTGTGTCCATTTAAAGGCTGTTTATGAGGGTGTCAGTTTTGTGGGTGTTTGTAATGTTTCTCCATTTAGAAGGTGTTTGTGATGTGTGTCCGTTAAGTGGTGTTTGTGATGTATGTCTGTTTAGATGATGTTTGTTATATATGTGCATTTGAACTGTAATTGTGATGTGTGTCCGTTAATAGGGTGTTTGTGACGTGTTTCAGTTTAGAGGATGTTTGTGTTATCTGTTCGATTAGATAATTTTGTTATGTGTGTCTGTTTAGATACTGTTTGTGATGTGTGTCCGTTAAGATGTTGTTTGTCGTGTGTATTATTTTAGAGGGTGTTTGTGATGTGTGTCCGTTTAGAATCTCTTTGTGATTTGTATCAGTTTAGAACATTTTATGATGTGTGTCCGTTTATCGGTTGTTTGTGATGTGGGTACGTTTAAAAGGTGGTTGTGATGTGTGTACATTTAGAGTGTGTTTGGGATATGTATCCGTTTAGATAGTGTTTGTGATGTGCGTCCGTTTAGAAGGTGTGTCTAATGCGTGTCCGTTTAGAGAGTCTTTGTGTTTTGTGCCCGTTTAGAGGGTGTTTGTTATGTGTGTCCGTTTAAAAGGTGTTTGTTATGTGTGTCCATTTAGAGGGTGTTTGTTATGTGTAAGTGTTTAGAGGGTGTTTGTGATGTATGTGTGTTTAGTGGGTGTTTGTGATGTGTTTCCGTTTAGGCGGTCTCTGTGATGTGTGTCCGTTTAGACCTTGTTTGTGATGTTTGTCCGTTAAGAGGATGTTTGTGGTGTGTCTCCGATTATATATGTACGTTCGCATATATACTATTTATATGTGTTTCCGGTTAGACACTGTTTGTGATGTGCGTCCGTTAAGACTGTGTTTGTCGTATGTATCCGTTTAGAGGGTGTATGTGATGTTTCTGTTTAAAAGGTGTTTGTGATGCGTGCCTATTTAGTGGGTGTTTGTGATGTGTATCCGTTTAGAGGGTGTTTGTAATGTGGCCGTTTATACGGTGTTTTTGATGTGTCTGTTTAGACGCTGTTTGTAATGTGTGTCCGTTAAAAGGATGTTTTTTGGTGTGTGTCAGATTAGATAATGTTTGTTATGTTTGTACAGTTAGATAAGGTTTGTTATGTGTCTCCCGTTAGACGTGTTTGTGATGTGCGTCCGTTAAGACGGTGTTTTTTGAGTGTATCTGTTTAGAGGGTCTTTGTTATGTTTGTCCGTTTAGAGGGTGTTTGTTTTGTCTGTACGTTTAGAGGGTGTTTGTGTTGCGTATCAGTTTAGAGGATTCTGTTATATGTGTCCGTTTACACGGTGTTTATGATGTGTGTACGTTTAAAATGTATTTGTGATGTGTGTCCGTTTAAACGGTCTTTGTGACGTGTGTCCGTTTAGAGAGTGTTATGAATGTGTGTCAATTTAGACTGCATTTGTGATCTGTCTCCGTTTAGAGGGTGTTTGTGGTACGTGTCCTAGAGATTGTTTCTGTTGTGGGCCAGTTTAGATGGTGTTTTTGATGTGTGTCCCTTTAGAAGTTATTTTTGATGTGTGTCCATTTAGAGGGTATTTGCGATGTGTATCTTTTTAGAGGGTGTTTGTGATGTTGTCAGTTTAGTGGGTGTTTGTGATGTGTGTCCGTTTAGATGGTGTTTCCGATGTGTGTCCATTTAAAAGGTTTTTATGATGTGTGTCCATTTAGAGGTGTTTGTGATGTGTGTCCGTTTAGATGGTGTTTGTGATGTGTGTCCATTTGAAAGGTGTTTGCGAGGTGTGTCCATTTAGAGGGGTTTGTGATGTGCGTCCGTTTAGAGAGTGTTTTTGAGTTGTGTGCGTTTAGAGGTCGCTTGTGATGTGTATCCGTTTAGATATGTTTTGATGTCTGTCCGTATACAGGGTGTTTGAGATGTTTATCCGTTTAGAGGGTGTTTGTGATGTGTGTCTGTTCAAATGGTGTTTGTAATGCGTGTCCTTATAGAGGGTGTTTGTGATGTGTGTCCGTCAACAGTGAATCTGTTGACCAGTTCAATTCAAGACTAGATAAAGTCCTGCGAAATCGCCGTTAAGATCCTCGCGAGTGATCTTCGAGGTTGCCAACGGACACCTTCGAGGATTGCGCCAAAAGTACCCTCCTTGTATGGACCGTAAGGTCTTCTAGGGTACTTATTTTCCTTGTAACTCCTTGTAGCCCACTTGTAAAAAAATATATTTTATTAGAAGCAGCTCTTGCTAGGGGCTCTGGGGTGAGTGCTAGCTGCCTCCAGCTCCAACAAATTTTAAGCATAATTAAGCTGAAAACTGGTTTGGAAAGTAATTTTTTTTTCTTAAAATTTTTTGAAAGATAATTTACTTACGTTATTTATATAATCTTAATCTGATCCATTTGGTTAGTGCTTTGGTGCTAGATTTCTAATATCTTGAGTAAATTGATATGTTTTTGCCTTTTGTCTCCCCGCAACCAAATTCTACTTCTTTCTT
This sequence comes from Ceratothoa steindachneri, assembly GCA_963969495.1. Taxonomy (NCBI): domain Eukaryota; kingdom Metazoa; phylum Arthropoda; class Malacostraca; order Isopoda; family Cymothoidae; genus Ceratothoa; species Ceratothoa steindachneri. Next base: position 26,154,626 of record OZ018336.1, read on the forward strand.
TTGTCACGAGTTTATTGGCCACAGTAAATCCACATTTTACTAATTACTATGTTTGAAAGTATAACAGTATTTTGGCCATTTTAGGCCAAACAAATCGGAAAATTGGATACTTAGTTCTTACTTCAATCGCAATAAATAATCTGCCTATTTTTTATTAGTTTCATCCGAAAGATGTCCAATTACTTCTGTTAACTCGGGAATGCTATTCAAATTGTTCTTCTTTATATTGATTTCAGAACACACTTGCAGTCTAGTGTAGCGTGCCAGGAAGTGCAAGCGAGCTTTTAAAAGCTGCGGTCGAATGAGGCTTTTTTTCAGGTTGGAGCGAAAGTAATGTCCGATTTCAGGGTTTAGATTGAAATGAAAAACTTATGAGTATGGAAATATGTAATCATAAACACAACCAACATTGCTTGCTAGAATCTCATTTTATCTCTCAACAAACTTATAAATTTTACTTGGCAATTTTTTTTATGTTTTGATGCAAAATATAAATTAACTTCGTTTCAAATTTCTTCACATGGTTCTGTAATCTCCTATCCTGAATAAGTGATAATCAGCAGGGGCGAGACCAGGGAAATATGTAAGATGAGCAAACACCTTTTCCCAACCGAACTTCTGCAAGAAATCTTTAGTCATTCGACCTGTGTAAGGACGGGCATTATCATGATGGAGAATGACACCACTTGTGTTGACTAAGGAGGGTCTCCTTTGGCCAAAAGCCACTCTTAAACGACGAAGAGTTAATATTAGTGGAGATTAGCATTAATTGTTTGATTGTTGTCTATCAATACATAATGGACTCCTTTCATATCCCATCATACACTAAACTTGACGTTGTGAAATTCTTCTTCTTCGACTGAACCACGAACGGCAGCGTTTAACGATGTGAGGATAATGGAGCCAATTCTCATCACCAGTAACAAGACTGCCCCAAAATTGTGCCTGAAGCTATCATGAAAGCATTGATTCACAGCAAGCATCGGGGTGTTGCAGATTCGCCGGGGACAGTTCGTGCGGGACCTACTCGTATTTCCCAATCCCTAGAAATTTTCCAATCTTTTTTCACTTGGCATAGGTCAGTCGTATGGGAGGGGTTAAATTGTTTTGCGAGTTCCCTAGATGTTTATGCAGGATTTGTTGTGACAGGAGCTTCCAACTGTTCGGAATCAAGTTCATTTGGACGACCTTTTTTTCGCTCGTCTGTTAGACTGAAATCCCCCCTTGGGAAAGGGAAATCACCTGCAACTTCTTATATTTATGGCATTCTCCCCATAAGTGCTCTAAATGGATTTTCCCCCTGGACTTGCATTGGCCCCTTGATAAAACTTATTGAGTAAAACATGTCTGAAGTGATCTCTAGATCACATAATAAAACAATTAACTTTCACAATTGCAGCAGTAAATATCAATATTCATTATTAAATAAACACCCACTAGTTGTTAAAGCTGTAATTCAAATCCTATCAGCAGAGTTACTAGATTTTAAAAAGCTTCACAGACATTGATTCAGTGAGTGATAGCAGACGCCGTTTGCCTCCCTATACAAAGCCAATGAGAAATAGTTGTGGGGCGAGCTACTAACCTCTGGAGTAATACTTTGAGATTGTGCCAGCTTAGCTATATAATTTTCTTAGAAGGTACTTTATAACTAAATCCAGAATAGAAATAAATATTTATCTATGTTCTATAATGGAATTTATATGATATAGGGAGGTAAAAGATGCAAAAAAGAATATTCCAAACACTAATTTAGATACTTTTTCTAACATGCTAACTGAAATTTCAATGCACAATGATTGTGGTGAACATTTAGACAATCGATGAAACACTGATTTATCGCTCCTGATATGAGAATGGCTAGGTGAGAGGGTGTTATATTTTAAGGATGTTTTGATGAAAACTTATGTTCTTATATTTAGTATGTGGCAGTTGGAGAATTAAGGAGATTTGAAGTGGGGACTTTTATTTTTAGAGGACGAATCAAGGATAATGAAAAAATCGAAATGGATTAAAAGTCTAAATTCCCTGATTTTAATGTAGTTATCCCATTTAGTCGTGTCACAGTTTCCGCTGAAATTTGTTTCAAAGAGTGATAATTTAATATATTATTTGATGAGAGATAGAATTTGGGGGCTATATTTTGTTAGAAATATTTACCAATAAAGTAAATTCAGTTTCATTTTTGACGTTATTTCGGTATTTTAATCAGTCTTGTTGAAACATTTTTAAACGGGTTTCTTTTAAACCAGTGTTGCCAATTGATCCTCTATTTTTTCTTTTTCCATCTTAATTAACTTTATACATTTATTTAATTTTAATCATGAATATCTCAAAAATACTTGCATTAGCATTTGGCTATTATTTTTATCACTATAATTAATCTTCCAACCTAACGTGTTATGAAATATATTATTAATTGGCATCACAATACAACAAAGCCAAGCTCCAGTCATGCAAATCTATTCGAGGAATTAAAAAAAAAAAAAAATTATATCATAGATAACTTGCGTTTGTCCGAAATACTTTAAAAATGTGACATCACTAATTAGGGTAAATTCATTTATAAAAATAAAATACTAGACTTAACGAAAGATATGGATACTCTTTGGAAAAGAGGTTTAAAAGGGTGAAGTTAAGTAAAGGAAAATGAGTGGACCACAAGTAATAACCATATAACTTTCTGCCCTTGAGAAAAATGGGTGTAAGAGTGAATGAGATGGTGTAAGGAAGCAAAGGAGAGGTAGATACCACACACTCTCCCTTCCCCCGTCCCACTCTCGCTCTCTCAGGTGCATGGGGACTGATTTAATTGCACGCGCCCTTAAGAATGGATAGTACTCCGTACGAAGACATATGAATAGATAGTAAGTACTTCATTAGAAGACATAAAAATAGATAGTAGTCCGTAAGAAGACTGAAGTATAAATAGTAATTCATAAGAAGACTTAAGAATGGATAGTACTCAATAGGAAGACGGAAGAGTGGATAGTAATCCAGATGAAGACACACAAAGCCTAGAGAATGGAAAGATCTCAGTACAACGACTAAGAAATAGATAGTACTCCGTTTGAAGACTTAGGAATGGATAGTACTCCGTACGAAGGCTTAAGAATGGATAGTTTTCCGTACTAGGACTAAAGAAGGAATAGTATTGCCTACGAAAATTTATGAATAGATAGTTCTTGCTAAAAAAGACTAAAAATTATAGTACTACGTACGAAGATTTACGAATGGATAGTAATCCGTAGGAAGACTTAACAATGGATAGTACTTAGTACGAAGGCTTAAGAATAGATAGTTCTCCGTACTAGGACTAAAGAATGAATAGTATTGTGTACGAAGATTTATGAATGTCTAGTATTGCGCACGAAGACTTACGAGTTGATACTACTTCCTACAAAGACCTAAAATTGATAGTACTCTTTACGAAGACTTACGAATGGATAGTATTGCGTATGAAGACTTACGAATTGATACTACTTCGTACAAACACTAAAGATTAATAGTACTCCGTACGAAAACTTACGAATCGATAGTATTGCCTACGAATACTTACGAATTGATACTACTTCGTACAAACACTAAAGATTAATTGTACTCCGTACGAAGGCTTACGAATGGTTAGTCCTCCGTACGAAGATTTAAGAATAGATAGTATTGCGTACGAAGACTTACGAATGGATAGTACACAATACGTACGAAGATTGAAGAAAGTAACAATGAAGGAGTCTACTCCATCCTAAGAATTAAGACACGCTGATTACTACTCAATAGAGATACTTAGAGCCTAAATAGTGTGGGAGTACTTCCTACGAAGCAAGAAATTAACCATGATGTATTACATACCTCGATTTAGAGAAGTAAAGTAGTACATACCACTCTATACGAAGTCACTGCTCTCCTTTCCTATTTTTTTTCTTCCATACATTATGCAAGAGAAATAGAAGGAAACATTGATGCGTTCAAGAAACGGGATTGCCTCCATTGCCCAGGAGTACAAACGGCGTAAAAATCACTCTAGATCGACTCGAATGGCTAAAGTTGCTATATATTTGCCATAGGTGTTTGGTTTTCCCTATGTTCAGTGTTGTGGTCTATCGTAAGCGGTTAGCATCTCTATAGCTTGAGATGTGTGGACGCGTTTGATGTTTTACGTACAAGATTACGTACATGGGTGAACATTTTGCATTTATAATTATCTAAAATAAAGGAGTGAAATTTTACTCCGAGATGTTTGTAACATCAGATTCCCAGAGTCGTGGCATCGTGTTTCTGCACGCTCGAACGCAGAGAAAACAAGAGGCCAAGACTGTCTGGAAAGGGCGGCAAGCACACTGGTACTTGAAATTGGTCAAAAACACGATTATGATGAATTAACGAGGGAATTGGTGTTAGAGGATGGGGGATTGAGGATGACTTCGAGAATAAGGGTAATTCTAGCCATTTTCTAATGAGTTGTGTGTTTAGAGTTAGAACTTAAGGGTAACAGAAGACGTTACGGATGTTTCTTCGTTGCCTTCGATGGCGATTTAAGACTCCTTTATTTGGATGGGCTGGGGGTGGGAAATATCCCCCAGCCTCTTTTAGATAGAGGTATAAAAAACAACAAACTAGGGAATATCTCTAAAATAAAGTAGTGAAGTTAGGGGAAGAAAACATGTGGAGAGGAGACTACTAGGTGCGATGCTATCTCTTTAGGGACGCAACTCCCCGTTCCGCAATAAAGGCGCCTCCCGGGAGGATTGGTTACTTCCCCTACCCCCAATTTACCCAAATAAATCGAATCCTCTCCCCCATCTCCCGATCCCCCCATCCCTGCCTTAATCGTAGCAGTGAAGGCGCCCGTCCTCTTTAATTGCTCCGAGGGCCCAATCCGGCACTGGCCTAATGGCGTCACCGGGCTGCAGCTTGCATTGGGGCATAAACATTTAACGAGGTTTTAATTGTAAAGGGATCGTCGTCCTCACGACCGGGGCAAATTGACCGAGGGGAGATGAGGGGTACGTCTTAGAATGTGCGCAAGGGGGAGATACGTGTTGAATGTTACAGTTTCATTTCCGCGAACTTACTAACTTAGGAATGACCCAGAGAAGGGCTTGAAAAAGAGCTTTGTGCTAGGAAAAAATAAGGATTAAAGTCCCGATCTAAGTGACGTCGAATGACGAACTGAAGCAAAGGAAATATGAGTTCTATGTTAAGAGGATATAAGGTTTAAAGTCTTTGTATTAGGGTGACCGGTTAAGCGGGAGAAAGGAAAAAATTAGCTTTATGTCCGCTGTGTATACGAATTAAAATTCTAGTGTACGTGTTGCATGATGAGGGAGAAGGGAAAAGAAGCTTTATATTATGAGGTTATAAGGGTTAATGGGGATTACAGGGGAAGTGGTTGCAACTTTGCGAAAATCCGACTCATTTAATTATTAGTCTGCTTGTTTGAGAGCGAGACCACGTATTTATTATCGTCATGCAGCTAGGATCAATCTATTATGGATGGAGGGTGATACTACACCCTCTCCCATTGAGCCGTATTGTGTTTATCATTATCTAACATAGAACTGGTGAGATCAGGAAGAATGCGTGCCCTGCCGGCCCCAACGTTAGAAAGAGCTTCCTTTATTGGAGAAATTGACCTAGTCGTGGACGGTTGGGTAACTCCAAAATTCAGCACGCTCCGAGTAGTCTCCTCTTTAAAAAAAACTCTTCGTACATACACATTCTCACATCCATGTTCTTCATCCACTTGATTATGACTCCCCAAAATATTCTGACAGAGATGCCCTCGATGGTTTTTGCTTCGTAGCTGCAAGTGGGGAACCATGGGCAATAATTATGCCCACTCCCGCCCCCCTGGAAAGAGGACTCATTGGTAAGCAATCTTACGAGAAGAGGACACGGGTCGACGCTTAATATAATAATAATAATAATAATAATAATAATAATAATAATAATAATAAATACTGCTAATAATAATCAATTATATTAGTAAAAATATTATTAATAAAGAATATTATTTATTAATAATATAGTATTATTAATAATAATAGTTATAATAATTAAGAATGGTAAAAATAATCATGAATAACAATAATCAACAATATTAGCATGATAAAACTAATCATTAATAATAATAATCAACAATATTACTATGATAATAGTCAAAATAAACATTAATAATACTAATACTCATTAATAATAACCAACAGTATTACTGTGATAATGCAAATGATTAATAATAATAGTAATAATGAATAATAATCCACAATATTATATTGTAAAACTAATCCTTAAGAAATAATAGTAATAATCAACAATATTAGTATGATAATAGTCAAAATAAACATTAATAATACTAATACTAATTAATAATAACCAAAAGTATGACTATGATAATGCAAATGATTAATAATAATAGTAATAATGAATAATAATCCACAATATTATATTGTAAAACTAATCCTTAAGAAATAATAGTAATAATCAACAATATTAGTATGATAATAGTCAAAGTAAACATTAACATTAATAATAGTAATAATTATGAATAATATGCAACAACATTAGTATGATAATACTGATAATACAACTACGTACAAAATTTCACGGTTCCTGTGTTGAAAGTATCATTTTCTGGTCGTGCGTAACTAAGCTTTTCTAAGTCGGCATCGAATTTTTAAATTTGCCCATTTGGAAAATAATGCATTTTATATTGTTAATTCTGTAAAAAAGCTGAAAATATTTAAAAGGTTTTATATTTTTAAAAGCATGGTAGAAAATTATGATGATGGAATATAATAGAATAATATTTGTTTGGGAAAACCTTCCAAAACATTTTTGATTTAATGAGAAATTTCTAGAATTTAGTAGCCTTTTATGAAGTTACAAGAATGTTCCAGAACAGGCCAGAAAACACCTCTGGAAACTTCTAGAACCTTCTGAATATTCTGAAATATTACTTCAGAAATATTTAATGAAGGAATTTACAGGTTTGCTATAATTTCAGCTCTAGTTACCATAGTGAACGCACCAGAAGAGAAATGGCATAAAGAGAATGCAATCATTCTCCAGATGCATTCTGTTATATCTGCGGACAGTTCATCAAAACAAGAGCAGAGAAGATCGGTGTGACAGCATCTCTGAACATGTGTGAAGTTTACAAAACATATTTCAGCATGCGAGTTGTGGACTAAGAAAATTGTTTGTTGTAAAAAGTAAAATATTAAATGTCACAACTATTTAAGCTATTATGTTTCTTAGAAAGATGATATAGAGGAAAAAGAGGAGTCATGAAGTTTGCCATTCCCAGAACTTGGCGTGAATCCACTGACCACTCAAGCAACTGCTACTCCTGCATAGTGGGCCTTTTCAAACATTGAAGTGGTTAAATTTCACCTGCTATTTCCTGTGCCGATTTTCCATCCTCTATTGCCTCAGTACCAGTCAGTGCTGATCTTCCTGTACCTACCCCTCCAAAAAGGGTAAAGGCGACCCTCAGAAAAAAGCAACAATTCAGAAGCTGAAAAGATCCGTGAAGATGTAGTCTACAGTGTCAGAGATATAAATGGTTGTTGAAAGGAAGTCAGATTCTCCAAACCAAAGAGACCTTAATGACATTGTCAGAGATCTTGACTTGTCAAAGTTAAAGGCTGAGATTTTAATTTTACAGCTCAAAAAGTGGGAGTTGCTTGGTGAAATGTGCAAGTGACAAGCTAAAGGAAACGCCATAAACATTTCTTAAGATTCTTTACTTATCAAGCTGGGCTATGCTACTCCACTAAAGTATCTAGTCTTTTTGATGAAATGGGAATTACATATAATCATATGAATGGAGGCTCTTCATTGAAAGCACCCTAAGAAGAATTAAAGCTGTACTTCTCTATAATTTCAATAAGCATCCATCCCTTACCTTGACTCATTCAGTATACCTCAATGAGGACTAAAACAGTGTCAAACATTTAAGTCAAGATTTGAATTATAAGGAGTAGTATGTTTGAGAAGCGACTAGGGAGGGTTTACCTATCATGAAGAAATTTGTTAGAGCTCTTAACAAAGAGTCTGTACTATTCAAGTACCTTTAAAATTTCCTTCTCAAACTCTCTGAGGCAAAGGTGAAAGCTCGTGTTTTCGTTGGACCACAAATCAGGAAAATCGTGAGTTCAGAATTTCCCCGAAAAGCTTCATAAAAAGGGAAAAAAAGCCCGAAAGAGTGTTGTTTCTGTGTCAGGCCTTTTGGGCACCCACAAGGGAGAAAATTGTGTATAATCATTAATAATAATCAGCAATAGTAGTATGAAAATACTAATAATAAGAGTAGTAATCATCATCAATAATAATAATTATAATACTAATAATTTTAATAATCATCATTAATAATCCTCAACAATATTAGTATAATACTAATAATAATCATAATTAAAAATAATATTAGTATGATAACAATGGTAATAATCATAATTAAAAATAATATTAGTATGATAAGAATGGTAATAATCATTAATAATAATTGAGAATATTAGTATGATAATAATAGTAATAATCATTAATAATAATGAAAATATTATTATGATAATAATAGTAATAAATATTAATGATAAATGTCAATATTAGCATAATAACAATAATTACTGACAATAATTTAAAATATTTTTAGGAAAATAATAGTAATAATCATTTAAAATAATCAACAATATTAGTATGATAATACTAATAATAATTAATAAAAATAATAGTAATAATCATTAATAATCATTAAAAATATTTAACATTATTAATATGATGATACTAATAATATTCATTAAAAACATTTGACATTATTAGTATGATAATGATATTAATAATCATTAATAAAAATGGGTAAATAATAATATGATAATAATAATAATTAACATTATTTAACAATATTAGTATGATAATAATATTAATAATCATTAATAATATTTGACAATATTAGTATGATAATAATATTAATAATCATTACTAATAATAGTAAATTGAAATAAAGATCGAAGTTAAACTTGGTGCTAATTCCCCGGCGAGTGGCCTTGGGTCTTTAAGCTCGGCTCTCAGTCATGTCGTCTTGGCGTCTACAACATCCAGGTTTTCTGCTCTCTAACCCCCTCGCAAAGGGAGGAGGGCGTGTAAAGTACTAGGTCCCTATCTCCCGTAGGAGTGGCGCGCTTTCTATACCCCAGGGTACCGGGCAGTCTCAAACTAGATTGAGAAATACCACGCATTTATTCCTTCGATACACATCTATTTTGCTCTCATTATTCGGCACTTTTTTAAAAACCTTTTTTTCATCTAGTTTCTCGGGGGGGGGACTGATTTTGCAGGCTAGTAGCGGCCCTGTTTTCGTCGGGCTAGTGGTTTTTAACAAGTGCGCATTCCTACAATCCTTTGTCCTTCTAACCCCCGACCCCCATTTATCTCTTCCTTATCTATCCTTTCGCATCCCCGCCCCAGGGAAGGTTGTTTCGACCTCTTCTATTGTTGGCATCTTCATTCTCTTCAGGTGATTCGCTAAACTCCGAAAAGGAGAGTAATCTGATGGGGCTAAACCGTGTGGGTATGGAAGGGGACTCATTAGTTGCCAATGGTAATTATTAAGGTTTTGTATGGTATCTCTTGAGATATGAAGACGCGCGTTGCTTCGATGAAAGAGACCAATTCTTCTTTTGATTAATGCTGGCCTTTTCCTCTTCTGGTGCTGCGTGTAAAAGCAGTCCACCTGAGCCCAAGAAACCTCTTTGGTGATGTCCTGATTTGGGTTAAGAAGTTCTAAATGCATCAACGTCATTCAAACCACACCAAAAGGGACCACATGGGGAATCTTCCGTGGGGGAAGCCCCTGTTTCGGCTGGGCTATTGGTTTTTCCCTCTAGAACTAATTCTCTAGAACGTTTAATATTATTGCACATAACCCAATTTTATTCTCCCGTAACAGCCCTGATAAATGATGCTTCATTTTGAGTCTTGGAATGAAGAGTTGAACTAATGTTGATTCCGTATTGCAAAAGTGTACTCACGACACGTGGTGAAGAAGCCATTGCCCCGATCATCGCAAACCCCTCTCTGCCTATCTCCTTTGAATGACGATGAAGAGTGGAATGAGGTTTTATTTTTTAACCAATTGTTTAGCAGTTACAATGTGATTTTTTCCACTCCTATTTTTTTAAAAATATGGATCAAATTCCACTGGTCAAACTGAACGGGGTTGACCTTTCCGACTATAGGTTCCGGAGCGAAAAATTGCCCTATTACTTAGGAAATAAATTAAAAGATATACCTGGGTCCTGACTCATTTCTTTGAAGATCTTCAATGACCGTTAGAGTAAATATTTCCATTGGAAAGCGGTTCTTAATTGGTTCTTTTAGTAGTAAGGACTTAATTCGATCTTTCTTGTTCTTACTGAATTGTTTGACTGAACAGGGTCTGATGGGCTTTGCCATGATAAAGGTTTGCTTCTTTAACATCCATGTCGTAGAATGACTCCCGACGATACTATATATAACACTATTCGTTGAGGGAACTTCCTTAATTATCTCTAGAGTGCGTTTTTACTGTCTGGCGGCCGATATTATGTATCTTCAAAATGCTTAAGAAGTGGAACTGAGCTCAAGGATAATAATATTGCTATCATTAATAAAATAGAGTTTTATTAATAATAACTATCAGCAAACACAAAAACGGAAAATATTGACAAACAGAATGGAAAGGGTCGTGGAGACTCGGGCTAATCCAAGGATTTAAGGGATCAAAAAAGGTAAAACAAATATGGAGTTAAAGAGATGGGATGGTTCGATAAACCATTTAAAGCACAGGATAGAATTGACAAATAAGGGATCAATACTCAAAAGGTGACGCTTGGCTTACGTAACTTCATTAGGGTGCAGTGGAAGGTACTTGAAGGAATATTCGGTCCGCTGGCGAGTTCCAGCCGAAGGGGGGGGATAAAAGGATCCTGACGTGGCGTCTTGGAAAGGAGAACCGTTACTCGACGAACGGCTTGACGAACAATGGCTGTTCTAGGTTGTTCTCTTCTGAACAAAGGGGGGGATGAGAACCGTCTCTTGTCTACGGGCTCAAGAACAATGGCTGTTCTAATGTTGTTCTCCTTTGAACAACAGGGGGGGTGAGAACCGTTTCTTGGCGAAGGGCTCAAAACGAACAATGGCTGTTCTAATGTTGTTCTCCTTGAACAACAGGGGAGGATAAGAACCGTTTCTTGGCGAAGGGCTCAAAACGAACAATGGCTGTTCTAATGCTGTTCTCCTTGAACAACAGGGGGGGATGAGAACCGTTTCTTGGCGAAGGGCTCAAAACGAACAATGGCTGTTCTAATGCTGTTCTCCTTGAACAACAGGGGGGGGGGATGAGAACCGTTTCTTGGCGAAGGGCTCAAAACGAACAATGGCTGTTCTAATGCTGTTCTCCTTGAACAACAGGGGGGGATGAGAACCGTTTCTTGGCGAAGGGCTCAAAACGAACAATGGCAGTTCTAATGCTGTTCTCCTTGAACAACAGGGGGGGGATGAGAACCGTTTCTTGGCGAAGGGCTCAAAACGAACAATGGCTGTTCTAATGCTGTTCTCCTTGAACAACAGGGGGGGGGGGGATGAGAACCGTTTCTTGGCGAAGGGCTCAAAACGAACAATGGCTGTTCTAATGCTGTTCTCCTTGAACAACAGGGGGGGGGATGAGAACCGTTTCTTGGCGAAGGGCTCAAAACGAACAATGGCTGTTCTAATGCTGTTCTCCTTGAACAACAGGGGGGGGGATGAGAACCGTTTCTTGGCGAAGGGCTCAAAACGAACAATGGCTGTTCTAATGTTGTTCTCCCTTGAACAACAGGGGGGGGGAAGCCTTGGGGACTTGACGTCGGAAAGGCTCGAACCTTTGGCACTCAAGGAATATTGTCCTCCTTCTGGACAAGTGATGGTGAATCTCGAGGTCGAGGTCCCTTGGCGCACAAAGGGAGAGAGGGTCGTGGTGATGTTTCGCGACGAAAATCTGGATCTCCAATCTGATCTTAGTGGTAAAGTTTCCATATAAATAGCCAGGACATCTCCTTGGCGTGGGGGAAAATGAAGTGAAAGCTTGGAGGGAACGCACAGCTGGGCCGGAGAAAAATGCCTTATCTGTTCATAAGCCTAACTCGATCTGGCGAGGTCGGCGTATAGGGGCGAACGGGGGGACGATAACCTCCTTGTTTAAACATTGGCATCCGGTAGCTGTTGATAAGACTCCAAGCCTCGAATCGAAGATGCACGTGGGTAGCCTCATGGTTTTAAATAAAATGTGATAGAAGTTGAAATGAATGCAGCTCTGAACTCGTTCTATCACAATCCAAAACACTCTCTTTTTTCAAAAACGGAATTACATGTTGAGTTAAGATTTCGTTTGAAATATAACCCCATCCTCGCTGCTGCTCTTGGTTTCATAACCGAGATGAGTTTCCGAAGAGAGAACATGATGGAAACTCCAACAAATGCTCGACATTTTGCTTTTTCTCGATACTTCTGGTCACCTGAGACTTCATCAGACATTGTTGTTCATTATATGTGAATTGATCGAGATAACGAAGATTCATTACTAAAACCCAAGTAATCACAAAACATATAACATAATCACAAAACATAAGGGATCCTCAATACTAAAATTAATCTTTCGTGGCTTAGCTATTTAATACCAAGCTTTCAAAGCCTCCTCGAATTCGAAATTCATTCACAATTGACTCTTTCACCACGACAAATAAAAATCCCTTTTTTATTTAAGAGTCGCTCTTCTCGAAATGCTCAGATGCAGCAAGCACAATCTTGTGATTAATGGAGCACTTTCTATGGTCTTCCTCTTGAGATTCAGTTTCAGAATCCCCAGGTTTTTTTTGTCTCAATTTCCTTTGACAAATTCTTCCTTTTCTTTCCAATTATTAGCCATTCAAGCTTCATCTTCGGAAAATTGAGGTCGTTTCTACTGTTTCGCAATATATCCGTGCATACGATAGCCTAGCCTAGAATACTATAGGCTAGCTTGGTATAGCCTAGCCTAGCATAACAACACCTAACATAATATAGCCAAAGCGTATCATAATATAGCCTAGTCTAGTATATCCTAGACTAGTATAACATACCATAGACTAGAATAAATTTTTATAGCTTAACCTATTATACCCTTGTTTAACTAGCCTATTGAAGCCTAACATAGTATTACCTAGCATAGCAGACCATAGCCCTCCCTACTCTATTATACTTTAGCCTACCTTAGCATAATATAGCCCTATCTAGCTTAGTATAGCTTAGCATAGGTTAGCCGAGCCTAGTATAGTATAACGTATCCTAGCATTAGCTATCCTAGATAAGTATAGCCTATACTATCCTATTATCCCCTAGTCAAGCATAGCTTAGTATTATCTAGCCTAGCATACTATATGCTATCCTAGAATAGTATTTTAGAGCCTAAATTAGCATAGTATATCTTACCCTTGTACATTATATCTTAGCATAGCTTAGTATAGTATAGCCTAGTCTATAATAACCTATTCTAGGCTTGCCTAGCATATTATAGCCTAGTCTATTCTAGCCGAGTATCGGCCAAATAGTTATGATGTTATTGCCAAAACAAAATAATTCCAAGGCTATCCTAGGGAGGACTTTGGCAATTATATCATTCGAAAGAGAATGTAAAACAACCTTTAGGATATCAAATATCGTTAGAATCGGCCAAATAGTTATGATGTTATTACTTAAACAAACACAAAAGAAAAACGGGACCGACCGACCGACCAACCGACATAGTGAGATGTAGAATCACTCGTGACTACACTAACACGCGACTAAAAAATAATCACATATGTTGAAGTTCATAAAATTCATTAAAATTTAGACATGCATAGCCCAAAGTTTTGACATCTGTTTATCGTAATACAAATTAATTGGTGAATTTCACAAAATAATAAATGATTATAATCATTTATTTTTTCTTAAATTCACCAATTAATTTTATTACGCTATCCATATCCATATCCTGAAATCTTCTGTTGATCATTTTTAGCTATTCAAGCTTCATCTTCGGAAAATTGCAGTCGTTTCTCCAGTTTCGCGCAATGCGACGGCTTGAAAACGTTCAATAAATCGTTTATCATCTAAATCGTGAAGGATAGAGGATGATATGGTATATGAGAATAAAAAGTATAATAATTATAACTAGAAATTAAATAAAGAATAAGTTAATCAGTAAAAATCTAAAAATAATTAGATGTTTACGATAACTTTCGTTTAGCTGTTTATAATGTTTTTAAAGCTTTTCATTGAGAGCGAATTCGATTTCGTCGCTTATTTTGGAAAGATCTGCTAAAATTCTGCTAAAAATATACTAAAATATCTGCTAAAGTCTGCTAAAATGCCGGGCAACGACAACACTGTCCAAAAATGATTTTGCTACAGAAATGAGAAAGTAGTTTTCTATTGTAGTTTTTTGCGTAGATTACGAAAATTACCTTTAATTTTCATGAAATGACTTCAGTTTTTTGTAATCTGCACATTTATTTTTTATTAGATTATTTAGTATATAGAGGTATAAAATATTTATTATTATTTTTATTTTATTTGACAAAAAGTACAAAGATAAGTGGAAACAAAAAGCTTATTAATCAAAATAAATTAATAAGTATTTTTAATACATTTCAGAGTGTGGTATTATAAAAATATATTTAAAAAAATAATGACGATTTAAGATTTTTTCAAAATTGCTGAAATCTATACAGTAGTCATATATTTTTAGAATATTTAGGCTTCTTTTTCTGTACAACATCTTGTCTGTCTCTGTGAAGGGTCCAGCAGAAGTCAGCAAGCATTGCAGGACTCCATTTTCCTTTATAACGATTTTCTATAGTAGCAATATCTTGGTGGAATCTTTCACCATGCTCAGCGCTGACGTCTGCTGGATACTCTGGAAAGAAAGACAGATGGAAATGCAAAAAATGCACCTTTAGTGACATACTACATCCCAACTCATTATAAGGCATAATCAAAGTATGAACAAGAATGTGGCAATTTTCTGATTTGTGCCTTCTAAGGAGACCATTACATACACCTTTGAAACTATGCCAGGCCTTAAATTCTGGCTTGCTCAATTTTGCCTCAAACTCACTATCTACCATAAGTTGTCGAATCTGAGGCCCAATAAAGATTCATTCTTCAATTTTAGCATCACTAATCTTAGGAAATTTTTTTTTTAAATATAGGAAGGATGGCTAGTGATGCTTTAAGGTTTTCACAAATTGTTTCATTAAACCTAATTTTTTTGAAGTGGTGGCAAAATTATGTTTTCCTTAGGAACCAATGGTTCACGTATGGCATTATGACAACCTACTTTTGTCTCATCTCTTAAAAGCCATTTTGAGCGTATGTAATGTTCTCCCTGAGCTCTACTGTCCCACTGGTACAAAAAACACATGAATTTGTGTAGCTTGACCGTAAGCCATTTAACATGGCTACTACCTTAAGGTTAGCACAAATCAACCATTTATGTTCACTGTATTTAATGCTTCTTAAAACGAAACCTAGATTCTCATAAGTTTCTTTCGAAACAACAGAGTGAGCTACTGGTATCGATGGTAGTTTATTTGCATTATACAGAAGCACGGCTTTACTAATATATATATAGAAGTCAATGAAAAGTCTCCATTGAGTGGGTTCATAATGTATATCTAATTCTTCAAAGAGACGTGGAATATTATTACATTAGCATAAATTGTTGTCAAAGGAAAATTTGTCTTGTAAATTGTTTGATCGAATGCGAAACTTAGTAATTCGAACATCTTCTGCTACTAAAGTTCTTTCTTTCAGTCTCGAGGCTAGATTAAGTTGTGAGAAAGGTTTTGGAGTAGTATCAAAAGTTTCAGGAACATAAATTTAAGTTTATGGTTCACATGATTCCATACCTGATTCATCAGAGTTAGACAAAACAATTTCTGCAGCTGGTTCAGGTACTGGAATGTCTTTTGAGTGAGGTATAGGCTTAATAGCAGATTTAAGGTTGGGATATACCACAGCTGAAGCGCACTTCGTTGTTTTACCTAAAAGTATAGAAATTATATGCGTAAAATTTAAAGTTATGTACATATGTGTGATTATAATATAGTGGTTCTAAACTTAAATTATTTTATATTTTTAAAAAATAATATTACAATATACTACTTCAAAATATAGTTACAGTGGACAATAAACACTTACTCACTTTGTATGTCTACCAAACCGAAATAGCTGTCAGTGGCATGATCTTGGGGCTCTCGCCATACCATTGGAGCACCAAATTGAAGGCTTTTTTTATTTTTTCTTTAGACCATTTTGATAAATAATTAAAGCATGTCGTGGAGAAGATATGTGGTGCTCATGGTTTATCTTGGACACCAATTTTACATCCAAAATACAAATTCTATATAGAAATTTTTCTTTGATTTTTTTAAAATGTTACTGAACTACATATGTAGCAAAATATTTCTTAGCTATTTGTACTCTGTCCTCTCAGGATTTTAATTAAAATTATTTCTTTTATTTAAAATTTTATTTAGTTAAATAATCTGAAAATAAGAAATAAAATGGAATTCTTTAAAATCTTCAAAATTTGACAAAAATAGTAATTGGCAACTTACAAAAAACTGGAGTCATTTCAATAAAAATGACTTCCATTTTTTAAATCTATGCTAAAACTACATTTAAAAAATGTTATTTTAATCTTTTTAGTCGACAAAAAGTTAAATTTGTTAAACAGTGTAATTAGACATAATATGTATTTAATTTCAAGAATTCGTTTGTGGGGATGTATATCGATTATTTTGAAAGTAAAAAAAATTACATATGTTGAAATTTATAAAATTTATTAAAATTTAGGCAGGGCTGTTTTTTTTTTTGCTTCTTTCGTATATTTTTAGGTTTTACCGAAGTTATTTCTAAAAAAACTTTTCAATTTAAAAACATTTGATAATTATCGAATGTTTTGAAATAAAAGAAAAGAATTGCATATGTTGAAGTTCAGAAAATTTACTAATATTTAGGCATGCATGGTGTTAAGATCGGAAGCCTATTGCACTATCTTACACATGTGTCTGTGTGAGCGTGCATGAACACGTATGTCAGAGGAGCATAGCTTGGGTGAGTTCTCCCCCACCCATCACTCTATGGCCCACCATTAGTGATCGAAGACTGACCAAATGTTTTATGGTTATACAATGTGGAAAGGGCAGTTGGGCATCGAGACGAGGCACGCCTCCCCACCTCGGTAGTGTAGTGGTTTATTGTGGGCTTAGGGAGTTACGCGTTTTAGACCTTTCCTTGCAGGAGGGACAAGCGGTCACTATTCATCACAAGCTGGAGAAAGAAACAACTCACTAAAACCCCTATCAGCTCCAAACTCCTGGACTCTGGGCAGAACTGTTGCGAAGCTTGGAAGAAGAACGACCCGTCTACACTAAAACTCTCTTCAAGCGCTGGGACTCAGCCGGACGGAAAACTTCTGAAGTGTCGGCGCCTTGAACGACTCCTCCTCCCAAGTAAGATTCTCGCCCTGGTTCTCCGATTAAGGTAAGTTTTTATACCCTCTTTCTCGTATTGGTTCTGCGAGTTCCCCCGAATTTCCATCAAATTGTATCTCCCGTTTGCCCGCATCTCTTTCTTAAATTCATTTAACCTTTGGTTCTTCAAACTTTTATTCTATCCTTTTCGGAACCATCAAACCCTCTTCAAACTCTCAAACTACCCTTAAACTAAACTATAACTGTCGAGGTTTAGTAAGTGGGTAATCCCAGTCCCACTTCCTGGACATATATTTTATTACCGCACCGAGGTGAAGCGGAGGTGAATCGTATCCAGTACACCTACCTTAGCCACTTCCAGGGAATAAGAATAACCTCAGTGCGTACTCTTTTGATCAAAACTAAGATGATGATCCCCTGAGTGTGTCCCCACTCAGTAAAAACCAACCATGGGTGGATCAGTATAATATTGAGATTAAAGCCGAGTGAATTGCTTAATAATTGCCAAAGGATCGTCCAAAATAGTTAAAAATACATGTACAAAAATAATCTTTAATGTACATGAATTTAAAATAAGCAACAGCTTATATAAATATAAATAGAATTAATCTTGCACTGAATAAATAAGTCTACAAAAATGTCGTGGGGATTACTTGCAGATTACTCACTGGGATGCTTGCGTCTTAATGACACCCGACAGCATAAATGGAATATTATTATTGAGTTAAACACTGAATTAAGCACTTCTATTTTCGAGGTTATGGGCTTGGGATGAGAATTCTAGTTCACAAATAAACTGGTGAAGTTAGGGGAGGGGATAATTCAATTAACGATACCTTTTTGAGTTCGTAGGTATTTTTGAAGGGGACGATGAAGATCTTCTTCTGGTGACGATGATCGCACTTAGTCCGGCCGTCCGAGGTTACCGAATGAGAAGGTAATCCTAGACGGGTGATATAATGATCATATGGCAGATCACGAAGGTGAGCCAAACGGTGACTCAAATCGGACTTCTTCCTCAAAGTACCTGTCTGATTATTCGGCTCCTGGAGTGGGTAGCCAAAACGGATTACCTAGCTACGTCTAGGGTAATCCGCAGAGGAAGGTCTTGTGTAACCTCTGACTCTGAAGGGGGGGGGGAGGGGCTGCGAGAAGTTTGGCACCTACAAGTACCGTGACAGCAACAACCAATTTCCCGAGAAGTTCCTTCCTTGCAGCGGGCGAACGGTTTCCTTTGTGGAACTAACTCTCCACACTCAACGTAGGTCCAAGACCTTCTGCCTGATTCCAGGGAGAAGGTTTCCTTTTTTTCCCTCACGAGCAGAAATCGAGAGAGAGAATTGAATTCTCGCAAAATCCGTATCGTCGCGCGAAAGACCTTTTTTCATCTTTGGGCAGACAGTATGTCTTTCAGGCCTTCGAGCCATCTCAGAGTTTACGGCGGCGCGAAAAAGAGCGACGGAGAATTCGAGGCGACAGGTGCATTTAGAGATACGAGAGGGCACGCAGCTTGTGTCGGAGTATTTATGCGTACACTTATGTACGCGGTATTTAGACTTCTACAATAACTAATGAGGGCATTCGGAACTAAACATCGTTTCGAATAAGTTCTCTGGAGAGATCACTATACTTTCCAAATCAATTGGATACTAATGTCTCTCACTTAAGCGCTATCTATCATCTTGCTTAGCCCTGCCCTGCTTTCGGGATAATAATTCTAACAATAGCCAAAAGTTTTGACATTAGTTTATCGTAATATAAATTAATTGGTGAATTTTAGAAAAAAATAAATGATTATGATCATTTATTTTTTCTTAAATTCACCAATTGATATATATTACGATAAACTAATGTCAAAACGTTTCGCTATGACTATATCCATATCCTAAAACGAAACCCCCAGAATATATATATATATATATATATATATATATATATATATATATATATATATGTAAGAGAGAGAGAGAGAGAGATGAAGGCTACTTCTATAACTCCTAAATGTAGTGTTTACTAGAAATCCTAAGGCGCGGAAAATAGCTACTAACTTCATCCTTTTTATTTTCCGGCGACGCTTCGAGCACAATGCGGTCATCTTTCTAGTCCTACAATACAAAATAAACCGAAAAAATAATAAGCATCTGATGTATTTGTTTTGGAAACAGCCTGGATTTTCAAATAAATATACGAGTATATTAGAACTTCTAGAAGTTCTTGTAACCAAATCCTTTATTGAAAAGAAAGATTTGAAATGTATTTTGTTAACGAGAGTAATTCAAAATTCAGATTCTTGTTCGGAACCTGCTATGCAGGGAAGTAGGCTAGGCTGTGGCCGCTATCGTGAGGTTAACTGTAGGCTAAGATTAGGTTAGGTAAGGACAAGAAAATAACAAAAAACACCATTGAAGACTTAAATAAAAAGTTGAACAAAACCATCGAACGCATAAAACACCAACCAGGAAACTTAAAATTCAAGAAAATAATCGAAGACTTTACCCCCGGATACGTCTACGGTACAGTAAAAATGCACAAAAATGGCAACCCTCTAAGACCCATAATCAGCCAAATCCCAACACCAACCTATGAACTCAGCAAGTTCTTAAATAAGATCCTCACCCCTTTCGTGCCTAGCAAGTTTAATCTGAAATCTTCTACAGATTTCATCGATCTCATCCAGTCCACCACTGCCAAAGGTTTCATCGCCTCCATGGACGTTGAATCCTTATTTACAAACGTTCCTGTTTCCGAAACTATAGACCTAATCAAAGAGAGAGTATATAACCAAAGTAATAGCCCCCTCTTAACATACCAAGAGACGACTTAAGAGAACTTCTCTTTCTCTGTACTACGGAAGCCCCCATTTATGGACCTAGAGGCGACATATACTTGCAAACCGACGTGGTTGCAATGGGATCCTCCCCCTCAGAGTACTCTTTGCAAACTTTTACATGGGAAGCGTGGAAGAACGGGTTTTTATAAATCTGCCAGAACCACATATTTACTGCAGATATATAGACGTCATATATAAATATATAAACCGATGAAGAAATCAAGGAATTATTAAGAGAACTCAAGAACTGCTCTTCACTTAACTATACCATAGAAAATAGCCAAGATAACAAACTCCCGTTCTTAGACACCTTAACCACTAAACACGAAGACAAAATAACTACCAAAGTTTACGTAAAAAAGACAAATCCAGGCCTTTGTATGAACGCTAAAAGCGAATGTCCCAACCGTTATAAAAGAAGTGTAATTAATGCATATATCAATTGCGCTTTCACCCACTGCTCCACATGGAAAGACACACACGAAGAGCTTGAGAGGGCTACACAAGTACTCATAAATAATGGATTTACAAACAGCGACACACAAACAGCTATACGGAAGAAGATGGAAAAATGGTACACGTCACCTGCAGTCAGCACCAATCACTATTTTACAAGAATATTATGAGTACAGCGTACAAAACGGACGAAAGAGTAATCAAGGAAGTCATAAACAGAGGAGTCAAGCCAACCAAAAACTAAAACAACGTATCACTCACAATCTATTAGAATAATAAACGGACATCCAACCTTATACTCAAAAATAACCACACACCTACTCTAACACCTGAACAAAGAAGTCATTTAATATATAAATACACTTGAAAAATGAGAGACTGTGAGCTCCTACCTCATTCATATATCGGAATGGCAGAAACAAAATTAAAACGAAGAATGAGCTACCATTTAAACAACGGTGCACCCAAAACACATGCATTTGAAAAACATGGAAGACAATTGGACTGGAAGTCACTCGAAGATAACAACAAAATTCTTGCATATGCTCCAAATCACCAACAATTACTCATATTAGAAGCTCTCTATATAAAAGAAAAACAGCCTAAATTAAATTCACAAACAAACATACAGTTCACCCTGCCTTCCTCGCGTCCTCGTGCGCCAAGTAATAATCCACGCATATATATATATATATATATATATATATATATATATATATATATATATATATATATATATATATATATTACAAGTAAATGAAATGCCTACTGAAAGTTCTATTTATACTGATTTGACTTACACAGAAATATTTTGCTTCATTTGCATACTATGAGCTGGATTCCGTCGAAGTTGAAACATGGTCAAACATAAAATTTCTGGCCAAGCTTGGTTCACGGAAGAGCGAAATTTTTGCTGCATTCATCTATGTTTATGGAGACAGTGCCCCTCCCCTCCCTTGCGGAATCAAGACAGGATTTTGAAGATGACATTCGCAGTTTTAGACCATCAACATAAGTAAGGGAAGAAAACATCAATCCAGTGTGGGCTCTATTTGAAGAGGTACAATGGAGATGATACCAACAAGTAGATTGCACATATCGACAGGTTAGTTCATTCCATCTTTCGCGACGAATTGAGGCTCAGTAAGATTTCAGCTCGATGGATGCCAAAATTATTGCGAGAAGAGCAGCTGGAGAAGAGAAATACAGTTTCATTGCAAATTTTAAACAAGTGGGGTGAACATCCCAAGCATTTTTTTCTAAGTACTGTAACCGGAGATGAGACTTGGATTTACTAATATGAACGGGAAAACAAAGAGCAGTCTAAAGAATGGTTACCAAGAGGTGGAAGAATACTCATCAAAGCAGCAAAGTCTGCACGATCAGAAGAAAACGTAGTCATCACTGCCAATGGGGATGCCGAAGGTCAAATACTTGTTGACTCTTACGAGGAAGGTCGGAGAACGATCAATGGTACTTATTAAGAACTTGATTTGAGAAAATGTCACAAGGTTAGGGCGGAGAAGCACCTCGTACAGTCCTGACCTTGACCCTTCCAACCTTTTTTTTGTTTGCAAACCTTAAAAATGCATGAATGACACTCGTTTTTCTTCTGTTAATGATGTTAAAAGACCTTTTTTAAGTTGGTCGAATTCTCACATTTCTCATTTTTATAGAAATGGTTTCAAATGATGGTACCATCGCTTGCGAAAGTATTTTGACCTCAAGGGAGCTTATGTTGAAAAATAAAATTTATCTTTCTTTTTGTTTTATTTTTATTGCTTTTTTTATAAACTTTTTGAAGACCTATCATATATATGTATATACATAATAAGAATAAATAGATACCAGTTTTGGTTGGGTCACGTATTACATGCCTTGAATGTGATGAAAAAATTACACTGGTATAGTAAAACAATCTTTGTAAGTGGTCTGTTTTTCAACTGATTTAGGGCCATTTTTTAGTACTAAATCCTAAAATGCCATTCGTCTCCTCAGTCGATTTTTAAAAATTCGATCTTATAACTGAATTTATTACATTTTTGTTACATTTTAGGTTGATATTTGTTAATATTTCTCTACCGAAATCGGTTTTTAAGTGAGAAAATATCGTTTTCTAAAGCAATTTATTAATTATATGATAGAAAAAGATTAGTGCACATTGAATGGTAGATAGACATTGATGAAAGTAAGTACATTCAAATTGGTTATTAGATCATCATTATTCAGAATTCAGGGCATGAAATTCCATTTATAGGAACTCCTAGAATGCTGAGCAATAGGGATGCCCCTCCTCAGAGTTTAACAGTAATTAGCCATCGTGACCTCATCCCAACGTCCCTAATACCTGATCTTCATCTTTTTCATGTCCTGGTAGAATGTCTCCACCTACTACTCGCTCATTGATGGCTGACTCATGGCAAACCTATCTATATGTTAGCATATGTAATGCATTTTGATGCTCTTCTTGCACTCGAGGTTTCTGAAAGCAGTCAGCATATTCAGCATATTGTTGATAAGTTATGTGTAGTTCCTGGCCTTCTGGTTGCCAAGAAAGTTCTTCACGATCAGAACAAAAGCATTACATACTTCCATTTCACTTCGTTCATTGAGTTTTAAAATTCTGTATCTCTCATGAGCCGACGGAGTTGAGAACCGTCAAAGATACGACCTTTCAAATTCTCAATGGTGAATCACGAAAAGGCATGGCACAAGTAAGCGAAGCATCCACCTTCCTTGTTCAGATCTTTGGCGAACGGTTTGATCACGCCAAGGATGATATGCAGCGGTGGGAAGAGTATCCTGTATCTACCCACCAGCGGGTTTTTTATGACGTTCCTTGCCCTGCAAGGCACCAATTCCTCCCGTGCAGGCAGTTCTTCTTCGTGGAATGCTGAGCTCTCGTTCTCCCAACTCTTGCACATGCACAAGAAAACACGGATATTGGTGAACCCGTTTTGTTGTCCCAATAAAATGTTCACCATCTTCAGGTCAACCAAAATCAACCACTCATGCTTTTTATTATGAATTTTCTCCAACACGTACTTCACTGTTTCATAATTGTAGTCGAGTGAGCGAGAGGTACAGACGGAAACTGGTTGCCGTTGTGCAGGAGAACACATTTCAGCGATCGCTTGCTGCTGTCATTGGACAATCTCAAATCTTTGGGTTGGCCCTGTGGCACTCTAGCTTGTGTAGAAGCTGCGCAATACCTGTACAGTACCCCGAGTCCTTCTCCTAAGAGAAGAAAACGGAGGTACTCTTGTTGTCTATTACGATAGAAGGTGATGCGATCACTGTCAGAGAAGAGTTCTTTTCCTTCAATCTGGATGCCAACAGTTCGGCAGAGGACATTGACAAGCTGAGATCGCGCATTAGATCATTTATGTAGTTCACTTGGGAAAAAGGATGTGGAAGATCATCATCAAAAAACAGTGCTTCTTCTTTATTTTCTTTAACATGGAGGGTTCTTCGTCACTAATATCAGCAAGTTTTTTAAACACAAGTACTGCAATTTCATCACAATGAGCGAGAGGATGACGTGCTGATTAAAGCTCAAGATGCTTGAGGCTGCTGCTGTTCTTCCCATTAATCCCAGTTAAATGAATACCCCAGAAGTATCGTTCAGTGCCATGGTTTGTTGGCTCTCTCAAAACCACAGGAATTCCCAACTTCAGACAACTCTTCTTGCCCTTGGTCCAGCGACACGGATACTCGGTCCATGTCTTGCATACTATGTGTGGCGACCAAGCTTAATCCATCTCAGCAACTTTCATACCAAAATTGAGCATTGTAATCACGCTTTATGAAACTTGTGACTTGATTACCGTTAGGAACAACGATGTATTCCCTGCAGATGTAACAGAATACATGAGGCTATTTTTGCAAGATCTTCTGTCCGAATCCATTTTATTTACCTGGCAATAAAAAAATAGCAGTAAGTCAAAAATTACCTCATGTAAACTCTTCAGAATTCTGTTTTTTTTTTAAAGAAATAAGAAAATATTTTACATCACATAAATAGAAAGTACCCTTACATGTAAAATACGTAAAAAGATTCATGTAACGATAAATAAAAATGTTGCACTGATTAAGCAAACCAATGTGATATTTTGGGATTCAGCTAAAAAGTCTTAGACAATTAAATTAATGTTAGCCAGTGTTATCCGTTTTGCAAGCAATTTATTTATAGAAATTAATGCAAACTCCGAAATTGCACAATAATTGGTGCGGGTATATTCTGCGGTCTAACATCACAGTCCTATTATAATATACGGTGAATCTTAACTTCTCCTTTAAAATTTGAAAAGGAAATTAAAAAATAATGTTGAGATTATATGTATATATCATAATTCAAATAATTTATTGGTTAGGTTAGGTTAGGTTAGGTTAGATTAGGTTAAGTTAAGTTAGGATAGGTTAGGTAAGTTAAGTAGGGTTAGGTTAGGTTAAGTTAAGTTAAGTGAAGTTTGCTTAGGTTAGGTTAGTTTTGTTTAGTTTAGGTTAGATTACTTTAAGATCGGTCGGGTCAGATCAGGTTAGATTAGGCTAGGTTAGATAATGTCAGGTTAGGTTGGGTTTGGTTAGGTTAGGTTATTTTAGCTTAATTTAGATTAGTTTATTTTAGGTTAAGCTAGTTTAGGTTTAGGTGGGTTAGGTTAGGTTAGGTTTGATTTTGAGAATGGTGACAAAATGTGACAATCTAAGCGTCCCCGAAAGATCTAATCTATAAATATGAAATTTGAGCTGGTTTCGCTTCCTTGTGCATGACGCCACACTCGCCTGTGCAATACTTATCCTTCTCTCTCGAATCTAATGCGCATTAACATCGAAGTGGTATCCCGCTGGAAGTTATATGGAGAGTTCTGTAAAGAAAGTAGTGAAGTTTGACGAAGTGAAGCTGCCACTAATAAAGGAATAAAGCCCATGTAGTATCAATCTAGTTTGAGACTGTCTGGAGCACTATGACCGGAAGGGCGTAGCAGTACAAAATACTACATTTTTTAAAACTTTTGATCGAAACCGAATATTCATATAAAATAATCGGTGAATGTATGACAGCAACTTACATGCAGGTTTTTGAATCACAATATCTCATATTTGTGACTTACTTCAGCTGTCCTTGTCTTGGCACTCTTTTACACTTGTAGTCTCACTTAACTCCACCGACCAGAGTCTTACTCCCAGACTTCCATCACTCCGGGAATCTTAGATTTTGTCTGAGGTGTAAAAGTGTCTGGCATGGGCAGACAAAATTGTTGGCTTGATTTTCACTGCAGCAAATATGACTTCTTTTTTTCTAATTTTGTTTATGGAATTTCATGTTTAATCCAACCATGGCCAAAAATTCGACTCACGAAGCTTTTCGCAAACTTCACCTCATTGGATTACAAACAAATTTAGTTTTAATTGATCGAAATTTCGGATTGGATCGGATGTGAAGAGAAATAAAGCCAGAGGGATGGTTGTAGTGACCCAATCGTGTAGTAGGAAAGCAAAATGGTGCGGAAACAAGGTCAATAAATCTAAGTCGCGTCCTCTCAGTTATTTCAATAATTTTAAAACAAAAAATAACAAACGAATCACCTGAACTTACAAACTTCAAAACTTTCAAAACTCATCGAAAATTAAAGTGTTTACCATCCGACCAACCAACTTACGAACCGACATAATAACTTATAGAGTCGCGCATCCGAATAAAAATTAAGAAATAATAGAGAGAATTAAAGGTCGGTGACTAGCCACTGATGCGTCGTGTTTTTTGTATGTGTAGGGAGTGGTGTTATTGTATTGGACTGGGTGGAAAGGGAGAAAGGAAGGATGAGGCGCGAGTAAAGTAAACACAATACTCATGATGCTGCTAACCTATTTATTGATAGGTACCGGTTGTGAGTATCAAGGGCTGTTGAGTATCTCAGCGCAAGCTCAGCGTAATATGTATTAGGGTGTGTGTGGGGGAGGGGGGGGAGGTCTCCTTCCCCAATTGTCAAGCTAAGCGGGTGTTGGTATATATATTGAGTGGTATAAGGTTGTTGTTTAGTGTGGACAGAGTCACAAATTACAACTACACCTATAGAAGACACTAGTTGAACCATTCCTACCATACACACCCATTACACCTACAGGCGCGAATCCTCTTCCATGTGTGACTCGCGTCTGTAAGTGTAATGGGTGTGTATGGTAGGAATGGTTCAACTATTGTCTTGTATAGGTGTTGTTTTAATTTGTGACTGGAAAGGTAAAACCTGCGTTCCCTTTTGTTTATGTGTTTTGCTCTTGTCTGTGTGATGGTTTGGTGTAGGTGGAAACGTAAGTATTTATCGAATGTGGCCCCGACTATTTTTGTGTGAGGTAGGTATGTAAATCTTGTTGGGGGAGGGGGGCTATTTAGTTTAGGTTTGGGGTGTGTTTAGATTTGTATATTGTGCATGTAGTAATTACGCACTATGTAGAGTGTCGTGTGTCTTCAGAGAATTCGTAGCTATAAGCCACATATCATCGTACTCTGTCTTCTCGTCTAGTATCATTTGTGCCCGGTGCACTATTTTGTCTGGCCGGACGCGAGAATAATTTTCTCGTCAGCGTAACACAGTGCCTTTATGTGAGCGCGCGACTGCAGTTTTCTGTCATTTCTGTATATGATAAATAGTGTAGGCGCCAGCACACTACCCTGGGGTACGCCGGCCCGTAGTTTAAATGGATGGGATGTTGTGTTATTTTATTTTATGAGAAATCTCCTGTCAGCAAGGTAGTGAGAGAGAAGCCTTCTAGTGCACAGAGGGAGCTCCGTATTTTTGGTAGTTTCCAACGGATTCCAGAGTGCCACACTTTGTCGAAAGCCTTCTCCACATTCTTGCTGATATAGTGACTTTTGTTTTGTCTGTCATACTTTTTTGTATGATGTCGTGAATGACCACTTGAGTATATTGGCCTCTCCTGGAGCCATATTGGCAGGGAGAGAACCAAGCACTGTTCTCAAAGTAATTTTGGAGACGTGTGAGACCATTAGCTCGAGTATTTTTCCTAGGTCTTCTAAGAGAAAAATAGGTATGTAACGTTATATCATTTACCTTTTCTTTACGGTATTAGCTGGTGGTGGGGGCATCTTTCTCAATGCCAAACATTCACCCGCTTTAGAGATTCCATCCAAGATCTCTTTTCAGGATTCCAGCTGTCCCCTAAAGTGCAAATGTTTAGATTTCTCATGCACTTGGGTCGCCAGGTGCCAGATATTTCTTAAAGTTGTTTTTCATGATCTTAGTGGCTCTTATAATAACTGGAATAATTGAGATCGCTCTGAAGTTCCAGTAACTGTCTGGGTGTTTAGGGTTCTTGTGTTGTTTTAGTAATTGTATTGTGTTTGAAGTTTTGAAAATGTATGGAAAGTGGTGAAAGGCAAGTGGGGTGTTGTAGAGCACTGTGAGTGTTGAGAATATGTTTTCGGACAGGTTTTAGAATAATGTGGCTAGGAGGACGGATGGGCCGGGGGTGCGTGCAGATTATTTTTATGCTTTGTTTTATTTCCTCGATAGTGCTAGGAGTAGTTAGTGAATTGGAGTTGTCTATAACTTCCATCCGTACCAGCGGGGCTGGCCAAAGCTCTTTAGCGTGAAACTGATAACATACCCGGAAGTCCTGGTAGTGCTATCGTGAAATGTATTTGGGGTATATTGCTTGAGTATTTTGTCCCAGTGGGACTTGAATTGTTCGAAGATGCCGTTAGTGTCAGTATGGTTGCGATTATTGTGTTGTATGGTTTTGGGTTTTGGTAGATCTGGACCCACCCTCTTCTTAATGCGCCACCAGAAAAAGGAAGGGTTAGTGCAGCAATCAACATCCACTCTGCGGGTCACCTTTTGCCACTGACAGTTCCGATCCAGCTGCACTGATTATTTATAGGATGTAGACACGTAAGAGTGTGTTGATGTGTTGGCGTTGTCCTCAACCGTAGTGGTTGTTGTATATATTTAAGAGGTTTTTTGTGTGCATGGGGAATATGAAATGTTTAATGGAATTGTGTCTTACTGTGTTCATGATGTATATGAGTGTAATTTAGTGGTTGTCTATATGTGAAGGGAGGGTGTTCTGGAGAGTGAAGTTGTGTGGTATGTTCGTGGAGATGTGTCTTCTGAATTTCTCCCAGTTAGTATTTGTGTAGTTATAAAATGGTAGCGTGGGTATGATGATAGGTGAAGATGAGAGTAGAAGGAATATAAGGATTTGCTCTGAGAATATGTCGAGACCTGAGGTTATGTGTGTGTGTGTGGAAGCATGCGGCGTGATCGTATCTGCCCACAGTAAAATCGCTGCATTGCACCGGTCAGATACTTATCCGCATCATTTGTGGTATTATAAAGTAGTGTAGGATGTGAGTATTTAGGTCCCCTACATGGAAGTGAAGGTTATGATTGGATAGAACCCGGAGAGGGAAGTTTATGTGTACTTGTTTTGTGGTGGACAGTAATGAGTGCTAACTAGAATTGGGCTAGTGACGGTGTGTACTTTCCATGCTAGAAAAGAGTCGTATTTCGTCTTTATGAGTGTATGTGAATGCATTGCTTGACTAAGATCGCTGATCCTGAGTGGGCGCAATTGGGGTGAGATATGTGTGATAGACTGCAATGCGAATTCTGTTGTTAGGAAGATGTAAGCTGGTAGAGTTCAGAAGTAGAATGTCTGGTCTTTGTGTAAAAGTGGATTCGTGCACCCTGGTGTAGGGAGAAGTGCTGAGCTTCTGTTTTTATTTTCTTAGATTAGGGCGAACACCGTCTCGGAGAAGACTATCTGTCTTATTCCATTTACAGCAGAAAGCTGACTTAGGACGATGGCGTATAAGCGGAAGTCGTCCCCAGTCAAGTCTTTTGCCACCATAGAGAGCACGGTAGTCAGTTGATTGTGCATGTGTGTCTGGAAAGGGGCTTGGGTAGCCCTTCGAGCTCTGGCAGCAGCGGCAGGGACAATGGTCACAGTGAGGTTCGATGAAGCAGAGTCATGTGAGGGTGTAGTATATTTGGGCCTCCTTAACTTCAAGACAGCAGCTGCGCGCTTTTACATGCGGTGTCGGCATCTCATACTTAAGGTCACGTGGTCGTTCTAAACTCTGTAAAAGTGACCTTTTACACCACATTTAGAGCAGACGTGGTATGTATGCATTGCATTAATAAGTTTGATGTACAGTCATATAGCATTGTTGGTACTGGTGTGGGCGTATGTTATGTAGTGTTTCAATTTGTAGGGCACATGTAAGGGTGTCAGGACCTCAATACCTTGGTTCAGCAGCATGTTTGAGTCTCTCTTCGGAGATTGAGATCACCGTTCATTACTTGGTGTGGTTTTAGTAGTAGTCTTAGATGGCCTCCTCGCCTTACTCACGTCTCAGTTGGGTGAGAGTTCCTTAGTAGTGAATTCCAGCTAGAGATGACTGATCCTTCTTATCCGTAGCTGATGTTGTTTTGTGATAGTGTCCGGCAGTTGAGTGTGATGGTTTCTCTGCCACTGCGTTCTTCGCATGTGTGTGGAATGTCAAGGCATGAGTAGACGACCTGAAGATGACTGTTTGAACAGCGTGTGTGTTTATTATGTTTGTGATGGGGGTGCCAAGTTTGTTTGAAAGCTTGAATGCTTCTGCGCATGGTAGTGTACATTGCTTTTCGTGTACGGGCTGTAGACATAGGATGGTTTCACCACTCATAACGTATACAGGGTTGCGCTGTGGATGAATATGTAAGTACTTTTGATATTCGTGAGAAAAGTCCCCACCCTTTCGCTTACTTTCCCTATGAACTACGACTCCAGATGAATGATAAATGGATTTGTATGGACCTAGAAAAAATTATGGCTGACTTAATGATGGATAAAGGCTGAATCAACGACTTCTAGCCGGTGGCTGAGCCCTCCCCCCACGTGTTTGATTATCCTGAGTTACGTTTAGCATACACAGAAACAGTTGTAGACCCACATGGTAAGATAATAGAACACAAGCCTTCTTTCACCGAAGCCTCCAATTATGGTCTTCCAAAAGAAAAGCATAGTTGCAACGAGGGTTATGTGTGGAATCTTCGTTCATGGGGCAAGGGATGAGGAATGGGGGGGGGGTAAAAAGGAGAAGCGGCAAGGCTGAAGAGGGACAGTGACAGGAGCTCGGTATCTTTTAAAGTTGCCGGCTTCGTATGCTTTTGTCGATGTTTTCTGACTAGTTTCCTTTTCACTTACCTCCTGAAATTTAGGCAGTGAGTGGAAGACCTTCTATAAAGCTTACCCCTTGGTTCATTTTCATCCATTTAACTCTAGGACAAAGGAAACATCATTTGCTTAACTCATTATGTCTGCCCCCCAAAATGCATTGTTGTTTACCTGCCAATACCCAATATTAAACCTTAAATTATTTCTTAGAGCGGTAATTGTTAACCATACATTGGAAAACATCAAGCAATTTCAGAATTTCCTGTACAGGATACCGTAAATTTCATGATAATTCAAGCATACAGTGAAGTCCTAAACTCCTTATTGCAATCCAGGGTGGCTTGTCACAAGAACTCGAGGACCATCCCAAGTTAGAATGCATATGAGGTTTAGGTCATGCTTGAATTGAACATGAATTTGGGGACCACCCTGTATTGTCATAAAAGTTTCTTGCTTGACCCCCAAATTTCCTTTTCATGCTTGATGTCTATTTTAGATGTCAAAATGTGTTTCAACATTTGTTTTATGGTTCTTAATAAAAATTCCGGCTTTCTTTCGAACGTCCTTTTATTTTCTACTAATTACCCTAAGTTCTCTTATTTATTTTGTTTTTGTTGTTCCTTTTACTCTTTTTGTATTAAGACCTGCCTTATTAGTAGTCTCGTTTAGAAATTTTGAATACACTCCTTAGACACTTCACTTAACTCGGTCTTAAAAATCGCACCAAACCCTGAAGAAAATAATTAACAATCGAGAAATTAAATAAGGGGATTAATTTGAGCCTGAAGCCACGTTTGAGGAAACTTTTAGACAAGTCAAACGTATGAGATGACAAATGATCAAATTAAGAAGTGAAGAAGTGACGAGTCAACAAGAGCTGAATCAATGTCTACAAACCAATAAATAACTGAAGGTAAAGCAAACATTGTAATATTTGTGAAAGATACTTAACCAGAGTTATCAAAGAAATAACTTGGCATGATAGTGAGAGCGAATTCACTATATGGTTGCTCGAAATAGAAATGTCATGCTTTTCAATGAATTTTGTTCAGAATAACAATTTATTATATTATTATTTGATCAGAGGTGCAGTGTTTGGCGTATATTTAATTATAAATAAACTACTTAGGACATTTCCTGAATTAAATCAAATAAATTTAGTGATTATTTTTAGGGTTATTGCAATATTTCAATCAGTACTGTCGAAACATTTTGAAACGGATTTGTTTCAAAACAGCTTTGCTAAATTTCCCCATTTTTCCGTCCCATTTTCCATGTAAATTAACTTCATATGTTTATTTTATATATAATCATCGATATTATAAAAATATTCGCATTAAAATTTATCTATTCTTTATTTTTATCCCTATAATTAATTTTACCTGTTATCAAAAAGATATTATTTGGCCACCCAGCACAGCAAATCCTAGCTGCAGTTATCCCAAACAATTCGAGAATTTATTAAACATAAATAATTATATCATAGTTAACTTACTCTTCTCCTAAACATTTCCTAAAATGTGATATGACTAATTTGGTCACCCACTATCGAAGATCCCTATGGATAATCTGGAGGTGTATCGAAGCTTTCCTGGTAAAGTTTTTATTTGCAAGATACAAGGCTTCGTAACAGTAGTTATAACTTTGCCCCCTCCTGGTCAATATTACAAGTAAACGCCTCATAACCTTCCCTCATGCCCCCCTCCCCAATCCATTGGCCTATACCCATCATTAATTAGTGATGCATTGGCAAACGCTCTAAACAGGAATAAGAAGGATGGGAATTTGGCCTGAGTCTGGGCCTCTTCTTGCCAACGAGAAGCAATCGAAGGCAAACAAGACGTCAACAAGCATTGCCTGGCGGCCGCTGCGTGCGTTTATTAACGGGCAAAATAGATGGCAATTTTCGGCCCAATCGGTACGCGGGTGCACACTATAGATAAAGAGTAAACAGCGAGATTGGGAAGATAAATGGGGTGTGTGTGTGTGAAAGTAATGAATGGGAAATATCGGGGAGTAATAAGAAGAACACCTGTAAGAGAAGGAAAAATAAACATCGGATTTTTTTGTTAGGAGAAGGGTTATTGCAGGCAGTCATAAAAAAAAGAAAAAGGCTTCTGAGAGGGTCTAATTTCATTTATAGATCCCATATATCATTCTTTGTTTTTAGTCGCGGGCGACTCTACATCTCACTATGACGGTCGGTCGGTCCTCGTTTTGCTATTTTGTTTTGGAAATAACATTGTAACTATTCGGCCGATTTTAAAGAAATTTGAAAGCCTTGTGTTTTTTTTACATTCTCTTTCGAATAATTTAATTGGCAAGGTCTTAGCAAGGTTAGCCCTGGAATTATTCTGCCGACTCTAATGAAATTTGAAAATCTTATGTTATTTTACATTTCCTTTTGAAAGATATTATTGCTAAAGTCCTCCTAAGGTTAACTGGGAATTATTCGGCAATAGCATCGTAACTATTCGGTCGATTCTAACGAAATTTGAAACCCTTATGTTATTTTACATTCTCGTTCGAATGATATAAGTGCCAAGGCCTTCCCAGGGTTAGTCCAGGAATTATTGAAAATAAATCAGAATAAGTGAGAGCACGTGACTTTTGGTCAGCAGACCTTGTTTCTATGCTTTGGAATACCCCCATCAGGCCCCAGCAGATAGGTTAAGGATGTTTATATTTCTTGTCCTCTTTGGTACTCCTCTTTTTTCCATTTTTCTCCTGTCTGATCTTACCTCCACTCTATCTTCAAGATCCAACCACTTTCATCTGATTTAAATATTTCCTTTTCAAAATCATGTTTTCTTAGAATCTGCTAATTTAGATGCTTCAGATCGTGTTTACATATTGATATGTAAACTTGTTTTTGATATTTACGTCTCTTGCCCCCCCCTCGCCCACCCACCGCCTCCTTTATCCAATTTGCGTAACAAAAATAACAAAAAAATTGAATGTTGCGTTTCGAAGCTTCGCCGTAATTCTTAAAGCATCTCTCGGTATTTCATTGGCTCATCGGATTTTTTTGTTAGGAGAAGGGTTATTGCAGGCAGTCATAAAAAAAAGAAAAAGGCTTCTGAGAGGGTCTAATTTCATTTATAGATCCCATATATCATTCTTTGTTTTTAGTCGCGGGCGACTCTACATCTCACTATGACGGTCGGTCGGTCCTCGTTTTGCTATTTTGTTTTGGAAATAACATTGTAACTATTCGGCCGATTTTAAAGAAATTTGAAAGCCTTGTGTTTTTTTTACATTCTCTTTCGAATAATTTAATTGGCAAGGTCTTAGCAAGGTTAGCCCTGGAATTATTCTGCCGACTCTAATGAAATTTGAAAATCTTATGTTATTTTACATTTCCTTTTGAAAGATATTATTGCTAAAGTCCTCCTAAGGTTAACTGGGAATTATTCGGCAATAGCATCGTAACTATTCGGTCGATTCTAACGAAATTTGAAACCCTTATGTTATTTTACATTCTCGTTCGAATGATATAAGTGCCAAGGCCTTCCCAGGGTTAGTCCAGGAATTATTGAAAATAAATCAGAATAAGTGAGAGCACGTGACTTTTGGTCAGCAGACCTTGTTTCTATGCTTTGGAATACCCCCATCAGGCCCCAGCAGATAGGTTAAGGATGTTTATATTTCTTGTCCTCTTTGGTACTCCTCTTTTTTCCATTTTTCTCCTGTCTGATCTTACCTCCACTCTATCTTCAAGATCCAACCACTTTCATCTGATTTAAATATTTCCTTTTCAAAATCATGTTTTCTTAGAATCTGCTAATTTAGATGCTTCAGATCGTGTTTACATATTGATATGTAAACTTGTTTTTGATATTTACGTCTCTTGCCCCCCCCTCGCCCACCCACCGCCTCCTTTATCCAATTTGCGTAACAAAAATAACAAAAAAATTGAATGTTGCGTTTCGAAGCTTCGCCGTAATTCTTAAAGCATCTCTCGGTATTTCATTGGCTCAAGGGAATAGCATTGTAATTGCTTCTCGTTGTTTCGATGGAAAATGCTTTTAATTACTTAAGAGTTAATAAGTGTAATGGGCTCGCGAGTGATGGAAGCTGGGGAAGATACTTAAAGAACCATTTGCGGATATTAGGGGAAATAATGAAAGTGAAGTAGCTACATCACTTTAAGATCAGATTTCCTCCTGCTCATCTTTCTCCAAGTTCCTCGAACACACCAGGACTACTGCGTTATGCGTTTCGTATTAATTGGAGGAGATACAATCATCCGTCTCTATTTGTCCTAACGAGGGAAGCGCGTTGGCCTTATCTCCTTGACTGCCTTGTCGGGATTCGAGATCATGAAGAACGCTAATTCGTTTGCACATTTGTCTTTGCTGATTTCCTGCTTGTCAGATTAAGGTTTTAGCCTTGTCGTTCCTAGAAATTGAGGATTAATTCCATGCTCTCTCCACCCTCTCTTTATTTAGCTTATGTATTTAGTCACTAGAAATATTTGGTTTCTAGTTGAGAGTTATTTCTGATGTTTGTGCGACTTGTAAAAGATATTGGGACACATTTGACTAGAAATCGTTTTTGCGTGATATAAAATACAGGGTGTCATGGTTTTAATCGGAAATAGTGTTTGTTGGACTTGTTTGTTGGACTTAGATTTACAAATTATATAGTGATGGGTTTTATCACAAATGATGTTTTGTGAACGAAATTAAATATATACTGTTATCGAATTTGTCATAAATGGCGTTTGTGACAATGAGTTTGTAAAATATGATGTTATGAGATTTGTCATAAATGATATTTGTATGAATGTGACTTAGAGAAAATATATGGTGCCAAAGTTTGCTCCTGAATGGTTTTTAGGCGTTATTTTTTATGAGGCTCTAATGAACTATGCAAGACTCTCCATCTGCGCAAGGTTAGATCTAACTTGAATGTGAGGTAGGCCCCTCCTAAAAGTTAGTTTTCCCCTGGGATGCTCCGAGAAAAAAGCCTTCACATAAAGGATCATAAAAAACCTCTTCCAAGCAGCTCCTTTCACCCAAGGGATATTTTTACCAAGTGAAGCCCCCAAATTCCTCGGTCTCCCTTCAGGTTAAATTACGAATGAATCCACGACTCGCGAAGTCTGGATGAACTTCGCCCCTCCGGGAGATGCGTCTTATCGTCTTGACAGGAATATACATCGCTAATATTCGTGGTCCGATGAACCACAAAGAATCACGAATATTCATCCCAGCACGTCCAGTATGTTAACACACAAAAAATGCATTACAGGGTGAAGTACATCTAAGTTAAGTACGATAAGGGGAAGTGAAGTATGCTTAGGTGAAGTGAAACTATGTTGAGGTGAGGTTAGGTCACGACGGGTGAGGTTGGCTTAGGTTAAATTAGGTTAGGTTAGATTGGATTAAGTTAGGTGAGATCGCGTTATGTTTGGTTAAATTAGTTGATGTTTATTAAGGTCGGGTTAGAAGTGGTGAGGTTAGATTGTACTCCAAAAAATTGCCACCGACCTAATGTACGCCGTGATAAGGACAAATCACTTTATCTATGCACCTGTGCCTCTATTCATGTGCTAAATGGGTATTAGTAAAGTCAATATGCATTCTAGTCATTATGTTTCTATTAATTATGCAATGCAGTAATTATGTTTCTAGTAATTATGCAATCTACTAATTGTTTCTAGTAATTATGTTTGTAGTAGGGTATGCATTCTAGTAATTATGTTTCACGTAATTATGCGATATAGTAATTATATTTCTAGGAATTATACATTTTATTAATTATGTATCTAGTAATTATACAATCTAATAGCTATGTTTCTAGTAATTATGTTTTATTAATTATGCATTCTTGAATATTTATAGATTCAATCACTTTCCGTACATTAATGTTAAGGATTAGACTGCAAAATCTTGACCCGATTATTATTATTATTATTATTATTTTATTATTATTATTATTATTATTATTATTATTATTATTATTATTATTATTAAATATTGAGTTTTTTTTTTAAATAGTAGGGTATGCATTCTAGTAATTATGTTTCGCGTAATTATGCGATATAGTAATTATATTTCTAGGAATTATACATTTTATAAAATTATGTATCTAGTAATTATACAATCTAGTAGCTATGTTTCTAGTAATTATGTTTTATTAATTATGCATTCTTGAATATTTATAGATTCAATCACTTTCCGAACATTAATGTTAAGGATTAGACTGCAAAATCTTGACCCGATTATTATTATTATTATTATTATTATTATTATTATTATTATTATTATTATTATTATTATTATTATTATTATTATTATTATTATTATTATTATTATTATTATTTTATTATTATTATTATTATTACTTATTATTAAATATTGGGGTTTTTTTAAAATTATTATTTCCTTTTACTTGTTAGTTATTTCCTGAATGCGGGCTTGTTAAATAAAAAAGAAAGTCCTTGGAATCATTTTATTTTCTTTTTTCAATTTTAACTCCATTTTTTGTCATAGCCCTGTATTTTTTATTCGTTTATTTGCTTTTTTCCACTTTACTGTTTGTACCCTCACAATATCCTATGCCATCCGTAACGAGGTTTGAGTTGGACTTCTGTTATTTTTGTACGAACTTATTCCTAAACGCTTTAAAGTGCCCTCCTTTCCCAAGCATTTAGATTTGATTTGGTTTGCTCTTGGATCTTTTTTTGTGATTAGCTACTATCGTTATTCACTTTTTTATTTTTATTTTTTTCTTTAGCCATCATTTTTCTTCATCTTTCTTGTCGCCTTTCTCGGATTTCTTTTTCGAGTGAAAATTCCCCTTTTTGGCTAAACCAGTTTGATTTTTTCTGAATAATAAAAAACATTAAAAAATCCTCATTTGTGGAGAATTTTATTTATCAACATACAAATGTGTTTGGCCCTGTCATGTTTTATTGAACGAAAATATAATGATTTTCAATTTCATGTTGATGATTTACATTTACACGATGATGAATTACAATGCTACATTGATGATTTACAATTTAATTTTAATGATTTACAATTTCACGTTAACGATTTACAATTTCACGTTGACGATTTACAATTTCACGTTGATGATTTACAATTTATTTCACGTTGAGGATTTACAATTTCACGTTGATGATCTGCAAGTTCACGTTGATGATTTAAAATTTCAAGTGGACGATTTACAATTTTAAGTTGAAGATTAACAATTTCACGATTTACAATTTCACGTTGATGATATTATGAATATCATATCGATGATGTCATGTTGAAGATTTTGTGCGAAAATCTGCATATTGATAATGTCACGTTGAAGACTTCATTGACAATATCATGTCGAAGATTTTATTTAGATATGATGTTGGTGATGCAGTCATGTTGAAGATTTCAACAGGATGGTTGCATAATGATGTCATTTTCATGATTTCATGTGGATGAATTGCATATAGAGTGGTTGCACATAACTGCAGGTCGATGACATTTTTGTATATGTTGATGAATCCATATTTATAACCTCATGTTGATGATCGACGTCCAGTGGCTCGAGCAGGACGCCACTTGACTTTCCCACATACGCCACATGAAGGCAAAGGCAAAGAAATTGCTCTTCAAGCATGACTCTCTCTCTCTCTCTCTCTCTCTCTCTCTCTCTCTCTCTCTCTCCTCTCTCTTTCTCTCTCCCCCTCTCTCTCTCTCTCTCTCCCTTTCCTCTCTCTTTCTCTCTCCCTCTCTCTCCCTATCTCTTTCACACGCACACGCACACACATCCTCTCGTTACAGTAGATCTTTATGTAATTTCCGCTTTTGAATAACCGAGGGATTATCTTCCACACAACTTCATTTTCCCTAACTTCACCGCTTTCTTTACGATTTTCAGACAACCATTCTGGTTGTGATGTTGTTGGGTTTTTTTAACCTTTTTACTTTTCTGTTAATTAGAAAATATTATTGACAATAATAATTCTGAAACTACATATTTAAAACTTGCATCATGATAAAACAGTACCATTAAAATGGTACCAAAATGCCAACTACCTTATAATACAATTTAAAATCAAACCTTTCTGTACACCCATAGCGAGAATTCCACTCACTCTGTCCTTTTCCTAAAAGGACCAAGGCCACATCCGCTCCTT
Organism: Ceratothoa steindachneri; assembly: GCA_963969495.1. Taxonomy (NCBI): domain Eukaryota; kingdom Metazoa; phylum Arthropoda; class Malacostraca; order Isopoda; family Cymothoidae; genus Ceratothoa; species Ceratothoa steindachneri. The sequence continues at coordinate 26,193,756 of OZ018336.1, forward strand.
TCTGATGCATTATATAGCCTTTTAGAGCCGCCTAAATAAGTCTGCCTTTTAGCCACAGCAATCACGATATGCTTTTTAGGAAACTGTGACTCAACTAATAAAAATATAAAACAAAAACTGGCCTCTTTATTCCTCCATATACTCCCAGCCCCTCTCCGAATCCCCATTATTTTGTATTAAAATTTTCTACCATCATCTTGTTAAGCCGAGCGGGGAAACGCTGGATAGCGTAGCGAATACTCATCAGCAACAAGGGTCCTTCTCTCCCCCTTCTAGCCGCCCCTTAAACATACAAGAATGTCCGAAAATGGCTAGTTGGCAACTACACGCTAACATGTCTGGAACGTGTTGTGTTCTAACACGTCCCGCACAGGCGCCATCTCTAATGTACCCCCTTCCGCTTGGTCTAAATTGTAGCGTCGGTAAAAGATCGCTGGCGTCTATTTATGACGTCTCCTTAACCACTCTCAGAGGCTGCTTCTATTTTCTTCTTCCTCCCCCCCTCCCTTTCCCCCCGGTCCCGTCTTACCGTCAGGGGGGACTAGGGGATACCCCCACTCGCTCCATGAAAGAAGGGAAGAGGGAACGCGGGTTGTTTGCTTTCGTTAATAAGAGACGAGGGAAATAAATGCCGATGAGGGGGGAGGGGGGAATGGTTTATTAGCGAAAACATACAACCAGTTTTGAAGGAAACGGTAAAACGCGACGTCTTTTTGAGATTTCTTTTATATATTTTTGTTTTGAGAACTTGATGAAAAGGAGTTTCAAATTTACGTTAATTTTATTATCTGAGTTATGTCTGAAAGAGAGGGAGGGGGCGGAGTTATCGATAATGGGGGGTGTTTTGAAAGGGGTTCAAACATTTTTAATGGGAAGTTGAGAACACAGCCGGATTTTCCCCCGGGACTGTGGGTAAATAATGAAATCCAAATGTTGATTATTGCAACTCAGCAATTGAAAAATTGAGATTTTATCCCTTGTTGACAATTGATTAATTAAGTAGACAAACTTGGTCCTTAAAAAAGGGAGTCTGAATTTTTTAAATGATCATATTGTACTTTGGCCTACCTTATCACTAATAAGATCTACTTAGTGAGCCTACTAACACAAGAAGGAAAAGACTCACTCTTAAGTTCTTCGCTTTTCACTGTTGGGTGTTACTGAAGAGATGCCCTGGTTGGATGCTTTCATGATAATATCATGAAAATACCACTAACCCAAGGTAAAACCTACCTCTCACCCCTACTCATTTTTACTCTTGGTTGTTACGATGGTAATTCCCTCGTTAGTTGTGACCAGAGGATCTTAAAATTTAAACGAAGACTATCGCCTTTTTCTCTTCTCTGTTCTACCTAATCTTTGATGAAATAAAGCCTACTTGATGAGCTTCCCTTCATCAGATGTAAAAGCCAGGGCCGGACTTTCACCAGCTGAGCCCTAAGCTCTATGAAATTTTGAGGCCCGTCTCTGAAAAAATTAGGGTAACTAATTTAAAATAATTATACACGATTATTATTTATTAATAATTATAAAATATTAGTTACTAAATGTTCCTTTTTCTTAATAATCTGATTTATTTCATTTGTTGTGTAGAGAATTAATGCCCTGAACAATTAGCAAGTATTCATCACAAATATTTGAACAGAATTAAATTTATTTATAATCACTATTTTAAAAAAAACCATTTTTTCCGTGAAATTTCTAAAGCAAAATCATTAATTATTTCATCGAAGGGTTTGCAACTTAACTTTCTATACACAGCAGGCTAAGTGCAGCCAGTCTATCTTGCGACATGTTTGTTCAAGTTCATTTTTTATTCTTTTTAGCCGTGAAAAAGATCTTTCTCCTGAACAATTTGTAACCATCAAACATAAGAATAATCGGAAAATGCTTTTTCCACGTTTGGAAAAGTTGATGAATTTTGTCTTTGTAAATTATTTGATATATAAATTTGTGGCTAAAATTTTTATCTTTTGGATAAGTTTGTTTCACATAGACATGAAAATGTTTGAACTCACCTAAAATGTTTATATCAACATCGTTTGGATAATCTTTAATAATTGCTGTTACTGCATCAATATAAATCTACTAGAAACTAAAATTTCTCTTCAATATATTAATATACTGTTGCTCTTTTATTTAAGTTCGTGTAAAGCACATCCACAATTGGAATAAAAGACTACTCTAAATTTGTCTCTAGGAGAGAGTTCATCATCCGCGTAAGGCGTAGCTTCATCGTTGGACATTTTTTTTATTTCTTCTGTTCCTTTTCCTATTCCACATCAGGCAGTTTAGTTTTATCTTCTTCTTCAATTTTATCAAAATCTTCACGACATTCATCACAAACTTGGAGAGTGATGTGTATAAACTCTTACGTGTAATTTGTAGATCCTAAAGAGTCTTACTAATTTTATGAAACTCTTGCCACAAACGAGTTTATAAACATAGAATAATAACAAATTCTAATTCTTCCATTTTTGCACGAAGAGAACCAGCTTGTATTCTCGTATCGCCTTTTCTCGCTTTCATTAACATGGAAATAGCCAAGAGCCTCAATGAGTGATTCCTAATGCTCTTTTATGGCAGACACAGAGTTGGCATGAGTTTCCGATCTATGTAGTATCAGATAGATACTTCGGAACATTGAACTTCGATTTAAAAAATCCTAACATCACAGCCCACCTCTCTGTAGAGGATGAAAATAAAACTTATATTTCTTGAACAACGCTAAAAAAGTTAACTGCATCTAAGCAGCAATCTAATGCAGAACGACCAACAAGATTCAAAGAATGTTCTGCCGAAGGAATACATGTATATGGCATGCTTGTTTTTCTCTCAAATTCTCTGTCGCATGCCCTTGTACTTGCTTGACATATTTGCTGCATTATCGTAAGATTATCCTCTGCATTTGCTAAGATCAACTTAACAATCTTTACTAAGATGGTTCACCACCATTTTTGCCATACTTTCCCCACTGTGATTCTTTAATTCTCAGAATGTTAAAAATCGTTCAACAGGTAAACCATCATCAGACAATGCATACTTGACTATAACAGTTAGTTGATCAACGTGAGACAAATCGAGTGTGAAGTCGACTAACAAACTAAAATAGCTACTTTTTCTTAAATCATTCAAAATTAATTCTCTTACTTTGTTGCCCATAATAATAATAATAATTTCATCGCATATTATTTTCGATTAATAGAAAGGAATCCCAGGCCCTCTGTTTTCTTTCATTTTATGTGATTGACAAGAATGGGGTCAAACTTACTTATCAATTCCAAAATTCCAAGATAGTTGCCATTATCTACTGATCCAAAAGTCTCATTGCTTCCTCTAAATGCTAACTCATGCTCTGCTAATGTACATATAACGGCTATGACGCGCTCAAGGACACCCTTTCCAATATGGTTGTTCTTCTTTTATATTTTCGGTCAATTTTGAATTTAAGGTTGAACCGTGTTTTCTTGACAAATACGTAAGCAAAGCTGTTCTAATGACTTCGGAATTTTCATGACTTTTAATTACACTAAGATTTTGCCAGACTCTAAATCTCCCAGAAGATAATTTGATGGTCGAAAAAGAGTACAGACAAAGCATAAAACACAGCCTGTTGTTGGAGAGTACACAAGCCATTTACGAGCGTACATTTCTCCATTAACTTTTTGAACAATATCTAGTTTGATTTTTGAATATCCGCTTAGAGTTATCAAATGAAGCATTTCAATGTAGACACTCAGAAAGACCTTTATCAACCAAATATTCTACATTGGCTTCAGTGCGCACATCGTAATGACCAAAATCATTGAGTTTGGTGAATTCATTTCTATCTGTAGATGAACACTTCGCTACATCAGTAGAGCTCACATTTCATCATTTCCAGTGCATTTTTCAACTATTGTTTCTGGATCAGACCGAACGGCTGTATTATTAACAAAGTCTCCTAACTTTAGTTCTGGTCTTTGCTTTTCATCCTGAATCTGTGATAAAGAATCATTAACTGCTGTTGTAAGAAAATATTTATCGAGTTTTGGATTCATTTTGAGTTATTCCTCTAACTTCTGTCTCCTTTTGCTCTTTTGGTGTCCGCTTTCGAATGTTCTCTTCATTGCAGGACCACAAATGCTGAAAATCAAAATATGCATTAAATAAACATTTTGTCTTTTGCAAATAATAAAGCAATGAAAGTAATGAAGTATTTTACAATTGATATAACGTTGAAACAGTTTTAGAATAGGTATAATCTTTAAATGGCTTTGTAGCACCATAAAGGTAGATATTCATAATAATAACACAAAACATCTATTTCAAAAATAATGAAATAGAACACCACAGATATATATTTTATAGATCTAGCAAGCAGCTATAGTTAGTACTATTTTATAAAACAATGCGGATAATATAATAAAAGCAGTTATTCAAACAAGCAGATACCGTAGTAGAAATTCCACGTTTTGCCACTAGTTATCATTAATATTTTCATTCAGTCGCGGGAATCATATTTGATAGTGTAAATGTCTTTTTTTATTAACGATAACCTAAAATACTAACAGTAAATAAATAATTATTGAAGTAAATAAATAATTCTTAATTTAATAATTGACTATAACGCATCTCATGAAATTACTTCGTGCCTAATAATTTCAGTTTAGGCTCAAATGCAACGTTGAGTTGCCAAATGCCATCACGTGATGGCGGTTTTCACTGCTACAAATATTGAACGAATTTCTATAATTTATGTTTGTTATAATATTCAAAACAGTTAGTTAGAGCATTGAATATTTACCTATATTGTTAAAAATAGATTGTTAATTATTTTGATCATACTCGTAGTATACGAGATACACACTATATTAGTAACCCATACAGATAAAATATTTTATCTGTATGGGTTCCAATATTGTTAAAAATAGTTTGTTAATTACTTTGGTCATAGTATACAAGATACACACTATATTAGTAACCCATACAGATAAAATATTTTATCTGTATGGCTTCCAATATTGTTAAAAATAGTTTGTTAATTACTTTGGTCATAGTATACAAGATACACACTATATTAGTAACCCATACAGATATTTTATCTTCGATAACAAAACATATTAAGTTGAAGTAAAAGAATAACTCATTCCGTATCAAAGCTTCTTCGTTTGTTTAGAGCAGGAAAACTAAAAAATTCTAGGTCGAATTCAATATATGATCATTAAGGATGTACCAGCAGAGCCGACTTATTTTTCTTCATAACACCATTTTTAAAAGTACCGAAATATGGAAAATACGTACCAAATTACTAAATACTAAAGTTACCCCAAATGGTACTTATACATTTAATAAGCTAAATATACCTATATAATGCTTGATTTTCTATTAAAGCAATTCACAGTTACTTGCATACATTGAACGCGTTGTGTCATTGATTCTTGTAAAAATTACTAAATTTGCACGAACGTACCAACTTCGGCCGCGCTAAGCGTGACACGTTTTAATGAATTGATATTTAGGAATAAAATCTAATTATAACAAAAAATATACTTAAACAATGAGGCCCCTGAGGATGTGTGGCCTTAAGCTATAGCTTATAGGCAAAAGCCTACTTAACCTTCGCTTTTCACTTACCTTTGGTTTACCTGTTCGAGGCGTACCTTCATCTCAAGACAAAGTCCACCTTCTATTTTTTTTTTGCCTTTCACTGCTCTGTCCTCTCTGATAAGCCTACCTTTACACAGGAATAAAGTCTACACCTTCCGATAGTGGGCACTACTCCGATATAAATATTTTCAATAATATACTTATTATTTTAAGTGAAAGCAGAATAAACCTTCATGAGATTTGATCAACCACACGTCATAAAAACCATATTAATAATATAAACTATATAAATAATATAAAACAGATGACCATATAACCCATATACACCATATAAATCACAGAAACTATACAAACCATAGAACCATTATACACCATATAAAACGTATAAAGCATATAAACCATAAAAATCATATAAACCATAAAAAACATACAACCCTTATACACCTTATAAACCTTAGAAACCATATTTTACTTCTATACGTTCATCTTCTCTTTACCACTCATTCAGTTTGCTCATCATCTCACTATCATAAAGGTAATTACCACATAAAAGAGATCAAGAGTGATTTGATAGCCACAACCTCCTTCAAAAACAGGTGATTGTTTTACCGTCAGTAAACCATCGCCTCGTTCAGCATTGGAAGAGGCACTACTAATAAAGCTGCCGTTTCATTAAAACGCATAGTTAATTTATTTAATAATTTTGTTCATTGCAAAGCAAGGGACAAGGTAGATACGAGGTAGGTAGAGGGAGGGGGGTATTTTCTCTTGTTTCATGTGCTATGTGTGTGTAATCAGAAATGAATTCTGGTATATTTTTTATTTTCACTCTGGCATCGTCTCAATGATTTCATTTTTACGTTCGTATCTTTGACCTATGCCTTGTTTGTACTATTTGACTAAATAAACTGGGGGGAATTTCTTGAAGTAAAGATAGCGTAAATTTGACAAAATAATCTGGATCTAATCTCTTGAAGTCTGGATAGCGTTTATATTTGACCAACTAATCTGGGTGGACCCTCTTGAAGTCATGATAGCGTTTATATTTGATCAAATAATCTGGCGAAAATCTCTTGAAGTCAAGATAGCGTAAATTTGACCAAATGATCTGGATGGAATCTCTTGAAGTCTAATTTGTGTTTATATTTGACCAAGTAATCTGAGTGCACGATCTTGAAGTGATAATAGTTTTTATATTTGACAAAATAATCATGTTGGAATCTCTTGAAGTCAAGTTAGTGTTTATATTTGATCAAATAATGTGGGTGGAATCTCTTGAAGTTAAAATAGCATAAATTTGCCCAAATATTCTGGAGAGACTCCCCTGAATTCCTGATAGTGTTTATATTTGCCCAAATAATCATAATGGAATCGCTTGAAGTCAAGATGGCATTTATATTTGATCGAGTAATGTGAGCGGAATCTTTTGAAGTCAGGAAAGCGTGAATTTGACTAAATTATCTGCATAGAATCTATTGAAGTCAAGATAGTGTTTATAATTGACCAATTACTCTGGGTGGATCCTCTTGAAGTCAAGATAGCGTTTATATTTGCCCAAATAATCATGGTTGAATCTCTTGGAGTTAAGGTAGCTTTTATATCTAGGGAATTAATCTGAATGAAATCTCTTGAAGTCAAGATAGTGTTTATATTTGATCAAATAATTTGGGTGGAATCTCTTGAAGTCAATATAGCGTAAATTTAACCAAATAATCATGGTGGACCCTCTTGAAGTCAAGATAGCGTTTATATTTGATCAACTAATCATGGTAGGTGGAGCCTGTTGAAGTTAATATAACGTTTGTAGTTTATCAAATAATCTTTGTGTAATCTTTTGAAATAAAAATAGCGTAAATTTGACCAAATAATCATGGTAGACCCTCTTGAAGTCAAGATAGCGTTTATATTTGATCAAATAATCTTGGTGGAATTTCTTGAAGTCAAGATAACCTCTATATTTGATCACATGATCTTTGTGGAATCTTTTGAAGTCAAGCTAGCCTTTATATTTGGTCAAGCAATGTGTACAGAATCTTTTGAAGTAAAGATAGGGTCAATTTGATCAAATTATCTGGATGAAATCTCTTGAAGTCAAGATTGTATTCATTGTCGTAGAATTCTCCCCTTTTTTTATTCTATCTCTAAGAGTGCTAAGAGTGTATAATATATATTGATATCTGAATATCTTAAAGAACAGAGCCGTTCCGAAACACGTAAGGATATATAAGAAAAACGCAAAATACTCCCAAAATAAACTTATATTTTAACTTCATTAATTGACTACACAACGTCTAAACGTTTACTACAGCAATACTCTGAATATTATCATAAACAAGAATTAATTAAATTAGTTTACCCACAAAAATTGGTTAATTTCTTCACACACAACAATAATATAAGAATTAGGCTTACGGAATAATCTGGAGTTTAAAGGGCCTCAGAAATGTTATTGACTCACGACGCGCCGTCTTGCCAGATGTAGCTGGGCGAAATCACTCGGTTGTTTTGGCGAAGGTGGCAGCTGGGGGGTCCACACGTTCTTCCGGGGGGGAAGGGGGGGGGGGGGGTTCTTCAAGGACGAGAACAAATACGGTGCTGTATGCAACACCTAGGCAGTCGTGGTCTCTCTGGCGAGAGTGAGTCGAACTTGGTTCTTAAATCAAGTTAACTTGGAGTGCGGTGTGACCACCGAGCAACGAGCTCGAGGAGGAGCTTTTCTCCTTCGTTACTTATTTCCTCATGGACTAGGACTGAACTCGGGGAGGGTCTTCTTCAACGGTGAGGATAACGGAGGGGGGTTTCTCTGGCGAGAATAATTCGAACTTGGTTCCTTACCAAGTTAACTTAGGAGTTCGGTGAGGCCACCGAGGAACGGGCTCGAGGGGGAGCCTTTTCCTTCTTCTTTTCTTAATTCCTCAAGGACGCGGAATGAACTCAGGGAGGGTCTTCTTCAAGGGTGAGGATAACGGAAGGGGGTTTCTCTGGCGAGAATAAGTTACTTAAAATTCGGTGTGGCCACCGAGTAACGGGCCCGAGGGAAAGCCTTTTCCTTCTTCTTTTCTTAATTTCCTCAAGGACGAGGAATACCCCTGGTGTTTAAGGTGCACCAGGATATGAGGAGTCTCTCTGGTGAGAGTAAGTTGAACTTAACAAAGTTAACTTAACATTTGGTTTGATAACCAGGGACTTAGCTCGAGGATGAGCTTCTTCTTAGCCCCTTAAGGTAGGTAGCCCTGCCTCTCTTGCAGGGTACTTCTTGGTCTGGCGACCCAAGTACTCTACCTCTCCAGTCTCGGTAGTTCGGTTTGATCCGAAGACTTCGTCACCTAGAGACTGACGTATACTACCACGATTTTCCTCAGAGTTCCTCATTTATACCTCGTCACCCCACTGGGGGAGTGGTAAGGGGGGGAGGGGCTTGAGGACGGCCCCATGAGAGTTCTTTTTCCAAACGGTTTTTCCCACGAAGTCAAACATCGGCTCCTCGTTAGCCTTCGAGATTGGGAGAAACACGTCTCTAATTTCTTATTTGACGTGAAACTGGATCTCACTCTTTTGGGAGAGATCTTACATTTTGACCTTTATGTCTCTTATGGCACCGAGTTGAGCGACGCTGTGGTCACGCTCTTGGCCCACCGATGCCTGGGGCGGATGCCTTTGGACTGCACCAAGAGTGAACGGGGAGAGGGGGAGGGAAAGTGATGATTCCCCTACATTCATATTTGACCAATTAATCTTGGTGGACCCTTTTTAAGTCATGATAGAGTTTATATTTCATCAAATAATCAGTGTGGATATCTCTTGAATTCGATGTAGCGTTTTTATTACCGTAGATTTAGGGGGATTGGAAACACCACTTTCGATTAGAACGAATTTAATCCTAACAGGAGTGCGAAGTTTTCGGATGGAGTCACCTTCACGACGCCTGCCCAACTCTACACTCATGATCAGAAGTTTTGGGAGTAATATAGATTTATACTTTTTTCACGTTTAAAATTTACGAGATTGGGATTAATATTTTAAGTTTAAATTCTTAGCAAAAAAAATCGTGCAACCATTGTTGCTCTCCACCAAAGCGGTCTGAGATGCAAAGAGTTAGTTGCTAAGGCTATAGCATCATTTTTAGGATAATTAATGGCTATAAAAAGACTGGTTACACTCCTGCAAAGAAGTTTCTGGACGCCCAAGAGCTTCCGATGAAGACCAATATCGTTTCCTGGTAAAGTGCGCGCAAGATTGGGTTTCCTCCACTGTCAAGGTTCTTCACGTTTGGAAAGAGGCAGATGTGAACGCTTTAAACAGCCACAGTACGACGTAGCCTTTGCGACAAAGGTTTCGAGTCAATAGAGGCTGCAAAGAAGCCTTATCTCACCAAGACTTCATTTTTGTAAGAAATATAAAGAATGAATGGCTGAAGACTTGGGCAAAGTGATATTTCTCGATGAAGCTTCCTTAAGTTTCTTTGGAGCTTCTGGAAGATCTCTCTTGAGAAGAAAAGGGAAGCGCTTTCAAGAGCCCTGTGTCGTACCACGGTGAAAAACTTCTTCTCGTTTAAGAGATACTAACAATTTTACCCATGAACACTTCCAGATATTCAAAATGGTACTAAACTAGGCTTCAGCAACACCTTTTCCTAACAGTTTAGGAACAATTTAGAAATGACTGTAATTTTTAGCATGATGGCGCTCCTTCTCACAAAGCAAAAGCAATAATGAAGTTCTTGGCTGAAAAAAACATTCAATTTTTGTGAACTTGGCCCGGGAATTCGCTATATTTTTACCTAATAGAGAATTTGTGGTCGATAATTAAACTGGCGGTTGATAAACAGAAGCTATCCAATTGTTAGCAACTGTGGGTGCTCATTAATCAAAAATGGAGAAATATCAGTCAAGATATGATCACAAATTTGGTCTTTAGCCATGGATTGAAGCACTGCTTGGATTGCTCTCTTACATACTTGTTGTGCGGTAAAGTCGAATTTTGGGGAAATTTTATCTGAATTTTCCATTCGAATTAGGTGGGTTTTTTTCGCAAACTGCATTGCTGTGTGTGACTAGAAATATTATCAGTGGTGATACGTTCGAAAGTGACTATTTTCTCCTTGACTGGCCACCTTGAAGGCTAGTTGAAGAAAATGAAGTGAGCCCTTTTTCGCTGCCTCAAGGTAAAGTGCTTGTATTGTTCATTAGACAGTTTTTTCCATCTTTCCCACATAATTTTTTCTTTTTCATAACGGATCCCTAAACACACACCCTCACACACAAATATACTCCACCAAAAACTCGGTTCTCCCAATTTCCTTCCTAATTACACCCTTGAGGGGTATGAAAGAGTGATGAAGGAGACCAGGCGCATAGCCTTGAGAACCTTCCCTTATCGGCCAAAACCGGACAGGTGTAAGGTTTTCGATAAGATTTATGCTAAGCTAAATACTGCTCTCGTACGCTTCATCGACATTTCCAATGGATATTCGGCAATCTGTGCAAGGAAGGTGGACAGTGAAGTCTTCACTTCCCCGCGTGCCATCGAAACCCTACTCAAAATCAACCTCAAGCCGCAAATACGCTCCCATAAGAGCATTATCTGCCGCCGCCTTGACCCCTGGGTTGGAGAACACTCTAGAGACGAGATAACGGAGGAGATTCTGCGGAATCACTCGTAGGCAAAAGTGGTTGAAGTGGTAAAATTAAACAGCTACACCAAAGTATTTAAATTAGTCTTCACAGAAACAACTATGGCGATCAAATCAAAATAAACTGGCCTCCTCCTTTTTAATATCCATGTCTGCCCCCAGCAGATTGAACAGGAGGAATTCGTTTACCTGAAAATGTGCTTCCGGTGCTACAGGTACAACGAACACAGCACTTCCACCTGCCCTAACTCTGACATTGTAGTCTGCTTTATGTGCGCCAAACAAGGCCATTCCTGGCGTGATTGCAACAATTAAATCCAGCAATGCCTTAATTGTGCTGGCCCAATGGTATGCCCCGTCAAAAAGGAACAAATCAAAGCAGCAAAAGAAAAGAGCAAAAAAAAGGAAGAGAGGAAAGTTAACGCCACCTACGCGAAGGTTGCCAAGGCAGCGGGAGCAGAATGTAGTGTGGCCCCACAGCCTACTATACTGCATATCGAGAACGAAAAATCAAACAAAGTAATGTGTTGCATTTACTATGCACATATTGCCAACCTAACCCGGCCTGATACCTTCGCCAAGGAGTTGAATACCATGCTCGTAAAACACGGCATGGAGGAAATGTGGTTTCCTGAAAACCCTCCTTCGAATGAAGTCCTTAGAGTAAATCTCCAACCGCAGAACGAGAAGAGCGCCCAAAAAGACCAGGGTTCGAGTAATGCCCTTGAACGGGATCCTCGAGTCCAGGCTATGGCTGCCGAGCAGAATGCTCCAAACAAACACACGAACACACAAACAAAAGAAAAAAACTCAAACAGTTTCACGAGTCGAGCTTTTGTAAGCCAAGGCTGTAAGGCCAAAGAAGGTGGAGCATACGCCTCGCCCTCAGAAGGCATTGCAGTCACGTCGACCAATTAGGTCCTCGTCATTAAAAACTTGGGAACCCAGGTACATGTACTACTCGATGATGATTAACCTCAGGTTATATGCTGCTGAAGGGAACCAGTTTCCGGATGAGGCAGACCCAAATGATATTGTTGATGGCCTAAGAGCCGGACAGTACAAATGGGACTACATGGCAGACAGACCAGAAGATCTAGTTAAACAGGCTCTTTTCCGAGTACTCATCAAATTCTCAACATACACTTACATTGTTCTCTCTGACTCCGAGTATAGAAAGAAAAGATCCGGGAAGGGGAGAACCCAACCAGGTTCCCCTCTCGGAGCTAAATTTGAAAGAGAATAAAACAGACACCTACCAAATACAACTACGCTACAGTGCGAGCGTAGTATCTAAGGCCAGCCGTAAAGCGTAGAAAATCTTACTGAAACATGACACCAACCCATATTTACATAACAAAGCCCAAAATAACTCAAATTACGACCAAAAATCCTAATTTTGACTTACCGTAGTGTCGGGCTCAGACCCAACCACTATAAAGGCTTAAATGCCAACCAACGTTGACATCAAAAAGCCTAAGTATACATTTATACAATGCCAGTGATATCCTATGACCAGGGATCTTAACAACTAACTTACTATGCTACTCAATACGCTATACCTTATTTTTTGCTGGAGATACCATTCACCAGGGAACAAAAATCTTTCAAACTCATATTAAACTTATCTTTACTATAATTTGAAAAACCCCTTTCAACACTATATCCTCTCACTTTTCTCCTACTAATCTATATTTTTCTGTCTTAATTTGTCCAATGTCCAATTGAAGCATTCCTGAAGAACAATGGACAACATTGTAAATTTTAATTGCGCGCATCAATTGACTCTATTTATCAATGAAAAAAGGCAATGGCTTCGCCAGTCTTCCCTACGTGGGGAGCTTGCGCTTCGCTACTAAGATTAAAATTTAAAATCTAAAAAAAGCAGCCATGATTAAATTTTTATAAATTTTATGAACTTCGCTTTTATAATAATTTTAAAAAGGAACTCTAAACTAAATCTCCCCCCTTTCAAAATATCACGTTACTAAAATATAGTTATAGAAGAAGATATATAAAAATAAATTTTATGAACTTCACCATTTGTAATTCTTTGGGTTTTAAAAAATTCACAAAATTTAGATACTTATATTTATTTCTGAACTTCGCCATTTTGTTTTTTGATATTATAAAAGAATTATTAGAAATAACTTTGATAAAAAAACATAAGTCATAACCAAACTAAGATGAAATTATTATTCAAATACTAAAAAAAAATCCTCTTCTTAAATTATAGAGTTAGTGATGATGATAATGATGATGATTATTAGTTAGAACTTTAAAAAAATAAATTTCCCCTTCTTTTAATTTTCTTATATGAAAAATATAGTTTTCTCAAAATTTCGGTCATTGCCTCTAGAGACATATGGTTCTGATGCTACGTTAATAGTAGGTTTAGGTCGCCCTCGAGTGAGAAAAAAAAGACATATCTTAAATGGAAATTAATGTTAAAACCAAATCATTATAGATCCGTGGAAAATCTCTCCCTAGAAGAGTGCAGATCGGTGGTAAAACCGCTGCTAATTATTTTGACCCAAGGAAAAAATATTACATTTTTGAATGAGTTTATACAAAAATTTGCATCAATCTTTTTTAACCAACGAAGTTGACTATTTTTTTTTAGTTCATTTCCATCACTGATGATAAGAAGGTCAACAAACGGATTTGGTCATAGTGGTTAATGAGTTCTTTATTTTATTTTCATTTGCCACTGAGCACTGAGGGGGCCTGCATTCGTTTCTCAAGGGGAGTAAGTTAAGGGGAGTCGCTCTCTCCTTTCCTCCTATAGTAACCCTATGAATGTATTTTGGGGGAGTTACTCAGACTTTGTTTCTCTCACGCCTTTCACTTCATCTAACTATACCACTTTGTTTAAGCGCTTCTTTTTATAAACATTATGATACAAAGGTTTACTGACCTTTCATTTTTTACAATAAATAAATGAATAATCATCACCCTCTACTGATCATCAACAAAGAGTGGGGGTCAGTTCGCATCAACGCACTATTTTAAGAAAGCACCCTTGAGCTCCCGCCCATTACCTCAACACGTTGATGCGGTTTCGAGAAAAGAAAGTTAACGAGCCGTACTTTTGTTCCTGCGTCCCTATGTAATAAATAGTAGTCCCCTAAAATGACAAAGTTCGTACTTTAGAGAACATAAACTTTTGAGCGAACTTATTTCATTCGGTAAATGTTAGAATACGTTTTTGCTACTGTATTTGGAGATCAATCTATTAAGTTGTGAAAATAATGACGAATTTCAGAAACAAAGGTTTATTCTTGGAAAATTTAACCCTCCATATTTTAAAATTAATCAAAGTATGAACATCCATTGCATCTCAGCCATCGATGAACAAGATCATTTATGTCTCGTCGATCAAAATCCATTGCCTTTGATGCTAACCCTTGAAATCCAGCTTCCACCTCACTTGAAAGTTTTGTTGCTTAAATTAGTGTGTCTAGATGCTTGAAAAAATGGTAGTCGGTGTGTGAAAGATTGGGAGAATATGAATCATGTGATCAATTCTCGTATCCCAAGTTAGTGGGTTTCTGCATCGTCATCCTAGCAACATGTGGCCGTGCATTGTCGTGAATCAGAATCGGGCCACGTCGATTCACTAATGCAGGTCTCATTTTCCCTTGGAAACACGCATTTCTTCGAGTTTCTTTCATTAAACCTCTTCTGTGATGCTCTGATTAACCTCGACAAAGCTTTAATGAGCAATAACACACCACCTGACTGTCACCATAATTTTCTGCTGATGCAAACTTATATGCTTCAAAATTGTGTTCTGAAAGAAATTATTGGAAATTTATTAAAGAGTATACATCAATTAATAAGCATGTAAAATTCTGTATAAAACACTGCAAAAATAGAAACATAAATCATCCTTAAAAAAGTTAGTAAAAAGATTTGCGAGTATTTTCCGAAAAACCTAATATTTTGTTAATAACCATATTATGTTGATCTATTTAATGGAAATCTATTTTAGGTCAACCACTTTTGTAGCGACCCCTTTGGAACAATCCAATGTATAGCTATTCATTTATGTCAATCCATGTTGTAGACAGAACATTTTTAGTAATCCATTTTAAGTTAATCTACATATTTTGTAGCAATCTACTTTTGGATCATTTAATTTTGTAGCAATCTATTTCATGTCACTTCATCTTTTAGACATCTATTTTAGACAGTCTATTTTGCAGCAATTTATTATAGGTCAAGTCATTTTGTAGCAATCCATTTATGTTAAAGCATTTTTGTAGCATACCATTTTTAGATAATTTTATTTTATAGGTCAATTCATTTTGTAGCCAGCCATCTTAGGTTAATGTATTTTGTAGCCTCTATTTTTCTTGTAATCGATTTAGGCTAAGGCATTTTGTAGAAGTGATTTTAGTTCAATCTATATTTTAGAAAACCATTTTACATCATTTAATTTTGTAGCAGACCATTTCTGGTGAATCCATCTTGTAGGAATAATTTTTCAATTATGTCGTAGAATGGACTCTCGACGATATACCATATATAACTATTCGTTGTGGGAATGATTCAATTATATTTCGAGTGCGTGGTTATCTGGTTGACCGATGTTATTTATCTTCAATATGCTTAAGAAGTGGAACTTAGCTCAAGGATAATAATATGGCTATCATTGATAAAATAGAGTTTTATTAATTAAACTATCAACAACACCCAAAACGGAAAATGTTTACATAAACAGAGAATGGAAAGGGTCGTGGGAATATCTGGCTAATCCGAGGATTAAGATTTGGGAGAGATTTAAAAAGGTAAACAAATAAAAATTAAAGGGATGGGATGGTTCGCTAAACCATTTAAAGCACAGAGTGGGGTTGACGAAACGTTAGGTAATCAAAGGTAATGCTCAGCTTACGTAATTACAAGTTGTTGTGCAGAGGAAGGCGACGCGAAGGAATCTTCGGTCCGCTGGCGAGTTCCAGCCGAAGGGGGTGATTAAATTATCCTGACGTGACGTCTTGGGAATGAGAACCGTTTCTTGACAAACGGGCTTAAAGAAAAATGGCTGTTCTAACGTTGTTCTCTTCTGAACAACAGGGGGGTGAGAACCGTCTCTTGTCTACGGGCTTAAAGAACAATGGCTGTTCTAACGTTGTTTCTTCCTGAACAACAGGGGGGAGGGTAAGAACCGTCTCTTGTCAACGGGCTCAAAGAACAATGGCTGTTCTCACGTTGTTCCGTTTCTGAACAACAGGGGGGAGGGTAAGAACCGTCTCTTGTCAACGGGCTCAAAGAACAATGGCTGTTCTAACGTTGTTCTCTTTCTGAACAACAGGGGAGAGTGAGAACCGTCTCTTGTCAACGGGGTCAAAGAACAATGGCTGTTCTAACGTTGTTCTCTTTCTGAACAACAGGAGGAGCCTTGTGGACTTGGCGTCTTGAAGGCTCGAACCTTGGCACTCAAGGGATATTGTCCTCTTCTGGACAATAATGGTGGATCTCGAGGTAGAGGGCCCCTGGTGCACAAGGTGAGAACGGATCGGCGTGATTTCTTGCAAAAATAATCTGGATCTGATCTGCTCTTATTGGAAAATTCTAATGTATAAGTAGTCGGAGCCATCCCCTTGGCGTAGGGGACAATAGAGTGGGGGCTTCGAGGAAATGCCCAGATGCGCCTAAGAACATACCTTATCTGCACATAAGCCTAAGTCAATCTGGCGAGATCGGCGCATGGGGCGAAACGGGGGGGGGGGAACCTCCTTGGTTAAATATTGACTCAGGTGGCGATAAGGCGCCCGGCTTCGACGCGAAGATGCACGTGGGTAGCAACGTGTTTCTAAACAACATATGATAGCGGTTGAAATTAAGCGGCCTCAGACCGTTCTATCACACCCCTCCATTCCGGGGGAAGTTGTCACTTCGAAAAAAAGAGAGAAGGGACAACGATAGAGCTCCGTTGTGGGAAACTCATTTTTTTGTACCGACCGTACCTTCATGCACCTAGCTAGTATAACCTCAATACATATGATTATTTTGATCTTTTGATTATAGGGGAAACTAATCTTTAATACAAACTTAATCATAAAAGGGACATGGAGCAATAAAATGATATAAAATTAGTACATATAGCACAAAAATAATTTATACGTAATTTAATGGGTACAAATATATATACATACGAGAAAAAAATAGACTTTGAGCCACAAAAATTCAGACATATACATTAACTAATTATATTACAAGAGAATCTAATTTAAGTCGTACAAGACGGTATATACATACATGGAGATCCTAATCCTACGAATACAATTAATCTACACTATTTGGTAACGCATTCCTACTGAGTGCATCAGCGACCTGGTTATTGGAAACTTTTATATAATTTATCTTAAATTGGTACTCTTTCAAAAGTAAACTCCAGGGCATAATTCGGCCGTTGGAGTGTCGTACATTCCGAATATAGGCCAACGGGCGGTGGTCAGTTCCTATCTGAAATTCTTTTCCTATCAAGTACATTTTAAACCTGTAAATAACCCAGATAATTGCATGAGCTTCCTTCTCTATAGTGGCATATCTCTTTTCGCGTGGTAATAATTGGTGACTATCATATGCAACTGGATGACTCGTTCCGTCATCCTCATATTGAAGGAGTACACCTCCAATGCCCTCGTTGCTCGCGTCGGTCTTAATCCCAAAGGATTTTTCCGGGTTAGGTAACTTTAAAATGGGGGCAGAAATAAGCTTACTCTTGAGCTGATTAAAATGGGAAACAGCGACATCATTCCAACGTAGACGATCGGGGGAATTCTTTTTTAAAAGGGAACTGAGGGGCGCTGAAATTGCAGCAAAATTCGGAACAAATCGCCGATAGTAAGAAGCTGATCCTATGAACGATCTTAATTGCTTCTTAGTATTCGGGAGGGGCATTTTGGCGATTGCCTTAATCTTGTCCTCCTGTGGACCTAACTGGCTTTGTCCTATTTCGAAACCCAAGTATTTTATGGTTTCGTGGGCAAAATGGCATTTGCTGGGGCCAATGGTGAGGCCATTTTCTCGCAGTCGCTTGAAGAGAGCTAATAGAGTGGTTACATGGTGACTCCATTCACGAGTAGCAACGTAGACGTTATCGAAGTAAAAGGATACATTCGGAAGTCCATCTAACAACCTTCTCATGAGACGGTTATAGTTGCTACAAGCGGTCACGAGGCCAAAATAAAGGCACTTAAATTGCATAAGGCCTTTCTCCGTTGCCAAGGCAGTATATGTTTTCACCTCGGGCCGGAGGGGAATTTGATAATAAGCCTTGCCCAAATCGAGTTCTGAGATGAACTTGGCGTTTTCAAAAAGGTGGAGGTTTTGGTCTACCAACGGGATGGGCTCGGCGTCGAACACAGTTACCGAATTTAACTTCCGGAAGTTGATGCACATCCGATAAGAGCCATCAGGTTTCTTGACCATGACGATTGGGCAACAATAACTAGAGGTGGACGGTTCTATTATGTCTAAACTAATTAAATTATCAACTTCGGCGTTAAAAGCTTGGCGTAAATGAATCGGCATGGGATAGGGTTTTGAACGGACGGGTTCTAAGGTTGTTAATTGAATATCATGCTCGAAACTAGTAGCGCATCCAGGCTTCTCTGAAATAACGTCGTCGAACTGACATAATAATTCTTGTAGCTGACTCTTTTGATGTGGTGTCAGTTTTGCGTCGATATCCAGGTCAGAGGGTTCAAAAGACTCGCCTGGTAGGAAAGGAAGAGGGTAATCAGCATCAGGTTGGATGCACAGTATCTGTATTACATTAAGGGACTCCGCGGAGTAATCCTCTTCAAGCGCCGATGTTTCGTCCAGTGCTACGAACGTATCTCCATGGGCGCGTTGGGGGTACTTTTTTTCTTTGGGTCCACGGACAGTCTCCGTGTTCTTGTTTTGGGCCTTATCCCATAAGGGTGTTAGTAATTCACACTCTTTTTTGTGCCGACCTAAAGTCCTGGTTAAGGGTCTCCGAGAATTCGGACGGTATCGGGGTTCTGAGGGGGACAGGCTACTGGGCTTCTTTCTTAGCTCGGCCTCGAGGAAGGGTGGCCTGGGACACAGGGTCGGAACTTACTCGAGGGCTCTGTCCTATAAGTACGGAACAGAATTGTATGGGTGCTGGGATGACTTCAGCCCAGCCATCATAATACTGACACTGCAGGTAACATCTAACGACGGGGAATTGGTTCGCCCGCCCAAGGTAGTCATGTACCACCTCAAATTTTTCGTGGTTAGGGTCCACTGGGGGGAGGAACACGTCGGACACGATGAAACACGTGCACCCTGTGTCCCTGACGAGAGTCGATACACGGCAGCCGTTCACGCTGCCCTCCTCAAATTTCAAAGTTCCTGGTGAACTTTTATCAAAAATAAAATTTACCTGGTGGCCTGACGGAGGGGGAGAAGTTGCTGCTTAGGTCTGCACCACCGGAGAAGCCGGGGTGGCATTAATCTGGTGAACTTGGTGAGCTGGTCCACTTTTAAGCCTAGAATTTTGGGGTCAATTCCAGCTCATGTAGTTTTCTACACCGCAGGTGAAGCATATGATTGGTCGCTTCGAGAAGAGTGATGGAGGAGAAATCTTAACGGGAGGTTTGGTATCCCGTTGTTGGTTTTGGGGAAAAAAGTTTTTGGGGTTTTACGGGGCTCGGAAACTTCGTTGGCTTTCCTGGAAAGGGGCGCGAATCCTTCTTTCTTTCCTGGTAGGGGGATTGGTGAGAAGTTCGATTCTTCTTGGGGTATAAACTATGGCTTGCGGCATAGACATCCGCTTCTTCGGTACACTCTTTAAAGGTCTGGCACCGACGATCCTTGACGAACGCGCATATCTCCATCGGGAGAGACGCCAAAAATTGATCCCGCAACACGAAGTCTGTTAAGGACTCGTAGTTAGGATCAACCTTTGAGGATTCTAACCAGAATTTAAAATTCCTCTTAAGAATGTATTCGAATTGACGGAACGTCTGTCCGGGTTTAATACATCCTCCTCGAAATTCTTGTCGGTAGAAATCGGGAGTCATCATGAGCGGCCAATAACTCAGCTTTTAAGGTGCTGTAGTTAATTGTACATTCAGATGGTAAAGATATGAAAATCTCGCACAATTTAAAATTTAACAAGGGAAGTAATCTTGCTACACCTTCAGCCTCCAGATCCATGTTATTGATTTCGAGGATCTTTTCAAAGTGAGCTAAAAATGCTCCAAAATCCTCTCCATCTCTGAAATTGGGGAGCTTAAGTGGGAGATTGGGCGGGGCTTCTGACCGTGAACTGGCTGATTGTATTTCAGCTTCTACACGAGCCATTCAATCTGATGGTGAAACTTAGCTTGTCTTTTCCGTTCCTCTCTTTCTCTTTCTTTTTATTCTCGTTAGATTTCTTTTTCTCTTTCCGTTCGTTGCTCCTCTTTAACGTACTCAATTAATTCTCTTCCAGAAAGTCCCAAGGATTCTCCTTGCGCTTTGAAGATTTCGAACTGAGTCATATTTGCACTTGGGGTGCAATAGTCAACCAACTAAATTCCTTGCAATAAGAATTATGCCTTCTAGAGAGTTAGCGTACCTAAATATGGGCACTGACCTATTCGTAATTGGTTTCTCGATCTAGATAACCAATGACTAAAATCACACACAAAAAAAACACAAACAAATTATTACAACAGTTCCTTGAGCTACTCCAGCTTCTTAAGTTTCAAAACAAAGGGGTAGCAATCGTTAAAACAAAAGGAAACTACAATACTCTATTCTTATAACGAATAACACTATGCTTTATTCGACTGAGACCAGTGTTTGCAAAGATATAGCGTTAAACCTTACACACTTGATACCAAATTTAAATAGTATATATATATATATATATATATATATATATATATATATATATATATATATATATCGTAGAATGGACTCTCGACGATATACCATATATAACTATTCGTTGTGGGAATGATTCAATTATATTTCGAGTGCGTGGTTATCTGGTTGACCGATGTTATTTATCTTCAATATGCTTAAGAAGTGGAACTTAGCTCAAGGATAATAATATGGCTATCATTAATAAAATAGAGTTTTATTAATTAAACTATCAACAACACACAAAACGGAAAATGTTTACATAAACAGAGAATGGAAAGGGTCGTGGGAATATCTGGCTGATCCGAGGATTAAGATTTGGGAGAGATTTAAAAAGGTAAACAAATAAAAATTAAAGGGATGGGATGGTTCGCTAAACCATTTTAAGTCCAGAGTAAGGTTGAAGAAAGGTTAGGTAATCAAAGGTAATGCTCAGCTTACGTAATTACAAGTTGTTGTGCAGAGGAAGGCGACGCGAAGGAATCTTCGGTCCGCGGGCGAGTTCCGGCTGAAGGAGGGGGGGATTAAATTATCCTGACGTGACGTCTTGGGAATGAGAACCGTTTCTTGACGAACGGGCTTGAAGAACAATGGCTGTTCTAACGTTGTTCTCTTCTGAACAACAGGGGGGTGAGAACCGTCTCTTGTCTACGGCTCAAAGAACAATGGCTGTTCTAACGTTGTTCTCTTTCTGAACAACAATGGGGAGAAGTGAGAACCGTCTCTTGTCAACGGGCTCAAAGAACAATGGCTGTTCTAACGTTGTTCTATTTTTGAGCAACAGTGGGGGGGTGAGATCCCTCTCTTGTCAACGGGCTCAAAGAACAATGGCTGTTCTAACGTTGTTCTCTTTCTGAACAACAAGGGGGAGTGAGAACCGTCTCTTGTTAACGGGCTTAAAGAACAATGGCTGTTCTAACGTTGTTCTCTTTCTGAACAACAGGAGGAGCCTTGTGGACTTGGCGTCTTGAAGGCTCGAACCTTGGCACTCAAGGGATATTGTCCTCTTCTGGACAATAATGGTGGATCTTGAGGTAGAGGGCCCCTGGTGCACAAGGTGAGACCGGATCGGCGTGATGTCTTGCGAAGATAATCTGGATCTGATCTGCTCTTATTGGAAAATTCTAATGTATAATTAGTCGGAGCCATCCCCTTGGCGTAGGGGACAATGGAGTGGGGGCTTCGAGGAAATGCCCAGATGCGCCTGAGAACATACCTTATCTACACATAAGCCTAAGTCAATCTGGCGAGATCGGCGCATGGGGCGAAACTGCGAGGGGGTGGGGATGAACCTCCTTGGTTAAATATTGACTTAGGTGGCGATAAGGCGCCCGGCTTCGACGCGAAGATGCACGTGGGTAGCAACGTGTTTCTAAACAACATGTGATAGCGGGTGAAATTAAGTGGCCTCAGACCGTTCTATCACAAATTAATCCCTTTTTTATTTTTTAAAATTTATCCCAATCCTTTTTGCAGCAATTCATTTTTGTTGCATCTATTTCATAGTAATTGGTTTTACGTCAATGAATTTTCTATCGGTCGTTTTTAGGTCAATATTTTTATAGGTACTCTTTTTAGACAATTCACTTTAACTCACTCTATTTGTAGCCCAAACTTATAAGGTCAATCCATTTAGGCAATCCATTTAAGTTCATTCTCTTTATAATAATCTATTTTAAATAATATATTTTTCAGCCAGCAATATAAGGTCAATCTATTCTGTAGAAATCCATTATGCTATTCCATTTTGTAGTACTACATTGTAGTCTACCACATTTTTTGCCAACCATTTTATGATACTCAATTTTTCGCAAACCATTTTAGGTTAGTATATCATCAATCATTAAACAATCATACATCATCATCAATCATTAAACAATCCTCAATCACTAAACAATCTCCAACCAATCATTATTAGTTAGCTGATGCTCATTAAAAGATAAACGATTATCATATCGTTAATCCTGAAATGATCATCACTCATCAATCAATCATTTATCCAAAAAACTTTGATCAATCAGATGGAAAGAAATTTTGACACCCTGACGTCAGAAGTCCAAAATTGCTTTTAAATTTTCGAAAACCTGAAAACTCTTCAGAGCACCCAAATGGGGATCATAATGCAGCCCCGATACGTGGATGTGGTGGTAGGGGAGGGCATATGTAGCACGCTGCAGCTTACATCTGGAGGATTGCTTGCTATCCCACCCCAAACAGGAGGATCCGTGGCTATATATTTTCTGCACATTTTCACTTCCTTTACACCTCTTTACAAATTTTATGGTTAGGAGCCCTCGTTGGTTTTCGCTTCTAAGTTGAAGTAAGAAGCAAAACGCAGAGTACAGACGGATAAGGAAGAGAACGATGTTGTTCTTGTAGTCGACCTTTACAACTCATTTGCACTCTACCATGCCCACATATGCAGGTACCTTTTTTGGTACCCAGCCGTGGGTTGCCATGAAAAGCCAACTTAAATTGATTTGGGAATCCATCCTGGTATTATCGACTTAACCTTCTCTCAACGACAGACTTAAAAGAGAAAATGGTGAAAAACACTACTGAAAATGTATTTTACCACCAAATTAGTGAAACGTTCTCAAATGTGTGAGGCCAAAGCTCAGTACTCTCGCTTAAGGTCAGGCGTGTTTACATCGAAGAGAGCACAAAAAAAGCTAACGAGTCTTTTAAGAACGGCGCTCATTTCGCTAATTACCGTACTCGAGCATCGCTAAAAGGAATGATTAAATGCGGGAGCAAATACATCAAGATTAATTATCACAACTCCCTACTCTCATATATTCCAACTCACCCAGACCGTTTTCGCCCAATCCACCTCACTTTAGCTCATTTATCCCTCCTTCCCGACTAATTCCCCTCCCCCTACCAACATCAAAAGCAATTTTAATCCGGCACAAAGCAGGTATCCCTAGTAGATATCCCCGAGCAGGTATGCCAAGTCTGCTTTTGGATGGTCCGGAAGCAGGCGGAAGACCGTGGGTAAAATATTGCCGCTAAAATAGTCCGTGCCTTGGATTTTGCTGTCAAAGTGGGGGAGAGTGGGGAAAGCTGAGGGAAAGAGAGGGATAAAGGGGAAAAAGGAGATGGGGGATTAGCAGACTACCCGCGGCATAATAAAACCTCCGGAAACGAAAACTATAAAATGGCCACGTTGAAAGAGAAGAGGCTTTCAAAAACTCAAAGAAAAGGAATAGAATATTTCCCCTTTTTTTCGTTTTGTCTCAAATTTTGGTTTTAGTTTCAACTGTTTCCGCCTGATATTTAAAGGCGAAGGAATTGTTCTCGTTATGGTTTTGCACGTTCCTATCGTGTTTTATTTGGCTGAGGTTTAGTGACACAATAATATTTCAATTTGTTGTGGTTTCACTGAGTTTTATTCAATGCAAGACGATACCAGCTACTACTATTGGTGGCATTTCACCTACTGGAGAGAGTGAGATTGGAAAGGATTGAACATCGAACTGGATGAAATTACAATTTTATCGAGAAGGATGAAAAATGCGAAGGGTAATACAAATAACCTTGCTAATTTGACATGTAAGAAAATAGAGTCCCCTCCGAGAGGAAAACCAACTATGAAATGGTTCTCTCTTGTTGAAAGGAAAAGGACCCCACTAAAGCTCTAAAGGCTTGGAGAAATACCATTTTAACAGAAAATAAATCTTATTCGAGGTCTATATGCACGCAAATACGACCAGGTAATCAATCACACCGGATACAGTTTCTAAAAGAGACTTACCTCCTGCATTTCCATTAAAACCTATTAAACAAACACACATACCAAACCACGCATGTAATTTGATACACAATGTTCAATTATCTCGCAGGAATTCGCCTATTGGAGGATATTCTCTTCCTACACAGGAGATTGAAACATATAAACAGACAAATCCAATAAAAAATCGTTGTCTTTGGTAGAGGACCTCCTCCTCCAGGATTTCTATGACGTCTGCAACACAACACGCAGGAAGTTTCTCCCAGAGGCAGGTTGAGTAGGTGTAGCGATTACAAATATAAATGGAGCAATTACGACCTGGGAAGTGCCTCTACACTGGGTCAATTAACCAAGAGTTGTGCAATAAGAGATCTAATAGTTAAGGATAAACTTCCCGCCAATTTTACAATAGAGATAAAATTTTGGTAGACTATCATAGAATAACGTTATATTAATGGACACTCATAGCCAAAGGTTTTGAGATTAATATGCATATTTTTTATTCGTTTTTCAAATTTACGAGATAGGAATAATTATTCTTATATTTATATTATTACAAAGTTATTAAAAAGTCAGCATTTCGAAAATAATGAGAAAAAATTAATTCCTTCGCTGAATCCCAAATCGCGTTCTGGTACTGTTCCTGTGGGAGGTTTATCAGTCCCTGGAGCTTATCTATTCTTCAAGGGGTAAAATGATGACAAATATGGGGTAAATAAATAATGTGAAATTATAATCTATTTCGTAATATTTATTTGTAAAAATAAATGTTTGAAATTTTTTCCAATTTCAGAAATGGTTGTTTACAAAGAGAAAGGGGCAACCATTATTGCTCAGCATCATCAATGACTTTAAAAATACTGATTACAATCCTGTGAAGAAGTTTTAGGGACGCTCAAGACCTTGAAATAAACGTCAATATCGTCTCCTGGTAAAGTCCCAGCTCAAGGTTCGGGTGGCTTCCAGTGCCAAGCTAGCTTACGCTTGTAAAGAAGCAGGTGTGAACTCATCTGCGCGCATTGTGAGACAAAGGTCTTAAGTCGAGAAGGGCTGCAAAAAAGCCTTATCTCACCAAGAATAACCTTACATATAGGTTCCACTTTTCTAGGAAATATAAAGAAATGACTGTTGAAAAGTGTGGGGAAGTGATATTTTCTAATGAAACTCCTTTCCGCTTATTTGGAGATACTGGAAGATCCCTCATTTGGAGGGGTAAAGAGAAACACTTCTACCGGGACTGTGTCGTGCCTACGGTGAGGCATCTGGACACTCTCCATGTCCTGTGCGGTCTCTCATCTAAGGGAACTGGAGCACTAACAATTTTGGCCAAGAACAACACTGCTAGAAACTCAAAATGGTACAAAAACGTGCTTCATCAGCACTCTCTGTGAACTTACCTATAAATTTGACATATTTTTACCTAAATAAAAATTTGTGGTCGATAATTACACTAGTTGTTGATAAACAGAAGAAAACATCAAATTATGAGCAGCTGCGGCTGCTTATTGAACAAAAATGGCGCAACATCATTCAAGATATCATCACAAATTTGGTCTCCAGCCGTCCAAAACGAATTGAAGTATCCGTGAAGAAAAAATGTCAACATTGTGTAAATATTGCGTGCATCAATTGACTGTATTTATTAATAAAATATGTTATTGCTCTAATTTTTGGTATATTTCACCTTCAAATTATGATACAAACATACTAAAATAAAATGTGACGTTTGATTAATTCTAGTAATTTTCTTATATGAAAAAGTATGTCTCAAAACCTTTGGTTATGACTCTAGATGGCGGAAATTGGTAGGCAATGTACAATTGCCCCAATTAGTCATGTCGCATATTTCAAAATGTTTCAAAGAAAAGTAAGTTAAATACGATATGAAGAGTTCAGATGCAAAACCCTCCAAATCAGTCTGATCGCTTTTCTGTTAAATTAACATTTTTACCCAGGCTTATATGTTCAAGTTCAGTAATTTCATTTTAAAGGCAATGATAAAATTAGTTATTGAATAAAATATATTTTTTCCAAAAATGTCAATTTAGTCTATTTACTGTTTTTTTTTAACAAATTAGATATCTTTTTGCATCAAAATCAGCTAAATCCAAAGTTCCTTTTTTCGTAAAAACCTCTAAATCACGCCTTTGTACAAGACAGTAAAACATTGCAAAATCACTTAAGATGCATTAAGAAAGCCTAAAGAAAAGGGCAAAGTTCACATATTCAATAAGAAATTTATCATTTTTGAGGGGGAGGGGGTGGGGATGTTGTGGATATGGTAGTACATCTATCCTTTTAACATACTCATTTTCGGATGAGACCTACAGTCGTGTGTTAGTTCCCCTTATTTCTCTTCTGTCAGTAAATAAAGGCAAAAGACCAAAATATAGGATAAAAAAACACAGTATAACCACAATTGCACAAAATGGCAACAAATTTATTTTAACAATAACAGAGCAGATGTTAAACAAACCAAACATTCAAAATACATTAAAAAAATATATCAAATTCTAATTAAAAATCTGATGTATAAATGAATGGAAATGATTTCTCAAAAAACTTCATAAAACATGAATGAAAAATAAATTATTAAGAAATAAATAAGGGAAAAAGTGAAAGTAGTCAAGTTCTTTTCTGAAGTTTGGGCATCAGATTTAAGTATAGCAAATATAAAGAAGTATCAAAATTCCAAGGCTTACATTACAACATTCAAAAATATTTTTCATATAATCATGTATGTATGTGCATCTAGTTTTAAAGCTTATTAGATAGTGTAGTGTATACACAAGTATATAAACCAAGTGCAAAACATTTTGATAAATACTCAAGTATGCGAAGACATTTTAAAATGATCTTATAAAACCTCAGGGAAACATCCCTCCGGCGTCTTTTCTCCTCATCCTCGACTTGTTGCCTCCTCCGTTTGCACGGCGTGACATCCATACGAGACAGTAGAATGTCATCTTGTCTAACATTATCTTTAGTGGAATACAGATGTCCCAATCCTTGTCCGTCAAAGTATCAGCAGCACAAAATAAATCTTATTGCTGTAAGCTATGCTCACGACCGAGCCATTCCCTCCATATCTATTCTTTTTTTGCCTGAAAGAGGCAGAGTTGAGAGGCTAGCGACGTTTTTTTCTTCCATTTACAGTCACTAGGACATGTTCACCCATTTTATCATGCTCCATGACTAAAACGATCTGAATTATCAATTAAATATCCTACTAATCTCAAAAACCAAAATACTGTTTACAAATAAAACCGGCTCCTCAGCGCCTAGTCATCTTGCAACTGGTTAAAGTCACGTGATTCCATGCTGCGTTGTGATTGGTTCTCGGAAGGTAGCGGCTTTTGCTGCCAAAGGAAAGTAGCGTTTAGAGTCTTTTGCCTAGAAATCGAGATTTCAGACTAGGAAAAGAGTGGGATTTAGCGGGTTTTGAAGCAAAATGATTTGGTTAACGTATTTTAGGTGCGGAGAGCATTCACTCACCATCGTTATCTCATTTTTGACGGAGGTGGCATTTAGCGAGTTTTGCATCTGAACTCTTCATCTATTTTATGTTTAATAAATCATCGAATAGTATTTTTCATATTGTGTTGCCAATAATAATTTTCCTCACACGTTAGATTAAAAAATTAATTATAGTGATAAAAAAATATATAGATCATAGTTAATTCGAATATTTTTGTAATATCCATAGTTATAAATTAAATGCATATATAAATAAATATATAAACTGAACTTGGCTGGAAAAAAGGCCGCATTTCGGGAATTTGGCAATTATTTGGCAATTATTTATTTTATTGGTAAATGTCCTATCTAGTTTATTTATAACTAAACATACCAAAACACGCCATTTCTCATTAAATAATAATATATTAAATTGTCACTTTGAACGAAAGTCATCGTAAAGTATGACATAACAAATTTAGAGCAACTGTAGATAAGTATTTTGCTTAGATTTTGATTAAAAAAATGATCTCGATTTTAGATAAACCCCAAAACGAGAGGCAATAGTTGTCAAAAAGCGCTCGATTCTATCCCTTAAACTATAAATGGACAACTAAGAAAACGAATCTCATAGACTAAAACTCTAAACCGTAGATTGGTTCTCAAACTAAAGTGAGATGTGTTATAAATGACCTGTTTTAGCTGAACTTCAGTAATAACTGTCGCTCCCAAAGGCAATGTACTTGGGATGTTGAAAATATAATATTTATCACATAAATACTAACATGGTTAGGAAAATTTCAAAATTTGCATATATTAAATAAAAAGAAGTTAGCTATTGCTCGATCGCGGAGTATAAAAAGGCAACCTGTTCGATGATCAAAATGACCAGGCATAAAATTTGGATACAATATAAAAGTCGGCAGAAAAATGACACATAAATAACAAAAAAGACACATAAAATGGCACCTTTAATCAAATTTGAATAAAATGATATTGGAAAAAATGTAGCATCCCAAGGGATTACGATATAACTAGTTGTCAGTGGAATTAATCCCAACCAAAAGTAGAGGTTGAAAACCTTGAATCTTAAATCAAATCTGGGAATATTAGTCTCTGCAGAAAGCAGTTCGCTCAAGCCCATTCGAACCAATGTTCTAACTCATGTTCGAATTTTCGAAAAGTTGTCCTGATCTTAGACCACGCTCAACATTGACCCAAGAGCCTTCAGATTAAGTATTTTATTTATTTATATATTTAGGTAGTTATTTTATATTGATTGATATAAAGGCCTCTTTAGCAGGAGGGTTAGGGGGAAATAGGTTGGTAAGGAAAGTATGGAAGTTATTAACAGCGAAAAGACTGGACTAAATACATATAGAATTCAAAGCAGACAACATTGCATATTTTGGTCTCAAAGGGCTCCGAACTCTCCAGAACCAGCTTTTATTGTTCAATGAAGACTGGTCCCCGTCACTGGGGGACCATTTTTCAACTTTCCCTTTGGCGGTTAAATGTTTTTTTTTTTGCTACACTTTTACTACACCAAATTTAAAATTTATTACCTCTAAGATGTTTCTATTTTCGACCTCAGCAAGATTTGGACTTACTTCTTCCGGTCGTAATAGTTTGCATTCATTTTCACTGCATTACATTCATTTTCACTTCATTACATTCATTTTCTCTTCAGTGAATTAATTTTCATTTCATTATCTTCATTTCCATTCTCAAAGTTAATGTTACATTCATTCTATTAATTAATGTCACTTAGTCTAATTATTTTCTCCCTTTAATCAATTATTTATTCATTCCATTATTAAATCTCCATCATGTAATTATTCTCTCTCCTCTATTTAATTATTTTCCCTCTTCTCCCCGATGACTCCTTATCCCTCTTCATTCAAATCATTATTCTCTTTCATCTAATTAATTATTCTTTCTATTAAATTATTTTTCTAGATCAATTTCATTATTATTCCTCAATGAATTATCTATTGTCCGTCATTCATTTTATTGTCATTCTCATTCAATTTATGTTGTCATTTGCTAATTCATTTTTCCTATTTAACTACAGCAAAGCAAAGAGGGCTATGGGTGATGCAAATCTCGCGTTGTGTTCATCTTCTGTCGGTAACGAGTACCTGGCTCAATGTAGCCATCTAAAACCAATGCTACCAAAGGTAATTGTTGTCACTGAGTTTAAATATGATATAAGTTGATCACCAGGTGGCGCAGGCTCAATGTAGCTAGCTAAAACCAATGCTACCTAAGGTCATTGAGGACTGACTTCAAATATGATATAAGTTGACCAATAGGTGGCGCTGGCTCAATGTAGCCAGCTAAAACCAATGCTACCTAAGGTCATTGAGGTTACTGAGTTCAAATATGATATAAGTTGATCACCAGGTGGCGCTGGCTCAATGGAGCCAGCTAAAACCAATGCTACCAAAGGTAATTGATGTCACTGAGTTCAAATATGATATAAGGTGACCACCAGGTGGAGCCACCTATTGGCTAGAGGTGCCAAATCGGCTAATTTTTATATATATATGAATGTCAAACTAATGTCACAAGGGGTAATTCAGGTTTCTGAGTCCAATTCTGATTGATTTTCGCTGCATGTCCACTAGATCAGGTCCCTCTAGTTTTCTAATCCACTTAATTCATTATTATCCCTCATTCTATTTTTTATTCCATTACTTTCCTCTTCAATTAATTTTACTCTCAACCAATTCATTTTATATTTCATTTAACTCATGTCCGTCCTTCCCTCAATTCACTTCACTTTATTTTTTCTATCATTCAATTCTAATTAGGGTGATTTATGGAATTGAAGGCGGTCGCCAGATAGGCGAAATAAAAAAACAATCATTTAATTCACTTTTCGTTCATTCACTTAATTTTTGCTTTCTTTCAATATATTTTATCTCTCATTCAAGTTATTCTACTGTTAATTCATTGCTCTACCTCATTTTGCTATCTATTTAATTAAATTTTCCCTTCATTCAATAAAATTCCCCATAATAAATCTACTTTCCCCTCAATCAATTGATTATCTCTCAACTTTCCTTATAATTATTGACGATTGACAATTTCTGCCATGATTAAACTCTAGCTGTTTTCTCTCATGTCAATACCTTCACATATTTGTTTGTTACACTTGCTCTATTTGGGAATTCGCTTCACCACCTACTTCACCTCACATCCTTTACTCTTGTCACCCACTCCCACGGGGCGTGGGCCTTCTTCTCCCCATAAAGACATTCCTACCGATGAAAAATGGGAGGCGTCTCTCGATGAGGTCGTGAGAGAGTTTACAAGATCCCGCCTCTTGTTTTTCCCTCGAAAGTGACGCTTCCCCTTCCTGAAGCTAAGGCGAGGGCTTTACTTACGCGCGGGAGATATCTTACCGGGATTATAATGAAAGAGGACGCCTGGGTGGTCGTGAATATGCGAAGTACCTCAGAAGCTCTCCTGTTTGCAAATTCCTTATTCAAATATTTCCTCTCGTGTGTATCAATATTAAATGGGGAAGCGGAGACATTCTTGCCTTTGCTATAACCCATTGTGTAGGTCCTGACCAAGTTTGCCTTTTTCGTTCCTCTCATTGCGCTTACTTTCCCCAAGGTTCTCTTTTGTTTGAGTAATAATAAATGTAGTTGTGTTTATAAAATACCTTCTCTGCTTACCCGAATATTACTTTCGTTTCCCCCTTTTTAGATGAGAACAGGGAAAGATATGGGTTTCTAGTGAAGAAAAAAGCAGGAGAGGGGAGTCTCTTACCCTTCACGTAGGGATGTATCTGGATGTGGAAGACGAGAGAATATATTATGTTGATCTATGTTTCATTCATGGGCGGTCACCGTTTACTGTATTTGTCGTAGGGTTTCCGTTCCGTGGGGCGGTGAAAAGAGGGAAAGCGCTGCTCGTGTGCTGGGAGGGAGGAAGGAGTATTCAGTTTTCGCTGAAATAAGGTGGCAGACAGATGATTAATATTCATTTCGTATTCAGTGTATTTTTTCTACTTTTTCCGGGATGCTTAACAGGAAGTGGGAGCGAGTTGGGATGAGACTTGGGAAAAGTAAGGGGGGAGGAGATGTGTGAATTGGGCACAGTTCACTCTTGTTTTCTCGCTCTTATACCGAGGTATATGTCAGCGTGCAAGTGTATTGAGTTTAAGTGCAAAGATGGATGCAAAAGGTGCTATAAAACACGACAGAAGCAACATGTAGCTGCAATGACTGCAGCTACATGGGCAGAAATGGCTTAGGGGCAGAGAGGGAGTGAACCAGGCATGGCTGTTTGTAGTAGTGCACACTGGTGCATAAATATGTAAACTGAATGTATAAAATGCGTAGAAATATACATATATGCACAAATAAAGGTAAATAATATGCACACGAAAGAAAATGTCGAAAAATGCAAGTATGCAAAAAGAATGTGTATATATTTGTATGTATGGCCAATGAATATGCGTAAAAAGGCGTATGATAAAAATGTACAAATTTCAAATATACAACAAACGTGTAGAAATTACATCTACTCATAATGTTTAAAATATCTATATGTATACACATGACATACAGAAATATGCTGTTATACAAAATGAATGTGCAAAAATATGTCTGTATGAATAAAATGTATAGTGGGTAATGTACATACATGGCCAAAGGTTCGAGACGACTATTTTTTTCTCATACAAGAAAATTGATACAAATAAACAAACGTTGCATTTTATTTTAGAATGTTTGTATCATAATTTGGGAGTGATGATATTTTGTTCACTAAAAGCACCTGCACCTCCTGACAATTACACGGCTTCTGTTTATCAACCACCCCTTTTATTACACGGGTAAACATACATCAGAGACCTTATTACACTTTTCTAAATGCATTTTCCAGGCTGAATCCGAATCTGCCTTCGGTTTTGCTCTACTACGTACCTTTTTTAAGATATGCCAAAAAATCAAAATGGCCACCTGCAATTATAAAATGTAGTATATTAATGGTATTGCTCTATTGCATGCATCATTATTGTACTGCTAAGATAAGCAAACTAGATGCTTCGTAAGTTCTTGCTGGTTAAAGGGGTATAGAGAAGAATTCATTTACATTTGTAACCCGCATGCATATTTTGCACAATTATTTTTAATTCTGTTTTATGCTTTCAGGTTCCTCATGTGATGTGCATCTTCTAAGCTGTTCCTTCTGTGTTGATCGTAAGAGGCTTCCAAATATTTCCACAAAGCACTAACAATGCCTCGAGAGTGCAAAAATCATCAGATAAATTCTGCTATGTATGTGGGCATCTTACAACAAAATCTCAGCAGCGTACTATCACAAATGATATAAAGAAAATGTACAAACTCTACTTCGGTGGCCCTCTGGGTGACCAAGATAAAGCATGGGCACCACACCAAATTTGTTTTCCTGCTCTAATGGATTGCGTGACTGGATTAACAAAAAGAAAGCTTCAATTCCCGTCGCTGTTACTTTGATATGGAGAGAGCCCAGATATCATTTCGAAGATTGCTATTTTTGCAGTGCGACCACGAAAGGGTTTTCTGCAAAGAACAAGCAACAAATTGTTTACCCAACCATGGAATAGGCGTGCAGACCAGTTCCAAATAATATATCTTTGCCAATTACAGTTCCACCTGATGAGGGCCTCGTATCTGATGATATCAGTGATGATAGCAGTACTGAAGGTACATGCACATTAGATGCGGGTGTTGAATATGAGTATGCTAACTCTGAGCCAAAGTTATTTACGCAGGAAGATTTGAATGATCTTGTAAGAGATCTGTCACTGTCAAAAGAGAAATCAGAACTTCTAGCATCTCGACTACAGGAAAAGTTCTTACTCGAGAAAAATTGGCATGTGAATTACTTTAGAAAGCGTAATCGTGATTTAACTTTATTCTTCACAGTTAATGGATCTCTCTGTTACTGTTATGATATAAATGGATTGTTCGAAGCCTTGTCACAGACATATTAGGCGTCTGACTGGCGTCTCTTTATTGGTGATTCTAAGACAAGTCTGAAAGCTGTCTTCTTGCACAATGGAAATGTAAAGCCTTCCATTCTGTCCACCTTAAGGAGACATATGACAATATGGATATTCTTCTTAAAGCCATAAAGTATAAGCCCATCAGTGGTACATCTGTGGTGATCTAAAAGTCATAGACATGCTAAGGGGTATGCAAGGAGGATTCACGAAGTACTTTTGCTTCCTCTGCCTGTGGGATAACCGTGCCACTGCAAAACATTATGACAAGCGTGACTGGCCACTTCGATGTACATATGAGCCTGAAATAAGCAGTGATCAGTCTGTTCCCCTGGTAGAGCCTCAGAAAATATATCTGCCACCTCTTCACTTTAAACTAGATCTAATGAAAAACTTCGTGAAAGTAATAGCTAAGGACAATTCTCAGTGATTCCAATATATGAGCAAACATTTCCACAACTGAGCGCGGAAAACTAAAAGAAGGCATATTTGTGGGACCATAAATCAGGGAGGTTTTAGCAGATCCTGACTTCGAGAAGACCCTCACTCATCTCGAACTAAATGCATGACCAGCCTTCAAGTTGTTATGTGCAAACTTTCTGGGCATCAACAAGTCACCTGCATACAGAGATGGCGTGGAAAACCTTCTTCAATCATATAAAGAAATGGGATGCCGTATGTCACTTAAAATCCATTTCCTGCATTCGCACCTAGACCTTTTACCCGAAAATCTTAGAGCCGTAAGTGAGGAGCAAAGATATCAAGACCATGGAAAAAAGGAATTTGGAATGAGCGCATGATGGGAGATCATTGTTGGATGGTGTATCGGGATAATCCTGAGAAAAAAATCAAACGCAAATCCCATGCACAATGTCTATGAATTCGAGTTTCGACTTATTAGTCCTTCAATCATTGTTTAGCATTCTTATACATGCTATAGAAGTACCATTAACTTTATGATGCTTGTGAAATGAATAAAACATGGCTATTTATGTTTATCATATGTTTACACGCCTAGAGAATGATAAATTTTAGAGTTTCTATATGTTAAATGCATCAGTTCAACTTCCCAATGCACATGGAGATATACAGAAGACAATTTTCTTCTAGCAATGGTGCTATGCAACCATATATCACCAGTTTCGGCAAAGAAATCAGAGTAAAACGCTACATTCTATCAGCGACGGCGGTCATATTGCATTTTCGAATATCTAGGAAACCTGATCTGCTAAAGAAAAGCTCTAAAGTCAGATTTGAAATCAGCGAGAAAAATGCCATGAGGAAAGTTTGCTCGGGTCTCTGAGGATTAAAAAAAGTTCAAATTTGTTGGCCAGTGTTACAAATCTGGCGAATGCCAGGGCCAAATTCCCAGATGTTCGATGATATTTTGAGCCAGGTACTTTTTGTTATTGGTTTTGACAAGGTGCGTCATCATGCCGAAAAATACAGTTATAATCCCCGAATTGGTCTTGAACTTTGGGGAAAAGAGGCTGATGAAGCACGTTTTGGGGTAGCATTTTGAGTTCCTGGCAGTGTTTGGGGGCAAAATTGTTAGAGGTCCAGTTCCTTTAGATGAGAAGCAGCCCCAGAGGGTGAGATTACCCGGATGCTTGACCGTAGGCACGACACAGGTCCCTTGAAATTATTCCACATTCTCTTACTAACAAAAGTTCATTTAGAAGATCTACATAAACAAGGGAAAGGGAGGTTCAAGGGAAAGGGAGGTTCTTCCTAGAAAATCCCTTTGACCCATTCTATAAAGTCCATACTTTCTATTTCCTACAAGAGTGAGGCCTATCCGTAATGGTCTTGGTGAGATGAGTCTCTTTCGCAGCTCCTCTCGACTTGAGACCTTTGTCGCAAAGCCTCCGCCTCACTGTGCCCACTTGAAGCGTCCACACCTGCTTCATTCCAATCACGAGCGAGCTAGGAACTGGAAGCATCCCGATCCTCGAACCTGGGACTTACTAGGACTCAATCTTGGGGCTCATTATTATTTTTGAAAAACTAACTTTTCAATAAATCTGAAATAATTTAGATATTATAATAACAAAAGGAGCAGCTTCGCTATCTCCTCTTATAGGTGGAACTTGCGCTTCGCAAGCAGAACTTCAGTCTATGGCCTACGGCCTCTCCGACTTTGGCAACGGAGTTTTGGTCTAAAAATTTTAAAAAGGTTTCCAGTACATCATCATCACCATCATCATCATCATCACTTCATCACTAATTCTGAAATTTAAGAAAGGGATTTTTTTGAGTATTTGAATAATAATTTCATCTTAGTTTGGTTATGACTTATGTTTTTTATATCAAAGTTATTTGTAATAATTCTTTTATGATATCATAAAACAAAATGGTGAAGTTCAGAAATAAATATAAGTATCGAAGTTTTGTTAATTTTTTAAAACCCAAAGAATTAACAATGGTGAAGTTCAGAAAATTTATTTTTATATATCTTCTTCTTAGAACTATATTTTAGCAAAGTGATATTTCGAAAGCGGGGAAATTTAGTTAAAGTTCCTTTTTAAAATTATTATAATTGGCGAAGTTCAGAAAATTTTTAGAAAAATTTAACCATGGCTGCTTTTTTTCAGATTTTAGATTTTAATCTTAGTAGCGAAGCCATTGCCTGGTATTTCTAATAATTTAGTCTTGGTTTATTTTTTTAACTTCGATGCTTATTTTCTAGGCCCAAAAGAAAGAAAAAAAAACTTTTATCGGAATTCTTTTTAAATACGATAAAAACATTCCTTACGATTCTTTTTTTTTTCTCCATCGAAATTTGCTTTAATGATTATATTTGCTTTTCGGGGCTACTCGCTATTTTCTCCTGCTAAGGATTTAAATTGAAAATATATTTTAGAAATAACTAACTTCGATAAAACTTTCGAATATACGAAAAATAGCCATACCTTAATTTTAATGCATTCTCTGAACTTGAGGATTTGTATTTATTTATTTTTTTTAATATTCACAAATATTTGGTAATCATATTTATTTTTTCTTAACTTTTTGAACTCGGGTTCATAATTATTTTCTTCCCTACTCAGCCATCCTTTCTCACGAAAGCGAAAGAATAAGAAATAACACGAGGAATAAATAATAACTAATGAAAAATAATAAGTATAATAACTAAATAAAAAATAGAAAATAACAAGAGTAATAAATAATTAATAAAAAATAATAACGAAAGAAAGACTAATAAATAATGAAAAATAATAAATAACGAGTAATAAATAATAACTAATTAAAGAATAAAAATAACACGAGGAAGAAATAATAACTAATGAAAAATAATACGTATAATAACTAAATAAAGAAAAAGAAATAACAAAAGTAATAAATAATTAATGAAAAAATAATAACGAAAGGAAGAATAATGAAAAATAATAAAAAAACAGTAATAAATTTTTACTAATTAAATATTAAAAAAATAACAAGAGTAATAAATAATAACTAATGAAAAAAATAATATATAAAATAAATAATAAGACTAATAACTATTGAAAGAATAATATCTAATAAAAGAATAAGAAATACTAAGAGGAATAAATAATAAGAATAATAAATAATTTTACTTTGTAGAGATTTTTGACCACCGAGCATACACTCTGTTAAGAGGGCCTTTTTTTCAGTGGGGCCAGGCACCTACCATTTGACCTCAGATCCGAATTATGGGTATTTAGAGGGTATGACAACCTCGGGTTAGCCGCCTCGATTTAAAACCCCATCCGGAAATTAATTGCCCTCGAGTTCGCTTACCCTAAAAGAGGAAGAGGGGGTTCCACCCGTCGAGGCAACACATAGAGCCCATTACATTAGTGGTATACGAAACATCCTTTCAAAAATGGCTGCTCTCTTATAGTAACTATTTTGAAATGTCACAAAAATGAGGTTTGCGGAGATTAAATATTTTGTTAGCGAATGAAAACATAAATTACCACTTTGAGGGAAGGTAATCCACTTTGAGTATGGTTAGTTCCTAAATAAGAGATCAGATTTTGCAGTGGTTGTCATTGTACGAGCCGAGTTTCGGAACACACGTTTATTAGTAGGCCCTAAAGCAGACAGGCTTTATACGGTGCGAATAGTAACGTCAAATGAAAACGAACGCAAAAACCAGACGTTATAGGCAGGGGAGAAGGGGAGTGAGTACCGAGAATACGGAATTTCTTCGCCTAAGTCCCATCCAGAAGATAGGACCGGGGAATGTTGATCACTTTCCTGGAATTGTCGGTCCAAATGGGGGTCGATTTTTATCATTTCGATAATAATTATAAGAATCACATCGACAACGGTCATTTTGGAGTTTGGAGTTGCGCATTTTGTGTCTGGAACTTTATTCTAATTCCCGGAAAACCGGAATTACGGTCTCGTCCCAACTGAGGGGAAACGAACCATTCACACTTTCCCTCTCCCGACGATGCTATCCCCCCCCCTACGCACACACAATTCTTCGAATTGGGTTTTTTTGTGGGAGAAATATCCCCTTGAATCCACCAAGGTGGGAGTTTGACCAATGAAATTACTGCATGGGGGGGGGGGGGGCATTTCAGTTCCCTCACCTCCCCACCCCTAGTCGCCTGGATACCCTTGGATTGAGGAGCAGCGAGAGGCGGAACCCAAGGAAACCCCTCAAGTGGGTGTCAATTCCCCGCATGGAGGGTAATCAAATGTACCATGGACCGATTCCGCAGTCGAGATCTGAAGGATTTCGTGCCCTCCCTGCCCCACACAAAGCCGCTGTGTTCACTTCCACCCCCAATGCTGGCAAATAGATCTGCGGTGATATATCTTCCACACATTTTCACTTCCTCTAACTTCTCCTATTTGTTTACACTTCTCTCCTTACAAACTTCTACGCGGCGATGCCCTCTTTAATTTTCGCTTTCAATTTGGTGTAGAAAACATTGTGGAATAAGGATAAGGAAAGTGGTCGGAATCCTACTGAGGGGAACTCACTCCAAGGTTGTAAAGCTAGGCAGATGTATTTCCCTGCCCCCCCCCCTCCCTCATTAGAGAGGAAGGAAGAATTTTAAACGGCCCAAGTTGAATTTAAGACCCCTTCCTCCTTCTTTTGAATGGGAAGGGTAGAAGGAAAGAGGTAGGGCTATTCCCTCCCCCCTTACCTCACCCCTCCGGAAAAATGCCATCAAATTTCCTTTTTGAAAAAAAAGTTTCGTTTTGTTGCGTCCTTGGGGTTGGGTGGGTGGGAGTGGGGGACGGGGAAAAAGAGAGGTGGTGGTGGGGGAAGGGTGTAAAAGATAGGTGGGGTTGGGGGAAGGGGCGAAATGATGGGTGGGTTTGGATGAAGGGTGCAAAGAAGGGGGGGGGGGAGCAGTCCCAAAACCACGAGTCCAAAATTAAATCTTTGCTTTTCATGTGGAAGCTACGCGTGTGTGATTCCCCAAACAGACACAAACGGATATACAAAGTCTCTTATACGATCGCATGTATACCTCAACCTATTTGTACGATTCCCAACACATATGTGTGTAGGATTCATACACAAACGTAAAATTATATGTGTACTGTCACTCTTTCCCATACCCAGGCATTTATGTAGATTCCACCACCCTTCTCACTTTCTCTTACACATTTGGGCGGTGTAGTGGGCAGTATTACATAGTGCTCCTGTATGGCACTCCTACATGGTACTCCTACGTTGCAAGCCTACACGGCACTCATGCATCGTACTCCTACATGGCACGCATACATAGTACTTATACATGGTATTCAAGAAGGGCGCAGCTACATGGCACTCCTCAAGGGTACTTATGCATGACACACTTCTATAGCAATACTGCGCTGCCCCCTACATGATAATCCTGCGTGGCACTCCTATATGCTACTTATTCATGGCACATATATGGCACTCACACAAAACACACATGCATAAAATACTGCAATGTAATCATATATTGCATTCCTTCATGTCACTCATACATGGGTCTCATGTGCGGTACTCCCACATGGCACTCCTGCATGCCAGGCCTGTATGGCACTCCTGCATGACATTAGGATGACATTAGTGACATCAATAATGACATCAGCCCTTAAATTCTAGACCCGGTGGGAGGTATTTTCCCCTATTGACCCCCATTTGCCCACTCTTTGAAATTTAATTGTATTGTTTACACTCGTTTCCTCCTGTTTACCCGTCGCTCGCCTTATTCACCCTGTTTCCCTCCTGTTTACCTTTCGCTTGCCTTAGGTACGCTGTTTCCCTCCTGTTTACCCATCGCTTGCCTTATTTAACGTGTTTTATCTCCTCGTTAACCTTTTCAACCTGTTTTCGCCTTGTCTACTCTCAATTTGGATCATTTACCCTGTTTATTTTTATTCTCCAATTCCCCTCTTTTCTACTCTTTCTTTGCCATATTTACCTTTTGTTTACCCTTTGTTTACTTTATATTTTACTTTTACTTGATTGTAAACCAGTTTAACTTTTGTTACTCCGGTTACTATTTACTGTTTAACTTCTGTATTCTCTTTTCTCTCTTTGCTTGTTTTTCTTACACTGTTTGCTCCTTGTTTACTGTTCGCTTGCCTCATTTTCATTGTATCACACTGTTTACTATTTGCTTGAACGGTTGTTTACCTTGTTAACACTAATTACCCTGTGTTAACAATTAGTTTGTCTGATTTACCCTGTTTACCTTTAGTTTGCCTTGTTTATCTCTTTTTACGCTTTGTTTACCTTTTGTTGACCCCGTGCATGGCCGTTATGGAACAAAATTTAACTATGTTAAAGGGTCCATAGCCATTCTTAAATGGGAGTAGGGCGTCTGAAG
Organism: Ceratothoa steindachneri; assembly: GCA_963969495.1. NCBI lineage: Eukaryota > Metazoa > Arthropoda > Malacostraca > Isopoda > Cymothoidae > Ceratothoa > Ceratothoa steindachneri. Next base: position 26,234,837 of record OZ018336.1, read on the forward strand.
GACAATTGGCCCTACCTGCCCTACTTTTCTAGATCTCCTACACCTTAGCGTCCTTCATCTTCGTAAAGGAAGGAGAATGGGAGGATGGAAGGTCGTGGGATTTCTCCAATCCTGCATCGAAGTGGAAAGAAGTGGAAAAATGTCCCACAATCCAGGAAGGTCAACTCCTTTTTGCGATGTGGGACCCTGCGTAAGTGTAAGCGACCGACTACTTGAGTTTTGGTGTAGTGTATAGGAATGTATAGGAGATGTGAGAGTCCTCGTGTAGTGTTTATGAATGTATTGAAGATGTGAGAGCCCTTGTGTAGTGTTTATGAATGTATGGAAGATGTAAGAGCCCTTGTGTAGTGTTTATGAATGTATGTAAGATGTGGGATTTCTGGTGGGGGTGTATGAAGGTGTGAGATTTATGGTGTAATGTAAATGAATGAGATGTGAGAGCCCTTGCTTAGAGTATATAGGTGTGTGAGACGCGAGGGTTCCTTGTGTGGGGTATATGAATGTTTAGCAGAATTGGGTGCTCTGATCTAGTGTAGATGAATATGTGTGAGATGTGACAGTCATACGTATTCAGGGAGAACTGATGTAATGTACATGAATATCAGTAGGACTGTTGTGGTGTATAAGGATGTGTATGATGTGAAGCTAAGGGAAGTGAAAGGGTATGGAAGGCCAATAGTTCGAGGGTGACCAACTCATCAGAACCTATGGACATTGAGGACCGGAGGGTACGATATTCCATAGAAATAGGGTGCAACATGTTTACCCATAATACACCTCATCCTCCCCCCTTATGAGTGGGGAGGACGGTTCCATGGCTAATTTTATGATCCTCTGCTACCTGTGGGTCCTGGGTGTTTGATATGAATTGCCAGGGAGATGTGACCCCTTTCTCCCTCTTGGGGGAATTTGAAGTCCCATTGGGTTCTCCGGGGTAACAGGATGGATAGTAACGAGGGAAATCGTGTAGAGAAAACCATGAAAGTGGGAAAGATAATGATGCGATTAAATGAGTCGTGGATGACCACCAGGAGTCAGTCTACACACAACCTTGCATGACCCATGGCGACGACGTATTACCTCTAAAAGAATTAACCCCAAATGGTCTTCAAATGTACAGGGTGCTACAAAATACCTTACATTTGAAAATACACAGGTGTTTGTGAGTCAGGTGAACAACCTCACAAAACTTGGTTCACGGGTGGTTCGCGGATGCCATGGCCAAGATGCCACAACTCTCCCCTATGTCCAACTCTCACACAATTAAGTTTAATTTCCATTTTATTTTTAAATATTGGGCCCTCAAGAGTTGTCCTGTATATAAATAAATTACCTATTAACATTAATTGTTAATATAAAATATATTCACGGTTAATAAAACAAAATTTAGATAACTTACCTTATAAAAATTTCGTTTTGGTTAATTTCTCGGTTGTTTTGGAGGGGTTAGAAAATATTGTTAAGGTTAAAAAAATCTGATAATTATACCCAATAACTATTTAGTATTGCCTAAATTTTTGACTATCTTGTTTTGGTTAGAACCTGCATCACATACATCGTTAATTGGGCGCCATAAATCAGACTTCTAGGAGGAAGGTAATCTTAACGAGAGATTTGGATTCATTGCAACGATATATTAAAAACCCGATATGAAGTAGTGTTAATTTGTATGTTTATGTGGAGGTTCAATTAACCCCATCCTCTTCGATGAAGGGGAAAGGCAAAGGAATAAACTTAAAGTTGCCTCAGTCCGAAATCAAATCCACTCACGTTTAGCAACAATATTTCAAGACATAACTCCCAGAAAGGGGAAACTTGAAGATTGAAGAAGTATTAATGAAAGTGTAGTTGAAGTAGGTATACTTAACCATACCAAGTACGAGTGTATACCAACGCATTCACACATAAATGTAAGTAAGCTCGAAATACTCCGTTCACAAAAACCTGTCAGCTATGTACGTGTGTGAAAGCGATTTCTTGTTCTGAGAGTGCAGAGGATTCCTTTTAGTGGCGTGTGTTTGTGTGGAGCAGCAGGAAAGAAAGTCTATAGGGTCGGGAAGAGGACCTGAAATGAAAGTGAAATTTATTTTTATCTTCAGTTCCAAGAATGAACGAAAGTAAACACGACAAATTTCATTTCATTGAGAAAAAAATGGTAAAAAGGTTTCCCACAATAGAAATTTCATATATATATTTATTTCACTTTATTTATTTGCTTTTTAAGAAAAAGCTCTTTAGAGAAGTGAGGCCATCTTTATTATTAACACCGCATTACTCAATAATGTTCCTTTGGGATGTATCAGATTCATAAGATGGCGATAGATTTGATAGACTTTTTTATTAATGGACTTTAGAACAATGTTGTTTATTTCCTTTCATATATTACACGTCTTTGTTATTAATCTCACTTTTTTACTGCATATACAATTGAGAATTGAGCTTAAGGGACAATTTGGAATACATTATCAACCACTCCTGTCTTTTTTTTCGATTCCCGCGTTTATCGCAGAGTGGCTCAACTCAAGCCGCCTGACGCTGGAGAAACAAAACAAAGAAAGACATGTGACTGAGGCAGTGCATGATGCAATTATTCAACCAGAGAAGTGAGTTTTAAAAATGCAAAACAATTTCAATCTTTTATTATTTCTTTTCAAGAGGAAAAAATGTAGCAATAGTAAATTCAATAATATTCAACTAACGTACGCAAACTAATTTCCGATCTACAACCAATCTTATAGCACCTCCAACAATCACAGCTGGAGGAGAGTAAAAATGTCGTGTCGTGTCCATTCTTACATACGAGGGGCGGTCAACAAGTTTTGCACTTCAAATATAAGGAAACTAGATATGAAAAAAAGGTGTTTTATTATTTTTCAATATAACTACCCTCGACTTCAATGCATTTGCGCCACTTGTCCCTGAGGCTTCGAATTCCCGACAACCAGAAATCTCCTGACTGCTGCTCAATCTACTCCTGGACGGCGAGCTGGACATCTTCATCGTCCCCAAACCGGCGTCCACGCAGTGCAGCCTTAAGCTGGCGGAATAAAAAGTAGTCGCTAGGGGTCAGATCTGGACTGTAGGGGGGTTGGTTAGGCTCCTCGAATCCGCACTCGCGCAGGGCAGCTCGTGCAACTCTGGCCTTGTGGACTTTGACGAAGTTGAAGTCGATCATGGGGCCTGAGGTTTCTAGGGACCCAACAGGCAGAGACCTTGGTCCTGGCCAAATTGTAGTGGATAATGTTGATAACACTTCCATGTGGTATTTCAAGTTCTCGCTCGATTTCATCGACCTTCACCAGTCGATTTTCGAGGATCATCCTCTCCCCAGGGGCCACATTATCCCCGCTGGTCACGTCTGACGGGCGTCCTGGACGGGGGTCATCTTCAAGGGACTCACAACCATGGCGGAACTTACTATTCCAGCGAGCAAGGGTTGCATAGGAAGGGGAGGTGTCGGTGTACACTGCAACTATGCCTTCATGGATCTCTTTTGCATTCTTGCCTTCCTTGGTCAAATATTTGATCACTGTGCGGTGCTTAATCTTCTCCATTGTTGAAATATTTGTGACTGACGATCTGCGATCAGCTACGGCTTCTTAAATAGACGAGGCAGGAGCGTGCGGCTGCAGATCCGGACTTTTCATAACTTGTCCTAACACCCCCACAAACAGCCAGCCACCTTCCTCTGTTTTGCCCTACCGATTCGCAAAACTTATTGACCGCCCCTCGTAGTTGTTATATGTTCAAAACACTTCGGCAAATGAAGCACAGCGGATTCTTTGATATTTATGTTTATCTCTGGCTAATTGATAAAGCTTGTTCTTCTAGTTCGTGTGACCCCAAATGCCATTTTTTGTGAACTTTTCTCATGAGTATTAGATGTCCCCGCACTGTTTTATGACTAACATTTAAAATGCTTGCCATTTCCAGTGTTCTTTCAAAGATTAGATTCCTAAAGGGCCAAAAAAGCATCGCAAACATCGCAAATATACGCTCGGGATATTTTAATTCTAAAATCGCCTGAACGGATTCTTTCAACTAACGCTAAGATTTACGAATATTTATTATGTTTCCATTCAATTCAGACATTTTTTATCATAAAAATAATGGTAAAGTCAAATTTAAATAACTATGGATGGATAACTTATGAAGTTATATCAACATACATAATCGGATCCAGATCCGAACAGGATCTATGAGATCAAAATATATATTTGGAGGGGTACGATTATTAAGTCACAGTATAGTAATTAAAATTGGTTGAAACATGGTATTACCACCAATATGTAACTAAGATAATGAATATTTAGTATGCTTCAAACCGAATTTGTCAATCAGAAAAGGTTAAAAAGCTGGACGAATATGAGATGAAGGACCCCCCATTATCGACGAATACGAGATCATAACCTGTCATTATGGACGAATACGAGACCCAGATCTGCACCTATGAAAAATCCGATTTTTTTTAAGAATTCCCAGACTAGTGAAGACACATGATTCATCATACTGACGGAAGGTAGGTTTCCAGAGTGAAGGAATTATATGGTGTTAAGAATAAATCCGAATTGATTCTCCCATTATGGAATATCTTAATTTTATTAATAACTTACAAACTAATAAAGATAAACGTATGATTCTGATTGCTAGGGATATGTTTCCAGGATCAAGGAATTAGATGATATCTCTTAATTTTGCTCTTATCAGATCTGGAATATATTATGCACACAGCACACTGTAACAATAGAGAAACTGCGATTTAAATGGGATTATTATTATCAAAGTCAACGAAAACGACTCGATGGAAGGCACAGCCTAAACGGCAGAACCTAAAAGGCCCAAAGAGCGGCACAACATCGATAAAGGTAGAAAACATATAAATCAAGAAAGAAGAAAAGCATTCACTCGCTTTTTCAATACATCACAATTATCCGAATTAACGAGATCATTAGGCAGAGTGTTCCACAGACCGACGGCTCTAGGAAAAAAAGATCGAGAGAACTGCGTCGTATTCACTCGAGTGACCGAAAAAAGCATGGTCATTCTGCCTTAACGAGTAGCGCGAATCACGCTTAAAAGCTATAATATAAATAGATTTCTTTAAAATGTAATATTAGTTTTTCTATGGATTCTTGCTTGCCCTGTGAATGTTTCTTTTTTATGCGAATAAACGTTTAAAGGTATCACAGTGTTTTTTTTAAGCTACTGATGATGTGTCTCTGAACAATACTTTGGCTTGGCTCCGTCTGGAAAATATTTCAAGATTGTTCGATTTTTAATTAAAATAGCGTTGGAGGAGAGGTGCGCTCGCTGTTAGTGCTTTCTCTATCCTAACATGACACTACTCACTGTCTTTTATTCATACAACATGATATTTATTACGTATGTTTTCCTTGCCGTCATCGCTAATGAAGGGTCTAACGAAGTGTAGCTTAAAAATGACTCGGCATTACTAGCTTCAAAAAAGCTTAAGCTTTTCTAGCTTACAAAGGAGAACCCATTACTAGGCTAAAAACACTGGGCATTACTAGGTTTAAAACGGCTTGGATATTACTAGCTTCAAAAAGGTCTAAGCCTTCCTATCCTGAGAAAAATACTTAGGCCTTACTAGCTTAAAAAGCTGTAAACATTACTAGATTCAAAAAGGCCTGGGCATTAGTTGCTTCAAAAAAACTAGGTCATCCTACCTTGAAAATTCCTATTCCTTACTAGCTTAAAAAAGGTTTAGGGAGTACTATCTTTAAAAAAGCCTAGCCCTTCCTAGCTTAAAAAGTGCCGAGGCACTAGCTTACATAAGGCATAGGCGTTACTAGCTTCAAAAAGACCCTGGAATTACTTGCTTCAAAAGGGACATTTAATAGCGCTGTACAAGTTCATATTGTGGAAATTTATAAGTTGTGGAAGACTTCAGGCCACACGTTGTTCTTGTTTCATTTGGGGTAGTATAAATGAACATAAAATTTAAACTCGATTGGATAAAGGTCCCCCAGGGCGACACATTCTCCTCTCGATCCATACGGCCACCACCTGGTCCATTATTGAGGTTATGTTGGCAGTCAGTCAAGTGGATTCGCCTTTGGAAGTGTTTGTTTGGTGTCTAGAGGTCACCAACTTCTTCATTCCTTTGGTGGTAAATTGGTACGAACATTACTTGTTGTTTGGGGAACTGAAAGATATCATTTTCACTCGCGATCACTAACAGAACAGAAAATTTCAATATTCCCATTTTTCCTTTCACAAGTGAGATGGTTTCAATTCGCAAGCAAAGGTGGTTGTTCGGCTACCCAGAGGAGAACATCACCAAGAGCCATCTCCCCTCAAAGTGGCCAGTGCTCCGAAAATTCTACTTTTACCACGGTCTGGAAAAGAAAACAAAGGCGGAGGCTGCGAAGAAGACCCTGAAGGGACTCCTGGGGATTTAGGAGAAGGGAGGTCTCCCTACCTCCACACTGCGTTACAGCAAGACGAAGCTGCTCAAGTTATTAGAAGCTTACGAGGGTCTTCAGAAGCCCAAGAAAAGAGCTTCGGAAATGACAAGGATAAATGAGGAGATCTTTCAAATGGAACTTAATAACTTGTTAGATGTGGCGCATAGAGATTCCCTTGAGAAGACCACAACGGGGAGAATAAGGCCTTCTTCATCAACCAAAGAGAGGATCGATCGACTTCCTCCATGACCTGACCTGAAACTGTGTCAGCGAGGCTCCAAGAGAAAAAGCGGAACCGGAGGAAGCGGAGGTAAAGCGAAAATAGGCTGTGGAGATGAAGAAAAAGAAGGCCTTAACTGTTGTACCTTCAAGGCAGGTGGCCTCATCATATTCTTTCTCACACAGGGAAACGGATGGGAGCGATGTCGAGTTCAAGTGCCTACGTCCTAAAAGAAGAGCTGCAAAGAAGTCTGTCATGATCCTGTCAAAGAAAGGGGCCACCAAACTGGACCGCTTCAAGGTCTCCGATCCGTTTGCAATGGCAGTGGTAGGAGCCGTGGCCAATACAACCGGTTAGAACATCGATAACATCACGCTATTCACGAGCTCCACTCGCCTCCATAGGAGAAAGAACCGAAAGGAAGTGGCCACTGCAAAGAGGATTGAACTCTAAGGGAGATCTCTTACGATACTTCACTTAGATGCCAAGCAGCTGCCTGACATCGTTAAGGGACGTGAACAAGTTGAGAGGCTCGTCATCCACGTCACAGGTGGGGACAAGGAGTACCTCTTGGAAGCAGCAAAGACCCGCCAAGAAACTGGGCATCAATGGCAGAGGCTTTCCGCAAGGCGGTACTCGACGCTGGACTGGAGGCGCGCATTCAAGGAATCGTGTTTGACACTACTACCCCCAACACGGGTCCCAATGGAGGAACTTGGATCAATATTCAGGAGGATGAGGGAAGGAATTTCCTCTGGTTTCCGTGCAGGCACCACATCATGGAAGTGATCCTTGGGGACGATTTCAAACATTGTTATGGACCATCTGACAGGCCTAACGTCCTTCTCTTCGTCTAGTTCCGGGACTAGTGGTATTTCTTCGACTAGAAATCTTGGACGTCCTGTATAGATGAAGAAAGCCTCCTTCCTCTCCTGGCAGACGAGCTGTCTTGTTGGATGCAAGGCAAGGGAGACAGCTTTGAGGGAGCTGAAGAATGCCATCGAACAGGAGAGACAACCAAGAGACGACTACAAGGAGTTCTTGGTTCTCTACTACATCTTCCTGGGAAGCGATATTGGGACGGCTTTCAAGATGAGTGCACCAGGAGCGTTTCATTAAGCGAGATGGATGTCGAAGGGAATCTACGCTCTTAAGATTTTACTCTTCAAGTCTCAGTTTCGGCTGACCTTTCACGAACTTCGAGCCATCAAACAGGTGGCCCTCTTTGTCGCCATCCTTTACGCCATTCTATGGAACGAGGCCATGGTTCCTTCCCATGCTGCCTACAACGATCTCCTCTTCATGAGGGAACTTTGCAGAGAAATTCCCAATAAATGCGTTGCTGAAGTGGCCCTAAAGGCATTAAAGCGCCATCTCTGGTACGTATGAGAAGACTTGGTGCCTCTCTTTCTCTTCGCCGAAAGGGTTACAAAGGAAGAGAAAGCCTCTATGGTCCAGAACATGAAGAGAGAGAGGAAGGGACTGAAACGTCTGGACGGAAAGGCCTTCAATCCCAACAAGCCTATTTTAGGCTTCTTCAGTTCCTGGTCAACAAAGGCGCTGGATCTTTTGCTCCCAGAACAAGGAGAGGAACAGGCCACACTCTTGGCTAAGAGCCCCGCCAGTTGGAAGGAGGATCCTTTCTTCTGAAAGATGAAGAGAGCAATTGACCAGGTGAAGGTGGTCAACGACGTTGCCCAACGGAAAGTGTCCCTGATGACCACCTTCAACGCAGCCCTCACCCAATAAGAAGCTCAGAAGCAGTTCCTTCTGAAGTTGGTGGCTAAGGACAGGAGGGAGTGCCCCACGGTCTCCAAGGCACCCCTACTGAAGCCTAAGTGATTCCATTCTATTTTTACTTCTCTGCGTACGAAAGTAAATATATTAGAACTTCTTTTTTCATATTTGCTAACTTTTTTTTTTTTTTTATTTAAAAATTGTTGCTTCGTGAGGGACCCTTAAGCAATGTCCGATTACAATATTATTTGGCACAAATCTTTTACTTTTATAGTAGAACAAAAACAACATATAGCACAAAAGTGTTTGTAACATGTGACATTTTAAACAGGTATAAGGGACAAGTCTCTCTACCTTAAAAATACCTAAGCATTACTAGTTCTAAAATGACGTAGTCATTACTAGTTTAAAAAGGCACAGGCATTAATAGATTCAAAAGTGCCTAGGATTACCTAGCTTAAAAAAAAGGTTTGAGAATTAATGTAGTTACCTTTAAACATTTCGCAGCAAATTTGGAACAATTTAAACAATTAAGAGAAGCATTTTTTTATGTCTTCTAAAAATCACTTTAATTGATGACGCGCTAATAGAATCTTTGAAAGTTTCAAACACGTTTTCCTTAAACTCAATTTTCCAAATTATTTCAGTTACTTTTATTCTAAACACTACAAAATCGTAGGAGAACAGGTTGTTTATTTAATGGTTCTACGCGTTACGGGTCGTTTCTACGGAGTTTTTTAAAAAAGAAATAAATGTTCGGAATATTGGCTTTAATTAATGTTCTGGTTGTGAATTACTTTGAAATTTTATTCAAAAGTTCCAGCAGTATCAATCCAGCGTTAAATAATAGTTGTAAAAGCTTTGATAAAAACAATATTACTATTTAAAATTTACCAATTTATTTTTAATATTCTGTCGTCATCCAAAATAAATAATCATTGTTATAATTAATAATGCTTTGACTCAAAATCAGCTAATTATAAAAGATTCCCGCAAGCAAAATATATATGAAATCCAATCAAGACACTACCATTAAAACTGTTTAGGAGAAACAAAAAATTAGCGTATTATAAAACAATATGATGCGTGATAAGTTAAGTTGGGTTAGAACTATAATAGTTCGAAACGGAGTTTATTCATATATACGAGGGGCGGTCAATAAGTTTTGCGAATCGGTAGGGCGAAACAAAGAAAGGGGGATGGCTGTTTGTGGGGGTGTTAGGACTAGTTATGTCAAGTCAGGACCTGCAGCCGCACGATCCTGCCTCGTCTATTTAAGAAGCCGTAGCTGATCGCAGATCGTCAGTCACAATTTTTTCAACAATGGAGAAGGTTGAGCACCGCGCAGTGATAAAACTTTTGACCAAGGAAGGCAAGAGTGCAAAAGAGATCCATGAACGCATGGTTGCCGTGTACACCGATACCGCCCCTTCCTATGCAACCATTGCTCGCTGGAATAGGGAGTTTCGCCATGGTCGTGAGTCCCTTGAAGATGATCCCCGTCCAGAGCGCCTGTCAGACGTGACCAACGAGGACAATGTGGCCCATGTGGAGAGGATCATCCTTGAAAATCGACGCGTGAAGGTCGATGAAATCGAGCGAGAACTTGCAATATCACATGGAAGTGTTATCAACATAATCCACGACAATTTGGCCAGGACCAAGGTCTCTGCCTGCTGGGTCCCTAGAAACCTCACGCCCCATGATCGACTTTAACGTCGTCAAAGTCCACAAGGCCAGAGTTGCACAAGATGTCCTGCACGAGTGCGGATTCGAGGAGCCTAACCAACCCCCCTACAGTCCAGATCCGGCCCCTAGCGACTACTTTTTATTCCGCCAGCTCAAGGCTGCACTGCGTGGACGCCGGTTTGGGGACGATGAAGATGTCCAGTTCACCGTCCAGGAGTGGATTGAACAGCAGTCGCGAGATTTCTGGTTGTCGTGAATTCGAAGCCTCAGGGACTAGTGGCGCAAATGCACTGAAGTTGAGGGTAGTTATATTGAAAAATAATAAAACACTTTTCCTCATACCTCGTTTCCTTATATTCAAGGTGCAAAACTTATTGACCGCCCATCGTATGTCACGTCTAATAGCGAGACCTGACAGTTCTAAAATAATAATGCAAATAATGTTCATTTTGTTACTAGAATTGCACATAGCAAAATTTCATTACCACCCTGTGGTCACTATTCATTAATCTTGGTTAAAATAAAGTCTTGATAACCTAAATTTTTTTATTTACACGATCATAAGATATTTATGCTAGCATCGTTTCGAGAGCGTCTAATACGAATATTCTGATACTATGTAGGAATACATAAGTGTGAACGATTAGAAATCATCCCATTAATATAACATCTAAATATATAATGAACAAATGCAGGATTCAGGCCTGTTTCTGACCTTCTTGGCATAATTTCAACCAGGTAAAGCGAAAGGAATAGAAAGCCAATATATATATATATATATATATATATATATATATATATATTGGTCGAGGGGGCATGTTATGTGTAAGGCCTCATAATAAGTTGGGGATTAAATGATTGAAGAATTTTATAATGTTGTTAAGTATTTATTATCGTTTTTATGAGAGTAAAAAGGATTCTCCTATTTATAAAAAGAAAAGGAAAACATCTTTATAAAAAAGGAAAATAAATACATATATATATAGTTTTTTTTTTTTTTTTAAAGAAGCCATTATAGTTTTTTCTAAAAAAGTAAAAGAAAACATTATCGCTTTTTATAAAATGAATAGAAAACAATAGATTTTCTATAAAACGGAAAACATTGTTGTTTTTGATACAAAAGGATAAAGAAAATATTATCGTATTTATAAAAAGGAAAAAAATCATTGTTTTTGTAAAAATGAATAGAAAACCTTATAGTTTTTATATGAAAAAGGAAAATAAAACATTACCTATTTTTCTAAATAGGAAAAGAAAACATTATTGTTTTTTATAAAAGGAAGAAAACATTATTGTTTATATAAAAAGGAAAAGAAAGTATTTTTATAAAAAGAAAAGAAAAGATTATCACTTTTTTAACAAGGAAAAGAAAGCATTATCGTTTTTAGGAAAAAAGGAAAGTAAGATATTATCGTTTTTTTTCTAAAAGGAAAGATCAAACATTATCGTTTATATAAAAAGGCAAAGAAAACATAATTTTTAGAAGAAGAAAAACATTGTTTAATAAAAAGGAAAAGAAAACATCGTTTTATAAAAAGAAGAACATTTATTTTATAAAAGAGAAAAAGAAAACAGTATCGTTTTATAACAAGGTCTGCTGACCAAAAGTCGCGTGCTCTCACTTTTCTGATTTATGACCTTACGACCTTCAAAACTTTCAATAATTCTCGGACTAACCTTGGGAGGACCTTGACAATTATATTATTCGAGAGAGAATTTAAAAACATAGGGGTTTCAAATTACGTTAAAATCCGCAGTATAATTATGAAGTTTTTGCCAAATATTTTCACGGCTAACCTTCGGAGGACTTTGGCAATTATATCATCCAAAAGAGAATGTAAAACAAAATAAGAGTTTCAAATTTTGTTAGAATTCGCCAAAATCCTATGATGTTATTACACCCAAAAATCATTATCGGGCAACTTTGGGCGGACCTTGGCAATTATTTATTCGAAAGTATGTCAAAACAACATAAGGTTTAAAATTTTGCAACAATCGCCGAATAGTTATGATGTTATTCCTAAATAATTTTCCGGCTAACCTTGGGAGGACTTTGGCAATTATATTATTCGAAAGAAAATGTAAAATAACAAAGGTTTCAAATTTCATTAAAATCGGTCGAATAGTTATGATGTTATTGACAAAACAAAATAATTCCCGTGCTAACCTTGGGAGGACCTTAGCAATTTTTTCATTCAAAGGAGAATGCAAAACAACATAAGATTTTTAACTTTCGTTAAAATCGACTGAATAGCAACAATGTTATTTGTAAAACAAAAGAAAACAAAACAGGGACCGACCAACATACGCATGTGAGTAAAAAGGAAAAGAAAATATCGTTTTTATAAGAACAAAGCTCTGCTGACCAAAGTCCGCGGGAGGACCTTGACAATTTTTCGATCGAAAGAAAATGTATAACAATATAAGGGTTTCAAATTTCGTTAGAATCGGCCGAATAGTTATGATGTTATTGCAAAAAGAAAATATTCCCGGGCTAACCTTGCAGGACTTTGGCAATTATATGATTTATAAAAGAAATATAAAACATTATCGTTTTTATAATAAGGAAATAAACATCGTTTTATTAAACAAAACCAAAAACAACTCTCGTTTATATAATAAATGAGAAGAAACATTATCGTTTTTATAAAAAGAGGAAAATAAATCATTATTGTTTTTAAAAATAGGAAAACAAACGTATTGTTTATAATAAAGAAGAGAAAACATTATCGATTTTATAAAAGGAAAGTAATTCATTATAAAATGCATTAATAAGAACTTCAATTAATAAAGTAATCGCCATAAATTACACTTTTCCGCTGCTTAACCATGCGGAGGTGCCTGACGTAATTATGAAATAAAGAGTCTTTCAATAAGGTCGCTCGATTTTTAAATGTAAATAAACAAGTTGTGTGTGATATATGCACTCAATTTATTATAAATTTGAAAGTACATTTTATGGCATTAAGTGTGCAATATGACGTCGTTCAAATGTCCGCCGCGGCTTCGCTTGGTAGAACGTATTCAGGAGGCCCAATTTTCGATGACTTTGTCGCATAAATCTTGCTGAATTTGCTGGATGGTGTTCGTTATGTTGACGTTGAGGACATCAACTGTTTGCGCATTATTTGCATAGACCTGCGATTTAAGGTAGCCCCAAAGAAAGTAGTCTAATGGCGTTAAATCGCAAGATCTCGGTGGCCAGTTGACGCCGCCACCGCGCGAGATGACCCTGCCCTGAAATCACTGGTGCAAAATGCCTATCATGGCGTGTGCAGTGTGGTACGTAGCGCCATCATGTTGGAACCACATGTCGTCAGTATCCATATCAGGCATATGATCCAGTTGAGGCCACAAGAAGTTACTTATCATCGATCTGTAGGTCTCGCCGTTGACGGTTATGGCAATCCCATCTTCGTTCTCAAAATAATACGGACCGATGATTCCGTTAGACGAAAATCTACACCAAACAGTGACTTTGTTGGGATGCAATTGGTGCTGGTGTATCTCATGTGGATTGTTTTCGTCCCAAATCCGACAATTTTGCTTGTTCACAAATTTATTCATCCAAAAATGGGCCTCGTCGCTGAAGATGATTTTTTGGGGGGGAAATTTGGGGCAACTTCCAACTGCTCTAGAGCCCAATCAGCGAACACATGGCGTTGTCTATGGTCGTTTACCTTATGTTCCTGGGTAAGTTGTATTTTGTACGGGTGCAGACCTAAGTCTCTACGCATAATTCGCCAAACTAAAGTCGCAGAAAGACCAAGTTCTTGTTTTCAGCAGACCTTGCGTTTCGGCGACGTACGGGTGTTGGCTGATTGTTGATCGACCCTTTTGCCTCGAATCTGGCCACCAAGCGTCGAACAGTGGACTCGGCAGGACGATTGTGTCGAGGATAGAAATCACATAATGGGCGGAACGTTTGTCGAACGGAGCACTGATTTTGATAATAACATTTGATGATTTGCACACGCTGTTCAACACTATAATCTTCCATGGTGACTTGCCAAGTACTACTGAACAGTTCACAGTGAGGTTGCTAGATGTCGCTTTAACAACATAGACACTCTTCCCTGACAAAGCTCGAGTGTCCTTGTTGAAAGACCCTTTATATTCATTGATATCACTTCCTTCATATTCCACTTTCTTTTAACATTGAAATGATGTGTAAATGATTTTAAAAAGTGAATCAAGTGGTGTAAGAATGAAGTAGCTTGTTATTAATTTATTACTCATTACTCAGTTTAAACTATAATTCTGTACACTTAGCAATTCGCATCACTTTACAACTGATATTCTGTATAGACCGTTCTCTTCTTTACACCTTCCTAACACTCAACCCTTTATACCTAGCATACTATTCTTTAACCTTTCTATCATTAACACCATTAACTTTCTCTATAATTACACCCTCATTCCTATTGCTTTAATATGCGGGTTTTTTATACCTACTAGCACTCTATTCTCTACTTCTCTCTATAATTAACTCCTCCTTATATTTGCACCATATTCTCTGCATCTTTCAACCAGTGACTATTCTTTTTACTTAACATCATCTATTCTACAATACATTTATATTTATAAGCATCTTCTCTACACAATTCTATAATTGACTTTCTTATCTACTAATTACTCTCTTCGCTATAATATTCTACCCTTGACTCTATTAAGCGCCAGTTTGGTTATCGGAACCAGGAGATTGTACTGTGCCTGTACAACTCACTTGTCCGACCGCACCTGGAGTATGCCGTACAATTTTGGAGTCCTTCATTGCGAAAGAACATCGCGAGATTGGAACGCGTACAAGCCAGGGCAACCAAGCTGATTCCCTCTATCCGACGTAAAAGTTATGAGGATAAACTAAGGGAATTAGATCTGTTCTCGCTGGAAACCCGTAGACTGCGTGGTCAGCTCATCGAAGTTTTCAAAATACTTCGAGGGTTCGACAATGTTGACTAGCGGGATATTTTCACACTGAGTGAGAACAGAACGCGCAATCACGGCTTCAAACTTGAACTGAAGCGTTACAGCCGCAATCTGTGTGGAAATTTTTTCACCTACAGTATCTGCGGTAAGTGGAACGCACTTCCAGTGGAAGTTGTCAACAGTGAATCTGTTGACCAGTTCAAGTCAAGACTAGACAAGGTCTTGAAAAGTGGCCGTTTAGGGACGCAAAACAATTGAGCAGCCTTGTGCCCGCTCGATTGCAAGTCCAATGGTACCCTCTTTGAATGGACCGTAAGGTCTCCTAGGGTAGCTTCTTTCTTTGTTGTTACTCTTTTAAACGTAAACTCCTCTATTCTACCACTTCATGTCAATGACTCATCTTTAACCCTTGGCTTCCTCTTCTCTTCATCTCCATACAATTAACTATCGGTATAGCGACCAGCCTCTTCTGTACTTCTTCCGTTGAAACTTCTATATACTTTCCACCCTCTCAACACTTCTCCTACCGGATTTGATATCTTTAACACCACCATCTCCATAGTTGAAGTATAATCTGATTCCAAACTAGCTACTGTTCGCCCGATCCTGAAGAAACCTAACTTGAACCAAAAGGACCCGGTGACCACCACCATTCTCTAGTTTTAGTCCTTTCCTAGGATTCTAGAAAGGTTGGTGTCAGCCCTGATTCAAAAGATCGCAGGTTATCCTCCAACATTGATTAGATCATGCAGTCTGACTTCAACGTAGGTCACAGCCCTGAACCCTTCTCCTTCATATAACTCACCACCTTTGCCGTGTGACTAATACTGACCAACCTCCCATTTCGGTACTCATGATCTATCTATCGGTAGCATTTAATAATGTCGACCACACTGTTCTTTATCACCTATGTAAATTCCTGTCTCTTAGACTGCTCTTAGCTACTTTCGTCCCTATTAACTTGTACCCAAATCATTCATATCGGAGCTGATATATCTCTGCCGTCACAGGTGTGCTATAATGTTCTGCAGGGATTGATTATAGTCCAGCTTCTGTTTAGTGTTTATCTTCTTAACCTTGATATTGACTTGCTTTGCCTTGCGCTGTTATACATCTTTTATGGTAGCGACACTAATCTCTCCTTAGCTGCAACTTTCTGAAACACAATCATGACAAAACAGAAATTAATGCTTGGTCTTCCATTAGATGCTGCTCACTGTAAGCTTATCGCTCATTTTCTTAACTTCGGTGTCTCTCCGGTTAAGTTTTCTGCACTGCTGGAAATCTAAGTGTCACCTTTGATAGTCAACTATCTTTCAAAGCCCATCTCGCTAGGGTCTGAAAATCCTCTCTCCTTTCTATTTCGTGTATAATATTAGCCACATCCACTCTCACTTTGATCAAAATACTTTCTAGATTGCCATTATTATTATACAATTTGAAATCATACGAGAAAGGTCAGAATGATTATGGACAAAAACAACTCCAAAAGAGAATGCAACTTGCGAGGGAAAAGGAAGAATGTAAGAAAGGTAGAAATGAATAAAAAAAGATAAATTACAGTACATAAAAAATGATAGGAGAAAATAATGTGTGATCTATTTATTTAAAAGGAGATAGAATCGAGTTTGAACCTCTGGACCTCAACTGATTCAACGACAATACTAGGAGGCAAATTCTAAACCCTTGTTTTGACAGAGATAAAATATCAAAAGTATTAATTTGTGTCATATTTTATGTTTGAGAAAACACATTATTAGCAAAAGTATCTTATTTAGTGTTACATACACGATGCGACAAGTTAGGCATAGATGCATACAATGGTATTCAAGAAAATTATGCACCATACACAGAACTAATTCGCAGACGATGTTATTAATCTATTCTTAAATTTGGAAAAAGAAACTTAATAGCAGATAAGTTTATCTCCATGAGTTTCCGATGTTAATTCGCCTTGAATAATAGGATGGTGCATAATATTCTAAACAAAAAGAATACAAGAATTAAAGCAGTTTAACGTAAGAATTTTATCACCAAACACTAAAACACTTTCAAATCAATCAATCATTTCCTGTGGCACCCACGGGGATGAATAGGGCCTCGATGAACTCACGCCACCACGCTCTATCTTGAGCTAATGCGTCAAGATCTTCCCAACAATCATCTACTACTTCCCACCTCATAGTATTTATCCAAGTCTCCCTAGGCCTACCTATACCTCTTTTACCAGGGGCCACCAGACCTGGTGTATCCCGAACTATACCCTGCTTTCTATAAACATGACCTAACCATTTCCCACAGGAAAATCTAACAAACTCATCGACCGGTTGCACTTTAGCAGAATACAAATTTCGTGTGTGATATTTCCAGAGGCAACATCCCGAAATTTTTTATTAAGGTTATCTCAGGAATTTTGAATGAGTTATAAGTACCTAACGGAGTATAATGAATACATAATCTAAATTCTCCTGATAAGGTATCCTGAACCAACTAGTGATTATACATGTTTTTTAGGGGTAATTTAACTTCATACCACACCACTTACACCAATTATCAATAAATTTAAGATCTCTATTCAGGGACTGAGGAACATAAAACCACAAATTTGGAGATAGTATACTGGCAACCAATGTGTTATCATCAGCAAACACAGCTTGTTTTCTAAACCTAGCCTCATTCCACTTGTATAAATAATAAGAAGCAACAGTCCACCGACACTACCCTAAAGAAGAGCAGAGATGATATTTCTAATAACACCTACCTGTCCATCAACTACCACTCTTTGGGTTGTACAGTTAATGAGTTTTATTAAAATATTAAGAAAGGGGTCCCTTATACTTAAGAAGTTCAATTTATAAATGAGGACTAAAATGATATATTTTATTAATTGCTGCACTAAAGTAGAAATCAACCATACATTCTTCACTACAAAAATCAAAAGCTTCTTCTCGATGTCTGGGGCTGCTTCTCACCTAGGGGAACTGGAACACCAACAATTATACCTAGTAACACTGCCATGAACTCATAATAGTACCAAAACGTGCTTCATCAGCACCTTTTCCCAACAGCTTAACATGATTTATGGGATTATAACTGCATTATTGAGCGTGATGAAGCACTTTGTCACAAAGGAAAAGCAATAACAAAGTTCTTGGCTAAAAATAACATCGAACATTTCGGACTTCGGCTCAGAAATTCGCCAGAATTGAAGCCAATAAAGAATTTGGGGCGATAATCAAACTGGCGGTTAATAAACAGTAGCCACCCAATTGTAAGCAGTTGCGGTGCTTATTGGACAAAAATGGAGGACTATCAGTAAAGATACCATCACAAATTTGGTCACCATCATGCAAAAATGAATTAAAGAAGTCTTGAAGAACAAAGGAAATTATTCTAAATATGACTATTTTTATTATTAAAATGGGTTCGGACTCATTTTTTATATTTCACATTAAATATATGATACAAAAATACTAAAACTAAATGCAACGTTTAATTAATTCCATTAATTATCTTATATGAAAAAATATAGTAGTCTCAAAACATTTGGCAATGACTGTAACTCATGAAGCAGATCCTTACTCTCAACAAATTTACTAAGGCATTTAAACATCTGCCTCCTAAATATCGTTTACAAAATTGCATTAGGTAATGGTGCTATGCTACCAAACCTCCAAACAATCAGCCTTAACTAATTTAAGTATTAACGCAGAGAATTCAGTGACCAGTACATATACATTGTTCGTTAAAATAAAAGTGAGAATACTAATGTTGTCAATATCACCATGTTATACAGGTTAAAGGAAAGTTATTTAACTTTACAACTCCTATATGCCACTGAACTTTTATATCAGGAAACCAAGTTGTTGCTAGGCTTATGTTTCCATTACACTATTTTCTGTCAATTATGTCAGCTAAAAGATCACCCTTCTCTTTTAGAAAATGTGTATGTAACGAAGACATTGGCTTTGAGTAGAAGTTGCAACAGCATTACGCTTCAGAAACATAGGTTTCTTTACTCCTGAAATTAGCCATTCATAAATGTGCCTTATGCTAGAGACTGTCTTAGAACAAAAACGATGTTTAACTCTCTAGAAGCAATAGCTAAATCCTATGTTTCCATATTTGTTTCTAATGTTGTTTTATAGTATGCGGCATTGGCTTAGTTTAAGCTATGGGGACGCAGGATTCAATTCAATGTATCCTGACATAATTAAAAGTAATTGTCTTATATGCATAAAAAAACTTAATAAACAATTTAAGTGAAAAAACAAGAATGAAAGAATAATGCCGAAAATAAATGCTGCAAAGGCCAAACAGGCTAGCCCGCAGCCAAATTCAAGGAAGGGTAATTTGCATAAGTGTTCTCAATAAAAATATAGACATCTGGAGAATATACCAAAATATAGCTATGAAATTAATTTCAATAGAATGGAAGTAAAGGAATTTACAACCATCAAAGGGTGTAAAAGGATATAAAAAATAATCTATTGAGAAATCGACAAAGGATAAAAACATAGACTATAGATGGATCAACAATAGATACAAGAACAGAGAATATAAAATCATAAAACATTATATTAAATTTTAGCTAAAAGATTAGATTCTTCTAAAAATTTAAAAATTCTATTCACACTAAAAGAGCCATGAGTCTTAGCCAAGATGCCCCGCAGAACCTGTTGGGGGTCCATCTGCCCAGAAATGAAAGGAAAGACCCTCCTCCCAAGATTTCTCAAAAGGAGACACTCGGCAAAGATGTGAAGGATGGACAGCTGCACCCCGGACAAGATGCGTAAAGGTGAGGCTGCTTATTCATTAAGTGCCCATGGGTGAGGCCGAAATGGCCAATCCTCAGTCGGCACAAAATAACCTCCAGTCTACGTGGTCTCATGGTACGTGGCTATGTGAGGACTGAAGGTTTTATGGAATGGAGGTTGGTGGGAGGAAGCTCATCCCACATCTTCTGCCATAAGTCGACTACATATTCGGTGATGAGGAAATAGACATCACGAATTGGGACTGGGGCTAATGGGGATGTCCCCAATGATGCCGCCTCCTTTGCTGCAGCATCCGCCCTTTCATTACCTGGGATGCCCACGTCACTGGGCACCTAGTAAAAAGAAATTTTATGAATAGGAGGAAGATAAAAAAGCCACCGCTAGATCTTGGAAACCAGCAGATGACTAGAAACAAAAACACTCGATGCCTCCAGAGAACTTAGTGAGCCAGATAAAATTGTAAGACAACCAGATAGCATAGGAGCAATAACAAAGAGTGCAGCAAGAATGGCAACAAGTTCTGCTTTTAAAACAGAAGCTGCACTTAGTAGGCGAACCAATGCTGTCTGAGATGGGAAGACAGCAGCAGCTCCAACTCCGTCCGATAACTTGGATCCGTCAGGGAACACAAAGGTGCTAGGCCGATGGTGGGAGAAGTGTTGATAATACATGGTTCTCAAGGCTACAGGCAAGAACTGATCCTTGGGTCTACCAATAAGCCCCTTGCATACCACTACAGGTGGTATGAGCCATGGGGGAATCTTTGGTATTGAAAACGGAATAACAGAAAACTCCGGGGCGAGTCAGGGATGAAAATCTATCATATGGCCACTGTTCGCAAATTGAACGTGCAGTCATATACTAGCGACCATGGTAATTGCTCAAGTCTAAAAAGATGTTTGAGGTTAAACTTGAGCCTTTGAAAAGGAAGAGGAAGAGCCCTGTTCTCTGCAAAGAGACTCCACACAGGAAAGGACTTGAAGGCTCCACAAGCCAGGAGCACACCCTGGTTACGCACAATATTTAATATATCAAGGATGGAGGGCGAGGCAGAGGAGTGCACCTGTGACCCATAGTCCAGCTTTGACGCTGTGGTGGAGCGAATGTGAGTGTGTATGAAGGGCCATTGTCCCACCCCTTTACTCAATACCTTCGTCCTCCCTCTGTAAGAATTTCTGTGAGTGAGAATGTGTTTTTTTTATTATATTTTCTTTTGTACATATGTATTTGATTTCATGTTGTATTAAAATTGTCTTTTTTTTTCTTTCTCAGATTGTACTTTGTTTTAAATAATCTTTTAGCAAAACCCATATTTGTATGAGAAGCTAACTATTTATTGTTAATTAATAAAGGCCAATAGTATTTGGCAAAGGTTCAAGGCCGTGTTCTGTGTTACTTGTTGAGGTTAAAATAGTATAGCTCAATGAAGGAGGGCTTATAATAGCCACGCAAGCGATATAAGGTCACTTATCTTCTATTAAGCTTAGATGCACCACTTGTTTGTAAGTCCTAGGAATTTGCTCGCTCGAGTCGCCGCTGGCTGGACGTCCCTTCCACCTCCTTTGTTCCACGTGAGGCCTTTCATTTTGTTATTTATATATTGACTGTTGTAGTCCGGATTTTTAGGGGTGTTTTATTTTGCATAGAATCGTTTCTTAGGATTGATTGATTGCTAAAAGTTATAAGTAGGATTTATTTATTTTTTATTGCATATATATAGGAAATTTAGCTGTATAATAATTTGTAAATATTAACGAAGTCTCCAATTTAATCACCCCTCTCCATTGTGAATATTATTGTACATTTTTTTTGTTAGTAAAGGACTGTACATACAATTCGTTTCATTCTCCTTCGATTTCTCACGTCCGGATTAGTGTAGGAAGCGGGTTGGATCGAGTGGGGTTAGTCTAGATTTGCGACCCGCTACAACTGGACCAATGCTGAATACAGAAGCAACAGGGTGCGTCAATCACTTCCTAAAGAAGTCTGTGACAATAATTTCATTATGTCCATTCTCTTCAGACAAGACCTTTTCAAAGCGTCCAAATGAGGCCTCTAAGAAAGCCTCGAATCAAAGATTACCCCTAGAAATCTGAAATGGGGAGGGTCCCATGTCACCTATCTATGATTGTAAAAGTGGACAGCCTTGGTCTTTACTGCGGAAAAGCGGAAGCCCTTGGAAGAAGCATTATCAGCTACAGTATTTATAACCTGCTGTAACTTACGGATGACAAATGGAAGTCTAGGCGATGAACAGATAAGCATTGGCCACAGGAGAGCAGGTGACACTGAGGACACTTCCGTGCACCACACTCTCAACTTGCTCTACGGGCTCTGATAGGGCATTTCTAACTTTTACACGTAGTGTGCGCCACATGAGGAATTGCTCGACAAACCTGGGAAGAAAGCCCCGCAGGACCCAATCATGAAGTTGCTTAAGGATACCACGCCTCCAAGTGGTATCATATGCTTTCTCAATATCAAAGAAAACAGCAACAGAATGCTGCATCTTTGAAAAAGCATCACTTATATAAGACTCCATTCTAACAAGCAGGTCGATGGTACTCTGTTTTTTTATGAACCTTGATTGAGAGGGCGGTATAAGATGGTTTGTCTCCAAAACCCAGACGAGTCTTGTATTTATCATCCTCTCAAACAATTTACATGGACAACTAGTAAGGACAATGGGGCGGTAATGGGTGGGTTCCGTCCCATCCTTTCCTGGTTTTCGGAAAGATAAAACCACCGCCTCCCTCCACATATAAGGGAAGTAGCCCCTAATCCAGATGAAGTTATAGATGTCCAGCAAATGTGAGAAGAGGGATGGATGCATATTCCTAATCATATCATAGGAAATGCCATCCGATCCAGGTGCAGTTGATCCACAGTGCCTTAGTGCATTATGGAGCTCATGGATAGAAAATATCCGGTTATAAGGCTCATTATCCATGTTAGGCTCCATAAAATTGATAGGATGCTGCTCCTTTTTGAGCCTAAATCGCTGGAATTGGATGGAATAGTTGTTTGGGCTTGAAATATTAGCAAACGATCCGGCTAAAACATCGGAAGTATTGGACAAGTCTCCCAATAGTTCTCCGGCCTGAACAATGTTGTGAGCTGTAAAACAAGCCATTGGATTTCGCCAATAGCTTTTTGACCCTCTTCTCTATTTTTTCTACAGGGGTCTGCCCCCATATTGATGCGATGTAAACCCCCAACGAGGTCTTTCGTGCTCGTCGGAGGGTGAGTCGGCGTGCCGCCCTTGCTCGGTTACGAGCAAGTTTTTTTTTCATTGTGAGGCATCGATGGTAATGTCGGCAATTCTGTTTACATTCAGTAACAACTCTCGAGCATTCAGCAGACACCCAGGTCAATTGTGGTCCAAGAGCAGTTGAGCCGGAGAGCGAGATGGAGGAATTAGCTGCATGATTGACGTGGGGTAGAAGATCCTCAATAGCCACTTTAACTTCTCCATGAGGGGAGGACCCATCATGGCTCGAGAGGTGCCTGAACTTAGGCCAGTTCGCTTTTTTGTATTCCATCTTTTGATAGGTGGTGGAAGAGGACTACCTGTACATGGTGTCATCACAATGGGAAAGAGATCACTCTCTCGCAAGTCAGGATACACTGCCCAGTCAAAATAAGTTCTACAGCTTGGTGAACAGAGAGACAAGTCCACACATGTAAAGTAGTTCATCTGGATGTGAAATGATGTGTGGCTGCCATTGTTAAGAAAGCAGACATCATTATTGCCCCGCAATCTCTCAATCATATTTGCTCTAGGGTGTTATCATGGTCCCCCTAAAGGGGGTGTCAAGCATTAAAGTCGCCAATCAATAAAAAAGAGAGGGAGTTGAGAAATTAAATTAGCTAATTTTGTAGTTAAAACAGCTGTATCTCTTTCCTCGCTAGGAGGAATATACAACGAACAAACCGAATAATGGCGACTGGAAAACAGGCGGACAGCAACCGCCTGCAGGTCTGTGTTAAAAGAGAGCTGGTTGTGGGTAACCCTGTTGTTAAGAAAAACAGAGGAACCATAAACTAGATTCTTCGTAGTTCTTATAATATCCCACAAAACATGAAATGTTGGGTACTCTGCGAGTACGAAAGCAAGTCTCCTGTAAAGCAATAAAATCTGGATTTTAATCCTTAACCAGGAACTCTAACTCTTCCCATTTAGGGGAGAGACCTTGGGAGTTCCAATGAGTAATTGAGAACATTGTTAGCATTTAAGCATAACGGTAGATTTCTCCCTACCCTTAGGGGTAGGAGATTTTGGATTTGAACTACCAGCGGAAGTTGTTCGTGTCATACTAGCCTTAGGCTTGGAGTATGGCAAAGGAAGCAACGGAAGCTTGAGTTTTGCATTTGTTTTTTCTTTAAGAGGTGGCGCATCAGATTTTGATAAGTGGTTGTAAGAGAGAACTGTCTTCACTGGAGAAGCAGAGATGGCAGCAACTCAAGGGGTCAGTTCAGGTGTCGAGAGAATTGACGATGTTGACACACTTGGTGGTATTGGTTTGGATGGTGGAGGCGATGGTGGTGGCGAGGACATCGGAAAAAGTTGGGAATTCGATGCTGATAGAGAAGGATGTGGATTCAGTTTTTGAGAGTTTTGGAGTTATGTTGTTAAAATTACCCATATATGTATTTATTAAATCTCGGGCTGCTCCTGGAGCCGAGGGCATGCACCAAATCATCATCGTGAGTCCAAAGAGCGCCCATACAGCCCAGACGGGGTAACCCGCCCCCTGACTCCCATTGTCGTTTTAATAACAGCGGAGCCGCATAACGGAGATTCTCTGGACTGCGGTGCTAAGACCTCCCAGAAACAAAATGACGACCCGGGCAACCAAACCTCCTCTAAGGCACGGTCCTGCAGCAGATGCCTCCCAGTGAACGCATCCGTCGACTCGTACAGAGGCAAAAGTTAGAAAAGGAGGAGAAGTGGCTAAGATGTGGCCAGACGGGGCGCTGAGTCCCGTCAGCACGGCGGCCAGGAAGGAAAATCGCTGCGCCCTTTACGGGGGTGAAAAAACAAGAAATAGCAATCTATACGCGAAGGAGACTACACCAATCCATGTATTCAAATAAAAAATCAGAATAACTAGTCAAACTATTGAAACCGACACATCATATAAGTCTCCTATCATCCAGCAATAGCAAATAACTGGAGGAAGAATAGCAATGATGGGTCAATGAAAGTGAAGATAAAAAGAAAAGATAAAGGTATCCTCTTACTAACCCACCAGACATCCATAGCCCTTCTACTAGACTTGCACAGCCTATCAATTGAAAATCCAAAATGATGTAGCACAAATAGGAAAGCTACTCGAGTGTACCCTCAGGCAAAGGAATATAGAAAATAGATTATGGAGGATCATTGTACAGAAGTTATGGCATGGTCTAACATCTTGACACGAAATTTGTTATTTAGAGTTGTCTTTAATCATGGTTAATAAACCCATGGTTAAGGAACTCATTCTACTCCAGGGCGTCTTTAGTTTGCACTCTCCTAGGTGAACTGACACCTAAGGATACTAAGTAGATTTACTATGCTCGTGGCCATTAACTCGAAGCTCATCAGCCCTTTGACAGATAATATTTTTCATTCTGTTGGGTGTATATGACCCTCCTCATTGGAAGAGCCAGTGGAGATGACAGTTGCATTCTGTTGGTTGTCTACCCCCACTCCTCACTGGACGAGTAAATGGGACGGGAGTTAGGGCTGGTTACGTTTTGATAGTCTAGCCACCCTCTTCAGTGATCGAGACAGTGGGGATGCCAGGTACATTCCGATTAGTATCTAGCCACCTTTCTCAATGGATGGAAAAATAGGGCTCCTGGTCACATTATAATGTGTCTCGCAACCCTCTGCACTGGAAAATTCAGTCGAGGTACGCGTTACATTGTGATGGATGTCTAGTCAAGCTTTTTGGTCCCGTGCGAGTCTAGTCGCGTACGAGTCTAGACCTGTGCCAGTCTAATCTGAGCGACTCTACATCTCACTATATTAGTCGCTCTCCGTTTGCTTTATTTTTGTTTTTGCAATAACATTGTAACTATTCGCCCGATTCTAACGAAATTTAAAACTCTTATGTTGTTTTAAATTCTCTTTCGAATAATATAATTGCCAAAGTCCTCCCAAGGGTAGCCCGGAAATTATTTTGTTTGGGCAATAACATTTCGACTGATTCTAAGGAAATTTGAAACCTTTATGCTGTTTTACATTTTCTTTCAAACGATATAATTGCAAAAGTTCTTTCAAGGTTAGCCCTCGAATTATTTTCTTTTGGAAATAACATCATAACTATTTGACCAATTCTAACGAAATTTGAAACACTCGTTGTTTTACACTCTCTTCCGAATGAAATAATTACCAAGTTCCTCCCAAGGTTAGTCCTGGAATTATTGATTTTTTTGAAGGTCTTAATGTGCTAAATCAGAATAGGTGAGAGCACACGACCTTCTGTTCAGCAGACGTTGTTAGAAAAGAGAACTCTTCGTGTAATATTGTTTAAGTAGAGTAGATCATAAAAGCTCTTTGAAGAAGAGTACCAATAGAGTTTAGTTTAAACGAACGAGGAACATAATTAAAGGATTTCGTTCGTAGGCAGGTAAAGGTAGGCTTGCGGTATACAGTGGCAGAAAGTCATGTGGTGGTGAGTCTTAAATTAGTGTATAAATATGGCAGGAAGCCATTGTTTTCTAATTCCATTGTAAATTTTAAGTTTCGATATCAGTGGTTCATAAATGATAGAAATATTAGGGTGTGTTTTCCTTTACGAAACATAACGTCTATAAAAACGTCAACAAAACGTCTATAAAAGATGGAGAAGAATTCTTGTGAGCAGGTTTGGAGCCTGGGAGCCTCATGAAAGCACAGAAAAATATTTGCAAAGGTTGGGCTTAGAAGAAGTACCATCGCAACTTCTTCGTTTGTATGTAAAACCCATTATTTTAAAAGAAGTATGAAGTGAGGAGAGATAATTCAAGAAGACTCTTCTTTTATATATTAATTTCTCGAAGATATTTGATTCCAGTGTTCTCTAATAGACAACCTCATAAGAAAAAACCTTAAATTTTACTTTAACCTCCTTGTAATTAAAGCCGAGAGACGCGTGATGAAGACCGCCGCCACCCACTTGCAGCAGATAAGACACGCGTGGGACGCTCCACCACGTCTTACTGCACGCCAACACTGACGGGCTTTTTGCTTTGTGTAATGTGTACACTTATACTACATGTATTTATATTATTGTATCATACTATTACTGTATTTGTATTGGATTATTTTTTTATTTGTATCATGATTATGTATAAATGTACGCTATTGCACAATAAACCTATACAATCAAAATTCACAAGGCACCAATCATACAAGAACAGCTGACGAATCATCACCATTTCCACGAGAGTTAATCGCCCAAGAATGTCACCATATGGTAACTATTAACCTTGAGGGTAGAGCAAGAAGGTTACCTTTGTTGCCTCGTTAATCTCATAAGGGCAGCTACGGTCTGATTGGAGATTCTTCCTGTTTCCGTGGCTCTCAAAAGAGACAGAAGCAAGCGTGGACGGATTGATTGGAGATACCTCCTGTCCCTGTCCTGCTTGTAAAGAGGGCACTGGTCTTTTCTCCCCTTTGCACTCGTGGCGCTGATGGGCGAAGAAGAGTGACGCCATGATGCAAGGGTCGGTGTCCATTGCATTGCCCCCCACCAAGATCTGCGAAGCGGACGAGGAATGGGTCTACTCCACCCTCACCGACCGAAACCTCCACGCCGAAGAGGACCGCCCGAACCCTGAAGCCGGAGTTCTCGCAGGCAGAGGAGGCCCCCAGCGATGAAAGCGGTCGCCTCGTCATTGACGAGAGCCCCCCAGACCGAGGAGGCCCAGTAGGAGAATGAGGCAGGCTGGCTAACAGTCTCTCATTCCCGATGAGGCCCCCGGCCCAAGTTCAAACTGGTGCACCAGGAGAACACCACTAGTGCCTACCAGACGGGGACGGACCTGGAGAGAGCCCATCCTGGCCTGCGGATAATCATTCACTCCAGTCTCAACAGCGAATACGTCCTCACCCCAAAGGACGATGGGTCGGAGGCCATGCTGCGCCGCCTGGCCGAGGATGGGGATTGAGTGATCCTGCTTGACCCCAGAGTGAAGAGACACAAGGTGGTGCTTGAACGCTATCCGACCACTCTCCCACTCCAGGCTGACGAGGCACACCCCCACGTGCTCTCGGCAATACGGCTCCTCGCATACAGAGACAAGGTCCCAACCAGGCAGATCCTTTATAGTGTACGAGGGGCCGCCACCACCCAAGTTGGACCTGGGCAGCTGGGGCCGCTACGCCCTGCGCCCCTAACAGGGTGAGCCTGTGAGATGCTACAAGTGCCAGTGCTTCGGGCATCTCCAGGCCATGTGCCAAAACCCCGTCAAGTGCGGCGTGTGCAGCCAAGCGCACCCGACGGAGGAGTGTATCGGTCGCCTCAAGGTCAGCGAGACCACCATAACACGGTGCCCCAACTGCCTTAAGAGGCACCACAGTTGGAACACGAAGTGCCCCGAGCGAATGAGAAGGATACCACAGGGTCACTGGCGGCAGCAGCATATGAAACCACGCTCCCCCCCAACCCAGCAAAGAAGAAAGCGTCGGTTTATTGCCGCGCCACCCCCAATCGGGTCGGCGTGGGTTACCATCAACCCACGACTCTCGGCCTGCCCGGCACACGTCTGGGCGGTACACAGGAGGGGGAGCGGCAGAAGCAGGGGGAATCACGTGGGCCACCCCAACAACAAGGCAACCGACGCCTTGTTCCAGCGCCACCACCAAACAGGCCGGCGTGGGCTTCCCACCCACCCCCTACCTCTCAACAGCCTGGCACAAGTCAGGTCGAGGCAGGGGAAGAGGACAGGCATGGATCGAGAGAGAGTACTAGTACCTGCACAACCAGCAACTTCGCTCACACCTCCACCCAGCCACTCACCTCCTCTGTTACCAAGCCACAGAGAAGGGGGGGACACAGGCGTCGGGCCCACCGCGCCCGCCCAGACGAGGAGCAGTCCACGGGGCTACCCAATGCCTAACCACCGACAGGGTCTCGACGTGGACCCCCAGGTTATGGCGAGGGACTCAATGAGGAGGGCAGAGCCATCGTGGACGTCATCCTCTTGTGTGTCGTACAGCTGGTGAAGAAGCTGTTAGACCGCCGGCAGGGCACCGCAGCCCCCACCGTGCAGGACCTCGATGCACTCCTCCGCGAAGAGTTGTTAACCGCCGTCACAGAGGGTGCCCTCCAACCCCCACCATCATCTACCACGCCGAGATGTCCCACCCAACACCCTCTGCACCTACCGCACGCCCACAACCAAGATGCAGGATGGATTGATAGCCCAGCTCACACCCCGGCGCCCACGCTGAGGGTGCTGCAGTGGAATGTGCAGGGCCTCCTCCCCAAGAAACATGAGCTGCTGCAAGCCCTCTTCCAAGAAGACCTGGACCTGGTACTCCTACAGGAGACGCTCACGCCCGCCGGCTTTGAATGGCGAGTCGCAGGCTACACCCTCCACTCGCTTCCGGCTGGTGACATAAATGGACGTGGCTGTGCAGCCCTCATGCGGAACACCATCCCCCACAAGAGGATCGCCGCACCCGTGTACTGTGGTGATGGCGTGGAGGTCCTGGCACTAGGGCAACAGCTGGGGCCGCTCACTCTCACTGTATACAATATATACAGGAGCCAGCGGTACCCGCTGGATGTTGGGGAGCTGCTCTCCCTTGCATCCCACTCCAGCCTCCTTGTAGCGGGCGACTTCAACGCCCACCACCCCGCGCTGCACTCTGTGTTACCCACTAACGTGACCGTGCGCCACCTGGCCGACCTGTTCGAAGAAGTCCCTGACGTCCAACTACTGAACACCGGGGAGGCAAAGCACGTCCATGGGGGGCGGCTCGACCTCACGCTGGTGTCGGTCGACCTACAGCCCGGCGCCACCTGGCAGGTCCACCCTACCCTACGCAGCAACCATTACGGGACCCTCACCCCCCTCACTGTGGCTCCACCAGCTCCTCCTCTCCCGCCGCCCAAGTGGAACGTCAGGAGGGCGGATTGGGCAAAGTTCCAAGCCGCCCTGAAGGAATGGTGGTCCACGTATGTGCCTCCGGCGGACCTGCACCTGCAGGAGAGGGACCTTACGGCGGCCATAGAGAGTGCAGCATACGTGGCCATGCCCAGGACAGCCTCTAATCGCCGCCGGCGCCCGGACTGGTGGTTTTATAACGAGGAATTCCGGGAGCACAATCACAGCGTCAACGTCCACAGGAGGCTGTACGAGAAGCGCCCGACCGCCATCAACATATTAAAAGTTACTGAAGTAAACAAAAAATAACCTATTATATTATTCACAATATAACTAACCAACACTTTAATAGATTAACTAGCCAACCGACCAACCGAATAGATTTCGTCGGGAGTTTTATATGTTTAGTTAGTTGATTTCTCAACTCCCACGTTAAAGGTCAGTCAGTCCCTTTGTTCATTCTGATTTGTTTTGGGGTTTTTGTCTTTTTTGGTGTGTTTTTACAATTTAATATAATAGGTTATTTTTTGTTTACTTCAGTAACTTTTAATATGTGATAATCAAGTCAGTTTGTTATAATTTCACTTTCTATTATGTTTAAATACCACTAGGTAATATTATTTAATTCTATATATTGTTATTAGTGCTTTTACATAAATTTTAATTATTGTCAATTTTATTATTTTAACTTGCCTTCTTCCGCTTTTTTTAATGCATTCTTTTAGCTGTTATCAATTATGTTCCTTTCCCTTCTCATTTGACGATATAGTCGCTGAAGATGGTGCTAGTAAAGACCCGAAACGTCCGGCCAAAAAATGATTAGTATAATCACCTGGGTCTTCATATTTCTGCTACATATCAGATTCTCAAGGAACAAATCAATTACCAGTATTATATATATATATATATATATATATATATATATATATATATATATATATATATATATATATATATATATATATATATATATATATATACGAGGGGCGGTCAATAAGTTTTTCAATTCGGATATAAGGAAACGAGATATGAGGAAAAGTGTTTTATTATTTTTCAATATAACTACCCTCGACTTCAATGCACTTGCGCCACTTGTCCCTGAGGCTTTGAATTGCCGACAACCAGAAATCTCCCAAATGCTGTTCAATCTACTCCTGGACGGCGAGCTGCACATCTTCATAGTCCCCAAACCGGCGTCCACGCAGTGCAGCCTTGAGCTGGCGGAATAAAAAGTAGTCGCTAGGGGCTAGATCTGGACTGTAGGGGGACATGGTTGAGTTCCTCGAATCCGCACTCGCGCAGGGCAGCTTGTGCAACTCTGGCCTTGTAGACTTGGACAACGTTGAAGTGCATCATGGGGCGTGAGGTTTCTAGGGAGCCAACGGGTAGAGACCTTGGTCATGGCCAAATTGTCGTGGATGATGTTGATAACACTTCCAGGTAATATTCCATGTTCTCGCTCGATTTGATCGACCTTCACCCGTCGATTTTCGAGGATCATCCTCTCCACACGGGCCACATTGTCCTTGTTGGTCACGTCTGACGGGCATCCTGGATGGGGGTCATCTTCAAGGGACTCACAACCATAGCGGAACTCCCTATTTCAGCGAGCAATGGTTGCATAGGAAGGGGCGGTGTCGGTGTACACTGCAACCATGCCTTCATGGATCTCTTTTGCATTCTTGCCTTCCTTGGTCAAAAATTTAATCGCTACGCGGTGCTCAACCTTCTCCATTGTTGAAAAAATTGTGACTGACGATCTGCGATCAGCTACCTGTCATAACTTGTTCTAACACTCCCACAAACAGCCATCCCCCTTTCTCTTTTTTGCCCTGCTGATGCGCAAAACTTATTGACCGCCCCTCGTATATATATATATATATATATATATATATATATATATATATATTGGTGATGGAGTCGTTCCTTCGGAACGACTCCTACTTGATAACACCAAATTCAACAAAGTTTTACTCTCGACTCTCAATAGATACTTTCCACAATGCAAGTTTCTCCTAATTAATTCTAATCCTCTTGGTATTTATACTTTCCTTCGACACAAAGAATCGCTGCCATTATGCCTGCGTTCCTCCATCATTTATGAATTCAGTTGTGCGACCTGCCAAAGTCGCTATGTAGGCTAAACAAGTCTAGAATTAAGCTGTATAAGGTCTTTCAATAAGGTCGCTCGATTTTTAAATGTGAATAAAACAAGTTGTGTGTGATATATGCACTCAATTTATTTTGAATTTAAAAGTACATTTTATGGTATTATGTGTGAAATATGAGGTTGTTTAAATGTCCGCCGCATCTTCGCTTGGTGGAATGTATTCGGGAGGCCCAATTTTCGATGACTTTGTTGCATAAATCTGGCTGAATTTGCTGGATGGTGTTCGTTATGTTGACTTTGAGGACATCAACTGTTTGCGGATTATTCGCATAGACCTGTAGTTAAGGTAGCCCCAAAGAAAGTTTTTTAATAGGGTAAAATTGCATGATCTCAGTGGCCAGTTAATGTCGCCGCCGCGCGAAATGACCCTGCCCTTAAATCGCTGGTCAAAAATGTCTATCGTGGCGTGCGCAGTGTGGCAGGCAGCTCTGTTCTGTTGGAACCACATGTCGTCAGTATCCATATCAGGCATATAATCCAGTTGAGGCCATTTGAAATTACTTATCATCGATCTGTAGGTCTCGCCGTTGACGGTTATGGCAATCCTATCTTCGTTCTCAAAAAAATACAGAGCGATGGTTCCGTTAGAATAAAATCCTCACCAAACGGTGACTTTGTTGGGATGCAATTGGTGCTGGTGTATCTCATGTGAATTTTTTCTATCCCAAATCCGACTATTTTGCTTGTTCACAAATCCATTCATCCAAAAATGGGACTCGTCGCTGAAGATGATTTTTGGGGGGAAATTTGAGGCAACTTCCAACTGCTCTAGAGCCCAACCAGCGAACACAAGGCGTTTTCTATGGTCGTTATCCTCAAGCTTCTGGGTATGCTGGATTTTGTACGGGTTCAGACCCAAGTCCCTACGCATAATTCGCCAAACTGAAGTCGCAGAAAGGCCAAGTTCTTGTGAACGACGAGAAATTGATTGCCTCGAATTTTCTCGTACACTCTAATTTACGGCAGCGATTTTTTCAGCAGACCTTGCGTTTCGGCGACTTACAGGTGTTGGCTGATTGTTGATCGCCCCTTTTGCCTCGAATCTGGCCACCAAGCGTCGAACAGTGGACTCGGCAGGACGATTGTGGCGAGGATAGAAATCACGTAATGCGTGGAACGTTTGTCGAACGGAGCACTGATTTTGATAATAACATTTGATAATTTGCATACGCTGTTAAACGCTATAACCTTCCATCGTGACTTGCCAAGTACTACTGAACAGTTTACAGTGAAATTGCCAGATGTCGCTTTAACAACATAGCCACTATCGCCTGACAAAGCTCGAGCGTCCTTGTTAAAAGACCCTTTAGGATCGCTAAGCATATCGGAGTATCATATAAAACAAACATTCCTATCTCCAAATCCAAACACTCCTCTATACGAGAAAATTCACTAAAACCTAACCACCTGCTTGACCCTGATTTATTTAGTATACTCTCTTCTGCCTGGATTTAAAAATTCTTGAATCAGTTTACATTAAACAAATAAACCCAGAACTCAATGATTATTCATCATCCTTCAAATTATTCACTATATAGACAAACGTACAACTAACCACATCCACCTTAATAGTTTTTCTTTTGCCTAATTCTGTCCGTAATATCAGTTAATACTTCCAGCTACAACGAAATAAGGCTAGTGCTCGTGCAGAGAAATTTTTATTTTTATATTAGTTTGTCCCGTTTATAGCTAAATTCTCTAGTTTACAAATGACTTTTCCTTAATTTAATGTTTTAGGCGTCCTCTTTGGCCCCTCCATTATTGCTTATTTAATATTTAAACTTTCGTGCGTTAGGTTACTCATATTTATTTACGTTCAATCACTTATGTTTTACTGTGGAACTCTACGGAAGAGAACGCTCAGTTACAAGGCGATGCTGAAAGCTTTTGGGAAGAGTACGCTCTAATCTCTAAGAGTAGTTTCCGGCCAAGACCACAGGGGGACATATACCCGTCCCTGTGTATGTTGGAAGCAGCATCGATAACCAAACCCCAGCGGGGCGGAACCCCCGGGTGGTGATAGATGATTCAATCACCACCAATCATTAAGTCGGCCACATATCATCCGTCTGAGGGGCCTTCTCGGGTCCACCCACTATTCATCCACCCCATCCCGCAGTTCATGTTCGCTAAAGCCCTTTTGCGAAGGGAAGGGGAGTTGCCCTCAATAAAGAACTTCATAAGAATATCATAATTTTTAACAAGAAGGAAGGATCACCGTTATAAGTACTAGGAAATATGAACTACACCAAGAGGAAATTTAACCCAGTGGGGCTTCCCCTGAAGGGAAAATGGAGCCCAATGAAACCACAAAAATCCCGCTCTGAACCATCAGTGGAAGCGTCAAGCCCAGCCGTGAGAAGGTGTTTGAAGTAGTCTTCGGGAAACTGAAGATCGCTATGCTCCGTCTGCTCGAGGTCCCCACAAGATATGTGGTGGTCTGCGAGAAGAAAAAACAAGGGGAGGGAATAACGAAGGGGGAGGCAGTAGAGACACTGTGCGAGATAGGTCTTCAACCTGCAATCCCGCTGCAAATACAGACGCACAGGAGCTTAGTATGCAGGAAACTAGATCCTTGGATTGGGCAGCACTCCAAGGAACAAATTAAAGAGGAAATTGCGAGGAACCAACCATGGGCCAAGGTTGCAGAATTAATTAAATTCTGGAACAGGAAAGAGAACGCAGAATACTCACATGTGTTCAAAGTGGTTTTTACGGACACGGCAATGGCTCAAAAAGCAAAAGAAAATGGTCTTTTGCTATTTCACGCAAAAATCAGCGGAGAGCAGATAGAAAGGGAAGAATTTACTCCCATTCAATTCTGCTTCCGCTGTTACAAAATGGAGAGCCATGCGACTAAGGACTATCCTGAACCACAGGAGATCTGCTCAAGGTGCGTGAGGCGAGGCACTACTGGAAAAAACTGCAGCAGTCCGAGGACAAAGTGCGCCAACTGCGGTCAAGCACATCGGTCCATGACGATGGCCTGCCATATAAAAAAGGAACTAATTAAGAAGAAAGTCCAGCAGAATAAAGAAGAGCACACCAAGAAACAAAATACTACGTACGCTCAGGCAGCGAAGGCAGTCCTCACGGAAACAAAGGTTAAGAAAACGCCACCAAAATCCTGACATGCATCTTATACGCGCACGTCAGAAACCTCACAAACCCAGAAACCTTTCCAAAGGAGTTAAACCAAAATGCTTGCGGAAAACGGGATGAGCGAGATGTGGTTCCCAGATAATCCACCATCTGGAGACGTACTCAAGTTACAAATGGTCCCCAAAGAAATAGGAAGTAGAAATCAGGAGACAGAGAAGAAAACCGGTAAAGAAGTTAGACGGCTAGATCCCAGGATCGATTACAAAAGAGAGAGAGAGGTCTTCAGACAAGACCTTTTCAAAGCGTCCAAATGAGGCCTCTAAGAAAGCCTCGAATCAGAGTTATCCGATACCAAGAGACACTTAGGACTCAGAGGGCTCCGTATGTGAGGTGAAGCCCAAAAAGAGAAGAAGAAGAACAATAAGAAAATCGACGCCGACAGAGTTAATCTCAATATCTACGTCACGGAACAGTTCCCATTCCCGAAGGACTGGGACACAAATAAAATCTATATGGGGATAAAACAGACAAAGAAACGGTTGAGGAGGCTTTGTATAACCAAAATATCGCCTTCTACCGAGAAACATTTTTCGAACTGTCCCCAGCAGAATACAAGAAGAAAAGTAACACACAACGTGAACGTATTTCGTGTGCTTGATCCCGACATCATAGTAATCACAAAGCATGGTATCGATACGACCAACAAGCAGTTGAAGATACCAGGCTACAGAGTGATCTCAAAAAAACATTCTCAGTAGAGGTACGATGGTGTTGCCGTTGCCGTCAGAAGGAATATCTCGTTCAAACGCTTTCCGGATATGGACGACTCCTTCGTGGCGGTAGAGCTGCACACTTTAGTAGGCAAGCTCATAATGGCGGCGGCATACCAACCACCTCGACAAAAGTACCTTCCTCTCACAAACTTCTACACCCTGTTTAGCCACGGTAAAATGGTATTTCTTGGGGGTGACCTCAATGCCAGATGCTGAACGGCTGGCTATGGTAACACGAACGAAAGAGGCCATAACTTGAAAATAATTATGAGGAGGAAAAACATCCAGCGAATAGAGCCGGATTTTCCGAACTATTTCACCGTAAGGTCCACAACAAAGCCCGACATAATCATGACAAGCGATGGCTTTCCTTTCAATTAGCGTATTGAGACAGGCCCGACAGTCCCCAGCGACCATATAGCGATCTTGACGATTATTTCTCTCGCGCCAATACAGCTCTCAATCCCTCTTTGAAAAAGCTACGCTTCGGCCAACTGGGAACGCTACAAAAACACCCTTGCTAAATACGAACCAGCAGACCTAAACGGAGCAAGGCTAGAAAGGATCAATGAGGAGCTGGAGACGATAACTGCCCGCATCATCGAAGCAGATCGTGAGAGTGTACTGATGAAGAGGTACAAAACTCTCCCACAACCCAGATGGACCCAATAAATGAGAGAGATCACTAGAGTGCACAGGGAGGTGTACGAAGAAACCAGAAGAGACGGTGCTAATCGTGAAAGAACAACGCTGCTAAGACGCCTGAGTGAAGAACTTAAGCAGGCTATCAACCAGCAACAGACTGAAATCTGGGACAGCCTGATTGAAAAGGTCGACAGCGAGGTGCGACCCGATCTGTTCTGGCGACTTGTGAGCAAGTTGAAAGGTTTTACAAGTAAAGAAAATACCCGCATTAAGGAGGGCGATGGCTACTTGAAAGACCCGGTGGTATTGGAAATAAGATTCCGCACATTCTGGAAAGATGTCTTCACGATTACATTAGAATACAATGCGGAATTCGACCAGGAATTCGAGGGCCAACTGATTGAAGATCTGAATTAGATTGTGCATGACACGCTCCCACATGCCTATGTCGACGAAGGGAAGATTTGGGCAGACCATGGCCGACCAATTACACCTAAAGAGGTCATGGCGGTCATAAAATCCTTCAAACAGAAGGCACTAGGCTGGACGGGCATCACCAGAAATAACTTAGTACATGCCCCCCGGCAAATCATTCAGGGAATCACGAACATCTACAATGCTTCCTTGAATACGGGCTACTTCCCTGATGGTTTAAAGATGTCTAAAATCATTTTTATACCTAAAGGGAGGAAGCATGATCAACTGGTGGACTACAGGCCAATATCCCTCTTAGAGATTATAGGCAAAGTCTACGAGAAGCTTATGGCCAACAGGTTACAAGACCAACTAACCGAGCTAGAAGCCGACAGACCTCATCAACCCGGGTTCCGCAAGAGAAGGGGGACTGACACAACCTTTGATCTTCTCACCGAACAGTTCGCCCACTGTAAAGCTGAGAGGAAATACGTAGACGTGGTGATGCGAGATGTACAAAAGGCCTTCGATAAGGTTTGTCTAAGAGGCTTACAATACAAGATCTTAGGCCTAAAGCTGAACCCAATCCTGGAAAGGGTTCTCTGCGACTACGTCATGCGCAGAAAAGCCCAAATTTCGATCGAGGGCAACAGAGGACCCGAGTTTAAAATTAAGGCGGGTGTTCCACAAGGTGACTGTCTGAGTCCGCTGCTTTACCTTTTGTACACACTGGACTTACCTGATCCGGTAGGGGAGGAAGTGATGCATCTGCAGTTTGCAGACGACATCACACAAATCGTCCCCAGTTATTACAAACATACTAGATATCAAGCAAGGCAGACAGCCATCGAAATCGACAACATCAATCGATACGAACGAAAGTGGAAAATCAAGACCAACCGCTGAAAGTTCCAGATCCTTCCAATAAACCCCTGAAGACGTGTGGATGTCTCAGTGAATGGCGATATATACCCATACGGAAACAAAGAAAAAGTCCTAGGTCTGCAATTTACATCAAAGGTTACAAAGTGCACATTAGTGATAGAATCTTCCTAGCCAAAATACAGCTCGGCAAACTGTATAGGTTTAAAAACCTCAGCTCAAAAAACCTTAAAAAGCTGTACACTGCTCTGGTGCGCTCAATCTTAGTGTACCCGGAAGTGGTCATGCAGGCGTCGAGTTCCACCTCTCTCAGACAAATGCAGAAAGTGCAGAACAAAGCAGCCCTGCTTATAGCTGGGGAAAGAAGTTCGGACTATATTCAGTAAACAGTTCTGCACGCAAGAGCAGGACTAACCCTTCTAAATATAGAACTCCAAAGGCTAGGGAGAAAGACCTGGGACAAAATAGAAGAGGAAATAATCCCGAATATGAACCACAATCTTGATATTCCGAGAGCAGTTAGGGAACGTGCCACCAGGCAAGCCCTATTCCCGTTTGGAAGGAACTCCTCCCGAGAGAACCAAATTGGTATATTTACGTAAACAAAATATATACGTAAACAGGCGAAGCACATACACCTAAAATGCAAAGAGGAAGAAAGAAGAAGAAACTACAAACAAAAGAGGAAGAGGCGAAGTGCCCAATGTGATATCAAAATATACAAAACAGGAATTAAAACCTAAACCCCGCAAAAATGAGAAGTAAGCTATTAAGATAACAATAAAGAAGAATATATATATATATATATATATAGCAGATAAGAAACTTGGAAGGCTTGAATACCACGATGGAGGAAAGATCAAATATATTTATCTATTTATGTATATAAAAAAACTAATAAAAAACAAAACAAAAAACAACAACAAATAACAATAACAAACAAATAAAGGGAAGAAAAATAAAAACCCAAACAAGAAAAACCTGAGAGAAGCCCTCTACGCCAGGGCAACACTTAAACTCTTTTTAATTTTATATACCTACTACACATTTTCCTACTTCTTACATCAATTTCAATTTTTTTAACTTTATTGAATTACTTGCTTTGCTCCATCGTTCGCCCTGCCCTTATAATTCTTTCTTACTGTAGTTTATATTGAATTTCTTGTATTCCACTCAAGACTTAATTTATGTTTATTATTCAAATTTGCTGCTCATGGGATTATTTAATCATTTTTGTCACTCTTATTAATCGATTTCTTCATTTCTTGCTTTCGACTTTAGTGCTATAGTTTATAATTTTTGTATTCTAATAAGAATTTAATTCATGTTTATTATGCATATTTTATACTCATGGGATTATTATTTAATTTAGTTATTTTTATGATATTAATCAATTTCTTATTAATAGACTTTCGTCCATTTGCTTTCAACGGTTTAGGATTCTATATTTCATTTTAACTTCTTGCTTTCGGTTATCATTTTCGACTCCTGTCCTGTTTTGTTTTGTCTTTTTGTTTTTATTGCTGTGTTTAGTTATTCTTATAATAATAATTCTTTGTATTTAGAATTCGCTGATGATGGTCATCGTTAATGACCAAAACGTACGGAAAATTAAATGTTCGTAACCATCGTATATGTCTTCATATTCTTACTATATCTATCTTTCTATATCTCTCTCTCTCTCTCTCTCTCTCTCTCTCTCTCTCTCTCTATATATATATATATATATATATATATATATATATATATATATATATATATATATATATATATACATAAGTGTATGTTTCTGCTTCTAGCAAACCCAGCAGGAAAAGGAGAGCAAGTACTGAATATAACATATATTGCCAAGGTTTTGGGCTCTGGGCCCATCTTCTAGGCTAGAATATTATAGATTTATATAAGAACCATTGCATAATAATTATGAGAACAATGATAATTAATGACTTTAGGCTAAAAATGTACTAGGATGTAAAACAAAAAAAAAATATTAAAATGCAATTGAAAGGACAAAAATCTGTATATTAAGTTAAAAAATATAGAGTTATATGCATATACTCGTAGAGATGGATACAGATTGAGACAGATAGAGAGATAGGGTACGATGAGCAGAGAGAGAAAAAAGAGCGAGAGTGCGTGTTATTTAGGAGGAAGAACGAGAGAGACCAATAACTTTGACAAATTTGATTTTCTCTTCGAAATAACAATTTCAATCACCAAAGAAAATAAAGATTTTCTGCCCAATAAATAGTATAAAAATGAACTGCAAACTGCGTCGTTTTTCTCTTTTTACACCTCTCTCTTTGTCCCTCACTTTCTCTATTTTTGGATTTAATGAGACTATGTGTAGTTGTGTTTATGTGTGCTTGCGTTGGGATGTGTATGGTTAGCCCTTTTCGCTCACGCCCCAGGATTCTTATGGCAAATAATTTATTTGGAATTGCAATCAATTTTTCAGGTCCAAAGATTTCAGCTCCAAGTTTAGATTAAATGGCATGGGGTAAGAGGGGGGGGGAGCTCCGAAACTGACCTTAGGACTCCTCTCTCATCTTCTCTTACCTCTCTCTCCTTGTCCTTCGACGAGGCTGTAAATACTTAAGGACAAGTCGAATAGGAAAACCCTCTAATGCGTGCCTCCTGTCAACGCTTCTGATATATTTGCTGGTGGCCATTTGGAAGTATGCGAGTGATATTTTCCTTTTAGTGACTTGTCCTCTACCTTTGGGTTTGGGCACAGTGCCATTTCGAGGAGAGACTCGTGAGTTGTGTCTGTAAGGAGAAAGCGATTAGACAGTGTCAGCTGATGGCATATCCTGAGAGCCTTTGAGTAATGTGCCATCATAAATGCCACAACAAATGAGAAAACTTAAAAATAACAAACAGAAATTGTAATTCTCCTTTGCCTTATATTCTTGTTCTGGCAATGTGCCTTTATTTGAAAGGAAACATCACTCTGATCTTTCATTAATATTTCTTACTAATGGAGAAGGATTTGGGGAAAGTACCACATACCTCTTTATAAGTTTATGAGGCAACTAATACTAGGTATCACTAACTGGTTCTGTTGGGAGGTTAGATGACCTTAAAATGACCTTGATCCAGTGAAGAGTTTTTTGTTAGTATGTTAGGTTGAGCTGAGATTAGGTTAGATTATATTCGGCTTGGTTAGATCAGGTTAACTTAGGTTAATTTGAGAATGACTAGTTTATTTTAGGTTTGGTTTAATTTGTCTAGCATAAGTTAGGTTAAATTGTATTTGGCAAGGTTAGCTTAGGATAAGTTAGGTTAGCTTAGATATGATTTATTTACTTAGATTAGGTAAGAGTATATTTAATTTGGCTAGTTAAGTTAAATTTGAATAGTTAGGTTATATTTAACTTAGCTCGTTAGATTATATTTAATTTGGCTATGTAGTTTAAGTTTGAATAGTTAGATTAAATTTAATTTGGTTAGTTAGGTTAGATTTAATATGGTGACGTTATATTGACTTTGATTAGGTTAGGTTGAATTTGGGCAATTTTAGATTAAGTTACGTTAAAACTGTCAAAATTAGACTAAGTTACCTTTTGTTAGATTGTATTTGGTTGTTACATGAGGTTAGATTTAATTTGTTTGTGTTAGGATAGGTTATGTCAACTGACTTGTGGGACCCTTGTGTAAGATTAAATAGAGAGTAGGAAACGTCCTTAGGAACTTCATTATTAATAAATGCAAAAGAGTTATGGGTCAGGGCTTACAGAGACATGCTTAAATCACCTACACGCATAATTCACACTCATCATAAAATATTAGCCCATAAAATAAGGTCGGTGCCTATCAACGCCACGCAAAATATCCTTTTTCTCTATTAGTCACGAAGATATCCATTCCATTAAACATATTTTTAGTAACTCCTTTGCGATGGAGGTACCTTATATTCTAGCAAATTATCCACATAATTATCTAATAAGGATGACAAATGTTTACTCATGACAAATATTCGATCCCTTACATTTAAAATGTGCCATTCTTGACTGTACCTAAATTGGCAAAGTCTCTGAAATTTCTTACATTTTCCTTGGAATTATAATCGAATTATATAAAAGGTTAAGATTCTTTTGAATATCGATCTGTTGAAGAGGACTTTCCTTCTTGGGGTTGAACTCGACTTTCGTTCTACTACATAGGAAAAAAAACGATGAAGCTCAGTGTGACCCGACGTGCATCAATGACACTGGGTTACAAAGAAAAATCTTTGTAATTTTTTTCAACCGATTTAGGACATTTTTGCACCAGAATATGAATATGTGGCGAAGGAGGAAAGGAAGAAGTAATTACCTCTCAACACGGGTGCTGTTTTTTTCGATTTTAAGAGCTCATCTGGTGAGTGCTAGAGAGAGAGAGAGAGAGAGAGAGAGAGGGGGGGAGTAGGATAAGATGGTTAAAATTCGCCTAAACCTTTTAACTGTTTGCTACTAAAAAAAAGTTTTAGGAGCACAAATATTTTAAGGTTAGGTAATTAAATATAAGCCCAAGGTTAGGTATTTAAAGATAAGGGCAAGGTAAGGCATTAAAAGATAAGCCTAAGTCTTTGTCTTTGAAGATAAGGCCAAAGTTAGATATTTAAATATAAGGTGACTGTTCGTTATTTAAAGATACGGCCAAGTTTAGGTATTTAAACATAGTAAATTGTTTGCTATTTAATGATAAGGCCAAGTATAAGTATTTAAAGATAAGGACAAGGTTAG
Source organism: Ceratothoa steindachneri (assembly GCA_963969495.1). Taxonomy (NCBI): domain Eukaryota; kingdom Metazoa; phylum Arthropoda; class Malacostraca; order Isopoda; family Cymothoidae; genus Ceratothoa; species Ceratothoa steindachneri. The sequence goes on from OZ018336.1 coordinate 26,277,417, forward strand.
GTATTTAAAGATAAGGCCACAGTTAGATATTTAATAATAAGGCCAAGGCTAGTTATTTATAGATAACCCCAAGGCTAGGTTTTTAAAGATAATGTCAAGTTTAGGTAAGTAAAGATTAGGCCAAGGTTTGGTATTTAAAGTTACAACGGTTAGATATTTTAAGATAAGGCCAAGAATAGTAATATAAATATAAGGTCAAGGTTAAGAATTTCAATATAAGGCGAAGGTTAGATATTTAAAAATAAGACCAAGGTTAGGTATTCAAATATAAAGCCAATGTTAGCTATTTAAAGATCAAGCGAATGTTATGTATTTAAAAATAAGTTTAAGTTAGGTATTTAAAGATCAAGCGAATGTACTGTATTTAAAAATAAGTTTAAGTTAGGTATTTAAAGATAAGGTTTAATAGAGAAGCTGCAGCCGACAACCTCTCAAGAAAGGTTTTGAGCAATTTGGTGTAGTGGATTATCACATTTATTTTAGTGTATTGTTAATCCAGGAAATTAATGGTTAGAGTAGCATAATACCATGTTAATCTAGCAAAAACATGTTCTCAATTAAAAAATATAATACTATTTCTATAACAAAATAAATAAAAAACACATTGTTCGTGCAGAAAATACTTTTGTAATCCAGCAGGATATATACTCCAGAAGGTTATTCAAATAGGTTTGGTAATCCCCAAAATGCATTATTGATCCTATTCATTTTCTGTATACAAAGATATACGGCTACTCTAAAGAATACATTGCTACTCCTAAAGGCAATTTTTTTCCAAAAATTCACATGAACTAGAAATTCATTGCCCATCCATATTTTACTCATGCCAAAATATATTGCTGGTCCAGAATATACAGGAAATATTCACTGTTAATCATGTAAACGCATATACCCCAGAAATGAATCGTTAATCCTACTTTTTTTTTTAGTTTAAATCACGGCTCCTCATGTGGTCAGAAAACAGAATATATCCATAAAAAATGGCACTTCATCTCTGAGTCTCATAACGAGGGAATGGCAGAGCACAACGCCACTAAATGAATTTTCTGAATCACTTCCCTCACATGAAGACAGATAGAGTTAGAATAAGCTAAACGTGTCCCATTATGAGGCCCAAATGGTCAGTCAATAATGGAGGCATTAATTTTAGACTTCAATGACTTTACGTAGGAGAGTCGCTGTTCTGATGGCATCTACAAGAAAGTCAACAAAGTATGAATGACCCATTAATATTCGAAAATATATTGAATTAATTTATTTAATTTCGATAACTCTTGCCTACTTAGCTTATTAACGGTGATGATGTACCCTAGCCCCAATTTATCAGGGGGAGTAGGGAAATTTTAAGCTTCCTAATTTATTCAAGACCTTAAAATAAAAATGTTGATACTATCCAAAATATGATTCTCATTTACTCCTCGCATGTCTGTCTTAAATTTCAAAGAGGAAGTTCCGACACCCGAACAACGTAAACTAATGATGGTACACGATATGATCCTATGACCAAACTTTAGTCATTATTAAAATGTATGCATTAAATATAAGCATATAATCCAGCAACAAAGTTTCATACAACCTTGTGAGTTAGAAGGAAAGAAGGTAAGTTTGTTGACATAACTACGTGCGCCACAGGGGGTACACGTCACGATGCCAAAACAAAGCTCTATTCCCTTTACCATTCAGACAAAGATATAAAAGCAAACATTCGAAGAGTCTTACACGGGTGTTACACAAGATTTTACAACCTTGTCCATCCACAACAAAGAGGTAGAGTAGTCCCTAAATCACGTGCACCACGTGCAACATTTTGCAACCTTGTCCATAGAGGGAAAAGGGACTATATTAGTTCCCCAACCAAGTGCAACTTTTTGCAATCTTGTCCATAGACAGGAAAGGGACTATATTAGTCCATGAGCCACGTGCATCTCGGGTGGTACACACCCTTTAACAATCTTGCTAGTGAGATGGAAGCTAAGGCGGTTGGTCAGTGTCTCGTGTTAGCCCTCTGTCTCGTCGTCTTGTTACGAGATAAATTCGTTTATAGGTCCATTTCCCGGTGATTCGAAATCCATTTCTCTTTATCTCTTCATCTATGTGGCTCTTTTTCTCGTTCTCTTCGCTGCGGCATTTTATGCGCCATCAAAATCTCATCGTCCCCTCCTTGATGGCATACCAGAGGGGGGGTCTTGCTTCCTTCGTCAGACGAGCCATCTACATATGCTTCTATTACCCGGCGTCGTGTTTTAAGAGGAAATAAATTTGGCGGATCCTAAGCCATCTTCTGTTAGATCGTTTGCCCATTATTTTCCATTTATGGAGATCAGAGGGGGTATCGGGTCCTCTCGTAACCATCTAATCTCGAGTGATCCCTGATTGGGATAATCAGACGACTGCTAGAGAGGAATTCCAGATCTTCATGTAACAGAGATCTCCAAGTTAGAAGTGGTTGAATGGTGTTCCTGGTCAGCCTTGGGTAGATTTGTAGTATTAAGAATTAGAGGTATAGGAAATTTAATGCCCTCGTTGTTGTGTTTTTTTAAATGGGTGTAAGTTTACTTAAGAAGTCACATTAGAAGATAGGGAAGAATTTGGTGTAACCAACAAAGATTTATTTAATCTAGGGAGGATGGAAGAATTAATTAGGTATATACATAAGTAGGGTAGGAATTCAAATGAAGGTTGAGGATGACATGAAAATATATATAACTCGATCCTAAAATTGGAGTTTGTAAGGCAAATTACCTCTAGCAACAGGTTCTTACAAGGTTGAACTTATTTTCTCACACCGTCCTATACCAAGTTAGCAAGAAGCATAATTAAGTGGAAGAGATCGGGGTTCTTTCTATTACAATAAACTTTTTAAAGGAGTTTTATGGCCCCCATTCAGGGCGTTTTTATGCCCCATTTTCGAGGCCCTTCCTTGATTTATCGGATCCAAGACCAATACGCTCGAATATGGGAGCGATAGGAACCGAGCCGATGAGGCGACGGTAATGTAGGATTGCCTCTCGCGGTACAGACAGGCAGCAACACTGTCTCAAAGTTACGTCCTTATTGCCCTAAGGGGACGCATCTTAGATGTAATGTACAGGGGTGAGGAGGGGGGGATTTTGAACGCGCCTCTATGCTTTTGTTTCTGAAACGTTCGACTATTTATGTTTATCTTTATAATTAGTATTTGTAAATAATGGATTAAAACGGTTTGACTGACAAGAGTACGTGATAATTTTTGCCACTGAGGAGGAACAATCCGAGAAGTTCGGCCGTTTTTTATCCTTATAATTAGTATTCGTAAATGCATTAAAAACGTTTGAATAGAAACTTACTGGCATCATCTACCAGATAACTGCTAAAGGTGTTCATGAGAACCAGTATAAATAACATGACCGGACTAGGCCTGTTCAAAAATTAGGTAATCATATTTGCATAGGTTCCTGTACATTTTCTTATGTGTTTTTGCCAGAAAAAGCCGAAAAATAACAATCTATCGACATAAGATATTGGGAAGCATTCATGGCGGTTTGGTTACCAGTTTATATGAATGGGGAATTACCTGACTCCAAAGATAATTCTTAAAGGGCATGCTTATTGTTGGCTGGGTTTACCGATGGTTTACGGGTAATCGAGGTAAAGAAGGACTTTGAGAAAGGACGTAGCAAAAGTATACTTTTATTCTCTTAAGGGGCTATTAAAACGGCACGTCAAGAAGTACTTTGCAGGCGACAAACAAGTTTTCCTTTTTAACGCGAAGTATTAAATTCTGGAGCGACAATATTTAAGAGAATTAAAGGGGGGTTCCGTTACTGTAAGATGAGAACGAATTGATCTTAATGTCTTAACTGAATCGAACTTCTCCTTTTCCAAAATAATAATAATAATAATAATAATAATAATAATCTATATTGCACGACTATATATACGTGTTCATTTGCAGAGGTGGCGTGGCCTAGACTTGTCTGCAGGATAAGTCTCAGTTATCGGGCTTATTAGTTCAACCCCCTGGGCGGAATTCTTGAACAGCTGTGTATTTACAATATACCTACATATGTATTTCAGATAATTTTATCTCTATTCTATGAGCCGATTTTACAGATATGTGTTATAATTTCCTTTAGTTGGAATTTGTGTTTATCCAGCTGCTTCGTAGACTCCCGTATTCTGTTAACTTTAGTCCAATACGCGAATTGTTTGTTTATGTGTCTCCTCTTATTGACTCAGGTGTCCAGTTTGATAACTTTCGTGTTCATATATTTATGCCTACCCGCACGCTACTTCTTACGACCACTTGTCTCATTTTATTCATTAATAATAATAATAATATATATATATATATATATATATATATATATATATATATATATATATATATATGTATATATATATATATATATATATATATATATATATATATATATATATATATATATATATATACGTATATATATATATATATATATATATATATATATATATATATATATATATATATATATATATATATATATATTCTTCATTTCTGTATCGAAATTAATATACACAAATTGGCATACAATATGTGTTTTGATCTACTCATTCTCATATTATATATAGTATTCCTGTTATTCACCTGAAAGGCAATTCATTCGGATTTGCTTAGTCCACCGAGCGTCCATTTTGTGGAGTTTCTCTTTGAGCCTATTAACCCTGAAATTTTGGTGCATTGAGTTTTAAATTTTCTGCCTTGAAATCAGCCAAAAGCACAAGTTCCGGGCTCCCTTGAATCATGTTTTCATTATAACCTTTTTTCTAACCAATATAGAGTAACAAAATAGTGTTTTTTATCTTGTTTCTAACTTATAGACGAGTGGTGGTCAATAAATTTTGCAATTCAGATATAAGGAAACGAGATATGAGGAAAAAGTGTTTTATTATTTTTCAATATAACCACCCTCGACTTCAATGCACTTGCGCCACTTGTCCCTGAGGCTTCGAATTCCCGACAACCAGAAATCTCCCGACTGCTGCTCAATCCACTCCTGGACGGCGAGCTGGATATCTTCATCGTCCCAACACCGGCGTCCACGCAGTGCAGCCTTGAGTGGGGGAATAAAATGTAGTCGCTAGGGGCCAGATCTGGACTGTAGGGGGGAGGGTTGAGCTCCTCGAATCCGCACTCGCGCAGGGCAGCTTGTGCAACTCTGGCCTTGTGGACTTTGTCGACGTTGAAGGCGATCATGCGGCGTGATGTTTCTATGGACCCAACGGGCAGAGACCTTGGTCATGGCCAATTTGTTGTGGATGATGTTGATATTACTTCCATGTGATATTTCAAGTTCTCGCTCGATTTCTTCGACCTTCACCCGTCGGTTTTCGAGGATCATCCTCTCCACACGGGCCACATTATCCTCGTTGGTCACGTCTGACGGGCGTCCTGGACGGGGGTCATCTTCAAGGGACTCACGACCATGGCGGAACTCCCTATTCCAGCGAGCAATGGTTGCATAGGAAGGGGCAGGGGCGGTGTACACTGCAACCATGCGTTCATGGATCTCCTTTGCATTCTTGCCTTCCTTGGTCAAAATTTCATCACTGCGCGGTGCTCAACCTTCTCCATTGTTCAAAAACTTGTGACTGACGATCTGCGATCAGCTACTGCTTCTTAAATAGACGAGGCAGGAGCGTTCGGCTGCAGGTCCTTACTTGTAATAACTTTTCCTAACACCGCTACAAACAGCCATCCCCACTTCTTCTTTTTTACCCTACCGATTCGCAAAACTTATTGATCGCCCCTCCTAATTATGATAGTCTTGAAACAAGAAATGGAACATTCGTACACTACCGAGCGAGATAAGAGAACTATTTTCCTATATTAAAATATGTTAAAAATATGATGAGTATGTTAATCAAATTTCCATGGTACATAAAGGCATGCATTTAATAGATTTTCTGAAGGTTTCATATGATACAATCGTGTGTATGTTCACGAAATTATACTAAATTAAATATAATATTGACACATACAAAATAAGAAAACTATCATTCACATAATTGTTTATCAAACAAATAAACTAGAAGTAAGCAAGAAACTTAAAACCCTTATATCAGGCGTTGAAGCATTTATTTTCTATTACTTCAGAGCTTCGACGACCACAGGACCTCACCAGTTTCTTGCAAACTTCTGGTATTATTTTCTTCCATTGTTGCTCAATTTGTGTCCATAAATCCGTCAAGGTTAAATGCTGCTGCTCTCGAACTTTGTCTCCACTAATCTTCTTGTTCAAAATAGTATTTTATTCTCTTTGCAGTATCGCATGCCGCGTTATTCTGCATATATACTGCTGGTTGGTTTAGAGATGCTCGGAGTGAAGGTATAATATGTTGTGTACGAGGTTTAGGTACACATTCTCATTCAAGGTTCAAATTATTCGCACTAGCGGACCAATTCTTTCAGACGAAAACATTCCGATACTATGACGCTGCTCTTCCATGCTTAGTACACTTTTTTAACACATTATGGTTGTCTATCATCACGTCCAACTAAATTAGATTTACTTTTGTCGCTGAAATGAATTTTCTCCCAATCTTCATCCCTCCAAACAACATGAGCTTCAGCATATTTGAGTCTCACCTTCTGGTTCTTTTTAGTGGTTAATGGAGAACGAACTTTTAAACCAGATGTCTAGTGGCGACGGTGCATTGTGAAATAATTCACCTCTTTGCCAATATTTTTCTTAATTTTTTGAGAAATTCTTGCTGCAGTCTCGAAGGGATCCTTCATAGAGAAGCACCAAATAGCTCTGACTTCTCGGACGGTGGTTATGCGTGGTTGACCGAATTTTGCAGAACATTTATATGTTTTGTTTTCATTGAATAATTTCAGGACACGTAAAATCATACTCTTGGAACTTCCTACCTCTCTTGAAATAGTAGAAAGAGTCTCACGCGAAAAATACCCTCACGAGCCACTTTAACGCCTGGTGGCATCTCTGCAGAGTGAGTACGACAACAATAGCGTTTGTCCAGTTCTTACCTACTGAGCAAAATGTTGCCAGATGATTTCAAGAAACTTCTAGAATGTTCCTGAAAAAATCGTTCTCTTATTTTGTACGTGTCACTATTTTTTTTGTTATTTTATTTATCAATATTTCTTGAATATACGATTATATTAAATAATTTTTTTAGAAAATATATAAAATGCTTGCCTTCTGCTACCATGGAAATTTCCTTTACCTACTCATCATATCTTTAAAAATATTTTAATAAAAGAAAATCGTTCTCTTATTTTGCTCGTTAGTGTAAATACAAAGATTTTAGAAATATAAAATTTGTTTTCTCACACTCAAGGCAGGCAAGGCTCCTTATTCACGACGAAAATTTGCGATTAACATTTTGTTACAAATCTAATCACTCAAGAAGTAAGAGCATTATATGATGATTAATTTCATTACGATATTTACACATTCACTTATTGAGAGTTTGTTCCTTAAGGCTGTCAAAGCGGCGTGTGTTGAACTCCACAGCTTGAAGGAGATAGTCCCTTTGCTTGACATCCGTTGGTATTTCATTTTCAAAGTCACTTATCATCTTGACACTAGGTTCAGCAATGTCATTCAACACTTTCTGATTCTTCATATAGCTGGAACGCTTTTCAGTACTCCTCATACTGTGGCCTTGAGGTGACTGGTTCTAGAAGCTACTCGTATCCAATGTTCAGTGTATCCGACAGGAAATGTGATTCTGGACCAGAATGTTCTTAGTTTTGACTCTCTGAAATAAATGCTTTACTGTACTGAAGCTGTCTTATTTGTAATTGGCATGTAACTGGGCAGCAATATCGTGCTTTAATCTGTCACTTAATCTACTGCGAAACAGGGCAAGTGGAAAGCCTTCCGGTGTCAGGTACCATGTGTGGTTGTCCATCTTATTAAGTACTGCATCAGAAAGCTCTGGGCTCGTGTTCTCGTATTTCAAACATGTCTTGAATTAGACATAGATCATTCTTGGGAACATCGGTAGCAGACATTTACATAATCCATACAGGAGTGTAGAAAGGCTCAAAGAAGGTGTTGACTCTTTCCAACTTTAGAACAGTGTCTTCGCCGTACTCACGTTGATCTGAAACATCATCATTTTCATGGAGTACAAGTTTCTGGCGATTCCTATGGCGCGATTATATTATTTGACCCATTCGTTCTCCTTTCAAAACAGGTTTCCCAAACTCCTTCTTTTATTATTTCCAGGATGCAAAGTCGACAAGCCAAATAAAACATCTTTTTGTTCATCATTTTCTCTAACAGTTTGGCAGCTCTCTGCGAATTTCACTGTTACTGGATGTAGTGTCAATGCAGTAACATAATCCGTATATTCACATATTTTCATTAAATTCATAGAAGCATCAGCCTGAGCTGTGCCAGAAGAATTGTCGACGACAATTAATCCTAATAACTTTCCTTAAGTGTATGAAGGTTGACCAAACGATAACACAGCTAAAATCTCTGAGATACTTACAGGTTTACTGCCCAATGTAACTTTGAGCAACTTTACATCCCAGTATAAGGCATCGCACAGTTGGAGATTTTCATAAGGATTTGATATATGACTCTAGCTGTTATTATACCTAGACAGCATTCTGTTGGCGGATTGTTGAGGTTAAGATGAAGTTATCCAGATCAGCTCCTCCAACTTTCAACGTGGCAGAAATCATAGCAGCAAGTTGAATGTCTGATAACCAAAGAAAATCATCTGAATAGCAGATGAGATCACATTCCATGACATTCTTTGGAAACGTAGTAGTTACATTAGTCACAGTGTTTTGATGGTGACAACATCCAAGGCGAGGTAGATAGTAATTTATGTCCTCCGTGGAAGCAAGGTTGTCAGTCGTCACCCGACGTAATGTTATCTATATGAACAACTGTCTCTTGTTGTGCTGCAGCTGTAAAACTACATGTTAAGAGAGTAATTGTTAAGTAAATGATAAATATCGCAATCGAGTAAAATGAAATTGATTGTTATGCTCAAAGTAATTAGTTGTACCTTTTTCGTGACTATGCTGCAGTCTCTAATTCCTCGCTGCATATTGCAGGGAGCTTGTCTCAATTTTTTTATAACCAGACATATAAACTTAGGGTTAACGTACCTAAATGTGGTAAAGTCCTAATGTGGTGGATCGAGGGTAGAGGTAACTGGTACAATAGATACAATACTGTAACCAGTTGGCTGCTTTCTTTGAGATAAAGTCGAAGTGATGTTTCCACTGATATATGGGGTCAACAATCGAGAATACGACATCAACAGGTCGATCTGACTATAGCAGGATGCTTCTCGATTCACTTTAGTTCGGATGGAAAGACGACTGGAACAAGCAATATAAAGATAATAATTACTTCTGTTCTTCATTTCTTCGTAGTTTATTCTGACAGGGAGATGACATGTAAATTGTCTTCAGATAATTTTCCTTGCTTTCTTATTGAATAATAATAATAATGATTTCATGAAACAACATATTAACGTTATTTTTATGATCATTCAGGTGACCATATGAATATATATAGCTTTCCTGCTTTACACGATTATTTGTACACCAACGTCAGATAGCCATTCTCTTTAGATTGATATAATTATTCAGCAAATAATATATTTAATCACCAATTTCTCTCGCTCTATGTCAATTCTACTTTTGTAAAAAGTCGATATTTACCCTTAAAGCTTAAAAATAGCGCTAGATGATTAATTAAAATTAACGAATAACCAAATTAATTTATGCAATAATTCTGCCTGAATTTATTTATAAATAATTTCATGCATGTAATTGAATCAGTGAATTTTATATTTTATAGCTGTACAGAAAATGCATCGGTGCTATGTTGTTTTTTTTATAAAAACAAATTTATTTACCTAGGTCTGCTTTAGCTACAAATGATTATTTGGGTAAAAAACTTCACATCCAAGTGCATTTATTTTATCCATACGTAACTGAATCCTTTTTTTCAAATTTATCTTTCTTCTATCATTGTATCGTATTAGGTACCATCAATGGTTACTATTATACACCATACATTAGTATTCCTTAAAATTAAGAAATGGTCTAAAAAATGCCTAATAATATTAAATCTTTTTCATACATTATTAAAAATTGACTGTTACCAGCCTATTCTCTTCCAAATAAACGGGGGTAATTACTTTAGACTTTCTCATTAATAATTACTTTATCTTAATTTATTCGAGCTGTTTGGTTGTTAGGTTCTAGAAAATCACTTCTTAGAGTTTTATTTCTTGAGAAATTGCTGTTGAAGTATCCACCCCTCTTTTTTGAAGAACCTAATGCAGTATGGTGCAGGTCGCCCAGTAGTTAGAATGGTGGCTAAGTTTAGAGCTTGCACGTTGCAAGAGCTTAACAATTGCATGAACTTAGTCATCTACCGATGTAAAAAGCTCGTCGTTATAAAGACTGCCGTCCAAAAGGTAGACTATTTAAAATAGACCTATACGCTTAGAACCTGTCGTTTCAACGACCTCCGTCCATTTAGGGGGATTATTTCCAAGAGAGATGTTATTAATTAAGGGTGTGTCAGCCATTTTTTTATTATTAAAACCAAACATATAAAGTACATAGTACTCCAAGACACTGAGAAACTTTGTATCAGTTATTTTCTTTTGTTAAACTGTTAACACTCCATGAACGTTCGCACGTAGGAGCAGATACTCCAAATTGCAAACAAAACTTATTTTTGCATGCATTGCTTTGTGTGTGCCCTACAACCTTTCCTCTCAATCTTTTGGTCTTCATAGAACTTTATATTCTCATCTTTCTTCTCAATATATAAGTCCTCCAGAGTTACTTGCTCTTCTTTTGCTTTTCAAAAGAGCATAATTTTCCTCATATAGTTTCCTAAAGACCTTCACTGTGTTTGTACTTGGTCAATGTCCTTATCATAGCCATCTGCCAGAATTAGGTGATATATGGAACTGTTTCATAGACAAGTCTTAACCTTTGGGCTCCAAACGTTTTCCAATAAATCCTGAAGATCATGAAAATACTGAAACTCCTCTCTGTTTCTGGGATCTGGCAAACACTGATAAAAACTGAAGGATATCCAGCCAGGAAAGTTTCAGCTAGAGATATGGCATTACTAAACCCCCCCTAAAAAAGAAATCATTTGTATGATTATAAAATGACTTTTTGAGAATGACTTTGAAGATGGAAATTATGACCTTTGAAATAATATTTGCATATAAATTTGGAGATGATGATAACAAATGAACTTTAAGAATGTTATAGGAAGAACTTTGAATACTATGATTATAAATATTAGAAAAATAACATTGTAATTTAAAACTGGTTGATCCATTGAATAGAACTTTTGTCTCTTCACGATAAAACCAAAGTTAACTACTTCACCTTAGCTTTGGCGACTAAAATGGTGGAATATATAAATATCACTTTTAAAAGTGCTAAACCTTGTATTACACATACTGACGATACTGCTCTAAGAGCCTTACTTTAAATTTGAAGAAATTTAAGGCCATATAGCAACCTGAATTAGAAAATTAATTTAAAATTGAATTTGAGAATAAGTTAGAGGTAAATCTTTTGTAGCTGAGAGCCAACGAAAAGCTTCTTTTTTTTAAACCCTTCTTTCAATAGCGCCAAGTAATACGAACTACTCACCCAAGCAGAAAAAGGATAATGTGGCCCAATTAATTCGATCTCTTCCACATGACGTAATCTAATATTCATATTTATATAACACTGGTCGATTTCCAAGTTGACAACTGCCTATGGACATTACGAAGAAGTTCTGTGATATCAACGGTGCGCCAACGGTGCTTCTACAGCTCCTTGCTTTGATTGAGGTATTGTTATTTCCGGAAAAAACGTATAATATCATTATTATTATTTATTTATTATTTTATTTATTAATTTATGTTATTTTATTTGATACCAGATTTGTGGTATAATAGTATTTAGATCAAATTTATAGTGGAAAACATGATTAAAGAGACCCCACAACTGGGATTTTTGGCCAATTTCAAGGCAGGAAATTTAAAGGTCTATGTAACAATGATTCTCAACATCTTAGGTTAAAATAATTGAGATTTTAAGCTTTTTTTCAAAATAAAAAGCATAGACAAATTATAAAAAACCTATGAAATAAGAACAGCTTGATTTTTTAACAAAGCTATGAGCATATGGCCACATGAACGCCATTGCGATGGCTTCCTCTACAAGTTTCAACTCGGAAGCAAAGCATAAAACTGTTCCCAAGGATCTATGCGCCATTTGTTGGAGGTGAATTGGTGATGGCAGTACTCAAATGAGGGAAAGAAATGTTCTAACTTGCAAATGGGCCGTTGAATATGTGCCTCTTGAAGGACGACCTCAAAGGATTATTACCATTAAATCGAATTCATATATTGGATTAAATACATCCTCCAAAGAGCAAAGCGATTAAAATAAAGATTAAAACAAGGGCTAAAACTACCTGCCTGTTTCTGGACCACATGAGAAACTGATATCTGCATTCGATTGTATTCATAAACATTCCCTACCCGAATTTCCGGAAAATTTTAGGAATATTTTAGGAAATTTTATAATGCAAAGTCGCGATTTTTTTGTGCGCATCATAATGAATATAACAGTGAAATAATGAGAATAACTATAATTTATGTAAGACTCAAACAATCAATAAACATAAGTAAAAAATTTGCTAGATCATGTAAGTTCTGTGAAAATGACAGAAACACAATTGAGAAGCTCAATACAGTACCGATAGTCTCTTGTTAGTGATGAGAGAATTTATTCTTCGATGGAAGCACTTCACGCGGGTTTGGCAATTGAGCCGTGTTATGTTGGCCCATTATTCGGTGACGACTGCCTTTATCTGCTTATTCAAGGGTGGCTGACGACTCCTTACGGCCTCTTTCAAGTCCTGCCAGAGTTTTTGTTGGATTCATATCCGGAGACTGATTTTATTGTCCCGGAACAACTGTACTGTGGACGCAGACTTGTGATATATGGCACTGTCCTGCTGAAAAATCACATTCCGGGCATTTTTTGAGAGGTCTCGGGCATGTAATCTCTCAGGACAACTTGCTAATTCTTTGAATTGATAGTGGCATCAAAAAAGTTGAGACAGCCCACTCCTGAACTTGATATTCATTCTCATACCTTTACATAACGTTCACCATGTTTTATACTCTCAATTTTACTGCTCCTTGGCCTCCTGTGGACTCCACTTTTGCTTGAGGTCGAAAACAACTTGAACGTAGATACGTCGGACAATAAAGCACGTCCCAACTGAGGAATAATCGACTTGCGGGCGTTACATGACTTCAGACCTTGTACAAGCAATCTCCGACAAGCTGTTCTGGCGGATTCATAAACTGACTGCCATCTGCTCATTCATGTTGCAGCTGAATTGCGGTTTTCTTACGATTCCGATTGCTCATGTGACGCAGAAACATGTCGTCACGTTGCGTACTGACCCTGAGTTGCATAGATCAAGGTCGATCTTGAATATCTCTACCTTCTCGGATCCTCCCCAACATTCCTGCAACACCGGGATGTGATCCGCCCACTCTACTGGAGTTATGTCGACAGCTTATGTCCCCCTCGTGCAAGGTGTGTATCAGACTTCTTTACTCCACGTTATGGTTGTGTTATTGCCTTTATCATATCATTCATTGTAAGATCCTATCGACATAAAATATTATATTAATCAACAAATATGATGTGCCATATGAAGCCATATTGCATAAAATACTGGATACTGATACACGGATTTCATACATTACAATAACATTGTCATTTTAGATATTTAAAAAAAGGTCATAAGGAAAATTATACTTTTATTTTGCTTTCCAGATGTATTGGGCACAGGCGGGCAAACTTACACCAATATATTCATAAAATTACCCAAGAAATCGGGAAAATTCCTATTTCTAGGTGTCCGAAAAACTCCAGGCGTCTGAAAACTTTTGACCCCAGATATGGTTACTAAAACCACCGGAAAATATTTGTAAACCCCATTTTGAGTTTCCTTTTTTGTTATAGTGCGGCTTTCAACCTACACTGTCTTCAATCTATCGAACTTCGGTTTAACATGGCAGCCGCCTTAATTCGACTATATTTAGCCCTCCCATCTTGTGACGAAGCATACCGATGGTGGCTTAGTCACAGAATATACTCTTTTGTAAACAAAAGACAAAAGTGACTATTTTTTCTTTATTTCATTAGCAAAACTCTTTCCTATAATGAGAGTCAGCAAATGTAATATCTCGGCCAAATTCGAAAAATACATCACCTGTTTGAATTTTATTCTAAACTCGGGATCAAATGGAGCGTTTCCAAGGCGACCACGCTGATATCAGAGAATGAATCATCAAACGTAATTTGATGAATTTTCGAAAATCATTCAATCGTTTCATGTATTCCTATATACTCTGGTAAAATATTAGGAGTCCATCATTCGATTTCCGTTCTAAGGAACTAAGGGTGTGTAATGGCACGTTGTCAAGGCGATCGTGGTGACTTCAGAAATTGCGAGCCAACTAACGTAATATCTCGAAGAAAATTAATAAAATAAAACAATCATTTGATGCGATCATCTACTTTGGACGAAATCGTGCGTTGCCAAGGGGATGGCGGCGAGGTCAGAAATATTGAGTCAACAAACAATATCTCAAATGACTCATTCGGTGTACCATTATATACTCTGGTAAACTATTATGAGGTGGGTATCGATTCACAAGTGATATTCTGGCGAAATTGTCGAGTGGTTATCTTTGCTTAATGGTCATAGGGCAGGTTGTAGATAAAAAAAATAAGTAGGAGCGATGGAGGTGAAATTATGGGAATTGAAAAAGTGTGTAAAATACAGAGCCCGAGAGGTAAAATAAAGAGAAAACCTAAGCCGCTAAAGACCGAGAGAGTGAGCAATTGTCTAAACCCGATCCAGCATCATAAGTTAACCTCCGATTAATGCCACTATGGTAGGGAGGGCACGCAGATCTACAGATCTTGCCTATTCTACATGACGAAAACACCCTCTTTACGGCGTTGGGGCTTGGAAGGCACGCATCTATCCACCTCCTGCCTATGTCCAAAGTTAATATACCCCTTTAGAGCGTTAAGAAAGGGTGGCGACGCAAATACCCCAAACCAACCCACTCTTTAAAAATATTATCTCCTAAGAGCCTCGGGCAGGGAGGCGCAATTCTCCAGTATCTTAAGAAGAAAGAAACTAATAAAAAACCCCTAAAAACCCCCACCCCTAAACGAAAGATTTCCTTCGTTTTTCCTCCACAGATTTTCTTCTTATGTCTGTCTCAGCCCCCTGCCCAAAAGTACCTCCTGATACATCGCTACGATCTGCTATAAATGAGCCATTGCACGTTAATAAACAGCTACTAAAGTGTCAAATTGGAGGCGGGGGGGGGGGGATAATGAAGCAATTGTTAAGTGTGAAAGCTTAAAAAAATGAGGATGAGATTCCTATCCATAAGGGTGGAAGAGAAATCACAGCTTGGCTTTGTGATCTGTGACGATCACATTACTATCATTATGGGTGGACACTAATTGCAAGATTGGTTTTGTGACTTGTGACAATGAGATTTCCAGCGATATGGGTTCAAATTAATGGATGAAGGCTGGGTGGGGTCTGGATGACCATCTTCTTTCTTGACCTGTTGTAATATTATTTATTTTTCTATTTTCTTCGATATTTGAACACAATAATTATATCTACTAAATTATTTGTTCCTTTATTAACTGCTTTTGTTTATTTATTTTAGAGATTCGTCCTCAAAGTTGTAAAATTGGATGAGTTGAAAATGCTTTAAATTTTCATAACATTGTGGTTCAGGTGTTGGATTTTCACGCCTCGGTACCAAGGTTCGATTCCATGCAGTGCGTCGAGTCTGTCATGGGCTCAGAGAGCTCCAGCCACTGAAATAATCGCACGCATAGACAATTGTAACATCGCTGTCTCTTCCTATTGCCCCTCTTTGTACACACAACACATCATTCTTTTCCCTCGGGTTTCATGGCCCTTTTTTGGTCCCCCAAATGTTTCCTCTTCGCTGGTTGGTTGGGATTAGCAAAGAAAAGTGGAAATCTTTTCGGTACCTTATCCTCCCAAGAGGATCAGTGGAAACCAGCCAATAGGACTTATAGGCTTGCCAACAAATGTCATTCTGATCTTTATGTGAATTTCTCGTCCACAAATGAAAATTTACGTGTTTCTTACTCGTTTATTGGTGTCAATACAGTAAAATGGCCTCTGCTCTTTCTTTCAACAAGAAGTGGTCGCTGGTCATCACGGGCTTGGCATCAATGACTGTGGTTCTGATCTTTATGGGATTTTCATTATCAGTTTGGTGATTTCGTCTACCCCTGTAAAGGAATGGGTACTGCAATTAAGTAAACCGAGGAGGCGCTTATTTGCGCTACTAGGAAAGGGTAGAGTATTCAACTCTCTTAAATGAACTGTCACCGTCTGAAAGCTGTCCAAATTGGCAGATGAAATCCTGTTTACGGTAATACGCAGATAAACCAGTCAGTATTCAAAGCAGCAGAGGAAAATGGGCTACACAATTCTCCACCCCAACTGTTGGCATAACAAAATTGCCAAATCGAATTGTGAGGAAGACTATAAATAAATACTAGAAATTAGAAAAAAATAGAGAAATAGATAAGGGAAACGAAGGAGATTAACAATTGCACAGGAAATAACGACATACTTCTGCGCGCCCAAATGTTGGCACTGCTGATAAGTACTAACATTAATCCGCAGAGCACCGACTCTCGTTAGCTGCCCGGAAAACGGCGATTATGTCTCGAGGTTCGCTAGTAAATATTACGACTTGACTATCACTGAATTGGCGCCATAATTCAACGCGCGGGAATTTCGCGCCATCCGAGATAGATTTGACTCTCAAATTTAAGCGTTGAAGACCAACACTCAGCGAATATCGGGGGGACGGGGTGGCTACTTTATTTAGTACGTTTAGAATTAATTTTCAGTCGAAAAAAGCCATTTCATGTAATTAGAAAATAAGGTTTCAGAGATCAGAGAGAGAGAAGAGAGAGAGAGAGAGAGAGAGAGAGAGAGAGAGAGAGAGAGAGAGAGAGAGAGAGAGAGAGAGAGAGAGAAAGAAAGATATGCACTGCCGCGCCCTTCAATGGAGAGAGAGACAACAGACGACACCTGGGCTACCCTTTTTGTTTGCGCTAATGGAAGTCCGAAACTATGACACGCCGTAGTGGTCGAAAGCCCGCCATTGCAAAAAGCCGCGACAAGCTTGATAGCCTGAAAAGTTCCCAGTGGGAGTCGGACAAAGTTTTGCCTCGCTGGCTTAGAAACCTTATCACGATCGTGCGAATAAGGCGAAACTACAATCTCCTGCCGATACCGTCGGACCAGGGAACTCTCCCATTCGGACAGTTGGAAGAGAGTATCCACCGTCTGCCCGCCCCGTTAGTATCCTCTGCCCCCCTTCCCCATCAGTACCCGCTCTTCGCGTCCCGTTGGACTCTGCATAATTCTCGCAGAACCCTTCAAGCTCCGAGTAGTCTCGATTAATTGCCGTAATCATACCCAATAATCGTTCTACCCGCTCCTTGAACCAACGCGCCCAGTCTCGATTCGTGTTATACTCGAAAGCAAGATCTAATTTCATACCGTAATGAGGTAACAGCAACGCGCAACTCTCCTCTGTAAGTAGTCTCTCTACTCCCTGCCTCCCACACACAGTGTCAAGCCTCCATCGTTGGCTTCGTATACGCTCAAGGTCATTCGAGCGACCCTCGGTCAATATTGATCGTTTGTTTGTATGGCGATCGTCCCCGCCAATTCTCCCCCCCCCCCATTTAGCCGCTGAGACTCGTGTACGTCTAATGTGTATATAGCTTGTTTCAAAACCCTTTTAATCTCGTAAAAGAATATTAATTTGCATATTATTAAAGTTATTTTTGCACCCGATTTTCTATTGGCCCGGAACCTCAAAGATAGTCGACGATTTGGACAATCTACATTCAGTTAATTCGCACTCTGCTTGTATTATAAATCTCCCGCTCACATAGCCCTCATCGGCCTCGGCTGAGAAACGCAGAAAGGGTTAACTTGATCCTATTCTACGAGATAAGGGTATTCAGTTAGAAATACCCATTCCCTCGCTAAAGAAAGTTAAGGGTACTTTTATGTTATCGTGGTAAAGCTACGCCATCCGTCACTTGCATGGTGGACGAGATCCCCCAATCGGATAATGAAATGTACATAAAGTTATGAATGATTCACCCGCAAGCTTATAGTTGAAGGGGCGTTTCTCGTTAGGGGTGGGGTGGGGTTGGGTGGGGTGGGGTAGAGGTTGGGGTAAATGTGTTTATACAGCAACCACTGATTTTAGAACCTTTGTTGTTGTGCGTCAGGGGTGTTTAGATATGAATACTCCCATAGAAGAGGTGACTACTCCACGTCAGTGTATATAGAGATGAGTGCCTCCTATGGGGGCTATTAGTAATCTATGGGCAAAGTTCCCGTTCAGGGGAGTGGGTGGTTGTATGGGTTTACGATACCCTAACCTAACACGATAACAGGAAAGTGCGAAAGTTTAGTAACTGGATGAGTTCCAGAATTTAGTGGTTTTGATACATAGTGAAGCTCACTAAATGTAAATATAGATGTAAATAAATGTAAATGTAAATAAATGTAAATATAAATGTAAATATAAAATGTAACTTCATATGGAAGTTCAAATGGAAATAGCACATCAATGGAAGGGGTTTCCAATATTAAAATGTAAATAGAAAATAGGGAGTGTAGGAAAATGTCATTTTAACACGTTAGGCAAAGTTAAGGAACATTGGTACTGGTTAGTGGATGGATAAGCTTCTCGATTTTGGATTCATTATTACTCACTCGAACTCCATTGAGCAAATTTAAAAATGGCTGGGATTTAAATGAAATTATTTAGCTTTTGCTGGAATGGGAGATGGATTTGTTTTAGCTAGAAATGGTTGGGGTTTGAGTGAAATTATTTATGTTTTGATGGAAAAGGATTGGATTTTGAGAAGATGGATTTTGTGTGGCTAAAAATGGCTGGGATTTGAATAAAATTGATTAGGTTTTGATGGAAAAGGATTAAATTTTGAGAAGATGGAATTGATTTGGCTAAAAATGGCTTGGAATTGAATAACATTTATTAAGTTTTAGGGATAAGGATTGCATTTTGAGAAGATAGATTGGGTTTGGTTAAAAATGGTTGGGATTTGAATGAAATTAATTAGGTTTGGATGGAAAAGGATTGGATTTTGGCTATTAGATTGTTTGGGATTTGAAAGAAATTATTTAAGTTTTGATATAAAATGATTGGATTTGCTTGGGCTAAAAAGAGTTTTTGATTTTGATGAAATGAATTAATTTTTAGTTGAAAAGGATTAGATTTCGAGAAGCTGAATTTGGTAAAAAGTGTTAGGGATTTGAATGAAATGAATATGGTTCTGATGGAAAGGGATTTAATTTTGTCAATATGGCTTTAGGTTTGCTAAAAATTGTTTTGGAATTTTAAAAAATTAATTAAACTTTGATGGAAAATAATTAGATTTTGAGAAGATAGATTGGTTTGGCTAAAAATAGTTTAGAATCTGAATGAAATGATTAAGATTTGATGCAAATAGATTGGGTTTGAGAAGATTGATTAGGTTTTACTAAAAATAGTTTGTAATTTGAATGAAATGGATTAGCTTTTGATGGAAAACAATTTCTTTTTGAGAAGATGAATTTGATTTTGCTAAAAATGGTTGTGATTGGAATGGAATTTAGGTTTGGATTCAAAAGGATTGGATTTTTAGAAGATAGACTAGGTTTTGCTCAAACCTGTTCTGGATTTGAATGAAATGGAATAGGGTTTTTTCTCTGACTAAAAGATGGACAGAAATAAATTGCAATATGAACAAAATGGATTAGGTTTTGAAAGAAATCGATTGATTTTAATAAAGCATGATTAAGCTTTGCTAGAAATGTATTAAGTTTTCATAGCAATGAAATTAGTTTGATAGAGTAGATTTTCAAAGAAACATAATGTTTAGATAGAAATTAAGTATGGTGTCTTGATGTGGGTGGTAGGGTTTAAAATAAATTCATTAGCATGCATTTTTGTAAAGAATTTTCAAAGACATTTTTAATATTCTTGTTATCACAGTGGTAATATTGTACACCACATTTATCAACATCGCTATGTAATCCAGAACAATAAAATTCCACACAGCAAACTAGCCTACGTGCTACGACTATTTTAATTTATATAAATGTCCCTAAAACAATAATAATATAAAAAATAGCAATTAAACAATTAAAAAACTATACGGAAAATATTAAAATTAAAAATCATTTAGATAAACAATCGTAATCAGCATATTAACAATAATTCTGTTCATTTCAATATTTCATTTACTTTTCTTTTAAATCTTATTTTCCAATAGCAAATATTAGCAGGTCGTTAAGAATTCTTATTACAGTGAATAATTTTAAATGATTAGTTAATTATTAAATTTAAACGTAATTTAATATAAACAATTAATTCTTATTCCTTTAATCATGTTTTTTTAAATCATCATTGTGATAGAACAGGTTGAGGCCGCGTTAATTTCAACCACTATCACATGTTATTTAAAACCACGATGCTCCCCACGTGCATCTTCGCTTTGAAGCTTGGCGCCTTATCGCAGCCACCTGAGTCAATGTTTAAACAAGGAGGTTTATCACCCCCCCCCCCCGTTCGCCCCATCCGCCGATCACGCCAGATTGAGTTAGGCTTATGGGCAGATAAGGCTTGTTCTCAGGCTCGGCTGTGCATTCCCTCGAAGCTCCCACTCCATTGTCCCCCACGCCAAGGGAGTGTCTCGACTATTTAAATGGAAACTTTACCACTAAGATCAGATTGGAGATCCATATTTTCGTCACAAAACATCACTACGACCCTCTCTCACATTGTGCGCCAAGGGACCTCGACCTCGAGATTCACCATCACTTGTCCAGAAGAAGGACAATATCCCTTGAGTGCCAAGGTTCGAGCCTTCGTGACGCCGAGTCCACAAGGCTTTCCCCTTGTTGTTCAGAAAGAGGACAACGTTAGAACAGCCATTGTTCGTTCGAGCCCGTTGACAAGTAACGGTTCTCAACCCCTCCCCCCCCTGTTGTTCAGAAGAGAACAACGTAGAACAGCCATTGTTCTTTTTGAGCCCGTTCGCCAAGAAACGGTTCTCACCCTTCCCCTGTTGTTCAGAAACAGAACAACGTTAGAACAGCCATTGTTCGTTCGAGCCCGTTGACAAGAAACGGTTCTCACCCCATCCCCTGTTGTTAAAAAGAGAACAACGTAGAACAGCCATTGTTCTTTTGAGCCCGTTCGTCAAGAAACGGTTCTTATTCCCAAGACGCCACCTCAGGATCATTTAATCCCCTCCCTTCGGCTGGAACTCGCCAGCGGACCGAAAATTTCTTCACGTCACCTTTCTCTGCACAACAAGTATAAATTACGTAGCCGAACGTTACCTTTGAGTATTTAACCCTTTCGTCAATTCTATCCTGTGCTTTAAATGGTTTAGCGAACCATCCCATCTCTTTAACATTATATTTGTTTTACCTTTTGAAATCTTTTAATCCTTGGATTAGCTTGAGTCCCCACGACCCTTTCCATTTTCTGTTTATGTCAATATTTTCCGTTTTGTGTGTTGTTGATAATTATTATTAATAAAACTCTATTTTATTAATGATAGCAATATTATTATCCTTGAGCTCAGTTCCACTTCTTAAGCATATCGAAGATACATAATATCGGCCAGCCAGACATCCACGCACTCTAAAGATAATTAAATAAGTTCCCTCAACGAATAGTTATATATGGTATATCGTCGAAGGTCCATTCTACGACAATCATACTCATTCATATACTCCACAGCAATATTTAAACCATTATTCATATATTCCTGTTCATCATCATCAACTTCTTTCGAATCAATATTACCTTTTTTGTTCATACATCTTCTAGTCATTCTTTTTCCATATCATTGTTGATGTTTGTTTTATTTTTGTTATCACTATCTTCTTCATTCTAAGCAAAACTTAAGAGTTGGTTTAAAAAATCTTGTCCTAAAAAACTAGCCCAAATATTTAGTGCGACATAAAATCAGTTTTAAATAGCTACTACTAAAATAGCTAATGCGGGATAATGTTGCCAAAGCAATTTGGCTAAAAATTATTACTCCGAAAAGATAGTTGTATAGTTTTTTCTAGAAAAATTAGATAGAATAGTTAAGCCAAAAAGTGTATCTACTGAAAAAGTAAAGAACATAAGCAGAAATTAAAGAAATAGTATTTTTTTATCAAAAAAAATTTAAAATCTTCATAATAATCGAAATTACAGACGATAGTAGATGATATTAGAGCTATTTCGCTTAAAAACTATGCAGATATTTCATTATGTGTTTACTTTTCTATTGATTTTATTAATTTGTTAGTTTATTGAGTTTTCTGTTTAATGGGTGACAACTGTCCAGTAAAAAGTAACTTAAATGATTTCTTTCTACGACTTGTTTTTGGATGGCTATCAGGAATCGCCACAGAGAAGGATGTGGGCCTTTATTTATACTTGTATGAGATCGTTGCTACTTATTGGTTTTCCTTGATAAACAATCTGCTTGATTACGCCACTAGACAACTTTAGAAGAAATAAAGGTGCCTTTTTTCTTCTATAGGCCATTCTATTTTTTTTAGTGCCAGAAATTCATGTCGGAGAGGACTGTTTGTATGTATTTGGTATTTAATGATGCTAAATCTTAAATTAAACCATCCACATAGCAGGTTGTTAACCTGGGAAGGAGAAATCATTAAATTGGAGTTAAGGATTTTAATAACAAACCTATGTGGACCAAAAGGAAAAAAGCAACATGAATATTATTGAATATTGGTGGAGCGGTTGGTTTGATAAACACGCCGACAATTAATATTATTCATTAACAAGGTTAAGTTGCATTTCTTCTTGGTTACCTTAAGTCAGGGTAGCTCGCAACTTGCGTGGATGGAGAGCATTCTTGGAAGTTGATGTGAAGGCTGGCACTTGGCGTGAAGCGAAGGTGGCAGCGTATGACAATTCTCTTCCTTTCCTGAGTGCCAGATTAAGTAGATCCGAATTGAATGAAGTTGCTAGTTGTCACCATAATGTAGTTGGCAGCGGTCGCTGGTTGTGTCATGGGGTTTTCTTCTAATGTGTAAAGAAAAAAAAGAGTAATTTCGTCAGAAATAAAGCTCAGCTTGACTGCAAAATAATTTGATTAATAATTCATTAATCCTTTCTTAATTTTCATCACATCATCCATTCGCTTGCGAATGAAGTTAACAAGTTTGAAGATCAATTAGGCGTAATTTTCGTCATCTTCCTCGCATTTATAACCAAAGTTGAGCTTTGTTGCAACTTCACTTTTGTCTTAGTTGAACTCTGGTAGAATTTCTCACGTGCATCAAAGTGGCTAAATCAATAGACTAAAGGAGGTATGAGGGGATGCATTTGGAACCAACAAGAAACTACTTCCTTTGTATGTTGGTGCGTTCCGGATCGCTGTCAGGTTGAAAAATACACGTTCGATCTACTGGCAGTTCCTCTAAACTAGAGACCGTTGTGTTATGTACATGAATTGGCTCGTTTTTAAAAGCTACCTTGTAAATTATGATCATGTATATTCCACCGATAAGTGAGCCATAAGAAAATTCCGCCCATGGTAAATTCGGTTCATGGAAAAGTCCATCCGAAGAGAATTTTAAATTTCATGCCTAAAATATCCTATTAGAATAGAAATAACCTAACCTATATATTTTTAAAATTTCATTTCAATAAATAAATTTTCTAAAATAACTTCCTGAGTGATAATTTATTCTTTTTCGTTTTTTTTAAAAAGGTACATTTCATGTATACAATATAAAATTCTCTGTGGGGTGCGATTTTTATTGTTGAAATGTACAGACTATATTTTAAGTGCCTAAGGACCTGGTATATCCTACCAACACTGGCTACAGATAGTCATTCCCATATATTTATGTTTTCTCCGCCGTGGTTAACGGGATCAGAAATGATTATAAGCTCAAAACGCTCATAGAGCTCATCACGTCACATAAAATAGAATTGGTTGTATCTATGGGGATCTGGATGTTGCAATGGTGACAATGTAACCTTCCTGTTTATAAACTGTTTTCATGTGGATCCGAGGGTTTTTTGCCAGTTCCTTGTAGTGTAATAATCTGATACTGTAATAATACACTTTCTATTTTCTTTAACACAGGCAAGACATTTTTGCGATTGACAGAATTGATGATTTGCTTCTGAACTGCTATGTAACCTCACTACATTTTCTTATAAACTTCGTCTAACCTTGCTTAATAGAATGGGGAATTTCTTGTCATGGAATGAGCTATTCAGAACCTTGATAGTTGTGTTGAAACACTCATACATTTAGATAATGTTCACCATTCGACCAAACCGCTAACTATTCTTATTTGGATAATACGAGGATTTAAATTTTCAAACACTACCATTGTCAGGATCCTTTGCACTACTTATGAGGAAATTGTAAATATTAAAATTGATAGCAAAAGTAATATGCTAGAAGCATTGGTCGAATTCACTCTGTTGACAATACTCTCATTGCTAGATTGAACAACTCATTTTTCTTCAGCCTTTTCACCAAAATATTAAAAAGTAATAACAATAGTATAGCACACTTGCTATACCATTGCTGAAGTGTAGAATTCATTTTTATTTATGATTTTCACAAAAACATTTAAAATACAGCAATAGTATAGCACTCTTCTGCCAAGAAATGATACTCACTCGTAACACTTAGAGGTTTGAAAAGCATGGCTGAAAATGATATCCTCGTAATTTGCCATGTTTGAATACATCATGACATATGCAACATAAACACAGAGAACATACGTTAACTTTGCACTCCATTAACAACTATACAATTCGCGTACCAAATAATGACATGCTCGATTAAAACCATGAGTTAAAATTTCTTAGACAGGACCTAAATTTTGAACGGTATTCACCATCAAAATAATCACAACGGGTTACTATTTGCTTACCTAATTGCACCACTTTGCGTTATTCACAGCATCAATACCTGTTTTTCAAAAGTAGAGGGGGCCATGAATCAGCTTCACAAGAATTTCTCCATCCCAAACTCATTTGGGCTTTATTAATCACAAAAGCATCCACTTTATTTCGGGTGCCATTGACCCTGCGTACCGCTGAGGCACTTTCTTTGTGCCTCAGCAACTCTTCTACTTAATGCTAATCCCTACGAGGAAAGTTTAAATCACGCACACTCACAAACTCACTCAATCTACAACGATCATGTACTCAACTCTGCAATTGCTTCTATCATGTAAAAAGGTGGAAGATTTCTAAAGCAGCCTGCAATCAAGAAGTTGGTAACATTGTGTGGAAGCTTGTCTTTTATCATTATAAAAGCTCGTTCATATGTAGATTATGCCTTATCTGGGATTAAAATGCATACACATGCAAATAAGCTGTCACCTCTAACTGTGGATCGTATAAAACAGATAAAATAATTTTAGAAAAATTTTGAATGTTCTATTACAGATGCAAATGGGTTCTCTTATTTAACGCCAATTTGTAGATTTCAGGTTCAATTTACTTTGTTTGATTTGACTTCAAAATTATCGAAGGAATTGACTGACTAGGAAAGAAATGGCGACATTGGATATATACTCTCTCCTCTGGAGGATGCATAAAAAGAATGATTTTTGTGATTTATCATTACTACACAGTGAATAGTGTCGATTCATTATGCGAGAGTTATAACACTTGGACGAATATATGAAACTCTGGATAGAGAACATAATCAAATGCGAATTATAATTCACTACAGCAAAGATGGCAGAATTATTTAAGGCCTAGTTACACTATTGTAATCACTTCACTAATTCTCATTAGTGAATTATTTTGTATAAAAAATACTTATTAGGATGAGTAAGAATTATTTAAACTAACAGTAAATCACTGCACTTCAGTTTGCACTGTATGGTTGAAATTTCAGTATGTAGGAAGAGTTTTCAATGCAGTGAACTTGAATTTTCTGGCAACGTGATTAGATAGATAGATAGATAGATAGAGAAAGAGATAGATAGATAGATAGATAGATAGATAGATAGATAGATAGATAGATAGATAGATAGATAGATAGATAGATAGATAGATAGATAGATAGAAAGAGAGAGAAGTGATCGTTGCCTCTGGATGAAAAATTGACGAAAAGTTGTGCCTAGACGGAAGTAGAGGATGTCTTCTATACGGAAGGATTTTTGCGTCCTCGATGCCAACGTTTAGCAAAATAAATGTCTGTGTGGCTCGCTAGCCAGCGAATTTTTTCTTGTTCAAGTTGAGGGAATTAGACACGTTTCCTCTTGTTCGATGACTTGATTGCATGGATTCCGGATACTGGGCGGAGGCGAAAGAGATTCCAGTAATCGCCCTTTCCTCTCTAAAATCGTCCAAGATTAACGATAAGCAAATCGTTCATCCCAAATCAACCCGCAGGTAAAACAGCAACCAATGAACAAGCGGAAATGTTGCTAGTCCGTTTGCATATGCGGAGGTTCTACATTCAATTACATACTCTAATTGAGATTTTACCAGTGCATTATATAATATAAGAATAATATATTTTGATTTAAATGCAAATATTCTATCTATGTCTGCTTTTTGCGATGCTACATTATAATGCTTAGACGTTTATATGGAGCTCGAAATTAAGAGATCCGTTTTATTTTTACTAATAACCACATTTACATTATGAATATTAAAGCTGTGTTCTTTTTTAGGGTATCGTTTCCCTAAGATCAGTTTTACACTTTGAGTTAAATCTCATCTGCCAATGTTGACGTCATTGCACTATTTCGATCTAAGTTTCTTTGTAATTTTGCGATCTCGCATAGATATTTTGATTTAATACCCAATTTTATATTATCTGTAAACTTTGAAATTTTAGATAGTAAATTATTGCCAAATCTATTGAAAACATTTTAAACAACAAAGGTCCAAGTACGCATCCCTGAGAGACGTATTAGTAAACACTACGCTGCCTGTGTTGCTCCCATTAATTACTGCTCTGTCTTCTGTCGCATAGCTAGTTTTCAATCCACTTAAGTGCATTGCTTCTCAATCCATTCGCCTTTAAATTTATTGAGTCTTTTATACGCTATAGTTTCCAATGATTTTTGAAAATCTAACGAAAATATATAGAGAGCTTTATGTTGTTAAAAAAATGACCATTACTTAAAAGAAACTAGAGCAAATTACTGTGAATCGAGTGTTAATGCATAAGGCCATGCTGTGTATCATTTATTTAGTTTGGGGACCAGGAATTCTCCTCGACTTAGTCTCGAATTCTGGACCCAAGGAGTTTTCCAACAACAAAAATTCGTGAAATGGGCCGATAATTGTCAGGATTAGTTTAATCGTTTTTTTCCTCAAAATTAGGGTTACATTAACCATTTTTCAAGACCCTATAAAGTATAGCTTAATTAATTGATCGAGTAAATATCGTTCAAATGAGCCTTTTAAGTTGGTCTCAAATTCTTTAAGACGAATTAGTTAGATTTTATCAGGCTCCTGAGCTTTAGATATTTTTATTTTATTTATATAGTTGCGATATTTTTTTACTAGTTATCTTGGAACTAGGAACAGCATTTTAAGGCCTAACTACTTTTACTTTATCATGGTCATTATTTATCGAATCTTTTTTGTAATCCTGTCGATATTATTTACATCATCATTGTTCTAATTGACCATATATTTCTATCAACATTGTTAACGCTGTGCTTATCTTTCCTGCCCCATCGATGTTCATATCTTTCTCATCATTTCATCACTATCGCATTATCATTGTCAATATCTTTACTATCATAGTCATCAATGTTTTCCTCCTATGTTGCTCGCTTCCATTGACAAAAAGAGTGAATAATTATAATTGAGAAGGTCTTCTCGGGTCACTCTTCATCATTAGGTAGCATTAATAAGCTGGTACAAGAACTACTTCCTGACTACCGCTCTCCCCCTCTCCGTCTGTACTAAGAGTCTGAGCGTCGGTACCTTTGCCTCACTTGTCCCTTTGCAACTTGCTCCCACAACAGGTGCAAGGGTGAGAATTTAATTGACCTATGCAAATGTGTTTTCTACCAGATTCATCCAGAAGCTAACAACACTCATTCCCACATATGCAGTTCAGAGAAAAAATTGAAAGTGATTAATAACCAGAAATAATGATAATGAGGAGAAAAAGAAGTGGAAGAGGAGGAGAAAAAGAAGAAAATAAATGATAAATCGAGGAATAATAATAAGATGAACGACAAGTAGAAGAAGAGGAAAAAGAAAATAGAAGAGGAAGAAGTAAGAAAAGCAAAGACCCTTGGGTCCACTCAAGGCCAGTCAGATAGGTGATAAGTTTAATGCCACCTCAAGCAAAGGAATAAAATACACAATTATCTACATGTGTCTTTCCAGTAGATGCATTTAATATATCTAGAGTGTTATGATATACCCTTATTTAGTGTATACCCTGCATATTATTATCTTTCTAAGTACGTACACACGTATTTACGAGTAGCTATACTTATAGTTATTCTAAGAAGCATATTAACTCATACATTCATATAAAAGCGATATAATACTCTTTCTCTACGGCAGCGCCACGTCTGCTGTGTTGAAAAAAATATTGATACGAAGAGAAAAAGAAATAAGGAAAATATATTTGGACATATGATTTACAAACAACTATTTTCTGGCATCATGGGTAGGGGGGAGCGGGAGTACTTATAAAGCACTTATGCTGATTTTATAAAGTGAACTTCATCCCTGCTCCTAGTAGGTTATATTTATACTTTAATATTACTCGACTAGTGTAATTTAAATATAAAAACCGACGTACTTTCCACTACTTAGTCGAGTTGGCTGTTCCATGTATGACTGATTTTATGGCTAAAAATGTTTTGTGCTATGCTACTGCACAATCGCTTGCTAGCAAATTTGTATAGTTTTTTAAGAATATTCGCCCTATAATACATAAGGTAGAATGGCGTATAATCTATGTTGGTACCTTTTAAAATTTTAATAACTTCTATTATCTAACCTTTTAAATATCTAATCGAAAGAGACGATAGGTTTAAGCAGGTAAGTATTTCTTAATAGGATTTATTTCCCAGTTCGATTATTAGTTTGGTCGCCCTGCGTTGCGCTCTTTCTGGAGTTTCTACAATATTGCTAAGGTTGGGAGACCAAAATTGCACCACGTCCTGCAGATGCGGTTAAACTAATCATTTATATAAGGGTTAAATTTTGTCTCTAGACCTATAAAAGAAATCCCGTGGGATGTATCCTAGCATTGGATGATGTGTGCGATAGGCGATCATGGAGGATGTTTGTGATAGAGCGTGATAGGGGCTTTCCGCGCAGGGAGATCTCTGGGTGAAGATATTACGGCAAGTTGCACCCCATCATCTGGAAGAGACATTTTATGCGGATGAAGTGATGAGTGGCTTCGTGCTTAGTAGCACATAAAGAGGTAGTATGATTAGCGTTTACTGACGTTGATGTGCACATACCCCACTTAACAAGATGTCGATGATAATAATAATCCAGATAGGTTAAGGGTGGGAAGTCGGCGATAGCTTTCCTCTTAATTAATAAGCCCAAGAGTGTCTATTTCCCAGTAATGAGTCCATACAACGAGCACAGACACTCATAAGTACTCCCATAAGTTATCTTTCGATAGTAGGGGTGACAGGAGCAAAGTGCTCTTACGTGGATAGGGGGATAGGAGGCAAGTACTCTTACGGGGGTATGGATGACAAAAAGGAAGTATCTTACGGTGGTATGGGTGAAAGGATGCAGTTCCATTTACGGGGGTAGGGGTAACAGGAACAATTTCTCTTACGTGGGTAGGGATGACAGGAGCCAAATCTTCTCACGGGTGTAGGGGGGACAGGAGGCAAGTACTCTTAAAGGGGTAAGGATGACAGGAGGCAAGTACTCTTACAGGGTAGGGGTGGCAAGAGGCAAGTCCTCTTACATGGGTAGGGGGGACAGGAGCCAAGCGTTCATACTGGGGTAAGGGTAAAAGGGACAAAGAGGCTAATTTATCTGGGTTCCGTAAGTCCAAGAACGCAAGAAGCACAACTCGTCAAATGCGCCTACATTCTTCTCCCTCTTGAAGGCAATTTGGAGCTTCCCTGGAATGTTTTGAGTGGGGGTGGGGGGAATTGAGGATTCCCCTTGACTCCTCCCCCAAGTAGGCCCGAACCAGCGATTATAAGTGTCCCAACTTGACCGATGGAGGCGGATTTCAATGAATTTCTGTAGGTGAAATTTGGAAAAGAATTGAAAGTGAGGAAGAGGCAGATAGAAGTGAAAAGATGGAATTGGATTGACAACATTGGATTTGTAAAAATTAGGTAAACAAATTGATAGAAAGAGAATATGGAGTATATTTGCTCCAGAAAGGAGTCATACCCATACGTATTACTACGAATTTTTGCTTTAGTTAGTGAACTGTTTATCGCAAGGTAAAGAAATTTGTGGGAATTAAGAGGAATGTATTTATTGCTACACTCAAAGAATTCCAATAAATTTAATAGATAAATAAAGGAACAACCTCATTTTTTTTATGAAAGTTTGAAATCTCCAAGTATCTATATTTCATAGTATTTGATAACTAATAGGCAATAATATGCCCTTTTTGGTTAACGTGAAACAATTATTGTATTTTTTTGTCGTAATTTCAACCAAATTTGGATGGAATTGGGGCCCACTTTTTATTTGCAAAACTTTTCCAATTCATTGATGTTTATTTGGTGGGGATGTCTTGCATGGAGTCGGAGACTTTCAGTTCATGCCGTTTCTTACTTTACCTTCATTCAACCAAGAAGAAACCAATTAGATGTTTTTGGGTAGTTCTCGTGTTGAAAGATCTATCTTCTTCGTATACTAAGCTTGCGAGCATCACACTTTAGATAATCTTCGAAAATATTTCTGTTGTTTCATTTATTCGTTGTTTCATTGATTCGATGATGTGTACCAACCCTTCTTTCAAGGAAACTGCCCCGTTATATCCACCTCCAATTTTTACTGTTGGAACGCTGTTTTGTGAAGACCAACCTCACCACTTATACGCCAAAAATATCTGACATCATCCAAGCCGAACTCCTCAATCTTTGTTTCACGTGACAATGGACTCTAAAATTGAAAGCTTTCTCCAGATGATCGTTGGCGTTCTTCAGACGGGCTTTCAAATGATATTTTTTTCAATCAAGGCGTGTTATTCCCATAAAATCCATACATTTCTGATTCATGTAACTTATTGGACACAGTCTTCAAAATAACATTGAAATTCTCCTCTCAGAACTGTTCGTTCATCTCATTTCTATTGATCATTGAGTTATTTTGAACAGCTCCAAGAATACTTTAACCAGTGCAGAATGGGATTTTCCGAGGACGACCCAAACCAGGGAGATTCGCAGGAAGTTCTTAATTCCTTAAAATTTCATATTACTTGACTGCACTCTAAATTTAGGGACATTTAGTTCTTCAGAAATCTTCTTTAGTTCATCTTACATTTGATTTTCGTAATTATTCACGATTTTATGTGGGAAGAAAGTGCATTACCTTTCGCCATGATTGCTTGTAGATGAAGATTAGGTTGTTAAAACGCTTTAAACAATTTTACCGATTATTTCAAATTATAAATACAAGGGGACAGAAACTATTCTTGCTACTGCGAAAGTGCATTATAATTTAAAACATATAAATTAAATATATGGATGTGAAAATGATTAGGTATAAATACATTTTGTTTGACAATTTTAGTATAAAGAATTATTACTCCTATATTTGTCTTTTAAACTTGTTTAAATTTGGTGAGTGTATCTAGTAATGCCTTCTTCTGGTTTCCAAATTTCGTTACCTTGCAATCAACAGTTCACGAGCTATGGCAAAATGTTTTGGTATTAGATGAATCAATACTTTCAGGACCAAATACATGTGTACGAAGGAGTGTAATCTTCCCCATGCGCTTGTATGTGCGGGAGAGTATGCAACAACATGCTTGTGTCTTCCTGTTTGCTTGCAAATAAGACAACCAGTAAATATATGTGCGAACGATTATGCTCTTTTCAAATATCCCTATGTGTTCGAAAAACACTCAGACATCCTTTTTAGGGCCACTAACATAATATCTAGCATCTGGCACCCCTTAAAAAAGGAAGAGCCAAACGGCAAAAAAGGGGAAGAAAATATTAATAAATCAATTAAAAAGACCTCAGAATTTATATACAGAAATTTACTTCCACAACACTATAGGTACGAGGGGCGGTCAAAATGTTTTGCAATTCGGATATAAGGAAACGAGATATGAGGAAAAGTGTATTATTATTTTTCAATATAACTACCCTCGCCTTCAATGCACCTGCGCCACTTGTCCCTGAGGCTTCGAATTCCCGACAACCAGAAATCTCCCAAATGCTGTTCAATCCACTCCTGGACGGCGAGCTGGATATCTTGATAGTCCCCACACTGGCGTCCACGCAGTGCAGCCTTGAGATAGCGGAATAAAAAGTAGTCGCTGGGGGCCAGATCTGGGCTGTAGGGAGGGGGGGATGATTGAGCTCCTCGAATCCGCACTCGCGCAGGGCAGCATGTGCAACTCTGGCCTTGTGGACTTTAATGACGTTGAAGTCGATCATGCGGCGTGAGGTTTCTAGGGACCCAACAGGCAGAGACCTTGGTCATGGCCAAATTGTTGTAGATGATGTTGATAACACTTCCATGTGATATTCCAAGTTCTCACTCGGTTTCTTCGACCTTCACCCGTCGGTTTTGGAGGATCATCCTCTCCACACGGGCCACATTATCCTCGTTGGTCACGTCTGACGGGCGTCCTGGACGGGGGTCATCTTCAAAGGACTCACGACCATGGCGGAACTCCCTATTCCAGCGAGCAATGGTTGCATAGGAAGGGGAAGTGTCGGTGTAAACTGCAACCATGCGTTCATGGATCTCCTTTGCATTCTTGCCTTCCTTGGTCAAAATTTCATCACTGCGCGGTGCTCAACCTTCTCCATTGTTAAAAGATTCGTGACTGACGATCTGCGATCAGCTCCAGCTTCTTAAATAGACGAGGCAGGAGCGTGCGGCTGCAGGTCCTGACTTGTCATAACTTGTTCTAACACCCCCATAAACAGCCATCCACCTTCCTCTGTTTTGCCCTACCGATTCACAAAACTTATTGACCGCCCCTCCTAACTATGGTTTAATTTCGAAATATTCCCTTTAACTCTAAATTTGCAATTCAAACTAATACTAGCTATTAAAGTTCTAGATGTAAATTTAGCAGTGTGCTCTCTTAACAGTGCAAAATATTTTGTTTCATTTATTTGTATTTTAAGCCTAAGAAGATGACCATATTGTGGTCGAAACGTCGCCGGTAAATAAAAAGGATGATACCAGCTATTTTCCTCGCCTTGCGATTTCTGTTAAACATTAAATTTAGACTCTCTAGAAGCAATCCTCATCGATATATATATATATATATATATATATATATATATATATATATATATATATATATATATACATATATATATAATATATATATATATATATATATATATATATATATATATATATATATATATATATATATATATATATATATATCAAGTCAGGTTTTATATAAGGCGACGGCAAATTTTATATATTAATAATTTCCTTTACATTTTCCTAAGCTCTCCGAAGTTCATTGAAAACTTAAGCTTTTGATATTACAGACTCAGTAGCAAAAAAATAAAAAAATGGAAGCGAACTAAACATAATGTAACTACATATTGGGGTAGATGATACCATTTTTGTAGCTTTTATCCACTTTGTCTCTGAAGATGAGTACTTTAATTTACTACTCCTTTCCTTAAGGTCGAAACCTTAAGTTTTCAGTGAACTTTGGAGATCTTCTTCACGATTTCAACCAAAGAGAGAAGCTGAGTAGACGACAAATAGAGATGATTGAAAAGAAAACTATTAATTCAAAATTAGCCATGGCTTTTAATAAAACCTGCCATGATGTACATATATCGCACAAATTGACACACACACACACACACACACACACACATATATATATATATATATATATATATATATAGTAGAATTAAAAGCAAACCTAAACCAAAAAATTTATTTTTCTTATTAAAATTCCGGACTCATTCTAGAGTACTTTTCAGAGGTGATACCCTAAAAGTGAATTGAGGTGAAAGAAGAAAGAAAATGATACGAGAAAGTAGAGAAATATGAGAAAAGGGGTAACCATTGGTCTAAAGTGTTGAAAATAAAAGGAGTAGGAGTAGTAGATTGGCAAAAAACTAGCTGATATTCTCCACTTTAGTTTGTTTGTGGTGTTTTATTATAATTTCTTTGTGTTTCAATTGAGATTTGATGATTGTTTTAAATGGTTGTATGTTTCTCTTGGTGTGTAACAACTTGATCTTCTGTCCTTTTGTTTAGTACTTATAAGATAGTGCGAGTGTTGTGTGTTTGTTTTGCTAGTTGAAGATGTGTATCGTTAACAATTCATATGTAATTTCTTTACTTGTTTGACGATAATTTTTAGCTTAGTTTTATTATTATTAACCTCTTTTCTACTAACCATTGCCATATGGCAAAGGTTAGTAGAAAAACAAATAAAATTGATCTTTGTACATTTTTCTTTTCTAATGACGATTTAATGTAAACTGATCGTTCTTCAGGGATAACTTGATTAATTGCCACAGATTTAATTAAGTTTTGTCACTACGAGTGATAAGCCATCTTAATTTTTTTCAAACGAAAAAAATGCCCGCCTTTTTATAGGTAAGTTCATTTTCTTAAGTTATTTTAGTAAAAAAGTATTTATTTATATTTTGTTTTTTAGTAATTAATCATTTTATATAAATAAAAAAAATAGATTTCAATTCCTTCTTGAACGTGAGATATTTTGCAAGAAACTAACGTGTCCATATGCCAACGCTAGGAGAATACGAGTACACAAATTCAGGTATATGAAATTTTTCCCGATTTGGATTGTTTTGTCTGCTTTCCGAATTTCCTGCGATACTGTTACCTAAAATATATTCTTTTTATATCTTTATAATGTAAAAAAAAGTCTTTACGCGATTGGTTGTCGCATTTTGAGAAAATATCTGTAAAAGTATTCTAAAATTTCGAAGCGTCTGGGAAGAGAAAAACATAAATTATAAAAGTTAAGTAATTTTTATTATTCATATTTTATCGAGGTATGAATTTAAAGGACAGATTAAATCTTCTCCATGATTTTGATGGTGAGAACAAATCATATGATATCTTCATTGAGCCTGCGGATGCAAATGAATTGACGGATGAAGACTGCGGATGCAAATGAATTGACGGATGAAGACTGCAGATTGCAAATGAATTGACGGATGAAGACTGCGGATGCAAATGAATTGACGGATGAAGACTGCGGATAAAAAAAATACTGGAAATAAAAGGCTATCAGGAAATCAACTACGTGCTTCTGTTGATGTTCGCCTTCTAGTAAAAGATATTGAAATGGAGGACAATGATAATTCTCTTGAAGAACATTAAAAAAGAAGCAGAGAAGTGATGTGCCATCAATTTGTGATTTTAAGTGGTCGAAAAATGTTGAAAGATAAAGGCATCTAAGCTTCTTTTCAGAGGAAAATTTCAGCTCTTATTGTGATTTTAGTCCAAGTGAGCTTTTTGAACTATTTTGGGATGAAAACTTATACAATTTTATAGTCTAGCATCAAATAGGTATGCCAATTCTAAGACTATCTGTACTAACTTAGTGATAAGGGAGGAAATCAAAGTGTGTTTTACCGCAATTTTAATTAGTTTTGCGCATAATATTCTACAACAATTAAGTTTTTAATGCTATGCGAAAAAACAGATTTGAACATATGATGAGATGCTTGAATTTTTGTAATAATCTACAACTTGAGTTTAATGACAAATAATCAAAGGTTCGTCTACTTATGATGCATCTTCCCCGCATATTCATGAACCATTCTTAAAATGTATCCCATGATGAAGCTATAGTTAAATACTTCGGTAAGCATAACTGCAACTAAGCCTTCAGAAATAGACGCATTCGTTTTGTTATAAGATCTGGAGCCAAAACACAACAGCTGGTTACCTTATTACATTTGTTACATATCAAACTAACACTTTAAATAACCTTATAGAGGAAGCAGAATTTGGTGGGTGTTCAGCTACAATGCTTCATTCATTTCATCAATGCAATGAAGCCAAAATTTATTTGCCTTATTGGTTCTATTTTGCTATTTTTTTTTACAACGCTCCCTTTGCTTTATTAATTAAAAAGATACTTGGACATGATGGACTGGAACCA
The DNA here is from genome assembly GCA_963969495.1 of Ceratothoa steindachneri. Lineage (NCBI taxonomy): Eukaryota > Metazoa > Arthropoda > Malacostraca > Isopoda > Cymothoidae > Ceratothoa > Ceratothoa steindachneri. The sequence goes on from OZ018336.1 coordinate 26,313,907, forward strand.
CGAGAAAAAATAGATTGGGCAAGAAATACTATCTAATTCATAGCCAAATTATAGAAAAGAAAAACAGAGGATCCTATGTCAGAACTGAAGCAAGCATCGTTTCAAAAAAATCAGTTCATAGTGACCGATGGAAGAACCAGGCTGCGCTCACAGTTTCTTAGTTCATTTTTTTGGGGGGGGTGGGGGGTGATTGAGCCTTTAGAAACTACAAAGCGATGCAGTAGAACACAAATCAAGAATTCATGTTGACATTCCAAACATGACTTTACAATATAACAAAATTATGGGTGAGATTGATCGTATGGATCAAAACATAAAGGCAAATAGGATAGAAATTTCGAGGGGAAAATGGTGTAGGAATCTTTTGAATTGGATGCTTGATGCATCTATTAACAATGTGGAGCAAACTTCTCAAGCTAAAGGAGATGAACTATAACAGCTAATGTTTAGAAAAGAAGTTTTGAATACCTATCTTGGAAAATTTAGTTGTCAACCAAAGTTCTCTGGAAGAACACCTCCTCTTGGATTAGTTATTATTGATTTTGGCTTTGATAGAATAAATCACTTTCCTGATTCTGTACCTGACAGTGAAAAACGAAGGTGTGCAGGAGAAAACTGTACTACAATAAAGCGTATTCAATGTTCTGTGTTTTGTGAGACTTTGTATCAAATGCTTTAAGCAATTTCACATTGAGTACTTTTAAACACTCCATCCAATTATTCAAGGAACAATTTCATTTTAGTTTTTACTTTAGAAAGCTGCATTTGTTTATTTTTACTCTAGATATCATAGAGTACTTACTTGAGGTTTCGATACCTTTATTTTTCTAGCGGTGCCTTATGGCAACGCTTATTCTCTAAAAATAATAAAAAATTAAACTATTTTTTATTATTATTCATTATTTATGTACTAAATATAAGGCATATAAAATACTACTTAATGAAAAGAAATCCCAGCAAAAATTCAGGGAGAATGGATTAATATTATTTTAAGTCCAAATCGATATCTTTTCTGGCAGGAGGAAACCTCTTTTACTTTTGAAACCGAAGTACAGCGTCTATTGACGTGAATTTCATTTTCCTGGTACAGATTTGATCTTCTTTCACTTATCTTCTCACAACTTTTGCTGATCTTTCCCTTAACAGGCTGTTAAGATGTTCAAGTCTTCCAGTTCTATTGCACTTTTCTTTTCTGCCATCAGGGTGTTATCTACCCAGTAGAATGACATGTTTTAGATCGTATGTATTTCCTTTTTTCTTGTTTTGGAGAGCTTGGGTGTGGATATTTGGGGATATACCAGTACTGAAGTGGCCCCTGCTCGGTATAATTTCCTTTTGGTTTCTTGGTGAGATCTTTTAATATTACATGCAAAATTATCCCTTTGCCGTTCTCCTTCTTGTTTCCCTTAAGTTGTTTGTTTATCCTGTTTTAGTGATTTATAGTCTTAGTATACTTCTCGTAGTAGCGTACTCATATATCTTCCTGTTAGTCTATATTAAGTGTTTTTCTTTCTTAAGGTGAGGATAATCTTCAAATTTTGGTATTATTTTTAATTTCCCAATTGTTTTGGTATGTTTTAAGGTTTTCGGTTTCTGCCTATGTTGTCCTTACTTGCACACCTGGGTCTTTGTACGGAGTTATAACTAGTTGAGTAAAGATTATCTCCAAACGGTATGTAGAGGTACCATGGTGCTTTGAATTGAGGGATATCATCCGTCTATATTGCATATAAAGTAGGGCTTAAGCAACCCCCGAGCAGAATACCTATATAGAGTCTAAACTTTGGCGTCTCATATTATTCGAGGCTAATGTAGGCAATCCGTTTCCTAAGATAGCTGCAAATGAGCCTCTTTAGATTCCCAGTAAGTCCTAACTGAAGGATATTGTAGGTCAGACCTTTAACCCAAACCTTATCAAATGCATTCACGACATCGAGTAATATGAGGTCGATAGAGCCTGTTTCCGTCTTGGCTTTGGCAAACCTCTCGGTGATAATAACTATCGCTATGATTTTGTCTTCCATTCCAGAAGCAGAATTGGATATTGCAGTTCATTTTTAGCAACATTTCCGACTAACTTTCTGCTCACAATTTTGTCCATTACAATCCATATAAAGCTGAGGAGGGATATCGGTCTATAGCTCGCCAATTGCAATGGAATTTACCAGCCCTCAGGATCACAATCATTTTGGTAGCCGTTTATCCTTTCGGGTAGTACCCAATGTTAAGGCATATCTTTGTTATACCCTATAGGATGTCCCTCGGAGCCAAATATTAGGTCATTTTCCTTAGTCTATTGCATTCCTTACCTCCCTGTTGTTTTGTTGACTCCATCCCCAACCATTTCCTACCATTCTGCGATTGTACTTTTAACCCTGATGATCTTACGTGAGTTCTCTCTTAGGTCTTTTTCTTCCCCTTTTTCTGTAAAGTCTACTTTGTCTTCAGTGGCAATGGAGAAGACTTTACTGCAGTCTCTTAAATTTGGTTGCAATTCCAGCGATTTTCTGTATGGTAGTCCCATATTCTTCTATTTTTTTTCTAGTATTCGTTGTTTTATCTTTCTGATAGTTGCCTATCTTCTACGTGGGCAGTCTCTGAATAAATTTTGCTTAATAATGATTTCCATTCTTGGCGTTGATGTTCTTAGTTCAGGAAAATCATGCCTTGTTTTAATTTACTGAGCCTGAGGGATATTTTGTTATCCTTACAGTCTGTTATTGTGTGCTCATATAACTCCTTGATCCTTTCTGCCTTACTCTTCATTTCCCTAGTCCGTCTTGGGTGGGGTAGAGTCCTGTATTTTATTTTGCAGATGGTTTCTTCGTCTGCTTCTTTTAGAATGCTCATCTGGTTACTTAGTTTATCGCCAATTGTTTCTAAGATTTCTCCCTTTAGTGGTATATAAGTGCATGATTTTTTATTCTCCGCATGACCTTACCATTTTTTTTGAGAGTAAGCTTTCCTATTAAGCCAAATTATCTGAATTGGATTCTTGTTGATTAGGACTAGAATTCCAATGTGGTAGCTACATGGTATAATAGCTGGGTGATTGTGTATATTGCATGGTTTTTTTAATTCCTTTTTATATCTTCTATCTTGAGATTTTGGGGGAGTAGGCACGATTCGTTGATGTAGATATACAGGACGAATTCGTCTGCTTCATCGGTGCATCTTTGTACATGTTTTGTAAATTTGTTTCCTATATTTAATAAATATTTGGCTTTCTCTGATTAAGTTTGGTTTAATTCTTTTCGTCTTTTTCAGTTTAATTTCTTTGCCATCTTCTTTTTTGTGTTTGCTTGTTTTTCTTGGCTTTGGTCTTCCATTTTTTAATTCGGGAGTTGTCGCTATCAGGTGACACTTCTTCGCTGGTTTCGACTTCTCTTTCTGTTTTCTCCGTTCCTTCATTATTTGAACGCAGAGAAACCTAATGGAGAGAGCGCTTGATAAAATTGCACAGATGGGCTTCAACATAAGTAAATGCAAGGTCATACATGCATTTAGGATCTCATAACTTAGAAGTAGAATACCATATGAAAGGCCAAATCCTCGACACCGTTAATTTAGAAAATGACCTGAGGATTTTAATTTCAGAGGACCTTAAAGTATCGAAACAATGCGCAAAGCTTCTAAGAACGCAAACCGAATGCTAAAATATATCGCCCGGAATTTAATTTTTAAGTCGAAAGATATAATCCTACCACTATACGAAGCGCTTGTGCGCCCACACCACCACTAATATGCGGGTCAATTTTTGGCTCCCTACATAAACAAGGATATAGCACAGTTAGAACGAGTGTAACGTAGTGCTACTAAACTAGTTCTTGGAAATCGAAACAAACCGTACGAAGACACTCCGCTCATTAAACTTACTATCCCTTAAAAGTAAACGATTACGTGGTATTCAAAGTCTTAAAAAGATTTAGTAATATTAATTACAAAATCCTGTTCGAGATGGACAAAAGGGTCAATGCACACTAAAACGATTTCAACTTAGTGAATAAGCGCTTCAACTCTAATATATCTCAAAATTATTTTACTTTTAAGATCATGCAAACGTGCAATAACCTTTACACCATGTAATAGAAAGCACGTCAGTAAATATGGCAAAAAACCGACTTGATGAGTACTTCAATAGTGTAAATATAACATAGTAGGAGCATAGATGAAAACATCATATATCATAAGAAGTTAAGGAATAAAATGAAATGATTGTCGAGGAAAAGGTCACTTCCCTAGACAATACGTCTATATATACATATATGTATCCATTGGTTGGGAGGAAAGAGATAAAAGCCACGAAAATATGTACATATACAATTATATATACATATATACTCTAACGTACGTACGCGTCCTTCGCTACGTACAAGTACGTTCACTTCATAAGAGTAATCCGTTGATTACGAGGTAAAAGAGTGCGATTTACTACAGGGGCCGATAGCGTTTAATGAGTTTACCAAGTTGCAGTATCAAGGGTATATTACAGAGTCAAAACCAAAAATATAATTTTAATAAGTCACTAGTTAACATGCAGATACACCCACAAAGGAAAAGTGAAAAACGAATCCGAGCGGTTTCGTCTTTATTCTTAAAGACCTTTTCAAGGAGCTTTTTTCACTAGTTAATATATATATATCCAACCTCGATGGTATAAGAGAACACCAGGGACTTAGGAAAACAGACACATGATCTGAACCAAAGGCAACGGGTTATCAAACTCAATCTGCCGATATTCGAAAACCCAGGGTATTTATATGACGGCCATTTTGGGGGTTTTACCACGTTGGCAGACTCAGACGAATGGCTGACCACTTCAGGCGGCCAGATAGATTAGCGTTTATCGCCTGACCCAAATCTTAATGGCATTTGCGATGTGAGCGAGAAACTTTCGCTAGCAGTTTCCTGACTACAGAGATTAGCGCTTCCTCAGCGAGGTAAAAGCTTTTAACACGCCTAACTTAATTAATTGTACTTGTGAGGCGGCTGACAGATATTCAAATTCTTTCTTCTTTTTTTCTCTCTTTGGGTTCAGAGATTACTCCACGTGGAGTTATATTTAGTAGACAAAGAGACGCAAGGAATTCATGAAACAAATAGAGGGGTTATTCTTCTTGGCATCCCTTTCCGTTACAATGATAAATAAAAGGATGCCGACGACGTCACCCTGCATGGCATGGAGTGAATGTGATTTCCCTCTTTCTTTTTCTGTCTGTCCTTTACGTTTATTATTTTCATCACTAGCATGCGAAGCCTGCGGGAGAAGTGTGTACAGTACAATTGAAACATAAAAAACAGCATGTTAAATAAAAGAAAAAATCATGATATACTAACATTAGATAGTGGTAGTTTAACACCGTCTTGGAAAGAGAACTGACCTTGAGTGGATCTTAGGGTCTTTGCTGGCCCTTGTTTAGGTAGTTCTGTAATTAACTCAGCTTCTTTGCTTGAGTTTTCTTCTTCTTCTTCTTTGGGTTGAAAGTTCCTTGCGATTTATTAGGGAACCAGAATTTTGGTACACATTTCTTCTTTAGAATGGGCTTCATGGTGATTGTAAAGGTACTTCGTTTAGCAATATGTATTTTGTAGATGGTACACGTGAGTATATCACGTTGCATGATTTGGTCGGTGTTTAAGACAATTTTGATCTTTTCTCCTTTTTTTATTGTAATCAGCTACATTGGCACAATTTTCGTTTGTTTTTGTCTCCTAATCTTGGTTACATTTCTCCGTATCCTGTCAGCGACTTCTCTTCTTTTGAAGCAATTGGTCAACATCGCTCTACGCAAACCGCCGCAGTCTATGAAATTTTTTAGTCTCCTTACATTCTCTCCATCTGTGGTCCTGTTGAAAAAACTTTGGGCAGACTTTTATTATTTTTTAGGGCGCAGTTGGTTTTGTGTGGTTTCTCACTGCGTACAAAGCTCTGCAAATATGTCATACATTTAGGAGTCTTTTCCTTTCTATGTTTTCAGGAGAGATATTTATACCGAAGTCAAGCAATCTGTGCCCGGTTGGCCTGGTGGTCATATGTGTTTTTTCACTTACTAAATTAAAGACATAAATATGGTTTCAAAACTTCATTACCTCCGGTATTTTTACGTTTTGATTTTGCGGCTTCATTTCTTCCTTTCGGGGTTTTTTTTTCGCGTGTAAGCCGACCCATTATAATCGATTTTTCTTCACAGTAATCACCTGTTTGCAAGTACTCAAACGGGTCGGCTTTGGTGTGAGGCCCAATTCTCTTTGTCTTTTGGTTTCTTTCTTCGAGACGAACTGTCTTCTTGGCGGTAACATAATGTCAGGTATCAATTAGAGATGTGAATTAGCTTATTGATTCCTAACCTTATTTCTTCAAATAGTGTTTTTATTAGTGCTTAGTAATCGGATTTTTATTTCCCTGGTTCTGTTCGCAGAAGATCCTTTTATGGTCTTTCTCAATTTTGGTGGAGAGTAGATGTTATGTTAGAAAATGTAGAGGAGGTCTCCCAACCCTTTCGCAACTACGTCCACAAGAAACTTTGCTACCATTTGACGGGTAGTACTCTTTCAACGGATGAATCTCGACGAACTTATTAACAACTCTGAGTCCTCGATGATTTAGTTATCGAAGCTGTGTCCACAGGGGGACAATCCACAAACCCGCATTTCTCAGCACCTCTAATTAAGCCTTTCTCAAATGTTCGGTATAGTTTGGTGCGAGGTGCGAGCTGTAAACTCTCTTTCTCTCTCATGCAGAGATCTACGCGGGGGGAGGGCGTTTGGGGAGGGTTTAGGCTTTCATAGTTTGTTATGATACCCAAAGAAAAAAAAAGATGTTTAATCCCTAATAGGAGTATTTGTTTTTGTTAAGATTATGAACAGAGCGTAAGAAAAATAAGCAATAGAGGTCTAATCGATTTTTTTTCCTTCAGAGTCAGCTTCTTCAATGACTTTCAGAGAGTTTCGCCTTATTTACCAAGATTCTATATTCCTTGCATCTAAATTCTTCTGAGTTAATTCATAATTCAAGAATGAGTCAACCTCTGAATCTGCTGACCTTAGCTATTCAATTTGTTGTTGCTAAAATAGCACCAAAGGTGAACTCACTTTAGTCAAAGAGGAAAACCGAGTACAAAAGATAAAACAGGGAAATGGCGTTCTGTACCATATAATAATACAAGAAAATGATGAGTATCCCTATGAAATAAAATTAAGACAAGCTGAAGCATAATGAAATAGTTTCAGGCTAAAGATAAAAACTATGTAAACAGGGAAATGGCGTTCTGTACCATATAATAATACAAGAAAATGATGAGTATCCCTATGAAATAAAATTAAGACAAGCTGAAGCATAATGAAATAGTTTCAGGCTAAAGATAAAAACTATGTAAACAGGGAAATGGCGTTCTGTACCATATAATAATACAAGAAAATGATGAGTATCCCTATGAAATAAAATTAAGACAAGCTGAAGCATAATGAAATAATTTCAGGCTAAAGATAAAAACTATGTAAATAATGTATGATACCCGACAACAGCGTTGAGAAAAGGCACCTTAGAACCTAATAGATATAATTAGCTATATGAAGAGCAAACAAAATGAAATGAAAATATTAATATAAACAAAATTAATACAAGTTAAAAAAAAGAACAAAGAACAAGAGGACAATTTTAATTAAGCTTCTGAGAGAGAGGCTTCTTAGAATTCCTTATCTCATGTCGAGAAAACAGGGCTAGGCTACTTGAAGAAAGACATATGGCAGTTCCGACTAACAAAGGTGAAGAAAAAGGAATACCACTCAAAATTCTCATTACTTGAGAACAATGACATATACCAGTTCGTCACTACTGCCCTAATACCCTCGTACTGAAAGACAAAGTACAAGATCCTTGAATAGTGAAGAAAGAGGAATACCACTCAAAATTCTCATTACTTGAGAACAATGACATATACCAGTTCGTAACTACTGCCCTAATACCCTCGTACTGAAAGACAAAGTACAAGATCCTTGAATAAGTTACAGCCAGATAAATTGATTAGTGATGTTTCGTATCAGAAAGCAAAACTAAAAGGCTCTATAATTCCTCGATTATACGAGCCGCTAAAAATCCATAAACAAAATGTACGGTTTCATTTTAATGTAGTATACAGAGGCTCTCACACTTACAGCCCTCACCAAGGAGGTTGTGGAATAATACACAACTAACGCCGATGATTAGCTAATAAAGATGATCTCATCAATAGAATCCGAATGGAGCAACTACGAAATGAAGATATTCAGGTTTCATTTAATATCATCCTATTCACATCAATCCCGTTGAATTTCGCACGGGAAACTGTCTCCCTTGCTATAAGCAACAGTGAAAGGAGTTTCAACGAGCCGAAAATATTTACTTTTTTATTTTTTTGTAGATTCCACTTGTACATGCTCCAGGAGAAAGGAACCCATATGGGGTCTCATATCTCAATCTTCATACAAGAACTTGTTATGCAGAGATTTAAAAATCTCGCTCTCACTTGCTCCCATGTACCAAAAAATGTGGGGAAAATATGTCGATGACACGTTTGAAAACAAAAGCTTCCATTCTTATTTGATATATTGTTCTTAAAAGAACCCGGCGGGACCTAATTACGACTGTATACCAGAATAAGACACGTACACATAAAAATATCACGTCACAGACTCTCTTCAACAAGGCTTCGACTCGTTGTAGTAACATCCTACTCCGGTGGAAAGAAGAACAAAACGTGCGAGCTGTGTTCTCAGCAAATAGGCTACTCCGATATTTGTGAAAGGTGTTAAGATAAGCCACCACCAGTGCAACATTACAAATACATTAAAGAAAGTGATAAGAGCGTATGTGGTGACTATATTTGAATTAATAGCCAGACTCCGATTTCCTAGTATAAAAGTGGTACACAAACCAACCAACATATTAAGCAGCCGGCTAACACAAATACAAAATTTATAATGTGTAATAAAGACAATTCGAGCATTAAATGCTAAATCGTATGCAGTAATTGCCCTGCTAAATATGTCGGCAAAATGAAATATCACTTCAGGTTTGTAACGACCAGGGTAAAAGAACCAATTAGCGATATATTCAAGAATTAAGTGCAAAAGGCATAGAATCTAGAATTAAATGTAATAAGATATACATAGATAAAAGAATGAATTCAGTAAGGCACAAACTCAAGAATGAAATGCAATAAGGGATATATAAAATACTAAATTCAGTAAGGCGTAATATCAAGAATTAAATGTAATAAGGTATAGATAATATAATTAATTCAGAAAGACATAAAATAGAAAAATAAATGCAATAAGTTTTATATACAATAATGAATTCAGTAATGCAAGATTTAAATTCAATAATTAAAAGCAATATAACTTAAGTTGATAAATACAAGGGTTAAGATTTGAAGCAAATAAAAACTGCTCGATGTGAGCATCTAAGTAAATTAAATATGTCAAATTTGAATGAGTCGGACTTAGTTAAACGGATATAGAATGTAGAGAATTGAATGCAAGTGAGTTAGCAATTGATCACACTGGCTATCGAACTTGGATCAAAATTAAGTCGCTGTTAATTTCAAGATTGCTGAAGGTGTGAAACTAAAGATACGGGAGCGAAAAACCAGAAGATTAACGCACTCAGGGAAAAGATGTCTCTAACTTATTGGGAATCTTTTGTATTTAGGTTTTCAGTGATGTGTTTGTGGGAGGGAGAGAGAAAAAATAATTTGTTAGTGGTCTACTGATTTTATTTGCTTGTTATCTGATGATCTTTATCTGATTGTTTACCTCTTTTATCCCTGATTGATTATTTTGTGATATGCAACAACGATGAACAAAGAATTAATGCGAGAGCACAAGCTACTTCCTTTACGACAGCCCGACACCATTTTGGCCATCTTGTTTGTCTTCTTCAATCTTTGTCTAATTTTACTATTTATGGTGAGAAATAGTCCTTTGGAAATGAGTGTCAAATGATATTATGGCAGTGCAAATTGATGTGATATACAAAACCGGGAATGGTCCAATACACCTGCAATTTAGAATATTCTATGGAGGAACCAAATCTCGACTCACATTCAACTCAGATTTGGCAAAACATTTGGCCTGGCTTGGAACAACTGCAAGTTGGTATGTAAAGGCTAAGTCATCATCATTTTCACGCCAGTCAGACACTCACTGTGCCTGTTATAAAAGCATGGGTAATGTGATTATTGGCTATATAACAACTCTTTTATTGCAGATTAGTCATTACAGTACCTCTGTCTATTTGTTATTTCTTTCACACATGGAAAAAAATAATATCAATGAATTGGTCCGACGCTGCATTGCTTCAGGTTATGCTTGGCAACATACACGAATAGCACAAGGTGATGCTTGGTAACATAGATGAAGAGCAAAAGGTTATGCATGAAACATACACGAAGAGTACAAGGCTCGTTTGATTCCTATCACTTTAATCGCCAACCAAACATCTTAAGTTTTTTTACCACGCTTGGCATATGTTATAAAACATGAGCTCCGCAAATAGTAATAACTTTTTATGTGAGGCAACAGATTTTGCTTAATCATACTGTTCTTTTCTGACGAACCACTCACATCCAACACAAATATCTTATGCATTGCCACTTCACCAGATCCCCTTGTTTTTGTGTGTTTTTTTTTTAAATTCCTACAATTAGAACTTGATTCGATATGATTGAACAATCCTGTTATGTACACATTCTATCTGTATGTAAAAACAATAGAGTTCAATAATAGAACAATTAAATAAAAGGATATATTTGAAATGATAATATACTTAAATATAAGGATATATTCATAATAATAATATAATTAAATTAAAGGGTAGATTTTATGATATATATACATATATATATTGTCTAATGAAAGGAAATATTTTAGAATAATAATAATAATAATAATAATATAATTAGATAAAGAATAAATGTTATACTAATAATATGATTCAATTAAAAGAGAGATTTTATAATGATAATATAATTAATAGAATAGGTGTTATGTTAATAGTATGATTAAATAAAAGGAAATATTTTATTTTAATGACAATATTTTTTATAATAATATAATTAATAAAAGGATAGATTTCGTAATAATTATGAAATTAAATAAAAATTTAGATTCTATAATAATAATTTAGTCAAATAACAAAATATATTTTGTAATAATAATATAAGTAAATAAAAGGATAGATGTTTATAATAATGGTATGATTAAATAGAAGGATAAATTTTATAATAATAATAGGTTTAAATAATTGGATATTCATAATAACAATAAAATTAAATAAAAGGGTAGATTTTAAAATAGTAATATAGCTAAATAAGAGGATATATCTAATAATAATAAAATAATTATATTAAAAGATAGATTTTAAAATAATAAAATATAATGAATTAAAATAATATCTTTTATAATAATGTAATTAAATAAAGAGATATATTTTAACCGGTTCCTCTTCTCCAAAAACTACGATAAAAGGGTGCGCGCACCATTTAAATCTCGTGCCTTCGAATTCGGAGAGATAATGAGATTAATCAGCAGCCGACGGCGGTTTCTTTGTTTTCTTGTTATTTCTATTCTTTGTCTTCTTTATTTATCTTCAAACGAAGTGGTATAAAGCTTCTTTGTGCTGGGAATTCCACACCATTCCTTTTCCAAACTTCGCTTGAGCGGGAGAAGGTAATTTGAAATAATTTGTGCGGCAGATTCACCTTCAGGGAAGCCAAAAGTTCTCGGTTCTCAGTCCCGAGCTTTGTGGTTTCATTGGTACGTCCTTTATCTTGAAGGCATAGGCGTGCCAGAGAGGGGTATAGAGGGAAGTGCTAGAGGGAAAAAGTGTCGAATAGAGCACTGGAGGTAATTGATTAAGTTGAATGAAGAAACTTCCATCATTTAGAGCAATCATGCTCAACCAGCGTGGCGGGAAGGCAAATGGTCTCAATGGGGACCTCTAGCATACTTAAATGAGGTCATAAGCAGGAAAATGTAGAAGGAGCCCAATGGTTAATTGAGAGCCATAATAATTGAAATGATAAGTTACGAAAGTAGCAACCTTCAATGGAGTCGAACTAAAATGGGTTGAGCAGGTTTTTGAGTCTCATGTCATATAATTATTATATCCTTTTGATTATTTATGTAATGTACCTTTCACACAATTTTCTCATTCCCGAATTCATCAATTTCTTTAAGAATCTATCTCCAGAAACGTTTTGGCGATGCCACAATTATTTTCGCTTTATAATTTTAGGTCAATAACATCATTGTGTCCAAAGGTTTGGGCTCATAATTTTCTCTCCTTTTAATATCTATCTATCCCTATATCTTTTCTATACACCTGAAAACGATCGCTGACACTGATAGACATTGACCTACAAATTGCTTGAATTCCCTCAACCGCGGACGCATGATCGGAAAGAGATATTTAATGTCCAAGAAATGATTTCATATAGATTTACAGAACAATCTAACCGAATTGAGTCACAAATACAAAAGAGTTTAAATGATTTTCAAAAGGATTTAACTGCACCTCGTCAATATTATAACAATTCTTAGATTAAGAATGATCAGTTGAATGAATTCCCAACATTGAAAAAATAAATAACATTTTTGCTTATACCTTAATATATTTTGCTGACTGCGAGATCAAGACGGTAGTTTACAAGATATATCCAGGAACAGGATTGATATCGCAGCGAGAGATAATCACCAACCTCCAATTTCTATCCTGAAGACCAAATGTGTAAAACAGGTAAGTTCACGGATCGCAAGAGCCCCAGTAGATGTCTTTAGTAATTTTGAACAATATAGTCGTATATTCAAAATAGTTTAAGTTATTCAGAATTTCTATCCTACCTCTTCGTGTTTGATCACAACGTAATAGAAAAAGGGAACTTAAACCTTAGAAGAGCCCACATAAGGGCTCTGAGACACGGAATAATCCTTAAAGAAGCCATGTCCATGAGGTGGGTCAGAAAAGTGGATTTAAAGTGATCTATCTCTTGCTAATGACAAATGATATTAATCCGATGAAAGTGGAAAAATCCCAATATTTTCGCTCTGCCAAATAATCACTTAAAATTCCCCATCGCCTCCAAATCTCCCCTCACCCGACCGCTAACAGTCATCCAGAGGTGTGATCAGTTAGACAAACTTCCTCCAATCAAACCCAACCATTCACTCCACCTCGCGCACACGCAGACACATCAATTTCCCCACTAACCATCTCCATCCATATTATCGCTCCCTGTCAAACCCCCCTTTCACCCGAAACCGGTTTTTTAATTAAATTTTCGGTAATTAATTACATTTAATTAAATTTGGCCATGGTTCTTCCCTTCCCTAACACCTCACTCGTCTCCCCCATCAAATTTCTACCCCCCCTAAACCAGCACTTCAAAAAAATTTATCGAAAAAGTTGGAGTCATTGAGGGGTAATTATTCGCGCGAATAAATACAAACGAGGGGAAATCCGTGGGAGGGTTAAAAAGTGACGACGACGGAAGAAAAAGAAGCATCAACTCAATGAATAAATATTCCTTAAAATGAATATATAAATAGATAGGCCAATATATATATATATATATATATATATATAACATTGAATACAAGTATAAAGCCCCCTAGGGAGTCTTTCAAGTAATGTAATTATTCATTTATGGTAAATGACTTCAGTATATATAATATCTGAGCCATAATTATTCGTGTCATAGATTTCCCCAAATATTAACCAATTCCTGACGCTTTTCCCCCCCTCAGCTTGTACTTTCCCATACCATTCCGGTTTATTTGTGTTGTGGTACTTCTTATTGCTTTTTTAACCCGCCCTACTGGTGTTCAATTGTATTTAAGTCTTGTTTCTGCGATGGCCACTCCTAATGGGTGATCCCATTTCTCCAAACCAATTCTTGGTGTGGTTGAATACATGTCATATGGTATTTTTCTGATGAAATATAACTTCATTTGTTGGTGTTATGTGATGCTATTTCTGGATAGATGGCTTTAAAACTTGTGAGAACTTGGTGATATAAGTTGTGGAATTCATTCATCCCTGGCATAAAAACATCTCCCATGACCCTGATGAAGACATGCAGCCTTACCAAAATAAAACCACATCCGTGCTACACAGATAGTACTACACAATGAGAAATGCCACTCCAATTAATTCTATGGCAAAGATGCGTCTAAAGTGATGAAATTAGCATGATGGTTACAAAAAGTTAAATCTTCAAATAATTTTCATCAAATGAAAATACCTAAATTACTTATGAAACATCGATGCAATAGTCTTTCTTACAAACCTGATAATTACTTTCATCTAAGCAGATAACTATAGACCATTGTTCATGTGTCCAAATTTGTAATCCAAGGCTCACTGAGGACGTTATTTTCTGTTGACTTCAGAGATTTATGACTTCTTTCTCGCCTTATATCCTTTAAACCCTTGATCCTTGAGTCTTCGAACTGTTATGGGGTATATTTTTAAACTTAAAGTTGCATTGAACTCCCTACAAGTTCAGAAAATGTTTTTCTGCGATTTACTAGCAAAACCTGAATGATAGATCTCTTAAAGTGTTACATGAACATTTCTGTCACTTTTATTCCATGATAGAAATCTCTTGGTCTCTTGATATAGTTTTATAGTGGTTTGAACAACACATCTTAGGCATCGTATTTTTTAAAAGATTCTACTTGTGATAACTCTAGCTTTGGAGAAGGTTGTTTCGTGCTGTTTGTGGTTCTACAAATTATTTAGATTTAGTCATATTACATATTTAGTACAATATTTTTGATACACAATAGTTATAAATTTAAGCAGGAAAATAAGAAACTTTGGTGAAATTCTTGATTTTAGAAGACATACAATTTTATTAATTAAATATTATTTAGCAAAATTCTGAGTAATTATAATATATTAAAAAAACATTGAAATATATTATCAAAATATACATTATTACTCATCATAAATTCAATATCCCGCAGGAGAAAAAAAGAAAAAGGTGTTTCTGAGTACTTTCGAACTTTATTCAATTCCTTGATAAGTACTCAGAAACTCCTTTTCTTTTTTTACTTGCGGAACATTGCGTTCATTGTTAACCTCATGTGCTACTTTGTGATTTTTTTTTATTTCATTATCATAAATATTTATGAATAATTTGATAATTCAAAAAATTCTTAAATATATAAATATGTGAGGGGTGTTTTATACTTTTGGCTAGGGGTATATATATATATGGTGCATCAGTATTTTGAGGATATCAATTGAATATCTAACTTTCATTTAACTAAATTTTTAACAGCTATTTTTTCCAGATTAATAATGAATGACATTCAAGTGAAGAAACAAATGAAAAAGTCCGCTGTAATCCTTTTCTTAAAAGCTCAGCATAACGATACAGAGATGCTCACTTTTGGAAAGTTTTCCGATTCTTCGTTGCCAAAGTTAAAAAGGATCTGGAAGCGTCTGATAGGGATCTAATATTAGCAGCAAAGCGAAAAACACATGAAGAGGGTTCTATCACCACCCAAACCCCCCAAATTGTGTAGAAAGTAGAGGGAAGTCCCCCAAAAAACCCGAGAAGTGCTTTAGAGCACTGTACAGGAGTTTAAGGTTTCATAATGTACTATCAGAGGGAGGTGTCCTCGAGAGAGAGAGAGAAAGAGAGAGAGAGAGAGAGAGAGAGAGAGAGAGAGAGATAGAGATCAACACCATCAATCTCTCAAGTCTGCTATAACAAATACTATATCCGAAACTGGTAAAAACCATCTAATTCAGGCATGTCAACGTTTCTGGCCTAGAATTGAAACATTCATTGATGCTAATGATAGGTTTATTGAATACGAGTGTTATGGCGGATTCTCAAGATATTATGTATAGCTTATCTCTGATGTGTTATGCACCTATTTCTACATTCTTAAAAATGACCTCAAAATGATGCCGAAGCTTATATATATATATATATATATATATATATATATATATATATATATATATATATATATATATATATATATATATATATATATATATATATATATATATATCCATCACCCTATATTTTTAACATGATTTTTTTAATATGTTTTGATTTTTCAAAAGGGGACCAAGTAAACTGGTAGGAAAATTCAGTTCATTCTTTACCACACATCATTCTACCCCCTCCACCTCCCTCCCCATCCCTCCCCTCTCTCCCTCTCTTCTCGCTCCTCTATCTCCTCCTCTCTCCCCAACCTCTCTCCCTCTGCCCCTTCCTTCTCTCACCAACTCCCTCTCACCCCATCCTTCTCCCCGAACTCTCTATCTCACACCCTGTCTCCCGATCTCCCCCTACATCTATTCCCCCTCTCTATCACCCTTCTCTTTCACCCTCTCTCTCCTTTCTCCAACTTCAATATCTCCCCATCTCTCCTTCTCCCCCATTTCCCTTGCTTCATCTCTCTCTATACCCTCTCCCTCCATCCTCTGTCCCGCACTCCCCCTCTCCCCCTTCCCCTTTCCCCAATCTCCCTCTACCAACTCTTTCCACCTCTATCTAACTATCTCCTCTACCCCTCACCCTCTTCTCTCCTATGGGTAGAATGTTGGAGATGGGAGAAAAGGGGGAGGGGAGATAAGGGGGAGGGAGAGAGGGGAGATAAGGGGGAGGGGAAGAAGTTGGGGGTGATGGGGAAAGGAAGAGAGATGGGAAAGATGGAGGGAGGGAATAGTCGGGGGATGGGGGAGAAGGGAGGACAGATAAAGGGTAAAATGCATATTTTTAGAACGTGATTTTTCAAATATTTTTTATTTTATTATAGCTTAGTCTATGAATGAGCCTCACTCCCCCCTGACAAGAAGGGGGAGGTATAGTGGGAGAGAGGGGAGGGGTAAATGGATTAGGGAAGATAGGGAGGATGAAGGGGGAAAGGAATGGGGATAGGTGAGGGAATGGGGTAGGGGAGAAGTAGGTGATGTGATAGGGGTAGAGGAAGGACGAGATGAGAGGGTAGAGGAATATAGAGGTAAGGGGGGCAAAGATGGTCACAATCGATATGAAAGATCAAATAGGCCGAAGGTCAGCAGCCCAAAGGGCTGGTAGCGAGCGAAGCGCAAACTCCACTCGTAGGAGGGGAGGCAGAGTGGCGAGCAAAGCCATGGTTTATATATATATATATATATATATATATATATATATATATATCTATATATATATATATATATATATATATATATATATATATATATATATATATATATATATATATATATATATATATATATATATATAGTGCAGACTGTATTCGTTTGAAATTTTCAACTGGTTTACCCTTGTTCTGGGGCCGTTTCTTCTTAAAAACAATTACTATATTTCTTTATTTTGGGCAGTTAAAGTACTATGGAATATTTTGAACTCACCCTCTCCATTTTGTGGAAGAGCCATGGAGTCCTTAGAATATGTGCCGGTAGGACAAACAAGGAGATTTCAGCAGAAAGATGGTGCAAAAGGCCAGAAAGGAAATAAAAATTTAAGGATTCGTCTACGAGGCAACTTTATAGAGGAAAACACAACCCGGAAAAACGCTAAGGAGAATATTACATGAAGCATTGAAAGCTTAAGAAGGAAAATGGTAGATGTAGAGAAAGGAAAGATAGGGCAAACTATTTTTACCGTGGTATAAGCGATGGTAGCTCTGGCGATGAGCGTCGTGATTATATAAGAGATGAGCGCTTGATGACACATGTTCAAATCCAACTTCTTTATTTATTTTTATATAACGGTTAAAATAGTTTGCATTATCTTTCCGTTCTCTACATCTCCCATTTTCCTTCTTAAGCTTTCAATGGTTCATGTAATGTCCTCCTTAGCGTTTTTTCTGGTTGTGTTACCAATTTCCATTTCCTCAGGCCTTTAAATACATCTATATATCACGCGTCATGTGATTTTCAATTATATATATATATATATATATATATATATATATATATATATATATATATATATATAAAGAGAGAGACAGAGAGACGCAACAAAGCGAGATAGAAAGAGAGACTCAGAGAATGACAGAGAGAGAGAAAAAAAAACAGCGAGAGAGGTAGAGAAAGAGATAGACAGGGTTGGACACGATAGGGCGGCATAGCATATTTATCACCTAACAGGGCTGATGGATTGCGTGATGTGAGAAGTCTGTGCCTTTTGAGTAGAAATAAAATTGGTCCATAAATTTTTTTTCTCAAATTCCATCTTGTTTATAGGAAAGGTCGACTCAGGTCCACCGTTTTGGTTTGTGATACACCTTCTTTCTAGTATAACTCAGCTTCCTAATTTTGAACTCCTTTTCTATTAGATTTTATTGACAATTTTTCTTAAATGATAAAAATAAATTATTATTGTTAATATTAAGTTTTTAAAATATTCATCAGTTAAAAAGGGGACAAGTAACGAGGTAACGGGATGCGAAGTATAAATAAAACAAGGTCAACACACCTAAGTGGCGTGCTCTCAATTATTCTCACTTATGACCTTATGACCATATGATCTTACGACCTTCAAACTTTCATTAATTCTCGGACTGACCTTAGGAGGGCATTGTAAATTATATCACTCGAAAAAGAATGTAAAACAACATAAGGTTTTCAAATTTAGTTAGAATCGGCCGAATATATGTTACGATGTTATTGCCCCAAAGGAACTCATTGAAAATTAAAATGTTGACCATCCGCTCGGCCGACCTACGAACCGACATACTGACCTCTAGAGTCGCCTGTACGTGACTAACAATGAACATATTTTAACGGTGATTGAATGGGAAAGTTATGGATAACTAGTTTAGGAACGGAGCCGAAGCTTACTGCTGCCATGATTTGGCTGTATCGAAGAGGGAGGAACTAAAATTGTAGAGGACTGTAATTATTTTGGGTTGGAGTGGAAAAAAAAGTGCTGGTTTTTGTTGGTTAGATTTACAATAGTAACTGAGAGTAGCTTGTATCAGTGGTTAGGTTCTTGTTCTTAAGTTTAATAATAAATGATTCCAAATTTCAAGGATACTCTTATTCTCTTATTTTGCACGTGTCAACATTTTATTTTGTTAGTTTATTTACTCTACTTTCTTGCACATACGAATGAATCAAATGAAATTTTCATAAATTATATTTTAATGCATATCTTTTTGTGCCATGGAAATATCATTAACCTACTCATAATATTTTTGAAAATATCTGGTTGAAACTAAAGTAATGTCCGATTTTATAGAATAACGTTTTAGATCGTATTTATTAAAGTAGTGCCTCTTGTTATCGTTTTGTAAAGCTACAATGAGTAATGTAAACCGTTTACTTTCAGATTATAAAATGTTGCTTCTGCCTCCATATTCCCTTGACTTTGCTTCTTCTGAATATCATTTATTTAAGGAATTACAGAACCATTTGTATGGTCTTAGGTCGACATTAAGAGAAGAGTTTGAAAAGGAATTAGAATCATATTTTGCATCAAAACCTAAAGATATTTACGAACTTGGCATTAATATGTTGTATGATTAACTATTTTCCTAGTTCAAGTTTATTATTTTAATATATACCATAAAATCGGACATTACATTCGTAAGTTCATTTACCATATCTCGACGTCTTCGTCCATCTCAACAAACCGTGTCATGACTGAAGTTTATGTTAAAGCTCCATGAGCGGATCCTCCGAAGGTCCTGATCAATATTAAAACTCCGTAATAAACGCTCTCATTAACAGAGACTTTTCTTACACTTCCAACTGGATAGCAAATGAAGCAAAAATAAAGAAAAATTATCTCAGCTGCCCGTCAACACTGGCTATCCGGAAAAGGCGAGTAAAAATGTTATAAAGCATATGGACTTATACCACATCCCGTAACAGAGAAATGAAATACAAAATACAATAGAACTTACCAAGCATTCATGAACAAGAGATAAAAGAATGATGAGAAAGTTCTCAAAGCTAGTATTGACTTGGACGTCACTCCTACAGACCAAATAAACAAAATTAATTTAGTATTTTTTGACAGGCCAAAAAACTCACCCTCTCGTCATCAAAAACAACTTCCTTCCTCAGACGGGCCACTTGCAGGAGTGTAACATTTGTACGAGCTTACTCAAAACGTCAGTGACTGTGAGCATCACACTTCCTCGTATGTTGGAATTACTTCTCCAATCCTGTCACGTGTGGTAAAGGAGGCAAAGGCAAGCGAAGAGAGATAGGATAAAAACAGGCTTTTTTCTACCGCAAGCTGAAGAAAAAAAGATGACAAGAAAGATATGCGTCCACTAGACTGATGGAGATGCCTCCATTTTTTCAGTGGACGGCGAAGAGACCGTAATGGAGATAAATCCTTATTTTTTGGACACTTTACGCCTAATCTTCTACACATTTTTCAAACGCTATAAGCATCATAACTCGACCACCACAGCATTCAAACCGCATTAAATTAGGACTGAGTAAACCGCTGTTAGAGAGAGCGAAAAAAGCATACCCTTAGAAGTACGAGCCCAAAATTTTGTAGAGATGCCGAATAGTAGACGGCCTATTTAGGTAGAGTGGTTGTGCTTCTATAATAATGGAGTTATTAGGGACCCATCGCTGGTGCGAAAGAAAGAAAAATAAATGGCCTGACACAATCTCTTTTCAGGTTGCTTGGAAGGACGAAAATAAAATTTTGATTGAGGAAAGAACTTCAAAAATACACTGAGCGCCTGGGGCGCTCGGTAAGAATAGGAAAATGACGAGAACGCTTCCTGCCCAAGGAAAGGAATGCAGACTAAAATGCCCCCGAGTACCCTGAGAACAGGAACAAACAAGAAAAAGGAAAGCTCGTCAAAACACAGTTTGGACACCTCAAAGCTGCTCTGATCCGAATTATGGACGTCTCGAATTGACTCATCGTAATCTGCCACCCAGAATGCGATGTAGAGATATTAGTCTCAGAGGGCGGAATAGAGAAAATAAAGAAAATCGGACTCGAACCCAGAATTCCCCCTTATTATAGCCTAGCCTAGTATATCCTAGACTAGTATAGCATATCATATCCTAGCCTATAATATCCTAGCATATCATAACCTATTCTAGGCTTGCCTGGCAGAGTATAGTATATTATAGCCTAGCCTAGTCTAGCAGAGTATCCGCCGAAAAGTTTTGATGTTATTGCCGCCTAAACAAAATAATCCCCTGGCTAACCTTAGGAGGACTTTTGCAATTATATCATTTGAAAGAAAATGTAAAACAACATAATGGTTTTAAATATCGTTAGAATCGGCCGAATAGTTATGATGTCATTGCTCAAACAAAATAATTACCTGGCTAACCTCAGGAGGACTTTGGCAATTATATTATTCGAAAGAGAATGTATAAGAGCATAATGGATTTGAATTTCCTTAAAATAGGCCGAATAGTTATGATGCTATTGTCAAAACAAAATAATTCCCGGGCTATCCTTCGGAGGACTTTGGAGAATGTTAAACCACATAAGGCTTTCAAATTTCGTTAGAATCGGCCAAAAAATTACAATGTTATTACAAATACAAAACAAAAAAGCAAAACAGGGACCGACCGTTTGACATATTGAGATGTAGAGTCGCTCGCGACCTGACTCGCACGCAACTAAAAACTCGTTCTCTCTCAAAGCTTGTGTTTTTCATTGATTACACTGGTCTGCGTCAAAAATGTACCTTAGGTTTTCTATAGTGTTTCTTAATAAAATTGACCTCCTAAATCCGAATCTGTCATCCGTTTTTCTCTATCACCTCCATTTTTTGCGATACAGGGGGTGATAATAATTTTATAGTTTATACATCTCCTATATTACATCAAATTTTAATAGTTTTTGCACTGCTCTATTCGCAGTAAATTTTGTGTACATTTTAAGTAATTATGCAAATAGGTTTATATTTTGCAGGTTAAAAATTGCTTAGCATTATAATAATAAGAATAATAATAATAGTGGTTGAGTTAAAAATGAACAGAAAATGTAAGAATAGCTCCGACAGATTTTGCTATGTTTGCGGCAAAGTGACTTTTCCTGAGCAGCAAAGTACAATCCCTCCTGTAATTAAATCTTTGTATCATGCATATTTTGGAGTAAGGCTAAGAGATCAAGATAAAAGTTTTGCACCACATATCTGCTGCAAGGGATGCTACATAAGTTTAAGACGCTGGAGTCAGGGCGAACAGAAGTCCCTCTCTTTTGGTGTTCCCATGGTGTGGAGAGATGGCAAGGACCACACTACGGACTGCTATTTTTGCATGACAAATCTTAAAGGTGAGCATTGTATCAAGTATTTAAGCTTTCTGTATTATACTGGCTCCTGAGAAGGTCATTATTATGCAAAGACTTAGCATAAAATTAAAAACTAACATAGTTCACTTCAGCATGAACATATCCTTTACTAAACATTTATGTACTATCTGCAACTCCAAATCAATTCCTTTATATAATATGCAATTATATTTTCCACAGGTATAAATAAGAAGAATAAACATAGTGTGGCATATCCGGATGTTCCTTCTGCCATCAAACCCCTGCCCCATGGCCCAGGAATTCCTATACCTTCTCTCCCTGAACATATAGAGGTACATGAAGGGATTAATATGGAAGTTGACCAAGATTATGACACATCTGAGTCTTATCAGGTTTCCACACATGATATGGTCGCAAGACCATTCACTCAAGTTCAGTTAAATGACCTGACCAGGGATCTGGGGGTTTCAAAGGCGAATACACAACTTCTTAGCTCTCGATTTCGTGAAAGTAATCTTCTCGCTTAAGAAAAAACATTTAGGGGGGTACAGAAATAGAGAACAAGAGTTTCGAAGCTATTTTTTACAGCATTCTTCCAGCTCTTTAGTATACTGCGCCAATATTAAAGGACTTGTTGAGGCCCTTGGAATTCCCTACAACCCATTAGAATGGAGACTGTTCATAGATTCTTCCAGTAGAAGTTTAAAAGCTGTGTTACTGAAAATTGGTAACAAGATAGCTTCCGTTCCTAAAAGCCATTCAATCCAACTTACTGAAAGTTATGAAAATATGAAAAAATTGCTGGATGCAATAAATTACTCTAGCTATAAGTGGAGGATATGTGGTGACTTAAAGGTAAGATCATTTACACTTGGAATTTCTAAGCTTTTTGATATTGACATTTTCATTTTTAATTGTTAATACTTGTATACACTTTTTGGTCAACTTACATTTTACAAGAATGCAAATCTGGAAATCATGAGTCATTTTTGAGTTATATTTTTCGTTGAAGTGTGTTCCTATAGGTTAATGCATCCTATTGGGTTAATGGGAAACTTATCCTAATTGAGAAGGTATACAACACAACTCAATAAACTCAAAATAAGATGTACATATATCCAATTAGTTCCAATACGATGATTTAATGCATCGGCATACAGGATTTTTCAGTACATATTCATATTCTTATTGTTTTAAGAAATATTACTTTGAATTTGTTTTTAGAAATATTACACTGAATTTACATACCGTGCTAAAAAAATTTCAGGTAGTGTTTCTTACGCTTGGGACGCAAACAGGCTACACGAAGCATCCCTGTTTCCTATGTTTATGGGACAGTCGTGCAGATAGTATGCACTATGAGAAGAAGGTTTGGCCTCCACGAGAAGCATTTTGAATTAAATCAAACAATGTGATAGCTCAACCTTTAGTGCCTCATAAAAAAATACTCCTCTCTCCACTGCATATAAAGCTTGGCATAATGAAAAATTATGTCAAAACCCTTAATAAAGTAGGCCAAGCTTTTAAATTTCTTCTTCAAAAATTTCCACAAATCAGTGACGCTAAGCTCCATGGGGAAATTTTTGATGGACTTCAAATCAGGAACTTGATCAGCAATTTGATGCATCAATGAAGGACATAGAAAAAGATGCCTGGAAAGCTTTCGAAGCTCTAGTTTACAATTTTCTAGGCAATAAAAGAAGCCTAGAAGAATATGTTGCCCTGGTCAATCAGCTCTTAAGAAGTCTCAAACATTTGGAAGCTCGAATGTCTATAAAGATACACTTTTTACAGTCCCATCTGGATTATTTTCCCGACAACTGCGGGGATTACAGTAAAGAACAGGGGCAAAGATTCTACCAGGACATAAAAACAGTGGAATCCAGGTACCAGTGTAAATGGAACGGAAACATGCTTGCTGACTACTGTTGGTGTTTGAAGCGTGATGCACCAGATGACAGGCACAAACGAAAATCGTCAAGGGCGTCTGTTCTTCGAAATTATAATTATTTTCTTTATTATGTTGCATTCTTTTATTTTTTGTTTATTGAAAGAATTATAGTTTACATAAGTGTATTCCTGTTTATATGATATAACAGTAATAATACATTATTAGATAGAGAAAGTTTTTTTTTTATATAATTCAGAAAAAATGAGGTAATCTCAATGAAAATAGTGTATGCTGTACTGAGAAAATCTGACCTGATTGAACAAATATACATTCATTTTTGAGCTCAGGAGGTTGGATTCATTAAGAAACCACAAAGAAATCCTGGGGAACATAAATTTTTTTTTCAAACGCAGGCCTGTGTTATTAACGTGTACCTTATGCAGATCCACTTCATTTTAGCATCAATATTTTGGATAATTTTATACTTAAAATAGATTTTTTAGACTATTTCACATGTTTTGATCTTTGCGAGTTTTTTTACTTGTGTACTATGCTAGGTATAATTTATTTTAAGGAAAAGAGGAAAACGTCTTCTCTTGGAAATATAGTTGGAAAAAATAAAATAAATGGTGTTGTATTCGTTTCTGGTGTTTCGGGTATTCTTCTTGAACATTGAGTGCAAGTTTCATAGGATTTATTCAATTTATACTGCAAAACGAGAAAGGTTAGAATTAAGAACTAAACAAACCATGGCTTGAAACCTAAATGGCATGAAAAAGAAAATAAAACGATAAAGTGAATGATATAATTAAAAAAGGTCGGATAACGCTATTAAGATTAAAAGTTGAAATCTAAAAAAAAAGCAGCAATTGTAAAACTTTCTCAACTTCATCATTTGTAATTGTTTGGGTTTTAAATTTCACAAAAGTTTGATACATATATTTATTTCTGAACTTCACCATTTTTTTTTATATTATAAAAGAATTATTAGAATTAACTGATAAAAAAACAAAATGAAATTAATATTCAAATACTAAAAAAAATCCCCTTCTTAAATAATAGAGTTAATGATATATATATATATATATATATATATATATATATATATATATATATATATATATATATATATATATATATATATATATATATCATCATCACTAACTTTATAATTTAAGAAGGGATTTTTTTTAGTATTTAAATAATAATTTCATCTTAGTTTGGTTATGACTTATGTTTTTTTATCAAAGTTTTTTCTAATAATTTTTTTAGAATATCAAAATCAAAATGGTGAAGTTCAGAAATAAATATAAGTATCGAAATTTTGTGAATTTTTAAGACCCAAAGAATTACAAATGGTTAAGTTTATTTTTCTATATCTTCTTCTATAACTATATTTTAGCAACGTGATATTTTAAAAGGGGGGAAATTTAGTTTAGAGTTCCTTTTTAAAATTATAATTGGCGAAGTTCAGAAAATTAAAAAAAATTTAACCATGGCTGCTTTTTTTTTTAGATTTTAAATTTAAATCTTCACTAGGACCATTTTCAGTGACTCTATCGACTAGTGAGAAGGGCAAGTCGATACAGTCGCTGAATATGGTCCTAGTGAAGGTTCGAAACGTCCGACCAATATATATATATATATATATATATATATATATATAATTTTCAAGCTGAAGCCAATGACGGAAAATAATCCTAGCCTTTTTCTAAATCTTCGAGAGCCTGTGCGCTCATCTTGTGGCTCCTTGGTATATATATGACAATTAATTAATGGAGTTAACAAGAATGAGAAAAATAATGAGAAAAAATGGGGAAAAATAAGTATTCGTACCCCTTCAAAATTCATTTTAAATACACTTCCAACCCATCAAAATTCATTAACTTTACACAATTGATGCATTTTAGTGTAAACAAAAGGCACAAACCTGAATTAATATTTAGAAAAATTTAATTTAATGAAAATAGGGGTGAACAAAGTATTTTTACAGAAACATAAAGCTAATGATATTCATATTTAAAAGCACATGATAGACATGCTATTAGCTGTGACGGTGCAAAGAATCTTCGAGAGGGTTCCAATAATATGTACAGCAGTGAACAAGAGCTCATCAAAGATTGGAATGCCATTCAGCAGTCGACGTTCCTGCAGTAAAGACGTCATAATGGCGAAGAATAAATAACTCTCCAATGACCAGAAAAAGGCGATCCTGATGGGCTGAGCTACCAGAGGATATCCGAGTAGCTAAAAATACTTTTCAGCACCATTGGTTATGTCCTTCTGAAGTGGAAAAGGTAGGAACCATCGACAACCTTCAACGTTCAGGTGCTTTTCGGAAGATTTCCTCCAAAGCTTCTCGTCTGATAGTTAGGAGGATTAGAGCTGCTCCTATGATGACCCATAAGAAAATTCAAGATGACCTACTGGAAGCAGGAACGTCGGTCACAAAGCGAACCATTAATAATAAACTGAACCGGCATGATTTAAGTCTGGCAGGCCAAGGACGACACCTTTGCTGCTAAAGAGAGACATAGCTGCAAGTTTGAAGTTCACACATGAGCATTTGAAGAAACCTGCTGAGTTCTGGAATAATGTTCTGTAGTCAGAGGAGACAAAAATAGAATTGTTTGGCCGTAACGATGGCCGTCCTGTCTGGAGGAAAGGCGCTAGTGCCTACGACCCTAAGAACATCATCCCTACCGTGAAGTTTGGGGGAGGTATCATCATGGTGTGGAGGTGTTTCTCATCTAGTGGTACCGGCAATATCCACATCATAGATGGGAGCATGAATTTGACAATGTACAGAAACATATTAGAAGAACATCTATTCGTTTCTGTAAAGAAGCTTGGACTTGGAGAGGAATGGTTATTTTAACAAGATAATGATCCTAAGCATACTAAGAAAGCTACTCGCGAATGGTTCTGTACAAACAATGTAAACGTTCTAGAGAGGTCTAGTCAGTCGCCAGATCTGAACCCAATAGTGATCTTGTGGCGAACATTGAAGAGCAAGATTCCTTTGAGGGGTCGCAAGAACAACAAAGAATTGAAGGTAATTTGTAGAGTAGATTGGGCCTGAATACCAAAGGAATCTTGTAACGCACTAGTGAAGAACTACGGGAAACCAATGATAGTGATGAAGGCCAACAAGAGTTAAGCAACTAAGTATCAATCACCAAATATCAATTTATACAAATACTTCCGCCCTCTACCCCTGTTCTCATTAATTTCAAGTTTACTGAATATCAATTCTGTTTCATGCCTTTTTGTGCACAGAACTTTTAACGTTACATTAATATATATCTATTGTGTACATTTTATGGAGTTTCATGTGCTGAAAGTCTATTAAAATTGAATTTTGATGGTGTACGAATAATTAATTAGCCCCACTGAATATTGATTTTGTGATCCTGAGTGTGGTCGGTCATTTATTGCTGGATATGGCTTTGTTACTGATGTCTTACAATTTATTATGTGATCTCTTATATGAGAATGCTCTATTTTCGAAAGAACAGACCTTGTCCTATGGCTAATTCCTATGTGCAAAGAGTAACGGGATCCCAACGATCGCAAAGTGCTGCCGATATATGAAATCGAGGAACAACCTGGACAAAAAAACTTGTAGACAACACCACTGCGCAAATAAGCAGGTAATCGATCCATGAAAGGGAAAATAATTTGTACAAGTACAAACCTACATTCTATTTGACAGAAATATTGTTTGACAAGCAGTGAGAATTTGCGTCTGCATAACTTATTAATACTTCCCATTTGGGGAAATTTAAAATAATGGATTTGGTTTCCATTTGATATAGTTGGGGTGTTCTGGTCCCACCCATTTGAGGAGGTTTCTTTCAAGCAGCATTTCTAGATTAGATTCCGCTTTATTTGTTGTGATATATCCACTGGATTGGCAACTTGCGTTTCAGTCACCCATGAATATTGTTGAGTACCCTTGTCCGAATACCGGACAAGGATGGTATCCTATTGCTACTACTACTGATGTTATTTCTATTTAAATTCTAACAGATATTGTATAGGTTTCGACTCTTGTTGATAGTTCTGTTTATTTGCTGCCTCTTTTTATTGCTATAGACCGCTACGTCATTTTTCTCTCCTATTGGGTTGGTTACTTTGAAGGTATAGTTAGATATTCTTAGTTTCATGTCTTCATTTCTTATTCCATGATCGGTTTCTCTGGTGTTATTTCTTATTATTCTTCCTTTTCCGATACATCCATATGTATTTATTTGCAAAATTCCCATTTTTATATACCTTTCGCTTCCAATTATTCCATAATTTAGTTCAGTAAGAATTGTTTGTATTTTAGTTTCCTTTTGGGGCAGTTTGTCTTGTGGCTCTCCTCTCTATTTTGACCTTGGGGTTAAGTTTTCCATTCTGGGCTTGGTCAAATGTCGCATTTGAGAGCTACCACATCCACAGGGTTGATTTTAATTCCTACCCTCCATGAGTCATTTTTCAACTTCTGTTTCGTCTTAGCTTCCTTTGTACGCCCATTTGCACATCTCTTCATTGAGTGCCTAGTTCCGTGTGAGTGGCATGGCGTCGCTTGAGTAGATCTTCATGTCGAGATCTTTGGCTTAACACGCCATTTCCTTCTTTTATTTAAATCTATCTTTGGTCGTTCTTCCTTGGTTTCCCTCTGAAGATGTTTTTTTTACCTTTGTTTTTTTTCAGGGCTTCTTCATTTTCTATAATTCCATGTTTAGGTTACTTTCCTACTTTAGAACTTCCATTTTGAGGATATCTAACGATTCTGAGTTCTCTAGAAGTCAGATTTCTTTTATGCCATTCTTGACCATTAGTTGATTGAACGCTTCTACGAATATTCCTAGTTTGCCAATGTCAAGCAGGCGCACATTGAGGATACATACCATTTAGCTCTGATTCTACACCTTGGGGGATGGTAATATTCGTCTTCGTTGCTTTCATTTCATTAAAGTTGTTTTTGCCACTTCTGCATGAGTAGCGTTTGCACACTTTGCTTCGCTTGTGTCCATTTTTTTCTATTTTTTTCTTTCTTTTGGTAATGTTCGGTGAGGGCCTTCGCAGTTGAAACATTTTTTTTGTAATCAAGATGAATTCTTTCCATCTATGATCTCCCAAACATTCTGAGCATTTTATCTCTGTTGCAGTGCAGTTTCTCGTTGTATGTTCTTCTAGTCTATAGAAATTGTAGCACATCTGAACATTCATGCATTTTTCCTTTTCAATATTTTCTGCTGGAATTTTCATGTTAAAAGCCACACCACTCCGTTAGTTTTCATCTTACTTGCCATTCCTATTTGAACATGTGTAGATTGCCAAAATTATATTTCTTGGTGTACTTTGATTCCTTCGTTACATCTTTAAATTTCTTCCTTTAGCTCGACTGCCATGTATTACTACCAATAAGTCAATCATTGGGCAAATTACGCTTATATAAGACGGAAATTTTAATGGAATTGATGGATTTAGCTTTATTTTTCTGAGGGTGTCTATTCCTTCTAGGGATACCATACCTCCAAGGTCTTTCTCTTGATGGCTTAATGCTATGCATCCTGTGATGTTGTCTATGAGTTATAAAAGCGCTATCTTCATCTCTCCGCGTAGCGTTTGTACCATTTTACCTCTGTCCGTTCCTGGTTCTTCCCCTTTCCTCGGAATACAATCCTTTTGCACTCTATCTCCATCATCCTTGAGCGCCTGGGGCGCCCGCTTTTGTTATTCTTTCCCCTTTTCCAAAGTTTTTTTGTCCTTTATGGAATAAAAAAAATGTGTCCTACTCATTCCCTCTAGCGGGAAGCTTTCCTTACCTCTTCCTGCTTCTACCTTCTACCCTTCTTACCTATACCTTCGCACACTTCTCAACCACCCTGCCGAATTAAGCCTAGCTTTATAAGCAGTCCAGAGTTTATTTCGGACTCGTGGCAAACAACCGATCAGTCTTTTTTGCCCCCCTAACGGAATGATCCTGCAGAGGTTCACTATACACTAATACCAACTGTATCTGATACTTTGCCGGTGGTTGAGTTATACTGTGCTAGTGGGCAAAAGGTTGTGGAAGATAATTAGAGTGAATACAGATTCCAAAACAGAAAAAGGAAAAATAATACAACTTTGAGGTATTACTTCGATCCAGGAGAAAAGGAGATCTCTCCAATCAACCCACGTAACAAAAATCTCTTTTCTTTTCTTAGTAAATCTAAGTTGACCGAGAGTTTCGCAACTGTGCTTTACACAAGGTTCTTGAGTTTAATTCTCTAAACAGAGTAATTCCTTTTTTTCATGAGTGAATCACTACACTGTTTGATATTAAATACCCTTCGTGGTGGCGGTAAAGTAGCACCCACAGTAGACAAAGAGGAAA
This sequence comes from Ceratothoa steindachneri, assembly GCA_963969495.1. Lineage (NCBI taxonomy): Eukaryota > Metazoa > Arthropoda > Malacostraca > Isopoda > Cymothoidae > Ceratothoa > Ceratothoa steindachneri. The sequence continues at coordinate 26,344,433 of OZ018336.1, forward strand.
ACCAGGGGCTGGAGCGGTAAAGATGGGGAAACTGCGGAAAAAATTGTAGTTCGGTAGCTTACACACTATAGGTAATTAAATATAGTACAAAAAATGAAGGAAAATTGAGATATTTATGTAAAATAAAATAAGAAAGGCTAATTAACAAGGAAATCATTATAAGCTAAAGATTAAAAAATAGTACTGGCTAATTGATAATAAAATAAAATGGGCATACAAATCCTATGACGTGGTCTATCTGTTATTTCTGATGTAGTCGCCACGTCCAGTAGGGTCACTCTTCTTAGTGTGTCATTGTTGTTGTTCTAGCGTTTCCCTTTTTGACAGCGTTCAAAAACCTGGATTGGAAGATTTTCGCCGAGAATACGACTTTTCGGTGTTTTTATTCTTCTTCCGCTCTACGTTTGTTGTTTATGCAGCGCGTCGAAATCCTCTTGAAGAGGTCTTTGCAGTAATCACTTTATGTGGAAATGGGTGGGCACTATTAAACTCTATAATTTGGTCTGTATCGGTCTTATTCCTGTATACTCTTGATTAAAAGGAAACATTTTGTTCCCTTAAATTGATACGTCCTTAAATAAGAGCTCATAGTCTGGTTCTTCTTTCATAGTGAATTGGATTTCGAAATAATACTGTTTATTTGTTTTATAAATTAGTAGAATTCGGTTATCTTTAGGATTACAAACAGTTCATCATCATATGTTTTCCAAATTCTTGGTATATGAGAGCAAGTGAGAGCGAGATCTTGAAATCTTTACATAATAAACTCAGCTATGACTGGGATAGGCGATCCCATCGGAGTTCATTTCTTCTGAAGATTAAACTTTGTTTTTATACACGAAGTGGACCCCAACCCAAAATCTAGAGCACCCATGTATCGGGTCTCAATGAGACCGCTATTATTAAGAAATTGTTGGCTGAAGTTTATAACAAGGGAGATAATTTCACGTGCAAAGATTAACGGGATGGTTATAAATAAGAAGTTACATCAAATGATACCAGTGTCTCCTCGTTCTAAAGTATTGTTCTTTGGATCCTATTGATCAAATCAGTGAATTGTGCAATTTTCTGGGAGAGATGAGTGTTATAATTCAAACTTCTTCTGCAAACCACCTGGAGAGGCCGTAAATAGGTGAGCCCCTAAATGACACAATCAGGCCTAACACCATATCCGGCTTGTGAATTTTTTTCAACCCATAAAAACGGAGTATTACATATCATGTACGTCTTGGTTTCTGATATTAAGCATCGTTAATGAGCTTATCTTGTCGGAGCTTGTTTAAGTTCTTTGTAATCTGTTTATGAGTCCCACAGGTTGGACTGATGATCTTTACCTTCAAGTAATTAAACAATTTTTGAAGATTGAGATACCTATTTGTATGTTAGCATAGGAAAAATAATATAACCTTCAGCTCAGTTGTGACTTTTGTCCGAATCGAACACGAAGAAAAGGTAAAAGTGAACGGCAACCTTCCTACAGAACTCACCGCTGAAGCCATCAAATGCAGAGGTCTCATCCAAACTACTCTTATGGCACCTCGTTTTCGGAACGCAGCCATACAACTGAGATAAAACACTGATATCGTCATCCGCCGAACAGAAAAGTCTGCTATTTATGTCATCTTTAACAAAGAAGATTATCTATCCAAAATAAAGTAATCCTACACGACACAACCAAGCTCTGTATTATAATTCGATATCCTACAAGTGCCTTAAAAAACAATTTGAATATCTCCTCCGCAAGCACAACAGTCAAAATATCCCTCTAAAATGCAATTAATTGGAGAAAACTACTAATTCGGATACGCTTACGGAAATGTTAAGACCCACAAACCTGGCCACCCGCTCCGACCCATCATCAGCCAGACACCTACGGTTACCTATCACATAGCCAAATTCCTCAATTCGCTCATTACCCCATATTTCTCATCTGATTACAGCTTACGTTCAACGGAGGACTTTCTAAACAACTAAATCTCCATACCAGCCCGGTTCCTATCTTCAATGAACCTCAAAACATTGTTTACCAATGTTCCCGTGGATAAAACCATCGAGCTCATTTGTCAGAAAATCTACCACACTGAGAATAATAACCCCCTCCCGATCTCTGAAGAGATTCTGCGACAATTTCTTCATGCTTGTACCAAAGAGGTGCTTTCTACGGCCTTGATGGCTGCATGTATGTGCAGGTGGATGGAGTGGTGATGGGATCTTCACTGGGTGTTCTATTAGCAACTTCTACATGGGAACAGTGAAGGATGCCATTCTAAAGAACAATCCTCCATTGAAACCACCGATCTTTGCCCGATATATTAATGACATATTCACCAATGCAGATAATCCTAGCCTGATCCTTACTCTTATTCAGATTTTCATGGAAAATTCATCCCTCAACTTCACTTATGAAACAAAAAATAATTCCATGTAACCATTGATCGACGTCCTCGTCCACTCTCAACAGACACATTTCACGACTGAAGTTTACGTCAAAACAACAAATCTGGGCTTCTTACATGAGCGAATCGTCCGAATGTCCTGACCGATACAAAAACTCCATAATGAAGGCTCTCATTAACAGAGCCTTCTCTTATTCTTCAAACTGGACAGAGGTTGATACAGAAATAAAATAAAGAGAGTAACCAAGCTGCTCGTCAAAAACGGCTATCACAAACGTCAACTGATGATGCTATAATGCAGAAGATGGACTCCTACCACAACCCAAGGCAGAAAAAGGAAAAACCAATTACAATAGACCTTTATTACCAAGCATTCATGAACACAGGATATAAGAAGCCGGAAATAGTCCTCAAAGCTATCATACACCGAAAAGTTATCCCCACCGATCCAAAGGGCCAAATTAAATTAGGAATTTATTACAGACCCAAGAAAACTCGCGCTCTCTTCATAAAGAATAGGTGCATTTGCGCGACGGGACACTTGAAGGAGTGTAATTACTTTTACGAATATAAATGCAACGTCGGTGACTGTGAACATCACTTTCAGCGTACATTGGGATGACTTCTACAACCCTGTCTCAGCAACTACCATCACATCCACACGACGGAGCCATCAAGGGTCACACTGCAAATCATTGTACGTCCCAATCACAAGAAATGTTAAATAGAAATACAACCATCATCGTCTGGAAGACTGATCGATTAGGACTGTGCATGGCTGAAGCCGTCATAATATGGAAGCGAAGGCCTCAAATAAACATCCATCTCTAGCCAGAAACCAGTTTGACCACGACGCGATGTTTTAATACCGGTCGATCAATTAATTCCAAACGAATATTCTTATGTTAATATCAGTTAATTTATTTGTCTAAACATTATTTGTACTACATAAATTCTTTCACTTCTGATTGGTCCAAAAGAATATTCTTATGTTAAGATAAAAAATACATATATAACACTCATTTTGGGGAGTTTTATAGGTTCATTGACCTAACTCGCTCAAATAAACTCAAGATATTCAATGCGTGCATTCGCTCGAGACTCTTGTACCTCCCGGTGCCGTTGAACGCGAGCGCCAAGACCCACATTGTGAAACTTCAAGTCATCCAGAACAAAGCGGTTTTACTTATTACAAACACCCAAAGAAGAGAACGTAAACGACAGAGGGAGCTCCACGACTCGGTTGGATTATCTCCGATCAACGTAGTGTTCCACGAGAGAGCTAGGGGAATATGGCAAGCCATTGGCGCCCGCTTGACCCCTGAATTCTTTCGTACACACTTAGAAATCGAAGTAGACCGACAAATAAGACCATTCAAAAGTAGCAAGTTACAGACAGACAATGACATGACTCCGAAATACACTTGACAGAACTGACAAAACATACAAAGTAATGCGCAGGTTCCTTTAGCATATTAAAACTCAATTAAAAACCACTTGCAAAACGCAAACTAGAAATCAATTCACTTCTAAATTCATTTAAAAATGATAATAAAAAACTTTGCAAAAACTTTTCAAAACTCACAGCGGGAATAAAACCCCGCCAAAAATAAAGGCTTGAATGCCATAAGATCAATCGATCAATAAGATCTAAAACAATAATCAAATTAACTACGATTAATTTAATTAAATAAACTATAAATTTATAATTTATAGTTTATTAAACAATGAAAAAACAACCCCAAAACACACAAATCTAACACATTGACAGAGCTACCCTTTCACCAGGGATTTTTCTATTCTGTCTCCTACACATCATCTATTCTTTAAACTCACCCTTTAACCACTTTACTCTCTTACTATTCTCTCTTTAATTCTACCTACATTTCATCTCTTATTTTTTCCAATGTCCAATGTCCAAAGTTTTTACTGTTTCCCCAGAAAATGACCCTTTAAAAGGTTAAAAGACGTTTCAGCTAATAAAGATATGCCACTTCCGAGCATTTTTTCCCACGTTTTGCTTTCTGAAAAGAGACTCTTTGCAAAGGTTAAAAAGATGCAGCGCAAACTTAACTAAGCAGTAATCGGTGTCGATTTTAACAAATCATATATATATATATATATATATATATATATATATATATATATATATATATATATATATATATATATATATATATATATATATATATATATATATATATATATATATACATATACATATATATATATATATATATATATATATATATATATATATATATATATATATATATATACATATACATATATATATATATATATATATATATATATATATATATATATATATATATATATATATATATATATATATATATATATATATATATATATATATGCACATTTTGTTAAAGACCAGAGCGTACTCCGCTTTTATGATGGGGGTGAGGGAGGTTCTCCAGCATTCAAGCTCTCAGATATTCTTCTTTTCCTTTGAGGAAATGACCTAAATAAGCCTACCTAACTTCATGTCTCTTTCGTAAAGTTATTTGGATTTTTATATTATTATTAGAACTTTTCCCAGGGATTGGTCGGGAAGTTGTTGAGCTTTGGGTCATGTGACCATTTTCAGAGGGGAATGACCGTAGTCGGCTGAGTGCAAAGGGTAAATAAAGAGTAATCGATGAAGATTTGAAGGGATCTGAAAAATAGATAATTTTTAGTTGGAGGGATTGAATAGATTAGGAAATAAACTTTAGAGTTTCGCCTCGGTGTTGACGGCATCACTGTCCTTTCCATTTTATCTTGTCATATTTCGTTTGTTTTTGTTGGTTTGCCATTCATGCTTTTCTTTTATTTTCTTTCATTATTCTTTGTTAATTTCGGGGTTCAAACCTTTTTTTGGCTTAGTGTTGAAGTTCTTTGGGGTTTTATTAATTTATTTTTATATATTTATTATTAATTAATGTATTATTTATTTATTCATTTATTTAGTCGACAACCAGGAAATGCTCTTGACAGAGAGGAGAATTCATCCATCTGGGAGCATTGAATTAATTGTAAAACAGATGCAAATATTAAAAATTTTAAATTTTTATCAACTATATATATATATATATATATATATATATATATATATATATATATATATATATATATATATATATATATATATATATATATATATATATATATATATATATATATATGAAAAAAACTCAAAAAGGGCACGTGAGTCAAAGTTATGAGTTCCCAAATTTCAACCTTTGCCCTGGTTTGTTCACGCTAGACCCCATTATGACTACATACATAAAATCTCAAATAAAGTTGTTTCAGGATTTTGGATCCCCTAATTAAGGTTCAGAAGTGGGTAGTCTAACCCCTCCTTCCTCTATTTAAGACAATGTATGTCCAGCCTCCTGTTCATAACCTGCTCCAAATGCAGTATCAAAGGCCACGGCTGGCGTGAATGCCAGGCTAAGGAAGAGTGCTGCCCAAACTGTGGACTTAAGCATGGGGCCATGGCGATGTCATGCCCCAAAAAGAAAGAGCTTGTGAGAAGAAAGGAAGAAAATAGAAGGGCGGAAGGCGTAAGGAGAGCCAACACCTCCTACGCTCAAGCAGCCAGATCCCCCCCAGCAAGAACAATTGAAACCCCCCCAGCCCCAAGGACCTACTTGAAGGTCGGAAACCAGGTTTCCACTAAGATCCTCACGTGCATAATGTATGCTCACGTGAGGAACTTGACAAACCCGGGCTGCTTCGCGACTGAGATGAACACCATGCTCAAGAGGAATGGTCTGGAGGAACTCTGGTTCCCGGACAACCCTCCGTCGGGGGACATACTGCAACTGCAGTATGAGCCCGAGGAAGAGGCCCCAGCAACCCCATTCCCTACTCAGGCGGAAAGAGAAAAAATAAATGAGAAAAAGAAGACCCAGGCCCCCCAAACGAAAGTAAACAGAGACCCTAGAATTGAGGCTCAAAAGAAAAGAGAACAGAAGGAAAAGAAAGTCGCGAGGAGGATAAAGGAGGCAGAGGGAAACCTCGCAAGCTCCGCGTCTTCCTCAGAGGATGAGGAGACAGTAAAGCCTCAGCCCCCCAAAGCAAGAGCAAGAAGCTCAAGCAGGGGTAAGGCTCCTCAACTGCCCAAAACCCTGGACGGAGAAGAGCTCAACATGCTCTTCTTAAAAACAGAACACACCCCCTTCCCAGAAAACCCCACCATTAGGAAAATCGTCGAAGGGGTAAAAACAGGGCAGTTGAAATGGAACTTCGACGCTCCAGTTCAAGAGGCTATAGTCGACGAGGCGCTCATGTCCTCGAAGATAAGGCTGTATACAGACTCCTGCCTCACGATTAGTGAGGTGGAATTTACAAAAATTCGAAACGGAAAGAAGAGAAAGGAGAGAAAGTGATCAAGGTAGACACACACGCACACATATAAACACACTTAGAGTACAAAAACACTAATTTAACATGGAAAACACCAGCAACAAACTGAAAATTCTATCACTTAACACGAACGGTTGGGCTGGAAAATCCATCATATACGGAAACATCTTCCGAATGGTGGACCCCGACCTGATACTCATATCTGAACATGGTGTAAACACTGACACACATACAATCAAAATTCCAAATTACACTGTTATCACAAAAAATCACACACAAGAGCGATACGATGGCGCTGCTATCGCCATTCGTAAAAACATTAAATTTAAAACACTTCCAGACTTAGAGGAGTCCTTTGTGGCTGTGGAAATCCCAACCCTAGTTGGAGCCTTGACAGTGGCAGCGGCTTACCAACCCCCCCGCCGTAAATATCTGCCAGTTCCTAACCTATTCAACATCTTTGGTCGAGGAAAAATGGCATTGCTGGGTGGTGACCTAAACGCCTGTTGCGCAGCTTCAGGATACTGTCACACCAACCAGAGGGGAAGGAACCTGGAACTACTCATTGAGAGAGATAGACTCCAGAGAGTAGGACCAGACTTCCCGACTTACCTTACGCAACACACGGCAACAAAGCCGGATGTTGTATTGGCAAGCCGAAACTTCCCCTTCAACATCAGCAGCGTGCCAGGTCCTGTGGTACCGAGTGACCATGTCCCCATACTGACAACCATCTCGCTGGCACCGATACTCATGCCAGTGCCACTTAGGAAAAGTTATGCGAAAGCTAACTGGGAGCTTTATAGAGAAATGCTCGGCGAATACCAACCTGCCGACCTGGGCGACGCCATCCTTGAAGAGGTGGACGAGGAGATAAACACCATCACCAATCTCCTCATGCAAGCCAACGAGAGATGCGTCCCCAGGATTGCCTATAAAATGCTCCCACAACCTAGGTGGACAGACGAGATGAGGGACAACGCTCGAGAACACAGAGAAATCCTCGAGGAAATAGGCAGGACAGGCCCAAATAGGGAAAGGACAGCCAGAATTAGACAGCTAAGCGAGGAACTCAAACACATTATCACAGAAAAACAACAGGAAATCTGGAATGACATCATTGGTAGACTGGATAGGGAGGTCAGTCCACAGAGTTTTTGGAATACAGTCCGAAGACTAAGGGGACTGCCCGCCAAAGCCAGGATTAAACTAATAGATGGAGAAGAAATCATTGAGGATCCAGAGTCTCTCGAAAAAAGATTCAGGACACACTGGAAAAAGATTTTCGCTATTTCCCCTGAAGAGAACGAAGACTTCGACCAGGACTTCGAAGACCAACTACTAGACGAACTCAGCACAATGATACATAGAACTCACCCACACCCGCAGGTGTCTCAGGAAAGAGAGATGGTTGGCCACGGTTGCCCGATAACATTTGAAGAGACCATGAACATCATAAGGTCCTTCAAACAAAGGGCACCAGGCTGGTCCGGGATCACGAAGTGCAATCTCGTGATGGCCCCAAGGCAAATCATTCAGGGACTGGTAAACACCATGAATGCCTCCCTGAATGTAGGCTATTTTCCGGACGGGTATAAGATGGCCAAAATCATCTTCATCCCGAAAGGAGGTAAGCCCCCGGATCAGGTGGCGAACTTTCGCCCAATCTCTCTTCTGGAGATGCTCGGCAAGATCTTTGAAAAGATCATAGCAAACAGGCTAAAAGCTCAGCTGAGCGAGTTAGGAGTGCACAACCCACAACAACATGGGTTCCGCCAAAAAAGGGGTACCGATACGGCCCTAGCACTCCTAACGGAAAAAATAGCCTATTGCCGTGCGAATAAGTTCTATGTAGACATTGTGTTGAGGGATGTACAGAAGGCCTTCGACAAGGTCTGGCTGGAGGGATTGCAATACAAAATCCTCAAACTCCAGTTAGATCCGGTCCTGGAAAGGATCCTTTGTGACTTCGTCATGGACAGGAGGGCATGTCTCATGATAGAAGGACACAAGGGACCCGAATTCGAACTAAAGTCAGGTGTCCCTCAGGGAAGTTGCCTGAGCCCTTTGCTTTACTTGGTCTTTACCATCGACCTCCCGAACCCGGTACATAGGGACACGATGTATCTGCAATTCGCAGATGACATCACACAGATCGTCCCGTGCCGGGTGAGGAAAGCAAGGGAACAGGCGACGCGAACAATAGCGGAAATTAATAACATCAACCAGTACGAGAGACGCTGGAAAATAAGAACAAACAGGGACAAGTTTAAGATCGTCCCAATTTGCCGCACGTTGACGGACCCCATTGTCATCGAGGGGAGGAGATACGGCTACTCCGCCGAAGGCACCGTCCTGGGCCTAAAATTCTCCGATCACGGATACGCAAGGCACTACACGGAGAGGCGGAACCTGGCGAAGAGAGAAATCTCTAAGCTATACAGGTTTAGGGATCTTAGGTCGGCCAACATCAGGAAGATATACCTAATGTATGTCCGGTCTAAGCTCATCTATCCCGCAGTAGTGACCCAAGCGGCAAACAATACCTCAATGAGAAGATTGCAACGAGTGCAAAATACTGCATCCCTGCTGATAAGTAAAGTCAGAAGGCGAGAACACCGCCGTCAGAGGGATCTCCATATTAGTAAGAAACTGGACCCTATCAACATCTTCACCAGGAAACTGGGAAAAAGGGTCTGGTTAACACTTACTAATGATGTCATACCAGAACTACGAGAAATAGGAGGCAGAATGGGCATTCCTGCGCATCTACGTGGGAAAGTCACAAGAAGCTCCCGATTCCCAAGCACCAAACATTGTACACAAGATAACACACCTGAACTGTACACATAACGGACACCAAAAACACGACACTAAGACAAAGAAAATAACATAAATACAGAACACCGAAACTGTAAACTAGGTAAATTGCCGAGCCGAAAGCTTAGAAAGGCTTGAATGCTCAACAATTTCGCCAAGAATCAGTAAAATAACATTTTGAAACATGAACAATAAGAAGAACACGCCTGATACACGTAAAATTAACAATACAGAATAAACAATACATAACACAAATAAGTAAAATATGACAACAATAAAAGGAAAAAGACTGCGATGCCCTCCTACTAGGGCCCCCCCCCCCCCATCTTATATATCTTTTATATTTTCACCTACTTTATCTACTACTATCCAAATTCTTCAGAGAGTGTAATATACCGTCCTGTTCATACAGCGATCGATTTCTACGTGAGCTCTACAACCTAAGGGAAGTCTTAGCCGGCAAAGGAGGAAACGTTGAGGGCAAGTCACCTCCAGGACACTCCCGCTCACCAACGGATTTTTTCTCGAGGACGAGATTTCACCATCTACAAGTACCCCCGGACCTAAATAGGACCTTACGTCACCCCCTGCCCCCACCCCCACCCCGAATAAAAATACCTTTATTTCCTTGGCACGTCATTCTGATATGACGTGCTAAACCCCCCCCCATCCCTGCTCCGCCGTGATGTCTGGCTCCGTGAACGTGACTCTACACATATAGCTTCGTTGCAACTATGCCGTTCTACTTAGAAAAGGCATAATTGAAAACTCTGGGGAAAGGAGGTCTGAGGCTTACCCCGCTGCGGAACCCAGAGGAAGAAGCAACCTGGTTTGGGATTCAGTTACAAACATGGGGAGGCATAACAACCTACCCTGCGGCACCGTCCAGGACCACAGAGGGAGACTCTTCCGTCTCTGTGAGATGTCGGACGTGACTGTTAAATAACTAAAACCCAATAGAGGGGGCGGCACCCCGACTGGAGTCAGTTGATTCTGGCTTCAGTCATCATTAAGTCCGCCATGTTTTTACACCCTCTGAGGAGCCCAACCAGGTCCATAAAATCATCCATCACCCTTCACCACATTCGAGTCATGTTCACGGGGTCCTCATCGGCGGGGCGGGGGCCTTCCCTTATAAAGAAAAAGCGTATAGACCACAAAAATGGCAAACACCTCTCACCTCATACTAACGAGCACCACACAACCAGCACCCGACACAATCAACCACCACACATTGCTCACGCTAGCCTCTACCCACGACACACCAATAACCAACATAATCAAACTACGCACAGGCCACAAGCTCGTCTTCCGCTTACAGGAGGACGCGCTAACTTTCCACCAAAATGCCACCACTACACTAAACACACACAACCTGCAGACGAGACTCGCTGAAGGTATCATGAAACGATACCAAATACGTGTCACAAGGACCAACCCTTTGTGGTTGGCCTTCACAAATGAGGACCTTCGCTCGCACCTCCGTCAGGAGTACGGGGAGGAGGTCTTTAAGGACCTGTACTTCAACAGGTCCAAAAACTGGGCAGTAATTACACTGTCCAGTGACAACACGAAAAACTTGCTGCTAGACCAAGGCATCAAGGTCTGCGGCACCCTCACAAACCCCACACACATAGAGGAACAACACAACATCAGACCCACACAATGCCACCGGTGCTATAAAACCGGTCACAGCACCAACACCTGCACTGCAGACCTAATCTGCTCAAAGTGCAGTGTAATGGGGCACTACTACACGACCTGCACCTCCACCACAGCCCGCTGTGCAAACTGTGGCGGCGACCACGTCGCCGTCAACCCCAGGTGCCTTTACCTAGGCAAGGCACGCCACGACGCCGTGGAGGCCATCCGGCACCCACAACCAAACACACGCACAACCACACACCCCGCACCCCCTCCCCTCACCATGTCATTCGCCGCTGCTGCCAGCCCTACGCTGCGTGCTCCCCCTGCTCTACCCCCGACGCCCCCCCCCCCTGCAGCATCCACACCCCACCCACACATCCCTCCCCCCCCCTACCCCAGCTCATAACACTCAGAGACCCCCACTACTACCAACACCAACACACCACACTACGACCCCCACACCACTCTACACGCCCACCCCTACCCCACTCTACACCCCCACCCCACCCCTGTGACAACACAAAAACAAAACTACACCTGGCCACCCTGCTCTCAGCGGTGGCAAAAGACATGTCGAGGGGTGACCCCCGACTATACGCGAATATACTAAATACACTATTCGCCTCCAACGGCATTGAGCAAATCATCTTCCCCGAGAAGGTGTTCGCTCTAATAGACGCACACACATCCAGACCTGCACTTCTCCCCACCCCGACGGGTACACACCCCTGCCCGCAGGGGACCACCGCCCCCCACTCTCACCACGCTCTCCCCGCCATCTGTCCTGTCCCTGCACCTTCCTTAGCCACTGCTCCAGCCCCCATTCACACAACCTATCCTCCTCGAGCTTCCGCCACCCCTCTATCCAAACCCTGCCTACCTCCCACTGCCACCACCCCTCTCGCACCCATCTCAGCCTCCTCTCCCACAGCCTCCACTGTCACTCTAACCCCCTCGCAGTCCACTACAGCCCGTGCCAACCCCCAAAACCCCACCCCCAAGCCCCACCCGCGTAGACAGGCACGGGACAATCAAACCCCCCTCTCTCCTGGCTCCACTCCCTCCTTGCTCCCTACTGCTTCCCCCTCCACTCCTTCTGCATCCTCCCCTTCTCAACACACCCCTTCTCACTCTACTGCTTCTCACTCCCCTCCTCCTCCGCCTTCCGCCCCTTCACCTAAGACTCCTTCCCCTCCAACCCCCCTTCCTTCTACTCCTTCTCCTCCGACTCCTTCCCCTTCTCCCTCCACCACCCCTCCGCCGTCCCTACCTCCTCTCTCCCCCGAAACCCCTCCTCTCATAATATGTACCTCCCCAACCATTTCCAGCCCATCATCCTCCAGCTCTACACCGCCCACCCCCGACACGAACTCCCCCAACCAAGACACCACCCCACCCAAAGCCACCACCTCTACAGAACACACTCCCCCACCCAATAACACGGCCGTGCCCCACAAACAAGCATCAACACGAGTCAAGGTACTCGCCCCTCACGCCTCCTGGGCAATAACCAAGGAGAAGGGGACGATTCCTGGCAAGTCAGCCTCCCGCGCACTAAGACCACGACAATAGGTCGTACTAGTGTAACACAATTTAACGTACGCAGTTGGCACGGTATTCGCCATACGGTCGCCAACTGGGTACTCAACACACAAAGACCCGACATCATACTCCTGAACTCCACCAGCTTACACCCTCCCAACAACAGACTTCGCATTGCAGGCTATCACACATACTTATCCCCACAGGCGCGGCACCTAGGATCTGCGATCCTAGTAAAGCGCAACATACACCACTCCCTCGTCAACACACACGACACCTCCTTTCTAGCCTGCAAAATAGACACAAGCTCTGGCCCCATAATAGTGGCCACACATTACAGACCACCACGAATACAGCTAAACTTAGAAGTCCCACTCCGGGCCCTTTCAAACTACAACCTACCTATCTTCTTCGCGGGGGACCTCAACGCTTTTCACCCGACACTCCTTTCCAACAATACGAACGATGCGGTGAGTTACTTGGCCGGTGCCTTGCGGCGTTTCCGCTGCGAACACATCGGCCCTGCCTTCCCCACGTTCTTCGGCACGCGCGGGGGCACCACATCCCCGGATGTGGTCTTCCGTAACGACCACGCCACACGATTCTACACTCACATTGCACCCGGTCCCCACGTACTATCAGACCACATACCAATATGCCTTCTCATATCCACTATCCACATCCCCCATACTCATCCCCACATCACCTATATACGACTACAAAAACACAAACTGGGCTGAATTCAGGAGCCACATATCCACAAACACACCACATAACCTCGACCTGGAGAACACCAATCCAGGACAAATAGACCACCACTGGTGCTCACTCTTGGACACCATCACCACCGCACGGAATCTACACTCACCACGCAAAAACTACACCTGCTTAAAACACTTCACATTTTCAATACACACACAGAGACTTATCACACAGTACAACAAACACTACACTAGAGGCCCACGAGAACAGAACATCAACCAACTACGTGCCCGCATCCTTCAATGCGTGTAGCTAGATAGGAACCGGCAGTGGCGTGAGGTCGTCCGCATCGCGGACGACACCCGTTGCATGGACCCTTCCTTCTTCTGGCGGCACGTGAAAAGGATGCTGGGTACGGAACCATCTAAACCAATAACACTGAAAATAAACAACCACACACTCACAGACACTAATGACATCCTCGACGCATTCAGGTCCCACTGGGACACAGTACACACCCACAACCCACCAAAACCACATGCGCAGGAGCACTTCCAGGACATTCAGGAATGGTGCCGGACTCATGCTCACGAGCTGAGGCCTGCCCCCCTGATACGCATGGAGGTGCTCGACTATACGTCCACACTTACCACTCCAATCACCGTCGAGGAAACAAAACACTACATAAAATCGACACCAAAACGCGCCCCCGGCCCCTCCGGCCTACCAGCCACACTAATACACAACCTCCCCGCAGACATATACCCCACACTCACACATCTATTCAATGCCTCTCTAGCCTCAGGCCACTTCCTTAAAATATTCAAAGTCTCTCACAATATACTCCTTCATAAACAACACAAAGACCCAAAACACCCTAACAATTACAGGCCTATTGCCCTATTAGAGCACCTAGGCAAAATACTCGAACGTATGGTCAACTGCCGCCTACGGGAGTTCCTGGAAAAGAGGGACTGGTTCTCCCCCGATCAATACGGGTTCAGGAGAGGCAGGTCCACTCAGGCGGCCGTGACCATCGTACACGACAGAATACAGAAGAAACGACAGATACACCAAAAGACTCTTTCCGTCAGTAAGGACGTGGAGAAAGCCTTTGACAAGGTGTGGCACGAGGGACTCCGTTGGAAACTCGCCAACAACACGGAGTTACCTCTCTGCACCAGAAGGCTCCTCTCACACTACCTCACTGGACGGCGCTGCCACATTAGATACAACAACACCCTTTCAAGACCCTTCACACCACGCTCAGGCGTTCCCCAAGGAAGCGTTCTGGCACCCACACTCTACATTATGTTCACAAACGACACCCCACGCCCACCAGAAAACTGCGTTCGCACGTACATAGTGGCCTACGCCGACGACGAGACCATTCTCGTCAGCGGCCGGGCCCCCGAAGAAATTGCGCTCCACGCACAAAGAATACTTGACGAGAAGACAGACTACGAGGACAAATAGCTGATTGCCACGAATCCTCAGAAGACACAGATGACACTCTACGGCGCTAGAGATCACTTCATGCACAACCTACAAATCTACTCACACACACCAAACATGATCCACCAAAACCCAACAAGGCTCGCATACACACAGTGCACCAAAATCCTGGGGGTAACATTCGACAAATCTCTCAGGTTCAACTTACACCAGAACATAATACAAGCAAGAGCCTCACGTACAAATGCATCGCTGGGTAGGTTCTACCCAGCGAGTAAAAAACTAAAACTACACTTATACAAATCACTCGTGCGTCCCATTCTCACGTACGCCCCACTGTCGCTCGTAGCTTCGAGCGACACCTGGAAGCGAAAGGCTCAGCGCATTCAGAACTCTGCTCTGAAGCACGCTTGCCGTTCGCCGCTGTACTCGAGAATGGACGCACTACACAACAACAACAAACTAACTCCTCTCAACACCTACGCTCACACCAGACTTACAAAACAACTTGGAAAACTCACCACAGACCCACTTTACACCTCGCTACATGTAAGAAGGTACGCGATGGCGCCGCGATATCCCGCGGCCCACGAACACCTGCCACCCGTACCATTCTTCGCATAAAACCAATAAGGCATCGTGAATAACGCGTTTCCGGATGGACTGTCAGCCTCCCCCCCCTGACTTGCCCCCAACCCTCGCCCAGTCAATTACCACATAACCTACACCCTCACTACAACACCTCGCTTCGGTGTATAGCCACCGGCCTATCTACTCTCGCTGTCCCTTTCTTAATTATTTTCCGCAACGCTCCTCTCTGACTACCCGACTGCCGTGTTACAGCAGTCCCTCTCTGTTCTTTCTATACACAAAATGAATGAAATGAGCCTCCTGTTCATTCCTTTAAAATGTCTTAAGAATAAAGACGAAAGCGTTCGGAATCGTTTTTTACTTCTCCTTTGTGCGTGTATCTGCATATATATATATATATATATATATATATATATATATATATTTAGTTAGCCTTGCTTCGTTAGTTGTATGTCAAAATTAGTATGAAGTCGATTAGTTGATTTTAAATTTGGAATATTTTAATTAGTTACATAAGATAAAAAAAGAAGGTTCTGTGTCTTGTATTATCATTAGTTCTCAGAATGCGATAAATTTACAATGGTATAAATTACAGTCATGGCCAAATGTTTTGAGACACCTATTTTTCCCTATAAGAAAATTAATGAAATTAATCAAACGTTGCATTTTTTTTAAGTATGTTTGTATCATAATTTGAAAGTGTAATATGCAAAAGTTTAGAGCCCAAATCCATTTTATTAATAAATAGAGCCAAATGATGCACCGAGTCAATATTTACGTGGATACTTTTCTTGACCTTGGACACGTTGTTCAAGGAAATCCCATAGATTTTCGATGGGCTTCAGGTCCGGTGATTTTGTGGGACAATCCAGATCTGTGATTGTTTCTGAATGTTCATTATACCAGTCAGTCACAAGTCCGGTGAACGCTGGAGTTTTCATCCTGGAAGTCATGGATTGGAATGTCACGTTCCGCCTTAAGCTGAAGGGAAAACTGCAAAACCTGGTCGTCTAGCTGCTCGATGGAGGCAGACTGGTCCAAATTATTTTTCACCTCATCCTCTTTATTTCCACATCATTAAATCACCTCAATACATCACAGAACCTCTCCCAGCTTAGACCGCGCCCTTTCCCCCATCTTCCTTAAAGGCCTCATGAGATCTACGATGAGCATGACACCGGGCATCACTCACATAAAGTCAGAAATGTGATTTATCAGAACACATAACGTTTTTCCAGTGCTCTACGGAACACTTTTTGTGTTTTCTCGCCCACGGCAGCCGGCTATCTGTGGGCAGAAGTGAGCAAGGCCTTTTGCGTGCCACTCTGCTCCATATGCTGATGCTATGTAGTTCCCAGTGGAGTGTTCTTTCAGGATTAGAGGCTAAAAGAGTGGCGTTGGGGGTTGACCTTTCCAAGCAATTCCCAACTTGAAGCGAAGCGATTTTTAGCCCGAAACGGTGAAACACTCCGGAGGTCCTGGTCATCCAGTCTTGTCTTTCGGCCACATTTCTGGTGGGAATTTCCTGTCTACCGGGAATTTTGCCATTGCAGGTAGACCTGAATCACCGTACGAATAGATACACCTAAAAATTCTTCTCCATCCTTCACAGGATGGCTTTAGGTACAAGCAAATGCAATTATTCCTTCCCAGCCCCCTCAGTGAGAACTACTATGTGCCCCAATTTACACAGCCTACGAAGTAGAGACTCCAGACTAAAATCTTTGAGAAATCTATGAATCCCATGACGTGCTTCCTAAATTTTAACCTTCTCCCTCTCCTTCAATACTAACTACAGAACACTGTAGTTTAAACTATGTTAAACACGCAACGTGACTAATTTTTTGTCTGGTGAGATTATCTCCCAACTCTCCAGATTTGGGGCTTTGCAATAGTCTTTGCGATTTGGCAGCCGCGGCGAACCTTAATAACAAGAGGCTTTACGAAAAGTCCTCGAAACAAGTTGCCAAGCGACCGCTGGCAACCTTTCTTTCTAAATCCAAGGACAAGTTTTAGACAAGATCAGACCAAAGCAGTATATTTCTTTTCAGTTTGCAGCTTATTTCGGATTGTATACAAAGGACGTTTAGACCAACAAATAAATTTAGGAAAAAATACCAGTCCCTAAAATTTACTCAATCTATCATAATTTGCAGCTTTGTTCTATGCCCCAGCGCCCCGATTCATCCCTCGTCCATCGTTTCGGTCCTGTTTTCGTCCCACAAATCGAGCGCCGGTGATCAATTTAATAAAATGGTTGAACTAACCTAACATAGCCTTAATAAAATGGATGAATTAATCTAACTTTAATAAAAGAGTTGAATTAACCTAGCCATAATAAACCGGTGAACTAACTTAACCTAAC
The DNA here is from genome assembly GCA_963969495.1 of Ceratothoa steindachneri. Lineage (NCBI taxonomy): Eukaryota > Metazoa > Arthropoda > Malacostraca > Isopoda > Cymothoidae > Ceratothoa > Ceratothoa steindachneri. The sequence goes on from OZ018336.1 coordinate 26,362,328, forward strand.
CTTAATAAAACGGTTGAACTATCCTAACCTAACCTTAATAAAACGATTGAACTAAACCCAAACGTTCTGAATACACTCTTAACTGTAGTGGACGTCCAATACTTATATCTGCCTCTAGTTAATAACTACTCTACGGGAGATGGCCACTTCACCATCAGGCTTTATTCCATGGAGGTAGTAACTAATACCCACAAAGATAATCACAACGCGCTTTGCACTTCTTTATTTCACACATTCAACACATCACTCTTCCATCCATTTATCCTACGAAGAGGTTTCCAAGCAACACTCCCCTGAAATTGAGCTGGTGAGCCTCTCTTGAGCCCAGAAGGATACCAAACACTACGGTAGGGGGCTAAACACACCTTAATCGTTCTCCCAGGCCATGACCCCTAAGCAGGATCGGCCTCGGATTCTCTCTGACATGCAAGTGAATGTCATTCTTATATTTGTGTTATTTTCATTATTTTCCAGGAATACTGCAAATCCCATCGTGATGGGTCCCTTGCTTCAACCCCCAACCCCTTTCATCAGGTCCGAAATTATGCAGCCCCGGGGCGTTGGTTCGAGAATCGCAATGGCGCCCCATTCGTCCCATAACGTTTTTAAGGTTCTCCTTCTTACAGGGTATTAAATACCAATGCCCCTTCCTACCTGTCTCTTTCCATGACCATCACCTTACATCAGATACCTTTAATACCGGCTCTGCGCCTTTATGACATGTGCGTCGTAGTCGTTTGATATGCATGAGAGACTGCCGTCTGCGCTCCTAAGACGTGGAATGACCTGCCGGTCTTTAAACGCTGCTATCCCTCTCGAGATCAGTCCTCCTGCGCTAAAAAGAATTATGTAAATGCATCATTATTATTATGGTTATTATTGTTGTCATTATAATTCCACGTATTATTGCTGTTATTATTGTTGTCATTATAATTCCAAGGTATTATTGGTATTATTATTGCTGTTATTATTGTTGTCATTATAATTCCACGTATTATTTGTATTATTATTGTTGTTAGTTTTATTATTATTGCTATTGTTAGAAAATTTTCCGTATTTTATTGTTAAGTAACTACTAATACATATAAAAATATCCATTAGTAATATTAGTGATATGATGTATTCTCATAATGGTAACCGATCCATCATAACGGTCGACGAGGGACGAATACAAGGGGAAGACATTTACAATGTTGTGAGGATAATTATAACTAGTGTAAGACAAGGAAGGTCTTCCTACACAATTGAAGGTAAAAGATGAGTATGGACAGGGTGGAGTAGTAAAAATAAACCATGAATGAGAAGTCGTGATTTATTCATGTCTATCCACCATGCTAAGACGATAAGATTTCAAACGCCGAGAGACGTTCACATTGAGAGAACAATTGCTCGATGTATCGAATTTCCCAATGAAGAAGCAATTTTCTATCATTAAAATTAAAAGAAATCTCACATTATTGTATCAATTTGGTCAAAAATAAATCGGTATTTCGCGATTTAAATAAAGAAGACTTCATCGAATTATTAATAATGAAGCTGCGATAATTGATGATATTCATAGAGCAGGATTTGATTTATTCCTGCCTGTTGATATAAGGAGTTATACCTGGTTTCTCTTGGCGTCTCGGTCGTTTGGGGGCGGTGGGGTGGGAGTTGTATGAGGGACAGCCTTATTCATATGGGAGTGAGTGACTCCCATACATCAGGGAAAAATGTTAAAAGTTTCCGAACTGTTAAAAATGTAACGCTTTCTTTTATAAGGAGTTAAAACGAATTCTTAGGAGCAGTTTTCCTTTAGAATTTAAGGGTGTTGGAAAGAGGCTGTCTTTTCCATAAATTGGTGGACAGTGTTTGTGTTTAATAATGACAGCTTTGAAGGGGAACAATACTAAATGGTACCCACGAGTCGGTAATTTTGAGGCAAAGGACAGATTTAAGAGGGGTACTTCACAATTAACATTAAACGAAAGAATTTAAAAGAAGAAATGTGAGTTAAGGTAAGATCGAAGCTTAAATTTAAATATCCTTAGTTAGGTTCTCATTTGTCCAATGGGAGAGGGGGCAGGATGTAATTTACAGGGGGATTTTGATAGCAGGGAATGTTTGTTGTATGCCTACAACTTTTCTTGCAACTAACCTTGAGAATAAATTTGCCAAGCGATCATTAGCATCGTTTTCCTCTCGTATTTATAACGCAATAGCAGCGAGGCTGCAGCACGCAGACAGTTTTTAAGGAGATATCCACAAAGAAAATGAAGATAGAAAAGGTGAATATATTTGTGGAAGATATATAGCTGTATTTTCTCTTACAAACACTGGAACGAGAGGGCAAACTGGGGTGTTGGGGGCAGAAGGCAAACATTAAAACCAGGTTTCTCTCCTTTGCCTTCCGTTTCGTCAGCTGCCAACCGCAGCCAGTCTGCAATGAACTAATAACTCTAAATTGTATATTTTCCTCTTTTTTCCTGTCCATCAGGCGCGGTTTCCTTCGTTCCCTCATTGGTCTATATTGAACATAAAGGTCAAATGAATCAGTTGTTAATACAATTGCTTAAAGTAATTATGACGTACTTTACACTGAATATCGTTCAGAATGACAACTTAATATATTATAATTTGATGAGGGATCGAGTGTTTGAGGTATAGTTAGTTATAAATAAACTAGATATGACATTTATTAATAAATTAAATTTAATTGAATGAAATATTTGATATGATTGCGATAATCCAAGTAGCACTGTCGAAACATTTTGAAACTGTTTTGTTACAAACAAGTTAGCTAAATTTCCTACATTTTTTATAGGTTAATTAAATTCAGGTTTATTTAATCTTTTACTCATCGATACCACAAAAATATTCGCATTACATGTCTTCTTTTTTATCCCTTTAATTAATTTTCGAAGCTAACGTGTTATGAAAATTATAATTACTTGGCAACCTAGCACAGCAAAATCTAGCAGAAGTGATCCAAAAGTATTCGAGAATTTATAGGACATAAATATTTATATAGTAGTTAACCGAAACATTTTTTTTAAAATGTGACAAAAACTTTGGACAACTGTACATTTGTTGAACTTGAACTAAATTCATCTCTCTAACTTCTTCCTAACTATAATGGACAAGTTAGTTAATCAATTTAAGGTTAAAAAATGTCACCCATGGAATCTGGAATTAAATATCAAGAGTGTTTAGTGATTATTTATGCTGACGTCCGTGGTAATTCGTTTAAACAACAGAATTAAATTTATCATAAAATAATAGGAAAGATTTCATTAAAACTTACCTGTGTCTTATAGTGTGTGAATAGTGGTTGTATTCACAACTGCACATTTGTTGAACTTGAACTAAATTCATCCCTCTAACTTCTTCCTAACTATAATGGACAAGTTAGTTAATCAATTTAAGGTTAAAAAATGTCACCCATGGAATCTGGAATTAAATATCAAGAGTGTTTAGTGATTCTTTATGCTGACGTCCGTGGCAATTCGTTTAAACAACAGAATTAAATTTATTATAAAAAAGGAAAGATTTCATTAAAACTTACCTGTGTCTTATAGAATGTGAATAGTGGTTGTATCTTAGTAGCTCCATTATTCAGCAAACGCAACTCAAGTCTGTCATCAAGTGCTGGCTCGACTTAATAATCTCTGGACGTAACGTTGCTCCTTATGTCTGAAATAGTATCACCGTCCTCATTTAAACCCAATATATATATAGCAGTACTATACAATACAGCTTACATTAATTAGAAGGTCCATAATATTTTCCCTCTTAATTTACACTTCTGTCTACTCTCTAGAACAAATGACAGACTCTCTTAAATCGCTGACAGCTTCTTCAGAATCACTGACAGCTTTCCTCGAAACATACTGCCTGCTTTAATTGCAGATGTTCATTTACGAGTTGTTTGCAAATCAGAAATTCAACATAAAATTAATAAGAAATGCAATTGTCTATTCTTTTGAACATCTAAGAAATTATTAAAAACGGCTGTTTTTCAAGTAATATTCCGGTAAAATGATTTTGCAAAAATATTAATTGCTCGAATAGATGTTATTTTTCGATAAAAAATATTGGTGATATTTTAACGCACAGAAGACGACTGGTATTTAATCTGTAGAGTTGTATTGCCATTGGTTGCACTACAAGCTACAATCGTACCATTAATATTTCTAGTAGTACACACTAATTGGTGGTCACAAGTAAGTTGCCTTTTTTAAGGCAACTTTTGACAAAATTAGCCACGTCACATTTTAAAAAAATATTTCGTACAAAAGTAAGATAATGATGAAATAATTATTAATATTTTATATAAAGCTTCAAATTGATTTGGATGCTTACTGCCAAGTTTTGCTGTGCTGTATTGCAAAGTAATAACACTTTTGATAAAACAGGTTAGAAAATTATATACTGAAAATAAAAGAAAATAGCGAATATTTTGTGAAATCGATGATTAAAAATTAAATAGATATATAAAGTTAATTAAACTAGGAAAGGGAGAAATTGGGAATGATTTTGCAACTCTGTTTTGAAACAAAACCATTTCACAATGTTTCGATTGTACTGCTTGAAATACCGAAATCACGGAACAAATTTCACTAACTTTATTTATTTCATTGGTAAATATCCTATCTACTTTATGTATAACTAAATATACCCCTAACACTCCATCCATCGTCGAATAATATATTAAGTTGCCACTCTGAACGAAATTCAGCGTAACGCGTAACATGTCTAATTGTGGCAACCGTACGCCATGGAATTTTTCGCTGCATAGTCTAGACTCCGACACTAAAGATTCTATAGTTATTTTACAAATTTATAAAAACTTCATATATTTCTTATCTTAACTAATCGTTCCCTATCGGCTTTCTTTCTGAGTCTACAGCTACTGACCCTGTTGGTGACTGCAAATTAAACCAATCTTGATCTAATCAAATGCATTCTCTTTGGCCATGCTTCAGAACTTCTCACAATTACAACGTGCCCCTTGTACGGGTATCTGCGTTGTCCTGTTGGATTCTAAAACACCTATGTGTTTCTTCAACACTTAAATTAAATCATTTCAAGAACTCACAAACACACGCATGAAAGATCTATTCACTCCGCATATTCATAATAAATAATGGTTAGTGTCATTTCTCACTCAATAAGACATACACACACTTTTTCCTTATAACCAACATCCAGACCCGATAACGTTCCCTTTATTTCATCCTGCAATACTTTTCTTTCCTCTTCTTGTTTTTCACACATAATGTTAGCATCTGCAACCTCACTCGTATTTAATCAATACATTTACTATCTCTCCTTCCCTCTTTCCCGTATCACATATACTCCTCACCTTCCATAGATGCAATGGACTCGCACGCCCATGTGGATAAATCAGATTCCATATATGGGGTCTGCCATAAGCACCCCTTCCCCCTCCTTTTACTGGCATCTGGTATCGATATGGCAAAAACAATAATTTTGGATGCGCGGCGGCTTAGACCAGTATCTAACATGCTGATTCGCCCTAAATGGCATGCGGCCTTAGGACACTATGAGGATTCCTCAGTCACACATAGAGACTATAATAATAATAACATATCTATAGAATTACCATTATATATTTATTTATTAATCCTTTTATTTATTTAGTGTCCCGCTCTTATAGGATTATATGGGAAGTATTTTTTAAAAAAATGGATTTCTGAACCGAGGATGAGAAGTGATTTATTGATGTCCATCCACCATTCTAAGACGATTAGATTTCAAACGCCGAGAGACGTTCACATTGAGAGAACAATTGCTCGATGTATCGAATTTCCCAATGAAGAAGCAATTTTCTATCATTAAAATTAAAAGAAATCTCACATTATTGTATCCATTTGGTCAAAAATAAATCGGTATTTCGCGATTTAAATAAAGAAGACTTCATCGAATAATTATAATGAAGCTACGATAATTGATGCTCTTGATAGAGCAGGATTTTATCTATTCCTAACTGTTGCTATAAGGAGTAAAACCTGGTGTGTCGTGGCTTCTCGAAGGTTTTATGGGCTGGGGTATAAATTTTACGAGGGCCATTCCTGCATATTTTGGGGGGGTTGTAGGGCTTTCATACCTTAATCATACAAGAAGGACATTTTCTTTGATTCAGTAGCTACAACATGTTATCAATCCGTCCATAACCATCCACCATATCCAATCTCTTTTCATCGATTCGCCGGTCCATTAGTTAATATTTTCTTCCTTCTTATCCTCTACCTCTCGATTGACCACGACTATCATGATCCAATTGGTAATAAACCTGTCGATCTAAATACAGGTTCTCTAATTATAATGAGCAGGTAACTCGTTCTCTCATGGTTAATCGATTAATTATGGTTCTTAAAATGTCACCTGGGGTTTTGAGATTTAAATATCATCCCTGTTTTGTAATTATTTCTGTCATGTTTATGACAAGAATGTTTACAAAATGGAAATCAAATTTAATTATAAAAATAATTTGTCAGATTTAATCTGGTTTTGGCTTAGGAAAAAATAAAAATTAATGAATCTTTCCAAACCGGGTGGAAATAATAAGGCTGCAGCGTTCAATTTTATGTACATATGTATATTGTCAGTGAAGACCAGAATTCTAGAGGTTTGCGTACATAAATCTTTCCACCTACACGTTTAATTTGTCGAGTGTGATTACAAAGAAATTTGTGACTCGCAACAAATGAGTGCAAGGGAATTACGACCATTAGCTTTGTCACAACCACCAGGCAATACCTGTTTTGGGGTGAGTACCAATCGTATCTCACGGTTCACTAGACTAGTCACTGTTATGGCAGTTTTCATGGTTACTGACACTAGAACTTGTTTTTAAGTGTTAGGCCGTAATCCTGACGACGCCAGTGGGTATTAAGTATAGCATTCACAAGTATGCTGCAGCTGACATTCGTAAGATTATGTCACACCCCTACCCGGCCCAATTACCCGCAGGTGTATCTGCGGTTATTATCTTACACAAATTTTCACCTCCTGCTTCACATTTTCTAGATCTCTCCTTACTTTCTGTATATAATGCCCTCGGTAGTTTTTAATTATTAAAAAAAATAATTCAATAACAACAGCAAAATCCCATAATCCCGAGTTTAGCACCAGAAGATAAATTTCAATTATTATTTAAACAACAGAGGGATTTACGTCCCACCCCTGTGATTTAAATTTATGTGAGTTCGTAGGTTGAATTACTTTGTGTTTCAGTTCATTACCTAGTAGGGATGCGTAGTTTGACCCTGCAAACAGTGGTCACACCTGGTCCTCCGCCCTTACTCCAATGGTTCTCAGAAAACTTGACTAAAGACTTCGAGGAGAAAACTTTCTAAAGAAAAAGCCATCAAAGAATCTTAGTTCCAATAAAAGGGGCAAAAAATGACAAAATTTTGGATAAATAACTTTAAATAAAAACAGGTTCCTTAAAGGAAGGTTGAACTTGAGTCACTACTTGCATATGAACCATAGAAAAGTCACAAATCTAGTTCAAAGTTCAAAATACAACTTAATGTAGGTTTCGACGACCCAAATCAATCCTAAAGGGCTTCTAGCAGTGAGGATAAGATTCCACTGTATCCTCGTAACAAGGACTTTAAGAATGTTTTTGACAATCAAGCTCGATTTCGACTTATTAGTTTGGTCGTTTAATTTACTCAAAATGTGGCATTTACAAATACTGAAAGTTGGTATGAGTCATTCGAACAGTCTAAGTATATGGTGTTTCATAAAGGGCGCCGAATTTGAAAGATGAATAATGAAAAGGAACTTTTATAAACATGGTTACCTTCTACAGATTTCTAATGACTTCTGTCTTCCGTTTAGGTATGAGACATAATGTCAGCCAGCTGTCCACCTGCACTGAGTCTGCAGACATTTATTCGCTCCTCGAAATTTCTGATAACTTTCATAGATGTGTGGCTCGATGACTCCGACCACACACCTGATTTCAGCTTTGAGTTCAGTAATTGTGCGTGGTTTGTTGGCGTATACCTGTGATTTCACATACACCCATCAGAAGAAATCACAAGTGGTAAGATTACAGGACTTGGTGGCTATTCCTATTCACCATGCAAGGAGATCACTCGTTGCGGAAATTTGTCGTGAAGTAAGGCAAGCGTTCAGCGCAAAGTGTGGTAGGCCATAACTGAGTGGATATCATGTCTCGGTAACGTTTTCCATTAATAAAAACTGAATTCCCCTCATCATCTTCAAAGAAGAACGGTGCAAACACCCCACCTGCTCAAAAACAACACCGTAGAGTTGATTTCAGTGGATGCATTTTACGCTCTTGCATTATTCGAGAATTTTCATTTGCCCAAATACGGCTGTTCTGTTTATTGATAAATCCACTCAAGTGGAAGTGGACCTCGTCACTGAAGATGATTTTCTTTGCAAAATTTTCGTCGGCTGCAAGTCTCTCCACAACCCAGTCAGCAAATTGCTTCCACCTCCCGTGGTCAGGTAGCTGAAGATGCTACGTAAGTTGAATTTTGTACACATGCAAATGGAGATCTTTAAGCAGAATTTGATAGAATGATGGGGTCTGGATGTCCAACCGCTGCGAACGTCGGTTAATTGATTTTCCCTGACTCGGAGTGACACTGTCTCGCACAACAGCAATTTGTTGCTCTGTCGGAAAAGAACGATTCCGCACAGGCGATTTGTCTGTTGCAATTCAATCAGTTGTTTTAAACTTCATTAGTCTGCAAACGGTAGACTCGTTGGGTGATTGATTTCTCCCCAAAATGGTACGAAGTGTTCGAACTGTTTACGTCGCACCTTCTCCATTTTGGTAACGTGTCTTCACGATGAGAACGCACCGCTTAGTTGTAAACTGCTCCATGACGTACTGCACAAAAGTTTTCTAAGGAACAAACAAAAACTAATAATCGGAATGAAAAGAGAGAGAGAGAGAGCAATCATGATAAAAACAAGCCTTTAAACTTCAAAACACAAAAGTCTCGCCTAATTCAAATTCGGCGCCCTTTATGGAACACCCTCTAGGTATTCTAATCAAGATTACATAAAATATTTGAGTCATGAGGAATAAAACTTATTTTAAAAGGAAAAATATTGAATTAAAGTTTAGAGTTAATTTCAAACTACTTAACAGAATCAATTATTAATTCTAACCTCGTTGGCTAATTTTCGAAATGGTAGTCATCCTTATTTAAACGAAATACAATTTTGTGTAACAAAAAATACAACTCACATTGATGAAAAGGTCTAGTAATGTCTCATGATATTACATTTCTATTAACTCCCAAAATTTCTCACAGGCCGTTGTAAATCATCATATTTAGAAAAAAAATCGTATTCTGTTCTAGTCGAGAACTCTAAATATGTATATAATGGTTTTGTCGTGGATTGAATTTTTGCAGCAAATGACAAGGAAATTGTTGATGCACGTGAACTTAACGGATATATTTTGTTTTGTTCAAATAAGGCGCTGAGCGTGTAACACATTTTAGCGTATGTAGGTTCTCTTTTCACTAATGCTCTTTTAATCTCAGTGTTATTTATATGAATTGTAAAATTTCTTCTCTCTTGATTTTTATGTTTTCTACTTTTATCAATGATGTGCCGCTCGTTGGGCCCTGTAGGGTTTTAGGTTCTGCCGTTTTGGCTGTGGCCTTACAACAGCTCGCTTCCATTGAATTTGATAATAATAATAATATTTATAATGCAATGGCTTTATAATTTCAGCAGGCCAATAATTTAAATTGCTTGATGACAGCTTTTTCTCAACGTTGTTTCTGAACAACATTATGAAATAAGATATATTTACATTATTTACAGTTGTTACAATAATTGTGTGTTGATTTTATGGTATGTTTTATAATAGAATAAGAATAGAGCTAACTCAAAGAGTTGAAGAATTACGCTGTGGCACCGCGTTGAATTTCCATGACAAAACAGACGATTATAAGTCAAGTGAATGAGGAGGAGAGGATAGATTAAAAATATCCAAAATATTGCTTCTACAGCATTGTAAATCTATTCATTGGCATAAGTAATAAAAGCCCTACAGGTTTTTTACTCCTGTTCTTTTTTTTCTAAATGAATATCTTTTAATGGTATTTTAGTACTCGAATGTACTGTTTTTTGAAAAAATTCTGTTTCACTCGGTTTTTGATCTTTCGAGAGGTTTAGGTGTGATAGAAAAGTTCCGTCAAATAAACTAAAACTGATATTTTTCCCTCACGTGTCATTAAAACGTCTTTTAAGAGCTCTGCTCTCCTGAGCGCATCGCCAATAAGCTCAAAGTCAACTGGATGACTGCGCGAAATAGCGGAGATGCTCAAGAACGGGGAAGACCTCAAAGATCAACCGAATTCAAGGCAGGTTACAAGCTCGCTGTGGCCGATTACATGCACATCTCGGCCACAAGTCTTGCCCTGGGTGATCAAGCTCACGAAGAAGACGCAGTAGGTCTCTTATCAGGACGGTGCCTCAGCGCACACGGCAAAAACTGTGAAAGAGTGGTTGAGATCGAACATGAACTTCTGGTTGAAGGACTTTTTGCCGCCTTAGTCGCCCGAATTCAATTCCCTTGGTTACGGCGTGTGGACACAACTGAGGGAAAAGCTTCTAAGGAAGGTCCACCACAACAACGTGGACGAGCTGAAGTCCTCCGTCAACCGCGTGTGGGCGAGCATGAGGAAGGACTTCGTCCGCAACGTTCGCGCGGCATTCGGGTCTCTCCCGAAGCGCGTGCTCGCCGACGGACGAGGGCGACCACATTGATTAATATTACAATTTAAACACATATTTATGTGGTAAAACTATCGTTGTGTCCTTTGTTGAGAGCGTCGTAACGAGTGTAACATACTTTTGCATTACCCGGAATACAGTCGCGATGAGGTAGGGAGGGATGGGTGTTATCCTGCGGGGGGGGGGGGGGGAGATCTAATAAGAAAAAATATTGCACGCGCTCAATCATTTACTCCCTTCTTTTAAACAGAAACATGTATTCCACCTATCCACTTCAAACCGTATAGTAGCGCTCATAAATAACTGGTTTCTGAGAAAGAATTATAACAGAGTAGTAGCTCATGATTGGTTGGGCGATACTTCATTAATATCGTTGTTGTTAAATTGTATGAGGTTGGTACCGAGCTATTGGTATCTAGTTTTGAAAACACTAGTCATGTAAACCCTAGTTATTTAAACATTTTATTTCTACCTCGAATTAAAATGTTGCAGGGAACAACATTAATTTCCTCGGAGCGGAGGACCTGAAGTAATAATCTCAGGAGCAAAATGTAGGTAACACTAATTCTCCATTAAGTTGTAAAAGTTTTAGCAACAAATAGATTATAACTCTGGGGAACACCCTGTATTTGGAGAATTGACAAAAGTACATTTTCCTACCTAATTCGAGCATACTGAATTCAAATCTGAAATCAGATTTTCTCTAAATGCTACAGATTTTTCGTAATATCAATAACTAATATTATAAAATAATTTTCATTTTATTACGCCTATCATCATGCCCTGAAGTAATATTAAATCATCCTTTTGCGTTATTTATAGTAAAGCAGGTTTTTTGCACAAACATTTTATTGCATATGAGAAGAAACTTGAATTACACATTAGGATTACAAATACTGTAATCAAATAGATGGTAATTTATTAATGGCTGGAGGACCTCTTCTTGATTTCAATCGGGCAAAAATTTGCGTTTGTAACTCTTTATCTTGTAAGTCTTCTCTGGCTGATCTCTTCTTATCGTCCAGCAGTAGTCCACCATCATGTGTCTATATCAGTGACCTTGGTAGCGCTCTTCCATCGTCCTCAAATCATGATTGAAGCGTTCCTCTTGTTTGTCGCTCACGGCTCCCAGATTCTCTGGGAATCGGTCGAGGTGACTATTTCAGAAATGCAGCTTCACACTCATGTTGCATCCCAGATCACGATATGCTAACAGCATATTAGTAACCAGATCCTCGTAGTTATGCGCTTATTTGTTTCCCAAGAAGTTACGAACAACGGCAGAAAATGAGAGCCAGGCTGCCTTCTCTTTTTCATTCATGGTGTTCACGAATCTAGAATTACTCAGAAGGCTTCGGATTTGGGAAACCATCAAATACTCCTGCTTTTACTTTGACGTATGACAAAGCAGGAAACGCCGATACTATGTATTTAAAACAATCATTGTCAGTGCTCAACACCTTGACATACTGATTCATTAACCCGTTTGAGATGAAGTGGAGGGAAAACGATCTTCTCTTGACTTACGATTTGCTCATTAACAATGTTTAGCATTCCTGCTTCCAAAGTTCTCCAAACTGGCCAATCTTTTGGGGACCAGTGTTTGTCACGGGCTCGACTGTCCCACATACAGATATAGCATGGAAACTTTGTATATCTCTTCTGTTGGCCAAGGAGGAAGTTGAACATCTTAAGGTCTACACATATGATCCAATTGTGTCCATGGTACTTAAGTAATTCCATGACCATTCTTATGTCATCGTGAGTTTCTCGCAGATGGACAGAGTGACCTAGAGCAACTGCACAAAAGTCATTGCCATTATGCAAAAGGACACACTTGAGGCTACGCTTGGAGCTATCTAAAAACAGTCTCTACTCAGCAGGGTTATAGGTTCCAAGTCCCAACTCGGTAAACAGACCAGGAACATCGTGGCAGTATACAAATTGTTTGTCCTCAGAGAAATACTTAACAAATGTACTCTCACATGTTCGGTAATATGATACCCGTACCGACCTTTCAAGCATGTCTTTCACTCAACCTGAAGGCTAAAAGTTCTGCAGCTTTCTTGGAAAGTGCTAAATCACGTTTTAAGTCATTCAAATCCTCTTGATTAAACAGTGAGGAGCTAAGGACTATTCAGCATCTGATGATAAATCAGCAGACTCTGAATCTATTCCGTGGACGTCCATATCAGGTACATCATTTTCATCCTCGGAGGAAGCATATCCACTGAAAATCGGAACTAGTAAAGACTCAGAATGAGGTACTGGCCGGATCGGTGAGGGATTGTTGGGGTAGTCGAACTTGTGCCGATTTTTCTTGTCAATCCCTTTAGTATTCACCAAACAGATATAACAGGCCGATACATGATCCTTTGGCTCTCGCCACACCATTGAGATTCCAAAAGGAAGACCATTTCTCTTTCTTTTCGCCTACTCACGAAGATGTTCCATACAACTATGGCAAACAGCATGTGGGGACCACTTCTTATCTTGATCGCCAAGAGGAACATCAAAATATGCCTTATAAGTGCGCATCACAAAGTTTGATATATTGCGCCTTTGACGAACTAACATGTAACAGCCACATATGTAGCTGAAAGTGTCTAAATCATTAACGCAATTTCCTATTGACCTGAAAAAAGAAACAATAATGTCAATAGTTTGCACAATAACATTTATTACTATCTTACTACTATGTACTGTGAATTATTTGCTTTCTACAAACACCCTCTCTGTCCGTCCGGAGGGAAGTTTTCGGGGAAACAAGAAAACAGAAATTACAGAATAACTATAGCATGTAGGTAAAAATGGATTATATAATTGAGATCAGCATGAAAAAACGAATTAAAATTGAAAGATATATCTAAGTCACCAGAAAATGTGATTAAAATTGTTTACCCCTGTTATTTTACAGCAGAAACTATCTGCACTTACACCCTCAAGATACCATTTCGTGTCTTTGTTAAAATTTAAGCAAAGGTTCCAAGTGACATGACTGAGGGATGGTTGTAGAGTGGTCAGTCATTTCCAAGTAGCTATGAGACAACCACCCAACCTGGATGCAATTCTTGAGTGGGACCACACCACTTGGATGTAGTCCACGCATGTGAAGTTAAGTTGCAATAGAATTCCCACTTCCTACCTGTTGCATGATTCGTTACAACAGGGGGATGCTATAAAATTCCCGCAGCATGCAACAGCCCCCCTCGACTTTAATCTGGTCCCTCAGGACAGCTTCACAGAAAGCGCGGCCCTACTTAATTGTGGTAATTTTGACTGGAGGCCTACAGCACAGGTTGTATGCTCAAAGACCTTCTCCCTTAATCTCCCAAGGGTTCTTAGGGAGCAGAGGTTCCATCTGTTCCCGTGGGAACTATAGCTAACGAAGCAACAATAACTGAAGTATGAGACTCCTACTGATCCCATGAGTAAAAAAGAGTCATCCCCACCTCAACCCAAAACAAGGTGCTTAAATACCCCGAATATCTGTAGTTATTGCTGTAGCAGGACCTGAAATTACATTTAATAGGTACAGACATTCTTCAAAAGGTTTATAGATACACATACAAAAACACACCACTTTAAATCTAAATGTTCCTGTTTCATCGAGGAGAGAATCTATTTCTAACATTTTCATAATAAAAAGGTCTTATGTTAGTTTGCTCAGAAACAATTTCTCTAGGCTTAATTATTAAAATGTGCTTCCTTCCTATTTCTTAACAATGATCTTTTGACGTTTTATTTAAATTCAAGAAGTATGTTAACGTTTTATGACATTTCTTATTAATAAACCTCATTTCACCCCCTAAAGTGTTTTACCACATTCCTGCAAAAGGATTCTCACGACCATTTTTAATTTCAAATAGAATACTATTTTTTTAGTAAAACAATAATATCAAGGCTTTATTAGTAATAAACACGATAATAATGCATAATAAGATTTTTTGGAGTATTTACGGAAATCATGAGAGAAGGATAGAAATACTGACATATTTTATATAAAATCACTGCATCATATATGTATATTGAATCCCTGTGAGCCTGCCGGTCCAAATAGTCCGTGCTTATACATGGAATTACCTGGAGTTTTTCTCTAGAAATACTGAAAGATTTTCTCTATAAATACCGAAAGCTTCTCTCAAGAATCACTCATACCTTCTCAATGAAACGATTGCAAGCTTCTCTCTAGAATCGCTCATACCTTCTCAATGAAACGATTGCAAGCTTCTCTCTAGAATCGCTCATACCTTCTCAATGAAACGATTGCAAGCTTCTCTCTAAGATGACTGGCAAATTCTATATACAATAACTAAGAGCTTCCTCTCGAAATACTGACAACTTTTCTATGGAATCACTGGATAGCATGTCTGTGAATCACTGGAAGCTTCAATATACAATAAATTAAAACTTGTCTATCTAAATACTCAAATCTTCTTTCTAGAAATAGTTTATCTCTAGAATTAAAAATAGTTTATCTCTTGATTTCCTGATAAACTGAGAGTTTGTCTCTAGAAATAATTATCGCTTCGTTTTAAAAATCAGAAACTTCTCTCTAATTATGTACTGACAGATTGTCCCGACAAATCCTGAGAGTTTTTCTATGCAATTAGGTCGACCTTTTCTCAGGAACTGCTGACAAATTCTCTTTCGAATCACAGACAGCTTCTTTCAAGAAATACTGACAGCTCTAATGGAAACTGGTATCAAGGAGATGTCGATAGGACGTAAATGGAGAAGATAAATAAAGGAAAATGCAATTTCACATCCCTTTGACGACACATTTTCACTTTCTCTAATTTAACCACATTCTTCACGACTTTCTGCCAAAACATTTTGGCGGAAGAACTCTCATTTGTTTTTTTCTTATCTTTCAATGAAAAAACAAAGAATATTTGTTCAATTTTTCTATTTTCATTTTTTTTTTTAGATTTCGAAGTTTACCCCTTTTTCACCTATAGTTTCTCCCTCTCCCTCACCTTCTCCTCCGTGGTCTTTCTTGGTCTGGCTGGGGACGAGAACCCCCTTTTCGAAGTGAACGGGCTTAAATGGCTTATCTGTCCACAAGAATATTTTTATCATGCCCTCCTCCTTATGTTTTTTTTATTTTTTATATTTTAAGTTATTCGTTTATTTTAATTTAATTTTCCTTTCTCCATACTGCCTCTGTTTTTCTTTCATTCTTACCCTGGTCATAATAAGGGCTTGTAGGTATTTTAGGGGCTGTCACCAGGGAAACCCACCGCAAACAGGCCGCACTGTACTGGATTGGTTGGTAGTCAGGCAGTGATGCCCGTTCTGTTTATCTTTGCCATATTCCGAGCGACAAAATGCCTGATTATGATGGTCGGACCTCGTTTCCCAGGAGGAACCATCTTAAAGGTGGTCGCTTCTGTCTGATTGTCGACATTAGAAGGATCCTCCGTTTATCAATATTCAAATAGCGGCTCTAAAGGAGAAGAAGACCTGTCTATGAATATGGACTAATCAACGATCCCTATCACCCTTCCTCGATGTCCCCCAGCTCCTACAATCGTACGCTGTTCACAACGCAATCAATTATAATACCTTCCGCACCTAGCTTTCCCTCACATCCCCGTCTCTTACCTTTCCCTTAATATCCCCTCTTATTACCCTCTCCATCTCCTTCTCTTTCCCAGCCCACACCGATCATCCCCGCCCAACTCACCCGACCTTTCTAAACCAAATCAACTATTGCAAAACAAATGCGCGCCCCTAAACGCCGTCTGAACATTCACTACTTATTCGCAAATACAGCTTCGAGCTCCTTTTAACGCATTACTTCCATTCTGGTCCTAAGACCAACTTACTCATCAGTGTCCTTGATGTCCAAACCCAGTCAGAGAAGTCCTTACTATCAAGGTCTAGTTCTGAGAATCGCACCGACTCTCTCCTAGCTATCTGATGGTTAATGGTGTGTGAGGTCACACATACACAGCACTCAGGACTCGACTATGCAGCTAAGGCAGGATTTTTGCCGAGGTCCTTTGGAGCGTCCTGGTGGAGGGCGTCCTTGAGGATCTTTTTTCATATGTTGTCACGAAGGTCAACATCTTCCATCGGAAGCTTGGCAAGGCTAAGATGCCCATCCTAAGACTATTACTCACATTTACCAACTTGGTCTCACTTTGCCCCATATTTACTTAGCTAAATACGACCCACTGTAACTGTAAATTTGATGTCTGCCCGTAAGTGGCACCCCAGCAGTGGCTTTAAATACAAAAGGCTTGGGCATGTCAGTTTACCTTCCGAGGGCAGTAGCGCTGTGCTATAATTGTGGCCTTGAGTTCCCCCTGCCCGCCCCCCTCCCATCTCAGTCAAGCCAACCCAGACTGCTCAAACTGTTCAGGAAAGTACCTAGTTGAGGATGGGGGACTGCTCATCCCTAAAGTTCGAGTCTGAGCCCCAGTTCTCCTCCGATACACCCCCTTTTTAAGTTCTCGAGAGATATGGGCCAACTACGAGCCTGTCATGCCTGCTATGCTTCCTAAGCTAACACTCTACACCCATCCTACCCCGTTAAACCCACATACACACCATCACCCTCCACCCACGCCATAGCCCCCCCTCCCCCTATCCCGAACCTCTTTAACTCCTTTTATTTCCACCGAATTACCAAAAGCTTCTTGGCTCAGATACCTTCATCATTTGGAGACCCTGAGTCAAATGAACACAATTGCAAACCCAGTAGAAGGCATAATCTCCCGCAGAAGCTCGGCGCTTCTGCTCCAGACCTGTATGTTATTGCAATAGCCTCCGAGGTCACCCTTACTTCTAAGATTCGTGTATGTGCTTGCATCCTCATGCAACGCCACCCCTTCTGAGGGTCTCTACCTTCGCCCAAGTTCTTCCACACAAGCGTGCACAGCAGTACGTAACAGAGGTACATGCACTGTCTATTCTACTATCTCAAATTTACCCATTCCTTCAGAGAATTAAATAATAAAGAAACCCTTTGGGAACCCTGCCCTATATCGAGCTTTTACTTCCTTCCTAATCGCTTGCCTGAGCTTCCGGCTCCAACGCTGAAAGTTTGCTAATCCATGCGCGAGAGCCGGAAGAAAGGTTAGCGGGTATATATCTTCAGCTTGTTTTCACTCGTTCACCTTCACTAATTTCTTAAGGGTTCACTACTTTCTCTGGATAATAGAGCTTCGTTGGTTTAATTTTAAGGAAAACTCAAATTGTGTCCTTCCAAGTCTCTCTCAATATCCATACTTCTTAAGACCTCAAGAAGACACCACCCCCAGGCTCATTATGAATACTCTCCCCTCAGGCGCCTATGGAAATCCCTACCTTTCCCCAGGCCTCTTATCAGCTCCAAATCACCCCAAATCCTCCAAATTGCCAGGATTCCAAAGCCCAATTAATAGCCGCAAACTCCTAGCCACTCAAAAACATCCCCCTTCGCCAGGTTTCTCACAAAACTCTAATAACTTAGGATCCTAACACCCACACTGCATCCCATCAATCCATCCTCCTAGCGATTATCTTTCACTGCCATTCCCTCTTCAAATTTGTCTGATTTATCTACTTTCATCACACCTCCTGAATCTCCCTTCTCAATCCCAACTGTCACTCCCCTCTCCAATAGCCCCAATCGACATCTTTCCACCGACCCTCTTTTCTGCCCTGATCTTTTCCTTTTCTTTGTTGAAGCGCTGTTGAACTTCTCTGAGACAGTGTCGCAGTAGGTTTTTACTAGCAACCCCTTTGCAGGTTCTCTATCGAAACTCCACTCCTACCTAACTTTTGCAAGACAAATTTTGTATTTAGATGAGAGATTAGGGCGGTTTCTATGCCAGCATGGCTTGCTTCTATATGATATTTGAATTTTGCAAGGTTGATGAAGTCCTAGCTTTTCTCAACTCGCTATTTTTCACAACTTGCTCCCTTTCTATTTTCCAATCTCCTAGCACAGTCTACCTTCAAGCCGTCACCTAGTAATCTCAATGAAATGAGGCAGTTCGTGCCAGGAAACGTGCAATTCGACGATACAGCCGCACCCGTATTATACATAAATTAACATAGTGAAAGTGTTGTTTTAAGGCCCTGTCTTAAGTATGCTTGCTACTCCTACTGAAAGGCGGATATCTGTGATTTCTAAGTCATCTCTATCCAAATGCGTCTAACGTCGTGTTTGCGAGGTGGCGAGACAGCCCGCCAACTCACCCCCACAAGTCTGCAGTATCCACGCTTTATTTATATTTGAAAGAGAGGTTTCCGAGAGGCTGGCCGTCCACTTGGCCTAAATTTCAAACTTCCTATCATACAACTTACTCTCACATTCCCTTCCTCCCCACAGCGATTGGATAAAGAAGAGCTATGCCATGCACTTTTATCCTTTGATCTCAATGTCAATGACTCTGGCATCATTTCCTTTTGCTTCATTCATAACCTAAGGGTGTCGACCCTTCATTTCATCTTGTATCTTTATTACAGAATATGGTTCAAGAGTAGTTTCCTCTAGATCTGGCGTAAAGTAAACGTACCTGTGCTTAAGTCAGATTCTGCCCCTCTAACGTTTCATCCTATCATCCCATAGTCAGGGCCTGCTTGTTGCTCACCCAAAATCATGGAGAGGTTGGTCGGCTTGCACCTCTTCTTTTTATCCCGTCCTTGCTTACTGACTACCAGGATGGCTTTCGCCAATTTCTAGTGTCTTAGATTTCCTTCTCCGAATTAGCCGTGAAGTCCACAAATCATTCTCATGCCTTAGCAGTGTGGTTTTCTATCCACATTCATTTACCAGTTTTATTTCGCCACTGGTTTCTCCAAGTATGTGTTCTCTTACTCCATTCTATTAACACCGAAGGGGGCGTCCTCGTCTTCTCTGTAACATGGATACGTCATCTCTTCCCAGTATAAGCACAATCTACGCTAACCACCTAGTGATCTACAAATGGGTTAAGTCTCTTTCCTCGATTCTTAGACAGGTCCAACTAGTCTTTATTTTGACCGTCGAGTGGACCTTTTCTTAGGTATTACCTGCCTCCCTGCACAAGTGTTCCTCCTTAGCATCCGCCACTACCAACATGTCGCACTTCCAAACATAATTATATGGGTGAAGCATTCCAAGAGGTTTCTAGGGTTTATCTTCGATGAAAGGTTATCATGGAAGCTTAACGTGTCCCACAGGTTTGCCACCACCTATTCTGCTCTTAGCCTTCCAATTCATCTGCCTCGCAGTACATGTGGCGTTGACTTCACATCTTACGTCGAATCTACCATGCATTTGTGTAGATGCCAACTCCCAATGTGCCTCGACTCTTACACGTCTTGATCCATTTCTCTATAGGTGCCTTCGATTGGCTACGGGCAACCTTCACGCAGAGTTCCTAGACTATTTCCTATCGGACAGGTTTATCTTCTTATTTGTAAATACTTTCCTCTGGTTCTGCAGGATGCCCACTTTATCATTTTTTATAATGATGCCCATTGTACCCTCTACTGAATAACACTGGTATCTAACAAGGCCAGTGGCCCCACTCATCTTTGTATTTCTATTCCATCTGACTACGATCTATTGGGTTACTTTCATGGCTGCTTTTTTGTCCATGTTGTCATCAGAGATAACCCATAATCCTTTATTTCAATAAGGTAAGTCCGTTAAGCTGACTAGGTCTCTCCATTTAGAGTTCCTAAATTATGCATTCACGCAGTCTCAGAGCACAGGGTACACCAGTTATGCTTGCTTACTGATGTTTATTCGAGACAACGCTTCGGCGCTCTCTTTCTTTCTGCCTTCTTTCAGGTGCTCATCTAACACAGCAGACTTGTACTTTATCCAGGAGGACCTCCGTGCTATCGCCTTGATCCATTTTATCGAATTCGTGCTATCTACGGTTTCCCGAAGCGCAATTTCTGCATTGCCCCACTACTCCCAAACCAAGCCTTTCGATCTAAAACAATAGGCATGTCACCTCCTGCTTTGTACCCTTCCATGTTTGGGTATCTTAGGAACACACAACTGGTTGCTTTGCTGTACATCACACCTAATTCCTCTTCCATTCACTGATAAGATTTCAAATGTGGATGGAATCATTAATGTACAATGGATAACTGCCGGTTAGACTTGACCTTTCACTCTACTTCGCAGCATTAACCCTTGCCCTGGTTAATGGGCTTTATCTTATCACAGCTCTCACCATAAAGAGGTGATGCTGGTTCACCTGCGCCAGGGTCACAAAAGGTTAACCCATGGGTAGCTTATGATCGGCGATCTCTCTCCCACCTGTAATACTTGTCGTAACAGCGTCACCGCCTCTCACTTGCTCGAGATTCCCATGTGTATCCAATCACTCGTCGCCACTTCTTTATTTTTCTTCTTTCTACCTTGCATCTACACAGTTTCATTTTATCCTGTCCGAAGGCCCCTGGTTCTTCATAGAGATTCTTTTCGCCTTTCTTCTGCAACGAAAAATTTCCCTCTAGTATTAGTGCGTGTTTGTTCTTCTCCTGCTCCAAGATTATCTTTCTTACCCCTTCATATTAGAGTGGGTGGTGAAATCCATTTCCATTAAAAACAACAACTAAAGTTTCACCTTATCTAATACTTTCTTCTTTTCCACTTCACATAAACTAAACCTTCTCACTAATTTAAATTTTTTAACTCAAATCTCGTGTTTTAATCTCAGTTTTAACCACAATGACCACAGGATACTTCACCGGATAAAAAAGTGGTTTGCTGAAACTCCACCTCCGCAGCAATTTTGAATCGACACCAAGGTTACGTTGTGTCCAAGTCAAAAAATTCAAAACTTTCCCTGTATTCTCCCCTTAAAGTGAGGTAGGTCTAATTAGGTTTAGTCGGGTTTCTGTATTATGTACTATCGTGCTGTCTAGATCCTGGGTTATTTGTAGCAGAGTTTGTTTAATATAATGATCAATCTTCCATCAAAATTCAGTAAATTTAAATATTTAATTCGACAGGAAAAATATAAATCAGTAATAATAAATTTTAAGTTAATATGATATAATATTTTTAATTATACGTTTTGAGATAACATTTATTAGGTCGTGAATATTTATTTACTCTCTTGGGATTTTTATTACATCAGAATTGTAACATCATATCACGTGTTACGTGGGATTAATATTTAACTTTTTTATCTTAAAGTTAAAGTATTTAAAATTAAAATATTTATTTTTTATAGGAAATATATAATTTTTATATAGAATTAAAACTTTCAATGTTATGGAAATATCTTTTATATCCCATATTTCTTGGACAGATTTTTGGTGCACCTTTTAATCGACTAGAATTTAAGATTTACGTTCTAATTACGTATACTTTTATATAGCATCAGTACACATTTAAACGTAATATTATCGCTCTATTGACTTTTTAAGTTTAAGAGTTTTAACTGATTGGACGCAATATTGGGAGTATTTAAACAAGCGAAGAACTATTGTTCGGGTTATGGGTTATTTACATAACCCAGGGACGTTAATGGTGCAACGAAGGCTCGTATTCCGCCACACCTCTGCGTATAGATTGGCTTGTAATCTAAATTGGGGAAGCAGTTATGGCAGCAATATGCACGCCTTGACATTGATGGAGCGTGCTTGGAATGAAACTGGGTGAAATTAAACTTGGGCGACATCTGAAGTAGAAAACAAGAATCGTTTGTGTTTTGAATGGAGATTACCCTTCTATTTTGTTACCTTGACTTTGTAATTTGAATCTCCAGGATTGCTTTCGCTCGACACCGATTTCGGACGGAGGCTCCGCGTGAAAAGGCGACTTTAGACGCTCATTTTTGAAGGAAAAAAGAGACTCATATTCGTAGGCACATTTAGTTGTGTGGGTCACGTTTCCGTATGCAGAGCTTCGTGTATACATTGCGGAATGGAAGTACGCTCGTGTCTTCTATTTAATGTATATGTATGGATGTATATCGTACTTACCTTAATTCATAAGTTTATTCAAATTTGATGACATATCTCTCTCTCTCTCTCTCCCGATATAATATATATATATATATATCGGGTGTTCCAATAACTTAGATTGATTTTAAATGTGAGTTAAGTTTAAGCGTCTAATGATTTTTTTCTTTTTCTTTCAGATTTAACAACTTCAATCCTTGACAATTTTAACCATGGAAAGGTTAACAATCGAACTACGTGTTAAAGTTATCGAAGCCTATTACGGAAATAAACGTTCAAACAGAAACGCATTTTGGGCACTTCGCCATTTTTTTGGTCAACATAATCGACCAACCGAGAGTGCAATTGGGAAAATTGTTCGTAAATTCAAACAAACGGGCTCGGTGGTAGATAGGAAAACGCCATTGCGTGCTCGTTTACGCCGTTCAGCTGAAAACATTGCTGCAGTGCGCGAGAATGTGGCCGAAGATCCAGACACCTCTATTCGTCATCGTGCGCAGGAATTGAACCTCTCCACAACAACGTCACATCGATTTTTTGACAAAAGATTTGTCTCTACACAGTCACAAAATTTAATTGACAAAAGAACTGAAGACTGCTGACCATTTGAAGCGCCGTACATTCCTCAATTGGGTGCACGAGCAAAAACAAGCTGATGATGATTTTTCGCAAAAAAAATCATCTTTAGTGATGAAGCCCATTTTCATCTTGGTGGATTCGTTAATAAGCAGAATTGTCGCATTTGAGCTGATGAAAATCCAAGGAAGATTGTTGAAAAGCCACTGCATCCACAAAAGGTCACTGTTTGGAGTGCATTTTTTGCTAGCGGAATCATTGGGCCGTATTTCTTCGAAAATGATGCCGGGAATTCTGTTACGGTTAAAGGCGAGCGAAACCGTGCCATGATAAACAACTTTGTATGGCCTGAATTGAATTATATGGATGTCGAAGATTTGTGGTTTCAACAGGACGGCGCCACATGCCCCACAGCCAATGCAACAATGGCTTTATTGAATGAGAAGTTCCCAGGTCGCATCATCTCTCGAAACAGCGAGGTCAATTGGCCACCACGATCGTGGGACTTGACGCCTTTAGATTTCTTCCTTTGGAGTCATCTCAAAAGTAATGTCTATGCCAATAAGCCAACACAATTCAACAGCTGAAGGATGAGATAATAAGGCATATTGGTGAGATCGAGGAGCAACTATGCAGAGACGTCATCCAAAATTTTGACCATCAAGTGGAGGTGTGCCGCCGAAGCCTTGGCTGACATTTAGGCGCTATTATTTTTCAGACATAATTGCCATGATTCAAATAACGTGATCCAATAGTGAAATCAATAAATTTTCACCAATAACACTGTTTTATTTACTGCTAACTTCGGTCCGTCTTAATGGAACACCCTTTATATATATATATATATATATATATATATATATATATATATATATATAATATCTCTCAAAGTAGCGCGAGAGAATGATTAAGATGAATGCAATAAACACCACATTAAAAGAGAAAACGGAATAAATTTTTCTTCCAGTAATATTTATTACCTTTTTTCGAAAAAATCCGTGCAGGGAAGCGATTCAAACCAGGCACACTGAGGCAGCGAGCACCGCTTTGATCACAGTTCTCTGCGTAGCATAGTGTACTAACGGCCTACTTTTAACTGTGATCAAAGCGGTGCTCGCTGCCTCAGTGTGCCTGGTTTGAATCGCTTCCCTGCACGGATTTTTTCGAAAAAAGGTAATAAATATTACTGGAAGAAAAATTTATTCCGTTTTCTCTTTTAATGTGGTTTATTGCATTCATATATATATATATATATATATATATATATATATATATATATATATATATATATATATATATATATATATATATCTATATATATATATATATATTTGAAAAAATCCCAAGGGAAAATAAAAGGCGGATTCCAAGTACTTTCGAACTTGTTCAGTTCATTATCATTCCTTGAGAATGAACTGAACAAGTTCGAAGGTACTTGGAATCCGCCATTCATTTTCCTGTGTGATTTTTGGCATTTATTGCTCTACTCACGCGCTACTTTGTGAGTTTCATATATATATATATATATATATATATATATATATAAGTGTAATCATTGTTGGTACGATAGCTGAATAGTTAATCCATATTATTATTATACAAGAAACTGGTAATCACTATATACAGTATAGTAAAACACTGGTAATAACAACTATTTTTATATTAGAAACGGTAAATCAATATTTAGAGTGTACCAGAAAACCGATATAATAACATAAAATCGGAAATCAAAATTGGTGTTAAAATAGAAAGCATTAAATAATATCGGAGTTATACCATAAACCCGGTTTTCAATTCTCTTATTACGGCACCAAAAATGCCTATATCACGAGTCTCCCCTTCGTCTCTTCCCTTCGTGAGCGCCGGGATCTAATAAGCCCCTGATGTTTCTCGGTCAAACCCGACGGAAACGTGGAAAACAAAAATGCGCTGATTTGCAGCTAGGAGGATGGCGCCTCCCCAGAAAAGGCAATCGCCACATCTTATATTAAAAAAGGTGGAACATCGCGACTCTTGCGATATTTGCACTATTTAAGGCGCAATTTTGTTCTCAAGGGAATTTTTTTGAGTCATGGGAGTCTCTGGGGATATCTGACAACGCTCTGGTTCCGTCTTGCTAGAAAAGTCGCATATAAATCAACTTCATTCTATATATATATATATATATATATATATATATATATATATATATATATGAATATCGGATATTTATTGCACCCACTGTTTATATATATATATATATATATATATATATATATATACACGACAGCATGTGAAAAACCTTCATGAAATATATCCCAGTCTCGCGTTAATGCCCGCGCCATTGTACCATTACTATGCATAAAAAACAATAAATTAATGTATTTTTTCGAAACCATATAAAGGAAGAATTTAAGGGTGATAACTATAACTGATTTTTCTATCAAACTTGAATGGAAACCGGCAAAGAAGGTGAGAAAGACTTCACAAACTGTCCAATTGAGGCAATACAGTCCACTTCAATAAATGGAGAGACTATGACGCTATTTCAGAATCTGGTGGAAGAGGACGATAGAATTATGACCAGAGTGATAACTAGAAGGATTGGAATCTCTCAATGCCCGGCATTCTCAATTATAAATAGTAATCTTAGCCTGACAAAATGTTCCATACTTTCGCTTCTCAAAGCGTTGCACAAAGATCAGCTGGGTCAAAGAGCTGAACTTTTATAATAAAGATTGAAGCAAACGAGTATTTTTTTTATCGGGTTATTACAGAAAAACAAATCTATCAGTATGATCCAGAATGAAAAATTGAATCCATAAAACGGTATGGGAGAAAATCAGTGGAACCTTGAAGGTTCAAAGCAAAAAAGATAGACCAAAAGGATTTAACAAGTATTATGTGGGACTCAGAAGGAGAAATATTAAGAATGATGTCAACAAAAGACACCGCTGGCAAGAACATGACGAATGAAGTTGGATTACACCTACTTCTTCCATCACATATATACCTTCTTCATTCTTTAAAGGGGGAAGGTTAGTTTAGGTTAGTGCCAATGCCCACTTTAAGAGTCGATCGAGTTAGATGGATGCTATACGGACTATGTATGAAAGGAAAAATTCTAATTTATAATACTTTAACTTTTATTTATAGATTTTAATAATTTCCTGACTAACCTTGGAAGAACCTTGGTAATTATATCACTCGAAATAGAATGTAAAACAACATAATGGTTTCAAATTTCTTTAGAGTCGGCTGAATAGTTAAAATGTTATTGGCAAATAATTCCCAGGCTAACCTTGGGAGGACCTTGGAATTTAGATCATTCGAATAAGAATGTAAAGCAACCTAAGGCTTTCAAATATTGTTAGAATTGGCTGAATAGTTACAATGCTATTGCCATAAAACTCATTGAAAGTAAAACGTTTAGCATCCGACCGACCGTCGACCTACGGACTGACATAATAACTTATACCGTCACGTTCACGCAACTTAAAAACAAACACGCTCGCTTCACTAATGATATCCCCCGTGAACCCAATGTTCGGTAACCCCCTTGGTCAGTGATAAGCAAGGTACACAGGTAAACAAAACAAGACAAAGACATTCATCTCTGACTAAATCATTTTTTAAGTGTTATAAAAAATAAAGTTATCAACCTCAAAGTTGCGTTTGTATTCATTTAAGGTATTAAATTTTTGATATTAGGACGTATAGAGAAGGTAGCTGTGTGGTCAGACATATATTCGAAAAGGATCATGCAAAGATTTTAATTGTGTTAAAATTAGTTAATAAAGTTCAAGACAGAGACATTCGTAAACTTTTAGAAGCATTTTAGATCAATTCATTTTGATACTTTAAATAAATGCAAAGTTAACCTTTAGTTTGATAACTTTCTTTTTATCACGCTTCAAAAATACTTTGATCAAAGATGAATGAATTTAAAATTTATCTCGTACCTGTTTAGCCAGTTTATCGCTGACCTACGGGAAGAAGGAGTGTTGTGTTTATGGGAATACCATCAGTGAAGTTAAGGTGTTCTGTTTTTGTTATTTTTATGTTAGTTCTCTCTATTCTTTCCTTCAGTTGTGTTCGGATTTTCTTAAATAGGAGACGTGTGTTCGCCTTTTTTGTTGTTTTTTTGTGTTTTTTTGATAGCAGACAAGATGTAAAGCGCTTGATCCAAAAGCAATTGAGGAAAAGTGGAGAGAAATCGCGTTTAGAAACTGTAATAAAAAGAGGCCACGGCTCTTATTTTTTGTTTTCTTTGTATATACATAGAACAAATTTAAATAAAAACAGAGCTCTAAGGATTGTTTTTTCCTTATATAAAACAAATTCCCATAAAAGGTTTTTTCCGCCTTTAGGCCTAGAATATAAACATGGATCTAAAAAAAAATAGGCCAGAAGTAAAATATTAATAGAAATGTAATGGAAACCTTTTAAAAATTTTCAGACCAAAACCCGTTGCTAGAAACGGAGAAGAAGTAGGCCACAGACCGAAGGTCTGCCTGCGAAACCCAAGCTCTTCCTGTACGGAGGAGAGGCGAAGTCTCTCCTCTTATATATATATATATATATATATATATATATATATATATATACTAGTATAGGTACCTGGCGTTGCCCGGGATAAAAAGTCCTGTCACAAATAATAGAGATGCTTATTGTTTGAAATTCTTATATTGTGCCTCAAAAATATCTCTACTTGCTGATTATTATTATTATCAGTGAGGTGATGGCAGATTCAGGAGAGCTGCGCATTCTGCCTATAATATAATATGATATAATTTACTTACAATGAGTAAACGTTCCATCGCGTTCGCCAGGCAGTTTACGCGCACGCGTCATATGAATGACCGTTTTTTATGAGTGAATAACGTTGTGGCCGCAAAGTTATTTACGTCAAATTTACGTCAAATTTCTCTTTTTAGTCTCGTTGCTTTTTCGGGGTCGTCTCCTGTAAGATCTCTGTTCTCCTGCTGTGTGTAACATTCTGTGATAATAATGACATCATCCTTAGAAAAGCAGACAAGTCAAACATTTTCGTTCTACTTAACAAAGAAGAATACATGCAAAAACTAAACAAAATACTTTGTGATACCTCAAAATTTCAAAAAAATAACCAAACCAAAGACCCAACCGAACAACTGAATAAAAATGCCAACAAACAAATATCAGAAAACAACAGTATCCCCATCAAATGAACTCTTTCCTATTAAAGGTGAATATACCCCGGATATACGAGTATCTACGGAAATGTCAAATCACATAAGCAAAATAACTCTCTTCTCAAGTCCCAATGCCGACATACAAACTCGCCAAACGCCTGAACTCAATCATTACGCCATTCATCCCGTCAAAGTTCTCTATAAAGTCGACCAACGAATTTGTTGATATTCTCCATAATTCCCCACCGGGAGGCTTTCCAGCCTCACGTGGTGACGAGAGCCTTTTCACCAATGTGCTAGTAGAGGAAACAATTAAAATAATTATAAAGTGCGTTTACGAATCCCCGACCTCCCTCCACCACGAATGGAACCCAAAATATGAAAAATTACTTTTAAGAATATATACAACCGAAGCTTCATTTCGAAGCCCAGATGGCAAACTTTACCATCAAATTGACGGAGTAAGGATGGGATTACCAGTAGGCCCTACGTTCGCGAACTTCTACATGGGAAACCTAGAAGAAAGGCTCTTATCTAAAATGACAAACCCACCCAAAATTTACACCAGATTAGTTGATGACATATACCTCACAATTAATGGTGAACACCAATTACTACAACTCAAAAGGACCTTAGAATCCCATTCCGTTCTCAAATTTACATACAAATTAAGTGTAAGTTGCCGTATTCCCTTCCTGGACGTATACGTAAAACAAAACAGAGACGGAAAATATACTACCAACGTCTATCGGTTGATGCCTTAAAACCAAAAGTGAGTGAACTGAGAACTTTAAAATATCAGGAATGAGCTCATACATAAGAAGAGCCATCAAAAGATTTCTCAACGTGGACCGCACTTGATGAAGAATTTCGGAGATCAAAACAGATCCTGATCAATAATGGCTACTCAAACAGAGAATTTGACAAATCACAAAAGAAAATTCTCAACTCCAAGTTTGAAGTAAAGGAGGGAAGAGAAAAAGAACAACTAATACTACTCTACTACAAGAACTAAATGACGGATGCTTACAAAACAGATGATAGAATACTACAAGATATCATAAAAAGTAACACTATCAAGGAAAATAACAAGTTATCCTTACAAATTTATTATAAAAACACAAAAGTAAGCAACTTATTAATGAAAAACAACCTCTGCGAAAAAGCAATCTATCTGAAAGGCTGCAAATATGGTATACAAATTCCAATGCCACCATGAGGACTGTAAACCTCATCCAAATAACCAATATAAAGGTATGACCACTACTACCATCAGCCGTCGCCTAACGATGCATTTGCAAGAAGGAGGAATAAAAATACATTCAAAAGAAAAGCATAACTCATACATTACAAGAGCAACTCTGGTCGAAAACACTACCATACTCATAAGAAACCCTGACCTTCGCCACCTAAAGATTCTGGTGGCTTTTCTCATTAAAGAGATAGGCTTCAAACTTAACACCCAACGCACCAGTTTCGAGCGAGTACTTCACCTTTTCTGCTAAAGGAACAAGGTACTTCGACTTTGACCTATAAAAGTACCAAAGAACGAAAATAAATTTCATTCTTAGCTGCTCACGACCAGTAAGGAGCTACCTCACCGGTAAAGGAGGCAAAACCAAAGGAAACACAACCTCAACGCAGCCTCAACAATAACGAAGACTTCCGTCTGAAGATGCCTTAAGAAAGGCAAAAGCTCACGGCCAAAACCCAAATTAGTTGTAAAAAATATATTGGATCTTCCTTAATTGATCTTTAATCTCGAACCGAATATATCTATTGGGTTTCCTTCCATTAAGTTGTGCTCCCTTCAGAAATGGTAATCCCTCCTCCCCCTTCCCTCTTCTTCAAAAGTAGCATTGGTTTTTCATTGTTTCCTCTTAATAAGGCCACTCTTGACATTTTGAACTTGCTAAGTTAATAGATTAAAACCCGTCCTCCTTGGTTCCATTTTCATAACCCCTTTAAATGACCTTTTTTTTCTCTCCTCATCTTAGCTTTAAATGGCCCCTTGTTTCTATATCCATCACCGCTTTAAATTTCCCCTTGTTTCTCCATCCTAGCTTTAAATAGCCCCTTGTTTTCCCTCTCATCCATGCTTTATATGACCTCTTTTATCCCTCTTCTACCCTCTTTAATGAGAACTTGTTTTCCTTCTCATTCCCGCTTTAATTGCTCCTTATTTCTCTCTGCATCCCCACTTTAAATAGCCCCTTGTTTTACCTCTCATCTACGCTCTATATGGCCTCTTGTTTCCCTTCTCATATCCGCTTTAAATGATCTCTTGTTTCTCTTCTCATCCCCGCTTAAAACGGCCTCTTGTTTTCCTTCTATGCATACCTTAAAAGGTTCCTTTCCCCTCAAACCATTGTAACCCCCTCCCCTCACTGGACATCAACAAATTGTTGCTTTTAAAGACCCATTCCCTTCGCCTCGGGTTAAAATGGGTCCTTGATGGGTCTCTGACAGCCTCACTGAAACTCTACGTCAGGCTTCAGATAGCGGCGATGTGGCAATTTTTCCCTAATTTCATTTTTCCAAGGTGGGAATACAAGTAGCAAAAATGGCGAGCCCGTAAAATCTTTCCGGCGTCATGTTTCTCAAAGGCGAGCTAGAAAATAATGTAATAAAAAGTTTCTGAGTAAAGTTACCCGATTATGCCCCTTTTTGCATTTTGCCCTCTCATATGAACCTGGACGAGTTTCTTCTGTCGGGTTGCGTTCAGAAGAAAGTGAAATTAAGTATCGAATGTGACAGAAATGCCCCTTTCTTTCTTCCTAAATCCACCTGTTTTCATGCCCGTATATCATTGGCTAAATCTCCGCTCGGATGCGCGAGCGGGCATTAGTTTGCATAAACAAATGGCGCAAGTCGACCATAATCGTTTCTTGAGACCGTTTCTTGCAAGAGGGATTTGTTGGGTATTTTTTATCCATTGATATTTTTCGAGGTTTTAGAGTCTTTAATATGGTTTTGTCTCATAAGACGGAAGAGTATTATATTTCATCAATTTTCATGGGTTTCTAACGAAGATTTTACCTGTACTTGAGTGTTGAAGGGATATTATGTTATCGTGATTTTAAGCCGGAGAAAAGGGGGATCAGCAACCATTAAACTGATATATATTTTCATCATTAGAATTTGACCTAAAGTAAATATCCTAAGCAAAATCACTTCAACAACTTTATGTAGTCTTTAAATTTTAGGCGGCAAATGCAAATTAACAAAAAAACTAAGCTTGGAATTTCAATTCATGTTGCACGGAATTAAAGTACCATTAATCTGTTACCAGGTATTACAAAAGTCCTGTGACATTCGTTATGACGCTCTCAACAAAGGACACAATGATAGTTGTGATGTAGTTAGACATGTTTTTGTTGTTTAGCATATAAATGTGTGTTTATATTATAATATTAATCAATGTAGCCGCCCTCGGTGGTGAACACGCGCTCAAGGCGATACCTGAAGGTTACACATACGTTACGGACGAAGTGCTTCCTCCTGCTGGCCCACACGCGGTTGACGCAGGACTTCAGCTCGTCGACGATGTTGTAGCGGACATTCTAGCCCTTGCCTTCAACATGCGCCCACAAGGTGTTACCGAGGGGATTTAGATCGAGCGATTGCGTTGCCCTAAATTCATTTGACCAGAAGTTTATGTTTGACCTCAACCACTCTTGCACGGTCTTGGCCGTGTGTGCCGGAGCACCGTCCTGCTGAAAGACGTAGTCTGCTTTCTTCATGTTCGTTCTCACTTAGGACAGGACTATTGCGGGCGCTAAGTTGTGGACACGTAGCGGACCTCGGAGACATCCTCTCAGAGGTTAGCACCCGGTAGTTTTGCTTGATGATGACCGGAGCGACCGTGAAGGCTTTCTCATAAAAAAATGAGAATTTGATTCTCGTGAATCTAGTCGTTGATGAGGCGATGACGGCAATCGTGACCTTGTTTTCTTATACAATTGATGATCGTAGAGTTTCCACCCATCCCAAGCTCTTGCCACTCTTTTCCTTGACGTCCCTGGACAACGCGTCCATCGAGATGTTCTTCGCGAGCGCAGTCATTTTGAGCTTTGGAGCACATTCGAAGGTTTTTCTCACGGCAAATGAGCCGCTTGGCGATGTCGGACTTGCTGGGGCCAACGCGCATGAGAGCAGAGATCTAGATTCTTTTCACTTCCATCTCGACACACTATGGAAAAAGACATTTTAATGACACATGCTGTAAAAGTAGAACTTTAAGTTTGTTTGGCGTAACTATTTCTATGACACGTAAGTCTCAAAGGATAAAAAAACCGCGTGTAGCAGAACTTTTTCAAAACCTGGAATGGACTGATAACAAGTACAAGAAATTTTGTTGTAGAGTCGAGACCAAATCTTGCTACCACCAGCCAGAGAGTTACTGGATCTGTTTTGTTTAAAGACTCTCTTTAATCTTTACATGATTTCTTTACTGGCCTTGTATTAGGGTATTTACGATTCAAACGCAGTGGACTGTGAGCCTCTCTGAACAAGGTGAACGAGATGTAGCATAGGATCCGAACCAAGGGGCTTTTTTCGTCAGTTTGCTATGCAAAGTCGACATGAATCGGGATTATATCCATCAGCAAAGCACACCCGATGTAGCCTAATTTCCCTTAGCTGGAAAGCGGTGTTTCCACCTGGAAAGAGCTTCGTAAAAGAGCAAAACTACTCCAGGAGACTGATTTGAACTTTCTTTCTTTGAGCATCTGCTTTAATAATAATAATAATAATAATAATAATAATAATATCACTAATAATAAGAATAATTATAATAATACTGATAATATTACTACCACTACTAACAATATTATTAAAGGTCGATAGCAGCATGACTATTAATATTCAAATTTTGTCTTCGATTTTAAAAGGAAATGAATTCTTTAATTTTGTACCTTCTTTTAAATTTCAGATCTTGAATAAGATTTTTAAAGGAAATGAAGGCTTTAATTTTATACCTTCTTTTGAACTTCAGATTTTGAATAAGATTTAAAAGGAAATTAAGCTTTCGTCATATAAATTTGACTGACCTCTTTAGGAAGTTTGATTTTATAACGTCTGAAAACGGGTATATATAACCAATTTTATGTACGAGAGAATCCTTTACGGCTTCATATATTAGGTACTTCACAAGGTATAGATGACCACGAATCTTAAATACTAATGTCAGGACTGACCAAAGACCAATCCCCTCATCCTACTCATGCCTCAACATTTTAATTTTCTGATTAATAATTATATAAATATAGAAAGCCCATAAGCTTGAAAAAGAAAAAATGGAGGAAATTTGGCAAAACAGGTTTGAAGTATAACTGCTTCAAATTGTTACAACTATACGCCTTAAAATACCGCAATAATGTAAACAAAATCATTAATTTAATGTATTTTATTGTTTAATGTCTTATCTAGTTTATTTATGACTAAATATCCCATAAATACTCTAGCTAACATCAAATAATAATACTATGTAACACAATTTTAGTTCCTGGCCAGTATTATTTTCAAACTCCTTTTATTCCAAAACCATATAGAAAAGAGCCATTATTTGTGTTACACTTTGTTTTTATGGCTTGTAGGATGAAATATTTACTAAGAATGGCCAATTTTGTTCTTTTCATCCATTGTAGGGCTAAAAACAAAATCATAAGAGTTAAATTATACAATTTTATTGTAACCCCAAGAAGAAATATATAAAAACAAATAAAAAAAGCTAGAAGTAAACAATTTTCTTCGATTTCCGTTCGTAATGTAAATCACTTTCCCGTACAAGCCTAGAAATACAGTCTTCTATCATGTTTTCATTGTATAGTCCTTGGTATCTATGTTCTAAGTTCAGTATATCTTGATGGGAGCACTCTTCTTGCTCCTCCGAGTATGTTCCATATTCTCCTTGAACTTGTCATGATGAGCATAAAGAATGTGCACCTTCAGGAATATCCTGTAGCCTATTTGGCTATAGCTTTTCGCTAATTTCTCAACCATTTGCAAATAATTGTCAGCATTTTGGTTGCCCCAAAGCCCTGACATACCGAAACAAAACTCTTTCAGCATCTTTTTTCCTTTTTAAAAGGTAAGTTTTTCTATGATTTTCCTGATTTGTGGTCCAACAAAAACATCAGCTTTCACCTTTGCCTGAGAGAGTTTGGAAAAGAAATTTTAAAGGTACTTGAAGGCTTCATAAGCTTTGTTAATAGCTCTAACAAACTACTTCATAACCCAGTTTTAAGTGCAGTGGAGGGAACAAGTCCTTTTGATGTATGCTTATTACAATTATGGAGAAGTGCAACTTTAATGCTTCTTGAGTTGTAAATGAAGAGCCTTTTCTATCATCTCTATACCATCCTGTAAAACTAAAGAATATATAATCTATTACATTTTTGGCTTAGCAATAAGCATAATAGCTTAAACACATGCGACATTCAATAATTTCCCGTTTTACAACAGTTTCCTTACCTTCCAAAGTTTTCTTGAAGTGTTTACAAGCAAAATGAGATGCCTAGACTTTGCTTTGATCCCCAACTGGCATTTCAAAGTATGCTTTGTAAGCTTCAAAAATTCTCATAGATGTTGTCACACCGAACATTTTGCTCTTGTTTGGATGAACTGTCCACATATATAACAGAATGCATCGGGAAAAGGTTCGCTGCCTCTTGATGCCATTTGTCTTTTGATGTGTTCACTATGGTATCTACAGTAGAGCTGAAATGAAAGCAGATATGTGAATCTCTGTATACATATTTCTAAAGTAATATTACAAAATATTCCAGAACACTATAGAAGTTTCCAGTGTTGGGTTATAGTAAGTTCTAGAACATTCTTGAAATTTCATAAAACTCTACTAAATTCTAGAAATTTCTCATTAAATATAGAACAATTTTGCAAGGTTTTCTTAAAGCATATATTATTCTACATATTCCAATGTTTTTTTTTAAATGATTTACAATTTTATACCATGCTCTTTAAAAATTAAAGCCTACAGCCTTTTATATATTCTTAATTCTCTTTCCAAAATTAATATTACCCTAGCATTATTTTCCAAATGGGTAAATCTAGAAATTCAGCGCCCTACCAACAAAAACACATTTTCTGGATCAAAATGGACTTTTTTATTTACTTTAGATACGAGCGACCAGGAAATAGCAATTTTAACTCAGGACAAAGAAAAGGAGAAAATTGTCACTGAACGAAATTCAGCGTAAAATCTGACGTCTACATAATTGAAGCAACTTTAAATCATAACATTGTCATAGACGATAATCCACATGGGCCAAGAATAAAAATTTGATACTTAGTTTTCGTTTAATTCGCATTTGTCCCAACACTTATTCTCCTTTGAATATCTATTTTCAAAATACACTCAAACATAATAAATATACATACACTCACACAAAATTGTATGTGTAAGTTTATCTTTCATCCAGCTGCTTGGATTCTAACCTTAGCACCTGATTCGAAACCAACTCTAGTTTCCTCCCTGATAAAATCAATAAATTGCTGATATCCGGACGAAGAGATCTGAACCCCCTTAAAACAGTCCTTCTTAAGATATACAAAATATATATGAACGAATGAGTTGAGAAACGTATTAAAAGGAATGAATGGTAACAACCATCTCCCACATGAGTTGCCGTTTGTTACGAGCGTTCCTGACATTATCCTCACACTGACCTGACGACGCGAACGACGTTTCGTGTCAACTTACTTGGATAAGCGAGTGACTCTTAGATGACCTTTGTTACGAAGGAACTATAGACTATTTCGTTTGACCCTAATGGAACAACCTAGGGCAGACTTGCATAACGACCACACAAATGCCACGTTTGGTACCCTCGTAATAAAGGTCCCGAACGGAACGACCAAGAGGGTAAAATTCTCACATAAAAATACAAGTAAACAAATAAAAATTTTGACCTCCAAAATTTGCAACCTTTTGAAAGCTCTTTTATACGGACCAAACAGGTGTACAATAAAAAAAACAACTCAAAACACTCCCTACAACCAGAACACACCATCTAGGAAACTGTCTTACATATCATTTGATTGATTGAACTTGTTTTAAACGTTTGATGGGATTAGGTCTGATTGTAAACACCTCTCTTGAAGGGAACAGACCTTTCCCAAGTTTCCATCCAACCAATAAGCTAGATCTTGAACAAAGAAAGAGGTGGGACTTCAAAGACGCTTGGGAGCACCGACTGAGGGGAGAGAAAGGTTATTACAGCTGATAAATCATTCCACAGCCTAGGAGCAAAAATGAATAGAGCACGATTGCATAAAAGATTACGAGGCACTAAAAGAATGGGAGCAGAGCCTAAATGTAGGGATCTCAGTGGCTAAGATAGGGCCGCATCGCGATGAAAGTGTGTTAGGAGAGAATCTGTAAAGAAAGTAGAGAAGACTAAATGCGTATAAAGAGATATAGCCACAGTTTCTGATGCAGGCATTGGGGCCGGAGGAGAGGGGTACACAACTGCGATCACCGAGGCTCGAGAGTGTCCCCTTTCTCCATATTTGAATTGGAGAAGGGCCATTGCCCCCGATCAACCCCTCGAGTCCCTTGCGTCGGGGGGTAAGAGTAGGAGAAGATGTAGGTAGGAATAAAAGGAGAGAGTAGATTTCAAATAGTTGTAATGGATTAACCCGAGATAGATGGATGGGGGAGATTGAGAGAGAGAGAGAAAAAAAAAAAGGTGTGTGTGTGAGAGAGAGAAAGAGGGGGGATAGGGAGAGATAGAGGGGAGAGAGAAAGATAGAGATAAAGATATTAAGGGAGAAAGATGTTGAGAGAGAGAAAGAGAGAGAGCGGGAGAGAGAAGAGATATATTGAGAGAGAGGGGGAAGGAGGAATGGAGGGCGAAGAGAGAAGGGAGGGGAAATTGAGGCAAAGAGGAAGAGAGAAAGAGAGATAAAGAGGGGGATATGGAGAGATAAAGGCGGGAGAGAGAAATAGAAATATATTAAGAGAAAAAAATAATGAGAAAGAGAAAGACAGAGCGGGAGAGAGAAGAGAGATATTGAAATAGAGGGGGAGGAGGGATGGATGGGGGGTAGATAAGTGATTGAGAAGGATTGAGAGAGAAATAGTTCTATTGAGAGAGAGGGGGAAAGAGGAGAGAGAGAGAGAGAGGAGAGTGATTGAGAGAGCTGGAGAAAAAGGTAGAGCAAAAGAGAGATTGATTGAGAGAGAAAGAAAGAAAGACAGAGGAAGAGAGAGATTGATCGAGAGAGAAAGAATGGGATAGGGAGAGATAGAGGGGAGAAAGAGCGAGATAGAAAAGAGAGATATTGAGAGAGAGGGTAAAGGAGGAGAGTGATTGAGAGGTGGAGAGATTGGGAGAGTAAGAGAGAAAGAGAGAGAGATTGAGACTGAGAGAGAGAGAATGAGGGAGAAGTTGAGAGAGAGAGACTTTGAGGTACTGTCGGGTGGGCATTTCGCTCCTCCATGTGCCCTGTCTAATAGTGTACATAGGGCACACCACCTTGCTTGGCAAAACAGGGGAAGAGGGATTGAAGAGAATACACTATCGGGTGCGTAGGTAGCGGAATTAACGGAGTAGAGAGCACGGGGGCGGGGGAGATAAGTTGAA
This sequence comes from Ceratothoa steindachneri, assembly GCA_963969495.1. Lineage (NCBI taxonomy): Eukaryota > Metazoa > Arthropoda > Malacostraca > Isopoda > Cymothoidae > Ceratothoa > Ceratothoa steindachneri. The sequence goes on from OZ018336.1 coordinate 26,400,318, forward strand.
CGTCTTGGACGGAGAAGCTCGGTCGTTAACTTAAGAGACGAGAAAAGTTGGTTGAAAGTCTTGTTCCAAGAACGTCAGTTGAACGTCCTGAAACAAGAAAGTCTGTTGAGAGCTCTGGTCCATAATTTTAGGGAGAATGCCATGGACCAAGAAAGTCGGTCTAAAACCCTCTTCAAAGAACACTGTCTGAACCCCCTGTACGAAGACTGCCTCTTAAACTTCCTGTTCGAAGAGTGTCGGTTAAACTTTCTGTTCGAAGAGTGTCGGTTGAACGTTCTGGAGTAAGAACGTCTTTTGAAGGTCCTTGACCAACTACATTATGAACAAAGAGCGTTGATTAAAATTCATGGAGCAAACACGTCCGTTGAGCGTCCTAAAAAGAACGTCGGTTGAAAATCCTGCACGAAAAACATCAGTTGAACATCCTGGGCGAAGAGCTTCGGTTGAACTTTCTGGAGTAAGAACGTCTGTTGAAGGTTCCTTGACCAACTACGGCACTGTAACTTAATGGATGAAGCTTGTCGGTTGATTGTCCTGAAAGAATAACATCAGTTGACCGTCCTGGACCTAGAATCTCGGTTGAACTTCCTGGAAGAAGCACGTCCGTTAAACGCCCTGGAAGGAAAACTTTGGTTTTACATTCTGGACAAAAAACGTCTTTTGAACGAACTTCTTGGGAGAAGAACGCTGGTTGAATGTCCTGTACCAAGAAAGTCGTTTATCCTCGTGAACCAACAACGTCGGTTAAAGGAGCTGCACCATGAAGGTCCTTTGAACGTTCTGGACAAAGAACGCCTATTGAAATTCTTGGAAAAATAACGACAGTTTTATGTTCTGGACCAAGAACGTCGTTAGGACTCGTGGACCAAGAACATTAGTTAAGCCTCCTAGACGAAAAACGATGATTGAACGTCTTGGACAAAGAACTTCGGTTGAAACTCCTGAACGAAGATCGTATTTTGAAAGTCCTGGACTTATAAAGTCGAATTCTAAGCCGTAATTATATCCGCAAAACATCTCTCAAAGATTAACCTAATAATTAAGAACGAAAATTAATGTACTCCCTCCCCCTTCTTATAAGACTGGGTTTAAAAATCGTAAAGAATGAATGAATGAAGTGGAGGCAGAACAAAAGAAAAATGGAATAAAGAAAAAATCCGATTGACTCTTATTGACGAAATAAATTTCAAGGCTATGAGGGGACTTAAAGTCTCGTCCTCGTGAGATGCAAAGAGGTATTTCTTAAGTAGGTACTTGAGGGAAGTGGGGATAATGTTTTATCTCAGGTAATCTCTTTTTAGTTACCGGTGTTCCCCTTGGAGAGGTTAAAGGAGGGAGAAAACACAAGGAGGAGGGGAGGCCATAGAAAGGCGAGAGTTTTGGAGAGTCAACCAAAAGGAGGGGGACTTTCGAGAGTGAGATGTCCCCCTCGAGACCAAGAGATCAGAAGGTCTTTGGGATGTGGTGGGTATTTTTTTTATAGAAAATATATGATGTCAATAAACCAACGAGAGGCACCGACATAACGTTTCCAGAAAGATTTCAGCAGAAATTGGTGAAGTTTTAGGAAGGAAAAATGGATCGAAATTACCCACGGTTCCAAAATGAGAGACTCTTTAGGACATTAAGTAGCTATATGGTGAGCAGCTCTCCTCAATCTACCCCCCCCCCCCTGTTCCTTAAAGATAAGAAAAACGATCGGGAGAAGAGATAAAGGATAATGACTGAGAAGGAAAGATACTAAAAAAATATTATAATATGATGTCATCATCACCATCATCGTCATCATCTTGCTCAGAAGATCCCCTCGAAATTGTGGTCGGCGCGCATCAAATACATCAATAAAATCAAAGTAATCTTAAAATAGTTGAGAGCGACCTCTATGGAGTGTTTTAGTACTTTTGGGTCGATCCTGAGATTCCTTCTACAAATTAAATTAGGTTTCTACAAAACTAAATGAGGATTCTAAATTATTATATCTTCGAAGGTACTTACCACGGATTTTCTTCCTCTGGTCTCTATCTCAGTGTGGTTCAAACATCCCATTCTGTAGATGGTACTAATATAATTATGGGTCTTTCAATGAGGAAATAAGGGGTAGGGTTTACCCCAGTTGAAGCGGGGTCCACTCCCAACAATTCAAATCAAATGTGCTTATTAGAAACCTAGATAGTTAGGGGTAATTAACTGTCTCGGCTAGCTTATAAAATTATTCGCTAACTTTAATATGTGAGTGTTATTCGTGGTCATTCGATGTTCCACAAGGTTAACTACTTTGAAATGGTCTACTGGTTAAATTGGTTAAATTAACTGTCAAAGCTAACTTATTAAAGGACTTTTCAAAATAGAGGATCAAATAACTTTTCAATAGACTACTGGTTAAATTAATTAAATTAACTGGCAAAACTGACTTATTAAAGCACTTTGCAAAATAGAGGATAAAATAACTTTTTAATAGTCTACTGGTTAAATTGATTAAATTAACTGGCAAAACTAACTTATTAAAGGACTTTTCAAAATAGAGGATCAAATAACTTTATAACGAAGGGTCAAAATATCTGCTGCAAATGAAGGCTTAAAAGGTCAGTGCCGGTAACATAGGCAGTTACCCGAGACGCACCATGTGTTTAGGGGGGTCATCAAGGATCTTCCCCAAAAAGAAAAAGTGAAAATAATAAATAAAATATTTATTCATCGTTTGCTAAAAAACAACCCGGGTAATAAATACACTTAATTTATATTATTCTAAATTATTATTTGGGGGGGGGTGAAATATTTGTAATTTTACTTAAAATGGGTGCCAAAGATCTGCTTGCCCAGTGCACCAGCAAAAGGTCGGAATGAGTATTCAAAGGTCAGGTCAAAATGACTGTTTAAATGGTCAAAATTCCTCGTAAAATGATTGATCAACATTAGTCACTGAACCAAATGACTAACCGGAGCTCAAACTCCATTCTCAAACATGCACTACAGCTATCACCTCTCTCTTTCTCACTATACAACTCCCTCATTCGGCCGCACCTGGAGTATGCCGTACAATTTTGGAGTCTTTCGTTTCGAAAGGACATCGCAAGGTTGGAACGCGTACAAGCTAGGGCAACCAAACTGATTCCCTCTATCCGACATAAAAGTTATGAGGATAGACTAAGGGAATTAGATCTGTTCTCGCTAGAAACCCGTAGACTGCGTGGTCAGCTCATCGAAGTTTTCAAAATACTTCGAGGGTTCGACAATGTTGACTACCGGGATATTTTCACACTCAGTAAGAACAGAACGCGCAATCACGGCTTCAAACTTGAACTGAAGCGTTACAACCGCAATCTGTGTGGAAATTTTTTCACCTACAGTATTTGCGGTAAGTGGAACGCACTTCCAGTGGAAGTTGTCAACAGTGAATCTGTTGACCAGTTCAAGTCAAGACTAGACAAAGTCTTGAAAAGTGGCCGTTTAGGGACGCAAAACAATTGAGCAGCCATGTGCCTACTCAATTGCTAGTCCAAAGGTACCCTCTTTGAATGGACCATAAGGTCTCCTAGGGTACTTTCTTTCCTTGTATTTCCTTGTAACTCTCTCTCTCTCTCTCTCTTTCTCTCTCTCTCTCTCTCTCTCTCTCTCTCTCTCTCTCTCTCTCTCTCTCTCTCTCTCTCTCTCTCTCTCTCTCTCTCTCTCTCTCTCTCCCTTTCATGAGCACTGATGTGAACTGCATTGTTTTGTTAATATAAATAAACCATTTAAGTTGCAGTGGGTTGATATCCTACTAGTAACACCTACCTAGTCAATGTCTATTCTAAATTATGAAGTTCTGTTCTCGTAACTGCTGAAATTTCCTTCTATTCCTTAGGGGATCGAAATGATCAGGGACGCTCTGTTCTGTCTCGTGTACCAGCCACCTGGTACTAGTCATGACAGGGTCTTTTGACACGAGTTAAATATTCGTAAGTCATGCATCACGAAAACCTTTGTTCCCAATGTTTTGAGCAGACGACCATTTAGCTTATCCTTAACGCGTATCCTGTCCCCTCTGCATAAAACGCGAATAATTTCAATAATTAAAACTACTAAGACTTAAATATTATAAATTATCATCATCACTAACTCTATAATTTAAGAAGCTGATTTTTTGAGTATTTGAATAGTAATTTAATCTTAGTTTGGTTATGACTTATGTTTTTTATCAAAGTTATTTCTAATAATCCTTTTATAATGTAAAAAAAAAATGGTGAAGTTCAGAAATAAATATAAATATCGAAATTTTGTGATATATTGAAAGGGGAAAATTTAGTTTAGAGTTCCTTTTTAAAATTATTATAATTGGCGAAGTTCAGAAAAATTATAAAAATTTAACCATGGCTGCTTTTTTTTAGATTTTAGATTTTAATTTTAGTAGCGAAGCGCAAGTTCCCCCCGTATGGGAAGTGGCGAAGCCATTGCCTGGTATAAATAAATATATATCTGTATCAACTGTAGCTTATAGAAATTTGTATGAAATAGGATAAAATTAAGGCAAAGTTTATGGTAAAATCAGATTAAAGAAAAATGAATGTGATATGTGGGGTTGGTTTTGAGAGCAAATTTTATCCAATGCAGAACCGAATGATAGGAGCACTCTGAATTCCTTTTCCCTCGTTTTTCCCCTCCAAAAGATTTAGAAGAGAAACAGTTCCCACAATTAATCACACATACTTTGCGCTGTATTTTGTTCAGAGATTGACCAATTAATATATTTATATTTGATTAGGGATGGAGGGTTTGAGGTATATTTAGTTTAATTATACTATATATGGCGTTTACGAATAAATTAAATTTTGTGATTTATTTTACTTTATTCCAAGCAGTATTGTCGAAACATTATGATATGGTTTCTTTTTAAAACAGGGTGGACAAAGTATCGAAATGTGGCATTTTCCTAGCATATTTAGCTTTAGATATTTATTCATACAGGGGGTTGGACAAAGTAATTGGAACACGTGTTAAGTTTAATGAATATTTATTTGATACGGAGTTGGTCCTCCGTTTGCTTTCTGAACAGCGTCGATGCGGATTGGAATTGATTTATACAACTTCCTGACTTCATTGAGAGGAATCTTGAGCCATTATTTTTGCAATAACTGCTCCAGCTGTTTCAAACACGACGGTGGAGGGTAACGACTTCTAACTTATCGCTCCAAGACGCATCACAAATGCTAAATAATATTAAGATCTGGAGATTGTAGGGGAACATTCCTTGTGTTGTAGCTCACTCCTCTGCTCTTTACACCAATTCTTAACCACATAAGCAGTGTGTTTGGGGGCATTGCCATGTTGGAAAAAGCACTCACCATCAGGGAATAATGTCTGGACTATGGGATGGACTTGATCTTCCAAAACATTCAGATATTCGTTGCTGATGATCCTACCATGTAGGGCAACGATTGGACCAAGAAAATTCGAAGATATGGCTGCCCAACCCATACTGGCCCTCCTATGTGCTTCAATGTAGGATAAGGCAGTCAAGATTAGAAGCTGCCGGGCTTTTAAAATCCATGGTAAGTACCTACGAATATATAATAATTTAGAATCCTCATTTAGTTTTGTAGAAACCTAATTTAATTTGTAGAAGGCATCTCAGGATTGACCAAAAAATACTAAAAGACTATAGAAACCGCTATATACCAGTGGGGAATAGAGACTCGTCGGGGAAAATTACCTGCTTCCATTGGTCTGTCAACCAGCCCTTGTGATCTCTACACCAGTTCAGCCTTTTCTGAATGTTTGAATAGAAAGCAGAGGTTTCTTGATGGCGTCTCTACCATGATATCCGGCTTTATTGAGCTCACGGCGAACAGTTTTGGTTGAAACTGGACTAGTGAGATGTTGATTCAACTCTGCAGTCACTTTAGGGGCAGTTGTCCGGGGATTCTTCGTCACAATGTGTTTCACCACTCGTGATTGACTTTTAGTGAGCTTCGAAGTTCTACCGGAATTACTCCTCCTCTGGAGGTTTCACCTTGCTTCTTGAATGCTGTCATGGTCCTTGATATGGTAGCTCTCGAGAACCCAAGAAGTTTAGCTGTTCTGGTGAAGGAAGCTCCTGCGATTCGAGCTCCAAGAAATTGCCCGTTTTCCAACTCAGTGAGGTCACGCATTTTAGCATCTATACCACGATCTCAAAAAGAAATACAAATATAATCATTAAAGTTGATAAATAAAACTATGTATCTACAATAAACTCAAAACACTCCCAATAAAATTTGGATGGATATTCGTAATATAAGGACTCTTTGAAACATTGGTATTAAATATCTACTGTTCCAACTATTTTTTCCAACCCCTGTGTATTAATTCATATTTTCCATGGATATCCCCAAAATATTTGCATTAATATTATTTTTTCATTCCAATAATTACTTCGCCAAACTAATTCTATGAAAATTATTATTATTTGTCAACAGCATAGAAAAGCCTAACGAAAGTCATGCACAGCTATTCAAGGATTTATAAAACATATATAAATAATTATATCATAATTAGCTTATTTTTATCCGAAATATTTTGGAAAATATGACCTGGTTAATTTGGATAACTTTAGATATGTGTGATCATCTTTTATGTTTGCCTATCAGTTTGTGTACACATCTCAAAAGTTATTAACCGTTTCCAAATGAATTTTGTGGAGGTAGATCTTAGGCTGAGGAAGAGATGATTAGGTTTGACGGTTAATCCAGATCCGGATGCCCTCTATAGATCATTATTCTCTAAATATTTTATACAAAGTATCTCAAAAGAAAAATGGCAGATTGAGATTAAATTTTGTGAAAGGGTAGAAATTGAGTCAAGGTTGAGTTGATTGGATTTGGAAGTGGATCTCTAGATCTGAATTCGCATTATGGCTCACTTATTCTCCTTTTTAATATTGCAAGAAGATGTATTTGCTAGTATTTGTCGGAGATATGGACTCTACGAGTGTTTTCAAATTAGTTAAGATGTAGTAAATGTTAACCGAATTTGCAATGCTCTTTTGATAGAACAGTGTATTCTGACTTTAACTCTAGCCCAAATTTAACAAGTGTATGGTAGCTAGCGAACACTGGAAATGTCATGATGATGAAACCTCGTAACCTCACCTCATTCGTGGCCTATTTAATTCTTTCACTCACGGGAGATGATAATATTGTGAATCACACAACTCTCTATGCCGTCATTGCTCCACTGCAATTGCCAGCCTTCACATTAAACTCCAAGAGAGCTTTCCAACCTCGCAAGCTGCAAGCAGCTCTCTCCCCCTGACTTGAGGCAACCAAGAAGAATTACGACCATAGACCTTGTTAATAAAGACAAACTGTGGGCGTATTTACGTAACCAACCGCTCCAAGTACTTCCTTTTCAGATATGAGTTTTAGAGTTGTGTTATATGGCAGCTCCATTAATTCTTCTTGCTAAGGAATGGATAGATTCAACTTAAGTTTACTCTTATCTATGCCAAGATAAATTACTCATACAAATTACGCCAAATCCAAGTCTTAAAAATATACTGCAAATTTTTTTGGAAGACTTTTCAAATTCCTAATAATAAAAAAAAAATTGGGGTTACACGTCACGTGATCAGAACGGTGCAGACTTAATCATTAGTCCGTTAAAAATGTAACGGAACTTAACGCTAAAGCGTTAAAGTTAATTATTATTATAAAACCATACTTAAAAACCATACTTAAAATTGTTGGAACAATAAAATATAAAAAATGCCAAATTATTCAGGATAAAAAAAATGAGAAAAGCTATAAAATTTTTTAAAGGATTAACAATTAACTACACCTACCTCTACACTGGATCAATAAAACCATTTCAAGTTTGGAAATCAATAAGAACTGTCCTTTTGTAGATTTGTAACCCACAATTCTATTTTCTCCCCAAAATGCATTTAATTTATCTCTCTGATTGATTAAGTTAATATTTCAACGTTCCATGAACACATTTGAAATGTTTAGGTAGCAATAATCAACCAAACATAATCAGAAAATTCTCATCTTTGCTTCTTCCTTATTATCAGCATGGGTGGAAATTTCAATGTCTTTCAAGAGCGTGATTCGCATAACTTGCGTTATGTAATTCTTACCTCGTGCTTTTTCATACGATTATTTGCCTATGAGGAATGCAGTACGTCTACATGGTATGTAGAGGAACTCTTTTTACCTAAATTTTGTAGTCTCTAGACGTGATAGTAACTAAGCTCTGTCAGGGAAAAGGCCATTCCAGTTAGTCCAGAATATGTATGCTATTTGCCTGCAAAATATTGCTAAATAGTTGCAGATTTCTTTGGCATTTCCATTCCCTTTAATAGGTTTGTAAAATAACTGATCTTATTTGGCATACGTTTTCCCAAGTTATCTTACATAGGCTATTAAAGGAGAATCTACATCGGTTGTTTTATCCACTTGAAGAGCGAAATTCGATATTATAATTCTTTATTTCATTGCATACAAATATATTCTAAAATGTCTGTCTCCTACACTATTACCAGCAATGGGAACTTTGGGAGGTTATTGGACATACGATGTCTCCAACGTCGTTTTAACCAAATTAATGGCGTTAGGCAATACCAAAGTTTCTCCGATAGGATTTCTTTGACATTTAGGAACTTTGTAAGAAACTTTGGAAGAGGGAAACAAAGCTTTTGAATTCTAGCAAACTTGTAATGCATTCGAAATTTTCCTTTTGTTAACAGAAGTTGTTTAATTTTATCAATAGAAAATTGAGCAGTTTCTCAACATAATTTGGATTTTTAATTTCAAGATGCCATTTTAATTTAAGGGAAGTTTATGCCTATAGCAGTAAAACATACTAAAAATTAAACACTGGCCTTTCCTGTCTGCCAAGAATAAGAATATTGGTAACTCTTGGAGAGAGATAGGATTACACATAGCTTTTTCTTTTGGGGAAAGTTAGGTTTTTTTTATTTTCTTTCTACTTGAAAACTTAAACAAGGTAATATTAGTGTTTTCTGATTAAATTCATTTTTGGTATTTTATAAACTAGTTGTCGATTAATTCTTAATTATTAAGGGGTCGATGGCTTTGCATCTATTTAAATGTAAACCAAGGTTTCCGAAGTTTGGTGCTATAATAGTATCCCTAAAATCTGGATACATAGGCAAAATGAACATTTTCAAAATAATAATTTGAAATATATTTTATTTAATTTACAAGATTCCCCCGTCAATTTGAGCACATTAATTGATGGTGCGTTTCCTCTGGTGTCTCGTATCTTAATTTTTTATTTATCAAAAGAAGTGAGGATAGATGGGGATAAAATCTGGTTAATGGGGATACTATTGAATATACCTTCTCCTTTAGCATATTCCCAAGAAAAGAAGTCAAGTGTGGTAAGCTCTGATGAAGGAGGAGAACATTGGGATATTTCGTAGCCAGACCCTCCCTAGTAGGCCCTCCCTAGTAAGTAGTTAAATCAGTAAAATGTATTTTTGCTCTTATATTAATATATATATATATATATATATATATATATATATATATATATATATATATATATATATATATATAATTATTTTTACAAGATATGTCACAAAAAATTTAAAATCAAAATAAAACAAAGATATAAAAATTTCTCGAAGATGTAAAATTTTCTTAATTATAGCAATTTGCTAGAGTACGGCATCAAACTAGGATAGGAGGATTTAAGCTTAAATTCTGAAGGTGTGTTGATTTGATGTTTGTTACATTTTCGAAGCAGTGAAGAATGGATATTGCTAAAAGTTAAGAAATATGTTACACCTCTATGGGATAAATTTGTTACGCTCACCAAAATTCTTGTGGGATCCGTGGTTGAGACAATTTGATTAGATTTCAAATTAAGTTATTTAGGATACCAATTTTCTTGCGTACTTCTGTGTGATAGATCCTCAGTTTGGCATAAACTCTGCTCTACTTCTTTACTACTATGGGCTACACTATAATATATTAACAGTGGCATCGTAAATGGACAAGAGTTCATCAGTTCCAAAGTCTATCTTTTCTAAAATATGTTTACCGCTCAAATCTGGTAACAATTAGCAACTCCAAAAGGTGAATGGCATTTAGGCTATAAAAGTTAACAATTCCTTTAATGTAAATTTGATCTTCAAGTTAACATTTAACGCTATAAGACAATAATAAAAATATGCTGCAACGCCGTGAAAAGGTCTAAAAAATATTTTGGAGATTAAGTGGAGCGAACCTTAAGAGAGGTCAGTTTTGGCGCCATTAGAAAATAATGAAAAAAGAGGCGCAAATTTTATTCCTAGCAACGAATCGCACATTTCTTTTCCCCTCAATATTTGTTTTTCAAAGGGCGGAATTTCCTCTATATCTAGAATGAATTAAATAAAACATAAAGAGGAGATTGACACCAAATTAAAAATGCATTGGATCATATTCCTGTCTTCCCAGTGCACGAACATTAATCTAACATTATGACTAAGATATTCAATTATTAAATTCTTTTTCCCGAAGGGAACTTAACGTTGGTGAGGAAAGAGCCTTTATTGCTCGTATATTCTGCTCATAATAGAGTGGAATAATTTTTTTCGTATATATATATATATATATATATATATATATATATATATATATATATATATATATATATATATATATATATATATATATATATATATATACACGTTCACTCGGTTGTGGATAGACTTTTTCCGTTCCTTTGATTTCAAATATAAAATTTCAGGCATTTAATCCTAGTTACTCCATGTATTCCATGGTGACCGTCTTTCTTACACTTACAACTCAATGCATCATGAATTCCTGAAATTAAAAACTTACTTTACTACTAATAAATATCCGTCGTTATATATTGATAAAATCATTATAATATTTCTAAGCAAACTTTATTCACACAAATTAGATATATTTACTGTCCCTAAACAAATCCATTATTTCAAATTTCTCGAAATGGGAACTATAAATAATTCCTGCAAACTAAAGATTTTATGGCTTTTCAAACAATATTTCTGTCAGATAGAATATAGGTTCGTATTTGTAAATGATAAATTTGTCCAAGTTTTTTTTCCCTGTAAACGATCGAGTACCCAATTATTCGCGCAGTGGTGTTGTCTACAAGTTTATTTGTCCCGGTTGTTCTTTGTCGTCATATATCGGCAGCTCTGTGCGGTCGTTGGAATCCCGTTACTCTTCGCATAAAGGAAAGTAGCAATAAGTCATGGTATTCTTTTCGAAAGAAGATCATTCCCCAATAAGAGATCACAAAATAAATTGTAAGACGCCAGTAACAATAGAAACCTTTGAGATCATTGCCAGTAATAGATGTCTGAGCACCCTCTGGATGTCAGAATCAATATATATTATATCCTTAAAACCAAATTTGAATTCAGATATTTGGTCAGGTTCTCTTCTTGTTTTTTAAAACCACAACCTACCAAACTTACCATACTCAACTAGTCAAGAGTTAAAACATTTCACCGCTTAGAGTTAAGGTGTGATTTTTAATATAGTTTCTAAACCTTTGTGTATCCCCAGACTTTATAATAATTATTTATTTAAAGTGATCAATTAATGTATAAGTTGAAGTTAACATTTAGCTTAAATTTTATACATATTACAATCTACTCATTTAAGTAATTTAAAGCAACATGTCTAATTTTTGTTAATTTTGCTAAGGAGTTGTCATATATTCCCAGAGACCAGAAGATGAGCACAAAGCTCGAAACGTAGTTACTCTGAATAAGTGGATTTAGAAAAATGCTTGGATTATTTTTTAGATCTATTCATGAAATTTTGGTAAGTAGGTCTTCATGACATAATCTTTCTGTTTCACTCAACGAACCTGCCTGTGGCCTTAATGACAGCTTTTAGGTGATCTCGAGGATGCATTCAGGCGAGTTGGGATGCCAAATGCCTGGTGCTGCGTGATCGAAAAAATCCTCCGAAGGCCAAGCCTGGTTCTTCAGGCTGGGCTGGCAGAGCGCAGAGATTGGCTGCCACACGTAAGGCCTTCCTGCAGCTACAGGGTCGATCCAAGGCTTCACCACCTCAATCATAACACGGATGTAGCCATCGGTATTCAGCCAAATGCTTTCAGGTAAGAAGTGAGGTGGCATGGTATCACCGACGCTGCTGATGACACCGAATACCATGAGCATTGAAGGAAATTTCATCTGCATGACTCTGGGCACGACTTTGGGTTCGACAGCGAGCAACCCATTGTTCTGAGAGTTGATCTTATGGTTTTGGCATAAATTCTCCTCATCAAAGAAGACCCACAGCATGTATGGGTTTAACAGGTGTTTAAACCTTTTGGTCAGTTTCTTGGTGTGTTTTAGTTGCTTTTTCTCCATTGCCTTGGGGAGAAATTGCTCCTTCCTCACCATATAAGAAAAGTAGCGAATTTCCTTATGCACTACAAGCCTGATGAGCTTTTCATCCACACATTTTCTCCTTTGCAATGGCATCCATCGACTTTCTAGGCACATTGTTCATGATCTTTTAGGTCGCAAACTAATTTCGACGTTCTGATGTCATCAGATTGGCGACCATGAGTTTTCCTCTCTGCTGTCGCCTCGTAGGCGAATCCTGAATCTTTTATTTTCTTTTTGAATTTTTCCAACATCCTTCTGCTGACGTGGAAGAAGTCTGAAATCTGTTTGTTTTCTTCCGGCGCAGATTCCAAGGACTTCATTCCTCTTCCACAAATTGGGAAGTTCAGAATTTTCCATAGACAATTATTCTGAAAAAAATAAAACAAAAGTAATTATTGTTTTTAAGAAAAAAATCGATAACGAAGGTAAAAAAAAATATTAATAAAATTGATTGGTCACAAGCATAAGAAATATAGTGAGTTGAAAATGGCAAGCAAGAAAGGTCCAGCAGTGCTAAAACTTTTGTGGGCCACATGTAAGAAGGACAAGTGGTGCGTTGACTTCCCGGAGGGCTGCTATGCGAAATGCCACCCAGGCAGTGTATGCACCACCTGCATATTAAAGAAGAAAGTGAAAGAAGTAGTGGCCTACTACAGGGAAAGGACGACAGACCTCGAAAAGAAAATCGAGAGGCTCAAGGAGGACCACTCCCACCAGGTCCGCAAGCTCGAAGAGAAGTTAAACGAGCTCTCGAGTCCTGTGGCAAACACCACCTCTACAGAAAGGCTGGGCCTGAATGTGGCAGAAACACCAAAAGGAAAAAATAAAAAGAAAAGAAAGACGAAAAAGGGAAAGAAGAAAGAGGAAGAGAGAGAAATAGAAGAACAAAAGGTAGAAGTTACTGAAAAGGATGACAAGGGGGAAAAGATGATAAAGAAGAAGAAGAAGAAGAAGGAAAAAAAAGAGACTGAAAGGACCATGACGGAGAAGAGAGAGGAATCGGAGAGCTTGCCTCCAAAAACAAAGAATCCGAGCTCAGCAGGCAAATGTGCCAGGGTCAGCCTTGTGGGTGATTCCCAGGCACGGGGCCTGCAGCCCCTGCAAGCGGCCCGCCTCCGCACAAGCGTTATGGTGAGCTGCCTCCCAGGCTGTGGGAATAAGCAGATAAGAGCTAAGCCGAGAAGTCTCAGATTTCTGAGACTTCAGTCGTTGCCCTTATGGTAAGTGGCAACGACCTTTACCTCAGAGGAGGTAGGGTAGGCCGTACAGGCGAGATTACGAAGACGGTTATAGGCGCTGTCGACGACTGTGGATTAAAAACCCGCAGACGTGTCGTGGTGGGGATGCTCCCGAGGTGGGGTCCAAGCCGGACTGCCCACGTGAGGAACATGTCGCTAAACCAGCGCCTTGCAGGCCTCGGGAAGGCGTAGGGTGTCTTTTTTGTCGACCCCTACGCCCTATTCTTTCAAGGAAAAGACCTCTACCAAAGGGACGAGGTGCACTTCTCCTTTAAGGGAAAGGCTTTCCTAGCCAACCTCATCCAGGATGTCGTGAAGCGCACCCAAAGGAGTGTCCGGCCCATTGGGAAGGCAGACGTATGCCAGTACGCCCAAGTCACTCCCCAAACAACCTTCTCGGAGGTTGTCAAAAATTGTGCCACCGCGACAACCAAGAAGCCGGGAAACGTAAGAGTATAAGGGGTCCTACATTAGGGGACTCCCTGAAAGTTCTTCTGTTCAATGCGAAGTCCATCAGGAACAAGTTTCCTGAGCTCCGTGGCCTCGTAGCGACGGAAGAACCCGAAATGGTAGCAATAACAAAATCGTGGTTAAAAACCTCAAACCGAGACTTTGAAGGCGAATTCACGGTTCCTGGCTTCCAACTCTTCCACAAAGATAGGCCAGACAAAGAGGGTGGCGGTGTAATGTTGTATTTCAAGGATACAATCAAATCTACGAACTCTAACATTCTATCCGACTTCGAGCTTCTAGGCGTTGACCTAGAGATAGGTCCTGTCAGATACAGGACCCTGCTGCTTTACAGACCCCCTTCCCAACCCGTTGAGAAGGACAGGAAACTGTACCAGCTGCTGGGCGAGCTTGTTCAAGGCAGAGTGTGCATCGTTATGGGCGACTTCAACAGACAAGTTGACTGGGAAACCAGAGCAACCTGTGGCGAGAGCGCGCTACTCCTGGAGTTCACCAACAACGAGTTCCTCACTCAATGGGTCAGAGAACCAACGAGAGGAGACAATATCCTAGACTTAATCTTCACCTCTAAGGATGATATCGTTGAGGATTTCTCTGTAGGCGAAGAGCTCGGTGGCAGTGATCACCAGCTAATTAGATTTACCGTCAAGATCCCGAAGATAAGGTCTGTTGCCAGTCAATCAAGGATACTTGACTTGAGAAGAGCATACTTTGCAAGCCTTCGTGCTGGGCTGACTGATGTAAGGCTAGCGGTATGCGAAGATGTTGAGGATTCGTGGAACAATTTCAAAAATAAGTTCATGAGTCTTCAATCAAGTTGGATCCCTCTGAAATAGCTCCGTCGGTCTTCTGTTCAACCAAAGTGGTTTAATCGAGAAATAGGCCAACTGCTAAGGGCAAAGAGAAATGCGTACCGGTGATCAAAGATCTCGGGGGCCTTTGACGAGTACCGGAGGCTAGCCAGAAGAGTGAAGTCCATCATAAGGGCGGCTAAGCGGTCTGAGGAACTCCGAATGGCGACACTCTGCAAGGAGAATCCCAAGGAGTCCTTCGGCTATGTAAATAGCCGTAAACCAATCCATCGTAAGATTGGGCCCTTAGTGGACGAGGAGGGTGCATTAACTCCGTCAGATGCAGAAAATGCTAACCTGCTCAATGAATACTTCTCTTCGGTGTTTACTAAATAGTATGGTCCCATCCCCAGCCCACGGATTCCTACTCGGGGAAAAAGCTGGAGGTAATGGACTTCGCCGAAGGTGAAATAAAGAAAAAGATCGCTGACCTAAAGACGAATAAGTCCCCCGGACCGGACAGGTTTCTTCCAAGGTGTTGAAGGAAGTGTGGGATGAAGTATCACGACATCTGTGCGCTATCTTTAACATGTCAATCCGGACCGGATGCGTTCCTAGAGACTGGCGTGAGGCGTAGGTGACTCCGATCTTCAAGAAAGGAGACCCTAGCCATCCGTCCAACTACCGACCCATCAGTTTGACTTCGATAGTCGGTAAACTCATGGAAAGCATGATAGTGTACAAAATATCGTCTTATTTAGAGTCAAACCTGCTACTGAAGAGTTCCCAACACGGTTTCCGAAGGAAACGGTCATGCATGACGAACCTTGTGGAATTCTTCCACTTCGTGTTCAGTGAGCATGATCAAGACAAAGCGGTGGATGTTGTGTAACTTGACTTCCAAAAGGCCTTTGACAAGGTACCACACCACCGCCTTCTCCGGAAAGTGCGTGCGCAGGGCATAGGCGGCAAGATAGCAGGGTGGATAGAGAGCTGGCTAAGTGACAGACGGCAACGCGTAGTGGTGAATGGTCAGGCTTCTGAATGGGCGCCCGTATCTAGCGGTGTCCCTCAGAGTTCCGTCCTGGGACCACTACTGTTTATTATCTATGTCAACGACATAGACGGAGACATGGTAGCCAAAATCTCCAAATTTGCCGACGACACCAAGCTTGGTATCAATGTGGCAAAGGAGGGAAACACTGCCAGCCTCCAAGAGGACCTTCAAAGGATTAAGGAGTGGTCGGACACGTGGCAAATGCCTTTCAACGGGAACAAATGCAAAGTAATGCGTATCGGCCACCGAAACCCCAAATCTCAGTACTTCCTTAAGGGAACTGCCCTTGAATCGAGTGACACTAAAAATGACTTGGGTTTTACTATCACTAGCGACCTCAATTTCTCGAAACAGTGCATCGAGGTAGAGAAGAAAGCCCAAACGATGTTAGGCTACATAAAGAGCCAGTTTGGATACCGTAACAAGGAGATAGTACTTTGTCTGTACAACCCCCTCGTTCGGCCGCACCTGGAGTATGCCGTACAATTTTGAAGTCCTTGGTTTCGAAAGGACATCGCAAGGTTGGAACGCGTACAAGCTCGGGCAACCAAACTGATTCATTCTATCTGACATAAAAGTTATGAGGGTAGACTAAGGGAATTAGATCTGTTCTCGCTGGAAACCCGTAGACTGCGTGGTCAGTTCATCGAAGTTTTCAAAATACTTCGAGGGTTCGACAATGTTGACTACCGGGATATGTTCACACTGAGTGAGAACAGAACGCGCAATCACGGCCTCAAACTTGAACTGAAGCGTTACAACTGCAATCTGTGTGGAAATTTTTTCACCTACAGTATTTGCGGTAAGTGTAACGCACTTCCAGTGGAAGTTGTAAACAGTGAATCTGTTGACCAGTTCAAGTCAAGACTAACAACAAGGAATAACAACAAGGAAAAAAGGTACCCTAGGAGACCTTACGGTCCATTCAAAGAGGGTACCATTGGACTTGCAATCGAGCGGGCACAAGGCTGCTCAATTGTTTTGCGTCCCTAAACGGCCACTTTTCAAGACCTTGTCTAGTCTTGACTTGAACTGGTCAACAGATTCACTGTTGACAACTTCCACTGGAAGTGCGTTCCACTTACCGCAGATACTGTAGGTGAAAAAATTTCCACACAGATTGCGGTTGTAACGCTTCAGTTCAAGTTTGAAGCCATGATTGCGCGTTCTGTTCTCACTCAGTGTGAAAATATCCCGGTAGTCAACATTGACGAACCCTCGAAGTATTTTGAAAACTTCGATGAGCTGACCACGCAGTCTACGGGTTTCCAGCGAGAACAGATCTAATTCCCTTAGTCTATCCTCATAACTTTTATGTCGGATAGAGGGAATCAGCTTGGTTGCCCTGGCTTGTACGCGTTTCAATCTCGCGATGTCCTTTCGCAATGAAGGACTCCAAAATTGTACGGCATACTCCAGGTGCGGTCGGACAAGTGAGTTGTACAGGCACAGTACAATCTCCTGGTTCCGATAACCAAACTGGCGCTTAATATAGCCTAGCATCCTTTGGGCCTTTTTCTCCGCCTCAATGCACTGTTTCGAGAACTTGAGGTCACTAGCAACCCCTCAATTACGTGATGGTTGCCCTTGGACAAAGTCTTGAAAAGTGGCCGTTTAGGGATTCAAAACAATTGAGCAGCCATGTGCCTACTCAATTGCTAGTCCAAAGGTACCCTCTTTGAATGGACCGTAAGGGCTCCTAGGGTACTTTCCTTCCTTGTAACTCCTTGTAACTCTCTCTCTCTCTCTCTCTCTCTCTCTCTCTCTCTCTCTCTCTCTCTCTCTCTCTCTCTCTCTCTCTCTCTCTCTCTCTCTCTCTCTCTCTCTCTCTCTCTCTCTCTCGCTAAATGTGGTAACATCTATTTCTAGAGAATTCTGGGTCAGCGTATTTCGTTTTAATTGTTTCGTTTTGTGTGTTGAAGCAATAACCATATAAAGGGATTTTATATAAATAAAATTCAACATTTGACTTGTGTCTTTAGTTAGCTGCTTAATAATGGTGAAGAAATACCTTGAAATCCATAAAGATAGATCAACTCTTGTTTTTAAAATACTTAATATTAAAATTCATCTTTTTTCAAGAATTCAGAAAGCAATAGATAAAAGAGCTATATATATATTTAGAGTGCCTTCTACCTTCGGCTATAAAAAAATCAATAAAATGCAATCAAGAAATCTTCTGATAAGAAGCAGCTCTAAAAAAGCATATAGAGAAAGGCAAGAATTAAATAAATACCCAGTGAATTACTCAAATGCCTTTTTTGGTATTTTTAGAGGATGGAATATACTTTAAACAATTATACCACCTCATTAATACTTCTGGACATACATTTAGGGTCTTTTTTAGCTGCAACTCGCCTCGGCCTAGATTTCATAAGTTCTTGTGGTATTTCCCGCAATGGTAGGAATGGCATTCAGCCATTTTGACCGTGTTCCTGGTTTTCTTTTCTTTTTCAGTCAAATTTTGTCGTGTAGTCCCCACTGAGGTTCTATTGCGGCCATGTCAAGGGACTGATTAGGTCAAGGAACTCGCTTGATACCGCTTTGGTCTTCTCATTCCTTTGTTCTTTTTTGCAGCATGAAAAGGAGTCACATCTTTCATGAATAAACAACTTTCTTTTTTACCCTGACCATTTGAAAGCACTGGTAAAAGTCCCTCTTAAAGATTGGAAATGTATTTTCCCCAGAGTTGATATTGCCAAAACACTCAACCAAATCTGACTTCCTATATTTTAAATTGCTTCCCGCACCATGAAAGAAAAGCAACCATGTTTCACCGATAGTTATAACCTATACATATCTAACTTTAGTGTGTAATCTACAAACTCATTTACCCTCACTTTCTGAAGTTGAACAAACCATAATTTTTCAAAAAGGTTTGCGCTATGCCAAACTTACAGAGGTTTGTCATACATTTCTACACCCTACTAATTTCTCTTCTTAATATTATAGTTAAAAAAGGCTTTTTCTTGGCTGTACCTCCATAATATCAAAGAGAGTGCAGGAATCTTACACCTGTTCTTGAGTTGATTAAAGATTTTTCTGCCAATTAAGATACTTTAACTGAGGATTGTTATCAATTAATCTTCAAACAGCAGAAAGCTATCTTTAAGAACTCCAAGGTCAACCATCACGTAATTGAGGGGTTGTAAGACTTTTTCTTAAATTAAAGTATAATTTTGTTAATGGAAGAAAGGGGTATTCCTAGCAATTTGTCTTTTCGACGCTTCACCCTCAGATTGACCAACAATCCTTCCTCTTTGAAGAAAATCTAGCATTTCGCTTTCTAGCACTGTTTAATAATAAGATTATACCAAAAAGTTGCAAACAAATATGAATCATAATAATGACAAAAAAAAATTCAAATAAAAATGTCGGTGTACATTTACTTCCTGTATTTAGGAGAATTTATAGAATATAAACACACTATTAATAAATTCATTTGGCTGTCCCAAGAGTGGTACCAAAATTCGGTGACAATCAATCACCCCTTGTAATTACACCACACTCGAAGAGGCTTAACTCAGTTATCTTCAAACTACCACCTAGAAACTGTCATGTCAGAAAAAGCAAAAGAAATACCAGGGGTGATGAGGTGAGGCGAATAAGAAGCTTGGACAGGGTTTTTGGATTGTATTTGATATAAGCAAAGATGCAGTGGGTGTGAGGAGCCAGGAGCAGGCGAGGGTAGCAATCTTTGTTCCTTACCTGAGATCAGGCATTCCAAATGATCCTCTCACACTATCTCCTGTGTTTCTTTGCATTTAGAACAGAGTTGGCGAAACAAGAGGCATAACTTCAGCAAGTGTAGTTGGGGAGAAGGGAGTATGGATAGCAACGCAGGAAAGGAGATTTCGGGTCAAAAAGCGGAAGAATACGCTCAGGTCAGAAGAGTGAGAGAACATGTTTATCGAAGGAATGAGTGCTTTAAGATCCCTAGACATCAATACATAATTAATAGTGGGGAGCGAGTGATTGCAAGACTTTGCGGTAGAAGATATGTGGCTTAGTGAAATAGAATGAGATAAATAGAATTGGACGAGGGCGGGGTTAAAAACTACTGCGGAAGGGACGGTAACAGAGAGACCGTGAATTTGGATGAAGGAAACAGCAATTTCAAATTTATTCCCATGAGTTAGGTTAGAAGATGAGAGGAAATAAGTGAAAGAGTAAACTTTAAAAATATCAAGACGTTAGAGATACGTTGTTGTTATGTTAAGATCACGCAGATTAAAGCATAGTTTCAGATGGGCTTTCATCCAAAAACTATCAGAAGGCTGACTAAGGCGGGTGGTAGATAATTGCAATTTTAAGTGTTGTCTTTAAATTCATGGAGACAATAAAAGCTTGAACATCGTCCGGAGAGTCAACCGGGGATAAGGAAGGGGAGATATTGGGTACACTTAAGAAAATATATCCTAGACGGTTAGCAACGTGCAAATAGCGGTCGCGTTGTGGTTTATTCACGCCTGCGTTAAAAAAATAAAGAGCAGCTGTTCAGGATTTAATATCGTCACAAATAAAATTTGCTTCTTTTTTAAGAGTCGGTGAATGAAAATCAAGAAACCCAAAGGGAAGAGGGAAGAGGCATGGAGAAGAGAAAGGTGAGTTAGTCAGGAAGTCCTGAATTTCTGAAAGGAGTGGGTCAGGAGAGTAATCCGGAGGGGAAAAATTCGATGAGTTCTGACGTAAGGTTTTAATAAATCCAGACGCTTAATTCTGCGTCATGCTAATAAGTAAGAAGGAACACTTAAATAATCGTTTGATGAAAAGAAAAGAAAAGAAGAGGAGAAAATCGTAGTTCTAATTTTTGTTTAGTAGCATCTAAGAAACAAAGATCAACGAGGGCATCACACCCCAGATACTTTTGAAAAGAATTTGTTTAGAAAGTTGAAGATAAATGGATGGAAGGTATACGTGGCTAGAGTAATCACAAGAAGAGAAGGTTCGCAACTCTCCCAAATCTACTCAATCTCTAGAATAAATGTAGACAGACTTATGTGGTCCTAGTTCCTAGAAAAACCGGGATAACTTGTGCCCGTAGGAATATAATATCGTCTCCAAACCCTCGCCAGCAACAGGCTCTGGCCTAGACGAGGCGGAACACCACTTCTGATTACAGCGGAGTTGAACAACATCGGACGTGATTAGTCGCCGGATGGAGCCACGATTTGCTCGACGTCACGGCGGTTGTCCTACGCTGTAGAGTGCCAGGGTTCTGACCCTACGTTAAATTGCAGGACTCTAACACCACTGACTGGAGATCAGTGGTCAAATTAATGTATATCGATATATTGTGGTAAAAATTTGTATCGGGGGTTACGAGAGTAGTTCAGTAGTAAAATCAAGTGTGGATTTGTGGTAAAAACGAGTTTATAGCTTTTATAAAATGAGTCTGTATCGTTTGTAGAATCTTAAATGAGCGGAGAGAGTGGTAAAACGAGTGTATATTGATATATTGGTGGCAAAATTGGGAATCGTTGGCTAAAGATCGTAGATCAGTGGTTAAAATGGTTGATATCGGTGGTTACGAGTGTAATTCGGTGGTAAATACGAGGGTATTTTTATGGTAAAAATGACTGTATAGCTTTTGTAAAAAGAGAGTATATCAGGGGTAAAGAGTTCAGTGCAGTTGTAAAAATATTAAATGAGCGATTATCAGTGGTAAAATGAATGTATATCGATATATTTGTAGTCAAACTGCGTATCGGTGGTAAAAAAATTGTAGATCAGTGGTTATGCATGTAGTTTTTTGGTAAAAAAATAAGTGTGTATCTTTATTAAAAACGAGTGTATAGCTTTTGTAAGAAGAGTGCATCGGTGGTAAAGAGTATAACTCGGTGGTAAAATAGATATCAAATGAGAGGAAATGTTGGTGGAAAGTGGATGCCTGTTATCCACTCAAATATACCAAAAAGATTTTATATTATTTTATCACTAATATATATTTCAATTTATATCTCCCTATATTATTTATTTCCAGCTTTATTCTCATATTATGCATCTCTTTCACTTCCTTTTTGTCAGAGTGATCGCCAGGCACACACGCACACACTGCTATTCAATTCTCAGAGGAAGTCTAATCCGGGAACAATTGTAAACAAACGGACGAAGCCACCCTCCGATTCCACCGTATCATCAGCCTAAGGCAACACCACCTTTATACATCGGTGGTCTTGTCTAAGGGGCGATCTCCACATGCCATACCACAGCCCCCGAACCCGGGGGCGTCCGATACTCCAAAGTGGCTCTGGCATCGGGTTTTACATTCCTCCCCCACCCGAAATCAACAAACCTTGCGATAATTTGGTTTGTGTTATATTGAATCTGCCATGATGCCGACGTGTTTTATTGGGGGGGTGCGTTCAGGGAGGGGGGGGTCAAGGAGTGAGGTAGAAAGTCAAGGGGACAAAATTAAACGAAAAGTTAAGCTAAGATTTGTTCTTATTTGGAAATGATCGCTAATATATACAAAAAAGAGGACGTTTATATTCATTAAATTTCGGTTAAGTGTTCGAGGAAGAGGGGTTGGAGCAAATCAATGCTGATTTATGAAATAATCTGAGAGTCATAGATAAGAAGCTATTAAGGGGAGGTATTGGATCAAGCCTCGAATGGAGGAGGAATTAGATCGTGAAGTTAATTAAAGACAGGATCAGAATATTATTATTTTGAGTAATATTAAAATATTTGCTTGAAACGAGGAAGCCCAAATCAAGGAGGAAAATCCATTTTCGAAACTTTTACAAGATTTTGATAAAGTGGTGAAGTAAAGTGATTGAGTGGAGAGTACGTGGGTCGTCGAATCGAAAGAAGAGATTACTTGGAGATCTGCATCGAGGGGGTGCGCATCTCTCCGCAGTATGTGCGTGAGCGAGAAGAGGCAGAAAGAGAACAGAGAGAGAGAGAGAGAGAGAGAGAGAGAAAAGAGAGGAGAGAAAAGAGAGGAGAGGGAGAGGAGAGAGAAAGATGAAAGAAACAGGGAAAGACGAAAGGGAGAAAGAAAAATAGGAGAAAAACACAGAGAGAGTGAGTAAGCAAGATGAAAGAGAGATAAAATGATGAAAAAAGAAAGGAAAAGAGGAAAGGGAACAAGAGAGAGAGGAAAAAGAGAAAGGAGAGAGGGAGTGGAAAGTGAGAGAGAGAGAATTTGAAAAATTATAACAGATCAAGAAATACCAACTGCATAAAAGAGATATAATTATAAAGAAAAAGATAATATTATAATTTAATTGAGAGCCAGAAATACCCCCCCCAAAAAATAAATATTAGATCCAGGAAACAAAAAATGAATCCTATCGAATAAAATAATATGAAAAATAGTAAAACGAATTATGGAATTCAAAATTGATCGGTAGAATCAATACTGCATTTGCCAAAATTCACTAAAGAACACGCAAGTATTAAAAATATTAAAGAAAATACTAACAAACCCTATTTAAACATACTTTAGATGATCCTATGAATACCTCTAGCACTTAATCGGATGTGTTAGATCCGTTGATGTATTTGGACGCTCAATCTCTCGCTTGTGCAGATCCTGCACATTATCGTATACTTCAAGTTTCTTATTGATACGTAAAAGGGTTAAGTCAAGTTAAAGGATTAGCTCCAAAATTGTCTCTCCACTGTTGATGCACCTTTGAAATCTTCCTAATTTTAAAATATAATATCAATTTTCGTGGCTCAAATGATAAGCGAAACACTTCCATTTTTCATATTTAATGTACATAGACAGGCAAGACTTAACTAATTTCGATGTTTTCTCTCCGTAGGCTAAGCGAAGCTGTTGAGAATTTCTTCGCTGTACCTCTTTAGCCTATCGGCTAGGCAAGGCTGTTGACAATTCCGGCGTTAGATCTCCTTAGGCTAGGGCTCCCCAACCTGTGGCCCGCGAGGTCATTCCGTGCGGCCTGCGGCCACTCGTCAAACTTAACATTGCTCACAGATGACGACTTGGACAACGTTCTCTTGCTGAGTGTTAGCTCCACTACCGCTGAGTTTGATAAGCTTTATGCTGAGAAATGTCACCGAGTGTCTCATTAAGGAATTATTTGAATTTTTAGCTCTTTGGGGATTTTTTTTTGGTGCGGCCTTCGGGCCCTCCCCGATTTGTCAATGCGGCCCCCGATACTCTGCGGGTTGGGGACCTCTGCCTTAGGCTATACTTGCAAAGAACTAAAAATCATCTGAATTTGTTAATGGGTTGGCCTGTTATAATTTTATTTAAAAAATCTGTATACAAGTTTTGGGAGGCTTGATTTCATCAAAACCGATTTAATTCTCCAAGAATGGTATTCAATGTTAGTTAATCGCTAGGAAAACATTGTTAATCATGAGAGAAACTAATGTACTGAATTTATAAGTTTTTGTATAATGAAAAATGCTTCTACTTTCATTTAAAAAAAATACATTAATTTCTTGAGCAAAAATAAACTAACAAGATGCCAAAATACAGCCATTAATAAAGTCCTGCCAAGATAAAAACGATTATTTCTGGACGTAGGGTGGTGGGCCAATGGAACCCCCTATTTTTTTTAAGAGATCCATAAAGGCCGTGAAGTTAAGGGCAAAAATGTATACAAAAGGTGAAATTGAAAGAAGAGGAAACTTCAATTGCAGGTCCATTGCAAAATATGATCACATTGGACTAAAGAAAGTCTTCAGAAAGTTACTGTGCACTTATATAATTAACTCTCAGGATACTCAGTTTTGCGGTGTTTAATTGAAGCTTACTTAAAGGTACAGTTGTGCGTTTTCTCTGCTAGATTGCTTACGTCTTGGTTGAATTTGTAAACAAGGGTTGGTGGAGTTGTTTTGGGTGGTTTTATTTGATGATTGTTAGCTATATGTCGTTTGAGGAAGGCTAAGGGGAGGTTGCTTGGGTTTGGTGATTATATTTAATGACTGTAAATAGTTTGACCTATTGCGAAGGTTGTCGAGTTTAGGGGGTTTGCTGGTTGTATTTGATGGTTATGAATTGTTTGGGTTTGTTGTATTTATTCAATGATTGTGATATGTTTGACGAACGAGGTAAATTAGGTGCAAGTTGTTTGGATTTGTTGGTTTTATTTGATGGTTGTGAACTGTATGAGTCAGGTTAAGTCAAGTGGTTTCTGTTGGTTGGTTTCATTCGATGGTGGTGAGATGTTTAACATGTGACGTGTTGAATTGTTTGGGTTTGATTTGAATTGTATGGTTAGAATTTGTTTGCTGTGACGAAGGTTAGGTCCGATTTAGTTCTTTTATGATATGTTTCTCATAAAGAGGAACATGTGTTTATCGAAGACACGTTTCGAGGACGAGATCAATGCTGAGATTTAAATCGGTAGCATTTGCTGATAAAATCTCATGTATCTTACGAATCTATCAGGATATCTCAGATTATAAGTGCATGGTGACTTTTAGAACGCCCTGTAGAACCACATATAACTAACATTTACTTGCAAAGATTTTGAGAGCTAGAGAAAAAGGCTCCAAGTTTCAACGGACTCTTGAAAACAGTATATGCAATTTTCTAAAGCCTCTCTTTATTCCAGATAGGTTAAAATATATATTTAATAAAGTCTTGGTTTGTTAAGCCAAACGCTCAATAAAGAGGAATTTATCATTATTTGAAAAGTGAAATTAACAAAACAGACTAAATTCCTCAAAAGCTCGCAAATAATAGTCAGTTATTATAAAATTGACATCTGAACAAAATTTCAGCTATGATTATTCAACATAAGACATATTCAGTGCTAGTAAACCAATATATATATATATATATATATATATGTATATATATATATATATATATATATATATATATATATATATATATATATATATATATATATATATATATATATATATATATATATATATACCTCACGCTTTATCCACATTAAACTACCTTACAACAATTTATTTTTACAACTTTTAAATAAATTCAATGTGTAAAGTTGACTTTGATCAGGTTCATTCTGAAATTATTTAGAGAAGATGTTATTTAAAAGCATATATTTACTATGAAAATTATAGTACAGAAGATCATCTGAAACGTGTACAATGAGCGCACAGAATTTAGTTTAAGATCCATTAAACAACTCCATTGAAATTTCTATTTAAATTTTGAAATTGAAATAAGATATTTAAAATATTAAACATAATGATGGTGTATTGCTAATAGGTTTTGGCTCTGCCTCGCTTCACCTGAAGCCTATCTAATAATTTGGTATGCTACACCTAAAAGGAACTGTAGATGTGTAAAATAATTGTGGTTTAAATCTACCTTACAATGCTGTATTAATGTCTAAGACGCGTGTAAAGCTATTAGAAGGAAACCTTTCAGGAATAGATACCTTAATGAGAAAACTACACCATAATAATTATGTTAACTTTTGTAGTTTCTGATAAATACCATATACCACCATTTCCGTGTCTCTGTCTTCTTTATCACAGCAAAGCGTAAAACAACTAAATTAACCGCAAAAGCATTTTAAATATAATTATTATGATTTTTAGTCCGCTAAAATTAAAAGGCGATAAGCAATGATGTCACCCCTGCTAATTTGTGTAAAGACGTGTGGAAAGAACGTGTTGACATGAGATAAGTGAGAATATGTTGACAATATCTAAACAGTCTAAAGTGGAAAGTACTTTGCGATCTTTAAGAACTCAGTAACAAAACGCACTGAAATTGCATGTAATTATTGCCTTTCTCGGTTCAATTGAGCCTTTGATTTAGCCTTCAAATCAAAAGCCTTTAAAATATATTAAAAGCTTCCATTGTTATTAATTATAGGTTATAATTCGATCTGGACAATAGAGTAGGGGCTCGTAAAGGTGAATTACCTTTTGAAATAAGGGGTTTACTACGAATACTGGCCCTAAATATGGGATGAGAACAAATATTACCCCTAAACATTTACGCCTCCACTATCACGCACCCTCAATGTTGATGAACATGTCTTGGTGAATATGCCTGAAAATCGATAAAAGGAATATTTCATGATGAATGAATATGTCCAATAAAACTTGCACAGGGGAATATTCCCCTTAACGTGCTACAATGGCGGCAATTGATGATGATTGTAAAGAAAGTAAATGTTAGGGATTTGATTTCTACTACGTTTATTTAACTTTAGTGTTGTTTACATGTAAATAGAGACCTGGTTGGATTCCTGAATAAGGAAGAAGCATGAGAGAGTAGGTTTTTGCCAAACACCCGGCTAAGAGTGTATGTTTGTATTTTGCAAGGTTCTTTAGAAAAAAAATGTGCCAAAGAGATTATATTAACTCTTTCTCTACCCAGAATTTAAGGATAGCGCTTTTATTTACTGAATTGATCTGGTTATAATTCCGTTATTATTGATCGGTGTTAAATCAAGATAACTCTATACGAAACTGAGAGGATTTAAATGTGGTTTAAAAATACATCTTTATTCAGAAGCAAAGATAGGTGGGGATTTTCTCTTTCATCTTTGGTCCGTAATTCCTAATTCTTTGACTCAAATCACTCAAAAGATATCATCAAATCACCGAGACACGTCACAAAGGCCAAAACTTCGCCAAATCTCTGATTAATCGTTAATTAGGCTTTCAATAACCTGTATTTAAATGTCTCTGATCATAATTCCAGTTTTTTATTAATTCTGATCATTGTTAAAGGATATTACCGGTTGAAATTTTAATCCTGAGAGGTTATTGAAAAATTCAGCTTTAATCCCACATATCTCCAGAAAGCCGGAAGAGGAAGTGTGGAAAGACAGCTATTAACGCTTGGTTTTAAATAAATTCAAATTGAAATTTAAGCTTGGAAAATGTTAATAGAGGGGTAGTTAACATAAGGAGGACCTGAGAGAGAAGACACGCACCTTGGCAACCCCAAACGTCATCCGGAGATCGAACGAGTGTCGTGCAAACAGAAGCTATCGAAGACCCACCCGTGCCGGTCTCCCAACAGTTTTGGAAAGAAGCCGAAGAAAGGAAACTGCAATGACGGGGGAGGGAAAGGAGCGCGGGAGCCCCCTTCAAATGCAAGCTAACAAGTTAAATTGGCCACGACGGACGGGGAGGGTTGGAACAGCGAGTCAAAGCATCTGGAATCGTTTGGTATTCCTTTTGCATCAAAGCCGCTCGCGGGCTTTGGCCGACTATAGACGGGAGAGAGATGGGGTCCGGAGCTGCGGGGTGAAGGGAACGCGGCGGCTTTTTACTGTTTACGGAAGAAGCGGCGGCGAGAAACGGTGCCGAATGAATTCGAGGAAAAGGAAAGAGAAAAGGAAATAGGGAAAAAAAGAGGTGTCTATCGAAATCGCATCGGTACAGAAAGAAAGTAGTAAACAAAAGAGGTTTTCATGTAATTAAGCAAAGAGAAAAAGAGACTGAATGAGATAAAAGAGAGAAAAAAGGGGGCCAATCACTGGCAAAGTAGAGAATACATGTAAAATATAAACATTAATCTTTGGGGGGGGGGGCTTAAACTTACACTCAAAGTTAACATATGAGTTCCTCAAGTGGCCATCATTGTACCACTCCAATTCATACAATCAGAAGTTAAAAACCAACCAACTCCTTGCTCTCAGCACCATAGAATCTCGAAAAAGAGCATTCTAGAGTCAGGTGTGTGATAGGATTGACATCCACCATTGCTTTTTTCTTTGTAGCTGATTCAGCGTGGCACTGAATATGGTGGGAGTGGGGTACTGTTGACATTTAGCCCCCCCAATTCAAATTTACGACAACTATAAAGACCCCTTTTCCCCAATGGAATCAAAAGTCTTGGGCGGATATTACGCCCTTCCCGTTAGACAGTGCCAATTTGGAATGATTTATAGTGACAGAAAACTCGTCTAAGTGTCACTGGGAGCGGCCTTGGTCAATAGTCGAGGCAAAATATCGTGACCATGGGGTTGGCATACATAGATTACGGCCGCCAAGAGTATGTGTACCTCATACAGAAGCTCGTGTACTTACCTTGGGTCTTTTCTCGGTTGCTGATGTAAGTTTACTTCGATCCCACTTCGTTTATAATGTGAATAAGGTCCCCCGCCTGGATAAAGAAATTGACACAATGATCAGAATGACGCTCACTGGTGTTCTCAATAGTAATAGTAGCAGTGAGGGTGAAGGTGCAGGAAAAGCAGGGACCCTATTGATGACCTAGGGATAGCCTCTCCCCCCCTTCCCTTTCCGTATCAAGGGAAGTCTGGATATCAAAATCCCCACAGCGCGTTTCGGGAAGTAAGATTGATGTGTTGTGAATGATGGAAGAAAGTGATGTTATTGTCTGTATATATGATGGCGTGTATGGAAGGTCTGCCTGCGCGCACGCCTCAGACTACTTGCAGCGGTATTTGGCAATTTTCTCCCTACGATCGCTGATTGGGAGGGGGGGGAGGGTCCGCTCCTACCAAAGATCGAACCTGGTATATAAACTTTTAGAAGCCATCAATTTCATTTTCTCACTAAGTACATAAAAGGTTAAACGTCTGCCTGAGGACATGATTGACATCGTCTGCTTCTGAGTCAAAAATAAGGTAAACCGGTGAATGAGGACCAGATTTCCATCGTGTCTGCTTCTAAGTCAATAAGCAGGCGAACGGGTGAATGAAGGTCTGAGTGACATCGTTCGTATTTGCTTTGAGTCAATAAGAAGGCGAACGGGTGAATGAAGGCCTGGTTGCCTTAGTGCTTGCTTCTCATTCAATAAAAAGGCAAACGACTGAATAAGGGCCTGATTGTCATCGTGTATGTTTCTTAACCAATAAGAAGGTGAACGGGTGAATAAGGGCCTGATTGTCATCGTGTATGTTTATGAACCAATAAGAAGGCGAAAGGGTGAATGAGGTTCTGATTGACATCGTATTAGCTTCTTAATAAATAAGAAGCCAATTTAGTGAGTAACTGCCTAGTTGGCATTATGTCTGCCTCAGACTCAATAAGAAGGCAAACGGGGGAATAGGGGACTGATTGACATCACGTCTGCTTCTGAGTTAATAAGAAGACGAACTAGTGAATAAGGCCCTGATGTTATAATTAATGCTACTGAGAAAATAACAAGGCGAAGTGGTAAATGAGGGCTGATTACCATCATATGCTGCTGAGTAAATAAGAAGTAAAGGGGTGAATGAGGGACTGATTGCCATCATATATGCTTTTAAGTCAATGGAAAGGCGAAGGGATGAATGAAGTCTTGATTTGCATCGATCCTATCTGCTTTGACTCAATAAGAAAGCAAATTGGTGAATTAAGGCCTGGTTGTCATCGTGCCTGCTTCTCACTCAATAAAAAGGCAAACCGGGGAATGAGGGCCTAATTGTCATCGTGCATGTTTCTCAGACAAGAAGAAGACGAAGGGGTGAATGAGGTTCTGATTGACATCGCATCTGATCTTAGTAAAAAAAAGGCGATTTAATGAGTAACTGGTTGGTTGGCATCATGTTTGCTTCTGATTCAATAAGAAGGCAAACGGGTAAAAAAGGGTCTGATTGACATCGTGTCTGCTTCTGAGTCAATGGCAAGATGACCTAGTGAATAAGGGCTTGGATGCTCTAGTGTATGCTACTGAGTAAATAACAATACGATGTGGTGAATGAGGGCATGATTACCATCATCTGCTGCTGAGTAAATAAGAAGACAAGAGGTGAATGAGGGACTGATTGCCATCATGTCTACTTTTAAGCCAATAAGAAGGCGAAAGGTTGAATGAAGGCCTGATTGACATCGATCGTATCTGCTTTGAGTGAATAAGAAGGCGACCGGGTGAATGAAGGCCTAATTGCCATCGTGCTTGCTTCTCACTTAATAAGAAGGCAAACGGGTAAATAAGGGCCTGATTGTCATCCTGTATGTTTCTGATCCAATAGGAAGGCGAACGGGTGAATAAGATTCTGATTGACATCGTATTTGCTTCTTAGTCAATAAGGTCTTTTGGTGAGTAACTGCCTGGTTGGCATCAAGTTTGCTTCTGGCTCAATAAGAAGGCAAACGGATCTGATTGACACAGTGTCTGCTTCTGAGTCAATAAGAAGACGAACTAGTAAATAAGGCCCTGATTGTTATAGTGTATGATACTGAGTAAATAACAAGCCGAGTGGTGAATGAAGGCCTGATTACTATCATCTGCTGCTGAGTAAATATGAAGACAAGGGGCGAATGAGGGACTGATGCAATCATCTCTACTTCTAAGTCAATAAGAAGTCGAAAGTGTTAATGAAGGTCTGATGGACATCGTGCCTGATTCTGATTTGAAAGGAAGGTGAAGGAGTGAATGAGGGCGTTATTGCCACCATGTCTGCTTCTAAGTCAATAAGAAGGCAAACGGGGGACTACCTGCCTGGTTGACATCATGCCTGCTTCTAAGTCAATAGGAAGGCATACGGGGGACTACCTGCCTAGTTGACATCATGCCTGCTTCTTAGTCAATAAAAATGCGAAAGGGTAAATGAGAGTCTGATTGCCATTGGGTCTGCTTCTGACTCAATAAGAGGTCGAACGGGTGAATGCGGGCCTGATTGACATCTTGTCTGCTTCTAAGTAAATAAGAGGGTGAACAAGGGAATAAGGGCCTGATTGCTTTCAAGTCTGCTTCTGAGTTAATAAGAAGGCGAACGAGTATATAAAGCCCTGATTGACATTGTGTCTAATTCTGAGTCATTAAAAAGGACAACGGGTTAATAAGGGCATGATTGCCACTATGTATGATTATAACTAAATAAGAAACCAAACTTGTGAATTAGGGCCTGATTGCCTTGATGTCTAATTCTGAGTCGATAAGAAGGCGAACGGGTGAATGGTGAAATGACTGCCATCGTGTATGCTTCTAAGTCAATAATAAGGCAAACTACTGAACAAGAGCCTATTTGCCTTTATGTCTGCTTCCGGGTCTACAATAAGGTTCCTGCTTGAATCAGTGCCTTATTGACATCGTGTATGCTTCTGAGTCAATAACAAGGTGAATCGGTGAATAATTGCCTCGAATGATGTAGATATTTTCTTCGCCTGGGATCCTGGACATGTAGGGATTGTGGTAAATGAGCACGCTGATGAGAGCGCAAAACAGCCTGTAAGGAGTAGTCGACAGGACCAGCGTTTCGCCCTTTCTCACTCTAACTACATAACAAGAATCATAGCATTAAGATGGGAGATAGCCAACTTAATGTTGCGAGCCATGGCACCGCGTCAATTCTCGCGGAGTTACAACCCAATGCTTTAGTTCCGTTTTCTTTTGTCTTCGAATCGAACACACTTGCGGAACGCAGCAGCATCTGGTGTGTGGGAGGGGGGTTGCTCTCCTGAATTGCAATGGAATGACTGCTTGGTCAGCCACACTACTCTGAACATTTGTATGGAATTTCCTAAACTGGGAGATCTTCCCGTACGTTACCTGTCCTGATGCTGGTTTGGGCAGGGTTGGCTACAGCTTGTCACTTGTACTTAGGATGAATTCGCTCACACTGATTTGTGAACCTAAAGAGGTTCTGGAGGCTGCTTTGCTCTTTCATTTTATATAGCTGTTTAGTCCTGCCACCGGATGAAGGCGAGCCTTCCCCTCCGGGTTCTGGCACCTGCCTTTTCCTCTTTTTTAGACAGTTGTTTGTGTTTGTTGGGGTTTGTTTTACGTCTTTTTCTATAAATAGTTTTTAGGTATTTTATTTTAATATTGCCTAAATATTTTTTGGAATTGATCTAGAACCGTGTATTCCTTTGAAAGGCAGGTACAAGGTGGAACCTCGTTAAATGATTAAATAAATATTTTTGATTCAAGAAACTAGTGCAGAAGGACCTGATTGGTATAATCAATTTTTCTAGTCAATAAAGAAAAGCTCAACTTGAACAGAGTACTTGATTACTATCATATCTTCTTCCGTGTAAATAAAAAGATGAACAAATGCATAATAACCTGATAGCTATCATGCCAGGTTCTGAGTCAATAAAAAAAATGAACGACTGCATAATGACTTGATTGGTATCATGTATGTTTATGATCAATAAAAGATGAACGAGTGCATAGTAAGATGATTAATTTCATATCTACTTTTGAGTCAACAAAAAGAGGAACGACAGAATAAGTCCTTGATTGTCATAATGTCATCTTGCGCTTCAATAGAAATATGAACGCGGGTCTAAGGGCATCATTGGCATCATATTTGCTTCTGAGTCAATAAAAAGGTGAAGATCTTCCCTAGGACTTGTTGCAAACTGCGTGTGCTTCTAGTTTAATAAAATCATCAACGAGTCAATAAAGATGGGATTGACCATTACTGCTAATGAGTCAATAAAAACGTGAATGCCTGACTTAAGACGTGATTAACATCAGGTCTGCATCCTAGTCAATATAAAAATGAACTGGGGCTTAAAGGCTTGATTGGCATTGTCTTCTTTTCTAGATAAAATGGTGAACGAGTGCATAAGGTGCGGATTGAGATCACTTCTGCCCCTGAGTCAATAAAAATGTGAACGTCCACCTAAACGACTTGATTAACAGCAAGTCTGCTTTTGATCCAATAAAAGATTAACATGAATAAGAGCCTGATTGCCATTATCGTGTCTTCGTTTAAGTCAAAAGAAGACGGAGGAGTGAAGAGCAGCCTATATTTGCATCATGTCTGCTTAAAAATGAATATAGTTTCGAACGTCCGTCTGAAGACTTGAGTAATATGGTACCTACATACCTTCGATTTTATAAAAGGAAGAAAGCATTCATACGGACATAAGTAGCACTATGTTTACTTCCGAGTAAATACAAAGATTAACGGCTCAATAATGACCCGATTGACATCATGTTTGCTTCTGAAATCGTATTTCACATCCACTGACCAATTCCCTATCATAATTATTGGTGTACTGTTTAACAACCCTTCAGAACATAGACGTAATATAGGGAAACTGGGTTATTCTACCTGTATGAATCTCAGTTCAATTAACCTTTGTTAATTACTCCTTGTTAAGTTTTTAGCTCCTTTTTTCGTTGATGGTAGCCCGTTTTTGCAGTTTTTGATAGCGTACCGTGGGTGATCCTACCGGCATTTTGCATTTTAACCTTTTATTTTTCGTGATTTAGCGTTCATACATCGGCTGGTTTCTTTCTTCTAAACAGGGCTGGGGTATTTTTACGCAATGTTGACTCTTAGGATAACGTTTTGGAAAGCGAGTCTGCTTTCGAAATTAGTTTATACGCGAATCTAATGAAGGAGTGTAACCATCTAGCCTGTTTGAGTTAAGGTACTTGATTGTGGTTGGCTATAAAGATATCATCGACGAATGGCATGTCGTTCATTTCAACTTATTAACTAAAATTAACTACCGTTAATTAATATTTTATTAACTGAAATGAACTACACGACATTAATTTATGACATCTTCATAACCAACTGAACCCTAAATCACGAAAAATACAAAGTTAAAATAAATAAAGAACAGTAAGCTCATACTTACTGTAAGATATCAATAACTTTAAGATGGGCTACCGTCAATGAAGAAGGAAAAATGACAATAAAATTATCCCTTCGAGGTAAAGGAGGCAAAGAGACGGGAATGTTCTTAAGATAACGTTTAAGAGTTTCGCTGAAAAATGCTTTAGAAAAGGCAAAACCTAATGGTAATAATTAGTAATAAATTCCACCTGTTTTTCGATTAAACAACTTTTTAGATTAAGTGAAGCTAAAATGTTAAGGCATATTAGGTCTAGTTAACCGTTAGATTAATGATTCCCTGCGTCGTGGGTCTTGGGAAAATTTGGGTGAGGGGTAGGCGTGGGGTTCAAGAATATCCTTTTGACCGTGAACATACATTTTTTTTCTAATATTGGTAAATGTTAACTTGGTAACCAAGAATTATAAGAAGTGAGATAAAAAATGGTTCATTGGCTGACTGGTTTATGTCATTGGCATCTGGGGTAAGTTAATGATTGACACTGTATTTTCTCTTTTAGTTGCAGTGTCTGAGCGGCTATATCATTAGGAAGTTTTGTTTATTCCTTTGTTTATTATTTTGTGATCAATAAATATGTTAGATTCTTTTGTACTTAATAATTAAGATTATAATATTAAAAATAGTACTAATTTTGTCCTTCCCTTTTTTTCAACCGACGGTGGAGACTATTTCTTTGGGATGTTATAGCGGGGCTTGGGATGAAGGAGGTTACCAAACCCCGCTCTAGATAGAATCCCGAATCTTGTCAACTTTTCTTGGGGAAATGCCATGTAGTACACTGTAGTTCGAAACCCACATTAAAATGGAGGTACATAACAGGAAAAGGCTCAAAATTAGATTGACATTAAATACTGTCATTTTACGTTATGCACATAGCTTTTTTTCTTTCGCATAAATTTCCTTTAGTAAACACCAAATAGTACTTTTTATTATATTAATATTGGCTATTTATAATTTTTTCTTGATACTATTTCAATTTTAATAATCAATTTATCTTTAATTATACTTTCCAATCTCATTTTATTTGAAAGGTTAATGTCAACTCTTCTGGGACACATGTCCTTCTGCATTGATGATGAGATCTTCCATTTTCATTTCAAGCATGCAACAGCACAGATTCCTCTATTCATTAGTGCAAATGATTACTTTCTTCGAGCGGCTGAGGCTGGAAAGTCTTCCAGTCTTGATCTTCGCGAGCTCTCGAAGGCGTTTGAGACTCGATCACACTGTTCTTAATATCTTGAATTCCTGTGAGGTTTCTTGAACCGTCACTGACTAGTTCCACACTCATCTATCATCACACACACAATCTGTTTATATGGAAAGCCATATATCTAGCCCGGGGATGGTGCAGTTTGTTGTTGCTCAAGGGACAGTTGTTGGTACGTTGCCTTTAGTAGTTAACTTCTCCTCATCATTCTTATGGGTCGCTTCGGTATATTGTTCATTTCTATGACGATGTCGATTAACTCTATCATCTTCCAAGCCTCTTTATCTGAGACTATTATAAATCTCCTATCGGCGTAAGACATCATTACGGTGTTTCATCAGGATCGAATTTGTTCCGCTCTTTTTTCGTATCAATCTTGTTCCCATTGCCATTTTTATAAGTTACCTTGGTCTATCATTCCTTTCCACATATGCAAATGCCACGTAAGTCTAGCTCTTTTTCTCCCCAACCAAGTTTTATGAGACTTAGAATCTCCTATGGATTTACATCATTACTGAATGGCTGCCTGAATGGTGGTTCTCTTTGCCGACACGGCTCCAAATCTGTGCGTCAACTTCCAGTCAACTGTATTACAAATCCATGGTGCTAATGTAGGCAAATTATTTCTTTGTAATTCTAGCCGGTTTCTCTGCCACTTCGACCACAGTACATTTAAACTTGCCATCCACGTTTTCGTGATTTCGCACCTTGACTACTGGAACTTGCTTCTTATCTCAGGTCTTGCCTTGGCTGATAGATATATTGTCTATGAAGGTCT
The DNA here is from genome assembly GCA_963969495.1 of Ceratothoa steindachneri. Lineage (NCBI taxonomy): Eukaryota > Metazoa > Arthropoda > Malacostraca > Isopoda > Cymothoidae > Ceratothoa > Ceratothoa steindachneri. The sequence goes on from OZ018336.1 coordinate 26,436,644, forward strand.
TCGTACTTTAAGAGCATCATACAAAAATAAATTGCTTCGTCTATTATTATTTCTTTATATCTAGACCTTGGAGATAGTCAATATGCCCAAAACGATGTTTTGTCAGAAAATCAACCCTATGTTGCTGAACATCGACATCTCCACCTTCATTAATAAACTGAAAATAAATTTTCCAAACAGCTTCCCTATGATTATATATATATATATATATATATATATATATATATATATATATATATAAATATATATATATACAGATGAACTTTAATAAATTTATACTAAAATAGTCAAAGATCACAAAATTAATTTAATAAAATTTTCCCTCCGATGTGAGGTTAAGAAGTTTATATGAAAGAAAGAAAGCTAGAGTATCAAATAGTACATTAAAATGAAATAAATGTCTCAGAAATATAGCCTGGATTACAACTTTTGAAGACACGAAAATAAAACAATATAATATCCCTAATGCAGACATTGATCAATAAGAAATGCTGGGTATTCACGTGTAAATGACTTGTTTTGCAGAGATAACAAAACTTGGCAGATTGCACGAGTTTCTAATAAACATATGAGTCCCCAAAGCTCACACTACCTGTCTTTTTAGTCGCGGGTGACTCTACATCTCACTATGGCGGTCTGTCCATGTTTTGCTTTTTTTTTGTTCTCGTAATGGCATTGTAACTATTCGTCCGATTCTAACAAAATCTGAGACCCTTATGTTGTTTTACATTCTCTTTCGAATGATATAATTGTCAAAGTCCTCCCAAGTTTAGCCCGTATTTTTTTTTGTTTTAGCAATAACATCTCGGCCGATTCTAACGAAATTTGAAATCCTGATGTTGTTTTACATTCTCTTTCGAATCATCACATACACAACCTACACCACCACCACCTACACAACCCCCATCAACACCACCTACACCAAAACCACCTACACCACTACCGCCTGCACCAGCTACACCACCACCAGCTACATCTCCACCACGGCCATCTACAGAGCGACCACCTACACCACCTAAACCACAACCAACTGCACCACTTACACAGCCTACACCACCACCACCTACACAACCACCACCTACGCCAACATCACCTACACCACCCCAACCACCACCAACACCACCTACGCCAACATCACCTACACCACCATAACTTACACTACCACCACATACACCACTTAAAACACCTACACAACCACTTACACCACCACCTACACATACGCCACTACCCTTTACACCACCACCAACTACAACTCAAACCATACGCATACACCACCTACATCACCACCATCACTACTAACACCATCTACACCACTACTACCTACAGCACCACCACCACCACCTACACCATAACCTACACCACAACCTAAACCAACACATACACTACAACCTACACCACCACCACGTCCTCCACACCTACACAACCTACACATACAGCACTACCACCTACACCATCATCACTTACATCACATGCACCATTATCACCCACACCACCAAAACCAGCACCAACTACACCACCTACGCCAAATACACCGCAACCATCTACACTATAAACACCTACACCACCACAATTTACACCACCTACACCACCGCCGCCATCTACACCACAACCTACACCACCACCACCTGCATCGCAACCTACACCACCACCACCACCTACATATTCACCCCCTACGCCTATAACACCACTACTTACATCACCTACACCCTCACCACCAACACATACACTACCTACACCACTATCGCTTACACCACCTACGCCACCTACACTACAACCACCCCCACCACCAGTTACATCACGACCCCTACGCCTATACCACCTACACCACCACCAGCTACACCTCCACCACCTCCACCTCAACTTCCACCTCTACCACATACACCATCAACAATTACATCACCAACACAACTTACATCACCTACCCCATTACCATCACCAACACCATATACACCACCAACACCTACACCTCCACCACGGCCATCTACAGAGCTTGTTTACAAACTGAATAGTAAGTAGAAAGGAATTGCTGAAACGGTGTCGCCTTTGAAAACCTCCATTGGAATCAACAATAAATATATGTTATCCACGTAAATAAAAATATCATTCAATATTTATTGCAAAAGAAGAGATAAAAAAGTAATTTAATGACACTGAGCTGGGAGAGGTGTTGTATAACAACCCCAAACTCGCCATTATTAGAACTATTTTGCTATCAAATCCGAGAAATCATAAATTTACAATATCCAAATCTACTACTCATTCACGTTCCATAAACTCCAGCCTCTCCATCCTTCATGATTAGATTTTTCAAGAACATAATTAGGTATCCTTTGGATCGGAAGGAAAAAATCAAATAATTTACACTTAGTTCGGATAAAAGTTGCGGAAAGTGGAGGATAACAGCCCAAAAGTAAAAACAGCGCGGGCAGGGCGAGGAGGCAGTTAATATCCTTCATCCCGTTCCACCTCATTCACTTAGAGCCCGGCACGGTTTGGGAGGGAGCTCAGAAAAGCATTATTAATCGTCTGGTGCTGTCAAATTCGAATAAGATTCCCGCGAAAAGTTGAAAATGCGCGCGTAAATTAGTAGGGATTTCGCAGAGGGTTTTTTTTCTCGCGCCAAGAGCGAAATCTCGGCGAGGTTAGGGCCCGTAGTGAATCATTAAGAGTCCTAATCTAATTTTTCTTCCTAATTACGCCTTTTCTGGGATAGTCCCAAGTGTGTTTGGAACACATTTCGTATTTTCACTGTTGGTACACCACACGTATCTTCGTGTATATATATATGTATATATATATATATATATATATATATATATATATATATATATATATATATATATATATATATATATATATATATATATATATTGTTGAAGACCATTGTATATTTAGCCTTAATTAGTTTTCTTTAGCAGCTTTCTTTGTTCCTTAGTATTCTCTTTTCTTTATCACCAGCCAGTTTATTGCTTTCCTTTATATATACGGCCAATTTATTTTTGCTTTGTTTTTTATCTTCAGCCAATTTAATTTTGCATTCCTATTATCAAAACTCAAATTATATTTGCTTATTATTTATCGGGTAGAAGAGATAGGCATGGAAAGCAAAGTGGATAGTGCGATAAAGTAGACATGCAAAGAATTCCGAGACTATAGATGCGTAGAAAGAGGAGTAGACTGGACAGCGAAGTACCCTAAGTAGAAGTCGAGGTAGAATCAAGTCGAGCTAACAGGAAAAGAATCTAAAGTAGATAAAAGTCGAGCAGATAAAAGAATGCCAAGTAAATAGAGGAAAATGAATAGTGATTAGGGTAAACAGCAAATTTTTGAAAAAATGAAACAAAATTTTAGAGTAGTTAGAAGAATATGAATATTTTCCTATTATTGACAGACAATTTATTTTGCTTTCCTCTCTATCACGAGCCAGTTTATTATTGCTTTCCTCTTTATATGCAGCCAATTTATTTTTGCTTTGTTCTTTATCAAGAGCCAATTTAATTTTGCTTTTCTATTATCAAAAGCCAAATTATATTTGCTTTCCTATTATCGACAGCCAATATTTTTGCTTTCGTCTTTATCAAGTGCCAGTTTATTTTTGCTTTTCTCTTTATTGCTACCTTATTTATTTTACTTTCATTTTATCAAGCGCTAATTTGTGTTTGCTCTACTAACATGGACAAACAATTTATTTTTGCTTTCCTAGCATCGACAGCCAATTTGGTTTTTCTTTTATCTCTATCGATAGCCAATTTATTTTTCCTTTCCTCTTTATCTACAGCCAAACTCTTTACTTTCCTCTTTATCGTCTGTTCATTTATTTTTATTTTTTTCTTCATTGACGGCCAATTCTTTTCCTCTTTATCCATTGTTTATATATTTTTGCTTTCCTATTATCTCTTTGTCGTTACCCAATTTGATTTGGTATCCTCTTTATCGATAGCCAGTTCATTTTCGCTATCTTAAGGTTCGACAGCTAATTTATTTTTCTTTTCCTATTATAAGCAGCCAATTTACTCTTATTTTTCTTATTATCGATAGCCAATTTATTTTTCGTTACCTCTTAATCGACAGCAAATATATTTATCTTTACCTACATCGAAGGTCAATTTATTTTTCTTTTCTTCTTTATAGGCAGCCAATGCATTTTTGCTCTACTATTATCGACAGTCTGTATATTTTGGCCTTCCGATTATCGACAACCAATTTATTTTTACTTCCCTATTGTTGACAAACAAATTATTTTTGATTTCTTCTTTATCGACAACCTTTTTTTTTTGCTTTCCTCTTTAGCGACAGCCAATGTACTTTAGCTTTCCCTTTTACCTACAGCCAATTTATTTTTGCTTGCTCTTCATCGATAACCAATCTATTTTTTGCTGTCTTATTATATCGACAGGCAATTTAGGTTTGCTTTTCTCTTTATCGACAGCCAGTTTCATTTTGTTTTCCTATTATCGACAGCCAATTTATTTTTGTTTTCTTTTTTATCAAAAGCCAGTTTCATTTTGCTTTCCTATTATCGACAGCCAATTTATTTTTGTTTTACTTTTAATCGACAGCCAATATATTTTGCTTTCCTATTATCGATAAACAATTGATGTTTGCTTTCCTCTTTATCGACAGCCATTAAATTTTGCCCTCCTCTTTATCGACAGGCAAATAGATTTTTGCTTTCGTATTATATCCAGCTAATTTATTTTGGCTTTTCTATTAACGATAGGCATTTTTTACTAAAAGATTAGGTTAGGTTAGGTTAGATTAAGGTGAATTATCAATTTAGTTTGAAAAACATATTTTTGAACCTAACTAACTTTACCTACCCTTATCCTTTAATAATAATATTGATAATAAATCATTAATTAGTAAAATAGCAGAATATAGTTACTCAGGGCCGCTTCTAACTCCTGAGTGGAGCGTGGAGAAGGAGATTAGTAATCACTCTTCTCCAAACCTGCTTGTAAAGCTGTAAAAAAGCTTAGTAACAACTGTAGAAGTGACCTTCTTCAAGGCTTGCAAAGCGAACAAAGTAATCAATACATTTTCCACGTTAAATTATGAAGGAGAAATTTGAAAATTGAACTTATTGGGTTGAGGAATAAGTTCTTGCGTTTTTTTCAAATTTATTCATTACCATTAACAATTTTAGAAAAATTCAATTTTAATTGATAACAATATGCAATTCAATCAATAATGTATTCTCCGCTGTTATTTACGACTTTTTCACCACGTTCAACTAGTTTTTCGATGCCTCGCAATAAAAATCTCTGGATTTGACTCGAAGAATTCGTCTAACCAGGTTCTTAATTCCACATCAGTATTGAACGAAACGCCGCACAAATTGTTGGAGAGCTATCAGAACAGATGGCAATCCGATGGAGCCAAGTCTGGCGAATATGGACGATGCGGTAGGATTTCCCAATTAAGCGTTTGGATAGCGTCTTTTGTCATATTGGAAATGTGAGGACGAGCATTGTCGTGTTGCAGACGGACTCCATAACGTCAATGAGGACGCTTTTCACGAATAGCCTCGGCGAGTCGATGCATTTGTTGAACGTAGAGTTCTGCATTGACAATCTCGTTGTTCGCAAGGAGCTCATAAAGAATGATGCCTTCACAATCCCACCACACACACAGCATCGTCTTTCGTGGATGAAGTCCTTGCTTTAATCGCGGAAGTGGTTTTTGGTAGGCTAAGCGATTGTTTTCGATGGTTCATGTTTACATTAACAGACCACTTTTGGTCGCCAGTGATGATGCGGTGAAGAAATCTGTCCTTATATTCACAGGTAGCCTTGTGACGAGCAAGCAAACCTGCGGCAATCGTAGAGAGTTGAAGTTTGTTGCTTTCGCTCAAAGCGTGCGGAACCCATGTACCGAGTTTTTTTTTAAATTTTCCCCATCAAATGAAGGTGATTCACTACAGTTTTCTGATCACACGCCAATTGTACAGCCAATTCTCTAGTCGATTGACGAGGATTTTCATGAAGAAGGTCGTTCAATCGATCTTCATCCAACTTAATGGGGCGACCAGAACGTTCTTCGTCATTAAGATTGAAATGACCGTTTTTGAAACGTGAAAACCACCATTGAGCTGTCCTTTCTGATTAAGCATTTTCTCCGTACACAGCACAAATATCGCGACGAGCTTTGGCTGCGTTTGCATTGTTCCCGTCTCGATTAAAAATGAATAACAACTTGACATTCCATTTTGAGGGTACAGAACAAAAAAAATTACCCAACTTTTAAATAAACCGCAATGACTTATTACCTTACTTCAAGACGTAGCCTAAGCAAAAGCCTAATAATCTACGCTGTTAAGAGACGTAGCATAACCTTTGCAAATTTTGCTCTCATTATTTATTATTGTTTCTTAATATGTGCACAAATCACGTCAACAAAACTTAAATCAACACAACATTAAAAAAAACGCAATAATTTATTCCTCAACCTAATATAAATCGACATAAACAGCTGACAAGTCAGAGAACATGGAATGGTACATGTTAAGATTTCTTCGAATATATATCAGGGAAGATAAAAGAACAGAAAAATCTCTATCATCTATTCAATAAGTATATTGTTTTACATAACCTTTTTGTTATTTCTATTTTGCTATAATTGCCACAAATAATTCAACCTAACCTAACCTAATCCTTCAGTAAAAAAAATATATATAGATAAAAATACTTTAGGAAAATAATTGGCTGTAGTTGATAGGAAGTAAAAAAAATTAGGGATACAATTAAGACACTAGGCGTAAATAAGCAGAAATGAGTCAAATAATAAAAAAACGAGTTTGGAATCTATACCAGGAAAACAAGGGGTAAGGAAAATCAGGGGATGGGATACGATATGAAAGAAACCATTGAGGAAGGAAAATGTCTTGTCCACACCAAAAACTGAGCTCGATGGAGAAAATAAAGCGAGACCCAGATTCACATGGTCACATAGGTGATACACATACACTTGCTCATAAATGTGCGTATACACAGAAGCATACACCATAAGATAGAGTGGCAAGCATTTGACAACTGTATTAATCGCTTTCAAAGCTTCATATCTCGACCGCCATAAAGAGAGGGATTGTTCCCATGGTAACGAGCTAAGAAGGCTTCAGGATGGAGGTTCCTCCCTTCCCGGATAAAAAACTGAATTTCAAGAGGGGAAACCATCATTAGTTAGTGGTTGATTAAAGACAATCAGGCTAGGAATGGGATTAAACTTGTGTAAATCCTACTCGATGTGTGCCGGTAATTGAGTTGGATTTCCCCTCGTTCGAAACAGCTAATAATTTCACATACTTTTAAGGGGGAAATCTTGAGTGAGGGGAGAAGAACCTCAGGTGATCGAAGCCCAGATTTTTATTTCGATTTTGCTCTTGATGTTTTAATTCTTCTGAGGGGAAAAGACAAAATTTACCAGAATGGAATAATACACAATATTAGCGGATGATAATAAATAATACGAGTGGTAATAATTATATCTTTTATTGGCAAATATAAAAAAAATCAAAGGATAATTAATTTCCAAATGCTTACTATAGATCTTACTTTTCAATTAAATTTAAAAACTAGAATTTTGAAATTTAAAATTTGGAAATTATCAATGAATAAAAGTACCAATTTTATATATATATATATATATATATATATATATATATATATATATATATATATATATATATATATATATATATATATATATATATATATATATATATATATATACATATATATATATATATATATATATATATATATATATATATATATATATATATATATATATATATATATATATATATAATGTAACTAAATAAAAATAACATTTATAATAACATAAAGTAATTTATTTTAATAATTTAACTTAGAAAAGTTTCTAAAATTGACTCGCCCTATTTTTTTTTTTATTTTAGCATGGGAGGAGCTCAGGAAGAAAAAAAACAGAGGGGAAAATTTTCTCTTCAGAAAATGAGAACAAAAAGTAATGAACAAAGAAAAATAAAAGGCACGTAAAACAGAAGTAATTAACAGGGTGGAACTAAATTATTAAATTACCAGTTTGGGTCAAGTTTTACCACAAATTCCCACTGTTGGATACGTTTAGATTGATTTTTCTAGCTAGGTTCTGCATTCTTATTGGTTTTTACCACTGCTCTCTACTCTTGGGGGTTTACTACAGATAAACACTTGTTATCGGTTTTACCACATGCCTACTTCTTCGATAGTTGTTTACCGCATACCACAATTTTTGATAGGTGTCTTACCACCAGAAAGTACTAATTATAAGTGTTTAAGTGCTCTATTCCACCCTGCTTGGAAATTTTATCACTTATATTCACTATTTATGAGAGTTTACCACTTTCCTTAAATTTGCATGAAGTTTACTACCTAAATCTACTCTTATAGGGGTATTACCACTGATACGCACTCTCAATAAGGGTTTACTAATGTTCTACACTCTGCATGATGATTTTACCACTGTTTAAGACTCAGAGATTTACCACCTCTCTGCATTCTTGATAAAGGTTTACCATCAATCTGCATTTCAGTAGGCTTCTCAGCACTCATATGCCTCTTGGATTATACTGCTATTCTTTACTATTTTACCACTCATCTCCACTGCTACTAATTATTCCACTATTCTGCCTTCTCAATTGGGGTTTTACCACCGATATATAATTGATAGAGGCATTGCCACTAAAATGCATGCTTGATAAAGATTTTACCTTTGATAATCCCTCTCGTAGAAGATTTTGTCACTAATATCAGCCTTAGTAAGCAGTTTTACCACTGGTCTGCAGGTTTGATGGGGGTTTTAACACCGGTGAAGGTTTCACCTGTTTTACTCTCGGGCGAGGATTTTATCACTGACTTCAACTCATTGTAGAGAGTTTTACCACCGATATGCATTATTGATAGGTGTTTGCCACAATTTATATTCTTGCTAGCCTGATTACCACTGACCTCCACATTCAGTAGGGTTTCAATTTGAAGCCACGGCTATGTAATTTTGGTAATGATATTACCACTGATGCACAATGTTAATAGGGCTTTTATCGTCGCTCTCCTCTTCTGATATCCACTCATTGTATGGAAATTTACCACCTATTTTATTCTTGATATGGATTTAGCCACAAATATGTATTAATGGTAGAAGTCTCCCCACTAATATGCACTTTGATTATAATTTTACCACTCTTAGTATGACTTTTACCACTCATTCAAGATGGCTTTAATTTCTTACTGGGGACCTACACTTTAATGTGGAACCGAACCCCCTATATCGACAGAGTAGGGCAACCGCCCAGAAGTCAGCCCTAATCGGAGCTCCATCCCGGAACTTACCACACCTTATGTAGCTTAACTTCAATGCGAAGTGAAATTTCAATCTTGCCAAGCCGTAGTCTAAGCAGGGAGATATAGACCACCTAAACCCATCAACTCTACAGTGTCTGATCGTACATGGAACTACAGCCATTTAGAATTACGAATAAATAAGGGGGACGATAAGCAACCATTATTCGGGGCAGAGGATCACTCCGAAAATGGAAAAAAATAAATTACCTAATTTAGGAGGCTCGTATAGAGCTCTTATGGACAACCATAAATATGTTATTAGTTAAATATAAGAGCGATAACAGACTTGGCCATTGCCACAAAATGCGAGAAAAAGTTTGAAAAGTCGTTATGTTAGTTTATGTGAAAATATGTTAAAGATATAACCCGACTAGACGAAAGAGGAGACTAGTCGGTGTGTTCTGGTACTTTTAATGTTATATTTAGCCTACTGCCACCAGAGAAAGCAGAAATAACTAATTACCCTATATTTTAATTAGAAAGTAGATAAAATACAAAAGGAAAAAGAAACACCTACAAACCTAAACCAATAACCGCCACCAGAAAAACGAAATCAAGGATAACAAAGAATAAAAATAGGTGCCAAAGGGAAGCTCGGTTGTCCAGTGGCCTACCAAGAAACCAAAGACCCCTGGGTAAATGCTATGCAGGGGTCCCCCCTCATCCAAGAACTCGAGAACTCCAACATCGGTAGTGTACGAACCCGTTCCGATTACAAGGGACAAGGGCTACAGAAACTCATTCACTCCACAGTATGGAGTTCGTGTACTCTTTCCGAGTACAAGGGACAAGGCCCTAGTGGTCCTAGTCTTTTCCGAACCGGGAAGAGAAAAAACATGTATTAATCCGATGGGGGATGGTGAACACGATGGGAAAAATTATATCGAGTATCACGAGTAGAATGACAAGTAGATAGAAAGGTGGGTGTGGAAATGAGCTGAGGGAAGATTACCGGGTAGATAGAGGGGTAGCTCAGAGTGAGGAACAAACCAAAGTAGATAGAGAGTAGAGCAGATAGACGAAGAATTCAAAGTAGATAGAGAGTAGAGCAGTAAACAGATAAAAAATCCCAAATGGATAGACGGGTAGAAGAGAGAAGCAATGGAAACTAAAGTAGATAGAGTGAGAGAGTAGACAGACAAAAAATTCCAAGTCGATAGATGCGTAGAAAGGGGAGTAGTGAGGAGATGCGAAGAATCCTAAGTAGAAGTAAGGATAGAATTAAGAGTAGAGCTAAGAGGAATAGAATCTAAAGTAGATAAAGTGTGGGTAGATAGAAGAAAGATCCCTAGTAGATAGAGAGAAGGAAGACAAGACCAAAGTAAAAAGAATACTGATTATGGCAAACAGCAAAAGAATCCTAAGTAAATAGATAGTAGAATGAAGAAAAGAAAAGAATCCGAATAGATGAGTAGCGTAGGCATGCGAAGTAGATAGAGAAGTAGAGCGCACAAAATCCGTGGTAGACTATCCAAGTATATAGGTTGATAATAAATAGTCGATTCAAGTCGATAATATATAATGTGGCGAATATGAGGTAGAAGAAACCTGCTATACTAAAAGTACATGGATCGATAGAGTAGATAGAATAAGAGCACTAAACAACGGAGGTGAAGACAGACAAGAGAAGAATACAATATAGAAGGATCCGTGTGTCGGGAATAGCATTGACCCCAAGCATTGGCGTCGAGCGGCGAATTTCAGAGTAACAAAGCAAACGTCAGCCGCTCCGTTGCCTTGTTAAGTGCGTCTAGGGAATTAATAGCGGGGTGTCAACTCTACATCGAGGGAGGAACGGCTCTAGGTGGCCCTCTATGTCAATGTCTCGTAAATGAGTGCCAACGCATCAGTTTGTCGAGTGCAGTGCAAGGGCGAAACTCGTCTCGTTATTAATGGTGTTCAGTAGCCGTCCTCAGAGGCACTCACGGTCGCTTAAATAGTGACTGTGCAACTATTGGGTCCTGAGGTCGGAGAGAAGGGAGGCACAGTTGCCTAAATGAAAATTGTCAATATATTTCGTGTTATATATATATATATATATATATATATATATATATATATATATATATATATATATATATATATATATATATATATATACGAGGGGCGGTCAATAAGTTTTGCGAATCGGTAGGGCAAAACAGAGGAAGGGGGATCGCTGTTTGTGGGGGTGTCAGCACAAGTTATGACAAGTCTGGACCTGCAGCCACACGCTCCTTCCTCAGCTATTTAAGAAGGAGAAGCTGATCGCAAATGGACAGTCACAAAATTTTCAACAATGGAGAAGGTAATCAAATTTTTGACCAATGAAGGCAAGAATGCAAAAGATATCCATGAACGCATGGTTGCAGTGTACACCGACACCACCCCTTCCTATACAACCATAGGGAGTTCCGCCATGGTCGTGAGTCCCTTGAAAATGACCCCTGTCCAGGACGCCCGTCAGACATGACCAACGAGGACAATGTGGCCCATGTGGAGAGGATCATTCTCGAAAATCGACGGTTGAAGGTCGAAGAAATCGAGCGAGAACTTGGAATATCACATGAAAGTGTTATCAACATCATCCATGACAATTTGGCCATGACCAAGGTCTTTGCCCGTTGATTCCCTAGAAACCTCACGCCCCATGATCGACTTCAACGTCATCAAAGTCCACAAGGCCAGAGCTGCACAAGCTGCCCTGCGCGAGTGCAGATTCGAGGAGCTCAACCATCCCCCCTACAGTCCAGATCTAGCCCCTAGCGACTACTTTTTATTCCGCCAGCTCAAGGCTGCACTGCGTGGACGCCGGTTTGGGGACTATGAAGATGTCCAGCTCGTCGTCTAGGAGTGGATTGAACAGCATTCGGGAGATTTCTGGTTGTCGGGAATTCGAAGCCTCAGGGATAAGTGGTGCAAGTGCATTGAAGTCAAGGGTAGTTATATTGAAAAACAATAAAACACTTTTCCTCATATCTCGTTTCCTTATATCTGAATTGCAAAACTTATTGACCACACCTCGTATATATATATATATATATATATATATATATATATATATATATATATATATATATATATATATATATATATCATGAACGCGAGAGAATGATGAAATTTACCACTCCACCGAAGTAGGAAATAACTATTTCCAAAGAAAAATTATTCCGTTTTCTCTTTCTTGCGGTACGGTGGAATGGCTGCCACAGGGGCTCTGTAGTCGCGTCGTTTCCCCAGCAACTTTCAGTTGTTTGTTCACCCTCGGAATGCTGAGGCCTCAGCAAAAGGCGTTCTGCGTTCTCGAGTTCGCGAAAACAAGCTCGGTTGTCACGTTGCAGCGTGCTTTTCGAAAGCGATTCGACATCAATCCACCCTCTCCTAAGAACATTCGACGGTGGTTTCGACAGTTTCAAGAGACTGGGTGTCTATATTAAGAAAAAAAGTCCAGGACGATCATGAGTTTCGGCGGGACAAGTGGCGAGAATCCGTGCTGCGTTTGAGGGGAGGCCGCGGAAGTCCACAAATCGAGCTATCCGTTAGATTGCGATCCTTCAATCCACTATCTGGTGTGTGCTAAGAAGATATCTACATTTGAAACCATACAGACTCCGCCTCGTTCAGGCACTTACCAAAGATGACAAGAGGAAGCGGATGGAATTTTGCGATTCGATGTTGGAGATGATGGAAGACGAAGCCTTCATTTCACATTTAACTTTTAGTGATGAAGCGACTTTTCATTTGCGCGGCACAGTACAGTCAATCGTCACAATGTGCGTATTTGGAGAACAGAGCACCCATGCAAAACAGTTAAGCATAAAAGAAATTCCATTAAACTGATCGTCTTCTGTGCTATGTCTCGAAATAAGGTTTATAGTCCCTTTTTCCTTGAAGGAGACACCGTTACAGAAAAAAACTATCTCTTTGTGCTTGGTCTGCGAGATCCCCTGACCTCCTCGTGTGATTTTTTTCTTGTGGGAATATTTAAAAGATCGCGTTTATGTTCCACCGCTACCCATTAACCTCGATGACCTTAAACATCGAATAACAACAGCGATCAACTGAGTGGATCGTGATGTGCTGATACGCGTCTGGAAGGAATTCTCTTGTCACATTGATGTTGCCCGTGCTGTAGGTGGTGGCCACATTGAACACTTGTAAGATAGGAAATAAAAGTTGATTGTGAGTAGAATACTTGTGACTTTGCTGGAGTTTTCTATTGCTTTTAATTAATAAAATATTGCGTAATGAAATCAGTTAATTTTTTATGAATAACCATATATATATATATATATATATATATATATATGAGAACAATTGTTAAAACCATTGACAGATACCAAATATGTTAATAAAACCACTGTGGAGGAGCGTAGTATTTATTATCTCGAGACCGGTTTCGGTGTTCGACTGAGGCTGGCATGACAAACTCCATGCCGAAACTGGTCTTGAGATAAACTACGCTCCTCCACAGTGGTTTTATTAATATATATATATATATATATATATATATATATATATATATATATATATATATATATATATATATATATATATATGTTGATCATTTCAGGTATTTTCCTCCCAGTGTTGACAAAAACCTGTCTCATATTTCTGAATTTTTGTAGCTCTTGTGCATTTTGTTTCCAATATTTGATATATTTTTGATGATTATCTCTCTCTCTCTCTTATTTGGTCTTCTTTTTTATAGTCATTTATCAAGTGGAGTCCAATCGGTAATCTTTCTAGTCTTGAAATCGTGCCACATGGCTTGCCCAGCAACATTTCAGGACCCAATATCCGAAAGTTTAGTTTGTCCGCGTATCCAAATGGCTGATTTTCGGTCGCGCCAAATTATTCCCATCATAATGCGTTCATGAGCTCTTTGTGCTGTTCTAAGTTTTAATGTAAGTGTTTTAGTCACGTTCCAAGTTTCTGCCCAATAGGTCATAATAGGGATTATACATTGGTTGTATACTTCTCCTTTCAGGCATAAGGGTATTTTGCTTTCTCGATTCTTTCCCTGTGGCATTGTAATCTGTTGACCCAGATCGATATATTTGTCTATCATTTGTCGACATTTATACTTTCAAGGTTAAGATTTTGAAGCATTGTTTGAATATAAATTTGAGTACTACGAAGGGCTACAATTTCAGCTGCCAATTATAAGGGATTGAGGTAATCCCCATCGATCTTAATGCCTTTTTTTTTGCCAGTTTAGCCTCCTAAAGATTTATATATATATATATATATAAATATATATATATATATATATATATATATATATATATATATATATATATATATGCGGTTAAGAAGGCAATGTTATGGCTAACTAAACTTTTCATTAAGCCTACAGAAGGAGCTCTTCTCGATTAATATATATATATATATATATATGCAACTTTTGTTGAAGACCATTGTGTATTTTGCCTTAATTAATTTCCTTTGGCAACTTTCTCTTCTTCTAACTATCTTTTTATTTCATCTTGTAGATGGTGGATCTCTTGTCCAGTATTCATCTCTTTTTTTAAATGAATGGATTTGATAAAAAACAAACTAAATTGCTAAGCTTTCGATCTTATTCGATCATCTTCGGAGCGTTTTGATGTTCTTGCTTCCTTTACCGATGTAATGAGTGGGGTGAGGATCTGGCAGAAAGTGAGGAAAACGATTTTTAAGGGGTATTTATTCCTCCTTGGTTGAATGTAACGTTAGAGGAAATGGGCCACTCCGGTAAGTGGAATTTTAAAATAATTTCAATGTGCGATTCCAGCTTGTCGCTTGACTGTTGATGGCCGGCTTATCTTCATTTATTAATATATGGCTTCTAGGATGTTCAGCCTTGCTTGTTGACCTCTTTTCTTTTAATAACGAGCATATCTCTCGTTAGGTTAATATTATGGACACTCTCCATATGATATTTAGGCCCTCCACTTTGTAGATGCATAGTTAAACGTCTCGAAATTGTAGTGGTTGCCATGCCAATATATTTTTAGTTATTATAAAGCTTACAGTCTTATCGGGGAAGATGAACTCGTAAACTATGTTGGTTGACTTGAGATTCGAGGAGTTTAGGCAGGTGTTGTTTTTCATCAGGAGATTGCTGGCTTTTGTTGTTTTATAATAAATGATGAGTTGGATTTTATCCATTTGATTTTTAGCCTTGATGTTACGGTTAATAATTTCTGTCTTCTTCAGCAATCTTCAGCATTTAATTAAGGGCTGGTTCGAGAAGACATTTTTTTATCAGAGATCGGATGAGGGTTCTGCTTGTCAAGGGATTAGTGTTGAAATGCTCATCAGATAAATTGAAGTTGCAAATCTCCTTTATGGGGGCTGGTTCATTCAGGCGTCCATGTATATAATTTGAGGAATTACAAATTATCTTTGCATTATTAAAATCAATTGCATGATCTTCACTAGACATGGCTAAAGACAAGGTAGAAGATAGGCTTCCACATCGTGTATCGCATTTGTGTTCCTTCAGTTTTGGGGAATCTACTACTGGCGCCACTTCTACATGTAGTATCATAAATGCCATGTCTTTTATGAGTGGATCTTTCTTTATTTAGACAGAGTATTTGGTATGGTATTTTCTTACTGAATGGCAACATTAATGTTTTTGGCCCCTGCATTTTTTGTAAAATTGATTAATTGAGGCAAATATGGTAAGATAATATTAAACGCTTTTTGGTGAATAAAAGTTGGTTCTGGCCTTATAATGATATTTTTCTATGTACCATAAGGGATACTGCAGTTCAATGACTGTTTGATTAATTATGTTAATTTCATCCTGCAGAAAACAAGGATCACATATGCGTTACGCTCTCAGGAAAAGAGAAGGAACTACAGACCTATTAACAGGTTCAAGATGGTAAAAATAATTAATGTAAGCACTAAATTTGGTTGGTTTACCGTAAACAGAACAATATACTTTATTGTTTACTTTAGATATTTTTACATCAAGAATTGGCAGTGAGTTTTTAGTTACAGTTCAAGTTTAAATTTAATGTTGGAGTGGATGTTTTGAATTGTTCAAAGAAGCAAGCAAAATTTTATCATCAACAAGCCACGTGGCACATACATCATCAACATTGCGGAACCATATTATGGGATGGGGTAAGATAAAAACTATCGTCGGATTTAAACACATTGTTAATAAAATAAAAGATGTCGACTTGTCCAATAAGCAGTTCAAAAGATTTGATATTAACAGCTTTTTCACTAAAGTTCCTGTTGATGAAGCTCTCAAAGTCACTGTTCAAGACTTGCCTTTGTCTAACATCACATTGCCTTTACCGTGTAACAAAAGGGTAAAGTTGGTTCGTTTGTGCGTTACAAGCATAGCGTATGTAATTTTATATTGAAAAGGACAGTTATTGAGCTCGTAATAACATATGATTTCGGTAAAGGTTGGCTTTAGTTGTAGGCCTATCCCCCCCCTTTTTTTCGTACATAAAATGTTCTATTGAATATATAATACAATTTTAAGAAAAACAGTTTTTGTAATACATATTATATTTTTGACAAGAATTAAAAAGATTTGCTACAAATTTGGATTGTTTGGCTTAACCGAATATTTGTAAATAAATTTTCGACGTCATACATTTTATGGTGTAGTCATTATGGTTTAGTTTGGAAAGGCGGAGTACTAAGAATTTCGATATTCAATATGAGGGCTGTATTACATACGGATAAAATGCGGTAGAATGGAACTGCTTCCTTATGATAGTATGCCAGTAACAAAACCCGAACGTGTAAGTTCCTATATATTTTCCCTGCTAAATATTTACACCTCTGCAATATGAATAAGAATCCATTGCTGCGATCTTCTATATGAATCAAGGTTTGAATAATGGATTCTTTTTAATATGTATTTAAATTTTAATTGTCTTAAAGTGTAAGAATCATTTTGTTGCTATATTCTTCCCGATCAATAATAACAATGCAATTACCTTTGTCGCGTTTACAGATTACAGTTTAGGTATTAAAGTTTCTTAATTCTCCCATACTTTACTGTATTCTTCTTGTTACTGTATTCTTCCAGATTCATAATAACAATACAATTTTCTTTATCATCCTTAACTCTATAATTCTACTTGGTGAATTTTTGAAATTTTTGAAAATGTTTTTTTTGCTTAGTGGACAAGTAACCGTTCATGATTTTGAGTTTAGGTTTATTTGAAACTTTAATTCGCAGGGCTGTTTTTTGTGTTTCGAGCTTTTATCAAAGTTCTTTCTAAGAGTTCATAAAATAATAAATATAATTATCGAATGATTTGGAATGAAAAAACATACAAATCGTAAAGTTCAAAAAATGTATTAAAATTAGGGTTTTGGCGCTTTTTTACTATCATTTCGTATATAAAACAAATTTAGATGAAAAAAGAGATCTGACGAAGGTTTTTCTCTATATCAAACCGGGTGAAGTAACTTAAAAAAAAAGGTTTCAAGGTGTCTATGTTGAAAAAAGTGTTTGGAAAATTCTCTCAGCTATATATAAATCTTCAAGGGGTAAAGACAATATAATAAAAGGTGAAATAACTTTAAAAAAATGTGTCAGGGTATCTATGTCGAAAAAGGTGTTCAGGGTGTTAAAATAAAGAGTCTATAAAGGGGATTAAAAAAAGCGGTTTAGAATAGCAAATAGGCCGTAGGCCCCACGCCGAAGGAGTGCCTGTGGAACCAAGTTCTTTCGGTAAGAAAGAATACGAAGTATGGCTAGTGTTTACAGATTACAGGTTAGTTATCCAAGTTTCTTAATTCTTTCATATTCTGGTAGCAAATTGAACGACTTTTTTAACGACCTCAAGGATACTAAAAAAATTATATCCATATCTCGACCCGTAAATTTGTATTAAAAAAAAAATGTGCACAATATTGGATCTTATTTCAGCTAAAAGGAACAAACTCGATTCCTTTGCCTCTCCTCTGTAATTTAAAATTATATTAGGTTGAGGAATAAGTTCTTGCGTTTTTTGTAATATTGTTTTGATTTAAGTTTTGTTGACGTGATTTGTGCACATATTAAGAAACAATAATAAATAATGAGAGCAAAATTTGCAAGGGTTAGGCTACGTCTCTTAACAGCGTAGACTATTAGGCTTTCGCTTAGGCTACGTCTTGAAGTTGTGTAATAGGTCATTGCAGTTTATTTAAAAGTTGTGTAAATTTAATTTTTGTTCTGTACACTCAAAATGGAATGTCACGTTGAAAGAATTGCGCATTTTCGACACTTGTTGTTATTCATTTTCAATCGAGACGGGAACAATGCAAACGCAGCCAAAACTCGTCGCCGTATTTGTGCTTTGTATGGAGAAAATGCTTAATCAGAAGGGAAAGCTCAATGGTGGTTTTCACGTTTCAAAAATGGCCATTTCAATCAAAATGACGAAGAACGTCCTGGTCGCCCCATTAAGTTGGATGAAGATCGATTGAACGACCTTCTTCATAAAAATCCTCTTCAATCGACTAGAGAATTGGCTGTACAATTGGCGTGTGATAAAAAAACTGTAGTCAATCACCTTCATTCGATGGGGAAAATTAAAAAACTCGGTGCATGGGTTCCGCCCGCTTTGAGCGAAAGCAACAAACTTTAACGCTCTACGATTGCCGCAGGTTTGCTAGCTCGTCACAAGGCTACTCGTGGATATAAGGACAGATTTCTTCACCGCATGATCACTGGCGATGAAAAGTGGTGTGTTTATGTAAACATGAACCATCGAAAACAATGGCTTAACCTACCAAAAACCACTTCCTCGATTAAAGCAAGGACTTCATCCACGAAAGACGATGCTGTGTGTGTGGTGGGATTGTGAAGGTATCATTCTTTATGAGCTCCTTGCGAACAACGAGATTGTCAATGCAGAACTCTACGTTCAACAAATGCATCGACTCGTCGAAGCTATTCGTGAAAAGCGACCTCATCGACGTTATGGAGTCCTTCTGCAACACGATAATGCTCGTCCTCACATTTCCAATATGACAAAAAACGCCATCCAAACGCTTAGTTGGGGAATCCTGCCGCATCGTCCATATTCGCCAGACTTGGCTCCATCGGATTGCCATCTGTTCCGATCGCTCTCCAACAATTTGTGCGGCGTTTCGTTCAATACTGATGTGGAATTAAGAACCTGGTTAGACGAATTCTTCGAGTCAAAATCCAGAGATTTTTATAGCTGAACGTTGGTAAGAAGTAAATAACAAAGGAGAATACATTATTGATTAAATTGCATATTGTTATCAATTAAAAATGGAAGTTTTTTCTAAAATTGTTAATGGTAATGAATAAATTTGATAAAACCGCAAGAACTTATTCCTCAACCCAATAGTTATGAATATTGCGATTTGGCGTATATTGACTTAACCATTAGGTCTAGGCTTTGTCGTTTCGAGCGGCACAGGGGAAGGTCGACGCGCCCGGTACTGGTCCTAGAGAAACCAGACCCATCTCCCATAATAGATCACATAAAAATATATAAGTTTGATATTATTTTCGAAAACTTTAATATAGTCAGCAATACTTAACATCCCGACGAACTACCAATATTAAACTCGCTTTTCATCCTAAAATTAAAACATATTTAAATATAAATCAAACGGTATTTAATCTCTACATTGTATCCTAAATGAATGGAATTTATTGATCTTGTATTAAGTAATATCCTAAATTACACTGTTCTATTTTAGTGTTATATTTTTAATTATATATTTTCACTCGAAAGCTTCTTGTTTCTAATGTCAAAGTTGAGGCTGGATTCTCGAAACGAGCGAATACGGATGAGTAAAGATGATTTTATCTTGTTGTGATTGTTTTTCACCTTTATATATATATATATATATATATATATATATATATATATATATATATATATATATATGCAGTTAGGTAAGGGTAATAATAGGAATACCTTAATCGTTACATACGAGTATATGACTAAGTAACCATATAAAAGGAAACAAAATTTATCTAAAGAACATAAAATGGTAAAAACAAATAAAGGATGGATAAAAATGGATAAGCAAAATTTTCTGTTAAATGGAGGGAGGACTATTACAAATTAAGCTGTTTACTGTTGGGGTAGAGTTTGAAAAGACCGGGAATATGTTAAAATTAGCTGAATTATGATATATGAACACAACAATCTTTCGTTTACTAAAGTCCTCGAGACGATAAATAAATTTGGCTGAATTCCAATTAAATCCAAATTAACTCTCTCATTGTGGCCAGAATAACAATGAGCATACGAACTAGAATTAGAAGGTTTGCGGTAAACAGAATATTTAAAGCATGGCGAGAACCTGGAAATCAAAAGATACAGAAACGGTAAGATTCTATCACGTTCATTAAAGGTATAAATTCAATACCCTTGAAACCTAGCGTCATAGCGCCTTACCCATTTGCCCGGTTATTTTCGGGTAACAATAGACAGTTTGTTTTAAGAGAGAATATTATAACTTTGAAGTCCCTCTTCCTCTCCGCCCCTTTACTTCACTTACTTTAGCTGGGGGAGCAAAATAAGAGATCTTAGCCGACTCTATGTTGGAGAGACTCTCCTTCCTACTGGCACATAGCTCTATGCGAGCTAAGGTCAAGTCTTTCGATTTCCCTTTTCTTCCTGTTCATTCCGCTAGGCCAATTTGCACGTCTCTTGCATGAGTGCCTGGACCACAACTTTCTGCTTAATATTTTGTGGAATTAGCATTGCATCTCTCGCGTAGATCTTCGGTTTCACAGACAATTCCTTATTTTAACTGCTTTCAATCTTCGATTTTTCTATTCGCTTTCGATTGAGAACGTTTGACTCTTATCGTTGTATGTCTACTTTCGTTTGTTCTTTTTACATCAGTTCATCTTGCGGTTATTTATTTTTTTTTTGCGAAAGTGCATTCTATGTATATTCATCGATGGTGGATCCAGTGGAAAACCGATTTCCTTTAGGCCGTTCTCTGTAAGAAGTAGATTGAGCGTTTCTTTGGGCCTATAAGATAAAAACGAGTAAGAGAAGAAGAGACCATATGCACGTGATAAACTCAGAAAGAGGAACTAAAGGACCATAAAGAATAAAAGAAAACAGAGACGAATAAAAAAGAATACCAAATACCACAATAATCCAAAGATGAGACTGGTTATTCAACGAGAGAACGAAAGAAGTAAACAACTCCATATAAGACCACCGATAAAGTGATAAAATTTCCACCACCTATATATCAAAACCGAGCTAAGAGGCCTCATGATGAAATGGCAGAAATGTGACAACACAATACGAATATACCAACTAACTAGACAACAGAATAGCAAAGGAACTAAGATAAAATATAAAAAACACAAGCCGCTGTTCTCTTCCTTAACGGGAAGAGCTTGGTTCCACAGGCACCCCTGCGGGGTGTGGCCTACGGCCTTATTTGCTAATCTTAACCACCTTTTTTTAATCCCCTTTATACAATCTTTATTTTAACACCCTGTACACCCTTTTTTTTTTTTTCTTCTTCTTCTTCTTCTTCTTCTTCTTCTTCTTCTTCTTCTTTTGTATGTGTTTTTGCCGTTTTTGTATGTTAAACGATGCGTTGGAGCGTAAGTTTGCTAACGCGATTAGCGAAATTAAATTAGAACTAAATTCCGTCGCGAGGGACGTTATATCGACCAACCGTAAAGTCGACGAATTAAATTCGAGTCTAAATTCTACCATTCATGACATGCGTGGGAGGGAAAATAGAAATCGCGACAATCGGCCTACTCGTATGAATCATCAGACAATTGTTGACCAGCAACAAAGGATTTTGAACTCGTTTGGACCCCAGGATTCACAATATAGACCCCAAGATTCGCAATTTAGGCCCGTTAGAAATGGGACTAGACCATCGAGAGAACAACATTTCACATTACCATGCTCAAACCCCTTCGCACTGCTAACTCCTATCGAAGGGGAAGAAGAAACTGTACTAATTGGGGATTCTCTAATTAAAAACCAAGAGCCGGAATTCACAGCGCGAAACCCGTCAAAACGAAAACGATTTTGCTTTCCTGGTGGCCGCATAGATAAAGTAGTTAGTGAAATTGAAAAATTGGACCAAACACGTGACGGGCGTACGATCCTCACGCTCGTAGGGGGGAATGATGTGCACAGATACGACAGCACCCCAGAAGGAATAGTAAACCGCGCTAAGACTCTGATTCATACTGCGAAAGTTAAAGCGGATAACGTAGGAATAATTGGCATTTTACCCCGACTAAAATCCACGTTGCGTCTGCAGTCCCGTGCTATATATACAAACGAGTGCCTTAAGCGCTTGTGTCGCGATACTGGAGTTAGCTTCTTTAACGTTTGGGATAAATTCCAAGACCAACCTTCACTTTATCAAACGGACGGAATTCATTTAAGCGATGTGGGAAACAGTCGGCTGGGTAGGATTTTAGACCAGTCAGTACGTAGCATATTAAGTAGGAGAGTTGCGGGGCCACGTGATGCCCATGCGTCAGACCGTTCCTCGCTTGAAGGGGCAATGAGTATTGGGGAGCAGGGAAACGGAACAGATTCGCGTGTGATAGAGGAGTCCACCTAAAGCGCAAATTGAAATGTATATATTCAAATGTTCGTAGCTTAAAAAATAAACTTGCCGAAATAAAAGCCGTAATTCTAGAGGGAGACTACGATCTCGTATTCTTAAGCGAGACTTGGATAGATACACATTCGGGGATCAGTGTTTGCGAATTTGATATACCAGGTTATAAAATTCATTATACAAATAGACAAACTGGTAGAGGAGGGGGCGTATTAGTGAATATAAAAGATGACTTAAACGCTATAACGATCGACTCGTCTACGGCAGATATGAGAAGTGAGGCCTTATTAATCCAATTATGTTGTAATGCAAAATATAAAATTAATTTAGCCGTCATATATCGTCCTCCATCGCAAATAGAAAGAGAAGATGCTGCACTCTTTGATATGCTTTCATCTTGGGTTAGAAAAGGAACCACATTAGTCTGCGGCGATTTTAACTATCCAAACATTAATTATAGTAACCTAACGTCAAATAAAGCTGGGTAGAGACTACTAAACTTTATTCTGGAGAATTTTCTCGTTCAAAAAGTGGAGGAACCAACTCGTGATAATAATATCCTCGATTTAATCATGGCGACTGACGAGTCACTGGTAGAAAATGTTTGTGTAGGAGAGCATTTAGCCTCGAGTGACCATAATGCGATTAGATTCGTGGTTAACACGTGTGTAGATGTAAAAATTAGTACACAGCTCATGCCACGTTTTGGTAGCTGTGATTTTGATACTTTTCGCGAAAGGATTAAGGATGTAGACTGGGGAATGCGCTTCGAGAATAGGTCGGTAGGAGAAATGTACACCGAGCTTCGGCGTACACTCCTTAGTGTAAATTTTGACTTAGTAAAGTATGTGCGCCGTAAGAGCGGGAAGTCTATGAGAGCGCCGTGGGTTAGCCCACTAATATTAAGCTTAATTAAGGACCGAAATAGAAAATTTCAAATACATAAGAACAACGAGTCATTTATAAGTCGGCAAAATTACATAGATTCTCGAAGAGAAGTTAAACGGGCGGTTAGAGATGCGAAGCGGAAATATGAAATAAAACTGGCGAAGGATTCAAAGAAGGAACCGAAACGGTTTTACGGCTATGTAAACAGTAGGAAACCCTTAAAAGGTTCAATAGGGCCGATTAAAGACAAAGATGGTCGTTTGACGGAAATTCCGGCAGAAATGTCTAAAATTTTAAATGAACATTTCACAAGCGTCTTTACTATTGAAGATTCGTCCCAATTAGGATCGTTAGTTGAAGAAGTAGATAATAGTGATATTTGCATATCCGATATAACGGTTAATGAAGTGGAAATTCTTAAATATATTAACCTGATGAAAAAGTCGAAATCACCCGGGCCCGATGGCGTTTACTCCACTCATTTAAAGGAACTTAAGAATGAGCTTGCGAAGCCGTTGCGTGCAATTTTCAATCGCTCATTAGAAGATGGCGTAGTCCCTGTAGACTTCAAGCGTGCAAACGTTACACCAATATTTAAGAATGGGAATAGATACGAAGCAACGAATTTTCGTCCTATTAGTCTAACTTCGGTAGTTGGAAAGCTTTTAGAATCGGTAATTAGAGATAGAATAGTGTGCCACCTCGAGGTAAATAATCTGATTAAAGATTCCCAACATGGGTTTAGGCGGGCGAGATCGTGCTTGACAAATTTGCTCGAATTCTTCCATAAAATGATTTGCGTTTACGACGAAAGCAAAGCTGTAGATGTAATCTATCTAGACTTTAAAAAGGCGTTTGACACCGTTCCGCACGAGAGATTATTAATGAAAGTTAAAGCAGTCGGTGTGAAGGGTAAGATATTAAATTGGATTAGAAATTGGCTGAAGGATCGTTCGCAGCGAGTAGTTATATTAAAGGTGAATGTTCAGATTGAGTCAACGTCAGTAGTGGAGTGCCACAAGGCTCCGTTCTTGGCCCATTATTGTTTCTAATATATATAAACGATTTGGATAATGGCGTATTTAGTACGATTTCTAAATTTGCTGACGACACGAAGCTGGGCAACCGTGCCTATGTAAGATCGGATGTAGAAAAATTACAAAAGGACCTAAACTTGATTGTCAGATGGGCGGATAAGTGGCAAATGCAGTTTAATTTAAGTAAATGTAAGGTGATGCATTTGGGTTGCCATAATTTGAGGGTAGAGTATACCATGAAAGGCCAGGTCCTCGACGTAGTTAAATTGGAAAAAGACCTGGGAGTTTTAGTCTCGGATGACTTCAAAGTCACGAAACAATGCGCGGATGCATGTAAAAAAGCAAATCGTGTGCTGGGTTATATCGCGCGTAATTTCACGTTCAAATCCAAAGAGATAATTTTACCATTGTATAAATCACTTGTGCGTCCACTGCTCGAATATGCGGTTCAATTTTGGGCTCCATACTTAAACAAAGATATCGCGCAATTAGAAAGAGTGCAGCGTAGGGCTACAAAATTAATTCCCGAGCTGAGAAACAGGCCCTATGAGGAAAGACTCAGGGCATTAGATTTGCCATCTCTCGAAGGCAGAAGATTACGTGGCCAGCTAATTGAAGTATTTAAAATATTGAAAGGATTTTCAAACGTTGATTATAGGAATTTGTTCGAATTGGATCATAGGGGAAATACTCGGCAACACGGATTAAAATTAGTGAACAAGCGATTTAACACTAGTATAGCCCAAAACTATTTTACGTTTAAAATTACTCAAATTTGGAATAGGCTACCCACCCACGTAGTGGATAGTAGGTCGGTAAATATGTTTAAAAACCGTCTCGACGCGCACTTAAATAGTATAAATATAACGTAGTCTGAGCACAGTAAATAATAACGTCTTTGCAAAAGGAGTTTGGAGCGGAGGAACGACGAGAGTAAAAATGATGACTAAAAATGATGCCAGCGATTTCTCTTGCATGTGTAGTTTAGATATCCATTTTCTTTTCCGCCTATCCTATAACTAGATTTTCACCACTAGCAGTCGAGGGCTGCGGAAGTTGAGAAGAAAAACTTTCTATCACCCCCCCCTAGGTTGAAGTAGTTAATATGCCTGACATTGTACACATGTAGATAAGTGTGTACAGTAGATTATATATTTAAAAAAAAAAAATAGCATGTTAGAGATACACTCGTAGATAAGTGTGTATCGTAGTTTCGGATGTAGTGTAGCGGACTAGCCTCGAGCGGACCTTAGGGTCTTTGTTGGTCCTAGATTCTGTAGTTCTGTAGTTCTTCTTCTTCTTCTTCTTCTTCTTTTCTTGTTGTTGTTGTTGTTGTTCTTCTTCTTCTTCTTCTTCTTCTTCTTTATCTTGATCTTCATCTTCATCGTCTTCTTCTCCATCTTCATATTCATCTTAATCTTCTTCTTCTTCTTAAACTTTATGTTGGAGAATTTTCTCGTACAAAAAGTGGAAGAGCCTACTCGTGATAGCAATATTCTTGATTTAATCATGGCAACCGATGAGTCATTGTTAGAAAACGTACGTGTGGGTGAACATTTAGCTTCCAGCGACCATAATGCGATTAGATTCGAACTAAACACCTGCGTAGAAGTTAGAATGAGTTCGCAGCTCATCCCTCGTTTTGGTAGCTGTGATTTCGATATTTTTCGCTAAAGGATTAAGGATATAGACTGGGGAATACGATTCGAGAACAGGTCGGTAGGAGAGATGTACGCAGAACTTCGATGTACGCTGCTTCGTGTGAATTCTGATTTGGTTAAGTATGTGCGTAAGAGCGGGAAGTCGGTGAGAGCTCCGTGGCTTAGTCCGTTAATACTACGCTTAATCCGGGACCGAAATAGAAAATTTAAAATTCATAAAAACAATGGGTCAGTTATAAGTCGGCAAAATTACATAGATTCTCGTAGGGAAGTTAAACGTGCGGTCAGAGATGCGAAGAGGAAGTATGAAATAAACCTCGCAAAGGATTCGAAGAATGAACCGAAACGGTTTTATGGGTACGTAAATAATAGGAAACCCGTAAAAGGATCGATAGGGCCGATCAAAGATAAGGATGGTCGTTTGACTGAAATTCCGACAGAAATGTCCAAAATTTTAAATGAGCATTTTACGAGCGTGTTTACTGTGGAAGATTCTTCCGAATTGGAATCGTTAATTGGGGAAGTTCGTAGTGCTGATAATTGCATATCCGATGTAACTATAAATGACGAGGAAATCCTTAAATTTATTAAGCTAATGAAAAAGTCGAAATCTCCGGGCCCCGATGGGGTATATCCAATTTATTTAAAGGAGCTTCAAAATGAACTCGTTAAGCCATTGCGTGAAATTTTCAATCGCTCAATAGAGGATGGCGTAGTTCCGTTGGATTTCAAGCGAGCAAACGTTACACCTATATTTAAAAAGGGGAATAGATTTGAAGCAACGAATTTTCGGCCTATTAGTCTAACTTCGGTAGTTGGGAAGCTTTTAGAATCGTAATTAAAGATAGAATAGTGAGCCACCTCGAGGCAAATAAGCTGATTAACGATACCCAACATGGATTTAGGCGTGCGAGATCGTGCTTGACTAACTTGCTCGAATTCTTCCACAAAATGATTTGCGTGTACGATGAAAGCAAAGCTGTAGACGTAATATATTTAGACTTTAAAAAGGCGTTCGACACCGTCCCCCACCAAAGGTTATTAATGAAAGTTAAAGCGATTGGGGTGACTGGTAAGATTTTAAACTGGATTAGAAATTGGCTGAAAGATCGCTCGCAGTGGGTGGTAATAAATGGGGAATGTTCAGATTGGGCCAGCGTTAGTAGTGGGGTACCGCAGGGCTCTGTTTTAGGCCCTTTATTGTTTTTAATTTATATTAACGATTTAGATAAAGGCATACTTAGTCGGATTTCGAAATTTGCGGACGACACGAAGCTGGGCAATCGTGCCTATGTAAGATCGGATGTCGATAAATTGCAGGGGGACCTAAACTCGATTGCCAATTGGGCGGACAAGTGGCAAATGGAATTTAATTTAAGCAAATGCAAGGTAATACACTTGGGTTGCCATAATTTAAGAGTAGAATATACCATGAAAGGCCAAGTCCTCGACGCGGTTAAATTAGAAAAAGACTTGGGAGTATTAGTCTCAGACGATTTTAAATTCTCGAAGCAATGCACAGATGCGTGTAAAAAAGCAAATCGCGTTTTGGGTTATATCGCGCGTAATTTCACCTTCAAATCTAAGGATGTAATTTTACCTTTATATAAATCCCTTGTGCGGCCACTTCTCGAATACGCTGTTCAATTTTGGGCTCCATATTTAATGAAAGATATCGCGCAATTAGAAAGAGTGCAGCGTAGGGCTACGAAATTAATTCCAGAGCTGAGGAATAGATCATACGAGGAAAGGCTCAGGGCTTTAGATTTGCCATCGCTAGAACGCAGAAGATTACGTGGCCAGCTAATAGAAGTATTTAAAATACTAAAGGGTTTCTCAAACGTTGACTTTCGCAATCTGTTCGAACTGGATCATAGGGGAAATACTCGTCAGCACGGGTTAAAATTAGTGAACAAGCGTTTTAACACTAGTATAGCCCAAAACTATTTTACATTTAAAGCTACTCAAAATTGGAATCGGCTGCCCACCCACGTAGTAGATAGCACTTCGGTTAATATGTTCAAAAATCGTCTCGACGTGCATTTGAATAGTTTAAATATAACGTAGTTGAGCACTGTGAATTTAAACGTCCTTGCAGAGAGAGAGTTTGGAGCAGAGGTTTAAGGATATGAAATTATGATGACTAAAAATGATGCCGGCGATTCTCTGCATGTGTAGCTTAGATGTCCCATTTCTTTTCCGCCTATCCTATAAGTAGTCTCTATCCCTAAATTAGCTTTTCACCACTAGCAGTCGAGTGGCTGCGGAAGATGAGAAGAAAAACTTTCTATCTCCCCCGACCCCTAGTTTGATTAGTTAAAATTGCACGATAATGTACACATGTAGATAAGTGTGTACAGTAGATAGTATTAAAATTAAAAAAAAAAATAGCATGTTAGAGATACACTCGTAGATAAGGGTGTATCGTAGTTTTTGATTTAGTGTTGCGGACTAGCCTCGAGCGGACCTTAGGGTCTTTGCTGGTCCTAGATTCTGTAGTTCTGTAGTTCTGTAGTTCTTCTTCTTATAAAGGAATTATTAAAAATAACTTTGATAAAAAAATTAAATCTATTTAGGTGACAACCGAACTAAAAAAAAAATCTTATTCAAACACCTTCAAAAAATCTCGTTCTTAAAATATAGGGTTATGGACAATATACAAAGCATTTTATAATGCATCTAAATGCATTAATACCAAATAAATACAAACATAATACATAAAAAAACACCAGGCAATGACTTCGCCACTCCTTCCTACGGGGGGAGCTTGCGCTTCGCTACTAAGATTAAAATTTAAAATCTAAAAAAAAAGCAGCCATGGTTAAATTTTTATACATTTTATGAACTTCGCCAATTATAATAATTTTAAAAAGGAACTAAATTTTTCCCCTTTCAAAATATCACGTTGCTAATATATAGTTTTAGAAGAAGATATATAAAAATAAATTTTCGGAACTTCACCATTTGTAATTCTTTTGGATTTAAAACATTCACAAAATTTCGATATTTATATTTATTTCTGAACTTCACCAATTTGTTTTTTAATATTATAAAAGAATTATTAGAAATAACTCTGATAAAAAACATGTCATAACCACACTAAGATGAAATTATTATTCCAATACTCAAAAAAATCCCTTTCTTAAATTATAGAGTTAGTGATGATGAAGATAATGATGATTAACAATAGGAACTCTGAGAGTGAAAGGGAATGAATGAATAAGGAAGAAATACAGAATGGTGGTTCGGAATCCACATAAATCAGCAGGTCCCCCTTGCCTATTGGTCACGGGTATTCCTCTTTCATCTATGACTACCGAGGTTGCTCAATCTGCCTCCTCACTAATCTTTACCTCTTTTAGTTTTCTATTTTCCATCTTCCAATATACACCCTGTTCTAAAACCTGCTCCGGAATTCCCACTAAGCACTTTACTATCAGTTCAATTGAACTGAGAGTCAGAAGTGGGGGAAGTTGCTTCACGGGGAAGTCGGCCGCGGGCCTCCTCCTCTTCTGTCCCCCCCCCCACCCCTTCCTATTCCTTGTGGTATGGCGAGATTTGTCTTTGCTTCCATCATTTCGCCTTTACTACTCCAGCATAAGTGGAATTTTAAGGCGTTTACTTAGCTTAGTTCTTCTCATTTTCTTTTTTTTCTCTATTAAGGCTTTTATTTTTGTAACAGTACATTGGCGGACACTGCAATTAAGGCTCTTCTTTGTATTTGAGGTAGACTCGCTCCAAACATGGTCACCTAACATTTATGTACACTTTTTTCCTATTTTCTATGCAGTTCTTAATCGTGTGCGCCTCTACTGTGTAGCAATTTTAGCGCATTTGTATTTTTCTTTTTCTATATTGTCTAGTGGAATTCACATGTTGAAATCGAGCAATCCATTGCTCGCTATCCTTTTTGCTATCTCTATATTCGTACAAAAGACTTTGAGCACATATGTTGACTGTCTGAACATTTATTACTGCCTGGAGCCTAATTCTATTTGGATTTCTTTCTATTTTCGTATTTAGCTCTTAAGCTGGGGAGAGGGAGACCTAAAGATCCATCTATCTTTTTTACATGGCACACTTCTAGTGGCGTTGATTTAGCGTGGATTAGTGTGTTTCTCCGATTTTCCTGTTTTTGTTTATTCTTTCACTTGCTATAAGATTATCTACATCTTTTTGCTGATGCTAAAATTTAATGAAGTTTTTGTTATTTTCGATCAGTTTAATGAAGTTTATTTTCATGTGTCCATGTAGTTTTCTATTACTCTTCCTCCATTTTACCTGGGGGCCAACACACTCTCCTTAGAGTAGTATTCTTCTTCCTTTGCCTCTCTTGGTAGGTTTATTTATCCTTCTATGGAAAAGAAAGGTGTAGCCGACTTTGTTTTATTCCATTCAATGGAAAGGTTTTCCTCTAACTCTTATTGCTATATTACATGACAAAATTGCGCACCCTCTTCGCCACCCTCCACCCCGAAATGCACCCCGAAATTATGTTCGGGTTCGTTGCCGCTAACCAGCTCTCTCCTACCTCGCATCCAAACTGGGTCTTCTGTATGGTTCAATATACTCTAGTACTAGTTGCCTCTCAGACATCCCGATGGTCGAATTATCCAGTACTATTGGGTGAAAAAGGGTTGAGTTATTAAATGAGACAACAGCAAAAGAGATAGAAATAAAGAAATAATAATACACATCAATAAAAACAACCAAAGTAAGTAAATCAATTGCACCCTTAATACTTTCTTCTCATTTCGGCACTGATTTTGATAACCTCTAAAATAGATCTTTCTATCCATTACATTCACCTCTCCGCTCTTGCTAAACAAAGAAAATCAAAAGCAACTGTTGAACGTGACTACCAATTTTCACTCCATGTCAGACTTCTTTACGCAAGCCCAACTCATCCATCACAGCATCACTACAGGGAATTCAAAAAGAGATTTTTCACCAAAGGCCAAGCATATTTTTTTATGTCTGCCTAAACAATACACTTTCCTCTTGCAAAGAGAGAGTGAGGATCATTGATGTTTTTTTTAACCAGCATGAAGATGGCGAGGGGAAAATGAACGCAACTGTCTCTGAGAATAGTGTAAGGTTGTGGTAGTAAGCTCACCAGGAAAACTGTCACCGATGTGATTTATCACAATCTAAACTTTGAATTGGTCGTGCAATTTGAATCGCCCAAACGATTAGGAGCCATGCGCTACAAAGACGGAAATAGGGAGAAATTATTAACCAAAAAATCAATGAATCATCTTAGCAGTATTAACCTCGTGCCGATAATGCCCCAAGAAAATGGCCCACGGAGCGATTATGTGCAGGAAGCTGGACTCCATTATTGGAGAACAAACGGCGCAAACCATTAAGGAAGAAGTTGAGACGAAAAAGGAATGGGCGCCTAAAATTTAATCAGAGTTGTAAAACGATAAAATTCAGCTTTACCGAAATCTACATGACGAGAAAAGAAGGTATTGAGTCTGGCTTCAGTATTAAACTTGATGCTAACACCGGGACAGATCGAAAAGGAAGCATACCTCACTAATCAAATATGCATGAAATGCCTCCCGGTTAAAAGACACGGCACTATTGAAGGCCCAAGACACTGAAAGTGGTGCTTAGAATGCAGCGAACTCGATCACATGGGGCCCGAATGTCTAAACGAGCAAGAAAAAAATCTGCGAATTGTGACGGACCACACTAACCTCTAGTCATGAGATACCCAATAAAAAAAATTGCCTAATTAAAAGAAAGAATAAACAAATGAAGAGAAAAGGGAGACATCCCAGACATATTTAAGAATCACAACAACGCTTACAGAATAACACAAGACACACGGAGCCAATATTTGGTAACAAACAACCAACGTATCGAAGTAACGGCGCCAGTCCTGTATCCCGACGTCGCCGACGCTACTAAACCCTATATTTCCAAGACAACCTGACCTCGAGCGAAATATTGAAGATAAAATTAATTCGAAAAGAAAAAAATGAATAAAAAAATGAAGAAGACATACGAGAGGAAATTAACGAACAACAAAAACAAGACAAACAAGATAAGGTAAGAGAGGAAAGAAAAATAGACGAGGAATCGTGAATTCAACTGAGGAAGCAGAAGAGGGAGATAAACCAGACGAAACACAAATCGTATCGGCAAAAACAAAGACAAAGAAGTACTCGAAGGGACATAATAATAAAACAAACACAATCAACCATGAAACCGACATGCCAGTAGAAAAGATAAAAACTAAAAATATGCAAGACCAGGCATAACAAATTTCCCAAGAACTAGGAAATTAGCTATGGCTGGTTAAGAATCTGAAACTAAATGTTGATCATAATAAGTAGAAAGAATGCCACAGCCTTTTAGGAAACGAAGGAAATTGTTGTTTTTCCTCCAGTTTTACAATGTGTGCGAAAGGGTCAACACGCTATTTGTGGAATTTAGTGCAAGCAGTATGCTATGTATTTTGTTTAAATAATCCATCTGGTTAACTTATAATAATACTCTTATCCTTACGTAAGTTTAAAAGAATCTTCAAATCACTGAAGCTAAAAAGCAAACAAACTAAAACTATTAAATTTGTAATAAAATTTGTTTGTAATAGGTCTAATGTTATTCATGGGATTAAAACCGGCTTTAAAACACAATAATTGGGCTAGCTAGCGACATAATTTTTCGAAATCAAAAAATAGTGACAAGAGTAAAGGTTGCAAACACGGAGTTTGTTTTCTAATCAAAGAGATAAAATTCTGTGTTTATCAGCCGATAAAATACGACTCAAGAAATTGGAAACTACTTCTTCCCTGCTTCGCTAAAGTCATAATTAAGAGCTTTTTGTGGAGCTTACCATTTTGGAGGGTTGAAAAGCGATACGAAACTAATCCAAAGAATTCGAAATGAAACACTAAATTACAAAAGTCCAGGTACTCCTAAGAGAAAGATGCTTGAAATTGATCAGTCAATGATAATACCCGATGGCATTCAGGCAATGTTTAGAATTGATTTCTAGGGATAGTAATTTAGGTTTCTAGAACCGATAAAGTTGCCCCTGCAATAATGCTCTTCTGAACAGTTTGGAAAGTTAACAGTTAAAATTTTGAATCTAGATGACAATAGTCAAAATATAGAAATGGAGGATACGGACTCTGAAACCAAAGCTAATGGGAGTAGAGCTACAGTTATTGTTTATTACATAAATGTACACTTAATAAAATTGCAATTTCTACAAAACTTCAAACAAACCCAAAATGATCAGATCATTGTTAGAGGAAGCCTGAAGGCCAA
Source organism: Ceratothoa steindachneri (assembly GCA_963969495.1). Taxonomy (NCBI): domain Eukaryota; kingdom Metazoa; phylum Arthropoda; class Malacostraca; order Isopoda; family Cymothoidae; genus Ceratothoa; species Ceratothoa steindachneri. The sequence continues at coordinate 26,470,421 of OZ018336.1, forward strand.
AGCGTGAGTAAAGTATGAGAAAGAGTCAGTAGTTTGGTACCACATTAGAGAAAAAACACAAATTCATTGTACTTTGAACTTTGTTCACTTTATCCTCAAGGAATCTATGAAATATATATGTATACAGTTAGTTTTCATTTTCTTCATTTTGTCCCATTTGATTTTTTCTACTTTTGGATGATAAATTGCCCTGTCATTCGTTCTGAAATTTGGTACTCGTCTTTTCCAAAGACGCTTATTAAAAAGTGATTTGAAGTGACTTCCGACTCTTTCCTTAAGAATTTGGAAGAGTTGCTTCAATATACTCCAATGTCTGAGAACAATAGTGAGTACCTGGGAAGAAGTTTGAACAAAGACAATAAACTTTGCTAGGAAAAAACTGTTACCGGACTGTAGGTCAAGTAGAGACTTAGAAATCTTTGGGCAGAAGGACGAGAAATTTCTCTCTATGTTGGATCTTGGGGTTAGAAGTGGACATTGGTCATAGGAGGAAATTGGTAGAAGACCACGTGATGGAATTCACCTTTTATGAACTAGACTTTTACATGTAACGATTCGAAATAGAATATTATTCACAGGATGAAGATGGTTGGGGAGGTTTTCAGAGCCAAAATTACCACCGATGAACGAAAAAATGTTCGCTATTTTATGTTTTTCAGGATTTGATATGAAATGTGCATAATAAATATTATGTACTGAGTGAGAACGTTAAACCTTTTAAATAACAATATTATTGTTTACTTTACAAAAAAAAATTAAAAGTAGGAGTGGAGTCATTTTCGGAGGTTCCGTGACCATCTTTAGGATACCAAAGTTTCTCAGTGGATTTTGTAATGGCAACCGATACTAAAAAAATGAGCTCCCAAACACCTCACCAAAATGGCGGAAAGTGTTTATTTTAGGCGGTTTTCAAAATGGCCGCCCACGCTCTCTTAGAAAACTGATAAAATTATATTTCTTGCAGTGGATGGCCCAAAATTACAATTTAGGTGATAATTCCCACTAATTTTGGTGTCAGAAACACAATGGAATGGCATAATTCATGATTCAGAGTCCCCTAGACCTCTTGTATGAAGATTCATAATCACTGCAGGACAAATAAATCTAATAATAATAATAAAAGGTGCTATTAAATCCACCTAATTACGGTCACATATCCTCCTCAAATGATTCTGCTATTATCTTCGTTTGTTTAAACTGTAATTTCTTTCCCTATGAATAATTATTTTCTAAATTATAGTTGTATGAAAAGAACTAGAATTCGAAAAAAGAAATCTGTGAGTCATAAAACATGAAACTTATGGTTTTAATATCTTGCTTATTTTACAGGAAGCTCTCGAGGAAAGAATTATCTCCATCACTTTCGCAGCATATCAGAGTCCTAAAGGGTTAATTCTGTTAGCTGTCAATGCACCATAATAATTTTGTGAGTAAGAGGCCATTTTTACCATTTAACTACAAATGTGTTCCTTAAAATATAAATAGTCATTTAATTTACTTTCCAATCTAAATTCTTTACAGAGATATTCATACTATGCATGAAAACCAAGAATTATAACTGATCAAGATTTTTGTTTTCTTGTTGCAGGTCTATTGCAATGAAAGAAAAAGAAGAAGATTCTGAAGCAATTAAATAGAAGAACCTGAAGATGCGTTAAGAATGGAAAGTATAGGAGATAGTGATATGCTTAATCTAGGGCTTGAATTAAAATGTATATTATGTCAGAAACCCTCTATAGTAGGGCGGGTCATACTTTGGGGCAACCATATATTTTCATTAAATCCTTTAATGAAGGGTGCTTAAACGATAGACTTTCCGGTGTAGATTTTGACAAAGAACTTTATTTTGTTGTACAATTGCTCCTACCTACATTAATTTCCATTTAAATAAAAGTAAATTTTTCCCTTTCGTCACGAGCTTATATAGCCTATTTTTATTTAATCCACGTACACACAAACACAAAGTAACCTCAAATTTACATGTTTATTGAGTGAAAAAAGCGTATGCAAAGCTCCACATATAGCTGCATGGGTCATTTTGGGTCATATTCAAAAGTTAAACTTCACCAAAGCGCACAAATCTTGCTTTTACCCATTCCTGGACATCAGACATTTACTTGTCTCTTGTGCTCTGATTCCTTCATCCCTTTTTTCATGTGAGAAATACTTTGAAGAAGCTTCAGTCACCATTCTTACAACCTTCTCAATGCTCTGTGTGTGACAAGGCCAGTCAGGTACTTTCATAGGAGAGTCAATGAAGTTTTTCAATTTAGAAGTACTTAAAGAGCAAGTGAGAGGTTGATCAGAGACATGCCCTGACCAATTGATCAGATCTCCAATCCTGGTAGCATCACAATTGATGTCTGGTGTCCATCTAAGCCTTAAAAATATCTGGGTCCCCTTCTCCATTGATGGTCTGGAATCTTTTCACCCCTTAAGTTCTCTCGCCTGATCTTCAGAGCATAGGAGGATTTGTAGGATGGCTTCAGTGTATGCATACCAAGCTGATCTCTTAACAGTTGTCAAAACAATATCCAACACCACCTTCATCTGAGACTTAAGGCAGTGAAGTTGTTAAAGAAGGTGCCTAGGTCCTTCGGTCTAAGAATGCTTAATCTTAACGTTAAACCAGCATGGGTAATATACACCAATGATAAACTCAACAATCAGTCGTAGATTCTTAAAGGCTTTTCCTTCGAGCTCATGCTTTGACACCCACAGCCAAAAGAGGCTGTTAGCTGTAGCCAGTCAGCGATTGTGGTTTACTGTTCCTATTTCCAATAGAGAAAGCGCTGTAGGAAGCACTCCATCTCTGATTGCCAATACAATTCTATAGCCGTAGTGTTGATCAAAGGAGGACCTAAAGATATTTGAGTGAAATTTGGGTTGATATCCAAGTCTGTAACAGAGTCAAGGAGCTTTTCTTTTGGTCCGGAATATCTGTTGACCAATAATGTTGGGCCATCCAGGTTGTTTATTAAATGACGGAGATGGAATTCCCCAGTATGCAGGTTACATACCAACCAATCAAACTTTTTGCCCAAATGGAGCTTCATTTTTCGCATTACTCCAGCATTTACACCTATGTTTACATTCGTGGAGTCTCCTCCAATAGCCATTAGGCTTTTATCCAAACCCCTTTCCCTCGGCCATCTAAACATAGCCTTAGCGATCTTCTCAGCATGTGGTTCTTCTTTTGTAGCCTTTTCTCGGACAAAGTAGTAGAGGTGATTGCTCCCAGGCTCACTGATGACAGTGTAATGCTCCTCTTTTGTTTTTGCTGGAAACAATTTTTCACTTCCCTCTGCCTCTATCATAAAATTTGTCACATCAATTCGTCCATCACAGAGAACACAAGAAATTATCCCATTCTTCTTTAAGTTTTCCTCAAACTCATGTTTAATAACTGTCATTACCTTTTCCTGAGCTCTCTTAACTCTATTCTTATCAATTACTTTACTTGTATCTTCCTCAGTAATAAATCTAGTATCTATTAAAGCTGTTGTTGCTATAGCTGCAGTTGGTGTAAATCCGACACCATACCTTATACTAGCAAGAGCAATATTTGGAAATTCATCATAATTCTTTCTATTCCTGGTGGAAGATTTCGGCTCTTGGGCAGCTTCAAAAGTTACTTCATCACCCAAACTGTTATCAACATCGGAATTTTCTGCCTCCAGCTCTCCACCTTCTGCCCAAAAATGCTCGTTTCTTTTCCTGCTAAAACAGCGCTTTCCTCATTACTTTTTCTCTTTCTTTCTGCTATCATTTCTTTTTCTTTCCTTTCTGAAGCTCTTAATTGTCTATTATGCTCTGGAATATCAAGACCTCCAATTTGAAAGGTACCTTTACTTCCAACCTTCTCCTTTTGTCCTTTAATTAAGGCCATATCCCTAGTAGGTATTTTTTTATCTTCACTACAACAGCAGTTAATTTGGGCTTCAGTCCCACAGCCATTACAACCTACCTCCTCACAACTGGAAATTTGACATTTGCAATATATCAAATATATGAATATATCAAATAACTAAGCTAGTTTTGCAATGAACCTCTCTTTTACTTCAATTTTTCCTTTATCAAGGGAAACTTTTACTGCCTCCTTCCACACTTCCCTAAGCTTTGATATTATTGTGACATTTTGATTTACAACAGGTGGTTTGAAGAGAGCATTAGCTTTGGTCCACTGATTAATCAAGCCTTGATACATGTCTTTTACCAGCTGGTTCACTTCATAATTTCTCCGGTCATCTTCACTTTGCTCCCTCAGGTAGATGCCGTACCTCAAAAAATCTCTTATTGTTGGTAACTCAGACACTATCAGCTCTTGCTCAGTGCTAACAAAATTAGTCAGATGAGAACTTGATTTTCGCCATTGTCACACTAATCGCAGGTACTTGTATATCTGCAGATGAAAAAATGGCACTTAGATTAAGAAATAATCTCTACCAAATAATTATGATATTCTAAAATCATCCACAGCCTTTACTAGCATTCAAATAAAATGTAAATGCTCTATAAACAGTTACCAGTTACAATAGTTACCAGAACTGGCAACACTACTGGAATATTGCCTTCCACTGAGTAATGAGTACTGGCTAAGGGCCATTTTTTACAGGTTTCCTACTTCTCATGTCTTTCTAATACATTTTTACATTTTTTTTAGACAAATATCTTTCAGACTACATAAATGTATTGATGATAGAAAATGGTAAATTTGATATTTTATGGGTAACTAAAATTATAGTAAAATATTTTAAATGACCCAGAACCAACAATATTTCAACTTCAAATTGATGTAGGTTAGATCAATCAGAATTTAACTTTCTGCCAAAAGTATGTTCTTTTCACCAATACTCATCATTTGAATACCCCTCATCACCAGTTTCATAAAATTCTAGAGTATGACCCGCCCTACTGTATAGCTGATGATAGTGTGAGAATCTAAAGAGCAAGTGTTTTCGGTGGAAAGAATTGATAATGTTCCGCATGGCCATGCTGCGGTGGAATGGGACAAGGGGCCTAAAGGCCTATACATGCATAGTAAATGTTACACCCAGATCAGCAGTAATCGCTATATTCAGCCAGTACATAATCGTAAAGGAGAATCTGAACAGGAGGAAGCTCAAACATCAACCTCAGTCAGCAGCTACCAAGAAATGTGCCGAAAAAGCTTAGCTCAAGTACTGGAATGGTTCATGATAAGAATCTCTGTGTGTGGTGTATGAAGGGACCGCAAATAACAGTAATCCTGGCAAATCCCAACTTTTGCTGCTGTCAACAGAAGACGCATGGAACCGATTCATGTTGCATTCAGTTTGTCTGTAAGATGAGCCTGTAAGAGAAAGATTTAATACCCTACTCACATCTATCTCAGACACTCGAGCAGCTTTTGGATTCAAAATTCGTTATAATCGTGAATGTTGGTGCAATTATGTCAGTAACCCTCTCAAGAACTTTTTGTCTGATGAAAATAAAGAGAATCTGCAACAGTTTGCTCTTCAAGAGGCCCAAGAACTCTTCATTTATCATGTCCATCAAGTTATATTTGAATATCATGAAATCTGTACACTGCAAGGACTACTAATGGATTACTTGATAATGTCTAGCATGCCCATGCTGCGGTGGAATGGGACAAGGGGCCTAAAGGCCTATACATGCATATAAAGTGTTACACCCAGATCAGCAGTAATCGCTATATTCAGCCAGTACATAATCGTAAAGGGAAATCTCAACAGGAAAAAGCTAAAGCATCAACCTCAGTCAGCAGCTACCAAGAAATGTGCCGAAAAAGCTTAGTTCTAGTACTGAAATAGTTATATTTAAAGATCATGAAATCCGTACACTGCAAGGACTACTAATGGATTACAAACGCATTACTTCAAGGAAATTCTGATCAAGGAATTTGGAGGTGACATAACATTTCATGTTCGAAGTCAGAAGAATGCAAGTGAACTAGTATATGATACGAGAGCTCTAGGCTCATATCTTGAGGCTGCAATATTCTCTTTAGGTGTAAGCGACGATCAGCTGGTGAAGAATGTAGCTGGATAACTCAGAGATCAGATCATCAAAACAAAAATTGTTCCTTGGCCTCCATAAATACATGAGTTAGAAGAAGATGAAGACCTAAATGATCTCCTCTTGAAGCTAATCACTTGCTTAAAGCACCCACCTATGTCTGAGGTCGATGTCAACCCCCCAGTCAGAACAATTGCACCTATTTTGACCAGCTACATCACTGGAAGAGGTACTGCATTTGAGACAAACCTAGCTGTACTACTACATGGTATGGAAAAGAGCAGAGAAATGGTAGACATATTACATAAGGATGGCCTGGGGATCACTTACAACGATGTACTTATGCTTAGAGATTTATTGTCAGTTCTTGACCTGAAACATTCAACTGAGTGTCCATTTGAACTTTCTGAAGGAACACCCGCAATACGTATAGTTGACAACGACGAGTTCAAAAGTGACACCTTGACTGGAAGTGCCAATCACATCGTACAAATTTCATGTTTGTCCAGTCAGTCCTGCCAGTTGCAAATAGCACATTGCTTTCCTACCTCTCTGCTAGTCTCAAAGAACTTGGGAGTCAGATGCAAAGAGTTGAACCATACAAAACAGTCAAGCGTGGTTAACCGCCCATCAGAACCAAGTTAATGGTTGAACAACATCTGGACACAGCTTCTCAAAGAATACAACGTGTCATCCATGCAATGGCCCGAGCTAAGGCAGACGGAACAAGACCAAAGCCAGAAGGCCAGATCATACCAGCCTTTTCTGGATTCCAGACTAAGCTATCATCAGAAACCCCCAAAATTCAAGCCATTTATCACATGACTTATCCTAATCCAACAAGCGAGACCATTCTGTATGATTTCTTGCGCAAGCTTGCAAAGGCAATTGTTGACAAGGAAATGCCATTTGCCGTTATTGTTGGTGATCATCCTGTCTATGCATTATTGCTAGAACTGAAAAGTGGGAATTTAGAGATATTTGCCAATATATTACCATTCATGGGGACCTTTCATATCCAGAAGTCTTTCATTAATGCGATCTACAAGAGCTTCAAAGGCTCAGGAATTTCAGATGTACTGGTGGCTGCAGGTGTAATTGCAGATGTATCCATGTATCAAGCTCTTCGTGGAAAACACTTCAACCGTAGTGTTCGTTGCCTTTGACTCTTCTATGAGGCTTTAGTCCCCCATGCACTAGAGAAACATTTTGAGGGTTCTCTCTGTCTGAAGAGATCCAGGCATCTCTTAGTAAATTACGATATTCAGTAGACCAAATCACAAGAGGCAAGGTTCAAGAAAGCATGCAAATTGTGCCCCAAGATAGATGAACAATCTTTGCAGGATATCAGTGCATATCTCACAGAGTTCCATTGCGATCCATTTGACCATTCAGATTAGACACTAAAATCCCTACAATCTGGAATTGAAGCCACTCTAGCTTTCTTTGCTGATCTGAAGTCTGCAAAGGCTGATGGACAAAGAAGAGTGGAAAAATTTGTAAATGAAAGAGTCTATTCAAAAATAAAGTCCCTCAATGCTCGAATACCACGTAGTAAAAGAAGCAATTTTGTAACTCAAGAAATCAAGAAGCCAGGAAGTGAAAACCTGAAACAGACAACTGAAGAAATCCAGAGTAAGATATTTGCCTAAGTCATCCAACTTGTTGAGGAAAGTGATGGTTTTAGATGGAAGACTTAATGCAGCATCGAATAACAGATGAATGCCTTTCAATATTTAATATAAATGGTACTATGCGTAAAACGCTGAAGAGTAAGCTGCAGGAAAAGTTAAGAATGACATCCATACCATACCTGGAGGTTTACACATCAATAGTAGATATGGGACTAATCTGGCGTCTAACAACCTCTACTATTGAAGACATAGAAAAAGAAGATGGAACCAAGTTACCGTGGGGAGACTATGGTGAGAAACTTGTAAACTTTGTCCTGAACAGACATACAAATGCAAAACGTATTATCTTGGTGAATGATTCGTACGAGCAAGACTTCTCCATCAAGGACAATGAGCGACAACACCGTCCAAAAGATCGGTCTATTCGTAATGTGTTTATGAAGTCAGAGGACAAATTCCCTTCTAGTAGAGACTTTCATGCTATTCTTAGTAAGCCAGAAAATAAAGTTCGCCTTCAAGCATTCATCGAAGCTGCGTTCAAAAGACGGGCATCTTCAACCACTGCTGAGCTCATATATTGTGCTGTTGGTAAACCAGCAAAGAATCTCACCACATATGAAATATTGCAGAATTTCACATGCTTTCATGCAGAAGCAGACAGCTCTGTTTACACTCTATGATAAGCTACGGTCAGAGGGATATTCAGAATTAGTTGTCATAGATACTGAGAATACCGATAACTACGTTCAAGAAGCCTATGTGGTTCAGCAAATATCATGACTCCTGTGCTTGAAACGCAAATCTAAGGTGATATGTGTTGAGAGTTTGTGTAACAAGGCAATGGCAGAGTTTTTGATCCCACTTCATGTTCTTACTGGATGTGATCATAACTCTGTCTTTCATGGAGTAGGCAAGATAATTATTGTGGCCCGTGTAGAAAAATCATCACAAGCTCACAACCCCCTCAAGAGCTGTGGCACAATCATCCCGGTCACACAAGAAATCATCAATGACTTACAGAAATTTGTTACCCGGTACATCTATCATGACACCAAATAAAAAACATTGGCAGAGGTGAGAGCAACAAAGTTGTCAGTACTCAAGAGAAAGAAGATTATCAGACTGGCATCTGACTCTTACAGCCTACGACAACATTTAGAGCGAACCAATTACCTCACATAGCTTCAGAATCTTCCCTCACCAATTGGCCATGGCTGGAACCTTGTAAATGGCTTATGCCTCCCAGTACGCTATAACCAACCTGCACTTCGACCATCCCAGGAACTTCCAACAACTCCATGTCATCTACAAATGGAGAGCAGCGATGATGGCAACGGAAGTGAGTCTGACAGTTGTGCATTATATTTGTCCTGCAGTGATAGTGAATCTTAATACAGTAGGGGACAGCAGACACCTGTCATCTTGGATTTTGAGTTCAAGGGGACTCTGAATCATGAAGTATGCCATTCCATTGTGTCTCTGACACAAAAATTAGTGTGAATTAACACCTAAATTGTCATTTTTGGCCATCCCCTGCAAGAAATAGAATTTTATCAGTTTTCTAAGAGAGCAGTGGCGGCTATTTTGAAAACCGCCTAAAATAAACACTTTCCCGCCATTTTGGTGAGGTGTTTAAGAGCTCATTTTCTTTTAGTATCAGTTGCCTTTGCTAAATCCACTGAGAAACTTTGGTATCCTAAAGATGATCACGAAAACTCCGTAAATAACTCAACTATAGGGAGAAAAGAGAAAATATGATTAGTTTTTTTTAAGACCAACATAAATACCGTAGATTTTAAATTCACTGGTGTTTTTATGAAGGTGAGTCGTTTTTCAAACAATAGCTTATTTATTGCATCTCTCTATTACGTTTGCAATTTCAATATGTGCTAATTCAATACTCCTTAAATTTAAAGTTCTATTTTCATATTTATTATTTTTACAATAATTTTCGTTTATCACTCACTAACTCTATAATTTAGGAAGGGGATTTTTTTGAGTATTTGAATAATAATTTCATCTTAGTTTGGTTATGACTTATGTTTTTTATTTCAAAGTTATTTCTAATAATTATTTTATAATATCAAAAAACAAATGGTGAAGTTCAGAAATAAATATAAGTATCGAAATTTTGTGAATTTTTTAAAACCCAAAGAATTACAAATGAAGTTCAGAAAATTTATTTTTCTATATCTTCTTCTATAACTATATTTTAGCAACGTGATATTTTGAAAGGGAGGAAATTTAATTTAGAGTTTCTTTTTAAAATTATTATAATTGGCGAAGTTCAGAAAATTTCGAAAAATTTAACCATGACTGCTTTTTTTTTAGATTTTAAATTTTAAACTTAGGAGCGAAGCCATTGCCTGGTATCTTCATTATTATAGTTTATATTTTTAGTATTTATTTTTTGGGCGCAGTAACGTTTTGATTTCAGAAACTAATTACTTTTAATTTGATGTATTTAAATAAAGTGCTATTTAGTTTTAGTCATTTTGTTTTTACCTCTGACCTATCTACTCCTTGCACCAATTTCCTCCACTATAATCGTCCGTGGAGACGTACTGTTCTGGCTGATCAATCAAGCAAAAGGCGATACCAAACAAAACAACATTCGACCTTTAGTCCTTGCTTCGACTCTTCTCTCTTAATCTTTCAGATTTATGCTTTTATATAAAAAAATAAAAAAGAGAAAACCTGAAAAGTAAAAATACATATGCTAAATTCTATGGGATATCAGTTCGGATTTAGAACACGTGACACTGGTGTATTCGGATATTAAACAGCTTCCTCGAGATAGATTCAAGGTGGGACGGGAATCGATTAGAACTCACCTAAACCGCTGCGCCTGGTGTAGAAGCGAGAACTTAGCTACCAATATAAGGAAGCACTTCTGTCCATTTAAGGTGGTCACTTAACCTATATGTACACTTTTTCTTTTTTTCTATGCAGTTGTCTGTGATATGTTCCTCTAATGGGGAACAATTTTAGTACATCTGTACATTTTGAAATTTTCTTTTTCTCTATTCTATGTTGAAATCGAGCAGTCCATTGTTTGCTATATTTATATTCCTAAACTCCTTTGAACACATATGTTGACTGTCTGAACTTGATTATTGCCTGGCCGCTATTTCTATTGTTACTTCTTATTTGGTTATTTAGCTCATCATGCAAGAAGAAGCAAACTACAGATCTATCTTTCTTTTTGCAAGTCACACTTTTAAGTGCAATAATTAACGCGCCAGAGTAGGAGTATCTCAGATTTTATTACGCCTTAGATTCCTTCATTTAATGTAAGTTCCCCTCATCCTTTTGCTGATGCCAGAATTTAATGGAGCTGTTGTTATTTTCGATCAGTTTAATGAAGCTTATCTTCATGTCTCTCTATAGCGTTTCTACTACAACCCTCCATTTTACCTGGGGGCAACACACGTTCTTAGTACAGTTATTCTTCTTCCTTTGCCTCTCTTGTTCTTGGTTTCTTTATCCTTCTCTAGCAAAGAAAGGTATAGCCTAATTTGGGTTCTCCTATTCAGTGGAAAGGCTATCCTATCAATTTTCTTACTTTTCTCACCATCCGCCTGGTAGATAGCAACTATCTATCAGTCGGTAATCATCAAATTTTATTTCTTCCTCCACTTCTGCAGGGATGGATATTCGTATCCGTGGCAGTGCCTGTTATACATATTCGATCCATATTTTCTTGGTCTTGCAGGTGGTCTTTTTCCTTCGGGGATCCAGAGCAGTGGTCTTTTGGGGTGCCTTTTTTCTAATATTCTCATTACCTGTCGATACCATTGCAATCATATTTTCACAATGGCTTTCAATAAGGGTTCTATCTTGAGCTCTGCTCTTATTGCTGTATTTCTTAGTATTATCGCTGTATTTCTTATTCGGCTGAAATGCGTGATCTTAGAACACGCATTATTTTACTTCGTTCCATTGCGATGTGTCGATCATTCACTTCCATACATAAATATTAGCTTTGGATAGCGTTATAGATTCTTAGTTTATTTTAGTGTTGATATTGTTTCTTTTAATAGATGGAACATTATGATCCCAATGTTGTTCTTTTATTTTGTTCTATTCTTTTAACAGAGGGCACATTACGCTCCCATTATTGTTCTTTTCTTTTGTTCTTTTCATTTAACAGAGGGCACATCATGCTCCCATTGTTGTTCTTTTCTTTTGTACTTTTCTTTGAACAGAGGGCAAATTATGTTCCCATTGTTGTTCTTATCTTTTCTTCTTTTCTTTTAACAGAGGGCACATCATGCTCCCATTATTGTTCTTTTCTTTTGTTCTTTTCATTTAACAGAGGGCACATCATGCTCCCATTGTTGTTCTTTTCTTTTGTACTTTTCTTTGAACAGAGGGCAAATTATGTTCCCATTGTTGTTCTTATCTTTTATTCTTTTCTTTTAACAGAGGGCACATCATGCTCCCATTGTTGTTCTTTTCTTTTGTTCTTTTCTTTTAAGAGAGAGCACATAATGCTCCCATTGTTGAGCTTTTCTTTCAACAGAGGACACATCATGATCTTATTGTTGTTCTTTTCGTTTGTTCTTTACTTTGAACAAAGGGCACATAATGCTCTCGTTGTTTTTATTTTATTTTATTCTTTTCTTTTAATAGAGGGTACATCATGCTCCCATTGTGTTTCTTTTCTTTTAACCGATGACACATCATGCACCCATTATTTTGGTGTTCTTTGTTTTTTTCTTTTAAGAGAGGGCACATCATGATTCAATTGTTGTTCTTTTCTTTTGGTCTTTCTTTTTTTCAGAGGGCACTTCATGCTCCCATTGTTGTTCTTTACTTTTAACAGATGACACATCATGCTCCTATTGTTGTTCTTTTCTTCTAACCTAGGGTACATCATGCTCTCATTCTTGTTGTTTTCATTTAACAGACGGCACATCATGCTCCCATTGTTATTTTTTTATGTTGATCTTTTCTTTGTCAAAGGATATATCATGCTCCCAGTGTTATTCTTTTGTTTTGTTCTTTTCTTTTAACAGAGGGTACATCATGCTCTCAATGTTGTTCATTTCTTTTGTTGTTTTTTTAACAGAGGGCACATAATGCTCCCATTGTCGTTCTTTTATTTTGTTCTTTTCTTTTAACAGGGTGCACATCATGCACCCAATCTTTTTCTTTTGTTTTGTTCTTTTCTTTAAACAAAGGGCACATCATGTTCCTATTTTTTCTCTTTTCTTTCCTTGTTTTCTTTGAACAAATGGCACATCATGCTCTTATTGTTGTTCTTTTCTTTTGTTATTTTCTTTTAACAGATGTCACAAAATGCTCCCATTGTTGTTGTTTTTTATTCCTTTCTTTTAACATTGGTCATATCTTACTCAGCGTGTGCAAATCAAAAAGCCCAGCCATAAAATACTTGGGTGTTATTCCCGGTTTTTTTCGGCTTTTTCACGTGAAACTTGAAAAAACCTCGGTTTTTTCAAAATTACTTTTTTTTCAAGAAATGAATTCTACTCATCATTATTTTATTCAAAATTCATATTTATGTTCATAATTTAAATAAATATGTATTTAATTAAGGTTATTTTCTGCTACTGACTCATAATTCATCTCTACTTCTACAGATTATAGCTATCATGGTTACCCACAATTCTCGATCAGTGATCTGTCACTGTGGTCTGTTCTTACTATAATATAATTTTTAAACTAAATAATGTTATATAAAAATATAGATAGCTATTTTTTTTCTATGTTATTATAATTTTTGTAGCATTTTTTTTTTAAAAACCCAAGATTTGAAATAACCCATCATAAAACCCGGGTTTTATTGGGCTTTTTCAAAACTTTGGTTTTTATGACAACCCTGATCATGCTCCCCTTTTTCTTCTATTTTTCAAATCGGTGAAAAATTTCTGTTTCTCGTGTGTTCTTTGCATCCACTTTTACTCTGAGGTATGTGTATTCCGCGACTTCATTTAGATTATCCGTCCCCATATACATACTTTTCACTGGTTCGACTAAGAGCTATAAACTCAGTTTTTAGTCGCGTTCGAGTCAGGTCGCCAGTGACTCTCCATCTCACTATGTCGATCGGTCGGACTGTCGGTTGGTCGGTCCCCATTTAGCTTTTTATTTTGTTTTTGTAATAACGTCGTAACTATTCGGCTAACTCTAACGAAATTTGAAAATCTTATGTTGTTTTACATTCTCTTTCGAAAGATATAATTGACAAAGTCTGCCCGGGAATTATTTTGTTTTGGCAATAACATCATAACTTTTCCGCCGATACTCTGCTATAATATGCTCTACTCTGCTAGGCAAGCCTAGAATAGACTATGTTATGCTAGGCTATTATAGACTAGACTATACTATGCTAAGCTATGCTAATATATAATGTACAAAGGTAAGATATACTATGTTAATTTAGGTTATAATATGGTATGCTAGGATAGCATATTGTATGTTAGGCTAGACAATACTAAGCTATTCGTATGCTTGACTAGGGTATAATGGAATAGTATAGGCTATACATGTCTATGATAGTTAATGCCTGGCTAGGTTAAGCTATACTAAGCTAGGGAGGGCATGAAAAGCTATACTAACCTTGGCTACGCTATATTAGGCTAGGATAAGCGAGGCTTTGCTATGGTAGACTAGGCTATGTTATGCATGCTATGCAAGCCTAGGCTAAGATCTAATAGTTTAGGCTAGGCTAGGCAATACTATGATATACTATACTATACTAACTAGGCTATGGTATGGTAGGGTAGGGTAAGGTAGGTTAGGATATACTATACTAGGCTATGCTGGTCTAGGCTAGAATATGCTAACTAGACTTTGATAGGATCGAATATACTAGGCTAAGCTAGGCTATACTAAGATAGGCTATACTAGACTATCGTAAGCTAAGCTAGGCTAGACTAAGTTTTAATATACAATTATAGACTGCGCTAAGCTAGGCTAGGTTATACTCTGCTAGTCAGGCTAGGCTAAGATACACTGTGATAGGCTTAGGTATACTATACTAAGCTAGGTTATTCTAATATATACTATGCTAGGCTATATGCAAGACTATACTAGGCTAGGCTATGGTATACTAAGCTACTCTAGGGTATACTATGCTATTCTAGGCCATTCTATGCTATGATATACTAGGCTGGGCTATACAGGGGCATGTTATGCTATGTAAGGCTATGCTAGACTATACTACGCTATACTAGGCTAAATTATAGTGTACCATGCTAAGCTAGCATAGGCTAGGGTAGACTATGGTTGGGTGTGCTATACCAAGATATACCATGCTAGAATAGGATAGGATATACTACGCTAAGCTAGGCTATACTACGCTACACTAGACTAGTTTATACTATGCTAGGCTAGGTTATATTATGCTTATACTCTACTATGATAAGCTAGATTAGGGTAAGGTAGGCTATGGTAGATATGCTATACTATGCTAGGATTTGCAAGGGTAGACTAGCTTAAGCTATACGAGTATAGGCTAGGCAATACTATGTTAAACTATTCCAATCTATACTAGGTTAGGTTATGCTATACTATACTATTCTAGGATAGGCTATACTATGATAATCAATACTATGCTATACTATGGTAAGCTTTACTATCATATATATGCTAGGTTGTACTAGGTTATGTTAGGTTATGCTTTACTATGATTTCTAGGCTGAGATAGGCCATACTATACATTCTCTCCTAGACTAGGCTAGATTAGTCTAGGCTAAGTCATACTATGTAAGGCTAGGCTATACTATGCTAGCTACGCTAGAGTATTATATGGTAAGTTGTACTATTTTAGGGAATCATATACTAGACTTGGTTATACTAAGCTAGGCTTAGGCTAGACTAGGCTATCCGATGCTAGGTTAGACCATACTATGGGGGGATATGCTATGACATAATCTACTCTGTTATACTATGCTATGCTATACTATACTATGCTAGGCGAGGCTAGGCAGGATTTACTATGTTAGGCAATCTAGGCTAGTTTATACTATACTAGGCTTTATTCTGCTAGTTGAGGTAATACTATGGTAGGATATCCTACGGTAAGCTAGGTTTTGCCAAGCTACTATGAGACTATACTAGGCTATGCTATAAAATGTTATACTATTCTAGACAATACTAGGCTATACTAGGATATGCTATGCTAGGCTATACTATGCTAAGAGATACTATACTATATATACTAAACTATATTATACTTTACTATACTATGTTTTATATGCTATGCTATGCTATACTATACTATTTTATGTTATAATATACTATGCCATGTTATACTATGCTATAATATAATAAGCACGACTACGCAATAATATGCTATGTTATACTATGATATAATGTACTATGCTATACTATTTTAGACTATGCAATTAGGGTGTGACCATTTTTTCGCCTTTTCAATTCCATAAATGAGGTGTGACAAAATGTTTTGGCCCACCATTTTAATTAAAAAAAATATATTTTAATATTATTTAGTACTGCTTTTTAATAAGTTTTTAGAAAGTTGTGACTTAGTTGCAGCGACCCTAAATCTCACTATGTCGGTCGGTTCACGTTTTGCTTTTTCTTTTAATAACATTGTTACAAATCAGCCAATTCTAACGAAATCTGAGACCCTTATGTTGTTTTACATTCTCTTTCGAATGATATAAAGGTTATGCCGGGAGTTATTTTGTTTTGACAATAACATCATAACTATTCGGCAGATTCTAACGAAATTTGAAACCCTTATGTTGTTTTACATTCTCTTTCGAATGATATAATTGACAAAGTCCTATAAAGGTTATGCCGGGAGTTATTTTGTTTCGCAATAACATCATAACTATTCGGCAGATTCTAACGAAATTTGAAACCCTTATGTTGTTTTAAATTATATTTCGAATGATATAATTGCTAAGGTCCTCCTAAGGTTAGCCCGGGAATTAGAGTTTTGGGGACAATAACATCATAACTATTCGACTGATTCAAACGAAATTTGAAACCCTTATGTTGTTTTACATTTTATTTCGAATGATATAATTGCTAAAGTCACCTAAAGTTAGCCAGAGAATTAGGTTTTTTGGCACTAACATCATAACTATTCGGCTGGTTCTAACGAAATTTGAAACCCTTATGTTGTTTTACATTCTCTTTCGAATTATATAATTTCCAAGGTCCTCCCAAGGTTACTACGAGAATTATTGAAAGTTTTCAAAGTCGTAAGGACATAAATCAGAATAAGTGAAGGCACGCGACTTTTTGGTCAGCAGACCTTGTTTAGTCTTTGATTTTCATTTTAATTTTTCCAAACTTTCGGTGGCTCCAACCATTTTATAATCGGAGTCAACCGATGCAGATGGTATAGCTCTTACATTTCTGAATTTCTTCTTGTCGTTTATTAAGAATAAGTCTATCATGGATTTCTCAGTATAGCTCCGTTGTGCCTCGTTCCATCGGTAACATGTCCACTTCTGTCTTTCTCTTTGTTCATTATAAATATTCATTATAGCCATGTTGTTAACCAATGCAAAATCAATAATTCTTCTACCATCTTCATATCTCTCTCTAACACTATGTGCTCCTATTATATTTTCAATGTTTTGTCTTTGAACACCGACATGTACGTTTAGGTCGCCGAATAGTATAAGGTATTCATTAAACCTGATCACATTAACTTGGTCCTAGAGTCTTTGATAGAAAGCTTCCTTCTCTGCTACTGGTCTTCCTGTTTGGGTGCATAAACCTGTATTACACTGATGACAGTATTTTGTTAATTTGATGGATCCACCTAGGATTCTTTCATCTACTTGATTGATTTCTTCCACGTATGTTGCAACACATGAGCGAAGTATCAATCCGACCCCACGTCTTCCATCGTCTATTCCACAACCAATTAGTCTATAGTCGTTAGGTATGAGCCTATTACATTTCATTTTTATACTCGTTTCGCAGAAGCCTAAGAGAGAAACTCCTCTCTCTTCCATTATTTCGATAAGTTCTTCCTCCTTTCCATTTGTTGTTAATGTATTAATTGTCGCTATTTTAAGTTTGTTCCTTGCTCTTCTTTGGATAAACCCGGAGATTCTTAGCATCATCTGCCCAGTTAAGAGCTGGCGGGGACTGGATGCCGTTTCCTTTTAGCTCTCCATGCGTTTCCTGATTATAATGCTACCACAGTGGCTTGTTAGGCCTATCCTGTGGGTCGTATTTCGGTCAGGCTACGACTCCCTTGGCCTAGGGTTTAAAAAGAACCTTAACCACAAGGCAGTGGCGATTTAGAGGTCGATTTGAAGGCGACCTACGTTTGGCTTATCGTAGTGCCGTCAATGGACATTGTAAGTTTTATAAAAGATACGGGTTACCAGCCTGTAGCTCCCTGCGTCCTGTTACCACTATTGTTTCATTGTTCGCGGCTCATTATTCGACAAACTGCTGCTCGCTAATATTGCAGCTACCCAGCATATGTAGTGAATGATGAAGTGGCTGATTTTTCAGGTTTCTGGTGGGGACCAGTCGAAGGGGTTTCTGGTATGCCTGTTGAGAATACAGGGGATGTGAGTGACCTGTCTGTTTCGCCAGAGTGTACTTTGAGTTTGATGAGGGCTGTGAGTGAGGAGATGAGGAATGGAGGTATGAAGAGTGAAGGTTCTGAACAAAAAAGTATGAAAGAGTTCTGTCGAGAGATGAGCGAGTTAGTAATGAAAGCAAAGAGTATGGTGGATGACATGATTGATAGTGACGAGGAGACCGAAACTGACAAGACAACTGACGAACGACCCTGACCGATTGCTAGGCGTAGCCAGGAAGCAGTAGACGAGTGTGAATGGGTGCAGAAGGGTGCGATTGAGTATAAAAGATACCGTGAGTAATGATTGAGAGTATATTGTGAGTGACTTTCGTCGAATGGCTTAAGGAAGGAGGGGTGTGGTGGGGTAAATATGTGTGTTTGTGAAGGGTGAAGGGTCCTTCTCCCATCCCTTTTTCCCAATACCCTCTCCCTCCCTCTGTAAGAATGTGTGTGTGAGTGGAAATATGTTTTTTAATATTTTTTTATATATAATATAAATTGATGTAATGTTGTAATAATTATTTCCTTTCCTCAGGCGCCATATTTGTATGAGAAGCAAACTATTTATTATTGTTAATGTAGAAAGGCCACTAGTATTTTATAAAGTTCCAAGGCAGTGTTTTTCTTGTAAAGTGTGTCTGAAGTAGTTTGGCATTTAAAGAAGGAGAGCTTATAACAGCCACGCAAGTTTGACAAGGTTGCTTACCTTATACCGAGCTCGGAGGTGCCATTTTCTTTGTAAGTCCTAGGCACTTATCTTTTTTTGTTGTTCATTTATCGTTTGTTGTGATTGCCCAGGCAGATATTTTCTGGTTGTTGACCTTGCCTATTTTCCTTTTGTATAGTCTAATTGAGCATTTTTTGCTAGTATTCATAAGTAGGATTTTTTTTTTTTTTTGTGTATATAGGAAAATGAGATATCTATTTTTGTGTGCATAAGTAACGAGATCTCTTGTAAATATTATTGTATTATTTTGTAAGTAAAGGACTGTATATACAATCCGATTCATTCTCCTTCGATTTATCACGTCCGAATTAGTGTAGGAAGCGGGTTGGAACGATTGGGATTAGAGCATAGATTTTCGACCCGCTACAATGCTACGACACCCTTGGCCTATGGTTTAAAAAGAACCTTAACCACAAGGCAGTGGCGATTTAGAGGTTGATTTGAAGGCGACCTACGTTCGGCTTATCGTAGTGCCGTCGATGGACATTGCAGGTTTTATAAACGATACGGGTTACGAGTCTGTAGCCCCCTGCGTCCTGTTACCACTACTGTTGCATGGTTCGCGGCTCATTATTCGACAAACTTCTGCTCGCTAATATTGCAGCTACCCAGCATATCTGCTGGCCGTTGAACCATCCGCCACATGTGCACGCGCTGGGTAGCCTACAGCTAGGTTCCCAGATCCTATCAACTCCTATTACTATATTTATAACATGGCATAATTGAGAACCCTCCTCGACTCCCAACTCAAAATGAACCAGCTCTACTAACAGTCCGCGATTAGGTTTGGGTTCGTTGCCGCTAACCGCCCCTCTACTTTCTCGCATCCAAATACGTTTTTCTGTATAGTTCACTATACCCTAGTACTAACTGCCTTTCAGGTTTTGCCGGTGGTTGAATTATGCCATGGCAGTGGATAAAATAAGGTTTGACTTATTAAATGAGACAACAGTGCAAGAGATAGAATTAAGGAAACAGTAATACCATTTTGAGGTATTACCTCGAACTCAAATGAACAGGAGGGATCTTCATCAGCTCAGTCAGTGCAAGTCTTTCTTTTTTCCTCCACATTGAAAGAAAGTTGGTCTCTATATGACTACCCAAAACTATTGCTAACTCCTATTGATTCGATTCACAGAGCCAATTAATTTGATATTATATCAACAGAATGTCATTCGGAGACAAAGGAAAAAGCGAGAGAGACAGGGCAAAACACCTAGGTCAATCGAGGTAGAGAAACACATAGAAACAAACTCAGAATTATAAAACTAAAAATATGAGAATAGTTCACCCGTAAGAAGATGGGAGAAAAATAAAAAGACAAGAGAGGAAATAAGAACCCTCTTAGAAAACAAAAAAGAAAGCCGAAGCCACGCAATTTTTGGAAACTGAATTACAATATACATAATAAGAACGAGGCACCCTTCTATGCATATATCCCGATTAAAGGAACTGAAATGGAAATACTCCAAAATAGAGAATCACCGATTATTGCACATTCTAGAAACGAGTCTCCCGAATTACGAAATTACCGGTGAAAACTCGCATAACATATTCTAATAACACGTCTAACAAAACATGAAATAAAACAAGTAAGCAATAACAAGAACAAGAAATACAACTATCAAAGACAGTGGCTTGAATGCCACTAATTACCAAATTATTTTTTTAAACTCAATAGAAAATACAAAATACACATTAATAAAACAAAAGTATGTAAACCAACAGACACCTATTCATCCATTTGCACGCTCTTTACTTTCTCCTCATTTCGCCATGATTTACCCAAACTCAAATATATCTATATTTTCTTTGAATTTAACTTCCCACTCCTACTAAACAAAGAAATCAAAACCCACTGTAGAACGTGAATACCGGTATTCACTCAAGGTCAGTATCGCACTTCGCACGAGCTCAATTCTCCATCAAAGTATCACGAGAGATGAAGACCAAGCATAATTTATTATGTGGGCCTAAACAATCCACCTGCCCCTTTAAAGAGAGAGTGACGGTCATCGACAGGTCTTTTTCGGACCAGAGGGAGAAATGAAGGAAACTGTATTTGAGGGAAGGGCAAGGGCTTTGCAGTAAGCTCATCAGAGAAACGGTCACAGTAACCAGAATCTAAACATTGCATTGGCCAGGCCATTTGAATCACCCAAACGATTCGTAGCCATGCGCTACAAATACGAGGATAGGGAGAACCTATTAACGTAAAAGTCAATGAATAACCGCAGATTATTAACCTCGAACCGATAGTGCCCTCAAAAATAATGGCCCAAGGAGCGATTATGTGCAGGAAGCTGGACTCCATTATTGGAGAACAGGCGGCGGAAGTCATTAAGGAAGAAGGTGAGATGAAACAGGTATGGGCCAAAACGAAACATTTAATCAAAGTTGGAAACACGATAAGCACGATAAGATTCAGCTTTACCGCAACTTACATAGCAAGGAAAGATATAGATTCTGGCATCAGTATTCAACTTGATGCTAACACCGGAAAAGATAAAAAAAGGAAGCATACGTCAACATTCAAATTTGCATGAAATACCTCGAGTCTGAATGACACGCGACCACTGAATGCACAAGACACCGAAAGCGATGCTTAGAATGCAGCGAACTCGATCACATGGGGCCCGAATATCTAAACGAGCAAGAAAAAAATCCGTGAATTGTGACGGACCACACTTACCTCTAGACATGAGATGCCCAATGAAAAAATGCTTAATTAAAAGAAAGAATAAACAAATGAAGAGAAAAAATAGACAAAACAGACCTATTTAGGAATCACAGCAACGCCTAACAGAATAACGCATGTCACACGGAGCCAATATTTGGTAACAAACAACCAAGGTATCGAAGTAATGGTGCTACTCATGTATCTCGACCTCGCCAACGCTACTACACCCTATATTTCCACGACAACCCGACCTCGAGCGAAATATTGAAGCTGAAATAAATTTGTAAAGAAACGAAAGAATTAAAACAATTAGGAGCACATATAAGAGAAAATAAACCAACAACAAAAACAAGACAAACAAGACAGGGTAAGAGCAGAAAGAAAAGTAGACGAGGAATCGTGAATTCAACTGAGGAAGCAGAAAAGGGAGATAAATCAAACGAAACACAAATCGTATCGGCAAAAACAGAGACAAAGAAGAACTCGAAGGGACATAATAATAAAACAAACACAATCAACAATGAAACCGACATGCCAGTAGAAAATATAAAACTGAAAATATGCAAGACCAGGAATAACAAATTTCCCAAGAACTAGTGAATAAACAATACCTAGTAAAGAATCCGAGACTAAATATTTATCATAATGAGCAAAAAAATGCCAACAGCCTTTTAGGAAACGAAGGAATTTTTAAATTTATCCCTCCGGCTTTACAACGTGTGAGAAAGGGTCAACACGCAATTTGAGAAACTTACTGTGATCAGTATGGTACGTATTTTGTTTAAATAATCGATCTGGTTTACTTATAATAATGCTCCTATCCTAACGTAAGTATAAAAGATTTGTAAAATCACTGAAACTAAAAAAAATGGACTTAAAAATAAAACTATTAAATTTGCAATAAATCTTTTGGGCAATAGGTCAAATGTTATTTATGGGATGGTGTGGTGGCAACCCCGTCCTCGGCCAGACAGTGGATAGGAGACCCTCAGGCCTACTCCAGGCCCCACCCCAGCTCCCCAGCCCATCGCAGGAGCAGACCGGCCGTCTCCCGGCTTCTCTCCCAGAGATCCACCGGGCCCAGGTCTTCGTGTATCTGTGGGTAGTTGAAGAGATGTGTGGTGTCGTATATCTGTGTTAGGCATTTGGGGCAATTTGGTGTTGTATGGGTCGTGGGAGATATTTTGTATATGTATGATTTCAGGAGGGGTGATTTATTTGTTCGCATCTGTGTTAGTGTTCTTCTGATCTGCTTTGTGAATGTTTGTTCTTAATATTTTATTGGGGGTTCTGTGTGTCAAGTATTTTTGTGTGATCTGAGAGTAGATTGTTTTCATGTTTTGCTTGATTATGTCTTTTGTTGTGTTAAGGTCTGTATCTATGTTGGTGGTGTAGTTGTTGTTGTTGTTATCGAAAATGGTTTGTGTTTTCTTTTGTGTCGGTGATTGGGAGGTTGTCTGATAATGTGGTGGAGGTTATGATTTGGATGTTGCATTTTCTGCCTGAGTTGCGATGCATGTAGTTTTAGGTGATTTTTGATTGATAGGATGTTGGTCTCGTCGTGTAGATTTTGGGTGTTTGTGTCAAGAGTGCATCATGTAGCAGTGTGGAGGGCTGAGTTTTGTATTGTTGTAGTTTTTGGTGTTAGTTTCGGAAATGATTAGAAACCAGATTGTGTTGGCGTATTCTAGTACTGGTCTTGTGATTGTATTGTATGTGTTAATGAGCGTTTCTTTGGTTTTTCCCCAGTGTGTAGTTATGAGTGCCTTGGAGACTTTGATTGTTTTCGTGGCCTCGACTATTGTGTTTTGTATGTGTTTTGAGTATGTGAGTTTTGGGTCGAAAGTGAGGCCAAAGATCTTCGGTTCTTTTGTGGTGGGTAGTGTTATGTTTTGTATGTTTATATTTAGGGTTGTTTTTCTGTTCTGCAGGATCTGGTGTGAAGAGAGTGGTCATTGTTTTGGTGGCGTTTAGCTTTAGTGAGTTTTCTATTGTCCATGACTGTATTTTTTTGAAGTAAGGTTGTATCGGTTGTGCAGCGTTTTTTGGTTTGTTGTGCGAGGAGAGTATTGTGATGTCGTCTGAGTAGGTGACAGCTTTTACTATTCGTGGGTGAGTTGGTATATCTGAGATGTATGTAGATGTTGAAAAGTGTTGGGAAAAGTACTCCTCCTTGGGAAACTCCGGATTTTGTGTAGCTGTGTTTGGATTTTGTGCTTTATATTTAGGTATATTGGAGTCGTCCCTTAATGTAGTTTGATATGTACTTGATGAGGGTGGTGGGTATGGTAAGTTTGTGGAATTTGTTGATTAGTTTGTGTAGGTCTACTGTGTCGAAATCTTTTGACATGTCAAGGGCGACTGCTATGGTTCTATGTGGTGGAATTTTCTTGTTGAATCTCTTTGTGATTATTTTGTTTATTGTGTATAATACTGTGGTGGTTAAGTGCATGGGTTTGAACTCATGTGGGGAGGGGGATGATGGATGTGATGTAGGGTAGGATGATTTTTTCTA
Source organism: Ceratothoa steindachneri (assembly GCA_963969495.1). Taxonomy (NCBI): domain Eukaryota; kingdom Metazoa; phylum Arthropoda; class Malacostraca; order Isopoda; family Cymothoidae; genus Ceratothoa; species Ceratothoa steindachneri. The sequence continues at coordinate 26,494,547 of OZ018336.1, forward strand.
GTGTGTTGGTTATGGGGAAAAGCAGCGCAAATAGTCTGTAGGATTCTCCTTTGTTTATGTCTTTGTTTGGTTTGGGTATTGGGATTATTTTTGCTACTTTCCATTCTTTAGATATGCTGTTTGTGTTTATGGCGAGGTTGTAAGTGTGCGGGAGGAGTGTTATGGCGTTTTGACCTGGGTGTTTGAGGTGTTTGATGTTTATGTCATCAGGGCCAATGGAGTTGTTGTCTCTTGCTTGTTTTATGGCTCTGCTGGTCTGTTCTGTTGTGGTTGTGAATTGTGGTTTGGGGATTTTTTTTGTAAGTCTGTCTATTTTCCTGTTTTCATTTTTCGTTTGGTGTATGGTTGTGTTTATGAATTATTTGTCGAAGTGTTTTACTTTTTGTATGGGTGTTGTGGCTTCTTTATTTCCGAAGGTGATGGTGTTGTTTGGTGGCTGTGTTGATTTTTGGTTTGTGAGGCCAGCAATAGTTTTCCAGAGTTTGTGTGTGTTTGTTTTGTGGTCCCATTGCTGGTCTAGGTGATGTTTCCAAAATTATTGTTTGTGCTCTTGTATGGTGCAATCTATTTGTTTGTTTTGTTCTATAATGTTGTGGTCTGATGGGTTTCGTTTTTCAGTGTTGTTCCGTTGAGCTATGAGGATTAAAACCGAATTTCAAATACAATAATTTTCCTAACTAATGTATTAATTTTTCGAAATAAAAGAAATATCGACAAAAATAAAGCTTGAAAACAAGGAGTTGGAAATATAAACCAAGAAATTAAATTTTGTGCTCATCAGCTGATAAATTCCGATTCGAGAAGTTGAAAATCACTCCATCCCTACTTCGAGGAAGTCAAAATTAAGACCTTGATTGTGGAGCTTACCTTTTTGGCGGGTTAAAGCAGCGATACGAAACTTATCTAAAGAATTCAAAATGAAACACTAAATTACAGAAGTCCAGGTAAGAGAAAGATGCTTGAAATTGATCGAAGATAATACCTGATGACTAATTCAGAGAATGTTTAGAATTGAGTTTTAAGAATAGTAATTTAAGAGTCCAGGACCGATAAAGTTGCCTCTTTTATAATGATTTTCTGAATAGTTTGGCAAGTTGAAAGTTAAAATTTTAAATCTAGATAACAATAGTCAAAATATTGAAATAGTGGATATTGTCTCTGAAACCAAAGGAAAGGGGAGTCGAGCTACACTTTCCTCTATTGCTTAAAAGTACACTTTAGAAAAAGGGAATTTTTAAAATTGGGGAATTTAACCAGACTCAAATTCCTATAAAACTTTAATCAAGCTCAAATGTTATGAGATTATTGTTAGGGGGAACCTAAATGCAAAAGCGTGAGGAGAGTATGAACAGGGTTGTAGTTTGGTACCACATGAAAGAGAAAACTCAAATTCACTGTACTTTCTAACTTTGTTCACTTTATCCTCAAGAAATCGATGAGATATATGAAATATATATGTGTAAAGCTGGTTTTCAATTGTCTTCTTTTGCGTTCCATTTGACTTTATCTACTTTTTAATGATAAATTGTTCTGTCTTTCGTTTTGAAATTTGGTATTCGTCTTTTCCAAAGACGCTTATTAAAAAGTGATTTGAGGTGACTTCCGACTCTTTCTTTACCCTCAGAGACTTTGGAAGAGTCATTTCAATATACTTCAATGTGTGAGAACAGTAGTGAGTACCTGGGAACGAAGACAATAAACTTTGCTAGAAAGAAACTGTTACCGAACTGTAGGTCAAACAGAGACTTAGAAATCTTTGGGCAGAAGGACGAGAAATTTCTCTTTATGTTGGATCTTCGGGTTAGAAGTGGACATTGGTTATGGGGAGGAATTGGTAGAAGACTGGAATTTACCATTTATGAACTTAGTGACTTTTACACGTAACAGGAAGATCAATTCAAAATAGAATATTATTAACAGGATGAAGATTATTGGAGAGTTTTTCAAACCCCAAATTACTACGGATGAACCAAAAAATGTTCACTATTTTATGTTTTTTTATGGTTTGACAGTAATTAAGTATACTAATATTCTATGCTGAGTGAGAACGTTAAACTTTTTAAATAATATGATTGTTACTTTATAAAAATTATGAAAATTAGGGACAGAGACAAAATTTTTCTTAGTTCCTTTTAAAAACTGCATAAATAGAATAGATTTTAAATTCACGGTGTTTTCATGAAGGTGAGTCGTTTTTCAAACAATAGCTGCTTTATTGCATCTCCCCACCACATTTATAATTTCAATTTGTGCTTATATACTAATCCTTAGATATAAAGTTCTATTTTCATAGTTATTATTACTTTCAATAATTATACGTTTATATCCTCATTATTAACTTTTATTATTTTTTAGTATCATTTTTTTGGTGCAGTAACGTTTGGAGTTTAAGAACCAATTGTTTTTAATTAAATGTATTTGAATCGAAGTACCACTTTATGTAGTTTTATTCATTGACCTATGTACTCCCTACACCAATTTCATGGCCTAATTTCATCTATAGAGGCGAACTGTTCACGCTGATCAATCAAACAAAAGGCCGTGCTAGAAAATGATTTATTCAACCTTTAGTCCTCGTTTCGACTCCTCTCCTCATATTTCAAGTGTACAAATTAACTATTCTGCTTTAATATATAAAAAAAGAGAAAACCTGAAAAGTAAAAATACATATTCTTAATTCTCTGGGATAGAAATTTGGATTTAGAACACGTAACACCGGTGTGCTCGGATATTAAACTGCTTAATTAAAGAGAGACTAGAAGTAAAGATTCCTCGAAATAGATTTAAGGTGGGACGGGAATCAATTAGAGCCCACCCAATTCCCTGCGCCTGATGTAGAAACACGAACTTGACTATTAATTATAGAAAGCCGAGAAAACAAGAGAAACTGTCGTGTGGAAGTGAACTCTTCCAGTCCAATAATATCCATCTTGGAAGAATGTTTATCCATTTGTGTTATTAACAAAAAAAGTCTAAAAAAATCAATATTAAACTGCGAAAACCCCTGAAAAAAACTAGGGAATTAAACTCTAAATTTATTACCATCTACCCTACTTCCTTTATATGTATGGTTACCCTAAGACGCACAAGAAACAATGCCTCCCTCTGCCCGATCATATGCACTGGTCTTCTATCAACATACAATCTCGACTCAGTTCTTTATAAGCTCAATTCCAGGCCAAAAATCAGGCAAATACCTTATAAACTTGGATGATTTCATTAATAAGGTAGAGTCGTTAATCACCGACATAAATAAATGTAAATTACTGTCGTTAGATGCTGATTCCCTTTTCACAAAATTACTTATAGGTGAATCTTTTCTTTTTCCTAGCCACTGGAGATCAAGCCAGCCCAACTCAGTGCCGGTCCCAAGCGCGGATAAAACAATGGGTGAGTATTTTACCGAATGAAGAACCACGACTCCAGGTAGGGAAAAAGAGAAAGACTCATAGATAAATCTTTTATCATATCTAGCAAGAAAACTCCCAGAACTTAATATTAACTAGCTTGTATCTACTGATATTTTAATTAAAATAATACAAATTTCTACATCTGATGATATATTTACGAACGAAAGGAAATATTATAGACAAAAGTATGGGTTATCAATAGATAGCTTTTTAACCTCTATATTATGAGCTCTGTTTAGGAAGTACTTTGAATCAAGAATATGTTTGCGTACAAGATTTTTCAAGCTGTTATAAGCGGATCTTGATGAAATTTAATGGAAAAATAAACCTAAAGTCTAGATTTGAAACTGGATCCATATCAGAAAACCGTTGGAATCACTTATTCACTTTCTTTAACATTTCAAAATAAGGCATTTTCTAACACTTTTGCCAATATTAAACAAAATAATGGGTTACTTAAATTAAAAATACCCATAGGTGGTAAACTTAGGACCTTATACCAACATGCACATTTTGATCCGGATTCGGAACAAGAACCGGATCTGTGAGATCGAAATATATATTTGGAGAGACAATCTTTACCGAGTCATAATATATTAATACACAGTGATAGGATCATGAAATTGCCAGAAAACTGTAGATATAATATTGTAAATTATATGTTTTGAACATATTTTCCCCGTGAGAAGTAAGTTATACCTAGACGAATACAAAATCAGGATTTGCCATTCTGAATGAATACGAGATCCACATCTGCCATTATGGACAAATGCGCGATCCGGGTCTGCCATTAAGGTCGAATACAAGATTATGATCTGCCATCTTTGAAGAAATCGAGATCTGGAACTGCCATTTTGGGCGAATAAGATATCCGGGAGTAGCATTGCAGAGTTATAAGAGAACCGGATCTGCAATTTAGGACGAATACGTGATCCGGATTTGCCATATGGACAAATACGAGATCCGGATCTTCTATCATGGACAAATAAGAGACCCGGACCGGACATTACGGACGAAACCAAGATCCGGATCTGTCATTATGGAGAATCAGCTTTTTGTTGATATATAATTAATTTACAAACTACTGATTATAGACGTGTTTCCTGATGCGATGGGGAGGTTTCCCGGGTAAAAGAATTATATGGTGTTGTGTCATTCGGTCTATGGCTGATCCGAAGTCCAAATTCGGATTTATCCTGTCATTACGGCAATTTATAATTTTATTGATAACTCACAAACTAATAATGATAAACATGATTCCAAGTGCCAGGGATATGTTTCCAGGTTGGAGTAATAGGTTATAGCACTTAATTTCTATCTACGGCAGATATAAAATATTTTACGCATATATTAGAGAATTTTAATATCAGACACCCTTCGCCAGTAATAATAATTATAATAATACCAGTCAGTGGCTTCACCACTCCCCCTACGGAGGGAACTTGCGCTTCGCTACTAAGAGTAAAATTTAAAATCTAAAAAAAAGTAGCCATAATTACATTTTTAGAAATTGTCTGAATTTCACCATTTGTAATTCTTTGGGTTTTAAAAATTTACAAAATTTCGATACTTATATTTATTTCTGAACTTCACTATTTTGTTTTCTGATATTATAAAAGAATTATTAGAAATAACTTTGATACAAAAAACATATGTCATAACCAAACTAAGATGAAATTATTATTCAAATACTCAAAAAATCCTCTTCTTAATTTATAGAGGGAGTGATGATAGTTTCTCTGATGAACACATTAAAAGCTTTTGTCTTGGCTTCAACTGGAAAATTTAATGATTTTTTTAGTTTTAAAGACAACGGCGTTGGCTGAGGGATGCGCTCGTATGGTTTATTTTTAGATCTGTGGCTGAAAATACAAATATTCATAACTTCCTTAAAACACTAAACTCACCTTATCCATCAATCAAATTTAAATGGAAAAAATACTCTCACTCTCCGTTCCTAAACATTCAATCATCGTCCTCACTCCCAACAATACCCGCCCTCCCAACTCTTATATTCAGCTCTATTCCGGCAATAGCCAAGACATAAAAACATCAGTTATTTTTTCTATGTTCGTACCTGGGTATAGAATCTGTAATACCCATCTCGTCGATGAAGAAATTCCTACCATTGAACAAAATGTTTACATCGCTGTCACACCCTGTACATTTCATCAACACCGCTGATCTTGAATCAAGAAAAATTGATTTCACTTCCAAAAATAAAACGCAATTTCCAATACATCCAAATGTCGCTATGTCTTGCAGTATAACTCCAAATTATAAGGTTTAAATAAACTAGTAAAAACTACCAACACTATAATAGCATTTAGTTTTCCTGGCGCTTTACGAAATAACCTAATAAAAAACGCATCCCCTCTCCGAGACACGTAGAGCTGTCTACTAAATGTCTAGTAAAATTAACCAGTTATATTAAAGAAACCAGCAGAATTTAGAATTAGACGCCTATGCGTACACAAATAAGATGTAAGCACCTGAAACACTTCCCTTTAGTCACATCTCATCAAAAATGATCAGAAGACAGAGATCAAGCAAAATTTTCACATCTCTCCAATGCAATGAATCCCAAACTGGGGGTCATGGCATACTGGAAAGGGATGGGGGTCATAAGCTCAGGCTATGTACACATAAAAATCCCAAGGCCCACCACACTAGAAGGAAACAAAATTTTCCTTCAAGGTTCTTTCTGGGAGAAGAGAAGGTGATCTTTCCTCCTGAAGGTCCTCTTTCATGGTATTCATGACTCCCTATGATAAATTTTCGTTCAGAATTATTAAATTTGTCAGTAAAAGAAAGATTGCTTTGGATTACATTTTTTATCCAGTGGAATTTATTTTTTCTATTTATTGGAGAAAATCGTTTAGGAAATTATGAGTTTTAATTATAGGTAGGATTACTCTCAAATTATGGAAACTATTTTATGCCCCATTTTAATGTTTATTAGAGATTTGGCAAAGCAAAAAGTAAATAGTAACCGACACGGTAACATATAGAGCGCGTGCACACAACTAAAAAGCTTAATATCCTTCCACATGACTGTCACAAACTCTAAACCCGAACCACTTTCACCAAGAATTAAAAATGTATATATATTTTCTGTTTGTTTTATTCAGCTGTATAAAAGCATCATGGTTAATTGTGTAACTTAGTGCACAGCTGAAAAAGGCGGCATGGGACCTCTAATCTAGTAGTGTACGTGACCTATGAAACCGAGGGTGTACGTCGTCGCAATAATGTACATGGAATAAAAATTTGTTATCGCAATTATTTTTCTCGATAACACCTCATAGGGCCAAAGAGAATGGCTTTAATTTATGATAAGAAGTAAACACTACTTTGATTTTCTTCCTCGTTTCTTGAAATATTTGAATATCTATTGTAATAGGAGGCAACTATGTAAAATTGGTTTCCATAACTACAGTAAAATTATTGGTAGTGATTATTCTGTTCAAGGCTTTATTTGCCTCAAATGCTGTTATGGACAGACAAAAAAATGACGATCAGTCAAATTTACACAGCACAAATATAATGGGAGTAAAGCCGAATAGAATAGTGATTTCTTTGTTAGTTTGTCAGAAAATGATAATATTTTTAATTGGAATTTAGTTAAATTAATTCAATTTTCATTTGTAAGAGTTTGCTATAAGATATATATATATATATATATATATATATATATATATATATATATATATATATATATATATATATATATATATATATATATATGACGAGCGACATTTTCTAGTGTGGAAAAAATCCTACGTTTGAAAAGTGGACCAATAGTTTTTCGAGTCAGGAAAGTGAAGGGTGAAATCTTCGCTCCTCTGCTAGACATAAGAAACGGAGCCTCATCTGGCCCACCCGCAAGCCCTAAAGAATGTATAAGGTAAAGTGGTATAAAATTACTTGAACTTTGGCACCTCATTCTGTCATTTCACCTCCCTCCTCTTTTCTAAATTTTTATCATTGTATATATATATATATATACATAAATTCATATCCAAATACCATCATAACACCATTCCCTATCTCGCAATAGGATACAGGAGAAATGAGAGAGACACTCCGCATCACTCTCCGGGCCCAAAACGAGACAGACGTAAGGTTTTCGAACCAGTTTTCGGATCCCTGAGCATTGCTTTGGTTAGATTAATAGACATTCAAAATGGTTACTCGGCCATTTGCGCGAGGGAGGCTGAATGTAAAGCCTTGACCTCAAGCAAGACCATTGAATGCCTTAAGACAATTAACTTGAAACCGACCACACCGCCACAAATTAGAACACACCTTTGCTTAATCTGCAGGCGCCTCAACTCCTGAGTCGGGTGCCACTCGGCAGATGAGATTAAAATCGAAATTGAACGGAACCACCCAGGGGTAAAGCTAGCTGAGGTAATTAAATTCAAAACTACACACCCGGATTCAAGGTTGTTAATGGAGACACGGCTATGGCTCAAAAGGCCAAGGAAAACGGTTTACTTCTCTTTAACGTAAGAGTCTGCTCAAAGCAGATGGAACGTGGGGAGTTTGTCGACTTACAAATGTGCTTTTGGTGCTATAAGTACGGCGAGCATACTACGTATAACTACCAGGAAAAAGGCCCTATGGTGTGTTCCATCTGCGCCGGCAGCGACCATTTTTGGCGCGACTCCAAGAGTAACTTCCGCAAATGCTTAAACTGTGAACGCCCCCACCGGATTATGTATATGGCATGTCCAGTTAAAAACCAGGAAATCCAAAAGCAAATCAAAATTAAACGCGATTACGAAGAGAAACAGGCCAACTCAACTTATGTTGAAGCAGCCAAAGCCGCCATTGCCGAGACCAACAACCAGAAGACATACCTCCACATTGAAAATGAGCACTAACCAAAATAATGTGCTGCATCTAATATGCGCACATTGCAAACATTACTCCCCCAGGTACCTTTGCCACGGAAGTTAACCGGATGCTCGAAAAGAACGGGTTGTAAGAGATGTGGTTTCTGGACAACACACCCTGAGAGGAAGTTATGAGAATTAACGTAGCCCCTCAGTGCCAAGAAGTATGCCAACAGGTTCCCACGCCCCCAAACACAGCCAACACACGCGATCCGCCTCTTAATAAACCTGCAGTCACACAAACAACAAAACAAGCGCCAGCTTCAGCCATGAAAATACCATCACTACAATCAACACGCAAACACACTCACCCAACAAGGAAACAGTGTGACCCAAGGAAGCCAGGTCTCCACGATCAAGAAAAACCTCCAAAGCCCGCCGCCCGAGGTCAACCTCTTTTTCATCGCGGAGAGAGCATCAACTCAAATACCACGTGAGGGGATTCAATCTCAAAATATTTTCCTCGAGTCAGCTCCCTTCCCAAACGAGCTCGATAACCGCGGAGTAGCTGAAAGTCTTAGGACCGGAAGGTACAAGTGGGAATGCTCCGATGAGGTTCCCGAGCGTCAGATTGAAGATGCTCTCGCTCAAAACATGATAAAATTGACCCCGGACTGCTTCCTCACGATCACGGACACAGAATACAGGAAAAAAGGACACGGCAGGGAGCGCACCCCACCCAGTACACCTCATGGGGCTAAAATAGAACGCGAATAAACGTCTACTTTAATCTCACACACTAAAGAACCAACACTACACAAAATGAGAGACAGACTTACAATTATACATATGAATGTCAATGGGTGGGAGAGAAAAGGTTCCACCTATGGCAATATTATTCGACAGGGTGACCCTGACATAATACTTATCTCTGAACACGGACTGACCGCGCAAAAACAGCTAAAATTATTTCAATTCAAGTCATTAGCAAGAATCATAGCCAGGAACGGCAGTAGCCGTCAAAAAAGGACTAAAATACAGGACCTTGGAGGACTTAGATGAATCCTACCTTGCCATTGAAGTAGGTACTGCCCTAGGGGCACTGGTCGTGGCCACGGGGTAACAACCCCCAAGACACGGCTATGTGCCCATGCACAACCTCTTGCAGATATTTAGCCACAAGAAAGGTGTTAGATTTGCCGGAGATCTAAATCCAAGGTGTGCTGCGGCAGGATATACCTCCTACAACAACTACTCGACAGACAATCCATGACAAGGATTGCACCACATATCGGAGAGAGCAGCCACAAAACCCGATATAGTCCTATCTAGTATCAGGTTCCCATATAATTACTACATTAAACCAGGCCCCATCATTCCGAGCGACTATCAGGCTATCAAAATTACAGTGGGAGTAAATCCCATTAAAATTAAAATCCCAGAACGCGAAAGCTACAAGCAAGCGAACTGGAAAAGTTATAGAAATTACCTCTTAAATTATATCCCCGACCCTTAATTTGATGCTAATTTAGAAGAAATAGATGAGGAGCTGGATAAAATTACTGACTTCCTAATTAAAGCCGATCAAAATAGTATTCCCCATATTAATTATATAACTCTTCCAGCTCTCCCCTGGACCCTTCTTATTAGAGCCCTGATAGACCCCAACCACAATGCCCACAGAAGACTAAGACAAATTAAAGACGAACTCCAGACACTAATTACGGACCAGCAAATGCTACTATGGAACAGACTAATAGACAGACTCGACATAGAAAGAAACTCACACGCGGTCTGACAGAAGGTAAAACGTCTTAAAGGAAAACCACCACACAAAAAAATGATAATTACTCACAACGGCCAACCTGAAGAAATGTTTAGGATTTTCTGGTCTTTAATCTCCAAAATTACCCCAAAAGAAAATGACAATTACGACCTCGAATTCAAAACAGACGTAATCCAACAGCTAAACACACAAAACTTCTCCTCATCACTGTGTGCCGCAGGAAAGATTGATGGAGGGTTATGGCAGTAAAATAACTGCCCTAGAACCAATCCACTACTGCCTGAGAGGGACGGTTTTGGGGCTCAAAATAACCACCAGGGGCTACAGGAGTCATATCGAGCGAACAGTCGCGAATGGCAAGAGAGATTTGAGGGAATTTTATAGGTTTCGTGACCTAAATTCCTCAAATAAACTCAAGATATTCAATGCGTGCATTTGCTCGAGGCTCCTGTACCCCCTGGTGCCGCTGAACGCGAGCGTCAAGACCCACATTGCGAAACTACAAACGATCAACAAAAAGCGGTGGTTATCATCACAAACACCCGAAGAAGAGAATACAAACGACAGAGGGAGCTCCACGACTCGGTTGGATTATCTCCGATCAACGTGGCGCTCCACGGGAGGGCTAAGAGGATCTGGGAAGCTACTGGCACCCGTCTGTGCCCGGAGTTTTCTCGTACACACCTAGACATCGAGGTCGAGCGACAAATAAAACCATTCAAAAGCAGTAAGATACAGTCTGACGGCGACGTGACTCCAAAATACACATGACCAAATCGACAAATCACAAAAAACGAATAGTGTAACGCTTAGGTTTCTTTAGTAGAAATTCGTAAATTCATATAACATCACTAAGATTACCCTTTTTTCAAAACTTTTCGAAAAATATCAAAATCCCAAATTTAACTAGAAAAACTTTTTCAAGAACCCACAGGGGGAACAATAAACCCCGCCTCAAATAAAGGCTTGAATGCCATTTAAGACCATTAAGATCATTAAGATGATATATAAAAAATAAGAATTGAATTAATATGTTTAATTTAATTAGTATAAACTATAGATTTTTATAGTCTATTAAAAAAAACATCGAAAAACAAAAACAAAACTTAAACAAACAGAGCTACCCTTTCACCAGGGACCTATTTATTCTGTCTCTCATAAAACCTCTATTCTTTAAATTCGCCCTATTTCACCACTTTCTTCTTACTATCTCTCTCTTACTTTCCCTAAATTTCACTACTTTTTATATCCAATTCCAAGTCCTTGAAGGACTCTAGGCAGGCGTTTTGAGGTGAAAGTAGTCCAATAAACTTTACAAGTGGATGCAAGATAGGTAAGGATAGCATCCCAACTGAGGTCCCTACCTTTATAAACCCCTTGCAGTTTGCTTACCAAATAAAAGTATTTCGAGTGAACCTGAATTGCTTGGAGCTGGTGCAGTGGCACTAAGTTGTATTGCCATCTGTAAGAATGGTGTAAATGGGGAGTATTGAGTTGTACCAAACTATATGTGTGCAAGGTAAATGGATTTAGATGACCTACAGTGATTTCTTGAAGATTAGAGTAAAAATAGAACTATGTGGGAACAGTGCCTTTACACCTGTAATATGTTATTTACTTGTGTTTTATTACCTTTATGCACACACTGAGATTCCACTTTGATGGGAGGGGGGGGGGTAATTAGAAAGGATTTTGCTAAAATAAATAAAGGAAACCTAAATATAAAAATAAGGAAATTGAGTAATTAGAAGACAATGCCCCCCACCCCTCTCCTAAAAAAGAAGAATAATACTGCTGAATTGCTATCAGTTAAATTTTGAATAGGAAACGCATGTCGTAAATTTGGATGACAAACAAGTATCTAGTTACAAACAAACATTAATTATTTACATGAAAATTGTTTCATGTAAATGTTGTTTACAAACAAAAATTAATAAAAAAGAATACTACACCAAAGTATGGGAAACAAACAAGCAGAGGTTACGAACCAACAAATTTTAAAAGGGAAATTTGTTAATCAAACGATACCTTTGTTACAATGCGAGAAACGAATGAGGGAGTTAAAAGACAAAAAATAAAAACAAGGATAATAATCTTGAGAAATATGATATTTTATATACAATGTTATCCTAAACTTCTTCAATCTTGTGTCATTTCATAAGTCAAGAGTTGAGTGGGCGCAATCAACTTCCTGTGTTGCAACCTGGCGCTAAAAGGGAGATTTCGCTTTTCTTCTCTAATCTCACAACGTCTGAGTTTTAAAAGCAATGCTGGAAAGCCGCTCTTTTAAACTCCAGTGCCAAAGTATATAATTAATTATCTTCCGACTTGAGGCCATTTGCAGGGCTTTAAATAAGCCACTATATCATATTTAGACTATTCCGGCTTTCATTAATGCATCAGATTTTTATTCCGTTCTAAAATGTAGTAGAAGATAGAATTTTTATGGTTACCGTTTTTAATCTAACAAAAAACGAATCGGGAGATTAAATCCCGTCGATGCAATCCAGTAACCCTTGTTTTAAGCTAAAGCGCAAAGAGATGTTTTCGTAAGTAGCCGAGATTCTGCCATTTGGGTCTAGCAGAAATCGGATCAGATTAAGGAAAAGAGACGGACATATTCCGGATGGAGCTGAGGGAAAAAGCTCGTGCAATTTGCAAAAGCTAATTGTTAATGCATGAATGGAAACGAATCTCCCGCATAACTTAGGTCTCGAGGAGATGCGATCTCTGAATGAGACGCAAGACTCGAGAGATTGGCGAGAGACCATGTTTCAACCTACGTCTCGAGAGGAAAAGAATTGAAAAAAAGCGAATGTGAAAATCACCGCCATTCTCTAAAAAGGTTTTTATAGAATATGGTGACGTTAGTGGAGGTGAAAATGTCCGAAAAATACTTAACTGTAGGGGACAAAAGCGGTGAGTACTACTAGTTCTAGAGGCCAGTGGGTGTGCAACTTCCTTGAATATTCTCCTACTCAGCTGGATAAGTAGGTCTCTTGTGTGTCATCCTCTCCTGGGACTCAAAGATATACATATAGCTCCTCTATTGGAGGGGTAAGGGGGTGAGGGGGCTTGATTAAGACATTCAAGCTTTTGTGCTTAAGTTCGTCCTTAACGTGTCTGGTATTTTAGTACGAAAAAGTTTTAACTGCACCCTAGTTCTTTCTCTTGGGGGGAAGGGTTTGTAATTCGCGGGTACTTTTATCCACCCATTTTTAGTAACTTAAAAAACCGCTCCTCTTTCGCCACTGCAACCTCTGCTAGATACTACTGATAAGTTAGTGACATTCTATATATCCAACCTCAACGAAACATGTAAAGTGACATGAAACTCGAGTTACTGTGCCAAAAGCCGTTCCTTACGCAAAAAGTGCCTTTCCTTACCTGTCTGAATTCATCAAAGTCGAAAAGCGCCACTTGTAGGGGTTGTCATATGCATATATTCATTTATTTATTCATTCACTGCACATTGCTCCTTGGTTCTTCGGAAAGAGAGATGAAAAAGGTTGTTTTCAGATCAAAACATTCTCGCTTCAGTCTTCCTTTCATCTTAATGTAATTGGCACTGAGAAAGGCGAGGCTCCTTTCTTCCTTCATGCTCACATAAACCTTTGATTTAACTCTCCATATATATATATATATATATATATATATATATATATATATATATATATGAAAAAAGCTCACAAAGTGTGCGTGAGTTAAAGTTATGCAGATACACCCACAAAGGAAAAGTGAAAAACGATTCCTAGCGCTTTCGACTTTATTCTTAAAGACCTTTTCAAGGAATGAACACAGGAGGCTGGACATACATTGCCTTAAATAGTGGAAAGGGAGATTAGACTACCCACCTCTGAACCTTGACACAGTTGCTCCCCCTATATCCATTTATTCCCTCATTAAACTCATTGCTCTTTGCATCAACAATTGAAAATTTACCTTTAATGGAAAGTTTTATCGCCAAATCTTTGGAATGACAATGGGGAATTGTTTGTCTTCTGTACTCGCAAACCTATACATGGAATTCTTCGAATCTAGAATACTTCCCTAAATTAATGAAACCCCTATAGCCTGGATCGATATGCTGATGACATCCTTTGCCTTTGGCCTAATAATTTAAATATTAATACATTTCTTACTAAAATTAACACCTCAGTGCCTTCGATTAAATTTACTCTAGAAGTTGAAAAAGATCGCACACTCCCTTTCCTAGATATTCTAATTCATCGGACAAACCATTGTTTCAAATATGAAATATTTAGAAAACCCATAGTCATAGTCACTTGTATACATTTTTATTCTAACCACCGTAATATCATCAAACAAAGTGTTTTCTTCTCTATGTTTTTGCGTGCCCGTAAAATTGTCTCACCAGAATACCTAGACAAAGAAATCGATAGAATATATAAAATAGGGAAAATTTGTGCTACCCTTTGTACTTTCTCGACAATTGTTATAAATCTGCCAAGCGTTCCTATTATCAAACTAATGTTAATATCTCTAAGTTTCTGGCCAAAAACTTATTAGTTGCACCCTATTTTCATTAAATTACCTCGTTCACTTAGACCTCTGAGCATAAATGTTATTTTTAAGTACGAGACTACGATTTATCGCATCTTTATCAAAAATTCCCCCCCCCCCCGGCCCTGGTATTGTTTATTCGATAGGCTGCAACAACTGCTAAAAATGTTATTATGGACAGACCGGGAAAGAACTAGATGTCCGGGTTAAGCAACATCAAGCCAATGTACGTAATCGCAGTAAACAATCTGCGCTCTTTCTACATATGTACAATCTTAACCATAGCATTAACTGGAACAGTGCCAAACCAGTCATAAAATGCAGTAATTATATTTCTAGAAATATATTAGAATGTATCTCCATTAACGCGTTCCCAAATTTTAACCTTAGCCCTGGTTTGTTCACGCTAGACCCCATTATCACTACATATATAAAATCTCAAATAAAGTTGTTTCAGGATTTTGTACCCCCTAATTAGGGTTCAGTAGTGAGTAGTCTAACCCCACCTTCCACTATTTAAGGCAATGTATGTCCAGCCTCCTGTGTTCATTCCTTGAAATGGTCTTTAAGAATAAAGACGAAAGCGCTCGGAATCGTTTTTAACTTTTTCTTTGTAGGTGTATCTGCATATATATATATATACATATATATATATATATATATATATATATATATATATATATATATATATATATATATATATATATATATATATATATATATAACGTTAGAAGTGAATAAAACTCTTTTCCTTATATCAATAAGACATTGTCAAATAGATAGTTTGGGCATGAACAGCCAATTGAGCCCTTTATTTATATACATCTTCATGACATGAATCATGAAACAATTGTTGAATTGCCAGTAGTGCAATTCTTTGCATTGATCTACACCCGCTATATAGATGATACCTTTCCTATTTTTAATTCTGAAGAATAACGCAATAACTCATTCAATGTAAAAATACTATTCAGTCCAACATTAAATTTACACGTGAAAAGGAGCCCTCTGTTTTCCCCTCATATTTGGATACCCAGACCTCCTTAATACTTACAGGATTCGAAAAGCAAGTCTTTCTAAGTCCATGTTTACCGGACACGGCCTTGACTTTTTAGCTTCTGCGACTTTTCGGATAAAATAGGTTCAATTAAAACCTTAGTTTCATTAGAGTACCACATGTGTTTCTTTTATTCCACCTTTCACAGGCAGGTTGATTTTCTGTGTAAATTCTTTAAAGGTTCTCCTTGGTCCTTGTCGAAAACATTATTGTAAATTTCTTTACAATATTTATTATCCCAAACATAAAGTTCTATGTGTACTAAGGAAATTTTCTACGTCATTCAAGATATGGGTTTTATTGAACCATAAATTATGGAAGGGTTTTACTAATGTTTTAAAAATTATTTCTATCTTACTGATTTTAAAATAATATTTAAAAAATTGACATTGATTAGGACAATATTTTAAGGGCAGAATCCCGCCTGAAGCAAAGTACTGGGTCATATTCAATTACCACGGATGTTATGAGATGAAGTACATCGGCCGTACAGTGCGCTCTGTTCTCACATAGGAATTAGCCTAAGGAAAGGCAATGGTCTTCCCAAGAAAGAGTTTTTCCCTATTCGGTTACATTCCATAAATTTTATAACTGAAATTTCCTCATTATTTACAAAGTTTTAAAACCACTTCTGATCCAGTCTCTTAATTTCTTCCACTAATTTTGCTATAACTATTCTGACCAACATTTCAACTTACTTTGCTTCACATTTTCTTTCCGTGGTTTTCCCTCAGCTTTCCGTTGATTATAATTATTCCGTTAAAGTCAGTAGGCGTTGTGATCATTTCCTAACCCCAGCGTTTTTAGTGACTCCAGTTGGTAATATTTATTTTTAACGAAAAGAACTTTCCAATCTGTGATTGCTTTGTTCTTCTTTAATGTCTTATAATGTTTTAACCACTTTATACATTTTACATTATAATTTTTCCCATTTTTACCTGAGGCGAAGCAAGCAGGTCCATGGTTCATGCAAATCTCGTGTTGTGTTCATCTTCTGTTCGCAACGAGTCGCTGGCTCAATGTAGCCAGCTAAAACCAATGCTACCAAAGGTAATTGCGGTCATAGAATTCAAATATGATATAAGTTGACCACCAGGTGGCGCCATCTAGTTGCTAGAGGTCAATCCAAAATCAGCCATTTTCGCCGCAGGTCCACTAGATCAGATCTCTATTTTTAACCCTTTTGTCCTATGTATTGCTTTTTTCCTGAAATATTTCTTATATTTCAATTATTATTGTATCATGTATTTTAGTACCGCACTAACCCTATTTTAATAAATATTTTACCCGCCTTTGGAAATAGGGAGGATTTCGACCTGTCTTCGAGCGTTCCTCACTTTTAAGCCAACGTTCAAACCACGATGCCACAGTCGACACCTTGGAAATAGTTACGATCTTAATCGGAACCATAATTCTGCGTCTGTATCTCACTAGCAGCAAATTGGTGACATTTTCTTGTCAATATAAAAATATCGAAGGCATTAAGTACAGGCCTATCCTTCACACATGTATAAAAAGTCATATACAAATAGCTGTCCTGTTTATGCCTCTCCAAGCCCCCTTTTGATTTGTTGGTATGTACAATCATGTACAAGGGAAAGAAATCACTGAATTTGTGGGTATCATCAACATTCTTGTCTCTTATCTCATTGTAACAGGTAACAGATTCGTTTATTGTTATATTTTACGTTTAAGACGTTCAAAAACTCAAGTTCCTGAACTGACTAAAGGATTATTTACGTTCTTAGTTTTGGTCCATTTCCTGATTCCTTAGTTATGACCAGAATTAGATTAATCTATAGCGTGAAGAAAAATATTATTAAATTTACAGGAGGTTTATTTTCATCAATTTAATACAAATCAATTATAATGCTCTCGGGGCAGTACCTGCATCTTAACACCCACCACGAACGCATCAGCAGGTATCGATGTATGGATTACACTGTATAACAAAACTGTCCTTCCTGTGTTGTGATATTTTCGTAATAACCACTTATTAAGGGGTGACAATATTGGTATTTTTCTCTTTTTAATTTGCAACGACATCGATGATATTATTCAGAAAAATTCCTATTTTGAGTAGGAAATGGAGGGGAGGAGGGATTTGTGTCTTTTTAAGTCATAAGAATAACATGAATCCAAAATAATGTATCAATTTTAAATTATTCATAAAATATATACATAAATAATGGAAGTGTCTAATTTTTCGAGTTATGAATAGAGATGAAATCACTTTTGAATCAACCTCGAGTGTCGCCCGCCATTATGGCCGTATTATCCCAGGTGTTCGAAGACCTAAATCGTTATGGAAGCTGCAGTGGTCCAGTTTCTCCGGCTCACCTTTTATCATTGCGCTCCTTAGTACGAAATGGTTAACGGAAGATAATAATTTCTAGGTGTAAATGCCCGCGTTGGTTAAAACCGTTTCTTAAATAGGTCGAGAGGAGTAGGAGTCGTAATGACGAAAGGTAAATCTTAAAGGCTAAAATCGCGAAAACTAACCTAATAACCTAACATAATCTAACGAAATCTAACCTAAAAACCAAATCTAACCAAAACAACGACATTTCAGCGTTGCAGGATTTCCGCATTTCGGAGATTCTCCTTTTTTAGATTTCTGAATTTCCGTTTTTCTGCTTTACGATTTTTGTCTGCACAGGCCAGAGAGAAATGGATAGTGACTCTTGACTGAAGGGAAGAGAGAAACAGGCAGAAAGAAATAGATAATGACCTTCGACTGATGGGAAAAGAGAAACAGGAAGAGAGAAAACAGACAGAGAGAAATGGATAGTGAAACTCAACTGATAGGAAAAAAGAAATGGATAGTGACTCTCGACTGACGGGTAAGGAGAAAATAGTAGAGAGAAGTGGATACTGAACCTCGACTAACGTGAAGCGAGTAATGAATAACGGAAATGGATAGTGACCGTCGACCTACGGTTAGAGAGAAATGGATAGTAACCCTCAATTGACGGGGAAATAGAAACAGGTAGAGAGAAATGGATAGTGACCCCCAACTGACGAGACGAGAAAAACTGGCATAAAGTAATGGATAGTGACCCTCGACTAACATTTAAAGAGAAACTGGTAGATAAAATTGAATAGTGACCCTAGACTGACGGGAAGAGAGAAACGGATAGAGATATGGATAGTGACTCTCGAGTGAGCGATAGAGAGAAATAAATAGTGACCCTAAACTGAAAGGTATAAGGAAAACTGGTTCAGAAATGGGATAGACCCTCGACTGACGGAAACAGAGAAATAAATATTGACCCTCGCTGAAAGGTAGAGAGAAACTGGTTCGAACGCAATGAATAGTAACCCTAGAATGAAGAGAGAAACTGGGAGAGATAAATGAATGGTAACGCCTCAACTGTCAAAAAGAGAGAAACTGGTATAGAAAAATGGATAGTGATCTTCGATTGACATAAAAATAAACTAGTAGAGAGAAGTGGATAGTGAGCCATAACTGACAGGTTGAGAGAAACTGATAGAAAGAAATGGATAGTGACCATAGACTGACATTTAAAGAGAAACATGTAGAGATAAATTAATATTGACAATAGACTGTCAGGTACAAAGAAATGGTTAGTGACCCTCGACACATAAACAGGCTGAGAAAAATGGATAGTGAACCATGACTGACAGATAAACAAGGAAAGAGAAATGCGTAGCGTACCCCGACACAGATAAACAGGTAACAAGGATAAAGAGAGTAGAATTGAGCGAAAAGGAAAGAGGGGATTCGGCCAATTGTTAAGATGCTTCCTGTCACGTCCCCTCGAAGCGCGAAATACGAGGGAACAGACAGGTCGCGCAAGCCTCGACAAATTGAAGGAAGGACTATTCTAGCTGGCACTGAGGCACGTGGCCTGGCACTCGAGTAGGGATGTGAATGAGGGGAAGCGAGGGGAGATACGAAAAAGTAAGTTAAGGATTGCACTTAGCATTTCATTTATTCTCCTCAGATGTGCCTCGAGAGACGGCAAATTAGGAAGGAGCCATTACATTCGTACGCTTTATTCTCCCCTCGCCCCTCCGGCGACACGTATAGTGGAAGATGAGGCCATCTACTAACCCTTTGATAGGGGTGGCGTTCCCTCATCCCGCACAGAAGAGGGGTCGAATCCCCTTTTCCTTTGAGGCTGTCTCGTCCCGAGGGTCATGACTCGGTCGTGTCAAAACGGTTGGGAAGCGATCTGGTATGTTATTTTTCTGGAGCTTTTCTAATGACCACCATTTTTCCAGGTACGTTATATTTATGTTTTTAGGACTGCCCTTTGCCCCACTCTATTCTATTTCTGTGTTTATGACCGCCATTTTGCCTGTTATATTATGTTTCTGTGTTTATGACCGCCATTTTGCCTGTTATATTATATTTCTGTTTTTAGGACCAAACTTTCGCCTGTTCTAATATATTTCTCTATTTATCACCATACTTTCGCCTTTTCTAGTATATTTCTATTTTTAGGACTGCCCTTATGCCTGTTCTAGTATATTTCTGTTTTTATGACAGCCATTTCGCCTGTTCTATTCTATTTCTGTTTTTAGGACCGCCTTTTTGCCTGTTCTATTCTATTTCTGAGTTTATGACCGCCGTTTTGCCTGTTATATTATATTTATGTTTTTATGACCAAACTTTCGCCTGTTCTATTATATTTCTCTTTTTATGACCACACTTTCTCATTTTCTAGTATATTTCTGTTTTTATGACCGTGCTTTTGCTTATTCTATTATAATTCTGTTTTTATAACCACAGTTTCGCCTGTTCTAGTATATTTCTGCTTTTAGGACCGTCTTTTCGTCTGTTCTATTATATTTGTGTTTTTATGACAGCCATTTCACCTGTTCGATTATATTTCTGTTTTTATAATAGCCATTTCGCCTGTTCTATTCTATTTCTGTTTTTATGACTGCCCTTTCGCCTGTTCTATTATATTTCTGTTTTTATGACCGTCCTATCGCCTGTTCTATTCTATTTCTGTCAATATATGACCGCTTTTTCACCTGTTCTATTCTATTTTCGTTTTTAGGACCGCCCTTTCTCCTGTTTTATTCTATATCTGTTGTTAAGACCGCCGTTTTGCCTGTTCTATTATATTTCTGTTTTATGACCGTCCTATCGCCTGTTGTATTATCTTTCTGTTTTTATGACCACACTTTGCCTATCCTATTATATTGCTGTTTCTAGGGCCACATTTTCGCCTGTTGTATTATATTTTTGTTTTTATGACGGTCCTATCGCCTGTTCTATTCTATTTCTGTCTTTTTATGACTGCCCTTTCACCTGTTCTATTCTATTTTTGATTTTAGGACCGCCCTTTCGGCTGTTTTATTCTATATCTGTTGTTAAGACCGCACTTTCGCCTGTTGTATTATATTTATGTTTTTATGACCACACTTTGCCTATTCTATTATATTGCTGTTTTTAGGGCCACATTTTCGTCTGTTCTATTATATTTCTGTTTTTATGACCGTCCTATCACCTGTTCTATTCTATTTTTGATTTTAGGACCGCCCTTTCGGCTGTTTTATTCTATATCTGTTGTTAAGACCGCACTTTCGCCTGTTTTATTCTATTTCTGTTTTTATGACCGCCCTTTCGCCTCTTCTATTCGATTTCTGTTTTATGACCTCCTTTTGACCTGTTTTATTAAAATTCCTATTCTTTTATGACAACTCGTTCGCTTGGTATATTATTTTCTGTTTTTAATAACCACCCTTTTGCCTGCTATGTGTTTTTCCTGTTTTTTTTATGACTATACATTTATTCGGTATTTTATTTTCCCATTTCCCCACTGTACATTTACTTGTATGTAATTTGTATTTATTTCATCACCACCCTTTCGCCTGGTATGTTATGTTTCCGTTTATTTTTATTGACTACATTATCTTCGTGGTATGGTATTCCTACCTTTGCTGAACATTCCTTTTTAGGCACAACTAAATATCTGACTGAAGAACTAATTTAAATTTTGTTTCGATCAGTGGGTCACTATAACTTAAGGCAGACCACGGCCTTTTTAAAAGTCTCCATTTTAAATCACCTAGTAACTTCTCTCTTAGACTGTCCTCTTCTTCATGGAATCAATAATCCACTTACAAATGACCAAACCTCGCCCTTTGATGCTCATAGAATGAAGGCCACGAATATGGCCAAAGAATTGCCCTTGAAGCAAGATTTGGGATTGGAAATGAGTGCGACGAGTCAATAGTTCGGAGTTAATTACTCCGATTACGAATAGAAGGAGGGAATTGCGAATGTGTTAGTAATAATTGGAGCGAGTTATGAGCACGAGAATTGGTAATGAAGACTATCGCCAATAATCTTCCTGAGTGTGAAGTGAGATTCACGTAGATTGATGACATCAGACATAATTAGAGAGGAGAGATTTTGCGTGGAGTGGTCATCAGGAAAAATAGCGGATTGACACATAAGCGTCCTTAGGGGAAGCTGAAGGACAGAAGAAGATTTTATGTTTTAGGTAAAAGCCATCAGGGAAAATGAATTGAAGTTGGCAGATTGAAAATGGGTCGGTTTATATTCTATACTGGAGGGAGGAGGGTGAGGATGTAAAGGCAGAGGAGCCGTAGTGTTATCTTTTTAGGTCTATTTTTAACCAGGTTTAATTAGGCTGATCGGCTGCCTGGTCACTTCCTCGGTAAATGCCTTGTATTCACCAGGCTGACTCCAAAAGTGGAAAGCTCTCTTCTCGCTTGGTATTCTGGGTAAATTGGGTAGTCTGAGTAAATTGGAATCTTGAGCTGGTTTCAATATTCTTTATTCAGCAGGAGCTTGGAATCGTCTTCGGATGATCGTTACTTTGATCAAAGAATTCATCCTTAAACGCAGCCCAGCTCTCGTTTTACATATACGACCCGCGGATATGCGCTATTTTGACTTTTCACTCGAAAGAATTTTTATACATTTAATTAGTTCCCATAATAATAAATTTATTCTTTCTACTTACATCAACCTTTTTTTTATAGTAAAATTATTTTTATTTTAATCACTAATATCTACATATTACAGAAATAAAACAAAACCATTACATTTGTTGTTTTCTTAAGACTATCTCTCATGGTTGCCAACTGTTCCTATCTCTTATTTAGGCGATCTAAACTATCAATTCCCTTTGTTTTCATCGATTAAATCAGATTTATATTAAATATATTAAAAAGATAAGATGGAAAGTACTATCTATAGAGTTTTACATAAATTTTATATTTATTAACCAAAATTTACTATATTCCGCTATTTCGTTTCTTTTTATAAATTTGTTTAAAGTTTCTTCATATACCGAAAATGGAAATAAAAATGATTTAGTTAATGGTAAAAATAATTAGGTGATTAAGAAAATGACAACAATTTGCAGAAATATATCTAGGCTGTTTAATCATCATTGTCATCACTAACTCTATAATTTAAGAAGAAGATTTTTTTGAGTATTTGAATAATAATTTCATCTTAGTTTGGTTATGACTTATGTTTTTTAGCAAAGTTATTTCTAATAATTCTTTTATAATATCAACTAAGAAATAGCGTCGCCAATCCCCCTTACGGGGGCAGCTTGCGCTTCGCTACTAAGATTAAAATGTTAAAAAAAGCAGCCATGGTTAAATTTTTCTAAATTTTCTGAACTTCGCCAATTATAATTTTAAAAAGGAACTCTAAACTAAATTTCCACCCTTTCAAAAAGTCACGTTGCTAAAATATAGTTATAGATAAAATAAAAAAGCAGCCTTTCTTAAATTTTAATAAATTTTCTGAACTTCACCAATTGTATGTAATTCATTTTCTTTTAAGGGCGCGAGTACACGAGCGACTTTGTGTCCGCCACGCTGTGGCGTGTTTAAACCACTGTGTCTTGACTGAGCCACACCACAGAGTGGACCGGGTGTATGGGCACAACGCCACTGCAATCCACGCCGTGCCCTTCGAGGCCGCAATTCTAGCATATACTCTGAGAACGAAGTAGTTGCATTACTTCTGCGGCGCCGCCGTCGTCGTCGTGAAAGACAGAGAGCACTATGGATGCACCCAATAACTTCATCGAGGCTGACTCATGGACAATTTTACACCATAATGGGTGATTTGAGAGCAGACAGTGCAAAATTCTTCCACTACTTCAGGATGTCTCAAGAAAGTTTTAATGAGCCCCTTCCCTTACTTGGTCCCTACATCCAGAAAGCCAATACAAACATGAGGCGGAGCATTCCAGCTGAGAGAGACTCGTCATAACATTAAGTAATGTAAATAATATAATTATCAGTAGCAGACCTTTATTATAGATTCTGAACCATCAGAGTGTATTTCACTTTTCCTGGAAAACATGATGCACCAGGATTTCCTTTAGAAAATGTAACTTAATTATCATACTTTTTTCCAAGAAAAAATAGTTAATATGCTACTGAAAATATGGGAGTGTTATTTTACTTCAATGCTTTATTGGGTTTAATATTCATCATAAATGCTTGAACAGTCAGACCATGGAGACATTGCCTATGAAGTTGCAGCTGGTGCAGGTGATGGCATGGTAGATGGTATTGGTTGGCATTGTGTTGCTGATGATTGTGAATGCATGATATTAGGGTAGAAATTGTGCGGTGCATGACTCATTGATGAACTTGGACCTGGGAAGAAATTATGTTGTGGGGGGAAATATTGCTGATTAGCGAGTGTTGGATGTTGTTTATACCTCTTAAGTATATTCATGAATTCAATTTCAATAATAAATCTATCTAGATCGAGTGTAGCCATGGTATAGTAAAATGTGCCACTTGTGAATTACTCAACGTTAGATATGTGACTGCCAGGCAGCACGTGGCCGTCGCTCAGCTACAGTCGTTCGTGTGTGCGGGTCCTCGACACAGAGCCGCGCCACTCTGTGGCGGGGATCAGCGACAACTCGCCACAGTCGCTTGCCACAGACGCTCGTGTGCGTAGCGTGGCTTCTAAACAATGGAAACCTATGGGAATCTTAACGCGACGACGTGGCGCCACATCGTCGCTCGTGTACTCCCGCCCTAAAGCATTGAATAATCATATTTATTTTTTCTGAAATAAACTATTTTGTTTTTTCAAACTCTAAAGAAATTCTTAGAAATTACCTTGATAAAAGTTTAAAATATCCTTAAGTCATAACCAAACTAAGATGAAATTATTATTCAAATATTCCCCAAAATCTCGTTCTTAAATTATAGAGTTAGTGATGATGATGATGATGATGATGATGATGAAGAATTATATAATATTTCTATATCAGACAGAAGCAAAAACGTATTCAGAAAGAATATAGGGAATGCAAATGCAGAATTATAGCAGGGTTTTTTTATACCGGCCAGAGGCCAAGATATATAGAAGTAAAATGTAGATTGTTGATCCTACAGCCTGTAGGTCCCACAATGAAGTGGGGCCTCGCTTTCTGCTAGGTTTTTCTGAAGGACCTGATCAGAGTCGACGGAGGCTGTTGCATGCTGCGGGGATTTTATAGACCCCCCCCCCCCCCCCCCCCGTTTGTGCTAGCGGCCATTTTCAGCTCGGAAATGGAAGTTCTATTATACCGTAACCTCAAGCAGGGGCATCCAAGTAGGGGGGTCCCATGCCCTAATTGCATCCAGGGGGTGGGGGGATCATGTCATATCCATTTGGGAATTACGGCCTATTCTACAACTCTTTTCTCTTTTCTTACAGGGTGGATAATTTAAATAAAAGCACAGCATTACCTGCTAGGTGGTTAGAATGTAGATACATAGAAAATATCGAATTATAGCAGTTTTCTATACCAGCTAGAAGCTAATATATATATACATACAATATAGAAAATCTGAAAATGTAGAATTATAGCAGTTTTCAAAATCAGCCAGAGGCCAAGATAGATATAAGTAGAATAACAAAAACTATAAAATTTAGAATTATAGCAATTTTCAATATCACCAGGAAGACAAAATATAAGAACAATATAGAAAATACAAAAATGTAAAATCATAGCAGCTTTTCTATATCAGCCAGAAGCCAAAATATAAGTACAATATATAAAAAATATAAATATAGAATTATAGCAAGTTTCTATATTAGCCACAAGCCAAGACATAACTCTATAATAGAATAATATAATTATAGCAAGTTTCTATCTATATCATCCTGAAACTAAGGCCAAAATTTTAACTTTGGAAAAGGATATAATTATACCAAACTATATAGACATCAGGTAATACAAAAATCTATATATTGAATATAGCAATATCTATATGAGACAAATAGAAATCAACGCTGGATGAAGATTTTGAAGGTGCCAAGGAAATATAGTGTCAGGAAATTAAGTTCGTTTATTAAGCTATTAAAATAGTTGACTAAAAGGTAAATAAATTCCTAGACAATCTAATAATTAAGGAGTTCGTACTTTGGGGTATAGTACCTTTTATACGTACAATCACGAACGCTTTTAAAACGTCCTATGAGCAAACTCGTATACGTAGGTAAAAACCATTATTTTGACATAGTTCCACCATGAACTTTATCGGGCACTTAGTAATGCGTGTGTCTGGTGGGTTGTGAGGTTCTTGGTCTCATTGGTTGTAGGTGTGGATAACAGTCAGGCCGGTGCGGTATTTAAGTTCGGAGGTTGAATGCACCTCAGCCTTACCAAGGAGAGCCTTATTTGGCTTTCGGGGGATGTTTTTGGCTGTGTCGTTTGATGGTTTGTTTGTTTTAATTGTGCGTTGACTGTGTTGTGGGTGAAGGGGGTTTGGTTATAAAAGGGTGGCGAAGTGGGGGTGCTTGGAGTATTTTGGCGTCAGATTGTGTGAATTATGGAGAAATTGCATTCAGCGGAGCTCTACATAGATGATGACCTTCATCTATTTGCTCTCCACCAGAATAGTTCCTGATGTCACCCCTTTTTAAAAGGTCAAACAAACCAGGGACTTTTATAAAGTGCGAAAACCAACGAGGGAATGTACTCTAAGAATTTTGTGAGGAGAGGTATTTTAAAGAAATCGGTGAAGTAAGAGGAAGTGAAAATATATAGAAGGTACATAGTCGAATAGCTCAAACAGTAGGAAGTGCCACTATGACCCGGGTAAGCACACAACTCTCCTGAAAGTCCTATTTTCTTCAACTCTGGCAACCCCCCTCCCCATATCAGGTAATAGAATAAAACGAGTGAAATTCCTTCCTTTATTTACTCTATCTAGATAACTACTAGACCTTAGGAAAGGGTGAAAGAGGGCACTAAACCCATCTCCCCTACCAAAAGAGGCACCTTCGCCTCGCGTATTCTAGGAAGGCGCGTATAAGCAAATAAGTGGTCTCAGACTCATATCTATGATTTCCATGCTTATCACACCTTGTCGCTACCTCGTTGAGACCGTGTCGCAGGCAGGAGGGCGGCAATGAAGGTATTTGCATGCGTCCCACCCTCTTTAAAGCATTCCGTTGTGTCTCCCATATATATTTCCTCTATCTCTCCAATGGCCGCTTTGGGCGGATAACTCGGGATTACATATTCCGGCTCTCCGACCGCTGATAAACACACGCACGCACCCCGATTCTGCTTTACCTTTATGAATAACTAATATAAATGGCTTCCGCTTCTTCCCTAGTAAGGCATGTTTGGTAGGGTTTTAAAAGAGGTCTGTAAATCAGAGGTAGTCGGAAGGGTTTGGCGGGCTCTGAGGGATCCCTCGGAGGAAGAATGTATTTGCTGTGAGTTCGTAGTGAAGGGGAGGTGATTTGTGGAATGTCAGAGAGAAATCGAGACATTTACCATATTTCGTTTGAAGATAAAGGTAGAGGAGGATTTGGGCATAGGATTTCTCGGGCGTTGGCAGGTGTATGGAGAAAAGATCATGTAGGATTGTAGGTGTTGGAGTGGCGATAAAGATGATGCGTTTATAGCTTTATTTAAATCAACTCTTTTAGTCTTAGAGTGCCGAGTGGATAAATGGCCTCGTCCGCTGCATCTTAGTAGCAGGAGGCACCGGGGGTTCGAGTCCTTTGTCAGCTACTGTTTATATTTTCCTTATCTTCTTCTCTCTTTAGAAATCAGAGTGAAGAACAGAGAATACGAAAATCAGGTTGGAGAAAGATTCGAATAGATTAATTCTATTCTTGAACTAATATATTATATTTGAAATCCTGTTGTAACCGTAAATTTCAACCAATTTGGACATTAATTAGGTTAAATTGGTGGTGAAACTCTAAAAACTATAGTAATGGGTGGTGTCACCGGTGCTTGGTAGACTAATTCCTTAAGACCAATAATGTTGATGGTTAATTGTGTAAAATACGATGGCAAAACCCTGGTTGGCGCAACGGATGTTCTGGAAGGCGACGAGCCAGGTTTTACTTCCCTGGACAATCTCTCGTTAGCACGGGGATCCTGTTATCCATTCCTCTTCCTTCTGTAACATGACCAGTTCGAATCCGTAACTTTAGCACTGATTTGACTAGTTTTCTCAGTACGAAGTAAAACTGAACCCAAACAAAATCATTTTTTAGTTTTTTAATTAAGTTCGTGACCAAACTTCTAAACTGACTCTCAAAATTACTAAGAATATCTCCTAACACTAGTTAATTTTTATAAATATATTTGGAGCTTAATACTTATTTAACGAAACTAACGACGGGCTTAAACTGGTGTTTAGTCAACCAGGGCACACTATGGTACAGAGGGTAAGTTTATTTAGATCTTAAGCCTATCGATTAGTTAGGCCCGAAGATTTTAAGGTCTGATTTGTTCCCCCGATTTCTGAGGAGGGACAACCTCGAATAAGAGAGAAGGTGCATATTCCGAAAAAGAGAACTGCATATCCAATTGTGGGGAGGAACTGGGTGGGAATAGGTTGAGGGGACTTGCCGAGGGAAGGCCTTCAGAGCACAGCAACCGTAAGCATTTGAATTACGCTGAATGGACACTGTTATTGACACGGGGCAAAATACCTTCTCCGTTTATTGGGTCTCCGCTCGAGTGATAATGAACTAAACAAGTTCAAAAGAACTTGGAATCCCCCTTTCATTTTCCTGTAGGATTTTTCGCATTTATTGATCTAGTCACGCGCTACTTTGTGAGTTTCTCATATCCATATATATATATATATATATATATATATATATATATATATATATATATATATATATATATATATATATATATAGCCATATGAGTTGCTGGTGACCAGTCTAATCTTCAATTTCACGGTGAAGGTAAGGACACATAGGAGGCTAAGGTACATGTGATTTATTTATGGAACAACGTTTCGGGCGTATCACCCATCTTCAGGTTCTAAAACATAAATTAATCTAATACAGTTAAGGAATATTAAAAATATTCAAAATAATTAGGTTAAGACTATGTAGGTAAATCAAAAATTAGAAAATAACTCAGGAATTTAAAAGTCAAGAGAATCAAATTATCAATCTAATATAACATCATTCAAACGAAAAAAACTAAAAACAAAAGTAAATAATTACAATATAATATTGCTTACCGATAACTCAGGAATTTAAAAGGCAAGAGAATCAAATTATTAATCTAATATAATCACTATTGACACGAAAAAAAAGAAGCAAAAACACAAAAGTAAAAAATTACAGTATAATATTGCTTACCGATGAAGTTCAGGAGAAATCACAAAGTGAAGAAATTATAAAGGATGTGGCTTAAAGAAGGATAGGAATTTGATTGGTTGGTTGTTAAATAAGAGAAGGTTGGTTGGTTGTAGAATGAGGTAATTAAAATTAAGAAACAAGAAGAGGAACAGAGGTATTATCTATGTTGAGTGTAGGAGATTTTGTACGTATTAGTAGGGATTCCAAAATTCTTACACTATACTCATTGTTATTATGACCAATTATTTTGAAGTTATCTATGGAATATTCTGTCTTGCATTGTATACTATGATTTCTAATTACAGAAGCTTCCTTCTTAGACAATATTTTTCCAGTGCGATGGCTTATTCCCATGTGAGAACAAAACCTCTCTTTCAATGAGCGAACCGTACTACCAATATTGGTTCCTTGCAAACAACAAGGACAAGTTAAAGCATAAACAACACGGCTGCTCATTTCTAGAGGAAGTTTGTCTTTTGACGAGAAGAAACTTCCTATGGAAAGTGGGTTAACAAAAGTGATTTTGAAGTTGGTATGAAAGAAATATTTTTTGAGTAATTTGTTGCATTTCCTAGTGAATAATTTATTGTAAGGTCCCATTTCTGGTACTACGAAAATTTTTTCATTTTTGGGAACATTATATGAGAGAAAGGATGGAGAGTAAATTTTGGTGAGAAAATTATTGATTAGTTTGTCAACCAAAGGTGGAGGGTAACAATTATTTTTAAAATAAGACTTTAGAGTCTGGAATTCATTGTGCATTAGGGAATAATTGGAGGAGAGATGGTAACCTCTATATATTAGGGATTTTATTGCACTGAGTTTGTGTGACAAGTCACAATGGCTGAAAAAATTTATTCCAAGGCCACTAAAGGTAGGCTTTCTGTATATTGAGGTAGTTAGTTTGTCGGTTTTTTTCTATAATGACGTCTAGAAATAAAAAACAGCTATTTTTTTGGTGAGGAATTATTGTCACACAATTTTGCACCCTCAAAAGTCCTAGTCAGTTACGATGTATCCTCACTATTTACAATTGTTCCTGTTAATGAAACAATTGATATTATTTTAAATCTAATTTTTAACAAAACAGGCACCTTTCACAATTTCTCTCGTAAAAAGTTCAAGACTATTTTAGAAATGATTTTTAATGAGAATTATTTTTTATTTAATGACAAGGTTTACCAACAGATAGATGGAGTAGGAATGGGATCACTAATTGCTCCAATAGCAGCTAATATTTTCATGATTCATCTTGAAAATAACTTTATGAAACATTGCCCTTTAGATTTCAAATCCATATTTTATCGGAGGTATGTGGATGACTCCTTTGCTATTTTTAATAATATAGAACATGCCCACCATTTTTGTAATTTTATAAACTCTTATCATCCCAACATTAAATATATCATTGAATTAGAGAGTAACTATCAACTTCCTTTTCTAGACGTCATTATAGAAAAAACTGACAAACTAACTACCTCAATATACAGAAAGCCTACCTTTAGTGGCCTAGGAATCAATTTTTTCAGCCATTGTGACTTGTCACACAAACTCAGTGCAATTAAATCTCTAATATATAGAGGTTACCATCTCTCCTCCAATTATTCCCTAATGCACAATGAATTCCAGACTCTAAAGTCTTATTTTAAAAATAATTGTTACCCGCCACCTCTGGTTGACAAACTAATCAATAATTTTCTTACCAAAATTTACTCTCCATCCTTTCTCTCATATAATGTTCCCAAAAATGAAAAAAATTTCGTAGTACCAGAAATGGGACCTTACAATAAATTATTCACTAGAAAATGCAACAAATTACTCAAAAAATATTTCTTTCATACCAACTTCAAAATCACTTTTGTTAACCCACTTTCCATAGGAAGTTTCTTCTCGTCAAAAGACAAACTTCCTCTAGAAATGAGCAGCCGTGTTGTTTATGCTTTTACTTGTCCTTGTTGTTTGCAAGGAACCTATATTGGTAGTACGGTTCGCTCATTGAAAGAGAGGTTTTGTTCTCACATGGGAATAAGCCATCGCACTGGAAAAATATTGTCTAAGAAAGAAGCTTCTGTAATTAGAAATCATAGTATACAATGCAAGACAGAATATTCCATAGATAACTTCAAAATAATTGGTCATAATAACAATGAATATAGTGTAAGAATTTTGGAATCCCTACTAATACGTACAAAATCTCCTACACTCAACATAGATAATACCGCTGTTCCTCTTCTTATTTCTTAATTTTAATTACATCATTCAACAACCAACCAACCTTCTCTTATTTAACAACCAACCAATCAAATTCCTATCCTTCTTTAAGCCACATCCTTTATAATTTCTTCACTTTGTGATTTCTCCTGAACTTCATCGGTAAGCAATATTATACTGTAATTTTTTACTTTTGTGTTTTTGCTTCTTTTTTTTTCGTGTCATTAGTGATTACATTAGATTAATAATTTGATTCTCTTGCCTTTTAAATTCCTGAGTTATCGGTAAGCAATATTATATTGTAATTATTTACTTTTGTTTTTAGTTTTTTTCGTTTGAATGATGTTATATTAGATTGATAATTTGAGTCTCTTGACTTTTAAATTTCTGAGTTATTTTCTATTTTTTGATTTACCTACATAGTTTTAACCTAATTATTTTGAATATTTTTAATATTCTTTAACTGTATTAGATTAATTTATGTTTTAGAACCTGAAGATGGGTGATACGCCCGAAACGTTGTTCCATAAATAAATCACATGTACCTCATCCTCCTATGTGTCCTTACATTCACCGTGAAATATATATATATATATATATATATATATATATATATATATATATATATATATATATATATATATATATATATATGATAAATAATAACCCGACTCCTTACTATTTAAGACATTTTTTGCCCTGACCTATGTTATTCCATGAAGAGGTCTTTTAGAAAAAAGACGAAAGTGCTCGGAATCGTTTTTCCATTTTCCTTGTGGGTGTTATTTATCATAATTTTGACTCACGTGCAAGTTGTAAGTTTCTTTTCATATATATATATATATATATATATATATATATATATATATATCATATACAAGCATAGATGCAAATGCGTAATACAATACCGAAAGTGACTTCATATTATTAGTTCTCTATGTGTTTTCATTATTGCCTTATTAATTTATTATTTTAATTTAGCACTGCTTCATAAATTACTCGTAATTTATTACTTTTAATTTTACACTGTTTAATTAATCACTGCTGTATTTCATTAGTAGTATTTAATTAATAATGCTTCTTATGTAAGTGGAGAACACCGCTCCCCCCCCTAGAAATACAAGAGTCCTTCCAAGCAAGACGCGAAAGTCCTAAGTAAATAATATGAAATAAATAGATAAGACTTGATCTGGCGTAGATCAAATCGATTAGATGATGTGATGGTACTACAAAATCGATTTACAGGGAGCAAAAGGAGGATTATTAGATTGATGAAGCGAGTGTTGTGGTGGAAAAATAAAGCAGTGGCTTTAAAATCATTACAGGGTCGGTTGACTCCCATAGCAGCATTTAAGTGCGGTGGAGTTACGCAAATCAGAAAATAAAACAAATGTGCAGAGAATTTAGACGAAGAATGATACCATTTCAACAGGTTTGACGGAAAGTTTCCCTGCGCCTGTTTAGGTGACACAGAGGACAGGAAATGGCGAGTAATTTGTATTAAAGTAATAATAGTTTTGCATTAATTTAGGGCCATTATCGATTTCGCATCTACAGGAGAGGTAGACGATTAGTGAGAAAACACTATTCGTCGTATTGGAGGGATATTTTAGTGCCGAGGGAATCGGTTTAATAAATGAGATCCAGACATTACGATCGATCGTTAAAGTTATTGGGTGATTGGGTGTGTAGATGAGAAGTTAGAGAATTTACTCGCAAAAGCATGTCGTAGGTTTACCAAATATGTCAAACAACTCTTATTAATTCCTAATGGGAATGCGAACGTAGTAAGGTAGATGATGTAGCAAGCCAGGGAGTATTTAGAAGGCCATGGATAGACCTCAGGATTGACTGCGCACGTTCAGTCGCATGTTTGGTTAATTCAAGTCTTATATCGCCCTTGTAGTACTTGTCATACCCGGCTTTCAAACGTACCACCAGCGAATGTAGGGATAATTATAATTCAGAAAGTGTTCCCTAAATTCAGCTGGGACCACAAATATCAGCGTAACATCGTAAGAACTTTCCACTTTCCATCGTTTCGACGAATAACTGGGTGGTTAGACTCACAGAGGCAGAAAGTGAGAACAAAATTAAAGGAAGATACATTAGAGAAAGGACTAATAAAAGAGCTATATTCAATCCCGCTTTCGGAGATAGGTGTTTTTAGGGGGTAACAGAGGTTGAGAATGGGATGAGGGGCCTCATGGATTCGTACTAGTTCCCGAGGTCGCACAATGTGCCGGAAATAACTCAGGCTGTACTGTTTATGGCACTGGGCTTTAGTGCTTTGTGTTTGTTAGGCCAACGAAAAGTCTTGGGTCCCATCTCTGGGTTCAATAACAGATTTTCAGATCTGTTGTGGCTGTCATGTAGACGATTGGTATGCCCTTGTAGATATACCGGTCTACTTGGCAACTTCTGCTATGTGTGCGTCGCTACACAGGTGCAAACAGGACTCCTTAACCCACCAGAGCGGAGACCTGAAAAGTCTACAAACCCGAGATGAAATAGGTGGGAGCGGTTGGACGCTCACAAACCCCCCTTTTCATTCAATGGTCCAAAATTTAAGTGTGTGTTGGCTTTTTATCATTATTTGGAAAAATATCCTTCTGAGCCATATCCTAACCAGACATTGGTGTTTGGGCAGACAAGGTATTCGCGACATCACAACTCTGGCGGGTGGAGGAGCTTCCCTCCAACCATATTTATGTGGCAAAGTGCTGTTGTGATCGTCGCCGGAGATTACTTAGGCTGCACTCCGAAAATAAAACATAACTAAGGGAGCTTTAGCTACCACGCCTCTTTCCAAGGCTAACTAGGGAGACTTGGAGACGCGTACTACTCCAAAAGAGGGATCCTCGCCTCCGAATTCCCCTCACTCCCACCCCAGATCAAAGGTTTTGTGGCGGAGAGAGAAATAGATTCGCCTGCGAGCCCAACCTTCTCCAATAATTCCTCGAACGTGCCAATGACTTAAGCGCCACTGTACAGCCACTAGTCTCCGGAGTTTTCACCCGTTAACCGTACGTACATTTCCGTTAGGTTCTTCTCCTCAATGTCTTCCTCTGCATCTCCTTTGAGCAAGACCTGGAGGGCATATTCTTTTAATGTAATTGCCGTGTACTTCGGGCCGACTGGGAGGAGCTGCGGATGCTCGTATTCTCTTGTTCGCGGTTAGGTATATTTTTGCAGCAAACCATGCTGCATGTGTGCCACATGTCCACTCTTCTGAGATATAAGGGTTTTGCGATCGCACCACTACTAGATTATGGTCAGGTATGAGAATGCGCGATTTACACCCGGCATCATATTTTCGTTCTTATATTCCGTATGAATACTTCCTTTTAGTCACTGGCCGTGCAGCTACACCGTGATAGGATGTATACTGTTACTTCTATTTATAGTTTACTGTCAGCAGATTTTGACGCGGGGGAATTACGCTGCGTTGTGACACGATTGCTAAGGCCCTTTTTCCTGCTCAGGGATTTGAACGGTAGGTTTCCCCTCTAGAGCAACTACACGACCAATCGACCTGATCGACAGCTAGAGATAGGTTATCTTAAATGATGATGATTTTACGCATCACTGCCCGAAAATCGCATCATTTTTTTGTTTTGATCTGTTCTTGTGCTCTCCGGATGCACAGCCTGATTTCTGTATAGAACACTTTACTATTAAAATATCTTTTTATGGGCAACTTTTCTCTCAGAAATTGTCTTGGCAGTCCTTGAATAGGCGTGGTGGTCTGCATTTTAGGAAATGACTAATATTTCTGTCCCATTCGAGAGGCTTATGTCAGTTGATGAGGCTGTTGAGTTCTTCTCCTGCAACAACATCGTCCTAGTCCTAACTAAAATTCTTAGAACGTGTGGCCTCTCTATAGGAAGTCTGCTTCCTTGGTTCTCAGGCGAATGTGAAACGGCCCTCAGACAGAAGCGATACTCCTTGATGCACTATAAGAGCCAACCAAACGATTTTACCGTATGTGATCTTTGTCGAGCTTGGGATAGGTTTCGGTATGTCACAAAGCACGGCCGCGGCTCTTCTTGGAGGGTATACGTGTCTCGACTTAACGAAAAGACCTTTCTTGCTGAGGTGTAAAAGCAGTCAAAGGGATTCGGGCAGTTCTCGCTAGACCCACCTCCCTTTCAGTAGGAGAAAGTGAACGCAATCTCGGACCCCATGCTCATAGTGGAATCTTTCACGACCGGTTCATCCACATTTTATAGCCGGGATGCTGATCCACTACCATTCAATGCACATCCTTATGTTGCTGAACGTTGCAGACTGGACGTTACCTCTAGAAGCGGAGAATCCTTCAACGATAAGTTTACGCTGAGTCAGTTGCGTTCCATCTCAATTCGTGCGCGAACACAACTCCTGGTATTTAAGATACCCTTTACGCCATATTTGACACATATGTGAGCGAGTATTTGCTTTTATTTGCAAGGTTTGTTTAAATTCATCTGGACAGAGGGTATCCTTCCAGAACCTTGGCAAATGGCTACTGTGCTTGCTTTTCAGAAACTATGGAGATATCACCGTACCCTTGCCGATTTGCGCCAATTTTTTATAAACTCCTGCTTGTGCAGATGCCTAATCTAGAGCCTCGACTCCATCATGCAATTAACATCATCTGTCGCTATGCGCACTGATTTCTGGCTTATACATACAACTTTGAATACTCGGCTTCCAAGACAAGGCGGGTCTCCTATTGACGCCGGTGTGGACCTCTTTTTTTATGCTTTAGTTATTTCTTGTTTTTTCGTTCGTTTTTTTATAGTGTGTGTATTGTTTTCCTCAGCTAGTTTTTAACGTGTCCTAATAGTAGGCAAAATGAATTACGGCGGCTTATACCGTTATTGGCAGTCGACAGATGGGCGCTATTTAAAAGAAAATACAAATGAGGATGTTCAGCCCGGTCCTTTAGCATTGTTTTTTTAGCAGGCAGGGGATGAGGGCATGGGCGCCGTTTTAGTGGCATTTAATTTATACTTAAGGCAGAAAGCGCCCTCTCTGACATATTAATGAGCAAGCTTACCTGTATGAGGAAAATGAGACCTCACCGCTAGACTTCTCAGTGTGCTTTCCGCAGTCATATGACCATAGAATGGAGAAACTTGACACAAGCCTATAGCTAAGTCAGTGAGGACTTGGGAGATCTTCCCTAGATGTCAGCCGGTTTAGATTATATAATGAATGATACCCATGTCCACGATCTAAGTTTTCCTCAGCCTTGCATCTGGTATTGGCAGTTGTAGGCGGCTACAGTTGAACTGATTTTATGGGTCCTGTTTTTGAGTCGCTCAGAGACTCATAAATTCCATCACCTTGCTATGCTCTATCCTCTTAACGGAATCATGTGAATTTTTGGCCTTTATTTTTGAAAAACAGTCAAGAATGACATGAAGTTTGCCCGGCCTATATTCGATTTAACCCGCAAAATCTTGTGCTAACAAAGCCCTTCGTCTAAGTCGACCCTCAAACTGTTTGTTCTTAAAAAAGGTAGACCAGTGGTTTGTGATCAGTTTTTACGGTGATATTATAAAAGTATATGATGTTAGAAATTCTTCAAAGGTCTTGATAGTGGCAAGGGCTTCTCGATCCGTCGTAGAATAATTTTGTTGGGCATATGCAAATGGTAATTCATTGCCATCTTGTTCTTGGAAGAAGAGAGCGTCGATTCCATAGGCAAGGACTTCGGTGGCCAGGACGAACGGTTTAGTAATGTCCGGATACCGAAATATTGAGTGCTTCGTCAAATATTCGATGAGATCGTTGAATAATTGTTGTTGTTTGGGTGCCCAAACAAATATAATATCTTTTTTTAAAAAAGCGACGTTATTAGGCTAGCGATATAAGAGGGCCGTGGGATGAATGAGCAATAAAATAGCACAAATCCACGAAAAAAACATGTGTTGTCCACAGTCTTGGGAATCAGATAACTCTGTAGGACTTCGAGTTTTGGAAGTGGTGGGGTCAGATTTCACTGCCTAAAATATAAAAAGATTGCCTAAGCACAACAGAGAATGCTGTAAGCAATTTCCCTTCGCTAACTTTAGTTTCAGGCTAACGTTTCGCAACCTCGAACATACATTCTTCAGGCTGTTTTGTTATCTTGTGACTAAATCTAATCAAGTCGTTTAGATAAACAAGGACAAAAACAACTATGAGATTAAATAAAACGATGTTCATAAGCTTAGAGAAGTAGGCCGGGCCATTTTTATTTCCAAAGGTTAAAACTTTCCAAGGGTAATGGCCTCAATTTAGGGAAAACATCGTGTAGAGTCCTAACTCTGGTAACAACTCAATCTTTCAGAATCCATTTTCTGATATTCATGTGAATTTGGGGAATTGAAACTGCATCAGAAGCTCATCTATTAATTAACTAGGATTATAAGAGAGGACCAAGCGCTAGCTAAGGGTTATATAAGCCCTTGGTCGAGCATTTCTTGAATATGCTCTTACATTACTTCTAATTGTAAATTGGAGACATGATAAAGGGGCGTGATTTTTTTAGTTAGGTTCTAATTTAATTTCAAAAGGAAACAAGGTCAATCCGACCCAAGGGGTTTCCTTGAAAAGCAATCTTCATTGTTAATTAGAAAATCAAGCAGTTCTTCTAAAATTTAGGGGTTCTGCAAAGTTTCGGAACCTTCTATGGAATCTTCGAAACACACTTCGTACCTTTCCTTAAGTTCACCTTCTGGGAACTCAAAGGAGGGTGGGGGGTTCCATTCTTAATCACACTCACAGCGGGATGTGAGGTGAGTTTTACCAGAGAGTCGCTGCGCTAATTTGTTGGTTTGTACATAATACTTGGGGCCGAGGACCCCAGAATTAATGCATATAAGTGGCATCGTAAAATTCTTGCTTTTACAAAGTCACTGAGCTACTAAAATGCAATGACCAAACATGTTCTTCCACAATGTAATATCCACCATGATCCGAATTTGTTTTCACAGAAACATCTAACTTTTCTAGGAAACAAATCTTTTCATACGGTTGTACAGTTACCGTATATAGGGGAACAACAGTTACTGAAAATTCATAAACAGGAGTATCAAGAAACTATGAACGAACCGAGGTTGATCCTGAATCATGTGGGGACGAAGCATTGTAGTCGCCGAAATCCTAACACTTGCTTACATCATCAGTCTGAGCAACCTTGCTACGGCCCTTGGGGCACCCTGTCTTAACAAAGAAAGGTTCTCGGGTCATCATTGGATTACTCGTAGCACCAAAGAAACCTTTCTAAGAGCTACCATATTCGCTTGTTCCTACCATATCGGAATTCATTGAAGCAACCTTTACTTGGATCTCCTCCTGTAGAATAATATTCCTCGGAGCAGTACTTTCCTGGCTCTCCTCCTTTAGGCTAAAATTCCTTGGAGCAGCACTCTCTTGGCTCTTATCTTTTACACTAATATTCCTTGGAGCAGTAATCTCTTGGCTCTCCTCTTTTAAAACAAAATTTCTTGAAACAAACAGTATCTGTCTCTCTCCCTTTAAACTAATATTCCTTGGAGCAACCTACGTCAGACTCTCCACATTTACCCAAGTATTTTTAGGAACGGCGCACCTTTGGGTCTTCCTTTGACTTAAAAATAACGTTTTCCTGATCATCCTTACCACGGATCTCCTCGTTTGTATTCTGTCTAATCGGACCAAACTCTACAACATTCACAGGGTCCACAAAAATATGTACAGTTAGGGGGAATGAAATCGGCTTATTTTAAAGATAAAAGTTTGTCGTAAGAAAAATCGATTCAAAAATAATAATTTTTTTGCAAAATGAAAAAAAGTAACTTACGTGCGGCCAATTCAAACATAGAGAAACTTTTAGTAATACATTTTCATATTTAGGAATCAAATCAATATCCTGGATTCTGATTGGTCATCGTTGGTCACGTGACTGTATTCAAAGCCGCTCAATGGATATGGGCTTAAAAATAGAGAATCCTTACCTTTTCAAAACTTAATCTTATTATTAAATTAAGTTATGATAATATAACTAAATTCCAAGCAAAAAACAAACCCTTTTTAATGGAACATCAAATCAAATGAACGCAAAAAGGACGAAACGCATGAGGAATGCATATAATCGCCGTCAAAATGAGAAATAGAGAGATTGTAACTAACAAATCATTATCGCAAAATCTTTTTTTTGGGTCAGCTTTCGAAAAAATTCTCTGGAAGCCATTCTCGCGCGAACATACCCATCTCTTTCATCATGACCAGCAATTTTACCGCATGCACTTGTTAATTCGCGAATCAGGCGCTCCACTGATTGGGTGTGGATTGGGAAAGATGGCAATTCAACTTTGCTGACAATTAAATCCTGAAGTTCGGCAATGGTGACTGAATCCCAATCGATGAGTTCAGCAATGGTGTTCGCATTGAAGATGAGGGGGAAGAAACAAATTTTCTCAACGAATCGTCACCAACATCGCTCCCTTGGTGAAGATCCATGATTTTGCGAACGGTGAAAACGCGGAGATTTGGATCATCGTCGCAGAAGAAAGAGACGAGCAGATTCTAAGGGTGCGCGTTCCATGATTTGATGTAGGAGATAACACTATGTATCGCATTAATTGAGGAAGAAAGCGGAGACATTTAATTTGGAAAAGAATGTGATTGGCGGCGTCAGAAATATGTGTTAGAGTTTTGATCGCGGAACCAACAAGGAATGTAGTTGGTGACGACGTAGAAGATGAGAGCATGCAGATTCTTCTTAACTTTATTTTTAAAAGGATGCTTGTAGGGGCAAGATGCAACAATGCGACAAGCCAAAGTCAACCACTTCAATTGGAAAATGAGTCCTGGCTTCAAAATTTTCAGTTGCAGATCAATTTTCCCGCTGTGAATGGATTTGGCGACGAGAAAATAGTACTTCTGATCAGAGGACAAATCCTACAACACTTCATTTCTCATCCCAATCTCTGGGATATCTGCCATCGGAACGAACACTTCATCCCATTCTAACTCTTCCACTTTTGACAAATACTTCCCT
Organism: Ceratothoa steindachneri; assembly: GCA_963969495.1. Lineage (NCBI taxonomy): Eukaryota > Metazoa > Arthropoda > Malacostraca > Isopoda > Cymothoidae > Ceratothoa > Ceratothoa steindachneri. The sequence continues at coordinate 26,535,004 of OZ018336.1, forward strand.
ATTGGTCTCTTAAAAGAATTATTGCCTGTGGTAGGTCCGCGACAGTTCAGAATTGATTACGAAGGCCGAGTTCATTTGTATGGAAGTCACAAATTGACCAATGAACTTTTTCACCTCCTCGATCCTTAATCTTTATCAAGATGCCGCCATCTCTCTTTTTCTCCCTCTCAGACAAATACATGCAATTTACTGTCGCTCACCTCGAGAAGATCAAGAAGAGAAATATACGCTAAATGATCCAATTGTGTTGGGATATCTGAGAGTGGCAACGGCTTAGAGTGTCCAATGACATTATTTGAGCCACCTCAAGAATTAGCGTGTTTTCTTGTGCTCTAGGAGGACTAACAGCCCTGAAAGGCCCATTATAAATACCCATTATTATTATTATTTACATATGTCAATTGTTACAGTCTTCACATTTTATCTTTATTTATGGAGTAAGTGATAAAATGTGTAGTAGGTTTTAATAGGCGTGAAATAGCACTGCCCACTGCTATGCCCGTGCTTACGACAGGCCGATAAATATGAAGGATGGGTACAGTCAGGGCAGAAATAGCCACAGCTATCACAGTCCTAACACACCGGAACAGTCTGGGATTGACTTTTGGGTGGAAAAGAGACGCACCTCGGATTTAGAGGGGCTAAATTCTGTCGCTTAGCGTCCTTTGGGACTGGGGCTGTGGCTCTGGCGGCCGTGGGAGTTAGATTTTCAGCGGCGGGTTCGTGGTGACACCATGATAATGAGCCATGCCAATTTCAGCTTCCTCCCATTGAACCGTCCGAGCAGAGTCTAAAGCTGAGCTGACAGACATTAGTATACGTAAGAACATTCAACTAATTAATCACTGGAGGTTCAGATTTTGCTTAGGGGCCAGAAGGGCCCTGACACTAATTGGTACGAACGGGCAAGTCATGAAAACCCTCTTTTTCATCTTCCATTTGGCCTGAAAAACATTACTGATAGACAGCAAAGGCTGGGCATAATTTACATCATTGTACATCTCATTTATTTCCCTTTAAAATTCATCCCAAGTAGTAGTAGTAGTAGTAGTAGTAGTAGTAGTAGTAGTAGTAGTAGTGATTCGCCACTGCTTTTATCCAAGCGGATCCCGACCGGATAATGAAATAGACATAAAAGTCAGTAAGACAATCAGTGTTGAGCCCGAGGGCAGCAGGGGCAGATCCTCTTTGGGGAGTTGTGGCAGGGAGTATTATTATGTTTTTGACACCAAACAGCGTTCGGGTGGAAGCCTTCGTCACCTTGGAGGAGAGGGACCCGTTCTGCGTCAGAGGTATGTGGATATATATACCCATCGGCAGGATTCCTTGAAAAAGAGAGTGTGTGTGTGTTGTGCTGCAAGGACGGGAGAGGAAAGAAAGCAGCGTTGGTGTATGTGATGCGAAGTGTAAGATCTACCTACCCAAGTACAAGGGTGAGCAGAGCCCATCTACTAATCGGTAGCCCGATCTCTACGTTTCTGCCCGCTGTTGCCAGGGTCGAACCCAGTACCGCGACGTTGGCGGACCAACGCCGCATCCACTCGGCTACCGAGGGCTCTGTTCATCGCAGGTGGAAGTAGACAATAAAACATAGGTTGTATTAATCTGAAAAAGGTGCATTTCCGTCCGATGTTTGGATGAAACGTTTCGCCTCTCAAATCCTTTCATCCTCTGACTCAATTTGAATTTTGAATTTGATGTAGTAAGTAGGAAAATGTGTGGTAGGTATATAAAGATAAAAAGAAGTTGAGTTTTGCTCTGGTGTAGAGCGCAGCTCTCAGGTTTTTTCTTGTATTTGATCTTTATATCCCATTTGGTTGCGTTGCGACTTTGTCATTTTTGGTTCGTTTATTCACTAATTTTTTTACATATCTATCTATCTATCTATCTATCTATCTATATATATATATATATATATATATATATATATATATATATATATATATATATATATATATATATACTTTTCTCTGTTCGTTTTTTTAATAATAATTTATATTTCTACTTTTGCCAGTGTTTAGGATATCATTTCTTTTTTATTCGTTTTGTTTTAGTTGCGAGCACTTCGCCTCTTTTTCTTTTTATTTGTTATTATAATTAGCTGGTTGTATTAGCCTTGTTTAAGTAAAGATTCCAATTGGGTTTTCTCGGGATCAGTTTCTTCCACTCGGGAATAAGGCTTGCCTGGTGGCGTGTCCCCTAACTGCTCTCGGAACGTCTAAATCGAGGTTCATGTTCGGGAGTATTTATAGTTCGATCTTGTCCCAGGTCTTTCTCCCTAGCCTTTGGAATTCCAAATTCAGTGGATTTAGACCTGCGGTTGCGTGCAGATCTGTTTGTTGAATATGGTCCATCTTTTGCGCTCCAGCTATAAGCAGGGCTGCTTTGTTCTGCACTCTCTGCATTTGTCTGAGAGAGGTGGAACTCGCAACCTGCATAACCAATGCCGTGTACACTAAAGTCGAGCGCACCAGAGCAGTGTATAGCTTCTGAAGAATTTTGGAGTCGATGTTTTTGAATCTATACACTTTTCCGAGCTGTATTTTTGCTAAGGAGATTCTGTTCTTTATATGCGGTTCATATCCTTTTGAGGCTAAACGCAGACCTAGGACTTTGCCTTCGTTTCCGTACGGGTACACTTCGCCGTTGACTAAGACAGCAACACGTTTTTGGCGGGTTATTAGAGGGATCTGGAAATTCGACGGTTGATTTTGACTTTCCACTTCTTTTCATATCAACTGATGTTGTCGATTTTGATGACTGTCTGCCTTGCTTGAAATCCAGCATGTTTGTAGTAACTGGGAATGATCTGTGTGTTATCATCTGGAAACTGCAGGTACATCAAATAATCCCGTAATGGATTTGGTAAGTCCAGTGTGTACACAAGGTACAACAGCGGACTTAGACAGACACCTTGTAGAACACCCGCCTTAAGTTAGAACTTGGGTCCTCTGTAGCCCTCGATCAAAATTTGGGCTTTTCCTTGCATGATGTAGTCACAGAGGATCCTTTCCAGGATTGGATTTAGCTGGAGGCCTAAGATCTTGTATTGTAGACCTGTTAGAGAAATCTTATTGAATTCCTTTTATACATCTCGCATCACCATGTCTACGTATTTCATCTCAGCTTTACAGCGGGCGAGCTGTTCGGTGAGAAGATCAAAGGTTGTGTCAGTGCCCCTTCTCTTGTGGAACCCGTGTTGCTGAGGGCTGTGAGCTTCCATCTCGGTTAGCTGGTATTGCAACCTGTTGCCTAGAAGCTTTTCGTAGACTTTGCCTATAATCTCCAGGAAGGATATTGGCCTGCAGTCCACCAGTTGATCGGGCTTCCTCCCTTTAGGTATAAAGATGATTTTGGCCCTCTTGGAACCGTCGGGGAAGTAGCCCGTACTTAGGTAAGCATTGTAGATGTTCGTGATTCCCTGAATGATCTGCCGGGGAGCATGCACCAAATTGTTTTTAGTGATGCCCGTCCAGCCTGGTGCCTTTTGTTTAAAGATTTTTATGACTGCTATGATCTCTTCAGGTGTAATTGGTCAGCCATAGTCCACCAAAACTCTCCTTTCATCGATATAGGCATGTAGTTGCGTGCGATGCACAATCTGATTAAGATCTTCAATCAGTTGGCCTTCGAATGCCTGGTCGAATTCCGCATTGTCTTCTGGTGTAATCGTGAAGACATCTTTCCAAAATGTGAGGAATCTCTCTTCCAAAACTGCCGCGTCTTCCAAGTAGTCATCGCCCTCCTTAATGCGGGTCTTTTCTCTACTTGGAAGACCTTTTAACTTGTTCACAAGTCGCCAGAACACATCGGGTCTCACATCGCTGTCTACTGGTTAATAGCCTGGTTTAGTTCTTAGCAGCGAGCGAGCTTATTTCTTGATTCGTACCTTCTCTTCTGATTTCTTCATACACCTCCCTGTGAACTCTAGCGATCTCTCTCATTTTATCGGTCCATTTTGGTTGTGAGATAGTTCTGTACCTCTTCATCGGTACACTCTCGCGATCCGCCTTGATGATGTAGGCAGTTATCTTCTCCAGCTCCTCGTCAATCTTCTTTAGCCTTGCTCCGTTTAGGTTCGCTGGTTCATATCTAGCAAGGATTTCCTTGTATCGTTTCCAGTTTGCCGAAGCGTAGCTTTTGCAAAGAGGGATTGGAAGCTGGATTGGCACGAGTGAAATGGTCACCAAGATCGATATGTGGTCGCTGGGGATTGTTGGGCGTGACTCACTACGGTAGTTGAAGGGGGGACCATCGCTTGTCAGGATTATGTCGGGCTTTGTTGCTGCCAGAGAGGTAATATAGGTCGGAAAATCTGGACCTATCCGCTGGAAGTTTTTCATTCACATAATCATTTCCAAGTTATGGCCTTCTCTTTCATTCGTGTTACCATAGCAAGTCGTTCGACATCTGGCATTAAGATTGCCCCCAAGGAATACCATTCTGCCGTGGCCAAACAGTGTGCAGAAGCTTGATAGAGGAAGTTACTTTTGTTGAGGTGGTTGGTATGCCGCTGCGATTATGAGCTTGCCTACTAGAGTGTGCAGTTCTACCGCCACGAAGGACTCGTCCAGTTACAGGAGGTGTCTGAACGAAATATTCCTTCTGACCGCAACGGCAGCACCGTTACCTCTCCTGAGAATGATTTATCTGAGACTATTCTGTAGCCTGGTATCTTTAATTGCCTGGTGGTTGTATCGATACCATGCTCTGGAATTAGTATGATGTCGGGATTAAGCTTGCGGAATATGTTCCGTATGCTGTGTCTTTCCCCTCCCATCCATTCACGTTGAGGGTCAAGATCCTTAACCTGTTCTTCTGGTTTTTCATTCTCTGTTCTGGCTTAGGTGGATGTCTTAGTGTTTACGAGTTGTTGATTTGCGTTTCCCATTCCTTTTCTTTTAATACTCTGCTGGGGACAGTTTCCCAAATGTTTCTCGGTGGAAGGAGATGTTTGGATTATACAGTGCTCCCTCAACCGTTTCCTCTTCTCATTGAGCGTCGAAGTTCCATTTGTAGAACTTCTTTTTTTTATCCCCACACATATTTTATTTATGCTCAGTCCTTCGGGAAGGGGAACTGCTCCGTGGCGTAGATGTTAGGTTGATTTTGTCTGCATCGATTTTCTTCTTATTTTTTCGTTTCCCTTTTTGGGGTTTTACTTCAAATGCGGAGCCCTCCGATTCCGAGGTGTCCGTGGTATCGGAGAACTCAGTTTCTTTTTCCACACATTGGGTAATTGTCTGGGCTGCCTTAGATGCTGCCTCCTTCTCTTTTTTGGCCTCAATCCTTCGATCTATCTGTCTGTCTTCATCGTTACTTTTCTTTTGTGTCTCCTGGCTTTTACCCTTTTTTTTGTTTGGGACCATTCGCAATTGGAGTACGTCTCCTGTTGGTGGATTATCCGGAAACCACATCTCGTTAATTCCGTTTTTAGCGAGCATCTAGTTTAGCTCCTTTGCAAATGTTCCCGGGTTTGTCAGGTTTGTGACATGTGCCTATAAGATGCAGATCAGGATATTCGTAGAATTCTCATTTTCTAGCCTTAAGTAGGTTTTCTTGGCTTCCGTCTCCATAAAGACTGCCTTTGCTGCTTGTGCATATGTGGTATTTTGTCTTCTAGTCTGTTCTTCTTTCTTTGTTGAACCTTCTTCATGATTATTTCTTTTTTTAGAGAACAGGCCATAGCCATCGTGTGGTGTCCTCGACCGCAGTTGGCGCACTTTTCCCTCGGACTACTGCAATTCTTCCAATTGTGTCCCGCCTCGCTGCACCTTGAGCATATCTCCTGTGGTTGGGGACAATCCTTTGTCGCGTGGCTTTCCATCTAGTAGCAGCGGAAGCAGAATTGTATGGGAGTAAATTCTTCCCTCTTTATCTGCTCCCCGCTAATTTTGTCCTTGAATAGCAGTAGTCCATTTTTGTTTGCCTTTTGGGCTATCGTTGTGTCCGCCAAAATAATCTTGAAGACGTGTACGTACTTGGTATTTTATTTTCTGTTCCATAATTTAATTATCTCTGTAACCTTGTTTTTTCACTATTTCTTCCTCTATTTGATCTTTGGAGTGTTACCCAATCCAAGGATCTAGACTCCTGCATACGATGCTCCTGTGCGTCTGTATCTGCGGCGGGATTGCTGGTTGGAGACCTATTTAACGGAGTGTCTCCAGGGCCTCTTCCTTTGTTATTCCCCACATAACCTGTGGGGACCTCGAGGAAACGAATCATTGCAATCTTCAGTTTCCCGAAGACCACTCCGAAGACCTTCTTTAGGCTGGGCCTGCTATTTTCACTGATGGTGCGCAGCGGGATCCAAGTGGTTCCGCTGGGCTCCATTTTTCCTTCGGGGGAATGACCCTCTGGGGTGATTTTCTCCTTGTCTTTTAACTGAAGATTTAATTCTTGGTAATTAGTTCAAGGGTTTTTTCCTTACTGTAGATTTCTTGTCTTTTTGTAGAGTTCTTTATGGGGGGCAACCTGCCCATTCCCATTGCAAGAGTGCTTAAACGAACATGAACTGCAGGATGGGATGTATGAATGATGATGGGTGAACCTGGGGAGGCCCCTCAGACGGGTGAAATGTGGCCGACTTAATGATGGGTGGTAATCGAATCAACTATCACCACCCAGGGGTGCCGCCCCGTCTGGGGTTTGGTTATCGATGCTGATTCCAACTTACACAGGGACGGTTACAAGTCCCCCTGTGGTCTTGACCGGAAACTACCCTTAGAGATTAGAGTGAACTCTTCCCCAAAGCTTTCAGCATCGCCTCGTAACCGGGTAGGCTCTTCCGTAGAGTTCCACAGTGGGCTAATCTTCAAACCTGCTTTCCTTTACGTCTCCAATTATGTTTTTCTAAGTGGCTCGACATAGTTGGAGCGAGACTAGATGAATGGCAGTTTAGTTCAGCCCACCTTTCGTGGGGATGGGAGAGGGGCTGCGAAGGGACTTATCCAGACATGGGTCGGCTATACGCGGCTCCGTACAATATAGATCTAGTTCTTGAATTCCCGTGGGGAAAAGGCAAAAATCGATGGCGTTTTCTTGAGGTGTGACCTACCTTCGTATTTTCCTCCTTTGCCGGCTGTGAACTTTTTCGTGAGCTTATTTTTTTTGTAGATTTCTTCCAAGTCTCTGACTAAATATTTCTCCTCAGAAAATATTGTTCCAAACAACCAAACCAGTTTCCAATACTTGACCCTAACGCAAGGACCCGTAAGGAATACTCCCCCGTTCGGGATCATATTATCCTTTGCAAAACCGATGCCACCATTAATGATTTTAAAATTATAAATTCTTCAAATGATGATAGAAGCCTACGAATAATTGATTCCATTCATATTAAGACCCTTAGACCTTCTCTCAACAATGATGTATCCGCCTTCCCTCTCCGTGTCTTATAATAACCAACCAATTATTATACCTCACCCTTCTTCATTTTTTCTTGCTCTCCATTGCTTTAGTCGTGTTTCTACAACTTGTGTGACCGGTAAGATTTCAATTTGTTAAAAAAATTAAAATTATAAATTTTGTGCACTTAGCTGCTCATAAATCCCCCCCCCCTCCCCCTATGCTCACAATTTCTTAATCCTTCTTTATATAATTAACTATTTATGATTTATCACTATAAAATGTAAATAAGTATATACATGTTTATTCATATATAATTGTACCTTCCAGTCCTAATTAATCTTAATGTTAATTGTTTTGCTATTTAAAGCTAATTTTGTTCAATTTATCGGGCCAGAAGATGAACTTGTCTTTGCTCGAAACGTAGCCAAAAGAAATAAAGAATGAATACTGTCATTCTCTTTGCCATTGGATTCTTACTCCGAATATATATATATATATATATATATATATATATATATATATATATATATATATATATATATATATATCATGAGCGCGAGAGAATGATGAAATAAATCCAACTTCAATGCAGGAAAGAGAAAACGGAATAATTTTTCTTCGGAAATATTTTATTTCTTACTTTGAAAAAATCCGAGCTGGGGTGGAAATCGAACCGTGCACATTGAGGCAGCAAGCAACCGCTTTGATCTCAATTAAACCGCCCTTTAGATCACTCGGCGGTTTAATTAAGATCAAAGCGGTTGCTCGGTACCTCAATGTGCACGGTTCGAATCCCACTCCAGCTCGGATATTTTCGAAGTAAGATTTAAATATTTCCCCCCTAAAATTATTCCGTTTTCTCTTTCCTGCATTGAAGTTGGATTTATTTCATCATTCTCTCGCGCTCATGATATATATATATATATATATATATATATATATATATATGAAATGAAAAACTCACAAAGTATCACGTGAGGGTGGCAACTGAATGCAATATCCCGCAGGAAAAAATGAAAAGGTGTTTCCAAGTACTTGATAAGGAACTTAATAAAGTTCGAAAGTACTTGGAAACACCTTTTCATTTTTTCCTGCGGGATATTGCATTCATAAATATATATATATATATATATATATATATATATATATATATATATATATATATATATATATATATATATATATATATGGTTTGCCAGAAAGTCCTGACTCACTTGGAAAGCAGAAAGAAGACAACCAAATTTATGGAGCGACACCAACATTTATTCTTCCCAATAAATTTCCTCCTCCTCCTCAACGATCTTCTTCAGCCAGCATCCACATCTGAGCTAGGACAGAGTCAGCTGGATTTAAATAAAAAAAACACAACTGTGAACAAGCTTGCTTCACACATAGATGCACATGAGCCTAATTCTATGCCGAAAGTGTGTTTATGTCCTTAGTTATATATTTTTTTCCCATTATCACATTACTAATTTATTATTTCTAATATATCTCTGCTTAATTAATCACTGCTTTCTTTCATTAATAGTATTTAATTAATAAATAATCTTCCTTTCAAATATTTCAACAAGTGGGGCAATCCGACCCATATTTAGTTTTCTTTTAATAATTCCGGGATTAACCTTGGGAGGACCTTAGCAATTATATCATTCGAAAGGGAATGTAAAACAACATAAGGGTTTCAAATTCTGTTAGAATCGGCCGAATAGTTACGATGTTATTCTTAAAAAACTCAGGGAAAAAGTAAAACGGATACCATCTGACCGACCGACCTAATAACTTAGAGAGTTTTCTCGCACGCGACTAAAAACAAGATCGTTACAACAATTTCCAATAAATAGTACATCAGTATTCTACATCACAACATTATTATAACAGATGCAATTAATTATGTATCAGTAATATAAGTGAGCAATATTTTGTAGATAATTGCTTCCATATCATTTTAACTAACTATGCCAATTTCTCAAAATGTTCCCAGCTACACCATTGCCTTCTTAATGCTTCCACTAACTAATCTACAAACCACCGACTAATGTGGGTACGGTGATCATTTCACACTTCTCCACAATTACACTTAATTTTGAATCAAATTTAAAGTGAAAAATAACGAGGGCTTCCCCCGCCTCAAGTTTGCAAAGAGAGATCGTAAAAAAAGTAATAAAGATGGAGAAAGTGAAATTGTGTGGAAGATATATACCGCAGATCCACCTCAGGGCTTTGGGGTCGGAAGGGTACACAAACCTTTAAACACCCTACTCCCCTTAACGAGAGATCATAATTACCTCCCAAAGGTGATCCAATATTGCAACTCTTGTAAATTTAGATTTAGTCGTTAGATAAACCTTTAGAAATAAACTTTAGCCTCACAAGTCAAAGGAGGAGGGTAGAGGGAAGGTGACGTGGAAGATAGTCAATCCTCCCCCTTAGTCTAATCCGACAGTTTGGCAACGTTTCGTCCATTTAATTCGACGCCTTAACATCCCTAACGAGGCGTTTAAAAACAATTACCAAACACTAGGTTTGAATTAAGGACGGTCACGTCGCAGAAAAACATTTTGAGCAAGTTGCGCACTTTTATTTACTATTTTGAGCATTTTGCACACTTTGTGGGGGCCTTTTGAGCATTTTACGCCCTTTGTTTGCCATTTTTAACATTTTGCGCCGTTTATTCGGCATTTTAAGCATGGTGCACACTTTGTTTGGCATTTTGAGCATTTTGCACAATTATTTGGCATTATGAGCATGTTGCATATTTTGTTTGACATTTTGAGCATTTTGCGCAATTTGTTTGCCATTTCGTACGCTTTCATTTGGCATTATGAGCATTTTTACTCTTTTTTGCCATTTTGAGCATTTTGCAGACTTTTACTTGCCATTTTGAGCACTTTTATTTGGCAGTTTGAGCATATTGCACACTTTGTTAGGCATTTTGAGTATTTTGTACGCATTTTTGGCATTTTGAGCACATTGCACACTTTGTTTGACATTTTGAGCATTTCTGCACACTTTTATTTGGTATTTTGAGCAATTTGCGCATTTTTATTTGGCATTTTGAGCATGTTGCACGCTTTTATTCAGCATTTTGAGCATTTTGTACGCTTTTATTTGGAAGTGGGAACGTACTGTGTTTTACGAAGGTCTGGCGCATGGGAGTCTGCAGCGGGTGATAGCCAATACAATCTAGGCATCAATTTGCACCCACCGATTACTAACCACATCCGATCTAACTTAACTTTGCCATATACTATTAATCACCAGGTGCAGCAAATAATCGTTAGATTGTAAAAACAGTCTACCTAACTGCAAAGATATTCGGATAAGGAGTTAAGTCAGAAACGAGGTATGGGGTAAAAGCGAGAGAGAAGAGGGAGAGAGAATTAAGAGAGAAGGTATGAAATATTGAAGTAAGTATATAAAATAATTATTAATCGCAAGTTCTAAATACAACTAAACAGACGATATCGCTTGTATATCATCATTCCTTCTTTCCTATGGGTTATTGATGATTTCACATGGTACAATCGTATATGCAATAAATTATACTAAATAAACCTACAAAATAAATAATGCATATAAAAAATAAGAAAATAAGAGAATGATATTTTCAGGAAAATTTTTGAAGTTTCCTTTTGCTTTGCTTAGTAGTTAAGAACTGTACAACCACCATTGTTGTCTTACTCACTCCACAGTGACGCCACCACAGGTGAAAGCATAAGCGTCATGCCAATAGAAACTGAGGGGCCACGAAACAAAAATTATCCTGTTTTCTGTTTCCGGAGAAAAATTATCCTGCTTTCTGTTTCTTGCAGTTTGCTGGATTCATTTCATCATCCTTTCGCGTTCATGAAAGATTTATACATTGTATATTCGCTGCGTGTTTACCTCAACTAAACTTTGTCCTTTAAATTCCATATTAATTTCTCTCGCTTTCATAGTCCCGATCGACCTTGCGAATCGTACCTTAAAAGCTTGTTTATTCGGAAGATTTTAGTCTTCCGCTTGGCTGAGTGGTCTAAGGGACGGTTTGATTGAGATCAAAGCGGTTGTTAGCTGCCTCAATGTGTACGGTTTGAATCCCACCCATGTACGGAATTTTGGCGAATTAGGAACTAACATTTTTGGCAGGTGTTGCCGCCTATCGAATAAACAATGCCAGGTCTGGGATGGGGGGATTTTGACAGGGATGCGATAAATTGCAGTCTCGTACTTAAAAATAACATATATGTTCAGAGGCCTAAGTAAACGAGGTAATTTAATGAAAATAGGGTAATAGGGTAAAACTAATAAGTTTTTGGCCTGAAACTTAGAGATATTAACATTAGTTTGTTAATAGGAACGCTTGGCGGACTTATAACAATTGTCGAGAAAGTACAAAGGGTAGCACAAATTTATCCCTATTTTATATATTCTATCGACTTCTTTGTTTGGCACTGTTTATTCGATAGGCTGCAACAACTGCCAAAAATGTTATTATAAACAAACCGGGAAAGAACTAGATGCCTGGCCTAAGCAACATCAAGCCAATGTACGTACTCACAGTGAATAATCTGCTCTCTTTCTACATATGTACAATCTTAACCATAGCATTAACTGGAACAGTGCCAAACCAGTCATAAAATGCAGTAATTATATTTGTAGAAATATATTAGAATGTATCTCCATTAACGCGTTCCCAAATTCAACCTTAGCCCTGGTTTGTTCAGGCTAGACCCCTTCATCACTACATACATAAAGTCTCAAATAAAGTAGTTTTAGGATTCTGTACCCCCTAATTAGGGTTCAGTGGTGGGTAGTCTGATCCCACCTTCCACTATTTAAGGCAATGTATGTCCAGCCTCTTGTTCATTCCTTGAAATGGTCTTTAAGAATAAAGACGAAAGCGCCCGGAATAGTTTTTTCAATTTTCCTTTGTTGGTGTATCTGCATAACTTTGACTCACGTGCACGCTGTGAGCTTTTTTCATATATATATATATATATATATATAGTTTACGTCCAAATGTTAGTTAGGATTTATTTGTGCTGTGGATGGCGTGAAGATTTGTCGATAGCAAATCAGCTCTACTTAAAATGGGCCAGAAAAGCCACGTGATGGAATGGGAAAAAGGTGTGATTGCATTTGGCCGCGCCAAGGTCATCATTTGAAGGAGGTAGCGAAATTTGGCAGTGTTTCAACGAGTAAGGTCCTCCGGATTTATAAGTAATGGCAGAACTCCCCAAATGCGAAAAACTCTCGCCAGAATTGCGGACGGAAGAAGGTGTTGACAGACAGGTAACGCCGTAGAATCTCGAGGCTTGTAATTGCAAATCGATTTGCCTGGAGGCAGGAATTGCTACAAAACGTTAATTCTGGTCCTTCACCAACCATTTCAGAAAGAACATTACTCAGGGAATTCTATGGCATGAACATATGGAACAAAGTGGCGTGCAAAAGGCCCTTACTATGGTTTCAAGGGCCAAATTTTTGTCCGGTGTGCTTAGATATATATATATATATATATATATATATATATATATATATATATATATATATATATATATATATATATATATATATATATATATATATATATATATATATATATATATATTTATATATATTCGCTTTTGTTTATTTAAGCTGTCGGGAAATAATGTTATGTACATAATAAGTTGGAGTTGTTGGGAGTTTTGTGTACCTTTCCACGTCAAACCCTTCGGCTGGAGGGCGAGGAAAATTATTCTGCACTAAATGGCAGCAGTTTAATCCTCTTCCGCGATCTGCAATGCATCTACTCACGCAAATACGGAGCAGATTTCTAAGGGCGTTAAGCCCTCTATAAACAAAAAAGGGGTTCAAATCGCCCCAGGGTGAGACACCGAGATCAATCTCCGAGATGAGAAATTACCCTTGGACTTGGAGTCGAGAGAGAGCCACGAGTCATGACACGAGATAAAATGCCGAGGAAAGCGCACTGACAGCTTGACGATCGGCGCTCTTCTTTTCGTCTCTTGAGCTGACTCACGGTCCTAGAGTCGCGAGTCATGTATCATGACTCCGATAGTTAAGTTTTACTCTCCTTAAATTAAGATTTTGGAGAGTAAAACTCAAGATATTAAAAAGCTTTGAAAGTTTTTTTTCTATATTTAATATATATATATATATATATATATATATATATATATATATATATATATATATATATATATATATATATATATATATATATAATACACTTTCAAAACTAAATTAGTGTGAATTTAAACAGCCAAACGATTCTGCGCATCATTATTCAGAACCTCGTTTGGTCTTGGTCATTTTCTCGAAAGTTAGAGCGCAATACATCGAAGCCATATCATGTAGATAGTAAGGAGAGATCGGTGAACAAAGCAGGGAAAGTAGAGAGAGTAAAAATTTGTAGAAAGTTATAAAGCCGCAAGCAAGACCTACCTCAGGAATTCTGGGCGGGAGAGTGCACAATTGCGGGAACTAGGCTGGGGAGGGCGCGCCGCACGCAACTCCAGGTTTCAGTTGTAGCATGGGCATTATACCCCTGCTATAGCATCCTGCCCCTTATTGGGGGATAAGATAAGCCGCAGTAAGTATAAAAAGAAATGTGGGAGAGTTAAAAGAGGAGCAAAAGACAATTCAAGAGAGAACGCCTCTTTCCCTCAGGCCATTGGGGTCGAAAGGGTACTGGGTACAGAAGAAGGAAAGATTGGAGCAGGATAAAGGTTAAAGGCACGGGAACGTTTTTGCCCACCCATCGGGGCACGGGATAATTTTCACCCCCTATAGGGGAAGGGGATCGTTTTCACCCACTCGTCGAGGCGGGAGATCATTTTCACCCACCCGTCGGGGCAGAAGATTGTTATCACCCATCCTTCGGGCACGGGATCGTTTTTACCCACCCGTCAGGGCACAGGATCGTTTTCACCCACCCGCAGGGCACGGGATTGTTTTTACCCATCCGTCGGGGCACAGAATCGTTTTCACCCACTCGTCGGGGCACGGGATCGTTTTCACCCACCTGTCGGGACACGGGATCGTTTTCACCCACCCGTCGGGGCACAGGATCGTATTGACCCACTCACCGGGGCACGGGATCGTTTCCACCCACCCGTTGGGCACGGGATCGTTTTCACCCACCCTTCCGGGCACGGGACCATTTTTACCCACCCAACTGGGCAGAGGATCGTTTTCACCCACCCATCGGATCAAGGAGTCACTTTTACCCACCCGTCGGGGCATGGGATCGTTTTTACACACCCGTCGGGACAAGGGATCATTTTCACCCACCGTCGTAGCTGGGGATCGTTTTCAACCATTGTCGGGCGGGGGATCGTTTTCACCCACCCTTCGGGGCCAGGAATCGTTTTCACCGACCCGTGGGGGCACGGGGTCGTTTTCTCCTACCTGTCGGGGCACGGGATCGTTTTTACCCACCGATCAGGGCACAGGATCGTTTTCACCCACCCGTCGAGGCAGAGGATCATTTTCACCCACCGTCGTGGCTGGGGATCGTTTTCACCCACTCGTCGGGGCGGGGGATCATTTTCACCCACCCGTCGGGGCACGGGGTCGTTTTCGCCCACCCGTCAGGGCCCGGGATCGTTTTCACCCACCCGTCAGGGCACGGGGTCGTTTTCACCTACCCGTCGGGGCACGGGATCGTTTTCACCCACCCGTCGGGCACGGGATCATTTTCAACCACCCTTCCGGGCACTAGGTCGTTTTCACCTACCTGTCGGGGCACGGGATCGTTTTCACTCACCCGTTGGGGCAGGGGGTCGCTTTTACCCACCCGTTGGGGCAGAGGATCATTTTCACCCACCTTCTTGGCAGGGGATCGTTTTCACCTACACCTCCGGGCAGTGGATCGTTTTCGCCCACCCGTCGGGGCACGAGGTCGTTTTCATCCTACCGTCCACTTACGGGATCGTTTTCACCCACCCATCGGGACACGGGATCGTTTTCACCCACCCTTCGTGGCACGGGATCGTTTTCACCAACCCTTCGTGGCACAGGATCGTTTTCACCAACCCATCTGGGCACGGGATCGTTTTCACCCACCCGTCGAGTCACTGGATCATTTTCACCCATCCGTCGGGGCACGGGATCGTTTTACCCACCCGTCTGGGCACGGGATCGTTTTCACCCACCCGTCGGGCAGGGGATCGTTTTCACCCACCCATCTAGGCAGGGGATCGTTTTCACACACCCGTCGGGGCAGGGGATCATTTTCACTCACCGTCGGTGCAGGGGATCGTTTGCACCCACGCTCGGGGCAGGGGGTCATTTGCACCCACACATCGGGGCAGGGGATCATTTTTACCCACCGTCGGTGCAGTGGATCGTTTTCACACACCCGTCGGGGCAGGGGATCATTTTCACCCACCGTCGGTGCAGGGGATCGTTTTCACCCACGCTCGGGGCAGGGGGTCATTTGCACCCACACATCGCGGCAGGGGATCATTCTTACCCACCGTCGGTGCAGTGGATCGTTTTCGGTCACCCGTTGGGGCAGTCGATCATTTTCACCCACCATCGGTGCAGTAGATAGTTTTCGCTCACCTGTCGGGGCAGTCGATCATTTTCACCCACTGTCGGGGCGGGAGATCGTTTTCACCCACTCGTTGGGGCACGGGGTCGTTTTCACCTACCCATCGGAGCACAGGATCGTTTTCACCCACCCGTGGGGTCACGGGAGAATTTTTACCCACTTGTCGGGGCACGGAATCGTTTTCACCCACCCGCCGGGGCACGGGATCGTTTTCACCCACCTGTCGGGGCACGGGATCGTTTTCACCCACGCGTTGGGACAGGAGATCGTTTTCACCCACTCGTCGGGGCAGGAGATTGTTTTCATCCACCGCCAGGGCACAGGATCGTTTTCACCCACCCCTATGGGCAGGGGATCGTTTTTACCCACTCGTCGTGGCAGGGGATCGTTTTCACCCACCCGTCGAGGCAAAGGAACGTTTTCACCCACCCGTTGATGCAGGGGATCGTTTTCACCCGCTTGTTGGGCAGGAGAAGAAGATAACAGGTTAACTCTGGTACTTTTCTCAGGAGTTGGTTGCTTTGGCATTACTTGATGGTGATTTGGAAAATAGCATCAAGAACAAGATTTTTCTAGCTATGGAAGAGAAGGAAGGGGAGGAAAAGCTGCTGAAGCTTGAAACTATCGACGTGAAACGAATTCACGAGAAGACTTTAGTTGACTTTCAAGAACTTGCATCTTCCATATGATTATCCGGCAGCTCAGTAGAAGCATCAGGCTAGCTTCAGTGCTGCAAAAAGTTTCATCAGTACATTGGCTGTAACCAATGATCATGCTGAATATACCGTTGCCTTAGTTCAGGATTTCTCTGGCCGTCTCACAAAGGGTGAGGAACAATTACAGTTTGTTTCAATGTTGTTGCTGAACACCGCAAAAAGTTCCTTGACACTTGCAAGCGGACCTTTCTGAGCAACACTGAGTGTTATTGGTCATCACGACAATCCTGCCAATGAGCAGCTAATACCCACTGTAGAAGATCCAGTGGGGGGACCCAAGCTTGTGAATGTTGGGTTCTATACCTCATCTGGGGAAACATCGGAGCCTTTGAGCCACCTCTAAATATTAATACTTATCAATAAAACTTTGCAGTGGGTGTTTTTCGATCAAAAGGAACACTTTAGGGGGTAGATTATATATATATATATATATATATATATATATATATATATATATATATATATATATATATATATATGTAATAGAATTGCCTGAGGCTGCTGCGCCTCGCTTCTATCACATATTTGTACTAATGCTTAACACGTGTATCCTGCGAGAAAAGAGTAGCATGGCGTTCTTATCGCCCGCTCCAAGTTTAATCAAGGAGGTTCAATCCGCGGTTTGCCTGCAGGCGTCGATCTGGCCAGATTGAGTTAGGCTTATGGGAAGATAAGAGTGTTCGAATCGCTAGCGGGACATTCCATTGAAGTTCCCCATTGCCCACTACCCTGAGGGGCTGGCTCAGGCTATTTATGTGATAGAGTTTTGCATTTGAATCAGATCCCGATTATCTTCATCAGGCATCACGCCGATCCGGTCTTCCTTGTGCACCTAGGAAATCTTTACCTTGAGAACTCCCTTATTGTCCAGAAGAGGACAATATCCTTGAGTGCGAAGGTTCGTGCCCCTCGAGACGCCAAGTCAACATGGCCTCTCTATTGTTCAATTGTTCAGAAGAGAACAACTTTAGAACAGTCATTGTTCTTCGATCCCGTTCGACAAGAAACGGTTCTCGCCCCCCTGATATCACGTCAGTGGTAATTTAATTCTCCCCTTTTAACGTTCTTCAAGAGAACGCTTGGTTACCCTCAATAACCTCAATTGTTCACCCAGAACATCTCCGGTATCCTGTCTCAAGGATCGCTCGTACTTCCGAGCCCCACTTTGCTCCCACTCTTCGAAGTCTGTCTTTTCTCCCTCGTTAAGGACAACCCTCCTCAAAACCCCTCCTCCTGCGAAGATAATCGCCAGTCGGACCGAAGCCATTCCTTCAAATCGCCTTCGCCTGCACGCCGACCTTATAAATACATAAACTACGAATTGCATTTAATTATTTAACTTTGTTGCCAACGTAACTCCGTGTTTTAACCCGGATTTAGTCGACTCTTTCTATTCTTGTTTGTTTTGTCATTTTAAATCACTCCAAATCTTAATCCACCGCTTAGTCAAATTTATCCTATGACCTTTTCATTTCATGGGCATCTCCCATTTTAATCCCCGGTCATGTAAATATTTTACATGTGTTATTTTTGTTAGTATAATTAATAAAATTCTATTTTTTAATGCTTGCTATATTATTTATCCTTGGGATCCGTTCCACTTCTTAAGTATTTTGAAGATAAATAAGCCCTCTCCAGGACTATTTATTAACGTAGATTCATACTCGGCAATCTCATTAAATCCCCGCACTCGAATATAGAATAATCCCCACAAAGAATAGATATATAGTATATCGTCGGGAGCCTTTTCTACGACAATATATATATATATATATATATATATATATATATATATATATATATAGATAGATATATATATATATATATATATATATATATATATATATATATATATATATATATATATATATATATATATATATATATATATATATATATATATATATATATATATATATATATATGAAAAGGTTACACAGATCAAGAGAACAGAAGGGATCTTACATGCGATGACGCCGTAAAAAGCCACGAGTAAAAAACAACGTCCCGGGAAGAACTCAAACCTCAGACCTCTGATTATCTAGACCAGTGCTATACCACTGAGCTCACTGGTCCACCAGGCAAAGCGACATATTTTGTCAATATTTATTATCCTACAAGCACAGTTTCAGGTGGGCGTGATCTTTGGATATGCGAAAGGAATAAGTTTAGTTCGAAACAAATAGGTGAAGGTATAAGGTGTGATCAGGGATTAGTCCATCTGTATCATTTGTCCTTCAGCACTGTTTTATATAATTAGGGCACTAACCGCTCTTTTGCACATACTTTTTTCTTCATCTCCACTTTTGCTTATTCCTTTATTTTTCTCTTTCTTTTTTCTGCTTTTTTCGTTCTTGCATCTTTATTTGCTAATGGCTACTGAAGGCATGGATCATGCTTATGGCCGAGATCTTGTAATTCTTCCGGTCCTGTAGTCTGAACAATTCAGCGAGCGTAGCTGGTGGGAGAGTTGATTCTAGCCAATCCCAGATGAAGTTGCCTCGAGGGTGTCGGAACGTGTTCACCGGTTCAATACCGGTGCACTCTTGATGTTATCTGGAGCTTATGTAGTCGTTCTATTTGATATTATGAATAAATCGTAGGGCCTGATTTTAAACCATCTGAAATTTTGTCATCCTATTCTATAAAGAGTCTTTGAAAGGAGCCCTTGGGTAAAGCAACTTGGTTCTCGCTAGTACCATATATAATTTTTGTTTGTGGTACTTAGATGGCAAAATGTGTGGAATTTGTCTAATTCGAGTTTAGTAATCTGAAGCCGAGAGTTAATGTGGTTTCTTTATCCGAATTTGGCAAGCCTTAAGCCTATTATGTTAACACCTGAGTTTTGTGTCTGCCTATAAACTTTGTTTGGTTAGTCTGAATTTTCCATTTTTCTTCGAACCAGGAGATCCCTTTGGCCTCAGTGCCAGTCGCCCTCGCATACATTCTCCCGGAACTGATCTAACCGTTCAGTATCTGGTTTATGTCTGCCGCGTAGTGCACATTGAGTGTCCGAGGAAGCAGACTTTGGAATGGCTTGGTGTATACTGAAAAATTGGTGGGGCTTTGACACCCTCTTTGGAGATTCCGGATACGAGATCGAACAGAATTCCCGTGTGACTCTCGATTCTTATTACCATTCTCCTGTTGGTGAGATAGATGTAGGGGTATTTCCTGGAATAGGGTACAAGCCCAGGTCTCGAGACGATGCACTTATTTTGTCAATCCACACCTTGTCGAAGGCTTTCTTCACGAGCCGGCAGACCACATCCAACATGCATCCAGAATCAAATCTCTTGGTCAAGTGTTGATTTGCCAGAGCAATTGCTCTCTTCGTGCTACTTTTCTTGCGAAAGCTTTTCATCTTGCGTTCTTCAGAGAGTGAGTTGACAGACAGAAGACCAGTCTTTTTTTGATAATCTTTCCTAAGATATCTCCAATTGTTTCAAGTATAAAATCGGCTTGGAGTTCATCACTTGATTTTTAGGCTTCTCTGATTTGGAAATAAAGGTCATTTTCGATATATTCACTTTAAAAGGGCCCATTTGTGTTATCATTGTAATTCTGGTAGTAACTACAGAACTACAGAACTACAGAATCTAGGACCAACAAAGACCCTAAGGTCCGCTCGAGGCTAGTCCGCTACACTACATCCGAAACTACGATACACACTTATCTACGAGTGTATCTCTAACATGCTATATTTTTTTTTTTTTTTTTTTTTTAATATATAATCTACTGTACACACTTATCTACATGTGTACAATGTCAGGCATATTAACTACTTCAACCTAAGGGGGGGTGATAGAAAGTTTTTCTTCTCAACTTCCGCAGCCCTCGACTGCTAGTGGTGAAAATCTAGTTATAGGATAGGCGGAAAAGAAAATGGATATCTAAACTACACATGCAAGAGAAATCGCTGGCATCATTTTTAGTCATCATTTTTACTCTCGTTGTTCCTCCGCTCCAAACTCCTTTTGCAAAGACGTTATTATTTACTGTGCTCAGACTACGTTATATTTATACTATTTAAGTGCGCGTCGAGACGGTTTTTAAACATATTTACCGACCTACTATCCACTACGTGGGTGGGTAGCCTATTCCAAATTTGAGTAATTTTAAACAAGGAGTAACAAGGAAAAGAAGTACCCTAGGAGACCTTACGGTCCATTCAAGGAGGGTACTTTTCGACTAGCAATCGAGCTGGCACATGAGCTAAGAAGGCGACGGACTCAGGCACCTAATATAGGGCGTGTTTCGATGCCACACGTCTCTACAAATGTGTCAACTTGAAACCAAAGTCACCCTCTCATCCTTTCGATGGATTCAACAAGTTTGGTTGCCAGTCGAGTGCTTATGTGAGTGAAACTTGAAGCTGTAGTTAGACATTCTCTTGGTGCAATAAATACAACTTTTCCCTGGCATTCATGTTGGCGATTACCACCCAAGCCACCCTTCAGTTGATGGGTGAGATGCTTTGTATCCCTTTTATGTTTCATAAAGGGGCATGAGAATCACCTCGCTCAGATGTCGAGTGGAATGCAAAACACTCTAATTCGGTGAGATCCAAAGTGTTACGGAAAAGACGATTAAGAAGATGCAGAATTATTATATTTACTCAAAGAATTACTCAACTAAGAGGTTCGACGGAGTATAGAGAACAAAGATTTGTGAAAGCTAGAAGAAAGCTATATAACGATTCAGTTGAGTGTCCATACAGGTCCGGTGATTGTGATAGGGGTACGAACCCCCAAGAAGGAACTATTTACCTCTCCCTAACTTTCCCCAGGTATTGGGCAGGAATACCCATCTTATACTTCTCGGCGACCTGAATGCGCCCTCATGGCATTTGGAGAAGAGGATGGGGAAAAACTTTGATTTACTGATTTAACGTGGTATTATGGTAAGAGCTAGACCTGATTTCATCATGTTTGTTACAGATGGAGCCGCAACTAAGCCAGATATAGTATGGGTTTTCGCCCGAATATGTATCTCCAGCCGAGCCCGGTGTTTCCAACAGACGACAACTCCTTAATAGTCTTACTAGCCATTAAAATAATACAAGTGCCTCTCCCGGCTTACCGGCCACCAGCGTTGCAAGGGAGAGGCGTATAGGACATTGACCTGGAAATCAAAAGGCTTGATTAAAAGATAAGGGAAGCGGAGGAGAAATGGTTTCCCCATAACACACTGAAAACTATCGCTGTTCCAAGGAGGTCGCGAGAAATAAGGAGACGGCTACAAGGAAAATAGAGTTAATAAAAATCTCGAGAGGAATAAGACCTACAGCTGGAATGTGTAAAAACGGAAAATAGATTTGTAAAAGGAAATGAAAGACATGAGATAAGGTAAACAAAGTATGTGGGAGGGATTGATTAACCATATAAACAGGGAGAGGAACATCAAACTGTTTTTGCAATCAACTAAAAAACCTCAGTGAGTACCACCACTAAAGAAAATAAGGATAAAAATGCGAACGAATTTGTAACGAAGAATAAGAAATTGATGAGCTATTAGGAATCATTTGAGCCAGGTTTTTAACATTACCAATGAGGATTATGCTAATTTTGATGCCGATCATGAAATGAGGATAATGAAGGATATAAATTAACATAAGGATAATACATACCCGCTAGAAAGGATTAAGATAAGTAACGAAGATGAGGATAACGAAAGTGTTAGGAAAATAGAAATGGGATAACTTATAACGGGAACGAAGACAACCTTGTTCAAGCTTCCGGATAACGTATTGGAGAGGTTGCTCGAGATAAGCAATGCGTGGTGGAATATAGGCTAATTTCAGGATTGCTTCAAGGTAGCTAGAATGAGATTTGTGCCTAAACCGGGTAAAGCACCAAAGGCAATAAACGGTTACAGACCAATCATGCTGTTCAATTTTGTTGACAAGATGCTGGGAAAATTTATGCTGGAAATACTTAGACCACCTAAAAACTAATTGTAAGTGTAATTCTCAACAATACGTATTCAGAAGGAAGAAAAGAACAGATATGGACCTGCCCCTGATAAAGGAACGGCTAGCTAAAGCTATGAGTGAGGGTCAAATGGTTAAATTAGTGGCGCGAGGCCGGCATTCGCTGCTTGTTAATGTTCGGAGAGATCGGCTTAAAATATAAAATAGAGAAGATGGAACTAGAGGGGGAAGAGGGATCATCAAACTACTGTACAACTTCATTAACGACAGACAGGCCTACATAGTGCTCAGTTGCCATTAAGGTATCCTCTTTAAGGCCAGGGTGGGGCTCCCACAAGGGAGCTGTCTCTACCCTGTCCCCTACGCTACTTATACTAACGATATGGCATTCCCACTAAACACAGAAGCAGCGTATGTACAGTTCGTGGACGACGTCACCCAAATTATCATGACATGGACAAGAACAGAAAGAAAGGTGGCCAAGGAAATACTGGGCTAAAAAGACATGAAAAGAAATGGAAAATATATACAAAGTTTGCAGTGATACCCTCGAACAGAAGAAAGGTAGATGAGATTAATGTTGAGGGCAAGAGATATGACTATATGAACAAAGCGAAAGCACTGGGATTAAATATAGGTATCAAAACGCAGATATATGTAGGATATAAACATCTGAAAGGATTAGATTAGCAAAGGTACAGTTGGTGCAGCTAGAAAGGTTCATAGGGCTATCGCCCAGACAATAGAGCAAACTTTTCCTGCGATAGTTAGAGCCAACCTCTAGTACCCAACTCTCGACTGTTCCTCTTCATGGTACAACGAAGAGTGCATGATTAAAATCATTAGGGTGCAAAACCAAGCTACCCGAAATATTACAAGCACAAGGAGAAGAAAAATGATGAGACAGGAAAAAATACATAGATTATTTAAAATGAAACCTGCCAATGTGCTGCTGCACGAAAGGGCGAAAAAGATGTAGAGGAAGTATGAAGAAGAGTTGAGAAATGTTTAAGAAGATAATTTTAGATTAAGAGATGTAGTTAATACGAAACGACAAATCCAAAAAGTAGAAGGAAAAGAATTAGAGACACAGATCCCTTGTTTGTATGAATCTAAGCTATAAAACAAGGACAGTGCATAGACAAAACAAGTTAACTAAGCAAAGGAATTTGAAGAAAATAAAAGAAAGTTAGGTTATAGGCTAACCTAACCTAATCTAACCATACACGAAGTGCATATCTGCTCTCTCTCTCGGTTTGAAGACATGTACACTCACGATGGACCACCATCCCGACAACTAATTGATCGAGTTCAACGGAATTCTGTGCTGAAAAAGGCCACCTGTCGGAGATAAAGAAATTCTGATTAGAATGTGATTTAATAACTTATAACTCGGAAACTAAGCATTTCCGGACATATGTTCATAGGAACTATTTTTATTATTTAGACATAGGGAACATAATCCCGAAGTTATGCCATCTATTTTTGAAACACCCTGTATATATATATATATATATATATATATATATATATATATATATATATATATATATATATATATATATATATATATATATATATATTTATATATATACTTTTTATTTTATTATTATTATTATTATTATTATTATTCCATCTTGTAGATGGTGGATTATTTGTCCAGTATTCATCCCTTTTTAAAATTAATGTGTTTGGATAAACCAAACTAAAAAGCTTAGCATTTTAGTTTGGTTTTTACCAAACACATTCATTTAAAAAAAAGAGATGATTACTGGACTAGTAATCCAGCATCTACAAGATGGAATAAAAACGATAGTTACAAGAAGAGAAAGTTGCCAAAGGAAATTAATTAAGGCAAAATACACAATGGTCTTCCAAAAAATTTGTATTCAAGAAAGACTGCTACCCAACTACACTAATATATATATATATATATATATATATATATATATTACAATTCATTTAAATTATTTATTCCTGTATTCCTTTCTACTCTTTGATATTGTAGAACCTGAAGATGAGCAGACAGCTCGAAAGGTTGTTCATACCCAATAAATGCAGATGAATTTCTCTGCATTCTATGTGCTCTCATTTCTGGTCAATATATATATATATATATATATATATATATATATATATATATATATATATGCTCAATAACCCATAGGAAATAATGACAAAATGAAACACAAGGACTTTCTTCTTTTTATAAGATAAAACAAGGGCAAAATATTATTAAATAAGGGAGAGAGAGAGACAGAGATAGCAAACGAAATAAGATAATATAAACTCTTTTACCCGTTAAAGAAGGTGAAAACTAGCTGGAGTTCGAACCTATACGATTTATCGCTCTTAACTTTCCAAGCCATTACACTAACCAATATACTACAATCCACATCTCCCCCAAAAGATGCCTTAAGTCAGCTTATAACCAGAACAGTGTAGGTAAGTCCCTATATGTTGAAGAAGAAAGAGTGTGACTTGTGTATTTCGATTGCTCATTCATTTTAACCTCCGTATCTCCCTTCTATTAACGCTTTCTATACTACATTCTTTATACTGTAATCCAATTTATTCACCTTCTTATATACATTTTTACTTGTGCCATGACCATGTCATTAAGATATCCATCATTTTATCCCAATTTCCAAGAGCTTAGCTTATCTTCATTTTGTGCTTCTTTCAGAATAAAATTAACTTCGTTATCTTTTCTATATCTTGAATCTATGTATGTTCTATGGTTCATTTAAATCGGCCATTCTAGAGGTAAATATTCCTTTTATAGTGTTTATAATATAAAAGTAATACCCTAACTTGTATAATTTTACCTTTTGTTTTTTAATTTTTTAAATTAAAGGATTCTGCTATGATATTAATATTAACATAGAGTTTAAATATATTCAGATAATTATTAAATGCTTTCCCGAGAGAAACCTGCATAATAAATAGCCAGGAGGCTATATTTATTCCATGTGTGAATTGTCCAAAATCACATAAGTGAAAGCGGGAATATCAACACGAATTTATGAACACGCAGATTATTAGAAGAGGAAGTATAATTTATAGTATATTTAAACATTTAAATAATTCTAATCACGAAATATATTTTATCTAGGCTAAACTTATTTATAAATCCGAAAATAATTACAAAAGGCTCAAGGTAATTTATTACTAATTAATGAGATAGAAAGTTATAATACGTCGAATGGTTGATTCAAATTTTAGAAACTTATTCCAAATACACTCGGCCACAAACTGGCGTCTAAAATTCATCTGCTCCTCAATCAGTGTATTCCCTATTTCATGAGTGTGCCCCCCCCCCTCATTTATAACCCCCTTCCTTCCTTT
The DNA here is from genome assembly GCA_963969495.1 of Ceratothoa steindachneri. Classification (NCBI taxonomy): domain Eukaryota; kingdom Metazoa; phylum Arthropoda; class Malacostraca; order Isopoda; family Cymothoidae; genus Ceratothoa; species Ceratothoa steindachneri. The sequence continues at coordinate 26,560,901 of OZ018336.1, forward strand.
CTTATATATTAGGATGGATCATACTTTGGGGCAACCATATATTTTCCTTAAATCCTTTAATGAGGGCTGCTTAAATGATAGATTTTCGGGTGTAGATTTTGAAAAAGAACTTTATTTTGTTATACAATTGCTTCTACCTACATAAATTTCTATTTAAATAAAAGTAAATTTTTCTCTTTCGTCACGAGCTTATGTAACTTATTTTTATTTAATCCACGTACACACAAACACAAAGTAACCTTAAATTTACATGTTTATTCAGTGAGAAAAGTGTATGCAAAGCTCCACATATAGCTGCATGGGTCACTTTAGGTCATATTCAGAAGTTAAACTTGACCAGAGCGAACAAATCTTGCTTTGACTCATTCCTGGACATCAGACGTCTACTTGTCTCTTGTGATCTGATTCCTCCATCCCTTTTTTCATGTGTGAAATACTTCGAAGAAACCTCAGTCACCATTCTTACAACCTTCTCAATGCTCTGTGTGTGACAATGCCAGTCAGGTACTTTCATAGGAGAGTCAATGAAGTTTTTCAATTCAGAAGTACTTAAAGAGCAAGTGAGAGGTGGCTCAGAGACATCCTCTGACCAATTGATCAGATCTCCAATCCTGGTAGCATCACAATTGATGCCTGGTGTCCTTCTAAGCCTTACAAAAGAGTCTCCCAGTTAAGTATCTGGGTCCCCTTCTCTCCTGATGGTCTGGATTCTTTTCACCCCTTCAGTTCTCTCCGCCTGATCTTCAGAGCATAGGAGGGTTTGGAGGATGGCTTCACTGTATGCATACAAAGCTGATCTCTTAACAGTTGGCAAAACAATATCCAACACCACCTTCGTCTGAGACTTAAGGGGGTGAAGTTGTTAAAGAAGGTGCCTAGGTCCCTCGGTCTAAGAGTGCTTTATCTTAACGTTAAACCAGCATGGGTAATATACAGTAATGATGAACTTAACAATCAGTCGTAGATTCTTAAAGGCTTTTCCTTTGAGCTCATGCTTTGACACCCAAGGCCGAAGAAGTCTAGGAGCTGTGGTTAGCCAGCGACTGTGAGTTACTGGTCCTATTTCGAATAGAAAAAGCCCTGTATGAAGCACTCCATCTCCGATTGCCGATACAATTCTATAGCTGTAGTGTTGATTAGAGGAAAGATCTTGCATTACTTCCTGAGGTATCTTGGCAAGAGGAGGAACTAAAGATATTTGAGTGAAATTTGGGTTGATATCCAAGTCTGTAACAGAGTCAAGAAACTTTTCTATTGGTCCGGAATATCTGTTGTCAGATAGTGTTGGGCCATCCAGGATGATAATTAGATGACGGAGAGGGAGTTCGCCAGTGTACAGGTTACAGACCAACCAAACAAGCTTTCTGCCCAAATGGAGCTATATTTTTCGCATTACTCCAGCATTTACACCTATGTTTAGATTCGTGGATTCTCCTCCAATGGCCATTAAGCTCTCATCCAAACTCCTTTCCCTCAGCCATCCAAACATAGCCTTAGCGATCTTTTCTGCATATGATTCTTCTTTTGTAGCCTTTTCTGGGACAAAGTGGAAGAGGTTATTTCTCACAGGCTCACTGATGACAGTGTAATGCTCCTCTTTTGTTTGTGCTGGAAACAATTTTTCACTTCCCTCTACATCCATCATAAAATTTGTCACATCAATTCGTCCATCAAAGAGAACACAAGAAATTCCCCCATCCTTCCTTAGGTTTTCCTCAAACTCAGTTCAATAACTGTCATAAGTTTTTTCTGTGCTCTCTTAACTTAATCTTTTCAATTACTTTACTTGCATCTTCCTCAGTAATGAATCACGCATCTATTAGGGCTGCTGTTACTATAGATGCACTTGGTCTCAATCCGATACCATACCTTATACTAGCAAAAGCAATATTTGGAATTTCATCATAATTCTTTCTATTCCTGGTGGAAAATTCCGGCTCTTGGAGAGCTTCTAAAGTTACTTCATCACCCAAACTGTTGTCACCATCAGAATTTTTTGCCTCCAGATCTTCACCTTCTTCCAAAAAATGCTCGATTTCCTTTCTTGCTGCTTTTTCTGGTAAAACAGCGCTTTACTCCTTACTTTTTCTCTTTCTTTCTGCTATGCTTTCTTTTTCTTTTCTTTCTGAAGTTCTTAATTGTCTATTATGCTCTGGAATTTCAGGAACTCCAATTTGAAAGGTACTTTTACTTCCAACCTTCTCCTTTTGTCCTTTAATTAAGGCCAGTTCCCTATTAAGTATTTTTTTTATCTTTACTACAACAGCAGTTAATGTGGGCTCCAGTCTCACAGCCATTACAACCTACCTCCCCACGAATAGAAATTTGACATTTGCATGTTAATATATCAAATAACTTATCTAGTTTTGCAATGAACCTCTCTTTTACTTCAATTTTTCCTTTACCAAGGGAAACTTTTACTACCTCCTTCCACACCTCCCTAAGCTTTGATATTATTATGACCTTTTGATTTACAACAGGTGGTTTGAAAAGAGCATTAGCTTTGGTCCACTGATTAATCAAGCTGGTCACTTCATAATTTCTCCGGTCATCTTCACTTTGCTCCCTCAGGTAGATGCCGTACCTCAAAATATATCTTATTCTTGGTAACTCAAACACCATCAGCTCTTGCCCAGTGCCAACAAAATTAGTCAGATGACAACTTGATTTGGACCATCTCTTGATTCTCGCTATTGTCACACTAATCGCAGGTATATCTGCAAATAAAAAGATGGGACTTAAGAAATAATCTCTGCCAAATAATTATGTTATTCTAAAATGATCCACAACCTTTACTAGCATTCAAATAAAATCTAAATGCTCTATAAACAGTTACCATTTACAATAGTTACCAGAACTAGCTACACTACTGGAATATTGCCTTCCACTGAGTAATGAGTACTGGCTACTTGCAATTTTTGGAGTTAGACCAAACTAAATTAATGGTCATTTTTAACAGGTTTCCTACTTCTCATCTCTCTCTTATACATTTTTAGATTTTTTTAGACTAATATCTTTCAGACTACATAAATGTATTGATGATAGAAAATAGTAAATTTGATATTTTAGGGGTAACTAAAATAATAGTAAAATATAGTAAATGACCCAGAACTAACATTATTTCAACATCAAATTGATGTAGGTTACATCAATCAGAATTTAACTTTTCTGCCCAAAATTTGTTCTTTTCACCAATACTCATCATTTAAATACCCCTCATCACCTGTTTCTTAAAATTCTAGAGTATGACCAGCCTTATTATATATAGAGCATTTTTGTGTGTACAGCTTTGTTCACGGTATAGCTAAAGACGGTAGTTAATACCGAAGTGTAGTTCTTACACACACACATACATATATTTTCTATGTTAATAACTTTAAATTTCGTAGAATCAGCGAGTATGTTATTCATTTTGCTAACATAGTTAATTTTATTTACACGGCTCCATTCTTGAACTAACTGTTAAATACAATCACTTTTTTCTCAATAACTCCATCTACCAGCAAACTGATGGTGTAGGAATGGGTTCTCCAATTGGTCTTCTACTTGCTGACATGTTTATGTCTAATTTTGAAAAAATTGCTTTTCGTGAGTGCCCCTCTGCTTTCAATCAGATCTTTTACCGTCGATTGGTTGATGATACGATTTTAGTATTCGAATCTGTTCAACAATCCCTTTACTTTTTGCATTACATAAATGAACGCCATAATCACATAAAATTGACACAAGAAAAAGAACGAGACGGAAAACTCACATTTCTAGCTATCCTCCTAACCCGCACTTTAACCAACTTCACCACTTCGGTCTATCGGAAATCTTTTACCAGTCTCAGTATGAATTTTTATAGTTTCTGTGACATTACATACAAAATTACAAACATTAAAGCTCTCCTCCATCGTGGCTATCAACTATCATCTGACTATTTTCTCGTAAACGAATAATTTGATTTCCTCAAATGTTATTTCAAAAAGAATGGGTTTCAGCTTTTCCTTATCCAAAAGTGTATTCGTCAGTTTGGGGACAAATATACCATCCACCTCAACCAATTGCCACTGTTCCCAAGATATACCATCCACCTCAACCAATTGCCACTGTTCCCAAGATATACCATCCACCTCAACCCATTGCCACTGTTCCCAAGATATACCATCCACCTCAACCCATTGCCACTGTTCCCAAGATATACCATCCACCTCAACCAATTACCACTGTTCCCAAGATATACCATCCCCTTCAACCAATTGCCACTGTTCCCAAGATATACCATCCACCTCAACCAATTGCCACTGTTCCCAAGATATACCATCCACCTCAACCCATTGCCACTGTTCCCAAGATATACCATCCACCTCAACCAATTACCACTGTTCCCAAGATATACCATTCACCTCAACCAATTGCCACTGTTCCCAAGAATCTTCGGTATTGTCTCCTCCCAGATATTGGTCCCCTTATTTCCCACTTATGTGTTAAACTTAATAATCGTCTGAAAAGATTTTTCACAGATACAAACTTTAAAATAGTTTTTATTATTAATTTTCATTTAGGACATATTTTCGAATTAAGAACAGACCCTCCCTGAGATCAGCTGCTCGGTTATTTATTTATTTGCCCCAGCTGCCACTGGGGGACCTATATTGGAAACTCCGTCCCCTTATTGAAGGCTCGGGTCTGTTCCCCCCTAGGAACAGACTCCGTTCTCACTATTAAATAGATGTCCTCCATCCGTGATCACTCCATTCAATGTATGATTGATATTTCCCACCTAAATTTTAGGACATTTCAAAGATCCTATCTCCCTTCGTATTCTTGAATCACTGTTCATAAAGCAATTAAACCCCAGTCTCACTACTGATTCTACTGCCCCTCCCCCCTCCTAATCGCCTAAATGTCTTAAAAAAGTTTACAACCTACCGATCCTATGACGTCGCATACAAATATCTCTCCCTCAGTTCTCGGGTTTTGCTCTTCGCTAAAGATTAACATTATTTGTGTTTAAGTAATCAATAATTTCAAAGATCACTTACTCGTACATAACTTAATCAATAAATGTTTTCGTTTCATTGTTTTTGCAGTGTAAGCCCGCCCACATTTAAAGTATCAAATTCAATTGTCCTTTATTTTGATCACAATTATAATTTCTTGTGATCATAGCTATTATGTTCTAACTCTATTTATTTTATAGAACCAGATGATGGATTGTGTACCCGAAACGTCGTTATGATTAAATGAGAACTGTTACCTTTCTCATTCTTGGATTCATCCTTAACTTAAAAAAAAGACTCCTTAGAAACAAACCGATTGAATATATATATATATATATATATATATATATATATATATATATATATATATATATATATATATACACCCAGGCAAAGGCTTCGCTACTAAAATTAAAATTTAAAACCTAAAAAAAAGCGGCCATGGTTAAATTTTTATAAAATTTCTGAACTTCGCCAATTATAAATATTTTAAAAAGGAACTCTAAACTAAATTACCCCCCCTTCAAAATATCTTCTTTTTACGAGTTTTAAAAGAAGATATATAAAAATAAATTTTTATAACTTCATAAAATTTTGATATTTATATTTATTTCTGAACTTCACCATTTTGTTTTTTGATATTATAAAAGAATTATTAGAAATAACTTTGATAGAAAAACATAAGTCATAACCAAACTAAGATGAAATTATTATTTAAATACTAAAAAAATTCCCCATCTTAAATTATAGAGTTAGTGATGATTATATATATATATATATATATATATCGACGAATTGGAACATTTAATAAAGATGTCTGAACGTTTCGTTAATTGACTGTGTACATCATCAACAGAGTTTTCTGTCAATTTTACAAAAAATAGAAGAAGAAATTAATATTAAAAACCAGACTTAAAATATGACATAGTTAGTTTGACAAAAAGAAAAGAAAAAATACAAAAACAAAGGCAAGCACACAAAAAAAATTAATGAGAATTGGAAAATTGGCTTACCAGGCAGAGGTGCTTGTAGAAGATGGCGTTCCTGAGTAGAGTGTGGTGAATGTGGAGGAAATTAGACTTAAATAACTATTGGTTGCATGTTAATTGGTTGTGTAGAATGGAAAAGTTGGTTGGATTTCAAATAATTTCAGGCAGTTGAGTTTAGGGGTGAATTTGTAAATGTAAAGGGTCTTTCAATAATTTTTAAATGTAAATAAAACAAGTTGTGTGTGATATATGCACTCAATTTATTTTAAAATTTGAAAGTGCATTTTATGGCATTACGGGGGAAAAATGACGTTGTTCAAATGTCCGCCGCGGCTTCGCTTGGTGGAAGTATTCGGGAGGCCCAATTTTCGATCACTATGTCGCATAAGTCTGGCTGAATTTGCTGGATGGTGTTCGTTATGTTGACTTTGAGGACATCAACTGTCTGCGGATTATTCGCATAGACCTGCGATTTAAGGTAGCCCCAAAGAAAGTAGTCTAATGGCGTTAAATCGCATGATCTCGGTGGCCAGTTGACGTCGCCGCCGCGCGAGATGACCCTACCCTGAAATCGCTGGTGCAAAATGTCTATCGTGGCGTGCACAGTGTGGCACGTAGCGCCTTCCTGTTGGAACCACATGTCGTCAGTATCCATATCAGGCATATAATCAAGGTTGAGGCCACAAGAAATTGCTTATCATCGATCTGAGAGCTCACCCCCGTAAGGGGCGCGGCGATTTGCCATCCTGTATTTCTACCCTACTCTGTCGCTTTTCATACAACCTCTCCCACAACTTTCTCTGGTCGGCCTCTAATTTCACAGGGTAGATGCTGACCTTCTTCGCAGCCAACCGTCCGACGGATCGGGGCTGAGGGGGGAGGGGACAATGTTCCCTAACCTCTGAGCTCCGGTCAGGGATGTTTTTTTTTTAAAACCCTGCTTCATCCCTACCCATACCTTCCTCACATAGCATTTCCTTTCCTCTTCACACTCTATCAATTTTATGCCGTGTCTGAGGTGGAGCCGCCATGCCGATGGACTGCCAGACTACCAGGCGGGAGGGCTGGTCCTGAATGGCGGCACCTGGCTCTGCCAGGCCTGTACGCACCCCTTGCAGTGGGGGCTACTGCGAGGTGTGATGAGCTATTGCTTCCCGTAAAAATACAGGGTCACCTTGCCCAATGATGAACAAATTAAAAAAAAAAAACCCTCAACTTTCTCTGTTCCATCGACGGAGCCGCCCTCGGGCAGCTTCACAGAAAAAATGCAGGTAACCCCCCCCCCCCCCTGTGCTTGCACAGGGGACCCTCCATATTTCTCTAACCGGAGAGGAGGCTTACTTCTCTCCTACGCCTATGAGTGTAGGAGACTCCCGCCCACCCCCTTCTCTAGGGTGCTTTTGGGCACCTTCCTGTGTCCAGCGGCAGTCCCTCCTTTTCTTTCCAAGAGGACTGCCAAGAATCCCAGCAGGCAGCCCATAGTCGACCGCTCCCCATTGAAGCGGCTCGGTAGGGCAAACTCCCTTAGGGAGGAGATGGAAGCCAGGTTCCTTAAGTCGCTTCCATCAAAAGACCTGCTGGCAAGAATTTTAAACCTTGCCGGGGTTAAGGCCTGTGCCTCCACACACCTGACTAGTAAAAATTATGCCAACGGGACCTGCGATGTCCTGGGGGGGGGCAACTGGAGGCCCCCCTGAGATAGATATGGTCCTTGAAAACCCAGTCTCAGACGGTAGGGGCTTACATGGGGAAGGGGGGAATCCGGGCTCGGCGCCAAGCACCGAACCCGAATCCACCCCTATGCAAGGTCCTCCTCAAATGGCTAGGGTTTCCGAGGCAGTACAAGGAGGGGAGGGATCTCCTCCGACCGGTGCCCCTACGACTGCGAGTACCTTCTCCATTTCGGAGAAGGACCTGGCTGAGGCCGGTCCATCTTGCCAGGATGCTCCTACCGGTGGAGGTCAGAAGCGGGTTCATTCCTTGCGGGGGCTGAGGGGAAGGATGGGTCTGCTGCCACTTTGGCAACCGACCAAGCCAAGATCGGCACATCCGGCCCCTCTACCCCCCCGGGTGGGAGCCCCTGACTATGACTAAAACCAAAAGTACACAGAATGGAGCCTCAATAACACCGGAGCCCCTCATTCAGAGGTTATCTTGCGTTTTCGAGCCCACTGGCTTCCAACGCTTCCTCCTTATTCGCTCGACTGATGGCAGCATGTTGGCCAAGGGTAACATGATCCATTAAAGGAGAGCATTAGCTAGTGCAATTGCTAGAGAGCCGAAGGTGACCCGTTTCTCGGAAGGGAGCCTTCTGGCAAATGCGGCGAATCGCTCAGAGGCGGCCAAGATAAGTGCTCTTCGGACACTTCATGGCACCTCGGTGAGTGTGACACCACACTTTAACATGAACTTTGTGAAAGAAGTAGTTTATGCGAGAGAACTCGTTGCCTACTCCATAGAGGACATCACCTTAGAGCTGGCCGACCATGGGGCGGTCAAGGTCGAACGTGTGAAGAGAAAACAGGGAGGGGCCTCGAGACCCACCCCTACACTTTTCGTCACGTTCGGCTGTGACAAGCTCCCTGAGTCGGTGCGTGCCGGTTGGTACCGCTACCGCGTAAAGGCATTCGTGCCACTGCCGTAGCAGTGCTATTACTGTCGCCGCTTCGGCCATACGAATCGTTTTTGTAGACGTGCAAAGTCGGGCTCACTCGAAGTCTGTGTAAATTGCTCCAAGGCCGCACACGATAAGTCTAAATCGTGTGTGGCCAAGTGTGTCAATTGCGGAGAGCCGCACCCCGCTTTTTCGGAGCAATGTGGTGCATATCTCCTTGAGAAAGAAATCCTGGCCGTTCAGGCCCAAGATCGACTCTCATTCCGTGAGGCTAAGGACTTGGTCCTGGCGCGCCCGGCTCTTCCTGGGACGTCTTATGCCTCAATAGTAAGAAAGGCACCCTCTGCTCCTGGCCCATCCAGGCCAACGAGCATGGTTGTTTCCGCGCCCATTCGGAGCTCTTCTGCAGGTTCTAATCAACCCGGGAGCTCCCCTGGTAAAGCTGGCATCAAAAAGGGCTCACACCCACTCCCGGCTAAAACCAGGCCTCCCTCCCCCCTTCCCCCAGCGTGACCGTTTCCCGTAAGGCGAAACGGTCACGCGCTTCCACAGAGTCGTTAGACTCACGGGAGTCAACACCCTTGAAGTTGGTCTCCAGGCCATCTTCCGGGATTCCTAAAGCTTTCCCCCGAACGGAGGACAGCAACAAAGGAGCTTCGGCTCCTCCACCTACGCCTAGTGGGGGGCTGAGTGGCTCGGAGACGGTGGTTCCTCGAAAAGAGGGTCCCCCGCCTCCGAAGCCGCAACGCCCGCCTAAGGTTTCGAGGCGGAGGGAGAAAAAGACTTGCATGGCCCGCCCAACCTCTCCCAATAAGTCATCGAAAGCGACGGCGCCTTCAGCGCTTTGTCCGGCCAACAGCACCCGGGATTCTGCCTCCGGGAAGTGTACGGACATTCTCGTGAGGGTCTTCTGTTCGAAGAGGGCCTCCGCGTCTCCTCCGACGTAGGCCTGGAGGGCATATTCCGTCAATGGAATTGCCGTGGACTCCGGGCCAACTGGGAGGAGCTGCGGAGGCTCGTGTCATCCCGTTCCCCGTTAGCTATTTTTCTGCAGGAGACCATGCCCGGCGCGTGCCCCCTGCCCGTCCTCCCGGAGTATAAGGGTCTTGCGACCCCACAATCACGAGATAGCCGGGATGGGGGATGCGCGGTTTACACCCAGCATAATGTCTCGGTTCTTCTTTTCACTTTAGATATCTCCTTTCATGAAGTGGCTGTGCAGCTTCACCTGGATAGGAGGTATACTATCATCTCTGCGTACATTCCACCGTCAACTGACATCGACGCGGGTGACCTCTGCCCCATCGTGGGACGGTTGCCGAGGCCCTTTCTCTTGCTTGGAGATCGGAACTGCAGGCATCCTCTTTGGGGGAAGGGGATTACTCAATAAATCCCAGGGGACAAGTCCTTGCCGATCTGATCGAAGAGCTTAAGATAGGTGTTCTAAATGTGGATGAGTTTACGCATCACTGCCCGAGAACCGCTTTATTTTTTTGCCTTGATCTATCTTTGTGCTCTTCGGATGCACAGCCTGATATTGATTAGGGGGTGGTCGATGACTTCCATGGTAGTGATCACTTTCCCATTCAAATATCATTTCCAGGGCAACTGCCGCCTGAGAACCCACCTCGGTGGTGCTTGGCGCGGGCGCGGTGGCCTACATTTCAGGAAATGACTGAATTCTCTATCTCAGTTGAGGAGTTTAGGTCAGTAGATGAGGCCATTGAGCTCTTCTCCGGCACCCTAATCGCCGCAGGCCTGACTACTATTCACACAACGTCTGGCCGTTTTGCATGCTGACCACGCCAATGGTGGTCGGCCGAGTGTGAGACCTCCCTCAAACAGAAGCGTTATGCCTACATGCGCTATAAGCGCCGCCCGAACGATTTCACTGTCGCTGAATTTTGTCGGGCTAGGGCTAGGTTCCGGTATATTTAGAAGCACACCTTCCGCTCTTCTTGGCATGCATATGTGTCTTTACTTAACGGGAAGGCCCCTCTATCAGAGGTGTGGAAGCGAGTCAAAAGTATTCGGGACAAGTTCTAGCAGGACCCCCCTCCCATTCTCCAGGGGAATAGGACCGCAATCTCGGATACCGCGTCCGTGGCAAAATCCTTCGCGACCAATTTCTCGGCACTCTCTAGCCGGGATGATGCTCTGCCAGCATTCAATGCACGTTTTGATGTCACGGAAGGCCGCTGGCTGGACTTTACCTCCAGAGGCGGAGAACCCTTCAACGACAGGTTTCTGTGAGTGAGTTGTGCTCCGCTCTTGCTTCGTGCGCGGACACCGCCCATGGTCCGGACGATGTCCCATATGCCATGCTTCGACACCTGGGTGAGCGAGGCATGGCCTTTCTGTTTGATTTGTTCAACAGAATCTGGGTGGAAGGTCTTCTCCCAGATTCTTTGCGAATTGCTACTGTGCTCGCCTTTCGCAAACAGGGGAGAGATCACTCTACTCCAGCCGGTTTCCGCATAATCTCTCTAACCTCTTGCGTGTGCAATTTGATGGAGAAATTGTTAAATGTTAGATTAGCCTTTTTCCTAGACAGCGGAGGCCATCTGTCTTCTGCACAGTGCGACTGCCGCAAGTTCTACTTCACATCGAATGCTCTGCTCCGACTGGAAAATGCCGTCTGCGAGGCTTTCCTTCGTAGACAGCACTACGCCACGGTGTTTTTCGATCTGGAGAAGGCCTACGATACCGCATAGCGATACGGTATCATGGAGACTCTCCACACGATGGGGGCGAGGGGATGCCTCCCAAAGTTTATATCTGAATTTTTGCGAGATCGTCGATTCCGCGTACGGGTGGGGTGAGCCCTCTCCGGCCCAAAGGAGCAGGGAGAGGGTGTCCCGCAGGGAAGTGTCCTCAGTGTAACACTCTTTCCCCTGAGCATCAACGGCATCACCTCGGTGCTGCCGGAATATGTTCTCACTACGCTCTACGTGGACGACCTTTCGATCTCTTTTGGCGCGGCCTAGATGACAACTCTGGAGCGTCGACTCCAACAGGCATTGAACCGTGTCTCTCGCTATGCCGAAGCGCACAGGTTTCGGTTTTCTTTGGCCAAGACTAAGGTGGTGCACTACTGCCGCCATCCACGGCTCCCCTCAAACCCAGATTTGTTTCTTAATGGGGTGCGCCTGGAAGTGGTTCCAGCGCACCGTTTCCTTGGTCTTGTATTTGACTGACGCCTCACTTGGGAGGCTCATATTCGCAGCCTTAGGGTCTCTTGTCCCCGCGCCATGGATATGCTCCGTTCCGTGACGTTCAGCGCTTGGGGCGCTGATAGGGCTACTGCCTTACTTTTTTATCGGTTCTTTGTTTGTTCGAAGCTCGACTACGGATGCGAGTTTTATGCATCCGCAGCCGAGCGTTTATTGCGGAAGTTTGACTCGATCCATCACACAGGCCTTCGCCTTGCGACCGGTGTCTTCCGCACTTTCACCATTGAGAGCCTGTTGGTCAATGCTGAGGAGATCCCACTCGCTCTACACCGCGTACAGTGCATCACTCGCCTACACGCGCGAGCCCGGCGCCTCCCTCAGTCGCCAACGGCTCTCACTGCATCCGCAGCTGATCTCAACGGTGCTTATACCACCGAGAGACGCCAGTCATACCCTAAGCCCTTTGGGTTTAGGGCCAGGAAACTTCTTTGAGAGCTATATATAGCTCTCGGGCCGTTGACGCCCCTGGTTCGGCTCAGTACGCCACCCTGGAGGGTACCCCCTTTGGCTATTTGTCGCCACTCCTCTGCTCCCAAAGCTTGTATAGCGCCGGGAGTATTGTGTTCCACCTTTTTGGAGCACACCTCGTGTCACGCTGGAACCGTGCCAGTGTATACGGATGGTTCCAATTCCGAATAAGGGTTCGGCTTCGACGCCGTATCCCCTCTGTTTGAAGTCAGCGGGGCTCTGCCAGGCGCTGCGTCTGTCTTCACGGCTGGGCTGGTGGCAATACACCACTCGGTACGGGAGACTACACCACATGCCCGGTTCGGAGAACGGATCGTGATCTATAGCGACTCACAAAGCGCCCTGAGTGCTCTCGGGGCATTGGAATCTCTGCATCCCTTTGTTCGCGGTATCCGTGACGCCACAGTTTTGGCGAGCCGGGCGGATGTCGAGATTATTTTCTGCTGGGTTCCTGGACATGTAGGAATTGCGGGGAATGAGGACTCTGCGACCGGACCAGCGTTTCGCTCTTCCTCACACCGACTATATGACAGGAATACAGGCAGCTCTTCAGGCTGCTTGGCAAAGAAGATGGGAGACGGTCGAAGGGAACTTAAAGTTGCGAGCCATTGCGCCGCGACGGCTTCAGGTCACTTTCTGTGGTCTCCGAATCGGACACACTCGTGTTACGCATCGCTATTTGATGGAGCGCTCGTCTGCGCCCTATTGCGACGACTGCCTCGTCCCCCAGACTGTTCGGCACATTCTTGTCGAATGTCCCAGTCTGGGCGATCTTCGCGCACGACACCTGTCCCGGTACCGGGATGGGCGGGGTCGCTACCGCCTGTCCCTTGTACTCGGGACGAGTGCGTGCACTTTGACTGGTGGACTTGTTGACTTTTGGGGGGAGACCGGCCCTCTCCCTATTATTTAAACAGTTTTTTTTGTTGTTTTTTTTGTCCCTTATAGGTCGCACGTTCCTCCGCAGGGCGGACCTTCCCCCGACGCAGGGGCTTGCTTACTGCTCGTTTCCTTTCCCATTTTTTTTTTCGGGGGGGGGGGTATCTTTTTTAATTTGATTTTACAGTAGCCTAGTACTAGGCCGGTTTTTAATACGGTGACTAATGAGCCAGATGAGCTCTTTTAAAAAAAATGTAGGTCTCGCCGTTGACGGTTATGGCAATCCCATCTTCGTTCTCAAAAAAATACGGACCGATGATTCCGTTAGACCAAAATCGGCACCAAACAGTGACTTTGTTGGGATTCAATTGGTGCTGGTGTATCTCATGTGGATTGTTCTCGTCCAAAATCCGACAATTTTGCTTGTTCATAAATCCATTCATCCAAAAATGGGCCTCTTCGCTGTGGCGAGGATAGAAATCACGGAATGCATGGAACGTTTGTCGAACGGAGCACTGATTTTGATAATAACATTTGATGATTTGCACAAGCTTTTCAACGCTATAACCTTCCATCGTGACTTGCCAAGTACTACTGAACAGTTCACAGTGAGATTGCCAGATGTCGCTTTAACAACATGACCACCATCACCTGACAAAGCTCGAGCGTCCTTGTTGAAAGACCCTTTATAAAGACTCCAAAATAACCAAATCACGACTATTAGGACACGAATCCAAAATAGAGAATTCAGTGTCTGAAATTTGTGTGTTGCAAGACATAGAATTGCTTCTAATAGAAGAAGATTCAGGTGTAGTTAATGATCTGTTAGTATAGTGGGAGAAATCTCTATGTTTACTCAATTGGGCTTGGAGAGTGGTTTTACCCACGTAGCAGGCATGGCAGCCTCCACAGACTTGGTAAACCATTGAGGACCGAAGCATTTCGGAGAGTTTTTCTTTATGGTTGAGAAAAGTTTTAATAGTTAGATCGTTGATGGGAGTAAAATGAAATTGACATTGATGGTATCTCTTAACTAACGCCAACTCTAATTCATTTATCAATTTGGATGTAATAGGCTCAATGTAAGGTATTTTTAAATAAATAGCTCTTTTCTTAGGTTTAATGTTACCATTTGAGCTATTAAATTATTTATCTAAAAAACGTTTGGTAAATTTGTTAAGAATTTGCAAAGGAAACAAATTAAATTGACAAAACTTTCTAAAGTAAATGAGTTCTTGGTGGAACAAAGACCAGTTAGAGCATATTTTGTAGGCACGAAAAAGTCTACAAGAAATGGAAGAAACATAAATTTAAGGAAAGTAAAACTGAAGAAATTAGTTCCAAGTAGTGCGGTGGTAGGTTTGCGGTATACAGAGGTGGGTAAATGATTATTAATGCGGGTAATGTGTATGTCCGAAAATGGAAATTCGTCATTGGACTCATATTTCAAAAGTGGAGTTTATGTTCGGATGTTGACTGTTTAAATAATTATTGAGCTGAAAGACATGTTTTTTCTCTCTCTCTGAAGAGGACAAAGCAATTGTAGCCATACCGTTTATGAATGATGGGTTTAAATGAGCTTGCGCTTTGCTACGCTCGCTAACACCCTTCAGGCTGTTGGTGTCCGGGTTATTATACCTTTGAACCTGCTATTTTCAAACTCATTTCATTACGCTTTTTTATGTACTTTTTGTTTAAACAACAATTGAATCCCTTTTAAAGTATTAGGAAAAGAATATAACAAATATTTTATTTGTTAATTATTAACTCACACCCTACAAAAATTAATTAATTCTGAATTTCTTTCTTCAAACAGTTTCTTCTTTTAACAACAGAGAATTCTTTAATTTTTCTTCTTTTTCTAATTTTAATTGTCCCTAAAAAATATATTTAAGGAACGGGAATTTTGGAATTGGTTAAATATAAAGAAATGCATGGGGAGAAGAAAAAGAATAGGAGAATAAGAAGAGAATTAAGATGAGGATGAGGAGATGAAGAAGAATGAGGAAAAAAGTTGAAGAGAAAAAAAAAGTGAAAAAAGGAGAAGAGGAAGAGTAGATAGATAAGTTTGAGAAAAGGATGATGATAAAAAGAAGAATGAGTAGGAGAAGAAGAAGAGACGGAAGAATAAGAAGAAGAGAAGTAGAAGAAGAAGGGGAGGAGGAGAAGTAGAGCAGGAGGAGCATAGAATAAATAAGAAGAGAAAAAAAGATTAAAGGGCAGGAGAAGAAAAGAAAAAAAGGATAAGTGTAGGAGATCGTCACCCACCCGTTCTCTCTCAGTGGAGACCCGAGATGTTAACTGCAAGAGCATATGGCCAGGCAACTCGGGTCAAGCGCGTAACCACAGCGCCGCACCACTCGTCGCTATGAAAGGCCTACAGGTTAAAATGCAAGATCTCCCTTACGTGAGTGAGATTCAATTTCACCTCAAGTAAGACATTGGAGACGCGTTTCTCCCAAGTTTGAAGGCTAACGAGGAGCCGATGTAAGACTTGGTGAGAAAAACCGTTTGGCATAAGAACCCTCCTGGGCCCGACCTCAAGCCCCCTTTCCTCTTACCCCTCCCCCAGTGGGGTGACGAGGTAGAAATAAGAAACACTGAGGAAAATTGCGGTAGAATACGTCAGTCTCCACGTGACGAAGTCCCCGGATTAAGATCGGGCTACCGAGACTGGATTGGTAGAATACGTCAGTCTCCAGGTGACGAAGTCCCCGGATTAAGATCAGGCTACCGAGACTTGACAGGTAGATTACTTGGCTCACCAGACCAAGAAGTACCCTGCAAGAGAGGCTGGGCTACCTACCTTAAGGGGCTAAGAAGCAGCTCATCCTCGAGCTAGTCCCTGGTTATCAAACCGAACGTTAAGTTAACTTGTTCAAGTTAAACTTACTCTCGTCAGAGAGACTCCTCATATCCTGGTGCATCTTAAACACCAAGGGTATTCTTCGTCCTTGAGAAATTAAGAAAAGAAGTAGGAAAAGGATCCCCATCGAGCCCGTTACTCGGTGGCCACACCAAACTCATAAGTTAACTTGGTTGAGGAACCAAGTTCAACTTATTTTCGTCAGAAAGATCCCCCTCCGTTATACTCGCCCTTGAGGAAGGCTGGAACTAAGAAGAAGCTCATCCTCGAGCTAGATCCTGGTTACCAAACCGATCTTTAAGTTAACTTATTCAAGTTTAACTTATTCTCGTCAGAGAAACCCCCCTCCTCGATCCTCGCCCTTGCAGAAGACCCTCCCCGAGTACAGAGTACAGCCCTCGCCCATGAGGAATTAAGTAACGAAGGAGAAAAGCTCCCCCTCGAGCTCGTTACTCGGTGGTCACACCGAAATCTAAGTTAACTTGGTTTAAGAACCAAGTTCGACTCACTCTCGCCAGAGAGACCACGCCTACCTTGGTGCCGCCTAAGGCACCGTGATTGTTTTCGTCCTTGAAGAACCTCCCCTGAATACCATGTGGACCCCCATCTGCTACCCTCGCCAAAAATACCTCGTGATCTCGACCACCTCCATCTGGCTGGTCGGCACGCGTCGTGGAGCCAATAACATTCCTGAGGTATTTAAACTCCAGTAGAGTCAGTAAGCCTAAATCTTAAAAATATTAAAGTGCGTATCGAATTTAGCAAATTTTAGAGGGTTAAACTAATTGAATTAATTATTGTGTATTTTAATATTCGGAGTATTTCTGTGGTTAATGGTTAATTTTTGTGTAGTAAATTGTTAAAGTTAAAATATAAGTTTATTTGGGGAATTCTTGTGCGTTTCTCTATATCCTTACGTGTTTCCAACGGCTCTTTTTTAAAATAACCTTATTAGCTCTCTTAGAACAAAGCCTACTTCATCAAAGAAGTATATCACTACCACAAAGAATACCACGACAATAGCGGTTTGTGTGTAGAGAGATGAAAAAGGGGCATTCTCCTACATAAAAGTGGTATCAGGTGTGGAGTGATCAGAAAAGGGCCATTCTACGACAATGAGAAAAAAAAGGAGTTGAGAAGGAAAAGAATGTGAGATGGCTAAGAAAGGGAAGAAAAATAAGAGGGAGACAAAAATAAAGTACGAAATGGAAGATATGTAAGGGAATGAATAGGAGCAGGAGGAGGAGAGATCAAAAAGGAGAAGAGATGAAGATGAAGAGGAGGAGAATAATAATAATTATAATCAAGATGGAATAAAAAAGATAGTTAGAAGAAGAGAAAGTTGCCAAAGGAAATTAATTAAGGCAAAATACACAATGGTTTTCAACAAAATATTTGCAGAATATATATACATATATATTGGTAATGGAGTCGTTCCTTGGGAACCTTATTCGTATCAGGAATAGGAAGACATATGCGATGGTTACGAACATTTAATTTTAATATTTAAACTTTCGTGCCTTAGACTACTCGTATTATTTAATGTTCAATCACTTAAAATTTAACTGAATTGAATTACTTGCTTCGTTCCATCTATTAATATCCGCTTCGATTACATACCCCCTGATCTAACCTATTTTCGATTGTTCGCCCTGCCCTTATAATTCTTTCTTGCTGTGGTTTATAGTGAATTTCTTGTATTCCGCTTAATGCTTGAGACATGTTTATTATTCATATTTGCTGCTCATGGGATTATTTAATCTTTTTTTCTCACTCTTATTAATCGATTTCTTCATCCCTTGCTTTCGACTTTATGCTATAGTTTACAATTTTTGTATTTCAATAGGAATTTAATTCATATTTATTATGCATATTTTAAACTCATGGGATTATTATTTAATTTAGTTATTTTTTACGATATTAATCAATTTCTTATTAATAGATTTTCACCAATTTGCTTTCAACGGTTTAGGATTATATATTTCATTTTAACTTCTTGCTTTCGGTTATCATTTTCGACTCCTGTCATGTTTTTTTATTGCTGTGTTTAGTTTTTCTTATAAAAATAATTCTTTGTATTTAGAATTCGCTGATGATGGTCATCGTTAATGACCGAAACGTCCGGAAAATTGAATGTTCGTAATCATCGCATATGTTTTCATATTCCTGCTATATATATATATATATATATATATATATATATATATATATATATATATATATATGTGAAAAATAAAAAAGAGTAAATACAAAGTAGAATGCATAAGTAAAATCTTGGAAAGGAAAGTTTGGACCTGAATATTAATGTACATACTTTAGGATTTGGATCCAAAAGGATGATTTCCTCTTTTAAACTTGGTATGGTATATACGGAGCTTGAGGTGGTTATGTGTGGTTGTTCCTTGTGATTTATTAAGCTCTCGCTCCCTCAATCCATCTATCTCACCATTATTTATATATATATATATATATATATATATATATATATATATATATATATATATATATATATGCCCGGCAGTTCAAAAGTCCTGTTACAATCGTTGCGACCCTCTCAACAAAGAGCACAACGATGGGTTTGGTGCAGTTAGACACGTTTTGATAGTTTGTAACTTATAAATATTCGTTTAACAACCTGTAATATTAATCAATGTGGCCGATCTCGTTGGCGAGCATGCGTGTGCACACGTTGCTGTGGTGGACGTTTCAGGCCTATTCCTTGAGATCCCCCCCACCCCAATAGTCAAGGGAATTGAGGTCGGGCGACTGATCGGGCTAAAAGGCCTTCGACCAGAATTTCATGTTCGACCCCAACTATTCTTTCACAACGGACTTGGCCGTGTGGGCAGGAGCACCCTCCTACTGAAAGATGTAGTCCGCTTTCTTCGTGATCTTTCTCATCCAGGGCAGGACTTTCGTGGTCAAGATTTTTCTGTAATAAGCCACGGTTGGCATGTAACCGGCGGCATCTTCTTCCCTTTCGAAGCCACGACGCCGAGCAACATCACGGAGGCCGAGTGCTTGGTCGTGGACACGTAGCGGACCACGGAGAAGTCCTGGCCGAGGCTTACCACGCGGTCGTTCTATTTTTTGATGACGGGATCGACCGTGAGGTTTTTTTATCTGGAAAAAATGAGAATTCGATTGTCATGACTCTTTAAGTCGTTGAGAAGGCGACAACAGCGTTCCCCACATTGTTTTCGCATGCGGTCGGTGAACAGAGGCTTTTCCATGCTCCTCAAGCTCTTGTCGCCTTCCTCCTGGACGGTTCGGGACACCGTGGGCACCGAGATCTTCTTATTCTTCGCGAGCGATGTCATTTTAAGCTTCGGAACACTTTCGAAAGCCTTTATCACAGCCATCTTGAGGTCTACCTGAACGAGGTCCGCTCTTTGAGGACTTCCTCGTTTTTGACTCTACGGAAGGTCATCCGGCTCCCATGTAAAAATTTGCGAATAAGACTCCTAGGGGAGAGCCCATAGCAACTCCGTCTTCTTGAAGGTACATATCCCCATTAGGACCATGGAATGGGGCTTCCGAGGTGCCTCTAAAACAACTCATTCAAGCCTGAACCTCAGAAGCCCCATTCCATGGTCCTAATGGGGATATGTACCGTCAAGTAGACGAAGTTACTATGGACTCTCCTCCAGGAGTCTTATTCGCAATTTTTCCAGGGGAGCCGTTCGAAGAAAGAGTTTTCGCCAAACTACCCAAATCTCACATTTACTGCCGATACAAAGACGATATTTACATTAATGTAGAAACGGAAGAATAAATACAAACACTCCAACAAGTATTTAAAGAATGCTCGTCCCTCAATTATACAATTGGAAGAAGCCAGGACAACCAACTCCCATTTCTTGACACCTTAACCACTTTAAACAATGAAAAAATCACAACTAAAGTATACGTTAAAACCACCAATCCAGGCCTCTGCATGAATGCAGAGAGTGAATGTCCTCAACGATACAAGAAAAGTGTAATTAACGCTTATATCAACTGCGCCTTCACTCACTGCCATACATGGAAAGATACGCATAATGAGATAGAGAGCTACACAAGTACTCGTCAACAATGGATTCAGAAACCATAAAATACAGGTAGCTATCAAAAAGAAAATGGACCATTTCTACCTCACAGAAGAGAATAACAACGGAAACAATAACAGAGAAAACAACATAAAACTCTTTTATAAAAATACCATGAACACGACGTACCGAACAGACGAAAGGATAATCAAGGAAATTATCAACCGATCTATACAACCTACGAATAATGAACAAAATATATCGCTTACTATATACTATTAAACTAGACGAACCGCCACCCTCATCATGAACAACAATCTGTGGCCGAAACCTGAACTTATGCAAAAAAACCATGTAACATATGAGTATAAATGCAACCTAGGAGACTGCAAGCTCCTTCCCCACTCATATATTAGTATGACGGAAACAAAATTATTGCGAAAGATGACCTACCACCTGACGAATGGCGCCCCCAAAAACCATACCAGCCAAAACCATACAATAATTCTCAGCATAACATAACATAACATAACATAATTTCACGGATGACAAAAGCCACAAGGGCCTATCAAAGGTCATCTGCATCCGTCAAACCCCACCCACAAAAAGCACCATCGCCAGGGAAAGACAAAATCAAAGTCCCCCACAATATAATATAACAGATGACAAAAGCCACAAGGGCCCATCATAGGTCATCCGAGTCAAACGGCCTCTTTTTTAAGGCACCCAAACTCCCAATTTTAACTAGAGGATTGCGTCCAGAAACAAGGGTATCACCAATCAAGGCTTGTCAAGAACTAAATCATGTAGCTATAGATATATACAAACAATATTAATATATACAAAACTTAGGAACCATCACAACCTTCCCTCCCCATAAACTCATCCAACCTACTCTTAAATACATTTAGATTTGGACTACCCTCGGCGGCAATTTGTTCCAGAAGTCTACCACTCTATTAGTGAAAAAATATTTTCGTAAATCCAACCTACACCCTTGCTTTTTAATTTTCAAGTGGTGACCTCTAGTCCGATTTCCATCATCTAACTCAAAAAACTTGCTAACATCCAATTTATCTATCCCAGAAAAATTTTTTAAAGAGCTCAATCATATCCCCTCTCACACACCTCCTTTCAAACGAGAACATATTTAATACCCTCAGTCTATCTATATATTCAAGGTGCCTCAGGGAAGGAATAATCTTTGTTGCCCTCCGTTGCACTGACTCGAGAAGGTTAATATCGTGTCTAAAATGTGGGGACCATGCCTGTATACAGTACTCTAGATGTGGCCTAACATAAGAGTTATATAGTTTAAGAATAACCTCCTTACTTTTGTAACTGACATATCTCTTAATGAAACCCAGCACTCTATTTGCAATATTTCATTCTTCAATACACTGCTTAGAAAACCTTAATGACTTATCTATTACTACTCCTAGATCTTTCTCATCCTCTACTGAGCTCAGCCAATGCCCATCCATTTCATAGTTAAATTCTCTATTATCTTTTCCGATGTTAATAACTTTGCACTTATCAAGGTTGAAAGTCATTTGCCACTTATGTGCCCAGGATAACAATTTATTTAAATCCTCCTGCATTTTAAAATTATCATCAATATCTTATCTTTAACTACAGCTGCTAATTTGGTATCATCCGCAAAAATTGACACTTTATTATTAACTGCTTCCCCAAGATCGTTTATATAGATGACAAATAATAATGAACCGAGAACTGATCCCTGAGGAACCCCACTGATAACATCCCTCCACTCTGACTTTACACCATTTAGCACTACCCTTTGCTTCCTGTCTTTCAGCCACTCAGCTATCTAATTTGAAACACCCCCACATATCCCAATCATTTTTAATTTATAAACTAGTCTCCTATGTGGTACCTTATTAAATGCTTTACTAAAATCCAAGTAAATTACATCTACATTCTCTCCCTTATCTACTTGATTTGTTACGAACTCCAGAAAGTCTAGTAAATTAGTCAAACATGATCTACCTGATCTAAACCCATGCTGAGTATCGCTGATTTACCCCTCCCTCTCTAGATGTCGGCAAATCCCTTTTTCAACTATTTTCTCAAGAATTTTACAGACTACAGGAGTTAGACTAACCGGTCTAAAGTTATTTGGGTCCTCTTTACTACCCTTCTTGAAAATGGGGACTACATTCGCTCTCTTCCAATCATCGGGTATTTCTCCCTATTCCAGTGACCTAGTATACAACTTCTCCAGAGCTATTGAGATACTTTCTACCCCTTCTTTAAGTATCTTAGAATAAATATTATCAGGGCCGGAGGCCTTGGTAGCATCTAACTCACCTATTAGTCCTTTTATCGTCCTCCAATCCACACTAATGGTAGTAAACACCTCTTTCCCTGACCCATGAGTACTATACATAAGACTATTTAGTTTCTCCTTTGTAAATACTGATGCAAAATGACCATTTAGTACCTCAACTATTTCCTCATCAGTTTCTCTCACAACCCCTTCATATTTGATAGGTCCTATTTTAACTCTGCCAGACTTGTTATTAATTTTATAGTAACTAAAGAACTTTCTAGGATCTTTGTTGCTATCCTGAGCTAATTTAATTTCTGACACCCTTTTGTTTTTTCTTTATAATCTTATTTAACTCATTCCTAGCCATTCTATAATCACTTAAATTTTAAATATTATTTTCTACCTGTAATTTTTTGTATGCCCTTTTCTTCTCTGAATTTTTTCTAGCTATCTCCTGATTCCACCATAATGGTTTCCTACTTTTTTCCTAATGGCCTTCATTGGGATACATTGCTCTTGGACTACATTTATTATATGCTTGAAAGTATCCCACATCCCATTAGCATTTTTACCACTGAATTCTACATCCCAGTCTACCAAATTTAGCAAGCTTCGAAGTTTTACATAATCTCCCTTATGAAAATTTGGAACTTTTACAGCATTCTCGGTTATTTTACCCTTCTCAATTCCCAAGTTAAAACGAACTATCTGATCGTCACTATTTCCCAATGCTTCCCCAACATTCAATTCTTGAACTAAATGATCACTGTTAGAAAGTACTAAATCTAATATATTGGCCCCCCTCGTTGGCTCATTAACAAATTGATTCAAAAAATTATCCTCAAAGCATTCTATGAACCTGCCACTTGTTCTATCGCTACCTATCATATTTTCCCAGTCCACAGAGTTTACGTTGAAGTTCCCAATAATAACTGCATCTGTTTCACATCCCTTACTTATTTCCCTTCTCATTAGTTCATCTATATCATCAGTCTGCCCAGGTGGTCTGTAAAAAGCTCCCAAATGCACCATTCTATTTTTACTGAACCTAATATCTATCCAAAGTGACTCAACTCCATCCTGCTTTATTGAAGTATTTAAACTTGAAACAATGTTGTTTTTATTGGGTTGAGGAATAAGTTCTTGCGGTTTTATCAAATTATTTCATTACCATTAACAATTTTAGAAAAAAAATCATTTTTAATTGATTACAAAATGAAATTTAATTAATAATGTATTCTCCGTTGTTATTTACGATTTCTTCCCAACGTTCAACTAGTTTTTTGATGCCTCTGCAATAAAAATCTCTGGATTTTGACTCGAAGAATTCGTCGAACCAGATTCTTAATTCCACATCAGTATTGAACGAAATGCCACGCAAATTGTTGGAGAGCGATCGGAACAGATGGAAATCCGATAGAGCCAAGTCTGGCTAATATGGAGGATGCGGCAAGATTTACCAATTAAGCGTTGGGATGGCGTCTTTTGTCATATTGGCAATGTGAGGACGAGCATTGTCGTAATGCAGAAGGACTCCATAATGTCGAAGAGGTCGCTTTTCACGAATAGCTTCGGCGAGTCGATACATTTGTTGAACGTAGAGTTCTGCATTGACAATCTCGTTGTTCGCAAGGAGCTCAAAAAGAATGATGCCTTCACAATCCCACCACACAAACAGCCTCGTCTTTCGTGGATGAAGTCCTTTTTTTTATTGGGGCTAACCCATTGTTTCCGATGATTTATGTTTACATAAACACACCACTTTTCGTCGCCAGTGATGACGCGGTGAGGAAATCTGTCCTTATATCCACGAGTAGCCTTGTGCGAGCAAGCAAACCTGCAGCAATCGTGGAGCGTTGAAGTTTGTTGCTTTTGAACTTTCTCTATCGAATGAAGTTGATTCACTACAGTTTTCTGATCACACGCCAATTGTACAGCCAATTCTCTAGTCAATTGACGAGGATTTTCATGAGAAGATCGTTCAATCGATCTTCATCCAACTTAATGGGGCGACCAGAACTTTCTTCGTCATTAAGATTGAAATGACCGTTTTTGAAACGTGAAAACCACCATTGAGCTGTCCTTTCTGATAAGGCATTTTCTCCGTACACAGTACAAATATCGCGACGAGCTTAGGCTGCGTTTGCATTGTTCCCTTCCCGTCTCTATTGAAAATGAATAACCACAAGTGTCAAAAATACGCCTTTCTTTCAACTTGACATTCCATTTTGAGGGAACAGAACAAAAATTAAATTAATACAACTTTTAAATAAACCGCAATGACTTATTACTCAACTTCAAGACGTAGCCAAATCAAAAGCCTAATAGTCTACGCTGTAAAGAGACGTAGCCTAACCTTTGCAAATTTTGCTCTCATTATTTATTATTGTTTCTTAATATGTGCACAAATCACGTCAACAAACTTAAATCAACACAACATTAAAAAAAACGCAAGAACTTATTCCTCAACCTAATATATAGATAATTTTTCCTCCACCAATCCTACCTGTCCTTTGACTAATGTACATATTATAGCCCTGGAAATCAAATTCACTTATAGTGTCACTAAATTCTATTTCATTAACCCATGATTCAGTAACACATAATATATCTATATCCTCATTGCTAATATAACTAAATAGCTCATCCTTCTTGTTTCTAAGACTACGAGCATTTGTATAGAAACAATTTAACCCCCCTATCCCTGAAGCACCTCTTGAAACCTGAATGACCTCACCTCTATCGCCTTGGAACCTATTTCTGTTATCTGCCATGTCCATTCAACTCTCAGTACTATAATGTTCTCTCATAATTTCCTGACCCCTATTAGTATCTAGTTTTCCGCCCGCAAAGACCTAATAACACGACCATACTCCTCCCACAACACATCTATCCCCCTCCTACTCAAATGCAGTCCATCCATCGCATACATTTATTTCATTCCAACAAGCCTATCTTCTCACGTAACTCACATGCACCCACTTTCTTCACATCATTCACTCCTACATGTGTAATCACAACCGCATCCCTTGCACAGCCAGACACCAGCTCCTCATACCTATCAGACAGATCTCTCACTCCAGCACCCGTCAAACACACTCTCAAACCATTCAATCTACTTGCATTCAACTTCCTATCTAAATATCTAACTCGCAAATCACCCATCACATGCACTTCAGTCAGACTCCTATTCCTAACCCCCATAGACCTAACTCCATCCCCAGTCCTATTCTCATTCAAACTACCAGTTACTCTACCTCCACCCCCACCCCCATCAGTCATATCACTTCCAGTTACTTCCTCTCTTAGGGAACTGAATCTATTACTCAAGCTAATAGGTCCTGTGTCCCTCTGACTCACACACCTATTCTTCCCCTGGCTAACCATCTCAACAGAGGCAACCCTATTCTCACAAAGAATAGGAGAAGCCTCCCCAGATACACGTTACCAAACCCCTCTCCACTGTCCCCCATCCCCACTAGGCCTATTTCTAACTAATCTAAGGGGGCTAACTTTACTACCCCTAGAACTATCATATCCTACCTCCTCCACCGGCCCTCTACCTTCACCTGAAACATCTATCTGGCCTACCTCACCACCTAACCTATTCCCAGCCCTAGACCTAACACTAAGTTCCCTCCTGAGCTCAGAAACTAACCCCTCCAGCATACATATCCTGTCTAAATCCTGCATTCTCATTCCCTCTGAATCTACAATGCATTCATGCAGCTCACATACATACAACACATGTATACCCCCTCACCAACTACACCACAACCAATGCATACATTCCGACACTCATGCTCACTTTCATCCCCGAACTCCATCACTTATTCAAACAAAGAAAGAACTTAAGTAGTAATAAGAAAAAAAAGGAAACTTAGCTTTCGCTGATTCTGTAGTGAAAAACTGTAGAAAAATCTAAAAAATAAATCAACAGACCGAAACGAGATTTATGGCACAACACAAGTCCAAATCAGTCGCTAATTAAACCGTCAACCTAGAAACGAGGTTTCAAAACACTAGTACGTCTATTATTGAGTACGAGTGTTCTTTGGATGTGTATGCATAGCTGTGTTCTTGAATACGTGTTCGTTCGCATGTACGTCTCTGTGGGTTCTTTGTACGTGTACGTGGGTTCTTGAGTACGTGTACGCCAACATGTGTTCTTTTTACTTCTGCTTGCTCGTCTACGTGCGTTTCGAGTACGTTTGTTCTTTATACGTTTATGTTAGAGTGTGTTCTTTAACCGTATACGTCCATGTGTGTTCTTTAACCGCATACGTCCATGTGTGTTCTTTGTATGTTAGGCCTGCGTGTGTTCTTGAGTAGGTATGCTCTTTGCACTTTTGTGCCTGCGTGTGTTCTTTATACGTGTAATCCTGTGTTATTTATACTTGTACGTCCACGTGTGTTTTTGAGTGCGATTGTTCTTTGTAGTGTAATTCTACATATGTGCTTGGGTATGTGTGTTCTTTTTACATGTACATCTACGTGTTTTCTACATGTGCGTTTTTGTATGTCTACGTCTACGTGTGCTCTTAAGTACGTGTTTTTTTATTGTGGACTAGTTAGTGTGTTCATTGAAAGTGTACGTCTACGTGTGATCTTGATTATGTTTGTTCTTTGTACGTGTACCTCTATGTCTGTCTTTGAGCACAGGTGATCTTTATACCTGGATGTCTAACTGTGCTGGTGAGTACGAGTATGATTGTTATTTGTACGTGAACTTCTATACTACCGAGCAAAATAAGAGAACGATTTTCCTATATTAAATATTTTCAAATATGATCAGTAGGTAAATGAAATTTCCATGGTACATAAAGGCATGTATTTAATATTTTTTATGAAGATTTCCTATAATACAATCTTATATTCAAGAAATTGTACTCAATAAACTAACAAAATAAAAACGATGTTTTTAGGAACACTCTAGAAGGTTTTTGAAATCATCTGGTAACAATTTCCTCAGGAGATAAGAAATGTACAACGACCATTGTTGTCGTAATTACTCTTTAGAGATTTCACTACACGTGAATATTACTCCTGAGCTCTATCAGAGAATGTTCGCTTGAAGTCTTAGGGAAGGACTATTTCTGTCAGTTCAGGACAGGTAAGAAGGCTCAAAAGTGTTATTTCGCGTGTTGTGAAGTTATACAATGAAAATAAAATCTCTAAATCTTCTGCAAAACTCGGTCGACTCCCCATAACCACCTTTCTAGAAGACAGAGCTATTAGGTGCTTCTCTATAAAGGATCATTTCGAGACTACTGCAAGAATTTATCAACAATTAAAACCAATATTGGCAATGAAGTGAGCCGTTTCACAGTGTCCCGTCTGCTAACTGCATCTAGTTTAGAAGCTCGTTCTCCATCAACTAAACCAATCATCAGTAAGAAGAACCAGGAGGAAAGACATAAATATGATCAAGGTCATGTTGTTTGGAGGGATGAAGATTGGGAGAGAATTCACTTCAGCGATGAAAGTAAATTTAATTTAGTTGGATCTGATTGCTGACGTTTTATTAGACGCGCTGCAGGTGACAGACTTAACTCTAAATGCGTTTAAAAGTCTGCTAAGCAGGAAGGATGCAGTGTCATAGTATGGCGAATGTTTTGTTTGAAGCAGTTTGTCTCCTAGTACGAATAATTGGAACGGTATATGCAAATGTGTATCTAAACCTCGTACAACTTGTTATACCTTCACTTCGATCATCTCTAAACCAACCAACATTATTTATACAGAGCAACGCGCCATGCCATACCGCAAGGTGAGTAAAATACTATTTCGAACAAGAGGATATCAAAGTAATGAAGTGGCATGTTAAGAGCCCGGACCTGAATACAATGAGAACATCTGAAGGATCATTGGAGAAAAAGGTCGAGACTAGCAGCCTTCAACTGTGACGGATTTATGGACGAAAATTGAGCAAGAATGGAACAAAATAAGACCAGAATTTAAAACAAAACTGGTAAGGTCCTGTGGTTGTTGTTGCCCCAGGGTAATAGAAAACAAAGGCTTCATCACCCCATATCTCTTGTTTTGTTTCTAGTGTATTTGCTTGGTAAGCAATTTTGTGAATGAACGTTTTCTTATTTTGTACGTGTCAATATTTTATTTTGTTTGTTTATTTAGTATTATTTCTTGAATATATGACTGTATTATATGAGAACTTGATAAAATATATTAAATGCATGCCTTTATGTACCATAGAAATTTCATTTACCTTCTCATCATATTTTTTAAAATATTTTAATAGAGGAAAATAGTTCTCTTATTTTGCTCGGTAGTGTACGTATTTTCTTGAGTACGTGTGTTCATTTTTACGTGTACGTCTACCTGTCTTCTAGAGTGCGTGTCCTTTTGTATTTCTACGTCGATGTGTATTCTTGATTACCTGTGTTTTAGGGTGCGTGTGTTCTTTCAACGTGTACGTCTATATGTGTTCTTTATATGCGTAAGTCTACTTGTGTTCTTTTTACGTGTACATCCTTTGCAATTAAGACATTAATGTGAGAATGTATGTTCTGAAATCACCGAGAATGTAATCATAAACCAAAGAGGGATTCTGTAAAATTGAGATAAATGATAAGATAAATGGGTGTAAAAAGAAGAGAGGAAAAATTATTGAAGAGACCAACAAATTTAAACAGCGAAACGAAGAGCAAAAAAAGATCTACCCTAATCCATGATCAGAGCAAAGAAGAAGAGGTAGATCATTAAGGAAAGATGTGTGGGGATAGACTATTTGGGGGATGGAAACAAAAATGGGGCGGTTGAGGGAAGCTCAGGTTCCTTTTTCTGCTTTGTAGGGAAGATCAGTGGCGCGCGCGGGAAAAGCTAAATTAGTCGTTTTTTGGCGCGAAACTTTGGCCAACTTCTCAATACGGTCTTTATGAAAGCTGAAGCCTTGTTTGAATATTTAATAGCGAATTATTTCCCTGGAAAGAGATAAGAGAGGGCTTGGAAATAATGGTAGAAAGGGAGGGAGGCACTGAAAGGGTTTTGAGGGAAAAGCGGGTGGAGAAAGAGTTTTGTCAGGTGGAAGGGCCCAGACTTTATCTCCACACAACCATACACCGAGAAACAAAAGCCGCATTTATGATTATAACTTTAATAACAGAGCTGAAAAAGTATTCTTAAGTAGATTATAGATGGTACTCTAAAGATGCGAGTCAATATAAAATTTCCTTTGATCGCAGGAGTCTCTAACGTCACTCGAAGAACAAGTGTTCTCAATAATTAACTTCCTTCTCACTTTTATGAGTAGTATTCCGCGCATGCATGTTGCCTGGCGTTGGATCTCTGTGTTTCATATCATAGTAGACTCAGTTGTGTATTGTCTCTAAAGGAATCAATGCCATGGCTGAATTCATTCATCCAGAAATTATAAAAGGCAAGCTGTACTGATCGCAATTTAAGCGGAAAGCTCTAATGCGAACATCTCCGAGTGCTTGAGTGTATATCATTTTTACGCCGTGCCCAAGGGCATGTCGATGGGCCTGCCAGGTCAATAAGCAGAAGGAGTGGCGTCAATTGGGGGCAGCTGGTTTTTCAGGCCCCGAGTTCACGCCTTGAAGAGGGGACTACTGCGTGAGAGTGATGAGCTTTTGCGTCCCGTGATTATCATAGGGTCACCATGCCCAATTATGAATTTATAAATAAAATACATCCCCTCGACCATCGACGGAGCCGCCTTCGGGCAGCTCTACTCAAAAAATGGATGTTCCCCACCCTCTGTGCTCTCGCAGGGGACCCTGCGAATTTCTTCTATCGGAGAGGAGGATTACTCCTCTCCTTTGCCTACAGATGTAGGGGACTCCCCCTCAGCCCCTTCTCTGTCGCCTCCCTCTTTCCAGCAGCAGTCCCTCCTTTTCTTTTACAAGGGACTTCCAAAAAGCAGGCAGGCGGCTCATAATTGAACTTTCTCGGCTTTACCGGTGGGGGCAGCTCGATAGGGTCAACCCCATTAGGGGAGCAAAGGAGGACAGGGTTCGTCGGTCCGTGTTTCTTAATGTCATGCATGCGTGCAAGACTAGTTTGCAGGGGGTCAGTGTACATGCCGCCATCTCTTTCTCGACGGATGCCAATTCACCGACATTAGTAATAAAAAAACGAACCTCTAATAGAATATGTGATGTCTTGGCGGGGGATGGACAAATGGAGGCCCTATCTGAGATGTACGTGGTCCCTGAGGTTCAACCTTCCATGGGGTAGAACCTGGGTTCGGTTCTAAGCGCTGAACCCGAGTCCGCCCTTGTGCAAGGTCCTCCTCAGACTACTCGGTCCCCCGAAGCATTACAAGGAGAGGGAGGATCACCTCCCTTGGCCAGTGCCCCAGTGACAGCCAAGACCTTCCCCATTTCCGAGAAAGATCTTGCTGAGGCCAGTCCATCTGGCCTAGAGCCTCCTGCCGGCGGAGGGGAGAAAGTGGCATATTCTCCGCCCACCTCTCCTAAAAATAAAAGACAGAGGAACAAGAATAAAAAGACTAAGGGCTCTTCGCCCTCCGTGGGAGCCTCGGAGGCGGACGAGTCTGCAGCCGTTTCAGCAAGCGACCAGGCAAAGATCGGCACATCCGGCCCCGGTGCTTCCCGGGGAGGAGAGTCCCTGGTCAAGACCAAAAGAGCGTATAGACGGAGCTTCAATTACGTCGAACCCCCTCATTCAGACGCTACTTGGCGTTTTCCAACCCGCTGTCTTCAAACGCTTCCTTATTATTCGCTCCA
Source organism: Ceratothoa steindachneri (assembly GCA_963969495.1). Lineage (NCBI taxonomy): Eukaryota > Metazoa > Arthropoda > Malacostraca > Isopoda > Cymothoidae > Ceratothoa > Ceratothoa steindachneri. The sequence goes on from OZ018336.1 coordinate 26,591,985, forward strand.
CTGATGGCACCATGTTGGCTAAGGGCAACATGATCCGCCGGAGGAGAGCCCTAGCTAATGTGATTAGTAAAAAGCCGAAGATGACCCATTTCTCGGACGGGAGCCTTTTGGCGAATGCGTCGAATCCCGCCGAGGTGGCCATGATTAGTGCCCTTCGGACACTCAATGGCACGCCAGAGAGTGTGACGCTGCACTCTACCATGAACTTCATGAAAGGCGTAGTTTATGCGAAGGAACTCGTGGACTACTCCATAAATAACATGACATTAGAGCTGGCCGACTAAGGAGCAATCAGAGTCAAGCGTGTGAAGAGAAAACAGGGAAGAGCCTAAAGACCTACCGCTATACTCTTCGTCACGTTTGATTGTCACAAGCTCCCTAAGTAAGTGCGTGCAGGTTAGTATCGCTACCGTGTGAAGGTATTCGTGCCACTGCCGCGGAGTTGCTACTACTGCCACCCATTTGGCCATACGAAGCGCTTCTGTCGACGCACAGGGTCGGGCTTACCTGCAGTCTATGCAAGTTGCTCCAAGGCCGCACACAATACATCCAAATTGTGTGGGGCCAAGTGTTTCAATTGCGGAGAGCCTCACCCCGCTTCTTAAAAGCAATGTGGTGCGAATCTCCTTGAAAAGGAAATCCTGGCCATTCAGGCCCAGGATCGTCTTTCATTTCGAAAGGCTAAGGACTTGCTCCTGGCGCGCCCGGCGTTGCCTGGGACGTCATATGCCTCAATGTTAAGAAAAGAATCCCCTGCTTCTATCCCTCCAGACCTACGAGCACGGTCATTTCTACGCCCACTATGAACCCTTCTGCGGATTCTATCCACGCCGGGTTCTCCCCAGGTAAAACTGGCGGCACAAAGGGTTTACAACCAGCCCAGGCAAAAACCATTGTTCCACACACTTCCCCCAGCGTGACCGTTTCCCGTAATGCAAAACGGCCGCACGCCTCCACCCAGTCATTAGATTCACAGGAGGCAACACTCCTGAATTTGGTCCTGAAGCCAACTTCCAGTTTTCCTAAGGCTGCCCCCCGAAAGGAGGACAGCACTAAAGGACTTTCGGCTCCTACGCTTACGCCCAGTAGTAGGTTGGGTGGCTCGGAGACGGTGGATCCTCCAAAAGAGGGACCCCCACCTCCAATGCCGCCCCGCCTGCCTAAGGTTTCAAGGCAAAGGAAGGAAAAGACTTGCATAACGAGCCCAACCTTCCCCGATAAGTCCTCGAATTTGACAGCACCTTCAGCGTATTGTCCAACCAACAGCGCTCGGAAGCATATGACCATTCCTCTAAGGATCTTCTCTTCGAAGAGGGCCTCGGCATCTACTCCGAGCTAGGTCTGGAAGGCCAATTCCTTCAATGGAATTGCCACGGACTCCGAGCCAACTGGGGGGAGCTGCCTAGGCTCGTCTACTCCCGTTCCCAATTTGCTATATTTTTGTAGGAGACCATGCTAGGCGCGTGCTCCATGCCCACCCTCCCGGTGTATAGGGGTTTTGTGACCTTACCACCAAGGGATGGGGTCCGGGAAGGAGGATGTGCGATTTACACACAGCATGATGTCTCTGTTCTTTACTTTGCTCTAGATGCCTCCTTTTAGGCAGTAGCTGTGCAGCTGCACCTGAATAGGAGGTATAGTGTTATTTCCGCGTACATTCCACCGTCAGCCGAGTTCGACGCGGTGGACTTCCGCCGCGTCGTGGCACGGTTGCTCGGAGATCTAAACGGTAGATACCTCCTCTGGGGAGACTACTCGATTAACCTCAGGGGTAAAGTCCTTGCCGACCTGATCGACGAGGTGGAGATAGGTGTCGTGAATGTGGATAAGTTTACGCATCACTGCCCGAGAACAGTTTCATTTTCCTGTCTCGATCTATCTTTGTGCTCTCCGGATGCACAGCCAGAATATGGATTGGGGCTATTCGATTACTCCACGGCAGTGATCACTTTCACATTCAAATATCATTTTCTGGGTCGCTGCCACCCAAGAGCCAGCTCGGTGGTGGTTGACGCGAGCGCGGGGTCTGCATTTCAGGAAATGACAGAATTCTCTGTTTCAGTCTAGAATTTTAGGTCGGTAGATGAGGCTGCTGAGTTCTTCTCCGGCAACCTCATCGCTGCGGGCCTTACTACTATTCCTAGAAAGTCTGGCCATCTTGTACCAGCAACATGGATATTGTTCGTTCCATGACGTTCAGCGCCTGGGGCACTGATAGAATTAATGCCTTACTTTTTTATTGAGCCTTTGTTTGTTCGAAGCTCGACTACGGATACAAGTTTTATGCATACGCAACCGAGCGTGTATTGCGGAAGGTGTATCAGATCCATCACACTGGCCTTCGCCTGGCGACCTGTCCCATTGAGAGCCTACTTGTCGATGCTGGGGAGATGTCACTCACTCTGTGCCGTACATAGTACATTATTTGCCTGTAATCGCGAGCCCGGCGCCTTCCCCAGACACTAACAGGTCTCAGTGCATCCGCAGCTGATCTCAACGGTGCCTATTCCGCTGAGAGAAGCGAGTCATACCCTAAGCCCTTTGGGTTTAAAGCTAGGAAACTCCTTCGACAGCTAGGAATAGCTCTCGGGCCGGTGCCACCCCCTGGTTCTGCCCAGGAGGCCACCCTGGATGGTACTACCTTTGAGTATTTGTCGTCACGCCTCTCGTCCCAAAGCTTCTACAGCGCCGGGAGTATTGCGTTCGGCTTTTTGGAGCACACTTCGTGTCACACTGGAACTTTGCCAGTGTATACAGATGGCTCCAATTCCCAAGAGAGAGTCGGTTTCACACCGTATCCCTTCTGTTTGAAGTCAGCGGGGCTCTGAAAAGTGCTGCGTCTGTCTTTACGGCCGAGCTAGTTGCAATACACCGCTCTGTACGGAAGATAACGCGACGTGACTAGTTCGGAGACCGGATTGTGATTTATAGCGACTCACAAAGCACCCTAAGTGCTCTCGGGGCATTGGATTCTCCGCATTCCTTGGTTCGCGATATCCATGGCACCAGAGTTTTGGCAGGCCGGGTGGATGTCGAGATTATCTTCTGCTGGGTTCCTAGAGATGTAGGAATTGCGGGGAATGAGTGCGCCGATAAGGACATGAAAGAATCTGCGAGGGCCGGGCCACTAGACCAGCGTTTTGCTCTTATCCACACTGATTACATGACAAGAATACGGGCAGGCCTCCGGGCTGCTTGGAAAAGAAGAAGGGAGACGGTCATGGGTAACTTAAAGTTGCGTGCCATTACCCTCCAACTGTTCCTATGGACCTACCCCCTCAATGCCGTGACGGCTTCAGGTTGCTTTCTGTCTTCTTCAAATTGGACACACTCGCGGGACGCACCGTCATTTGATGGAGCGCTCGCCTGCGACGACTGCGTTGTTCCCCAGATTGTTCAGCACATTTTTGTTGAATCTCCTAGTCTGGGCGATCTTCGCGCACGTTACCTATCCCGCTACCCAGAAGAGCGGGGTCACTACCGATTGTCCCTTCTACTTGGGACGGGTTCTTTCACACTGGCTTGTGTCCTTTACGAATTTTTAGAGGAGGCTGGCCTCCTCCACTTTATTTGACCTTTTTGTGTGTTTCCTTTTTTAGATTGCATGTTCCTGATCCGGGGTGAGGCGGGCCTACACCCGATGCTGGAGTGCGCTTCCTTCCTACCTTTTTGGTTTGTTTTTTTTATTTTGTTATCTTTTTTAACCTTTGTAATTTTTATCGTAGTTATTTGGGGTTTTTTAAATAGCCTAGTCGTAAGCTGTAGTGAGTACGGCGACTTATGTCCGAGTAGGCAGTTGCCAGATTGGTTCCTAAAATTTATAAAACAAAAATACAAAACATTATGATGAATGGAGTTGTCAGTAGAGAAGGCTGCCATTTATCTTCCCAGGAGGTGACATTAAGTTGCTGGATGAGTTAGTGATGCCCTGGATACAGGAGGTATGAATGTCGTACGTGCGGCAGCAGGACTCTCTACCAGACTACACAAGAAGTAAGACCCACTCATGGCTGCCAGACAACTTCTTTGATAACATCACTCCAAACTTCTAGCCTCCTAACTTCCTTGAAGAAGAGACAGAAAGCGAAGACGCAGAACCCGAAGAAATCTCGGAGGAATCAAATGCCAAAAGCACACGCACCACACGAACAAAAAACGACAAAAGGAGGAAATCCAAAACAAGAAGAGAAAACTATTAAGTGTGAGACGTGGTTGACAGAGAAAGCAACAAGTCCCATGGCCCGCCAAGGCTTAAATCAGGATCACCTCAGTTTTCAGCCAATTAAACAGGGAGACCATCGAGAAAGCTTGCAGCAGGTTCGGACGTCGCCCGGAGGCCTTGCTTAATGCAGACAGCAATTTCATTTAATAAAATAAATATTAAAATGCTTCAACTTTGGTCAATATATTTTCATAAATGAACTTGGCTATTTTCTTTTATATTGAAGTTAGGCAACAAATTACCAACCCGCAACCATTTGTATATACAGGGTGTGTCAGTATTTTGAAGTAATTTGTAGGAATGTAGATAGAGACGTATAGTACATCAGAGAAAAGCTGTATTTAAATGAAAATTGGTACAAATAAACTTAAGAACCTTATAACACGCTTAATCAATGAATCAACTTACTGACTGCTTCAATTCGGGGTCTGAAGCATTGACATGCCCGAATCAGATGATCTTTATGAATTTAGGACAGGCGTTGCCATAGCAGACTTGAGAGAATGAATAGTGCTTTGGGAGTGTTAAATAAACTCTCTCGGCGACACCCCATACGTACCAGTCTAGTGTATTGTGGTCGGGTAAGCTAGAAGGCCATGTGACTGGGAGAACGGTTGGCGTGGAAATTGGCACTGATCAAGGCTTGGATTGTTTTAGCCTTATGAGATAATACAGTCTTGTTGGAAGATGTAAAGTCTTTAGCTGCCTACTCTGTCTATCTAGAGCAGGAGTTCTTAAACTTTTTTGGCTGCGCCCCACCTTAGCATCATTCATCGGATCTCGCGCCCTCTCCCCATCCATTTCCATATCCATAAAAATCAAGTTCGTTTTTTTTGAGTGTGTAAAAAGGGCAGGTTATATTTTTATTACAATGTCTCATCATCAAATCACAACCAGCTTCAGCTGAACATTTTTTTTATGTGAGCAATCACAATCAGTAAAATCAATGGGAAGTATGAAGTTGTTTTTTTAAGCCAATAATTCAATGCCTCACAGTCGAACCTGTGCTTTCATTTCATCTTCACATTCACGAGTGTAGAAAACCCAGTTTCACAAAGTTAAGTGGCAGAGAACGGTAGCAAGGTAGTCAATACTACATTTCCAACTTTTTTGTATACGCAAACCTATTTCGTCCAGAAATCGCTCGGAAGCATCGTTTGGAAACCGTCTTTTGCGGTAGAGTTGAATTTCAATTCAAAAATTCCTCCTGCAGATCGTCTGGTAGGATCTCTTCGTTGACTCCAAAGGGGTTTCTCGTCAACTTCCACTCTGGGTGTTTCAAGTTTTCCAGGTCTGGAAGTAGCGCTCGAATACTCGTTTCAAGAGCTCGAGGTGTTCCTCCACTTGCAACTTCAACTCGCCTTCCAAAAAAAGGTGCTTTTCCTCAAGGGCTGCATCGAGGTTGGGAAAAGAAACCGCGTTTTCCCTCTGAATTCTCCAAAGCCACAACCCCAGTTTTGCTAAGAAAGAACGTATTGCATCATAATGATCAGTGCGACTCGTATTCCTTCCTTGCAAGCGACGGTTGAGAATATTCAAAATATCGACAAGGTATGCCAATGTCAGTTGAAAGCCCTCTTAGGTGATGACGTGAATGACAACAAGAGATCCTGTTTCCTCTGAGCTCCAAGAAAGAGCTTCACTTCTTCTCTCATCTTGTAAACACGAGCCAACATGAACCCTTCGACAGCCAACGAACAGCCATGTAAAACAACAGAGTCTCATGATCAGAACCGATATCCTTACACAGCATGGCTAACAGCCTCGAATAAACAGCACTTTCCTTGACGTAATTGACGACTCGTATGGTAATGACAAACTTATCACTTGTTACAGCAGGGGGAGTCCTGGAGACCAGAGCTTCTCTGTGGATCATGCAGTGAGTCCTGACTGCGTTCGGGCTCTTCTGCTTCACCATAGGGATAAATCCACTCCGTAATCCAATCATTGCAGGAGCACCATCTGTACAGACTCCTACAAGTCTCTCCCACTCCATGCCATTGCCATCGAAGTACGGCAATGGCAAGGGACCGGCTAAATAAAATCTCCCACTCAATTGAAGTAGATCACACAAAACTAACGTAGAGCAGCAACTGAGACAGTTGAGCAACATCAGTTGTCTCATCACAATGAATGGCGAAAAAAGGTGATGCACGTATCTTTTCAAGAACTCGAAATTCAATATCCTTTGCCAGTTCATCGATTAGCGTTTTCATCGTAGAATCAGAGAGGAAAATCTTCTCTAGCTTTCGGCTGTTGACCTCCCCCAATACAAGACTGCATGCTTTTAGCATGCATGGTTTGATCACTGTTTCGCCAATGTTGTGGATTTTTTTCACCAAAGCAATCATATGAGCGATTTCGAAAGACGCTTCCACTACTTCAGTAGATGATGATTGACGAAAGTTCTCTGCACCCGCAATCTTCATTTTCTTGAAAGATTTATTCTTCATTTGAAAGAACGCCAATGGCTTGTTCTGAAGGCCAGGGTGTTTCGTTTCCAGGTGACGTTTTAAGTGACTCGACCTCAGTGCGTCATTGCTCAGAGTTTCAAAACATATCACGCATTTTGGTACGCTCTGACCATACATCATGGCATAAGTGAACCCGTACTGAAGATAATCATCGAGGTATTGCCTTTTCTTACCGCTCATCATAAATCAAAATCCGCGAAAGGAAGAGAAAACAATTAGCACAAATCGCTATATAGATTATTTATTTATTCAGTTTTAGTTACTCATTTGATTCGATTTACTCAGTTGTGAAGAAGTACAGTAGGTATAGGGGATTAATAAGCCATTCTACTTCTTCCCCTGGTTCATGTTGTCATTGCTTGTGTGCATAGTCTGTGCATTGTGGGTGAATACATGATATGATGAAATGATGTTTATTAAAAAAATTATCAGGGTTATTTAGCACATTCTATCAGCCATGAACTCAATGTAACCTAAATATGCGACTTATTGTTTGTATGAATTTTATGTTGGCCATATTCTTCTTAAATAATATTTTATATTGATGTATTGCTTATTATTATTGATATATAATCTTTTCAGATTACCCTTACATGTAATTACACTATTCACAGATAATTTTGATCATATTTGAACTAAATCTTTACTGAACTACCTGCACTCACTGACCCACTGTGACAACTAGTTACACTTTTTTCAGCTAAAGAGCATCTGACTATAATATATCTAATAAAACAATACAAATTATTGTATGGTAAAACAGCAAATAAATCAGATTGTATATTGCACATCAAAACCACAACCAGAACGAGAGATCATACATGCATAATATAAAAAGTAATATTACCGAGCTGTTGGGAATGGTGCATAATAAAACTTCTTTAGCTATCAGTGCACAAACACTATGAACCCTCTCCTCTCATTTGTTGTTGAATCACAAATAGCATGTGAATTTAAAGTTCACTAAAAAGATACACTTATTACTAGGTACCTACACTATATGATTTTGTGTAATGATTGACTCAGCATACCTAACACACACATCATAATTATATTTTCTTCATCTTCACTTACTCTAGGTACCTTAATTGTGTTCATTTTTCTGTATACTATGTATTTTGTCTTCTAAACTGTAAAGAGCATTCAACATACCACCTAATCATATGGTTCTTGAATTGGATTGTAGAAGCACTACACATTATACAACATTACCTTACTGCACCATGCACTTCTAAATGACATGTATGAATGAGGCACACAAAATAATACACTTAAATAGCATCACTTTACTGCACCTTGTACTTCAAGATGACACAGTTGATGCACGCTACCATTCATTAACACTTCGTCTGAGTATTACATCTCACATACTTACGGAACGCTGTCGGCTTTTCTTATGCAAATTATATATTCAGCAATCGAAGTTAAAATCTAGCCTATTAAATGTCGTTGATGTTATGGTAATTGCATATATTTTCCATAGAAACTTCTACAAAATCATTTTTATACACAGCGTCACGTGATAAAACTTTGGGAACCAAATTATTACAGAGTTTATTATTCTCTATGTATTGGTGAATCACCTGAAAAATTTAAAAAAGGAATTGACAAACTGGCCTTTGAAATGTTGCCTGACTTTCAGTCACTTCTCAAGTTTACCAGCAAAAAAGACGTCACACTGGACCGCGCCACGCCTCCCCCGAGAAGCCTTCACGCGCCCCAGTTTAAGAAACCCTGATCTAGAGCCTCACAACTTCCTCCAAAAGCTCGGTGTAGCCAGCAGTACTGACTCTGAAACGCTGCCAAAAAAGTGATATGCATGATATCTCTCTCAGTGGTAACGACTCCCAATAGCTTGAAACCTGGCATGCATTAGAGTTAGAACCTCGTTTTGCACTCTGCATAACCAGCTGTCATTCCTTGTGGTTATCTTTTAGTCATGGTCGAAGGTTTTATCCTCAGGGAAAAACCAAAGCATTCGAGCTTCTCGATGTTTCAACATGGAGAACAAGTGCTTTGCAGGGATTAAATGGTTCTCTTTCGTCTTATCTGATATGAACTGAGTTCTCCGCATTACATAGAACATGCTACAGATGTTTTCATGCATAACTCCTTCTGATGGTGCATTCTAAAACCTTAAAGTCCTGGGCTCTGATCCACTTTCCTGGGTTTTCTTGAATTCCACTACTTCCTGCACAAATCCTTGGGTTCTGATGGTATTAGAACTCTTTGTATGTGTTTTTCGTTTTGCTGCTAATGTTGGATCCCTATCAGCAGCGTCCAGGTCTTTTCTAACTTTGGCAACGAAGAATCAAAAAACTTTCAGAAAGCAAGCAATCTCTGTTTCATTATGCTGAGTTTTTAAGGCAACGATTATCGCTTGCCTTTACATTGGCTTCGTCACTTTAATGTCATTCATTATTAATCGTTAAAATTTCTTTAAAAAAGTAGTAAGAATAAAGCCTATTTAAAGTTTTTTACGACATCACTTTGAATTGCTCTTTCTTATAAATATATATGCATTTATATGTGTATATATACAGTAACGGCCATAATATATGGGTCGGTAAGAACAGGTGTATCTAAATATTTTTTATAGAAGTTTAACGAAACGTTGAGACTATATATTATACACATATTTAAATATATCTATTATCTATCTTTCGTGAAATTTCAAGTGAATGGATTAAATATTTTGTAAGTTATGAGGAAATAAACAAACTATCTTCCAAATTGCAGCGGCCAAAAGTTAAGTCTCTGAGAAAAACAATGTAAAATGGAACCGGAACAAAAAAGAAACCCATACTATTAATATTTTGTGAACCTCCCTTTACCAGCAATGACCCCCCGACATCTATTACCACAGGACTGAATTAATTTCTTGCAAAATGATGGGGTAATTTTATTCCATTCCTTTTTCAATAATTCCCAGAGTTCATCTTGGTTCTTTGGGTTTCTCCTTCGCGTTCCATCTCCAATAATCTTCCAAACGTTTTCTATAGGGTTGAGATCGGGACTTTGAAGTGTTCAGTCCATGAAATAAACCCCTTTATCGATCAAAAAATCTTTGACTCTCTTCGCAGGGTGGCAGGAAGGCGTTGTCCTGCATGAAGATAGGAGGTTAAACTGACAAGGATCAGAGATGTAGAAGTGCATGCTGGCTAAGAATGATTTCAGCATTTACAGTCCCTTGTAGGCGAAAAAGTGGACCAGGAACAGCAGCAGAGATCACTCCTCATAACATTACACTGCCTCCTCCATATTTCACTGTCTTCTTCACACATACACGGGATAACCTTTAGCCACCTCTTCGTCGGACGTACATCCGGCCATCGGAGCCAATCACATTAAACTTCGATTCATCGGTAAAATGAACTTACGCCCACTGTTCCTATATCCAAACAACATGTTCGTGAGCGTAACGAAGACGGGCTCTTTGATTCCACTGGTGAACAGCCAAAATGGTTCACATATGAGATTATGCTCACACAACTAATTTCATATTGCTGACTTTGAATCTGATATTTGTTTTGTTCTATCAGATTAGGTTTTATAAAAAATCAATAGGTACAAATATTCAATATTCCATCACTTGTGTCGTACAATAAATATTTAACCCCAAACAGACCAGCTTGTCTCTTATGTGACTGTGCTTACATTACTAACTTCACATTGTTGAATATGATTTAGATGTTTCATTCTACTGTCAGACCTACTTTATTAACAATCAGAAAAATAGTAAATATGATGACATTAATTGTCTCACGCAAGATAACGATATTAAACACGTCACAAATAAGCTCATAAGAAATTGTACCAGAAAGCATAAATTCAAATCCTTTAGAATTGACAAATTATGAAGTTCTACAAGTGCTTATGAAATTTGCCCTTTCGTTTGTACAGCTCGTTCTCTCCTCCTTGCAGCGTCCAGCAATAGTCGCTCATCATGGTAGGACTGAATTGTCCCTGATATCTGCTATCCATTATGGCGATGTCTTGATGAAATCTTTCACCTGTTCTGCACTAATGTATCCAAACTTATCTGAGAAAAAATCAATATGAGATTGAAAAAAATGCAATTTCAAGGACATCCTTGCTCCCTATGCATCATAATTCTGAAGCATGGTTGTAACGATTTCTTTGTAGTTGTCAGCACGATAGTTTCCAAAAAACAGCTTTGACGCATTGACAAATGATTCCCATGAGTTTTTATCCTGTGGGTTCAATGCCTTGGTGAATCCGCTATCGTGAACTCGTTTGCTAATTTGTGGTCCATTCAAGACGCCTGCTTTCAAAACGGCCTTAAAAACCACACATCCTTGTTTCTGACATAAGTATTGAAACCCAGCACCAGAATGATCCATAGCCTTGAGGAAATCTTGAGCCAAACCGAGCTCTAGATGGAGTGGAGACAAATATATCTTTTCTGGATCTACAAGAGGATTGTGAATACAGTTGAACATTCCAGGCGTATCTCTTGGTCTTGTCGGCCATTCCTTTCTCACATAGTGCTCTACATAAGCTCTGCTGTCCCATAAACATCAAAAGCACATGTATTTTGTGTAGCCGCTCTGAAGCCCAGAAGTAAACAGATGATTTTGAGATCCCCACATATCTTCCACTGGTGTTTCTCGTAATCTATAGCGGCTAACAAAATCTTCATTGTTTCATAGCTCTCAGCCATCTTTGCTGCATGTGTTATTGGGGCAGATGGAACCCGATTGCCATTGTGCAAAAGAACAGCTTCCAGAGAGTCTTTTCCGGAGTCTATAAACAGCCTCCAGCCTTGTATGGTTTAGACTTGTAGAATTGTTTCACGAGATATACTGCGTTCTCACAGTAACAAAGGTTGTTTGCTATCTTGAAAAATACTGACGGTAACGAACTGCAGTGATACGCACTCCAGTTCCCAGAGGGTTACGCTGCTTTAGTCTGGATCCCAGAAGTTCGGCCGTCTCTTTGGACAAGTCTAGGTCCATGATGAGATCATGAAGTGCGTCTTGAGTAAAGAGGAGTTTAGGCCTGATATTTTCAGAGTCATCCTCGTAGTCCTCTCCATTTGAGGTAGAATTAGAATCAAAATTACTCATCAATTCTTGTTCAGTTGGTGGATTTGGGACTGGGAGTTCAGCGCTGTGCGGAACTGGTTGGATGGCAGAATCAATATTGGGGTATTGCACCTTGCCTCGTGTTTTTATGGTTATTCCCTTGATGATTGTGAGACAGGAGTAGCAGTCACTACTGTGTCTTTAGGTTCACGCTATATCATTGGTATAGCAAATGGCATTCCTGAGCTTCGCATACTACACATCCACTCGCTCAGGTGGTTGAGACAAGACTTCTTGTTCACCCAAATGGCATTTGAAGTAACTTTTGTAGTTCAGTTAAACGGCTTTTGTGATTGGTTTCTTAAGGCTACCAGAAATGAAGGCGCCACATATTTAACAAAAACGATCAGAATCGTTCACGCACTTGTCACGTTACATGTTTTGTTAAGTTTAGAGTAATTAGAAATTAGGCAGTTGTAGATATGCACTATCATGAACCAGCAATCTGAAACAAACAAAAAAGCACAAATTGGGAAAGAATTCTTGCATAAGTGGCACCAATCAACATATAAATTAGTGTATGAATAACATGGTGCACAAAATATATAGATATGTAGGTTCTGGAAAACTGAGCCCGATACAGCTACACGAATGTCATTATTGAATTTAGCACATACAATTACTTAGGATCACACTATTTTGATCCAGAGCCATGAGAAAAATCTTTTTTGTTGACCAGTGATTCTTCTTTGAGATCAGAGGTTTCTTTGTTGGTGCCCCAGAAAACAACCCAGAACCTCGCAACCTCCTGGAAACTGTTTCGCGCGATACGTTGACATCTGAGGTGGAGCTGAACTGGTGGGATATCTCAACAGCACTCTAAAACCTATCCTTCAGTGACATTCTAACGATACTGTCTTGGTGAAGTTTTCCGATCTCTATCGGTTTTGGGTTTAGCATCTGTCGATCCTGATAACTTAAAACCAGCTACAATTCGTTGCACAACACTTCTAGATCTTCCTACAGTAGTTACTATCACAGAATTTGACTTGCCCTCTTGGTGAAAGCACACAATCCTTTGTTTTTCATCAAAGGACACCGGTCGTATCTCACAAGCAACCATATTAACAGTTGAATGTTCCAATAATGTATGATCATAAGAAGTAACTGTTAGCCCATCAACAGTCTCCTAAACACAAATACCTCGGTTGGTAGTTAATTTTTTATAAGTGACCATTAACTTTTGGCCGCTGCAATTTGGAAGATAGTTTGTCTATTTCCTCATAACTTAAGAAATATTTAATTCCTTCACTTGAAAATTTCACGAGAAATAAATATTAAATATATTTAAATAAGTGTATAATATATAGTCTCAAAGTTTTGTTAAACTTCAATAATAAATATTTAAATACATTTGTTCTTGCTGACCCTTATATCATGGCTACTACTCTCTCTCTCTCACTCTCTCTCTCTCTCTCTCTCTCTCTCTCTCTCTCTCTCTATATATATATATATATATATATATATATTGGGAGACAAAATAATGAAACCTCCTTATAATTTCACTTGTTGCTTTTCTGAACGAAATTAATATTACAAAATTTCGAATGGGTGGAAAACATCTTGAGTATGTTATTTTATGATCTAAGCCTAAGAATTTAATAATAACTTATAGTAGTATGAAAGGCCTTTTACACTCATAAAGAGGTTAGATTATATGAGCTCGTATGGGTGGACCATCGGTAACAAGAACTGCTTGAATGTTTCTATAGGAACTGTGTTCAAGATCATCACTGATGATGAGAATCAGGGAAACTCCGACGAAAAGTAATATGAGACGAAAGAAAAGCTCATCAATGGACTCCATAGAAGTCAAGCGCATTATTGTCCAAGAATCATATGGCCAGAGCTTTAAAGCTTGCTACAGAGCTTAATCAGAAAGTTATACGTTATGTTTCAACAAAGGTTGTTTGTCAAGAGCTTCACACAGCCGAGTATTATAGAAAAGCTGAAATTCCTGCAAGATTGCATAAGAAAATCAATATGGAAAGTCTTAAAAAGTGGTATGAAAAATGGACAAGGACCAATGGCAGTATGTGATATATTCGACACAATCTAAAATTACATCCTTTTCATGTTTTGACTGACTTTACGTTTAGAGAACATCTAAATAACCTTACGATTCTTATTGACTCATTGCGATAGGTAATCTTGGAGGTAGGTGATTTGGGCAGGAATATTATCGGATTCCCTCGGTCCAGTAAGAGCACTGGACGATAGAGTGAACTCCCAACACTACTCTCTAACTTTTTTCTTACCTGGTGCAACCTCTCTTATTACTAGCGACGTCATCTTTCAGGACGATAGTGCACATACCTACACCGCTAAAGTTATTAAAAACATTTTAAAAAATATATTAAAATGACGAAGAACATTTGAATCAGTCGACGCAATCGCCATATCTTGATATAATCGACCATTTATGGGGTCGTTTGGAGTAGCAACTAAAGAACCGATATCCCCCACAAATGCTTCGGCAAAAAGTAGAGCAGATTTTGCTCGAGCGGTGGGTTAGGATTTCTCTAGATTCTGCCAAAAAGCTAAATGAATTGAATCCTCGACCAATGGAAGCTGTTATTAATCTTAAATGAGGACTAATTCTGTATTTAAAAATAAAATTTAGGAATTAAATAATGTTTCAATTATTTTGGATATTCCCTGTATATAATGAATAATTAATAAGTTTTCGTTTAGAAATTTTGGGTTATTAACATTATGACAAAATGTTAAATAAAATACCTCGTCTACTCATGTCTCTGAATATAAATGTAATATGTAAATATGAGGGTACAATTTATCGCATCCTGGTTAAAAATTCAACCTTCCACCCAGGCATTATTTCTTCTATAGGTTATAACAATTGCAGTAAATGTTACTATGTGCAAACCAGGAAAAAATTATAAGTCGTGTAAAACAACTTCAAATTAATATAGGTAACCATAATGATCAATCTATCCTATTTATGTAATGTATATCATCACTATTAATAGGAATAGTCCTAAATCTGTCTTGAGATGCAGCAATTACATTTCTAAAAATATTTTAGAGTTTATATTTATTAACACGTTCCCAAATTTCACTATAAGCTCTGCTTTGCTGACGCTAGACCCGATCATTACTTCCTATATAAAATCACATATTAAAATGTTTCAGGATTTTGTATCACTAAATTAGGGTTTGGAGTAAGGTACTCCTCCCCAACCATCAGTCTACTATATAAAGCAATGTATGACGTGTCTTTTCTTAAGCTAAGAGCAAGACTGATGTGAAAAGTTTTGAGACTACTCTATTTTTTTGCTATAAGAAAGTTAATAGAACTATTCAAACGTTGCATTCTTTTCAGCATCTTTGTATAATAATTTAAAGAAGATCTATACAAATTTAGAGCTTAAACCATTTTATTAATGAATACAGTCAATTGATACATGCAATTAATATTTAAAATGATGTTCGTTGTTCTTCAGGACTGCTTCAATTCATTTTGGCATACTGGAGCCTAAATTTGTGATGATATCTTGACTGATAGTCCTCCATTTTTTGCCCAATGGGCACCGCAACTGCTCACAATTGGGTGGCTTCTGTTTATCAACTGCCAGTTTGATTATTACCCGGAAATTGTCTATTGGGTTAAAATTTGTCCAATTCCCGAAAAAATATCTCGAAATTTCGATGTTATTTTCAGCCAAGAACTTTGTTACTGCTTCTGCTTTATGAAAAGTTGCGTCATCCTGCTGAAAAATATGGTTATCATCTGCAAATTGGTTCTAAACTGTTAGGAAAATTGCTGAGGATGTACATTTTGGTACCATTTTGAGTTTCTGGCAATGTTCTTGGTTAAAAATTGTCACCACTCCAGTTTTCTTAAATGGGAAGCAACTACAGACTAAGAGTTTTCAGATGCTTAACTGGAAGTACGACACAGGCCTCGTGAAAGCGCTACCTCTTTCTCTTCCTAACGAGTGATCTTTCAGTAGCTTCAAACAAGCGGAGGTGAGTTTCATCAGAGAATATCACCTTGTTTCTGTCTTCAACATGTCCATTCTTTATATTTTCTACAAAATTGGAGTCTATCTATTAGGTTTACCTTGACGAGATGATACTTCTTGGCAGCCCCTCTCGACCTGAGACATTTGTTACAAGGTCACCGCATCACTGTGTGCACTGAAGCAGTCACACCGATATTTGAGCTCTGACCTTACCAGGAGGCGATCTTTTTCATTTGAAGCTAGTGGGCTTCCAAAAGACTTCTTAAAGTCTTTTTAAATTCTTTAATGATCCTACCGAAGGCGCTTCTCTTTTCATGTCAAGCCACCTCGCAGATCAACAATGGCTGCACGCTTTTCTTTGGAAAGATACATTTCTGGAATTGAAAGAGATTTAAATTTTTTTTTTCAAATATTACCAAATAGATTATAATTACACATCATTCATTTAACCCATATTTTTCATCATTTACTCTTTTGATTGGATATCAAAGCTCCATGGACTGAAACACACCTCCTACAAGAACAGGACCATAACGCGATTTTTGATTCAGCCATGGAATGTTATTATTATTATTTTTGAAATGCTGATTTATTAACAAACCTACAATAATTTAAATATTGAAATGATTATTGATATCACATAAATTTTAAAAAAACGAAGGCACTGTTATTTTTTTGGGGGGGAGGGACTTGAAATGCTGACTTTTTAATAAAAACTGCACTAATTTAAATATTAAAATAATTATTCATATCAAGTGAATTTTAAAAACGAATCAAAAATATAACAAATATATATTAATCTCAAAAATTTTGCCTATGACTTTATTACTATTTAAGGGTTGGGGAAGTTGACTGAACATATAATACACTGCAAAGTGATCAAATTACTCAATATAAAAAATTCGGGAGTTCATCAAATTAATTAGTCTTTAAATTTAAGCAAAGACCCGACTTTACTCTCATTCGGAAGAACAATCTTTAGACCCTTTAATGGTGGTCAATTTAGAGGTTAATTAATACCGTGGTCATTTTTTAGTCCGGACTTCTAAATTGTCCTTAGGATTAATGCGAGTCTTTAGATTAATTCAATTTTCCTAAATTAACCTAAATATTGATTAATTCGCTTAGGTATTTCTCCAATCATCTCCCCACGGGCAACAAGATTAATAACAGCTTGTCTTCATTGCTTTATGATCGCCCCAGGAAGAAAATTGTCCCCGTGCTAAATAACCCAGGGTTGTATTCAACCTTAATTCTACTTAGAATCCGAAGTGCTATCAGTAAATTGTGCCATATTTACCCAATCAAATTCCTAAATTTCATTGAAATGGAACATTTTTAAATACGTAAAATATCTTTTATCAGAACTTTCCATTTATAGGGAAATTTCCGATGCATCATTGACCCAAGTGCCAAAAGCTAACATTTGTACACGAGTGCCAGAGTCTTAAGGAGGAACCCGGTTCCGGGGCTCTGTGTTTTTATGGGCACATAGTTTAGAGTTGGTCAAGAGGCTACAGTCAATTGCATCCTTAGTAGTTTCGTCGCACTTTTTTCCGCATATTACCAGTTTTATATCCCTCTGTCATCTCTTTATCTCTATTTCCATTTCTATCTTCTTTGTCACCTCTTTCTGTTCATGTCTATCTCTCTCAGTCAGTTGTTTCTGTCCATTTCAATTTATGTCAGGTATTTAATTCTTTTTCTTTCCCCCACTTTTATTTCTGTCTATTTCCATTACAAGGTACTCTTTTTTTTACATTTCTATCTCCTTCACTCAGTTGTTTGTCCATTTCCATATCTGTCAGCATCTCTGTCTATTTCTATCTATATTGTTCAGTTATTTATGTCCATTTCCATTTCTCTTAGCTCTTTCTGTGTATATTTATCTCTTTCAATTGGTTATTTCTTTCCATTTCCATCTTTTCAAATCTCTGTCAATTTTTATCTTCTTGGTTAATTTTTTCTCTCCATTTTTATTTCTCTCAGCCCTTTCTGTCCATTTTTATCTCCCTCGGTCAATTATTTTTGTCCCTTCTTACTTATGTCAGCTCTTTCTATTCATTTATATCTCCTTCATTCAGTTTTTCTGTCCATTTCAATTTCCGTTAGTTCTCTCGGTCTATTTCTACCTGTAAAATAAAATTATTTCTGTGCATCTCCATTTCTAACAGCGTTTTCTCACCATTTCTATCTGCTTCACTCAGTTTTCTCTGCCTATTTTAATATCTGTCAGTTCTTTTCATCGATTTCACTCTCTCTCACTCAATTAATTCTATCCATTCCCATTTATGTCACCTCTTTCTGTTCATTTAAATCAGCCTCCCTTAATTTTTCTGCCCATTTCCACTTCTGTCATCTTTTTATGCATTTCTATCTACCTTACTCAGTAATTTTTATCCATTTCTATCTTCCTCCTTCAGTTATTTCATTCCATTTCTGTCAGCTCTTTCTTTTCATATCTCTCATTCCTACCTAAACAAACTCCAAAAATAAAATCATAAATTTAGAACGAGGAATGAAGCATTAGAATAGTGCAATGAATTTTTCCTCTTCATGTAATTAATATAATTCTGGAGACTCTGGAGAATTAATTTAATTCTGGGTTCTCTGAAAAGAAATGTAAAACACAAAAGATCCTAATTAATATTTTCTATTTTTATTAGACCGGCTCATTCTAAGCTGGCTTCTTATTTGTTCATTTTATATTTAGTTAAATTTAAAAAAAACATACGCATTTTTTAGCGTGTAATGTATGCGTAAAAGATTTTTAAATCTCGACAATAAATCCTCAATAAAAATGGCCACTTTCAGTAAACATGATGCGTATAATGTATGTTTTTTTATCTCCCGAGGATTAGGAGAAAAGGCGGGCTGCATAAAATATTTGAGGGAACGAGATCGATTTTTCAAGGGTGTGAACGTATTTTAGTCAAATAGGAAAATTAACATTAATAAAACGTTATGATTCGCGAGATCAGATCAGGTCCAAATTATAGTTCAGGTGTGCTCGAAGGCATATTCATGATGGTAGATTGGAAACTTAAAGGCCCTTTCATGGGGTAGATTATGAATTATAGGCATATTCAGGAGAGTAGATTAGGAATTAAAGGCATATTTAAGGGGATAGATTAGGAAATCGAAGGCGTATTCAGGGCGGTAGATTAGGAACTCAAAGGCATATTTATGAAGGTAGATTAGGAACTCGAAGGCATATTTAGGAGGGTATATTAATAAATAAAGGTGATTCAGGGGGTAGATTAGGAAATCGAAGGCGTATTCGGGGCGGTAGATTAGGAACTCAGAGACATATTCAGGAGGGTAGATTAAAAACTTAGAAGCATATTCATGGGGTAGATTATGAATTATAGGCATATTCAGGAGAGTAGATTAGGAAATCGAAGGCCTATTCAGGAGGGTAGATTAGGAACTCAAAGGCATTTTTAGGAGGGTAAATTAGGAACTCAAAAGCCTATTCATGATGATAGATTAGGAACATCAAACCATATTCACGAGGGTAGATTATGAACTCAAAGGAATATTCATGAGAGTAGATTAGGAACATCGAAAGCATATTCCTGAGGTTAGATTCTACACAAAGGCATATTCATGAAGGTAGATTAGGAACTCAAAGGTATATTCATGAAGGAAGATTAGGAAATCGAAGGCATATCTAAGAGGGTAGATTAGAGCTTCAAAGGCATATTCATAAGGGTAGATTAGCAAATACGAGGCATATTCAGGGGGTAGATTAGGAACTCGAAGGTATACTAACGAAGGTAGATTAGAACTCAAAGGCATATTTAGCATCGTAGATTAGGAAATCGAAGGCATATTCCGGAGGGTAGATTAGGATCTCGAAGATATATTCACAAAGGTAGATTAGGAACTCAAATGCATATTTAGGAGGGTAGATTAGGAAATCAAAGGTATATTCAGGAGGGTAGATTAGGAAATCGAAGGTATATTCAGGGGGTAGATTAGGAATTAAAAAGACTTGGGATTAACCACTTGACATCCGTTTTATTGTCTGCAATTGAACAAAAGATGCCCATTTCTTTAATGTCATTTGTGTCTAGGATGAGTCGGTTAACGATGTCGAGTAATTTATAAAGCGCTTCAATCTATTGATCTACATGTATAAACTCGGGTAGATTCTTTAGAGTCTACCCGACTCTCAAGTATATTCGGGCATATTCTTTAGATGGTTAATGGGAGATATTTAAAATAAGAAATTCAACCCAAGTCTCATCCTCGCTTATACCACTCTCTCAGCACACTAGTCCTAAAAATATAAAACAGCTACAGCAATATCATACACCTTTGCCTCATACCCACACGTTTATCGATCCATTCACTCAATTTTCCTCTTAACATGTCCTACGCTATAAACTTGTCACTACATCCAGTAGTCTATTAGTCACCTTATATATTTTGAGAATCTTCCTTAGTTCTTCCCTTTCAAATCTTTGCACTACACGTTCGATCTCATTTCACGCGGTTACTATAGCAACGAGTAGCCCGCTTCACGCGTCATCGTGCACGCCTGTGGGGGGGAGGGGGGTGCTACTCATCCTCGCCAAGCCAGTGACTGTAACCGATAAACCAAAATCTAAGAGCACTAAAAAGGATTCTATAAATGGGTTATTTTAACATTCACTTTTTTAATAGCTTTACTCGGGATCGTTTTCACCCACCCGTGAGGCCACGCTCTATCTTACAGTAGTGAGGAAAACCTCGATGGTATGCAGTTGGTCTATCACTAGGTAGCCACCAACACACTCCAGCGAGCAGCTCTGAGGACGATCTTCCTCATTCTAAACTGCCTCAAAAAGAAATATGTCAAATGACAGAGCGCGTCGCTCTTGCTCCCGCAGGACACGGGGTCGTGTTCACCCACCTGGGATGAAGTTAGATCTTACTCAATTAATGCAGTTATTTTTAGGGTTGCTATTGGCTGGATGATAAGTTCCCCCATAAGTGCCAGATGCTGCGTGGTGGTGGCGACTAAATGATATACTAACTACATACCATCACTGCATAGATTGTAGTTTTCCTTATTACCCCAATCCATGCTTTTAAGCCTGATGCTGCCTGAATCCACTTGCCTTTTTAAGTGCGGCGAAGCACGGAGCAGGTCTATAGGTCATGCAAATCCCTTATTGGGTTCATCTTCTGTTCGCAACGAGTCGCTGGCTTAATATAACCAGCTACAACTAATGCTACCGAAGGTAATTGAGGTCACTGAGTTTAAATATGATATAAGTTGACCACCAGGTGGCGCCACCTAATGGCTAGAGATGCTAAATCGGCCATTTTCGCTGCAGGTCTACTAGATCCTCTATCTCTAGTTTACATTACGCTAAACTGCTCTTAATGAACGTTGCCTCCGTTGCCATTCTAACATAATCGGGTAGAATTTTTATGTAAATTGCCTCAGCATACTTATTTCCCAATTACTTGCATTCTTCTTTCTCTCCTTTCCTTTTTACAATCGGTTTATGACAGTTTTCTTCCTCTTCTCTGACACTGTTTTACTTCCATAACCACCAGACCAATTCCATTACAAAGCCCCAGCTGTCTCACCAGTTTTAGAATCTCTTATCGAGCTACAAGTTTTGCATCCAATTGGCTCCATGTGTATCACTCATTAGTATAGGTACTCCCTTTTTTCCCTAATGCCATTAGTCACACCTGATCACAATACTTTCATTTGTCACACCTGATCACAATACTTTCATTCTATCTCACACAAATTCTTCATTTGTCTTCATGTTCGTCTCACATATGAAAACATCTGCAATCTCAATCTTTTTTAACAAGATTATCTTTCAGCTCTTTATATCAACAAATATAAGTATCTGTAGAGAGTCGGGGTGTTCACCCTCGTACCTTACAATGCGAATTTTTTGTGGAAGCAAAGCAAAACGCTTTCAACACCTTTCAATCAACAACATAATAGGTTTACAGTCGTGGGTGAATTGGATAATTGACTTAATCATTTTGGCGTCAGATTTTCTCAATCTTGATTTCTTGAGGGTAGACGTTCGATAGTTTTCTCCCATCTTTCTCTATTATACACTTCCTTTTCTTGCACCCCTAACATTGGATAATTGACGGTGGACTGGTAAAGAGTTAAAATGATTTGACACAGAAATTGAGACAAACAGAAAGGATAAGAAAGGACGCGTTCTGAACTATTTATAAATTATAACGATGATGTATTGAGAATCCCAAGAACGGGAATGATGATAATATTTTTTATCGAGAACTGGCTTATATAGTGATCTACAAAAATACTACATGACAACTGCCCTTATTTTAAGAGTTACTCTCTAAAGGAGTCTGTTTTGCCCTTAAATACTCGTGAGAGAGGATATACTCGAAGGGAAGTGTACCCTATGCCTTGTATATAATTTTTAGGCCTACGAAATGGAGAAGAAGGGCGCTCTTAGGCCGATAAGCTTAAGGAGTTTATGATTATGACATATAATGGTAAATTCCTTATTATTGTTATCATTTCGCCCATCCTCTCAGGCACAACAGTGTCTTTGCTCCAGTTGTACATCGGCAAACAGCCTTTAAATGCCTCCTAATGGGCCACGAGAGGCCGTGCGAGTGGCCTAAAAAAGTTGACGGAATCTGAAGTCGATATTATTCACTTTTATTTTTGTGGGAATCTCTCTGTTCTCAGGAGGATCTACTGCATATCCATCACTTTTCATACACTCACTCGATTCATGTTTTAAGGTGATTAGCTGCGTTAACTGAATGTGGTTCAAGAAAACTCTGGATTTTTATGGATGTCGAGCTGGTCAGGGAAGCATATTTTAGGAGCACGGTCTTTCCCGGCCAGCGTCTCATATCCGAGCCCAGTCATATCAGGTTACCCAACAACACAGAATAAGCTTCCCATAGATATTGAGGTGTTATCAACATATATTAAATATTACCTAGCGAATAATTCGTATACAAAATTAAATAAAAATTTACATATTAAAATCATTTAAATTTATGGGAAAGTGAAAAAACAACAATTCATTAAAAAAACAGGAAATTTAACTTGATGGAACGAATTCTCAAAAAAAAAAGGTTGGGTTGTATCAGTCATTTGTACCTTCTCCGGGAATAAAAGGTTCGTAAATCGATATCAAATTAAATATCAAAGCAATAGAGTAGGTTCGAGGTTTCAACTCGACAGCCTTGGTTAAAGAGTCATAATTCTGTAACAAGAAATAAATATTTTGAATCTTAAGGAGGGCGGGGAAAAGATTGGAATTAATTAATTAATGAGGAATTTATAAGAATACTTAATTAATTTCATGAAATATTTAAGTTAGTTTGTTATAATTGAAATTACTCGTGTAAATACGATCAAGACGCAATTGGTAGTATCAAGCTAATAAGTTACAGAAAAAAATGGTGTTGAGAAAACTTAGGGATAGAATCAGCCTTCTAGCAAACTCAACCACTCCTACCGAGATTACCATCACCTAAGAACAGTCCACATCTCAGAACACTACTAATCCTAGCATTTCCGGCTCCGAAACACCTGGTAAACGCCACCCCACCGGATATCAACATACAAAAAACATCCCTCCTACATCACAAACATGTCGCCCTGTCAAAGCTCCAAAGCAGCCACGTTTCCAAAAATAAACAAATACAAATTCCCATCGTCTTGACGGTCACATGAATTTTCATCCATCTCCGCCCGCACCCAGACATAACCTAACAATCATTCGCACATATAATACAAAATCTACACACACGAAGTGTTGGAACAACGTTAAGTCGATGAGGTTGAACAAGAACGTAGAAATATAGAAAGGTTTGCAGCTAAGGTCGACTTAAGTCCTTTAGAAATAAAAGTTGTGGCCAACTGGTAAGAATCAGCTGTAAAAAAAATTGTTATAAGAAGAGATGGCTAAAAGAAGCTGTAAAGTGGCTTACAATGCTGTAAAACAGGTTAAAAAATATAAAATAGCTACAAGAACCTGTTAAATAGATAAAAGGAACTGTACAATGAATAAAACGAGCTATAACCATGGCTGAAAGAAGCTGTAAAATTGCTTATAAAACTGTAAAAATGGAAAAAGAAGCTCTAAAATGGACACATTATCATGAGAATAAATTAATTTCTGCAAAACATACAATTTAATCAATTTAATCGCCTTATTTTCCAAAACAATGAAGTGAATCT
The DNA here is from genome assembly GCA_963969495.1 of Ceratothoa steindachneri. NCBI lineage: Eukaryota > Metazoa > Arthropoda > Malacostraca > Isopoda > Cymothoidae > Ceratothoa > Ceratothoa steindachneri. Next base: position 26,615,978 of record OZ018336.1, read on the forward strand.
TTTCTTATATATATATATATATATATATATATATATATATATATATATATATATATATATAAAATTTCACGATGAAGGTAAGGACACATAGGAGGCTGAGGTACATGTGATTTATTTATGGAACTACGTTTAGGGCGTATCACCCATCTTCAGGTTCTAAAACATAAATTAATCTAATACAGTTAAAGAATATTAAAAATAATTAGGTTATGACTATGTAGGTAAATCAAAAAATAGAAAATAACTCAGGAATTTAAAAGTCAAGAGAATCAAATTATCAATCTAATATAACACTATTGAAACGAAAAAAACCCCCACAAAAAACAAGAGTAAATAATTACAGTATAATATTGCTTATTGATAATTCAGGAATTTAAAAGGCAAGAGAATTAAATTATTAATCTAATTTAATCACTATTGACACGAAAAAAAAAGAAGCAAAAACACAAAAGTAAAAAATTACAGTATAATATTGCTTACCGATGAAGTTCAGGAGAAATCACAAAGTGAAGAAATTATAAAGGATGTGGCTTAAAGAAGGATAGGAATTTGATTGGTTGGTTGTTTAATAAGAGAAGGTTGGTTGGTTGTTGAATGATGTAATTAAAATTAAGAAATGAGAAGAGGAACAGCGGTATTATCTATGTTGAGTGTAGGAGATTTTGTACGTATTAGTAGGGATTCCAAAATTCTTACACTATATTCATTGTTATTATGACCAATTATTTTGAAGTTATCTATGGAATATTCTGTCTTGCATTGTATACTATGATTTCTAATTACAGAAGCTTCTTTCTTAGACAATATTTTTCCAGTGCGATGGCTTATTCCCATGTGAGAACAAAACCTCTCTTTCAATGAGCGAACCGTACTACCAATATAGGTTCCTTGCAAACAACAAGGACAAGTAAAAGCATAAACAACACGGCTGCTCATTTCTAGAGGAAGTTTGTCTTTTGACGAGAAAAAACTTCCTATGGAAAGTGGGTTAACAAAAGTGATTTTGAAGTTGGTATGGAAGAAACATTTTTTGAGTAATTTGTTGCATTTCCTAGTGAATAATTTATTATAAGGTCCCATTTCTGGTACTACGAAAATTTTTTCATTTTTGGGAACATTATATGAGAGAAAGGATAGAGAGTAAATTTTGGTAAGAAAATTATTGATTAGTTTGTCAACCAAAGGGGAGGGGGGGAAACAATTATTTTTAAAATAAGACTTTAGAGTCTGGAATTCATTGTGCATTAGGGAATAATTGGACGAGAGATGGTAACCTCTATATATTAGAGATTTAATTGCACTGAGTTTGTGTGACAAGTCACAATGGCTGAAAAAATTGATTCCTAGGCCACTAAAGGTAGGCTTTCTGTATATTGAAGTAGTTAGTTTGTCGGTTTTTTCTATAATGACGTCTAGAAAAGGAAGTTGATAGTTACTCTCTAATTCAATGGTATATTTAATGTTGGGATGATAAGAGTTTATAAAATTAAAAAAAATGGTGGGCATGTTCTATATTACCAAAAATAGCAAAGGAGTCGTCCACATACCTCCGATAAAATATGGGTTTGAAATCTAAAGGGCAATGTTTCATAAAGTTATTTTCAAGGTGAATCATGAAAATATTAGCTGCTATTGGAGCAATTGGTGATCCCATTTCTACTCCATCTATCTGTTGGTAAACCTTGTTATTAAATAAAAAATAATTCTCATTAAAAATCATTTCTAAAATAGTCGTGAACTTTTTACGAGAGAAATTGTAAAAGGTGCCTGTTTTGTTAAAAATTAGATTTAAAATAATATCAATTGTTTCATTAACAGGAACATTTGTAAATAGTGATGATACATCGTAACTCTTATCATCCCAACATTAAATATACCATTGAATTAGAGAGTAACTATCAACTTCTTTTTCTAGACGTCATTATAGAAAAAACCGACAAACTAACTACCTCAATATACAGAAAGCCTACCTTTAGTGGCCTAGGAATCAATTTCTTCAGCCATTGTGACTTGTCACACAAACTCAGTGCAATTAAATCTCTAATATATAGAGGTTACCATCTCTCCTCCCATTATTCCCTAATGCACAATGAATTCCAGACTCTAAAGTCTTATTTTAAAAATAATTGTTACCCCCCACCTTTGGTTGCAAACTAATCAATAATTTTCTTACCAAAATTTACTTTCCATCCTTTCTCTCATATAATGTTCCCAAAAATGAAAAAATTTTCGTAGTACCAGAAATGGGACCTTATAATAAATTATTCACTAGGAAATGCAACAAATTACTCAAAAAATGTTTCTTCCATACCAACTTCAAAATCACTTTTGTTAACCCACTTTCCATAGGAAGTTTCTTCTCGTCAAAAGACAAACTTCCTCTAGAAATGAGCAGCCGTGTTGTTTATGCTTTTACTTGTACTTGTTGTTTGCAAGGAACCTATATTGGTAGTACGGTTCGCTCATTGAAAGAGAGGTTTTGTTCTTACATGGGAATAAGCCATCGCAAAGAAAAATATTGTCTAAGGAAAGAAGTTTCTGTAATTAGAAATCATAGTATACAATGCAAGACAGAATGTTCCATAGATAACTTCAAAATAATTGGTCATAATAACAATGAATATAGTGTAAGAATTTTGGAATCCCTACTAATACGTACAAAATCTCCTACACTCAACATAGATAATACCGCTGTTCCTCTTCTCATTTCTTAATTTTAATTACATCATTCAACAACCAACCAACCTTCTCTTATTAAACAACCAACCAATCAAATTCCTATCCTTCTTTAAGCCACATCCTTTATAATTTCTTCACTTTGTGATTTCTCCTGAACTTCATCGGTAAGCAATATTATACTGTAATTTTTTACTTTTGTGTTTTTGCTTCTTTTTTTCGTGTCAATAGTGATTAAATTAGATTATTAATTTAATTCTCTTGCCTTTTAAATTCCTGAATTATCAATAAGCAATATTATACTGTAATTATTTACTTTTGTTTTTTGTGGGTTTTTTTTTCGTTTCAATAGTGTTATATTAGATTGATAATTTGATTCTCTTGACTTTTAAATTCCTGAGTTATTTTCTATTTTTTGATTTACCTACATAGTCATAACCTAATTATTTTTGATATTTTTAATATTCTTTAACTGTATTAGATTAATTTATGTTTTAGAACCTGAAGATGGGTGATACGCCCGAAACATAGTTCCATAAATAAATCACATGTACCTCAGCCTCCTATGTGTCCTTACCTTCATCGTGAAATTGAAGATTAGACTGGTCAGCAGCAACTCATATGACTATATATATATATATATATATATATATATATATATATATATATATATATATATATATATATATATATATATATATATATATCGGAAGGATAGCGTAATGCAGACGTATATGTAATTTTAAGAGAAATAATAAAGCTAAATAATAAATCCATCTTGTTCAGAGAAATTTCTTCTTGTCCTACGTTTCAAGTTTACAACCCATTTTCAGGGACACTACAAAATGAATTGAAAATACTTTAATAGAGTAAAATTTAAGGAAAAGTTCCTTCTATTATATCTCAGCGGGCTGATATTTTCTCTTATTTAGTACATTTTTATTGACAGTTTATCTTATATAATATTGATTAATTTTTATCGTTAATATTTAATTTTGAAAAAAATTACGAGTTAAAATATAAAAACTAAGGAGGAAATGGGAAGCAAGGCATAAACCAAAAAAGTATCTTAATGCTGATTGAATAGAAATGTTGTGTAGTGTCCTTGAAAATGGGCTCGCAACCTGAAACGTCGGCAAATAATAAACTTCTATAAGCAAGGTGTATTTTATATATTGCTAAAGACCATTGTATATTTAGCCTTTATCAATTTTCTTTGGAAACTTTCTATTTTTCTTATTGTCTTATATTCTCCATCTTGTAGATGGTAGATTACCTCTCCTACGTTTATCTCTCTTTTTTAAATTACTGCGTTTGGTAAAAAACAAACTTTAATGGCTGAGCTTTCGATCTATGCGATCATCTCCAGAGTGTCCTTAAGTGTTCTTTTCTGCATCATGATCGAGGCTCTCGATCGCATCGTCCCACTGTCTCTAGTGTTGTTCGAGGATCAACTGGTTGAGCTCTTTTTTGACCTCTTTACTTCGTTCTATTGAGTCCATTGATGTATTTCTGATGTTAATTTTATACAGTAGTTTCAGCTCAAGGCATAATTCCTTCATGTATTCAGTCCACCTGTAGGATGAGATGGACTGATACTGGGATTTAGGGATGCAAGCTCTATCTGCGTTGATAAGATGGTTATTAAGGTAGTCGAGTGCCTCATCTAAGTTTGGCGGATGGTAGGCCCCGAGGAGACGTGTGTACCGTGGCCAGTCTGCTTTTTTGTATTTTTTCCTGACTGCAACTGGGACTTGTATAGGGTTCTTGTTGATGGTAAGAAGGATCCGTTATTTATCAGTACATGGTAACTGCACTGGTTTTATGTAATAATTAAACGGCAGCTGACCATTGGCTAGACATATGTCTGGTTTCTTAGCACTGCTTCCTCTCACAAAGGTGGTAAAGTGCGGGCCAATTCGCTGGACATTATTTCTGTCCAGCATAGTGTCTAGGCACCTTCCGATTCCATCGAAAGTCCTGTAGCCGGATTCCAGACATCTGGCGTTCTAAAAAATAGGCCAGTGAGGGAATGTATTGGTAAATAGTCTCTCCTTGGTGGCTGGTACTCGGCGTCTATGACTAGCTTTCCAATGTCAAGGTTTACCTCAATAGCGAGATAGGATTCTCCGATATTTCTGATTTGCTTGTATTTGATTCTTTTTTTAATCGCAATAGCGGCGTCGTCGTACTGCCCCTGCGAGTAATTTGTGATCAACACATCGTAATTCCAGATCTTCATTTTAGAATTACGAATGTCGATTCCATGTTGTGAAATTAAGATGATATCTGCATCAATTTCTCTGAATACATTTCCGTAAAGAGTCCTTTTTTCGTCCAGTCGCTTGTATTAATTTCAAGAATTTTTAGTGCATTCCTTTGCAAGATGAGATGTAATTATCGATGTTTCCTCTTATTCTTCTTTTTATTTCTTGCTAGCGGGGCCGCTTTAGTGTGCCAATGCTTCTTACTTTTCGGAGGAAGACTTGGAGTCTTTGGCTCTTCGTCGCTGGTGTACGAATGCATGAGACATCGTCACTGTAGGAAGAGGTGGTTTCTTCTTCGTTTTCTTCCTTTTGTTCTTTTTCTTTCTCTCCTTCGGATACATCCGATGAGGGAGCTTGGATTACAGCTTTAAGTCCAGACTTAACCTGGTTGTTAACTCTGATCACTGTTTATTTATAGATTTTTTAACATTCTGTGTTAGCAAGCATTTTGACTGAAGGCAGGTTATTTTCCTTCCAGTAATGCGTTTAGCACCTCGTTATAGCAGCCAAGCTTGACTGAATTAGTGACATTTGCATGTGTTATGCAAATAAGAATTTTGCACTTAGGTCGCTCGTGATGCTGAACTCCGACGGTGTTACCCTCGTTGGTTCAAAATTTTTGGAAGCGTTTTCGTAAGTTATTTCCTTTGCCTTCTTTTGTTGTTATTCCTTCCTCTTAATGATCTCTTTACGTTTGGGGCAGTTCAGGGCACTTCATCTTTGCACTTTCATATTTAACAAAAATGTGTCTTTCTTTGGCGCATTCACTGCACCAAAGTTTTTATTTCTCGGAGCAGATCACTGTGGTGTGATTTTCAAGCTTATAGCATACAAAGCACATTTGTATTTCGCGAACTTTGGCCCATTGATTGTTCCTCTGAATTTCCTCTTTGAGCTCGTGGGGTGAGTGTTCACCCACCCAACTCTCCACTTTACGGCAGATCAGGGGGTCTTTTCTTTGATCCCAATGGTATTTACGACTTCAGCTCCTTCTTCCGATCGAAGCCGGTCCACGTCCTTGGTTTCAACGCAAATTCCTATTAAACCCGAGGAGACTTCAATTAATTTGACAAAGGGCACTTCTAGGTTGATGAGGAGTGTTTCGCATAACTTGTTCTTTTTTGGTGCCTTTGATCCTGGAATTTTCCAGAGGGGGACCTTCTTAGTGAACATCTCCATGGTATTCCTCATCCTTTTACTATGTCTTCTTGGTTTATCTTCTCTTCTGAAAACAAAGTGTAATTATTTTCTATTTTGTGGATGAATTAAAGTGAAAAGGGTGGTAAAAGATGTAGCGGTTTAGGTCGGTGTGGACGCAAAATTCGGAGTGAACGCTCTCGTCCATTTTTCAGTTTGTCCTAGGCCATGATGCTGCCAGGATGATGAGTGATGATGGATGGATGGGATGGGTCCCGAATAGGTACCTCGAATCAACTGCCACTACCCTTTCGTCACCTCCTTTTGGTTACTTACGCCATAACCGCTTCCAATTACATCGAAAGCGATGTTACTTCCTTCTATGATTCTGGCCGGGTCGCTCAGATGTGAGGATTTCTCCTCCACCGAGACTTGAGGTTAAGTACCAATTTCGAGAAAATTTCTGAATTATGCTTTCTCCGTGAGCTAATCCTCAAACCAGTTTTCACATAAGCCATTAATTATGTCAGTCCAAGTGATTTCCTCCGATGCCGTATTACGGCTGTGGAGGAGGAGGATAGGAACTTAGGGGAGCCAGGCTCCCGCCTACTTCCCCCTCTGATCATCTCTCTCAAGATGACCGGAGGTGGATGGGGGCTAGGCTGATCTTTCTCTGTATCTCACCTCCCACCTTTTCTTTCATTTCATTTCATGGTTAGGTGCTCAGATCGATCGCGATTGAGAGTTTAGTCGTCATGTGTTGTTGTGTAAAAGGAGGAAATGTAAAGGCCAAGTTCTGAGAACGTCACCCGCCAGAGAATAATTATCAGTGTGTGGGAATTTCTCTTCAAACGGTAGAAGAGAGCGCCCAACAAGGCTAGAAGTCCTGCTACACGAAGAGGCACAATGGGGTCGGCCCCTCTCGACAACAGACGGGTTCCCCTCCGCGTCATCCGGTAGGGGGAACCAAACCTGAAAAACCAGCAGTTATGGAACTTTTCTACGGAGTGCTCAACATCCTCATCATGAGGCTTATAGACACATCGAACGGATATGCTGCTATTTCATACTCGATTAAAGACGTGGAGAAGCTCTTCTCTGAGAAAGCCAAAAGATTGGGCTTGAAGCGCCAATGCCCCAGAGTCTTCGTTTACCGAACCCGGATCCTCAGATGGCTTGATCCATTCTTCACAGAGGATTCTTGCAAAGAAATCGAAGAAGAGCTAATTAGGCAGCAGAAGAGGGTGAGAATAACCAAGGTCGAGAAGTTCGTCAAGGGCAACGGTATCATCAAGCTCGGCTTCGAGAGTATCGAAATGGAGGATAGGGCTAATAAGGAGGGCCTCCTAGGCTTTTACCTTCGCGTGGCCTCTGAGTAGATTGAGGCAGAAGAGTACGTTCATGTGGACTGCTGTTTCAAATGCTACGCCATCTAGAAGCACCTGGCGAGATACTGCAAATAAACGGAAGTAACATGCTCCAACCGCGCCCAGTTCAATCACGGATGAAAGCAATGTGTGGCTGAAAAGTTCAAATGCATCAACTGCGGAGGGGACCACAGGACACTAGCCATGAAGTGTCTCATTCACAAAGAAGCGATCCGGGTGAAGAAGGAAGAGGCAAAACTTGAAAAAGAGGCAAAGACAACATCATTCGCGGAAGCAACGGCTACACTAAACAACTAGGGAATCACGGCGTTGAAGCTGGTGATGCTAAGCGAGGGCAGAGAGATAATGGCCATGGTCATTTTTGCCCACTTGGCAAACTTAAAAAAATCCAGTACTTTCGCGGAGGAAGTAAACCGCCTTCTGCAGAAGAACGGGACTAACAAAAAGCTGTGGTTCCCGCCTAACCTCGCCTCACAAGATGCCCTAAAGATTCAGTTAACCGACCTTCCACACGAAGAAGAACCAGCGCAACTAGAAAAGGAAGTGCCGGCCGAAGAGAAGACTGCCACTAACAAAAGCCCCAAGAAAAACTCAAAGAAGAAGAAGCAACAAAGAGGAAAAAAGAAAAGGAAGAAGAGGTAGAACAAGACAGAACCTTTGAGAGAGGAAGAAGCTGAAGCTGTGAACTGTGAAGTTCACGCTGTTACAAGGAGTCTCGCTTTCCTAGAAAAGGGAAGTCCTTGAACAAGGCTTCTTTGTCGACGGAGAGGAATTGTCCCTCAAGGTGTTCGGATCACCAGTCTGCGTGCCCCCTAAAGGAAACCCACGGCTTCTGCTCGAGGGCCTTCGGAAGTGGAAATACAAGGGGACGTTTAAGGGGCCGTTCTGTCCAAAGGAAGTTGAGGATCTGTTATGGGACGACGCAATCTTCATCCCACATTCATGCGTCCACACCGTCAACATGACCGTATGCATGAGGATTTATAGTGGATAAAAAACTTCCGAAATCGATAAGTGAAGGGACCAATATAAAAATAAAAGTACCTAAAAATGATAACAAATGTGTCTTACAGTGAATAAAAAGTGTTAATAGTTCAAATTCTAAACAAGTGTCCTAAACGTTAATCATAACAATATAAATTAATATGGTAGTAATAGAATTGTCAAATGTAATAAAAAGAGCGATTTTTATAGAAATGAAGTGAAAATAGTTAACATTATAAAAAAAATTTATAATTTAATTATAAATATATCAAAATAATATTAATGGAAATTAAAAGTGACAATAATAAAAGTGATGACTAAAATGCGTCGAAGATAGGACAAAGGTGAGTTTTATAGAAATAAAGTGAAAATAGTATAAACTAAGCAAAGTTATTATCATTATAAAACTATTTCAATAATAAAATGTACATTGAAGATATATAAATAATCAATTTAATAATACTAAACTATCCAAAATGTAATTGTTATTTTTGTATTTTTGAAAAATTGACTAACAACAACAAGGAGTAACAACAAGGAAAGAAGGTACCCTAGGAGACCTTACGGCCCATTCAAAGAGGGTACCATTGGACTTGCAATCGAGCGGGCACAAGGCTGCTCAATTGTTTTGCGTCCCTAAACGGCCACGATTCAAGACCTTGTCTAGTCTTGACTTGAACTGGTCAACAGATTCACTGTTGACAACTTCCACTGGAAGTGCGTTCCACTTACCGCAGATACTGTAGGTGAAAAAATTTCCACACAGATTGCGGTTGTAACGCTTCAGTTCAAGTTTGGAGCCGTGATTGCGCGTTCTGTTCTCACTCAGTGTGAACATATCCCGGTTGTCAACATTGTCGAACCCTCGAAGTATTTTGAAAACTTCGATGAGCTGACCACGCTGTCTACGGGTTTCCAGCGAGAACAGATCTAATTCCCTTAGTCTACCCTAATAACTTTTATGTCGGATAGAGGGAATCAGCTTGGTTGCCCTGGCTTGTACGCGTTCCAATCTCGCGTTGTCCTTTCGCAATGAAGGACTCCAAAATTGTACGGCATACTCCAGGTGCGGTCGGACAAGTGAGTTGTACAGGCACAGTACAATCTCCTGGTTCCGATAACCAAACTGGCGCTTAATATAGCCTAGCATCCTTTGGGCCTTTTTCTCCGCCTCAATGCACTGTTTCGAGAACTTGAGGTCACTAGTGATTGTTACACCCAAGTCCTTCTCAGTGTCGGTGGATTCCATAGCAGTGCCCTTAAGGATATAGCAAGATTGGGGGTTTCTGTGGCCGATATGCATCACTTTGCATTTGCCCCCGTTAAAAGGCATTTGCCACGTGTCCGACCACTCCCCAATCTTCCAAAGATCTTCCTGTAGGCGGGCAGTATTTCCATCCTTTGCAACGTTCATACCAAGCTTGGTATCGTCGGCAAATTTGGAAATCTTGGCAACCATGTCACCGTCCATGTCGTTGACGTAGATGATGAATAGTAGTTGTCCCAGGACAGAACATTGAGGCACCCCGCTAGTAACGGGCACCCACTCAGAAGACTGTCCATTCACCACCACCCGTTGCCGTCTGCCACTTAGCCAGTTCTTGATCCAGCCGGCTACCTTTCCGTCTATGCCAAGCGCTCGCACTTTTCGGAGAAGGCGGCAGTGTGGTACCTTATCAAAGGCTTTCTGAAAGTCTAGGTAGACCACATCCACCGCCTTGTCCCGATCGTGCTCACTGAAAACGAAGTGGAAGAATTCTACAAGGTTCGTCAGGCATGACCGTTGCCTTCGGAAGCCGTGCTGGGAACTCCTCAGTAGCAGGTTTGACTCTAAATACGACGTCACTTTGTCCACCATGATGCTTTCCATGAGTTTACCGACTATCGAAGTCGGCCTGATAGGTCGGTAGTTCGACGGTTGGTTACGGTCTCCTTTCTTGAAGATAGGAGTCACCTCCGCCTCACGCCAGTCTCTAGGAACGCATTTGGTCCGGATTGCCATGTTAAAGATAGCGCACAGATGTCGTGATACTTCATCGCACACTTCTTTCAACACTTTAGGTAGAAACACGTCCGGTCCAGGGGACTTATTCGTCTTTAGGTCAGCGATCTTTTTCTTTATTTCTCCTTCGGTGAAGTCCATTGCCTCCAGCTTTTCCCCCGAGTAGGAATCCGTCGGCTGGGGAATGGGACCACACTCTTCAGTAAACACTGAAGAGAAGTAGTCGTTGAGGAGGTTAGCATTTTCTGCATCTGAATGCTTTAATGACCCTCCTCATTCCTCAAAGGGCCAATCGTTCGACGGATTGGTTTACGGCTGTTCACATATCCAAAAAAACTCCTTGGGATTCTCTTTACAGAGTCTCGCCACTCGGAGTTCCTCAGACCGCTTAGCCGCCCTTATGCTGGACTTCACTCTCCTGGCTAGCCTCCGGTATTCGTCAAAGTCACCCGAGATCTTCGATTGCCGGTACACATTTCTCTTCTCCCTAAGCAGTTGCCCGATTTCTCGATTAAACCACTTTGGTTGAACAGAAGACCGACGGGGGCATTTCAGAGGGATAAAACGCAATTGAAGACTCATGAATGTGGTTTTGAAACTGTTCCAAGTGTCTTTAACCGCATCGCACTCTTCTAGCCTCGCGTCAGTCAGTCCCGCGCGTAGACCTGCAAAGTCTGCTCTTCTTAAATCGAGTTTCCTTGATTTACTAATTGCAGGCTCTGCCTTGGGGACTTTGACTACAAATCTAATTAGTCGGTGGTCACTGCCACCGAGCTCTTCGCCAACAGAGAGGTCCTCAACGATGTCATCCTCAGAGGTGAAAACCAAGTCGAGGATATTGTCTCCTCTCGTTGGCTCTCTCACCCATTGAGTGAGGAACTCGTTGTTCGTGAACTCCAGGAGTAGTGCGTTCTCGCCACAGGGTTCTCTGGTTCCCCAGTCAACTTGTGTGTTAAAATCACCCATGACGATACACACTCTGTCTTCGACAAGTTCTCCTAGTAGCTGGTACAGATCTCTGTCCTTTTCAACGAGTTGGGCAGGAGGTCTATAAAGTACCAGGGTCCTGTATTTGGCAGGACCTATCTCTAGGTCAACACCTAGTAGTTCATGGTCGGATACGATGTTGCAATCCGTCGAGTTGAGAGTATCCTTGACATACAACATCACACCGCCACCCTCTCTGTCTGGCCTATCTTTCAAGAAGAGCTGGTTACCGGGAATCGTGAATTCGCCTTCAAAGTCTCGGTTTAAGGTTTTTATTCACGATTCTGTTATGGCTACCATTTCGGGTTCTTCCGTCGCTACGAGGCCACGGAGCTCAGGAAACTTGTTCCTGATTGACCTCGCATTGAACAATTTTTTCCCTTACTGTATTTAACTTTCATAAAATTCTCCTTCCTTCCTTTTCACTTGCACTTCAACCCACGAGAGTGAGAGGGGGAGGGGGGTCTAACTTTTCAACTTTCATTCCGATTCCACCATACTTCATCGGTAAAGGAGGAAAAGAACACCTAGGGAGACTCTGAAGATGATCGCATAGATCGAAAGCTCAGCTATTAAAGTTTGGTTTTTATCAAACGCAGTAATTTAAAATATGAGATATGAACGTCAGAGAAGTAATCTACCATCTACAAGATGGACGAAAGAAGACAATAAGAAAACGAGAAAGTTTCCAAAAAAAATTAAATAAGGCTAAATATACAATGTTCTTCAACAAAATCTGCATCCAAGAAAGACTGCTACCCATTTATACTAATATATAAATATATATATATATATATATATATATATATATATATATATATATATATATATATATATATATATATATATATATATATATATATATATATATATATATATATATATATATATATATATATATATATATATATATATATATATATATATATATACATATATATATATATATATATATATATATATATATATATATATATATATATATATATATATATATATATATATATATATATATATATATATGAACTAGAAAATAATATTAAACCGAACTCGATTCGTATCATTTAGTGCAAATGCAGCAGAATTATCTCAAATCATATCCTCAGTCCTAAAATTAAATAAAACCACAAAATAGATATATTTACATACACAAATTTTCTAAGAAATATGTACATTGTGAAAAACAATGTAACTTATGACGAAATAATTTAAAAAATTATCATCTACATGACGCCAATATAAAAGAGGCGAAAATTAATGAGACATCCATCAAGTCAAACAGTTTTTTATTAATGCAGTACATTATGCGATAACGAAGCACCAAGAGACCCATCCGGGCCTCCCTTTCAAAATTCTCATACAAAACAGAAGCAAAAAGATTGAATTACAAACAGCAAGTCAAAAGAGATTTTTGAATTGGGTTTTGTTAGAATCAAATCAGAGGAAATTGGCGCAAATTTGAACCGTCTCAGAAAGAGTGATTTCGCTGAGTAGTCTCTACATCAAAGCTGGTCATGAAGTAATTATGGAGATCTAGAAAGTTTGATCTCTTTCAGAAACAAATGTGAATTATTAACAATAAACTCATTACAAGTGACTATAGATAAAAGAGAGAACAGGTACTTAGTTACTGAAAAGGAAGGGGATTTGTATAAAGAACAAATAGCCCTTATAGCTTGGCCAGTATAAATAAGGGGTTCTCTTTCTCTTTAAAAAGTGCGTTATATATTCTCTAATTTACTAAGAAACCTGGAAATTTTGTGCTCTGTTTTAGGTATGCAAAACTGTATATGCAAGTAATGACCTTTGAAAAATATAGAAAATTGCACAGCTTTAATATCTATAACCAACTCGAACCGTGTACCAGAGATAAAGGTATATTCAAACATTCGTCGTGTTGACCAAACCTGAACAGTTTCTTTTGGCTGATTCACGAGACAACACAATGTAGCTACCACAAAACAGTAATTGCTAGTGTCACCAAGGTGGCTTCCTATAAACAGTTCTTTAGCCCCCAGACCCTACTTTCTCTTCCCGTTTTTAAACTTTTATATTTACACTAGTTCTGTTTTTGAGAGGCTTCTGAATATTTTGTCTTGCCGTCAAATTTCGCCTTGCATTCATTTTTTAGGCTCAAAAGATTAAATACGTTCTTTATGGCTTACCTATTTTAAAATTTTGAATCCTATTAAAATATCTTCTATGAATATGTCTAAATTTGAATTTTTTTTAATATACACAAACTTGTCTGCGCAGAATCCCTTTTTATTTAGAAACCGGGCAGAAGTCATGGCGTAGTTGTTTTAGGTTAATGGACACATTGCACCGAAGTTTATTATGTCCTTTCAGACTTCGCTAAATTTAAAAAGATTTCTCTTTCCATACAGTCTTGCAAACTTAGAGGAAAATAGTAATGGATTTTATTAAAAATTAAAAGATTCTAATGCCCTGTCTTAGGACGACAAAATTACACCTTGCTTTATTCTGGATCTTTCCCTGGTATATTTTATGACCTTCCTAAGTCCTATAAATAATACTGGTCTACCTATAACTCATTTATTTCTGAATATAAGGATCCTTGGTTTTTATTATGTAAGTTTCTGCTCTCTCTTTTATCTATCTTAACTTATAATGAGTATATTGCTAAAAATTATTAACATTTGTTTCTGAAAGAGATATCAAACTTTCTAGATATGCCATAAACATTTCATCGCCAGCTTTGAAGTCTAGAGTCTCTTCACTAATATCTCTCTTTCTAAGATTGGTCAAATTTTCTTCGATTCTCTTTTCCTCGTTTTAAACAAAACGCCAATCAAAATTCACCTTGAACTTACTGTTTGCAATTCTTTCTTTTAATTTTTGGTTTTGTAAAAAATTTAAACGGATCGGAATGGATTGTAATTTGGTTTTGCGTTAAGCAATATTATTATACCATTGTGAAGCTCTTTGGCTTAAAGAATATCTCATTAATTTTCATTCTCTTTCATATAAATGACACGTTTATATTATTTTGCCATGATTTAACTTGCATTATATGCCGGTTCTCTACTATTTAAACTTAACACTTCTAAATACATAGTTGATGCAGTAAGCAAATTTTCACACTTGTTACTACTAGTTTTTATACATTACAGAGTTTTTGCCATCTTTTAATAATAACACCTTTTATTTCCCATTAAATATAGTCACACATTAAACTTGTTTGTAATTTATTTTCACTTTTTGTAAAATATTGCGTTTTAGGTTTATGTAGGTTATCTAAAATTCCATCTTCTCTGCAGTTCCAATTTAATGCGTTTCAAATTTAGCGCCATGTGTCACGATTTCCACATGTATTATAAAACTTTAAGTATATACATATTTTAAATTCCTAAGTTTTATTTATTTTGTTATAACTTATGCTAGGATTTGCTTAAATGTTTGCAATAAATGTCAGACGGCGGTTTCTCTTCTGTCCCAAATTGGGATTACTCATCCCAATTTGAGAGTGTCTCACCCAGCCTGGAAATTACCTTACTCGTGCTCCAGGTAATTCTGACCCCTCCGTCAAGAGTACAACGCTCTTCGATCTGTAAGATTAGCTCGCCTTGTTAAAATCGCTCCTCTCACCATGAGCAAAGGCGTCAAGGTAAAACCCTTTTACCACTTTTCGAGGATAATCCCCTCCTTTTTGGCCTCGCCACCTGATATCCTCCTAGTGACTCTTTAATTAGACTTCCCAGTGTTTACGAACATTTTTCTCTCTGATAAAGTCCTATATTTTGATCCCCGTTAAACTGATTAATATTTGATTTGTTATTTCATTGGGCGCGTAATTATTCTCCCATTCATTTGCCTTTGTAGACATTTCCATAATTAGCATTATTAGTGTAATTAAAGTTTTGTTTTTTTTAATCTTTCAATAATCTTGAATGAAACCTGGTATTTAAATCTTCCCTTTGGCCAACCATTAATCTGGCTGCCTGAAACTTAGGTAAACTGCATTCACTTGTTATCTCTCTCCTTCTTCTTTCTTAATCTATGTTTGATCCTTATTTGGTCTGATACAGAAACGAAAGTGCTTGTGTATTATTCTCTCCTTATTCCTATGGATTATTGAGCCTTTATCTTTTCACGCATGTATTGAAATATATATATATATATATATATATATATATATATATATATATATATATATATATATATATATATATATATATATATATGTGTGTGTGTGTGTGTGTGTGTGTGTGTTTGTTCGGGCTGAATTTAATGGTTTGGATAAAAGAAAAAAAAGCTCGTAATATATCAGCCAAAATTAAATTATTTTATTTTTTTTTTAATATTAACTAGGTTAGGGCTGGGAGATAAGAGCTTACTTGAAGTAGCATCCCTCAGCTTCAACCACGGTCTAAAGACGGTTACGGAACCTGGAGGATTCGTTCCTCAATTTGTCCCTTGGAAGATCTTCGAACTTCGTAAGGTTTTTTGCTTTTCCTACTGGCAAATCTAACCAACCAATTATAGAAATTTTGTCCAAGTCAAAGAAAGTAGCCCGACCTCTTCCTCAGAAACATTAGTTTTACGAGGTGTTAGTGTGCGTGTGTGTATATATGTGTGCATATCAATGCGTGAGAGCGCACGGCGCACCACTCCACTCTTTGAAAGGGAGCTTTTGCGTACTTTAACTTTTGCGTCTCTTTTAAAACTTACCCTCCGTTGATCAAAGGTATAAGAGGATAGGGCTGAAATGAAGTGTATGTATTTGTAATTTGTATGTGCGTGTGTACTATATGCGTTATATTTCCACCCTTGCTTAAATGTTTCTGTAGTTGTTTTTGTGCTCCAATTCCTACTTACATACTTATGTTAGTAGTTGTGATTGTTGTAACCTGTAGAAGATAGGTTGATATACCGTGCAATGGGGGTTTGGGTTTGGGGGATTCACCGTGAAGTGGTGTGTTTGATTGCAGGAGAGATTTGTTATATTGGTAGATACCGACGTGAGAGATATGTTGAGGTGGTGTGTCTGACTGACTGGGATTGTTGACTATGTGGGAGATACGTTGTAGTGTATGTAGGAGATAAGTCGTGGGAACATGTGTAATTGAATGGGAGATATGTACGTTGTATGAGTCTGCGTGAGAGATACGATGCAGAGGTATGCGTTGCTGTGTGTGACATACGTTGCCGCGGTATGCCTAACTGCGGAAGAGATACGTTATAGTGGTAATTGTGGGCATTGTACAGGGTGACTCTAAAATCTGGACACAGGAATAATGACAATGGTCTCTTTTTTCATAAGACTTTACACACTCCTTGACTTCTTTTAGGGGCTATGATAAATGAGGTGTATTTAATGGTCGCCTCGTTCAACAGACCTTACTTATCCCTTTGACCTCTTTTCCTAGGGTGTGTAGGTATGCTAAAAAAGGTGTACTAAATGAGAATTAAAGATACGAGACACCTGAGTGTCTCGTAAATGAATGTACTCCAATTTAGGGAAATTGGGAGCTAATGCATCGGATGAATCTCGCAAAGGGCTTCGAATTTTACATTGCAAATGGTGCAAATCACATTAAAGATGTTACTTATTAATATTGCAATTTTGCCTGTGTGTCCAGAATTTAGGGACACCCTGTAGTAGTGTGCTCAACTGCAGTGGATAATATGTTTTGTGTGTTTGTCTTGAGGTGAATGTTTGTTCTATGTAACAAACATTCATTTATTTGTATGCGTAATTTGCTGTATGAATGTTGCGTTTGTATAGGCGATGTATTTGTGTGAGTGTGGAATAGGTGTAATTTTAATTATTGGAAAGAAAAAGAAACTTGTGCAATGCCCCTCAATAAAAAAATGGTGGGGACATCAAAATACGTTAGAATAATAAGAATGGCAACATGACAATATTGGTAAAATAACGGGAGAGAGAAAATTTACATGCTTGGTAAAAATAAATTGACGAGTGGTAAAATAATGAGATGAAATAACAGTGTTGATTAAATAAATGGATATGAGTGATGAAATAACGAGAGAATTAAAATAACAAGGTTTGTTAAAAAGATGAGTGATAAAATAAAAAAGAGGTAAAATAACAGTTGGTAAAAAAATTGAAATAACGGAAGAGGTTAAATAACAGGGTTGGTCAAATAAATGTACATGAGTGGTAAAATAACGAGAGAATAAAAATATCATGGGTGTAAAATAACAGGAAAAGGTACAATAAAAAGGTTGGTAAAATAAATGGACACGAGTGGCAAAATAACGGAAATTAAAATAACAGGGTTGTTAAAAATATGCACATGATGGGAAATTAACGAAGGATGTAAAATAACATGATTGGTAAAAAAACTATGCACAAAAGTGGTAAATTAACGGAAGAGGTAAAATAATAGGGTTGATAAAAAATATGCACACGCGTGGTAAACTAAAGAAAGAGGTAATAAAACAGAACTGTTAAAATATATGCACAGGAGTGGTAAAATAACAGAATTTATCAGTCTTAAAATTTTTAAGAGATAAAATAATAATACTATTATGGAAACACTATTGTTAAAATAGTAGTGAACTATTGAGTAGTAAAATATCAGGAGCGAAAAAATGCCCTGAGAGTTTATGTAAATAACTAGTAATAAATGCATTGCTCCCCTACTCTAAGCGGCCCTCTTCCGGGGTCTGTAGGAACCGACCCACCGGCTATCCAGCCCGAGATACCTGGGTGGAAATCCCTTCCTGCCCCTCCCCAATTTGCAATGCTGCAGTTTACATCTAGAATGTAGTGCAGCCTCCTGGCCTCAGTGCCTGCAGAGCGAGTCGTTTTTTTCTGCAACTTTCCCAACAACGAGAAAGACCTTTGGTGCTAGTTATTGTCATACCAATCTTTAGGTTGATTTCATTATCATTATCCTATCGAACAACCTACGGTGAGCGAATTTGACCAAATGATAACAAAGGCGAATAAATTGAATGATGTGGTGTAAGGAAAAGAAAAAAAATTCGAACAAGAATATGCGCAAACAAATTCGAGTATGGAAGAACAAGAACAAAAGGAGCAAAGAATAACAATTTCGAAAATAAGGAAAAGGTTAAGTCAAAGAACGGGAACAAATTCCAGCAAAATTAACAAACAATAAATACAAAGGGAACAAATTCCCCAAAAGAACTCAAACAAATTACGGGAACAGACTGGACGAAGAATACGAACAAGTTAAGATAACAAACTGGGTGAGGAATATGAACAAATGACGCAAACAATAAATACGACGAAATAAAGGGGGAAACCTTTGAAGAAGAACGCGAATAAAGGACAGGAACAAGGCAAGCGATAAACACGAACAAATGACGGAAACGCATGGGCAAGAAGAACAATAACCAATGACAGGCGAAAGCTTTGAAGAAGAACGCGAATAAAGGACAGGAACGGGGCAAGCGATAAACACGAACA
The DNA here is from genome assembly GCA_963969495.1 of Ceratothoa steindachneri. Taxonomy (NCBI): domain Eukaryota; kingdom Metazoa; phylum Arthropoda; class Malacostraca; order Isopoda; family Cymothoidae; genus Ceratothoa; species Ceratothoa steindachneri. Next base: position 26,634,842 of record OZ018336.1, read on the forward strand.
AATAGCGGAACGAGGCGTGAGAAGAACACGAACAAATGACGGGGAAGGTTGTGAGGAAGAACACGAATAAAGGAAGGGAACAAGACAAGGGATAAACACGAACAAATAACGGGAACGGAGGAGGGGGAAGAACACGAACAAATGGCACGGGAACCCAAACGTAGAACAAGGGAAAATCCGAACAAAGAGTGAGTATACTTGAAGAGTTTAACCCCATTTACCCCCTTGCCTCTCCCCATAACCCCCTGCCCCCACTCCTATCCCTAACCCCCTCCCCCCTCCCAACCCCCTAATACAAGTGTCCCTCGCGCATTTGTCAGAGCGGGTTATGAGGAAGCGCAGGTGTCGTCCAGTGATGAATGGCTGCCATTTGCGAGCCCGATTTCCCGTTTTTCATTTTCCAAAGGGGGAGAAGGTAGCGCCCACCTACCGGGGCAAGGGAACGCATCCATTTCTATGGCAAGGAGTCGCCACGTTAATGGCAGAAGTCGATCTCTTGTACTGAGAGGAGAATGAAAGTGTTGGAAGAAAGAAAACCAACGAGGGAATTTCTGACAGTTTTTGAAAACTAGTGATGTTAGGGATGGTGTAAATGCGTGTGAGAATCCGACAATATGGATCGCTAGTGGTTAACGCGCAACTCTCCGAACCTTATCATTGTCCTGCAATGAAAGCAGGAACCATGGAGAGAAGGCTGTAGGAGATTGGGCCCCAATGAGGGGCAATTAAAGGAGGAGGACCAAAGATGCTACTGAATAGGAAATGAATATATCGAGGATGAATGGGACTACTAGAGTTGATGTTTGTACATGGGGTCACATGAACCATGATATACGAACTTAACAGCCCTTCAAAGGTAAGTCAGAAGGCCACACCAAGCCTGAATATTATTTTGAGGGAAAAGGGGCAAAATAACCAACGAGAGCATTTCCCCTCTGGAATGTGTTAGAAAAGAGAGCAGAGGGACTTAAAGGTACGAACTTCACTACCCTAGAATACCCAGATTAAGGTCCCCACACCTAGGTTATATTCAATTAGCGCCCCCTATTTAAGCCATAGCCCAAGGTAACACAATTTCGTACACTCTAACAGAACCAAATCCCGGTCTTTCTATGACAACCGCCGGTGAGGGGAAGTCTCTTTAAAAAATACTCCTATCCCCCTTTTCCCCTTGCAACCTCTTCGAGTTTTTTGTTCTGTTAATGTTGTGTCTTATTCCCCTCATATCTCTGTGTGGAAGGATGATAACGCGTTGAGGGAGGAGGAGGAGGGGGGAGGGGAATCTAATCAGTCTTACGGATGTTTGTTCCCATTCATTTCCATGTCCTCTAAAATGCTTGGCTTTCCGGATTAACGGAATCTGTTTATCGCTAATGCCGTGATTAAATTCGGATTCCAGGCCAATGAGGATGAGCCTTTGGCGAGGGGAGACGCATTCCTCCATGTCGCTCACAGCAGCTACCTTCGTCTTCCCTTCTTGAATATATATGATCTCACACGAGATGCTGCCTTGTGTGACTGGAGCCTATTAAATTAAATGCTTAACCAGTATCCAATTGTGGACGGGAACATGTAGAACATCGATGGTAGGCTTGTGTTTATTTAGTCGATTGTATTTCAGTGGTAGTGCCTTTCTAATTCATTTTTTTGCTGGTTCGGACCAATGCTTAAGCTAGATTTATAATCATTTACAAGGCGTATGTGACAAATACAGCCTCCAAACTTAAGATAACCTCCATCCTCTGAACTGAGAATGTGTTGAAAATTTTCAACTACGGTTGGCATTTTACAAGTTACAGATCTTGTGATCTGCGTCCATGCCAATCTCTACTGACCTGCTAGTTTAGGCTAAAGCATTAGGCGTAAACCTTCGTTAAATGCCAAGATCTTTACCATCCCTGACTTAGAATTCCATGCCCAATACCACCAATTGATAATTAAGAGCACCGATGTCCCGAACGATGCATTTCCAGTGGCTTTCTCCTACTATCTTCCCACTTGTACCCACTAGTTAAGGAAGAACCAGGTCCATTCATCACGAAAAAATGCCCATTCTTCTCCCTTTATCTTACCCTCATCTTAACCACACCTAATCTAACTTAACATAATGTAACCTAAGTTAAGTAAGGTGGCGTTTCGTTAGGTTAGGTTAGGCTAGGTACTCTGATTTTATAAATGATGTTAAAGTTGTTTTACACTCATTATTAAAAATGATTTTGTATTGTGTTCATATTTTTAACATGTATTTTTGGCTAATAAACTTACAAATCATTATCATCTCAATGTAACCCCCTTACGATAAAAATGTAGTACTTAAGAGTTAGTAGATCCCGTATTGGAAGAGCACAGGATAAACACTTAACTCAGTTTTCGCGTAAAAGTTCGTAACGTATGTATGTCAATACCACCTCACGTGTATTGCAGACTGCTAGTGATGGTATTAGTAACTTATCAGGATGAGAATACAAGTTAATGCAGACAAATCCTTCAGAAAGCATGTTGCCCAGTAGAAAAGGGAAGCAATGACACTGTCTGACATTTAGAGGCATTGTAATTGGTCGAAAGGTGTGATTTCATGCATAATAAAGTGCCATTCTGATACCAAGGCCTAAAAGTTGACCAAGAAAACTGGTCACACTCGAAATTCCAACGGAAGAACGCACGATATATCGGATGTCGGCGATAGACGGATTTGAGATTGCACCCGGTATTTCACGTTAAGTTGCCGAGAAGCTGAACCTGAATGTGTCTCGCCAGACTGTCTCATGTCGCTTAAAAGAGAGAGAGAGAGTTTTATGAGACTCATAACATGCTAAAAAAACACTCATAAGTAAGAGGATTAAAGTCATTTTCTCCATTGTGTGTCTGCTTTGGAATATTATAGGAAATTTAAAAATAAATTAAGCCTTTGCTACTGAGCATGCTCTGTGTAATGCTGAAAAGTGAGAAAGTGTTTTCTAGCGCTAAATGCAGATTTAATTTGTTAAATAGGTTGGGAAGCAGCATGCAAGGCGTCGTAGAGATGAATGATTGAACACATTTTCACGAAGAAAATAAAATTCGGTTAAATTTGGAAAAGGGCTGGACTCGTTGTTTATGTGGCAAAGTAAACGATACGGTATACAAGAATCGGCTTCATAAACATGCGGTCTCCTCTTTCCAAACCTTGGGACTACGTGACCCTGTTTTCAGGCACGACATTGCCCCGTGCCACAGAGCAAAGACAGTGAAGTAGTTATTGGATGCTGAAAATATCACCATGATGTACCGGCCTGCGCATAGCCCTGATTTAAAGCCGATAAAAAATATAGAAGATAATCTATGGGAAGGTTATGGCTCCGAAACGGACGAATATTGAAGATTTCTGGCAAATATTAGAAGAATGGAATAAAATCACGCCTGAGAAAGGCGCAAATGGCTTGAAGTCCTGCGAACGAAGACGTGTTCAGGTTTTTCAGAACAAGGGTATATATACAGGGTGTTCTGAAAGTCTTGTCACCCATGTAAATATTGTTTAATTTTCTATTTCAGCCTTTACAACAATCATCAAAGCATAGTTTCGTAAACTATCATGCAGAACATGGCGTTACAATATTTTACGCCTCGAAATTGATGGTCTTCATAAAGACTCCGATTAGTGACAGTGTCAATGAAAGTGAATACACTAAAACCAATACATGTGTTTGATATCATTATCTTGTTCCTCTTTTATTTTTATTACTTTTCGGTAGGGGGTGACAAGACTTTCGAACAACCCTGTACTTCTTATTAACATTTTGTTCACCTGTCTCTGAGATCATTATGTTAGTTTCTCGTTATGGCTGAACTTCAGCTAGTTCCATAAAGAGCTAAATACTGGAATTCGGTCGCTTTGATAACCGACATCGAGGAAACTTCATTTTTCCCACACGAACCAAATTGACAACCATAATCTAAGAAAAAAATATTCTTCATTTCATTACTCAAATTGACCTACCTTTGAGCAAATTCACCTACTTTGCACTAATTGATTTACTTTTCATCAAATTGACCCTCTTTTTATCAACTTGGTTCATTTAGAAGTGATTTATGTCCAGTGGAGGCAAATACAAACAAAAATAAGTACAGAAGTTCAATTCTACACTTAAGAAGGTAGAGCTATGAATTCGTATTATTATTATCCCTTTCAAGTATTTCCTATTCCTTGAGACTAGCTTTAATACTTGACTTATAAGGATACTTGAAACATCCTTTTAGGAATATTAATGGTAGCCGAGTAGTCTAAAGCAGAGGTGGGCAAGTTAATGAAAAAAATCTTACGTTTTACTTCTTGAAAAGGTAGAATTAAAAGTATATAGTCATAGTATAGTGGATAGGGTTGTTTAGGATAAAGTGGTGAAGAGGAATGAGTTAAAGTTAGTTGCTGGGTGACCAGCCATCTCTTTGGTATTATTGTATATTTTTCTTTATTAGTCTTTGCATTCTTTAATGGGGCTCTCGCGCCTCTGTAGTGCTTCAAAAGTTTGCATTTTTTCTTTTTATTTTCGTTGCGGATTCCCTTTATATGGTTCCTGCTTTGAGTCTGCAATCTCACCTTGCAGTGTGTTTTGAAGGTGGTTCTTCCCTTGAATCGGGTCTACCACTTCTAAAGTTGCCGTGGTTGTTTACTCTGTGGTTATGTGGGATATCATTCGCTTTTTTCTCGTCGTCGTTCACTATACGATCCAGTTTGTCCCACACTTTAACTGTTCTTCTGTGTAGGACACGTTCGTAGTTGGGAGTTCTATCTCGTTATAAAGATCGCTTATTCTTTTGCACTCACTCCTCTTGTGTTGGTGATTATGTATACCGCTCAATTTTGCACTTTCTGAAGTTTCATCGCGCTTGTTTTCGAGAAACGGTTCATTGGGATAGCTGGGTAGAGCAACGTGGCTTTGCAGATGGCGTTGTATATTTTCTTTAAGTCTTTTTACTTTAGGTTTTTCAGTTGGAAGAGTTTTACTGGTTTTTGCCTGGTTGATTCTATTCTCAATGTGTTTACAATAGCTATTTCGGGTGATCTTTAGCCCGAGTACATTTCTTTCGTTTACATAGCGGTATCTCTTCTCTTTAATCACTACTCTTGAGGTCAAGCGCCTCCCCACTGGAATAATTGAAAACTTTTCTGGATTAATGCGAATTTTCCATTTTCGTTCAAACTCGTTAATATTGTCAATTTTGGCCACTGTATTTCTGCCCATGGTTGGGGGATGTTTGTATGTGCTGTTCGCCACTATCGTAATGTCGTCGGCGAATTGGATATATGTTGTCGTATCGTGGATCGGCCTTGGTAAATCCATCGTATATATGCTATAAAGTGTTAGGCTTATACAGCCCCCTTGGGGGACACCTTGGAGGACTTCGAAGTCCAGGCCTTCGAAGCCTGCTATTAATATGAACGCCGACCTTTCAGTTATATAGTCGTAGAGCCATTTGGTTAGGGCGGACGGTATCCTTAGTCGCTTTATTTTATATTTCATGCCAATTCTCCAAACTTTATCAACCGCCTTTTGGACGTCTCTGAGTACGATATATGTGTAATTTCTATCGTATTTGGCCTTTGAAAGTGATTCGACCAGAATGGCCAGGGCCGTCTCAGTATTTCCGTTCTTTCTGAATCCGTGCTGATGGTTTAGAATTAGTGCTCTGCTCTCTCTTCCAGGTGCTTGACTAGTCTATCATTTATGGCTTTCTCCATTAATTTTGCCACTGTCTCCAGTAGTGTGATTGGTCTAAAGTTTCCTGGGTTATTTGATTGCTTACCAGGTTTTGGTAGAAAGATAATCTTCCCCTTTTTTAGTGCATCTGGGAAGTATCCTGCGCTTAGAGAGGTGTTGAATACTACTGCTATCCGTGACAAAAAGATGACTGGTGCGCGTATTAGGTTTTCTCTTGTTATCCCCGAAGCCCCAGGTGCATTCTGCTTTGTAGCCTTGAGCGTTCTTTGAATTTCTTGTAGGGTTATCGGTTCGATCCCTTGCTCTATTAGTAGTGTTGGTGAAGCAGCTATGTTGGGGACTATTTCCTGGCGATTTTGATCCAAGAGCTCTACCACTCTTGCTTCGTGGTCGTCGTCGAAATCCTCGTTTTCGTTGGGGGAGATATCAAAAACCTTCATCCAATGCTCACGGAACGCTTCTTTAATTTCTTGGGGCTCCTTTTCCTTTTCATCTTCGTTCTGAGGTTTGATTTTTAGTCTCGGCTTTCTTTTTCCCCTGGCGATGTTAATTTTCTGCCATATTTTGGTAGGATTTAAATCATTGTCTATGACTTCCACGACAAGGTCCCACCTTCTGTTTCTTTCTATTTTATTTCCTCTATCAGTTGGTCTTTCACTTGCCGCAGCTTTGCACTGTCGCCTCTCTGAAGGCCATATCGTTCTATTGAATTTCTTGTTACTTTATATTCCCTTTCGAGATTTTCTATTTGGGCTGACCGGATTGGCTGTGGTAAAGTTCTATACGTTGTTGTGTGGAAAACTTTTTTCATCAGCCCTGACAAGCGCCTCCATGATGTCGTCGATCTCTTTGTCTATTTCTTCTAGTGAGGCCTCAGTTAGGTCTCTCTGTCCGTAATTGGCTAGCTCTTCTTCGTAGCTGGTCCAATCGGCCTGTCTATATTATTTTCTCGGTGGGCACCTAACTTGAATGGGGTCCATAGATAAAGTCATGACAACCATTTCATGGTCGCTAGTTGATGGAGGGCCTTTCTCTATTTTGTAATTGAACTGAAGGTTCGGGGTTGCCAAGATTATATCTGGTTTTGTAGCACTATTTTGGCCCAGGTACGTTGGAAATTTCGGTCCCAGACGCTCCACTATCTCTCTTTTGAGTAGTTAGTCAAGGTTTCTTCCGGCTCTATTGTGGTTCCGAGTGTAGCCGGAGGCTCTACTGCGGGCATTTAAGTCGCCCATGAAGACTGTTTGGTCTCTGTGGCCGAATATTTCTGTGAAGTTGTGGAGGGGCAAAAAGTCTCTCCTTGGAGGGTTGGTAGCCCGTTGCAACTATAAGATTGCCTGTTGCTGTTTTAATGCTTATCGCTAGGTATGATTCGTCAAGGCCTTTGAGTTTTTGGTAGTTTATATCATTACGGATTGCCATAGCGACGCCGTCGTAGTTGATGTCGTTTGTGGTCTTGGTGATTACAGTGCAGTTGAACATATTGATTTTGTTTCTTTCTGGGTCTATATTGATCTCTTTAAGCAGAATGATATCCGGGTCCTATTTTAAGTATGCGTTGCTCAGAGAGAATCTCTTCTCATTCCATCCAGCTACGTTGTGGCTTATTATTTTAAATTTTCTTGCGTGGGCCATTATTTATGTTTTCTTTTTTCTCTGCTTCCTCTTCTCTCTGCTTTATGCCCTTTGCGCTTGATGGGCGATTTTGTCCTTTAACTTCTTTTCTTCTTGAATTCTTCCTTCTTTAGCGTACATCGTAGTTCCTGCGGGATTTCTAAGTTGCCTGCTGTCATCATTGTTAAAACCTCACGTTCTGAATACGGGCCTTCGCATTCATATTCATAGAGTCCCTTTTTAATACCTTGTGCCAGGTCTTCGTTGTTATCGGGGAAGGGGTTTTCCTCAAAGGCGTAAATCTTTAGGATGAAGCCTTGATGTTCTTCACCTCTTTCTTTCACACGTTTTGGGGAGGGAGCTGGGCTCGGTCCTCCTTGGGTTTGGTTTGCTGTTTTCACTTCTTTATTATTGTTGTTGCCTGTGGCGACTTCTATCTCCATATCTTCTTCTTGTCCTTTTTGTGTAGCCTTCCTTATTCTCGGATCTCTATTTGTTGCCCTGTTGGTCTCGGTGGTTCTCTCTTGGCTAAGGCCCTTTTGCTGTTCCTTGGGTTTTGTCTATATTTGTTGGTTTATATTGAATGCTCAGTATGTCCGCCGATAGTGGGTTTTCGGGGAATTACATCTCGTCTAAACCGTTGTTTTTAGTATTAGATTTAATTCCCTCGAATATGAGCGCTGGTTTGCTACATTCAACACGTGTTCGTGTAGAATACAAGCCAGTATATTCAGAGACTCCCCTTGTTTAACTTCGATGCCGTTCTTTACCGGTTGGATCTTTTTGGCTGTGGCTTTAGCAACTTTAGCGAATGTAAAGTTCTGCTTTTATTCTTCTGCTCTAGCCCTCTCTCTTTTTTTATTCTCAATATGCTCTCGCTTCATCGGGGATGCTATTGCCAGGGTACGATGGTTTACATTGCAGTTTAAAGATTTTTTCGTCTGAGAATTACATTCCCACCACGTATGGTTTTTCTCGCTGCACTCAGAACACCATTTCATATCTTTTACCGGACAGTCCCTTGTGTTGTGCTTTTGAGCGCGTAACAGTTGAAACAAGTTAGTATACTGATGAATTCATCTGTTTCGATTTGATCGGGCGTGATTTTTAGATTAAACGCGAGAATGCCTGATTCCCTCGCCTTCACAGCCATATTTGTTTCGTGGAATATTACCTTGAAAACGTGGGAATACTCCATATTGTTTGCATGGTTAATGAATTTTATTATTTGTTTGACTTTTTCCCATGGTTGTGCTCTCGTTATCTCCTCTTTTATCTCGTCCGCGTTGTGATCTCCTATCCAAGGGTCAATTTGACGGCAATATACAGTCTTCTGGGCCTCTATTTGCGGGGGCACTTTAGCCTCTAATCCAATCCTTAATAATTCCTCCGTGGCTTTTTCCGAAAGGATTTTATCCACATATCTGTCGTTTTAGCAAATAGCGGTCAAGGAGTTAATGTAATCTAGTAGCCTAACCAGCACTATACCGAGTTCCCCGTAGATTATCCGAAATACGTTAGTCCTATCGGGTTTTTGCGCGCCCTTCTGGACGCGCAAAGGTACCCGTTTAGTGTTGTCCATCTTCTTACTAACTGGTTCTTTTCTTTTTCTTCATCGGTTAAAGAGAAGGAAAAGAGAGGAGGTAGATATAACGTGCTGATATATCCGTTTATTCTGATCAGCTTATTCAGCTGGCAAGTCGGTATTCCCTACCTACCTACCTATAACCTAGCCCTAGCGGTGTTTGCTCCACTTGACTTGTGTCCGCCATTCACACGGGATCTACCCCGTCCCGGGCTAAGTTTCGTCCTGCGCCGAGTTAGCCGCCCGGTTCAGATATGGCTCCTGTACAAATAGATATCTAAGGAGACTTCAAGCTTCCCTACCCAACTCGCCCTAAAAAGGGTGGGTAGAAAATTAAGAGTGCGTCTTTGTGGAGAGTCCAGGAATCGTCTCGTCTGACAGTAAAGGTCTCTTCTGTAGCTTCTTTCTTGAGTGAGTAACGATGCAAAAACGATAAATTTTGCCTTACAAAGTTGAAGGTGTCGATTGCTTAAGATTCTTCGTGAGTATGAAAATTTTTTCAGTTATCCGGCTAATGAAAAAGTGTTAGTTTCGTTAACCGTTAATACGTAGATTAACGGTTAATGAAACACATGTAGCGGAAGTGTTCCAGTTCGTTCAAACATTTACGACGCTCCAGTGAAATTCACTTCCTACACTCACAAAATACTTTACTTAAGCTAGGGTATTACATTCACCACAATTTAACTGCGACATGAAAGAGCACCGTAATCAACAATCATAATGTGGGTAGGTAAATCAACACATCCTAAGAGATGAGTCAGAGATTGAGTAAAAAGAAATGCATGATAATAATAAAGACTATGAATGGCGTTAAATAAATTGGTCCAGTTTTCAAAACCATACGTAATAGAGAAATGCTAAAATATTAGCAATTAGCACGTTGATTTACCATTGGTTCTCATCATTTCACTCAAGAACCATGGAACTATTAGAAATTTGTTAACAAGTGCAGTCATTCCTATTTCTAATTTCAACATCGTATTATTTATGGAATGATTTATAGGTTCTAAGTAAGGTATTCTCTCTCTCTTGTATTTTTGCAGGCTGGGTTAAGTGATTAACCGCTTCCTTTTGGGATGAAGGAAAAATATATATAATTATATATGGATTCTTTACTCCTGGGTATATGGCTGGAATAAGCTTCGAATATGGCAAACAAGGAATATAACTTTTCTTCTTAAAAACAATAATTTTTCTGACTCTTCTGACTATATTTTACACAAAAATACACCTATATAAATAGTTATTTCATATACACTTAACACTATAACAATTCAACAAATCAGGATTAATATACATTTACTAGTCATTCTTACGTTCATTTTTGGAAAAACAGCCTTAGCGTTGACAAATTGACCAATCAGCTTTTAGACATAAAACTGTAATGATTGCCCAATCCGCGCCATGATAGATTTAAAATGTTACTAACGCTCCAATCGTTTACACATATCAATTTTCCGAAGTTTTAGACTTGGAGGATGAGGACTGAACTTGGATTCTTTTTGCAACGGAAAGCTGTGAACGCGCTTAAGGGAAAGTTCACTTTTCATTAAAGTTAACGTTAACTTTAAGAAAGAAGAAATATATGCGCCCTCTGGACTAATTGAAGATTCCTCCTGTTTCCAGTGGGCGGGATGCTTACCCTAAAGGGGTAATTCATCCTTAATTCCTCCTTATACCACGCTTTGACTTCCACTTACTTCACGGACTAAAAGCAACATAACACGACCACGGTTGCGCCTAGAGCCACTTAAAGTAGGGTATAGTGAACCCTGGAAGGAATCCCCAATAGGGGGCGCGAAGAAAGGGGATCCTTAAAACCACGAGCCCGAAATTCTGTTGAGGCGCTACTTAGTTTAGGTCTATTTAGGTAGGGTGGTCGTGAATTGCTAATATAAGTAGGTAAATAGGAAACCATAGGCTGATAGGTGATAGGGAACCTTTACACTGTCCTGTTTTACAGATTTAGAGAGGAAGGAAGAAAACAAACATAGGCTTCAGAGGAAGGAACGAAGAAAAGAGCGCCTAGGCTCTAGACTAGCAAAAGGATGGGGGATCATCCCTCTCTAGGGAAAGGAGGCAGCCTGGAATGCCTACGAGTACCTCTACGGATAATTGATCAGGAGATCAAACCGGACAAAGGAAAACTCTGCGAGACATTATTTGGAAAGATAAAAGTAGACCTCGTCAAAATGATCGACATCCAAAATGGCTACGTGGTAATTGCAAGTAAGGAAAAAGAAGTAGAAAAATTAGTATCCCATGAAGGAATAGAGACACTAAAGAGAATAGGACTAACGCCCAAAGTCCTGCCCCAGATAACTGCAAACAGAAGTATCATATGCAGGAAAGTCGACATTTGGGTGGGTTCTCATGACAAAGAGGAAATGAAAGAAGAAATAGAAAAAAATCATGAAGGCAAAAAAATAAATGAAATAATTAAATTTGGCCACCACAAACATTTCTTTAAAATTGTGTGTGAAACAACAAATATAGCAGAAAAGATATTTCAACGAGGACTGCTGATGTTTAACATGAGAATTCCACCAGAGAACATAGATTGCGAGAAACATTAATATTCAAATGTGCTTCCGCTGCTATAAGATGGATGACCACTTGACGCGTGAATGCACTGAGAAAGATAGAGTATGTTCGAAGTGCGGACAGAAGAACCATGAATGGAAACAGTTCAAGGAACGCACTAAGAAATGCGTGAACTGTCATGGGCCACATAGAACTATGGCAATGGCATGCTTCGAAAGAAAGTACATAATAGAAAGAAGGGAAAGAGAAGCGAGAAACGAAGAAGAAACTAGAAGAAATGCAACATACGCAAGAGTGGTTAAAGCAACTGTGAAGCAAATTCAAGAAGCACATATCCATCTAACCGTGCCACAAGGGGCATCAACAGAAGTGCTCACATGCATACTCTTTGCCCATGTGATGAATATTGGGAAACCGGGTACCTTTGCTACGACACTCAATACAATGCTATAGAAAAATAGAATGAAGAAGATGTGGTTCCCTGACAACCCCTTCTCATCTGAAATCCTTAAAATCAACGTCGCATCAGCGTCGGCACCAACGAGAAACGAGGAACACACTACTGAAGAGAACGCAATTTCAAACATGTCAGTGCAAAGTAATGAAGGAGAAAAAAATAGTACGCATGGAAGCACAGGAATTAAAACTTAAAGTCTAAAGCGATGAATGCTCCCCCCTCCCGAGAGGCAAAAAACAGGACGGCATTATTAAGACAATTAAAGAAGAAAAATGCAAATGGGCATTCAAAGGAAAGACAGGGGAAGAAGACGAGGAAGAAGTCCAAAAACTCTTAATGGAGGATAAAATTCGAATCTACCCTGGCGACTGCGTTACTCTCTGCCATTCTACATTTCAAAGTATGAAGAATGGTAGGTTTAAAGGCAACAAAATATTAGTAACCTCGTCCCAAAGAATCTCACTGACGCTACCTTGGAAGATATTGATAAGGAGATCTCAAGATTAACAAGCACAACATTGAGGCGGACGAAAGATATATACCAAAGACAAGATACCGTACTCTTGCACATCCTCAATGGACAGAGGAAATGAAGAGAAAGAATAGGAAACTAAGAGGAATACTAGAACAAACAATTATCCATGGACCAAATAGAGAGCGATACGAAGAAATAAGAAGACGGAGAGAAGAAGTGAGGCATCTATCTCATAGAAGAGCAGCAAAGCCACATATGGAATAGCCTAATAGAGAAAATAGACGAGGAAAGAAGACCAAAAGAGAACTGGAGACTAATAAATAAACTTAAAGGTAGACCCCCGAGAGAAAAAATAACAATTAAGAAGGAACGGGGAGAAAAGATAGAAGAAGAGAGGACCACAGAAGAACTTTTTTTGTAATCACTGGAAATCAGTGTTCTCCATAACACCAGAGGAGGAAGACGAGTTCAATCCAGAGATAGACGAAATGGTCCACACAGTCTTGCGAGAAAACATAAACAGGATCACTCCAGCACACGTGTAGAGCGAGAAAGAGAGTGAATTCTGGGTACAGGGGCATACATAACAACGGAGGAGATTAAAGGTGTAAAACAATCATTCAAACAGAAAGCACCAGGCCCCTCAGGAATAACCAGAATTAATCTTACCAAGGCACCTAACATAATCCTCAGAGCATTAAAGAATATTTTTAACGCATGCTTAAACACCGGTTACTTCCCTGATAGTTATAAACTAGTGGAAATGATATTCGTCCCTAAGCTAGGAAAACCACCAAACCACCTCAGCAGTTAGCGGCTAATATCGCTATTGAACATCATGGGCAAAATCTTCGAGAAAATCCTTAACAGAAGACTAAAAGAATATCTTGAAGAAAATGACTTTTATAATAATTATCAGTTCGGATTCAGAAGAGGCAGAGACACCACAATGGCACTTGGCACAATAACAGAGAAAATAGCAAAGGACAAAGCAGAGAATAACTACATCGATCTGGTCCTGAGAGATGTAGAAAAAGCATTCGACAACGTCTGGATAAGAGGAATGCAATATAAGTTCTTAAATCTACAGATAAATAGCAATCTGGAGAGAATTCTCTGCGATTATGTCACAAAGCGAAGAACATATGTAGATCAATGGTTATTCAGGACCAGAATTCGAATTGGAAGCTGGACTCCCGCAGGGAAGGCTGCCTCAGCCCCACAATGTATTCAATATAGACAGCAGACCTGCCACCACCAAAATGCCTGGTTGCCTAAACATACAGTTCGCGGACGATATAAGTCAACTCGTCGTTACTCCGTACAGGAACGTACGCTTTCAGGCAAGGAACAACAGCTTTAGAACTCAGCAACATTAACAACTAAGAAAGAGATTGGAAGATAAGGACAAACAGGAGGAAATTTACAATAATCTCAATCTCCAGGAACAAAACAACTGAAATTGTAGTTGAAGATCAGAACTACAGATATTATAGTGATTGTAAAGTGCTAAGACTCAAAATAACCAAAAGAGGCTACAAACAACATACAACGGAGAGGAAGAACAAGGGGATTCCGATGCTTAACCTACTGTACAATCTTAATGGGTTAGGCATGAAAAATATCAGAAAAATCTATCTGGTACTAGGAAGAGAGGTACTACTGTACCCACCAACCCATATCAACGGTAAAACAAGGAACAAAAAGTTGTAACTTCAGAGAATACAAAATAAAGCTCTCTACCTAATCACTAACACACATAGGAGAGAGAGAAGAAAACTACAGGATCGACACCAAGAAGCAGGATTAGAGACGCTCAATATCAACATCAGGAACAGAGCGGAGAAAATACGGAGGAAGATAGACGATCTACCTCCGATATTTGCAGAGAACACAAACAACAGAGCTGGAGTTACCTTTAACACTCGATTCCCCAGCGGCAGACGACAGCTGAGAATCGAGGAGGTTCACATGTTCACTTAAGTAGAAATTCAAAAAGAGAGAAGGAACAAACATAACGATAAAGATATTTAGCCGGCTATATACAAACCCAACCAACGAAATAACCAACCAAGACACCAGGTTGATACCATAATAAGACAACCGCATTTAAACAACATAAATAGGAAGAAACAACCGACTAAGGAGACAACACAGATCAAGTGTAAACATAAATATGCAAACAAAATTAACTAAAAGTTTAATAAGTGAACTATATTAAAAAGTTCAACAAAAATGATAGTGAAGTGAAAGTTAAGAGTAAAACAGAAATAAAACGAACATAGTAAACTAAAATTGTAATAAGTGAACTATAGTATTAAAAAGTTTAACAAAAATGATAGTGAAGTGGAAGTTAATAGTAAAGCAAGTGAACAAAGTGAAACTAAAGTGAAAAAGTGATAACAACAAGAGAAAGTCAAACAAAGTAAGGGAAGTAAAAACAAGTAACATGACAATACATAAACGAAGCTCAGAGCTCAGAGCTAAGATAACTCAAAACAGCATGAATGCTACAATAAACACATGAATGAAAGATGAAGAGAATGTGGGAGCAGAGATTAGGCAGTCCTCCCGCTTCTGTATGAGGAAAATAGGTGCTAAAGTGTGAGAAAGGAAGTAAGAATGATGAATGATGAGTAAATGCATGACGGTGGTTCTGAATCCACGTTAATCAGCAAGTCTCCCTTGTCCCTAGAGCAAGGGTATTCCACCCTTTCCACCTTTGACTACCGAGGTTGCTCAATCTGCCTCCTCACCAATCTGTCCTCTTTTAACTCAAAACTGTCCGTCTCCCACAGCTATAAACCCTCTTCTAAAGCTTGTTCCGGACTTCCCATTAAGCACATCACTATCGGTTCACTCAAACTGAGAGTCAGAAGTGTAAGGAGTTTCTCCAGGAGCAGGTCAGCCGCCTGCCTCCTCCTCTTCTGCGATCTTCTCGATCGTGGGAGGGGTACAGAGGGGAGGAGTAACCGCGAGCCGTAACTTTTCTCCCCCTAAAAAAAATTAGACTTGGAAGAAATCTACAAGAAAATTAAGCTCACCGAAAAGTTCACAGCCAGCAAAGAAGGAAAAGGCGATTGAATGTCACATCAATAAAACGCCATCGATTTTTATCTTTTTCCCACGGGGACTTCAAGAACAAGATCTATTTTGTACGGATCCACGTATAGCCGACCCATGATATCGTACTGCATACTGGGGAGTTTAACTTCCTATTTACGAAAGAGAAATACTACAAAGCGGGAAGTTTCTCTTCCTATTTACGAAAGAGAGATATTAAAAACGGGAAGTTTATCTTCCTATTTACGAAAGAGAGATACTAAAAACGGGAAGTTTATCTTCCTATTTATAAGGTTCAATGTGTAAACCGTTTAAAATTTTCAAACATATGTTTACTAGGTTCGACCCCGACAGATTCATGTGCTAAGAAGAAGTATACGTTACCAATCTATTGTAGAAGTTTTAGGAGCGCAGTTTTTCAGGCAGCACTTGAGCGGGATAGGCTTGGCGAGACTGGGAAGAGAATTAAATATTTTTTAGACATTTTCCGACAGGATTACATCAGAGACTGAGGAGCACATGTGATAGTATTGTTCGCAACAACGAAATAATCATGCACAAAAAGTTCTTAACATTTAAAAGAATTTGTCGTTTTTACACAAAGTCGCGCTATTTGACGAACAAGATTAATGCAATGTTATTGTCAGAGTTATGTCATAAGATTTTGATATTATCGCAGTTACGGAGACTTAGAGGAAATGTACTAAAACGAACCTAATTGTGTCGATATAATAAATTATCCAAAACATTTTTATCACATTACATTCTGGAGGATGCGTTTTTATTTAAGAAAATCTGGCCTCACCCCAGCAGAACGACATGGTTTTCTCTCGGCATTATGTAGCTGAGTCATTCAGACTATCGGTAGCCATCGACGGCTTCATAGTTGGAACATTTTAGCTAAAGTGATGCCCTTCGTATCTCCTTGCTTTCCTGTAGACCATTTAGGTGAGGTCCAGAGGAGACCGTAATGAATGAATAACCCCGGGATTCTATGCACTTACACAGGCTTGCGCCAGTCGTGGTGCACACACAATTGTCTTTTGAGACGGACGGATGTCCATTAACTCCAAGCTGCAAAAATTGCCTTACAATATTTGTATTTAACTCCTTAAGATCCCTTAACTTTAGAGGAACACGAATCTTTACAAGTACAGGGCGCTCCTATAACACATTACTAACATTTTATTTTGTATAACAGCTTTTAAGTTTTGCCCGCTTTTTCTTGCACTTCCTTCTCTGTCATTTCCAAGTTTATTCTTTTCTTGCTTCCTTCAGCCACCCACAGTGGAAGAGAAATTGTCAATTTACATTTTCAACCATTAATTTAATTTTAATTCTTGTCTTTAACAAGTAGAAGCAATTTGGCTGTTAACATGTAAAATCATTCATGATGATTAGTTATTGAGATACATCACACACTGGAGAGACTCTAAATAATTAGGTATTTATTTATTTTTACACAACCTGAAGTTTACTGCCAAATTTGAGCTCTTCATAGTGGAGTGGATACGACTTTGGTCTGCCGACTGATTTAATTGTTGGATACCTGCCCCTGCATAGGAAAAGGAGGAAAACTGCAAGGTAATTTTCTACTGCTGCCATCGAATCTTCCACTACGGATTGTGGGTGGAGAAGTGTATTCTGCTCCGAATTACCACAACCTAGTCCACAGATACATGTGCTACACACGTGCGCTCGCGTGCATGCGAACGCAATCCTGAGAGCCTCGCTCGGACCACCAGCGGAAGAATTGGATCTTTTTCTTACCACAACAGTACATCACGAGTTCAGGTAATTTTTCTGCTATCCAAGGTCTGTAGAAACCGCCTGTCTTCTGATGTGTCCGAACACCCGAAGGAAGCCCTATAGGGGGCGCGAAGTTGTGGACCCCAGTCTTGGTTGGAGCGGTCAGGACAGGTAGGTAGACTCTGTTAGACACGATTATAGGTAGCGCAGATAAAGGAAAACTCAGTGAATAATATTACGTCAACGCCAAGCAATAAGGGTCTGTTAGGTTCGCAGATGAAACCACCGTCTTGGGGCTGTCATGGACGACCCCTATAGCGAAAAGCTCATTCCCTTCAGGGAGATTGAGCGCTGTCAGAAGCCTACAAGGGAAAAAGTCTTTGAACTTGCTTTTTCAGAACTGGGAATTGCACTTTGCCGAGTCAAAGAACAGACGTGTGGTTACCTAGCCATATGTGACACGTCCCAGGATATTGACAAGATACTGAGTACGAAGTCAAAAGAAGAATTCAAGAAGATCGGCCTCGCTCCTAAGGTGCCCCCTCAAGTTGCAGCTCAGCGATCGATCGTCTGTCGACGCATAGACCCTCACGTCGGTTCGCACTTTATTTAGGAAAATGCAACATGAAATTGAGTCCAAGCAAGTTTGGGCCAAAATCAAAGAAGTGTATAAAATTTAAAAACCGCTAAGGAGAGGATTATAGTCACGTTTTTAAAGTGGCGTTCCAAACAACCGAGATGGCGAACAAAGCTTGCGAAAATGGACTAGTAATGTTCAATTCCAAAGTCTCTGCATCCGGCATAGAGCATGAGGTGTTCGTTTCGGTCCAAGTGTGCTTCTCGTGTTACGCCCAAGAAAAACACCCTACAAAGGAGTGCCCCTTCGAAGGCAAAGTATGTTCTGAATGTGCCGGTAAAGCTCATCATACATGGAAAGAGTGTAAGAGCTTTCAGAAAAAATGTATAAACTGTGGAAACCAACACTGTACCCTATCCATGGCCAGTCCGCTAAAGAAATCCATAGTTACAAACAAGAAAAAGTAGGCTATAGAGGACAGAAATAAGAAGGCTACCACAACATACGCACAAGCAGCTAAAACGGACAAACAGAATAAGACGCTCTTAAACATAGACCCGGAAATGAGACCTGATTTAGTTATGTGCATCCTTCACGCGAACTTTGCAAATGTAATCAAACCAGGTAGTTACGCTATCAAATTGTACAAAATGTTGATTCAAAACGGGCTCAAACTGATGTGGTTTCCGGACAATCCTCCGTCAGGGAAGTTGTTTCAGGCTCAACTCAAAACAATGAAGGACGCTACCCCAAGATCTCGCTCCTCATCTAGAGACCTCCGCCTCAATAGACCTAAAACGCCGACACCTAGTTACACCCAGACGGAATCACGCTCCACTAATGAAGAAGGAATCGCCACTACTTCAACGCAAATTGAGAATAAAGACGAGATCGTCCCGATGGACAATACTGCAGCATCAAAAACCTACAAAACAACTGATGAAATAGGCATAAGGATATACGGCTCGCCTTCTGCACCATTACCTAAAATATCGAAATCAGCTGAGATCATCTCGGAGATCATGAAAGGAAAGTATAAATATTATTATGAAACGGACATAAATGAAGATAACTTGTTAGCGGCTCTGAAACAAGGAATAATCGTGATAACCGAGGAATCCTGCTTTAATCTCGCACACGAGATTTTCAGAAAGAAGAGAAACGGGAAGAAAAGATCCCGAGCAAGAGAAAATGGGAATAAACCTAAACAACCGCATAAGAACTAATAATCATGGACAGCCAAATTAGATACATCAGTAAGTTGAAAATCTTCTCCCTCAATGTCAACGGATGGACAAATAAAAAAAGAAGAATATACAACGAGATTATAAGAAACCTGGACCCAGACATCATACTCATTTCCGAGCATAGCGTCGATTTGCAAACAAAGTATATTAAAATATACAATTATGAAGTACTGATGGCCAACCACTCTAATGAGAGATTTGATGGCGTCGCAATTGCATTCAGGAAAGGAATAAAATTACAAGAAATTCAAGGTTTGGAAGAGTCTTGCCTGGCTGTGAAGATCAAGATGACCTATGATGACCTTGTGGTGGCAGTCGGTTGTCAACTACCTAGACGCTTATATTTGCCAGTTCCTAATTTCTTGCGCCTATTCCGTAGAAACGCCTCAACAATTTTAATTGGAGACCTTAATGCCCGCTGCAGAGAGGCAGGATATAATACGGCTTTAAATGGAGCAGGGAACACACTCATCCTTCTAATTAGGAGGAACATAGTGCAAAGAGTAGGTCCAGATTTTGCCACATTCTTAACAGGAAGATCTTCTACTACATCTGATGTTGTATTGACTAACGCCAACTTTGCTCTCAACCAAGTGACAGTGCCGGGTCCTTACATACCATCAGACCATATTAGCATGGTAACTAGGTTGTGAACTTCACCAATACATGTCCAAATACCAAACGGAGATGCCTGAACCAGGCTAATTAGGAAGCTTATAAAGACCACTTGAGCAACATACCGGTAAATAGACAGGAAGGCGCCTCGATTGAGGAGATAGACCATCATCTTAACAATATACTGTTGAAATTCTAAGAGGCCGACCGTCAAGATATCCCATGGACCGGATTTAAAACTTTCCCGGCCCCGAGGTGGGATAGAGAAATTACCGAAAGAATGGACCGATTATATCTCCTTATCAATGAGATAAACCTGTACGGTAACACAGCGCAATGCTATAGAGAGCGACGAGAACTAAGAGAAACAATCAAATTTCTCATCATGGAGAAATCCAAGGAGACATGGGTAACATAATTGGTAACCTAAACACTAAAATGGATCCGAAAAAATTGGGGGGTAAAATTAAAAGATTAGTAGGAACCCCTACAAGGGAAAGAATATATAGAATGATCAACATAATTGAAATTAATAGAGATGAGGACGTGGACCGTTACTTTAGAGACTATTGGAAGCAAATATTTAGTATCAACGAAGCGGAAAATGCAGAATTTGATGGGGACTAAGAAGATGAAGTTGAAACAAGGTTGAGAGAGCTGGATGAAGAACTCACACCTCATCTTCTGGTTGACCGTACTCGCCGTGCTCAGGAGGAGGGCAGGCCATTCACATACTAAGAATATGAAAATAATTGCTATAGTCAACAACTATGAAAGGAGGAATAAAATCAAGTCGAACATCGGCAAGTTCAAAATGATTCCGATGGGACGCAGAAGTACGAGGTAAGTTATGGCAGATGGTGTACGTTGCCAGTACTCCACAGACGGCAAGGCATTAGGCCTAAAAATAACAACGAGTGGTTATAAATCACATCTTAAGGATAAGATTGCCAGATCCAAAAAGGCGCTCCGATCTCTCTTCCGTTTTAGATTAACATCAGCATCCAACAAAAGGAAATTATATCTAGTGCTCGTGAAACCGCTGCTCCTGTACCCCGTTATCCCAACACACACCATGAGTAATACAGCGCTAAGGGAAGCGCAGAGAGTACAGAACAAGGCGCTGAGATTCATATCAAATTAATCTTTGGGACCGTCTCCCCCGGCATTGCTACATGAAATAAACAATATAGATCTAATTAATGTGACTTTACACAAGCGAGCAATCAATCTATGGGATAAAATATATCGAATTATACCAGAGGAAATTACTATCTGATGATTAATACCAGAACATGCACTTTAAGCAGGCGTTCAAAAGTAACCAGCTAAAGATTCTAACAGATATAATACCAATATATACCTAAGAAATAATAAAAAGTAAGAAAAGACAAAATTTAACTAGACAAAATTGAAAAATAAAAACAAGACAAATATAACTCAAGAAAAGATCCGAAGTGGACACAAATAAAAATCTTTAATACATGATAAATAATTAAAAACAATTAAATTAAAAAGTTAGAACAACTAAATAAAATAATATTAAAAGATCCGAAGTGGACACAATAAGTTATTTAAAATAATCACTAACATAAATATGAAGAATCACGAAGAATAACTGCATTGGCAATTATCCAAGATTAATTAAAACACTAGAACACAAACGAAAACAAAAGCTTGAACGCTACAACATTTTTCATCGCAAGAATCAATATAAATATTTATAAATACTGAGTTTGCCAGACGACCTGGCACATATAACTCCCTCTCTCTTAATCACACATACTTCTATCTTTTTTCTAGCTATCCCCACACCAATTTCTCTCTTCGAACATCATTGATCATTTGGTCTGCAAACGTCACGGTACCGGGTTCGATCCCGGCATGAGCGGACACAAACGTCAGCGCACGGAGCGATCTGCCTACCAATTGGTGGACGCGCTGTGCTCACCCCTGTATTCGGGTGGGTAGATCTTACACTTATCACCACATACATGGCCAATTACAACGCAGCTTTCTTTTCTCTTCCATCTTCTGTGCACAACAAACATACATTCACACTCTCTTTTCTAACGAATCCCAGAGCGACAAATCAAAAGGGTCTTTCTACATAATAACTTTATTCTTAATACTATATTCAAAAGAACATTTACCAAATTGCCTCTAAATATGAAATACCAACAGCTTCGCAAATCTTACCCGACTCTAATAACTCATATTTGGGAAAATTCAACCCTTAGTAACACGCGACTCACTGACTCATGAGACAAGTGACTCGGCTTGAGTCGCTTATAAAAATTTCAGACTTTTATGTCTTGGCTTAGATATACTTTGTCACGTTTCACGTAAGGCATTATGTGCATTTTTGGTCTAAATAATTATTTTACTTTTGAATAGGTGATTTTTTTTTAAAGTGTAGCATGGTGGTGTTTATTAAGATAATGGTTTTAAGGCTAGGCTTAAATTAGGAGAAAATGCTTTTATTTTTATATAAGTTGACGCAAAATTAGGGGGGGGGGGTGAAATTAGGTATCCATAAATCATTTGGTTAATTAAAAGAAGCATTTATGAATAAATCAATTTTTACTAGACAGTAGTGAAATTAGCAACAATTTGTTATTTCATGTTAAATTTTTTTTTTTTAAATACAGTTTGTAGTAATCGAAAGATATAAGACATTTTATCTGTTCACTTGACGATGTCTCTTCTCTTAATATCTTAAATATGCAATAAGAAATTTAAAAGCAATATTAAACGCTGGCGCAAAGACTAATTCTATTCTAACTTAAAATGCACGTAGGGAATTAGCGACTATTATGTAAGCGGAATATTTTTTCGACTAAGGCAAGAATATCTATTCCTCGCTAAAACTTTCAGACCGACGTTCAAAATATTCTCATGCATTATTGACACTCTAGTTAGTAACTTTGTTAAAATTATAACTTCAAAGAATATTTTAATGAGGGTACGACGACATCAGGACTTTGCTGGAGTGGGGGATATTTTGGGAGCGAAATTAAGTTATGTATGGAAGTCATCTTAGTTTCTCCTCTCATGAATCCATTTTCCAAGGACAATAATGAACTAAAAATAAGCTATTCCTAAGATAACTTAGCAAAGATAAGCCGTATAAATTGAGTTAGTAAAGATAAGTATCTATAAGATAAATAACTTATAAGCCTTATATGAATTGATATATTAAAGATAAGCTATCTATATGATGACAAAGCAAAGATAAGCCGTATATAAATTGATTTCTTAAAGATGGGTTATCTTTAAGATGACTCAGCCATGATTAGCCGTATATAAATATATTTGTAAAGATAAGCTATATCTAAGATGACACAGCAAATATAAGCCGTATATATATATTATTTTAGTGAAGATAAGCTAATCTTAACAATAATAAGCAATGATAAGCCTTATAAAATTGAGTTAGTAAAGATAAGTGTCTCTAATTTGACATGGAAAGATAAGCATACATAAATTGATTTATTAAAGATAATCTGTTCATAAGACGAAAAGGCAAAAATAAGCCCTCTAAAATTCAGTTAGTAAAGGTAAGCATCCCTAGGATGACACAGCAAAGATAAGCCATATAAAATTGAGTTAGTAAAGATATACTATCTCTAAGATGACCCATCAAAGATAAGCCGTAAATAGTGATTTATTAAAGATAATATAATCTATTTCTAAAATTACTCAGCACAGATAAGCCATATTTAAACTTATTTAATAAAGATAAGCTATCTTTATGAAAGATCTAACAAATATAATGCGTATAAATGTGAGTAATTAGAGATAAGCTATCTCTAAGATGACAGCAAAGATAAGCCATCTATAAACTGACCAAGAAAGTATCGAGAAAAGGAAAGAAAATTAGCGACAAAGGGCGTTGGGTTAGGTTTCCTTCTCTTAATTTATTTTGTACATCTTTACTTCATGTGTTTACAGATAGCTTATCTTTTCAAGGGGCGTCTTAGAGATGGCTTATCTTTACTAATCTAACCTAATTTTTAATAGTTCAAATATCAGTAGTGTTTTAAGGTGAATGAAACACAGTGACATGTAACACAGCATACCGCCCTTTACCACTAGGAAAGATCATCTATCTCTAGACTTACCAAATTAATAAGAGTTATCATTTATCTATTTTACGATGCTTTATCTTTACGAGAGTATATTTTTAGAAAATTATTTAGAAAAAACAATGCAGAAATAACCCTACTTTCTTATCACTTCATAGTAAGATAAATAGGGAGGATTCTTTATGAAAAAACAACTTTGGATTATTTAATTGATAAACAAATTTAGAAATGTTTCTGCTAATTTCTATTTAATAAAAGTTATGTTTGAAGATTTTAAAAATATTACTTTTATATCTTTCAATACTAATTTTAGATTATTCAAGGAATCTTAGTTAAAAGAGTACACTTAGATTTGAATCAGCTACTGTGTTTATTTGAAAGCTAAGGAATATAATGATGTTGAAAAATGTTATAATTATGATTTCATTCAATATTCCTTGAAATGAGATAAATAGCAAGGGAGGGGGGGAGTCATACCACCATCTCTGCAAAGTATTGCTTTCATCGATAATAAAATTACAAACGTCACTTAATTCCCCTGAAACTTGTATTGCTTTCAATTGTTAAAGTTTATTCGGTTGTGAAGAATAAACTTTAGCTTTAGGGTTTCCCCCCAATAAGAAGTTAAGAATAGAGGGAATGTGAAGGGAATTCAACGGCGTCTGTTTTCTTTGAAGCAATTTTAATGTGTTCTGTGTTTTCTCAATTCAGGCGAATTCACGATGGATAAAAGTTATCCTAAAATGAAAACAAAAGAGAATAGAATGGAGGATTTAAAGCTGTTAAACTCTGTG
Source organism: Ceratothoa steindachneri (assembly GCA_963969495.1). Taxonomy (NCBI): domain Eukaryota; kingdom Metazoa; phylum Arthropoda; class Malacostraca; order Isopoda; family Cymothoidae; genus Ceratothoa; species Ceratothoa steindachneri. The sequence goes on from OZ018336.1 coordinate 26,659,349, forward strand.
TATCTTTTTATTGGTGGGGGGAGTGTAATCCTTTAAATGCACACTTGCTTATGTGTAAATGAGTTAAGTTATTATGTCTCCCAATTAGTTTATTCAAATTGTGCCATTTACATAGATTTTACTTAGCTGAAACAATGGATAGAAGTATTTGGGGGTTTATTCCTTTACCAATTGCCATCTCCAAGTGCCATTGATCACAAAGAATGGTGTCCGGTGTACTCTTTGGGCATCACGCTCTTCTGATATCTGGAAGATTGCATCCTTCCTGGCATCAATGCCCGCAAGTGGATCTGCTCCTATATGTCTTCTAAACATTTTAACTTCTCCCAACTTTATCAATTTCTGTACATATCTCTCCTTACGAGCTTTCTGTGGGCGATACCTTCGTTGGTGTGGGCTTAAAATGTTAAAAAGTGCCATTGCAGTTTAGAGTTATATCAAATTTGTATAATCTGCAAATGGGATATTTGTAAATACCTGTAAAAAACTAACCAAAATGACTTCAAATTTTGGCATAGTAAATGATGTGATTGAACCAAAATTTAAATTTCTTCACTAACTTGTAAATCCATTCATTAAACCAACACAAATACGTAACCTAACCTAACCTAGTGAGTAAAATATTATTATTTTTAATAATTAGGTCATAGTGATAATTAAGTTCATACTCTACGCTTCCACTTTTTATATTCTTTCATTTCTTTTTATTCTTCATTTTTCCCTATATTTACTTGTCCTTGGGGAAATTCGCTCTACACTAATTCAAATACTCTGATTGGTTACAGTATTTTGTCTTTTCAAAAGAAAGTATCCTTATATTAATCAGAACCCACCAGAAACAAATGCCTAGAATTTGCCACTTGTATCTCGATATTTAAAATTTGACACAATTTTGAGTGTCAACGATTGTAGCAATTCTGCGCTGATACCAAATAACGAAGCGACAACCAATGCTTCATCTCTCCAGCCCGTGCATAGTGACACCACTCTCGTATACAAAAGCCCTCCTTTCGGAGAACTTGCCCTCTCCCGCCCTCACTCGGTCTACTCTGCATCCCTCTCTCACTTATTTCACCTCCTCTCGCTCTCTCACGCACAATCCCACTCTCTCAGTCTCGGGCAGACCACAACCGACTAACTTTTATACTAAAGCTCTAAGTAGGTATTTGTGCTTGACTAATTGATCTCTTTAGCACCATAGTTCCACGGTCTCCTTTCTCCTTTGCCGAGCCTATTAGTCATGAGTATAAATAAAAGATTTTAATAAAATAAAACACTAGTAGAAAAAATAATGAAAATTGATGAGGGAGGAAAGGTGCTCTGGTAGCTTCCAGGAATAAGCACGTTTAAAGAGCAAAGGTAATCTAAAGACTGAATCTTGACTGTCTCTACTTTGAAAAGAGTACAATAAATAAAGTTGTCCCGGTCACTTCTTTCATGATCTGATCTTCTGATAAGGTTTCCAATGCGTCGAGTGCGACGTGAACTGATCCAGGTTTTTAAGATTGTAGAAGGTTTTGATAAAGTTCCTCCTGAAGGTGTTACTCGAAATAGTGGCTTTGTTGTATCCTAAGGCAAATACGGAAATAGCAAGAAATTTCTTTTCATTTAAGATAATAACTATTTGGAATACCTCGTCTGCTACAGTAGTATCAAGTACTTCAGTAAATATGTACAAGAAAAGGCTGAATACATGCAAATAGTAACGTTTACATGAAATTAAATTAGGCATATATGTGGATCTATGCAACCTACATGCTTATAAGCTGGCCTCGTGTGGACCCCGAAGGGTTTTTGCTAGTTGTTTGTGCTGTAATACTGTAATGTTTCCATTACCTAGTTACCGGTCTCCTAGACAGATTATACCAAAAAAAACAACAGAAATACATAATAGTTGCCTTAGTAAAGTTAAATTTTTGTTGTTTTTTTAATTTGTAGGATAATTAATGTTTTGTTTTTGATTCTCGATTAATTGATGTTCTCCCAGATACTTTATTTGTTTATATTTAGCATTTATCTTTTCTCTAGGTGGAAACCTCTTTTCTTTGAGAACTAAAATTAATATAGTAAATTCTTTTTTCAAATTGCAACGAAGTGTAGGGTCAGATAGACGAGTTTTCAATAAGACTAAAGCAATTCGATTATTAATCTAGCATAACCTAACCAAACCTAATCCCCCCTTAACTAACCTAATCTATTGTATTTATAAACAAAATAGAGTTATACAACCTGACCAGTAACTAGGGAGCGTTGCCCAAGGGCAGTTTGCCTATACCCTATTAAGATAGGTACTTTATTAATAGGATCACAATTTATTTAGAAAAATGATACATGTTCTTCAATGGTGGCGATCCTCGAAGTTCTGGTATCAAATTCTCCAAGGGCGATTTGAGAAAGCACTTCATCTCCATTGGGTTAATTGTATGGATTATATAATAAAATGGATAAATAATGCAAAATAATATTATTATAATGATTATTAAATAAGCTCAAATCATATAAAAATAAGTGAAGAGAGAGTTACATAATTTTTCCTGATTTGTTAATAAGGGTTTTGTAACATTAAAAAAATAGGCGTCACATTTCGTGCTGTGATCAATTGTGCTGCGCCGCAACTATGGACTTGGTGTTATTAACATATACTAGCATACTTGGTTAAATGTTGTCCATAATAATAAAATAATGAAAAAGTTTGATGGAATTAGGAGCTAATTTTTATGCCACTTCTAATCATTTTAAATGAAGGATCTTCCTTAAGATATTTTTGAAAAACAAAAACTTCGTTGTTATTATTATAATAAAAATCAATGAAGGTGAGACGCTGGAAAGATAAAGCCTATTAGACCAAAAAAGGCCAGATGGGGGGGGGAGGTATTTACATTCGAAGTGTAAGAAAAAGAGAAAAGAAAAGTTAGGTGAAAAAGAAAAAAAATCACTCGCTCTTCAAAATCATACAATGTGCAGATTTTAAGAGATTGTTGAGGAGAGAATTCGATACTCTAACAGATGCGAGAAAGAAACATGGAAAAACCTGTAATGTGTGAAACTTAAAAACAAAAACGGCCATTCATACCAATTTCGTATCAAGTAGTACGTGCTGGCTGTGCTGTGGCAGGGGAGGGGGGCAGCAGACGTTTAATTTAGAAGGTGACATTACACTCCGGTCCAAAAATAAAAGAACGCCTGTATTTCTATCACAAAATTTTGCATAGCTTTAAGCCATAGAAAATCCAAACTTTCCAAAATTTGTGAACCATAACCTACAAATTTCAATACCTATGTGTCAACGTTATTTAAATTTGGATTAATAAAACAAAAGTTATCAAACAAAAGTTATCCGCAGATAAGCAATTTAGTAGAAAAAAATATGATACTTTCAAAATGATTCGAGCGCTTAAGTTTCCTATAGAGAGAACTTCATTGTTTGCATAGTAACTAACTTCAGCTCAATCCTTTGTGTTATTCTCTTGCCAACTGTCGTCCAATTAACATGCCTAAGAAATCAGTCACGCCTCATCTCTATTCAGGAGCTGATCGTAAAGCTGACCACCAAAAGGGTCTTTGAATTGGAGCTATTGCAGAGACTGTCGAGCGCTCCCCAAATGTAATCCCTAATGGGCTTAGATAACATAAGGACGATGCAGATGGGTCTATATTTATCGAGGTAAATAGAAGATGGAGACCTTTAGTAACTGGAGTAACATTTGCGATGCGCCAAACCATTAGAAAGAAATCCCGACGTAAACCAATTCTAAAAAACAACACCCAATTAGGAATTTGAAATGGGGGTCATTTTTTTTAGAAAATGATGAAGGAATCCTAAAAGATCACAAACAACAAACGAATCCAGGTCATTCATGAGCGTGATAAGTTCAGAAGATTCAAAAGCAAGAAAGCTCAATTTAATATCAGGAAAACAAACCAGGACTAACTGAATAACAAACTCTAGAATTTATCTTCTCATCTCACTTTCAATTAAAATATATTTTTATAACTTAGCAATTTGATAATTAATTAAAATAAATTTTATTCACACTTCGTATTTTTATTTTAATTTACATATATTTCAAATTTATAAAATAATGATTACTAAAATAATATATAATCATAAAAAATGATTAAACGCCTGGGAAAAAGCGTGAACACTAGACCTTATATTCACTGCTAGTGTGAACAGTATGTTAAAAAAAAGATTTAAAGAAAAGTAGAATTTCAAAGATATGGTCATTCTTTTTTTTAAAGCGATAAAGAAGACTTAGAAAATTAAAAGCCAATCAGCCTCTTATTCTTACTATATAAATGACGTACAGAAGTCTTAACCAACAGACGAACACAAGCACTCGCCTGTTATCATCCACGCGACGAGGCAGTTTTTATAAGTGACTATAGTACTTTTAATCATCTGAACATAACAAGGGAAAGCTAAATATATGTCCATGCCATTCGTATTCACTACGAACAAGCATTCGATTCAGTAAACCGTTTCATTTCTAGAAACCATGAATGAACGAAACCTACATTGATACATACGAAGCGGTTGGTTAAATAAACACTCTCACAATTAATATTTATTAACAAGGTCAGTTTGGAACTCTTCTTGGTTGCCTCAAGTCAAGGAGCTTGTAGCTCTCGTGGATGGAGAGCTTCTTGGAGGTTGATTTTAAAGCTGGTATTTGTCGTGGAGCAAGTGTGACACCGAGCGTTGTGTGAATGGCAATTGATGTGCCTTCTCCGTACGTACCAGATAAGTAGGCCCGAATAGCGTGATTACCAGGTGTCGCAACCTAAAGGTTACCAACGGCCGCTCTCTGCGACACACTCTTACATTTACAATCATGCAACATTCATGACATTGCATGACTGTATGTGTGTTTGTCAATGAAGGTTTTTTTTTTTAATTCCTGGTTTCATAGTTACATAGAAACAAGGAGACAACTAGAACTACTTACTCCACTCGAAAGCCAATCCTATTATATACTAGTAGTCCTCCTTTGGACATTGTCGCCACGATGCTCACTCAGGCGACATTCAATCCACAACAGAGCTCCGTATTTAAACAATATAATTATTCGTAAAATAACTGTCAATTTTGTTTTTAAAGCTATTTACACTACTAGCATTTACTACCTCCGCGGGGAGTGCGTTCCATTTACCGATGATTTTAAAGGTGAAAAATATTTGAGCCATCTATGTTCGTTTGAAACCTGCGTCCTTTCAGTTGAAAACCGTTGTTACGTGTGATGTCAGGGTTGTACTTAAAGTTTTTTTCATTTACGTTTTCAAATTTATTTAAAATTTTGAATACTTCGATAAGCTCACTTCTCAATCGCCTAGTTTCAAGAGTCGGAAGTTTTAAGATATTTAATCTTTCGATATAGGACTATTTATAATCGAGGGAATTAGTTTAGATGTCCCTCGTTGAATTCTTTCCATTTTTATTGATGTTTACATGTGTAGAAGGTGACCAGAATTATTTCTCGTATTCTAGGTGTGGCCTTACTAAACTTTTATATAGAGGTAGGATTATATCATGGTGTTTGCAATGAAAACTTCTCGCAATAAATCCAAGCATTCGGTTCGCCTACTTACACGCTTCTTCACAGTGTTTGTTAAACTTAAGAAATTTGGAAACCCACACCCCTAAATCTTTTTCTTCGTCCACGGAAATAAGATTTCTACCACACATTTCGTAGTTAAAACTTGGGTTATTTCGACCCACGTGCAAAACCTTACATTTGTCCAAATTGAATTTCATGTTTCATTTATTAGACCATTCGAATGTTTTATCTAGATCTCGCTGAATTAATTTGCTATCGTTTCCATTTAAAATTTTACCCCCAATTTTTGTGTCGTCCGCAAATTTGGATAATATACCAAGTAGGCCAGTGTCCATATCGTTTACATACTTAATTAAGGAACAACAATGCTCCCAATACAGACCCCTGGGGCACACCAAGAGGTAAATTTTTCCACTCCGAAAATTTACCGTTTAAAACTATTCTCTGCTTACGATTACTTAGCCACGACTCTATCCATTGTAGGAGGTTTCCCCTAATTCCATGAGCAAAAAGTTTAGTTAGTTATCGCTTATGAGAAATGGTGTCGAATGTCTTAGCGAAGTCAAAGTAAACTATGTCCAAAGATCTACTTTCGTTATAGATTTCAATCATGCTGTCATAAAATTCTAAAAGATTAGTAAAACATGAAGGTTTCTGTCTAAAGCCGTGTTGACTATCATTTATGAGATTATGCACTTCCAGATGATCGATCACCCTATTGCGAATGACGGATTCCATTATTTTACCTACGATGCATGTCAAACTTATGGGTCGATAATTGGTTGGAAGCTCGTTTTTTTTCCTTCTTAAAATTAGTTCTATTCACTAGCTTAAAATCTAATGGCACGTCAGCTTCTTCTAAACAATTGTTAAAAAAGTTCGTTAAATGCACTGGAAAGATTAATTCAAGGCCTGGAGATTTACTGGATTTTAACCTACTGATGTAAAAACCTATTTTTGCTTCGTAGAATTCGATATTGGTTAAAATGTTATGCTCGTTAAAGCTTCTCACGTCATCGTTCGTTTCTACATTGTTCTTTGAACAAAATCGATGTTAAAGTTTACTCAGTAGAAGGCTTTTTTTTCTAAGACTGCCATGTCGAGAGGTATTTAATATCCATAAGTTTGGCAAATAATTTTTTAAAGAAGCTAAATTATTGATTATAAATAACATAGGTGCTTCTGAAACCTATATTAGGCAGTGGATGACTATACTCGTATGTTTGTGTTAGTCTTTGGTTATGACCTTTGTGAGTAAGTTATATGTTTGTAGAAGTCTAGATACATCCATACATTAGTGTATACATAAATACACCAACACAGCTGCATGTGCCTCCCTGATTCCCAATTCGCCTTTCGGATCGAATCCCCTCCACCCCCTTTTCGCGCCTTTGAGACAACCAAATTCGCGGCCGGCCACACTGCTAGCCGACAAAGGTCCGAGTTTTTTCGCGCCGTCGTAAACCGCGACGTGGGACAAGGAAAGCTTGGGTAGCCCCGAGGTGTGAAGGATTGGGTCTGTCCTGGCAGCAGACAAAAGGTCTTTCACGCAGTGATACGGATTTTATGAGAATTCGGTGCTCTCTCTCGATTTTTGCTCATGAGGAAATAAAAGGCAAAATTCTCCCTGGAGTCAGGCAGAAGATCTTGGACCTACGTTGTGTGTGAAGCTAGTCGCACAAAGGAAACAGTTCATCCGTTGCAAGAAGGAAAACTTCGGGGAATTGGTTGTTGCCGTCACGATACTTGTAGGTGCCAAACTCCTCGCAGACCGCTCCCTTCGTTCAGAGTCAGAGGTTACACAGAACCTCCCTCTGCGGATTACCCTAGAAGCAGCTAGGTAATCATTTAGTTACCCACTCCAGGAGCCAATAATCGGAGTGAACACTTTGAAGCAGAAGATCTTGACCTACATTGTGTGTGGAGCTAGTCCCACAAAGGAAACAGTTTGCCCGTTGCAAGAAAGGAACTTCGGGGAATTGGTTGTTGCCATCACGGTACTTGTAGGTGCCAAACTTCTCGCAGACTTCCCCCCCATCTCCCGCTCAGAGTCAGAGGTTACACAGGACCTTCCTCTGCGTATTACCCTAGACGCAGCTAGGTAATCCTTTTGGCTACCCACTCTAGGAACCAATAATCACAGCGAACACTTCGGCAGAAAATCTTAGACCTACGTTGTGTGTAGAGCTAGTCCCACAAAGATAACAGTTCGCCCGTTGCAAGAAAGGAACTTCGGGGAATTGGTTGTTGCCATCACGGTACTTGTAGGTGCCAAATTTCTCGCAAACTCCCCCCCTCATCCCCCGTTCAGAGTCAGAGATTACACAGGACCTTCCTCTGCGGATTACCCTAGACGCAGCTAGGTAATCATTTTGGCTACCCACTCCAGGAGCCAAAAATCGGAACGAACACTTCGAGGAGGAAAATTCCGATTGGAGTCACAGTCTGACTCGTCTTCGTGATCCGGTCTAGGATCATTACATCAGGATGCCGGTCTAGGATTACCCACCATTCGGTAACCTCGGACGACCGAGCTAAGGGTGAACATCGTCGGAAGAAAAAGACATTCACCTTCACCATCTAAATACTTTCGAACTCTAAGGTATCGCTAAAGTGAATTATCCCCTCCTCTAACTTCACCAGTTTAACCGTTAACTAGAATTTCCATCCCGAGCTCATAACCTCGATTATTTCAAGTGATTAATTCAGTGCTTAATCCAATAATATTATTCAATTCATTCTGTCGGGTGCAATTAAGACGCAAGCATCCTAGTACGTTAAAGTTGTGTTGGGCAAGTGATTTCCATCTATTAGTTTCTGATAAATTCTTCACTCTTTCAGTGTTTGTGATTTTGTCTTCCCGTTTGTTTTCGTTATGTTCTGCTATCTGTCCAATGTAAGGTATTCGGTCATCAGTTCTGATGACTAGTAGTTTCCTAATGAATTTATCGATTTCAGCATAATTGATCCCCTTTTTAAATGTTCCATCCCGCATTTTTTTTTCGAATTTGTATGAAAATTTTTTGAGCTCCATTGATTTAGAGTAAAATGACCTCGTGTCATTGCTATTTGCCATGACAAGAGAGTTTATTATATTATTCTTTTCTATTGGGAATCTTGTCATTTGATGCTGAAATTCATTAAAATTTATTTGCTAGTGTAAATTAAAAGGTATTAATTTTAATTTAGAGTTCAAGGTTCAATGGATTTATTCTTTTTAATGAGATTTGGTATCTTTTTTCAGATCTACGAGTATTTTGATCTTATTCCAGATTAAATCTGTGTTGAAAACGTTGATAACCGATATGTCCTTAATGAAATATTTACTATGCAATCACATTATCTCTCTCCTCTCTCTCTCTCTTCCTCCTCTTTTACCCCATCTCTCTTTTTTAAAGGAAAAAAAGAGAGTTTTGTAAACATAAAGATCATGAAAGCAAAAAGCACAATGAAGGCAATCCTTACCGAGAAGACATAATAACGCTAAAGGAAATTAAATGAAATATGCTAACCTGCATTCCAACGCGTGTCTCCTGATTGTCGGTCAGATGATCTGCCAGTAAGCTATCAGGCACAGCAATTCAGACTTACCCAGAGCATCACCTTATCAAGTCCATTATCTCCCAGGCTAGAAGGTCCTTCCAAAGGACTTCATATCATATCTCTAACCCGCTCATAATTTAAAGGCTCGCTATCTACGAGTATGTCACCTACAAATAATGAGCAAAAACCATTCTGCAAGTAGTACACACTAGCTCAGGGCTTTTGCCATATTTAATATCTGCCTTTAAAAGACCTTTTGAAAGTAGAAAGAAAGATGCCGAAAGCTGCATTGTAGACTAAATAACCGTGAAGAACAAGAAAGAAAATTGGACGTGAATGCAAATATGAGACATTAAACCAGACTTCTTTAAAGGCATGATTAAGGGACATTAGAAGACATAAATCTAGGCAACCAATGATAGGGAGGCAAAAAACCGCTACTATGAGCAATTTGGGTTATTATTTATTTTATCTTAATCACTTTTTTGAACATTATATTATTTTTTGTAGCATCTCGTGCGAGTTTTCCAAATCTTTTCTTTGTGAGAATCGGGTTCAAAACAGAGTTTGACCCCGATTCTATCAAAATTAGATTCAACTTCGATTTTGCCACATTTATGCTTCCGACCACCAAAAAAGAAAAATAGAATTGTAGAAATAACCTATAATACTAGGTTAGCCAGAAAATCCTGACTTACTTAGGAAGCGAAAAGAAAACAACAAAATTTTATTGAGCAACACCAACCATTTATTGTTCCAAATAAAGTCCATCATTCTCTACGATCTTCTTTCAGCGATCAGCCAGCATCCAAATTTGTCCCACATACCATGTTCATGGTCGGCCAAAAGGTGGTTGATCGTCATGGGTAAGATTCCCGAAGTTGAAACGTCTGTACCATCTCGAGACCTTCGCCTGACTGACTGTGCCTTCACCTTCAGTATCGCAAATTTCCTTCACAGCAACTCTTGTAGAAAGTTTTCTCTTGTAACAGTTGCGAATAAAAACTCTAATTCTACTTTCTTCCATACTCATTTCTGTCAGTTGGGGCTTACACAAAAAGAAATAAACTGCACCGTAGAAACAAACAATAGCAGCCTACGGAGGCTGGGAGACGAATGAGCAAAGTTAACCTAACCTAATGTAGTCGAATAAGTAAAGCTAACCTAGCTTAATGTTGGTGTTTTTCCATAAAATTTTGTTGTTTTCTTTCCGCTTCCTAAGGACTGCTTTGCTTGCCTGAGTTAGTCGTGCCCTTCTCACTCGTGACTTTTGAAAAAGCCAACCTTAAGTTTGTTTTCGCTTACGTTTTGTGAATAGTGTTTTCGCGCATTTTAGTGATTGCTCACCCAGGAGTTCTGAATCGGCGTACGTACGAATTTGTCATTGCGTTCCTATACGTAAAAAGTGAAATTTCGCTCGCTTCGTGCTTCGGTAGCGAGGGTGAACTTGTTTCCGCCCTCCCCCTCCTTTTTCCACCCCGGACTCCCCTTGTGGTGGGCCGGAGACCTGCAGGCCCTCGAAAAGCGCCTGCACCCAAGGTAAAGTGCCATTTTGATTGGGTTTTTTTTTGTTTTGGACAAGGATTACTTCCTTTATCTATTCTTTCTCACCGGTGTTAAATATCACGTACTCACACACACGAACACAGCCACACACCCCGAGTCTTCGTAACTTCTTTATTTCTTCAGCTCCCATGCGGAAATGGAGATTTAAATGAGGGAGACTCGGCGGATACCGCTGAGGACTCTCTCCGATGGCCCCAAGCCAGATCGGGGAGAAGTCTTCGCGATAACCCATGGGGAGCTAGGGGTAACCTTAGTACGCCTCATCGATACTTACAATGGCTACTCGGCTATCTGCCAAAAGGAGAGTGACTGCGAGGTCCTCACCTCTCAAAAAGCGGCAGAGTCGTTGAAAAAGATTAACCTAAGACCCCACACGCCTCCACAGATAAAAACACATCGCAGCATAATTCTTAGACGCCTCGATCCTTGGGTAGGCAGCCACAGCATTGAAGAAATTCATGCTGAGGTTGAAAAAAACCACCCCTGGGCTAAAATTGCGGAAATCCTTAAATTTAAGGATTACACGCATGTCTTTAAGATAGTGTTCACTGATTCGGCAATGGCGGTTAAGGCTACAGAGTGCGGTATGCTCCTCTTTAACGTTCGAATCTGCCCCGAGCAGATCGAACGTGAGGAGTTTATCGACCTCCAGATGTGCTTCAAATGCTATAAGTATGAGGAGCACACCACAGCCAACTGCCCCAAAGGGAATGCTACCTTATGTTCCATTTGTGCATCGGACAACCACTTCTGGAGGAGCTGTAAAAGCACCACCATGAAGTGTCTGAACTGCGCGGGGGAACATAAGACACTCTCCATGGCCTGCCCCATCAAAAAACAGATCCTAAAGAATAAAGCCGCTCAAAAACGAACCGACGAAGAAAGGAAAGCTAATACTACTTATGCTAAGGTCGCAAAAGCTGCGGTAGCGGAGTCTAAAGCGAACCCCACATATCTCCACGTCGAGAATGAAAACTCGACTAAAATTATGTGTTGCATATATTATGCTCATATTGCGAATCTCTCCTCCCCGGGGTGCTTTGCAGATGAGCTTAATAAGATGCTAACCAATAATGGAATGGAGAGTATGTGGTTCCCCTCGAACCCGCGGTCAGAAGAGATCCTGAAAATTAGTCTCAAACCCCAGTGCGAGACTAATTGTCAGAATCTCCCAACCCCCAGCAATGCCACAACCTCAGCTTCCTCCAGAGACCCCAGGATCCAGGCTGCGAAAGCACGCACGGAACAAAAACAACCCAAAGAAACCGCAAAAAACAAAAATACCCACGCAACCACACCCACAAAAAAAGTGAATAACGAGAGTACGGAGACTGGAGTTGCGAGAGCCGAGGGAGGGGCACGTTCGCCCCGCTCACGGAAAACCTCGCAGCCCCAGAGACGCCCGAGATCGTCCTCTTCTTGTAAGAGGGAATCCAGGCACGCATACCATTCAAGAAAAATTAACTTGAAGGTATTCGCTGCCGAAAGGTCCCCTTTTCCTAAGGAGATGGATGCCCTTGACGTATCCGAAGGCTTAATAGCCGGAGTATACAAATGGGAGTTCACCTCGGACGAACTCAGTGAAAAACAGGTCGAGGAGGCTTTACTCCAAGGCCTGATAAAACTGACTCCGGACTCTTTTATCACCCTAACCGACGGCGAATACAGGAAGAAACGTACAGGAAAAACCATAACGCCCCCAAACACTCCACAAGGACCTAAACTCGTAAGAGAATAAAGTCCTAAAACATCATATTACACTCGAAAACCCTTAAGTGAACTACAAAATGACGACTCTAAAAATTTTACATTTGAACTCGGACGGATGGACAAACAAAAAAATATTATACGGAAACGTATTAAGACAAAGTGACCCAGACGTTATATTTATTTCTGAACATGGAATAAACGACGCTAATCAAATAAAAATCTTTTCCTACGAAGTCTTGACCAAAAATCACAGCGGAGAACGTTTTGACGGATGCGCCATAGCTGTGAAAAGAGGTCTTGACTTCAGATCAATAAGTGGACTCGACGAATCTTACCTTGCTGTGGAGGTCCGTACGGCAGTGGGACCCCTGGTCCTGGCAACGGGGTACCAACCCCCAAGGAGAGGGTATTTGCCCCTCCCAAACTTCTTGCAGTTATGTGGTCACGGCAGAACCGTTCTCTTTGCCGGTGACCTCAATGCAAGAAGCACTGCCTCCGGTTATACGTCGACCAACCCAGCAGGCAGGAATCTTGAGACACTTATTGATAGAAACATTATGACTAGAATTGGACCAGACTTCCCCACATATATTACTCACAGGTCAGCAACCAAACCTGATATTGTGCTAACCAGCAATATGTTCCCTTATAATTACTTCATTGAGCCGGGCCCCCCTATTCCCAGCGATCACCAGGCTATCCTTATTAAAGTCTCAACCTCCCCCATTCAAATCCCTATCCCAGAGCGAAAGAGCTATGCTCGAGCCGACTGGGATAAGTATAATCAACTCCTCGAAAATTATAACCCAGAACCCTTAAATGATGCCTCCCTTGAAGAAATTGACGAGGAGTTGGATAAATTAAATGAAAAACTATTAAAAGCCGACAAGGAAGCCATCCCCCGAGTTAAGTATAAAACTCTCCCTGCCCCCTCATGGACCCCTAGAATGAAAACCCTCGCGAGGGAATATAAGGAACGGATCGATGAAGTAAACCTCACTGGCCCCAACATTAACACACACCGACAAACACGACTCATACGCGACGAACTAATGACTCTTATAAGGGACCAACAGAGTGTACTCTGGAATAATTTGATTGACGGACTGAATGTAGAAACTGACTCACGTACATTCTGGCAGACGGTAAAACGACTTAAAGGCGGACAACCACCAAGGACTGTTAAACTTATACGTGACGACACTGAAATTTCTGACGTGGAAAGAATCGAAGAGGAATTCAGACTCTTTTGGGCATCTATCTTTAAGATTTCCCCGGAAGAGAATGATGACTTCGATTTGGACTTCGAAAACGAAATTATTAACGACCTGAATGACCAAATACATAGAACGCATCCTCATCATTGCGTATCACAGAACAGGGAAATGGAGGGACTCGGCGGTAGAATTACTGCCGAGGAACTCTCTATGACCTTAAAATCCTTCCGACAGCGAGCACCGGGGCGTACAGGACTGACGAAGGAGAATTTTATTCGAGCCCCACCCAATATCCTACTGGGGCTCATGAATATCATGAACGCATGCCTAAACGTGGGATACTTCCCTGACCACTGGAAGGTTGCGAAAATGATATTCATTCCAAAAGCCGGTAAACCACCGGACAGTCCAGCTAACTTCAGGCCCATATCTCTCCTAGAATTTTCAGGGAAAGTCTTGGAGAAGATATTGGCCAACAGGGTAAACATGTTCCTCGAGAGAAATAACTCTCATAACATCCAACAACATGGCTTCCGTGCGAAGCGAGGAACAGACACGGCGCTAGCCGTAATTACCGAGAAGTTGGCAAAAGTAAAATCAGAGAAACGCCATGCAAATCTGGTGCTACGCGATGTCAAAAAGGCCTTTGACAAGGTATGGAGGAGAGGCCTACAATATAAGATCCTTCAACTAGGCCTCAATCCCATACTTGAAAGGATTCTTTGTGACTATGTGATGGAGAGGAGAGCGTTTTTGAGTATAAAAGATTACAGCGGCCCTGAGTTCGAACTCGAGGCGGGGGTGCCCCAAGGCGGGTGCATCTCTCCCCTGCTCTATAACATCTACACTATAGACCTTCCCCAACCCTTGACTGAGGGTTCCTTATACGTCCAATTTGCGGATGATATAACGATGATATGTACGGGGCCTTATCGGAATGCGAATTTCATGGCACGAAGTACGGCAGTGGAAATCGAAAACATCAACTCCTTCGAGAGAAGATGGAAGATATCCACCAATGCCCAAAAGTTCCGTGTAATTCCATTATTCCGAAGGACTCTGGCAGACATCCGTGTGGGGGGTGCACGCATCCCATACCGCACGGAGGGCACGGTTCTGGGACTACAAATTACGACCGGTGGGTATAGGAGCCATGTAGCGAGAACTACACAGAATGCACGGAGGGACTTGGGCGAATTTTTCAAATTCGTAAACCTGAGTACCTCCAACAAACTAAAGATCTACAATGCGTGCATTCGCTCAAAACTCCTGTACCCCCCGATCCCTATAAACGTAGTTTCCAAGACCCAAGTCCTTAAACTGCAAAGAGTCCAGAATAAGGCAGTATATGTCATTACGGGAGCCCAAAGGAGAGAAGGGAGAAGGCAGAGTGAACTCCATGGTGAACTGGGGATGACCCCCATAAACGTGGAGCTTCACCTAAGAGCAACCAAAATCTGGGACAAGGTGCACCGGCACCTCCCCCCCGAGTTTGTACTGGAGCACATCGACTTCGACATTTTACCTAACTTAAGACGATCAATTAGTTTCAAAAGCAGTAGACTACCGAATGACTTTAACGTCGACCCTAAGTTCACTTAAATACTAAATAACCCCCAGTCATAACACAAAAAACATGAACAAAGCCAAACGAGTTTAGCCACCGAATTAACACTTGTTTAATTTGGTTTTAAATAACACTTCCCCAATTTTTGCGCGAAAATATCGCCAAAAACATACATACAACACCAAAAAAAAAATCCAAATCTAGGTGTAAAACACCCAGAGTTGAAGATGAAAATCTTCCAAAAGCCACGTAAAGATACAATGTATTAATACAAAGGCTCGAATGCCCACCGCATTCATCAGATAGTATAGTCATATGCTATCAAAAAAAAAACAAACCAAAACGCAAAGAAAGCCAGTGATACCCTTTCACCAGGGATCTGTCTTTCATTCTACCTTTCGTTTTCACTTTCCTATTATATTTTTCCCTATTTCCCCACTATTTCTCCTACTAAAACCCTCTACTACTATATTTCTCACTTATTATGTCCAATGTCCGCTTCCTAAGTGAGTCAAGAATTTCTGGCCAACCATATATTACAAGAGGAAATAACTTAACCTACTCTTTGGCGCGTGCTGAGTCTATAACAGCTCATTGCTATTTTGTGTTTGTTTACTCGAGTGAAACTGGAATTATTTATCAGGGCAAAATAAACCATTTAAATAAAAGCTATACAAATTACTCCAGTCTAAACATTCTACCCCCTAGCCTTCCGTACAGTAGTTAAAGCGGCGTTTACCTCAATGTGATGTTAATCTACATACGAGTATCTATATCGAAACTATAAATATATAACAACGCGCATTCAATTGTAGTTTGCCTGAAACCAGAATAATACCAAAGAAAAATTCCAAGGCACCATTATATTCACTGCAAACCTATTTTATGTCTGATAAATACATCTCACATCCAACAGAAATCGTCACCCCAACCTGTCAAATCCAAAACTGAGAGAAATGGGACGAAAATGACGAAAAAAATCGAAAAATGTTCGATTCCAGCTCATCGTTTGAATGTGTATAAACTAAACATTATATAAATGCAAAGGTAAAAATCCCTCTTGTACTCCCTTTTTTCTAATAAATATATCAGATTTGTTGAGGTCTGGCTTTTCTTCCTTTATTAAGATGAACTTGAATCGAACATTAAAGTCGTTCTAAAAATTCCACTCATCGGATTGGCTCGTTTCCTTTGACGTTACGCTCAAGCGAGGCGGATAAATATCCCCTAAAACCCGTACCGAAACACCAAGTCGGAAGCCTCCATCCTATTTCGCTCTTGGAATTTCTAGGTAAAGTCCTAGAAAAGCTCCTTAACGAAAGGTTGATCAACCACCTTAACGAAAACAACCTATACAACCCACAACAGCAGGGGTTCCGGAGCAAGCGAGGGACAGACACCGCGCTAGCAATCATAACGAAAAAGATTGCTACTGAAACAATGCGAGGCAGCAGAGTTGATATTTTACTCCATGATGTTGCTAAAGCCTTTGACAAGGTGTGGTTGCCCGGCCTAAAAGCCAAAGTCTGTGACCTTAATCTAGAAATAAACCTGTGCAAAACACTCTGCAACTATCTAGACGAGAGGAAAGCAGTATTGCAGATAAACGGCCAAACGGGTGTCCCACATGGAGGCTGCCTCTCACCAACACTGTACACAGTGTACACCAGGAACCTCCCGCATCCGACCCATGAATGTGACCAGGGACAGGAAAAAACCAAGGACGTCCCCCTAAGAACAGGAAAAGAAATTAAAAACCTAAATGATTACGAAAAAAGGAATCAAATTAAGAAAACAAAGATAAGTTTAAGGTAATACCCATGAACAGAAAAGGAAAAAAGCCACTGTACGCGTAGATGGAGAGGCATATCTTTTTCAACAGAAGGACGTGTCCTCGGACTAAAATTAACAACATCAGGCTATACATGCCATCTACCACAAAAAATCATCGAAACAAAATCCACCTTATCAGCACTATACAGATTCAGACAACTATCAACCAAAAATATAAGAAAATTATAACTGGCCTTAGTGCAACCTAAGCTCCTATAACCAATAGTACCATTGAACGCATTAAGTAACTCCCAAATCAAGAAGATCCAAAGAGTCCAAAATCAAGCCACTAGATTCGTAACAAAAACAAGAAGATAAGATTACATACCAGCAGAAGAACTCCACTGCAGATCTACTATAGAACTCATAAACACAGTCTTACAAAAAAGAGCAAGAAAACTGTATGAAAAAATTAAAAATACAATACCCCAGTATATAATAAACCAAACCATCGTACAAGAAGACGAGATCCGTCGTACGCACTATAAACAACGCTTCAACGGAAGCCTAAAAAACAACATTAAGAAACGTCAATCCAATCTATAGGTAATAAACTATAGTACATAAATGTAACTACCAGAAACGTAACAACTAAAAAAGGACAACCAATTATGACTACCAACTATACAACTCAAATGAGAATCCCGATGAAGAACTAGAGTAATTACTGACCATAAATAAAATTTTTAAAAAATCAATAAATAAATAAATACTAAAAAAAGCGAAACAAGGACAAAAAATAAATAAAACAAAAATTAAAAAATGATAGAGACGCTCAATTGAGCGAAAGAAAACAAAGGCTCCAATGCTTAATATAACTCTGTATCTCAAAACACAAAATTATAAAAGAAAAACGAAAGCGTTAGTCAGGCAACCTGGCCCAAATCTTTAACATCTTTACTTCATCATCTTCATCTATCATCCTACACACATTAACACCCACACCAAAACACCACATTTTAATTTCCATCTATCCTATCTCACTCTCTCTACACATTCTAACTTTAATCATCTTATGCTCCTATTCTTTTCACTAAGAATTTGCCACTTGGATCGCTGATAGACCACTCTCGTTAAGCTTGGTAAAGCAGACTCACAGCAAAAACTCAGCTTATTCTCGATCGAAGAAGATTTTTTTACGTATTACTCTCAGAAGAAATCGACACGAGGATATTTACTCGCATACGAGATTCAGAAGTAAACTGCAACTCACTTCATTTTCATCATTTTCAACCTTATTTTCATTTTCATCTATCGTCTCGATCACCTTTCCTCTCCCCCACCCCAAATCCTCCCATACAAGGAGATACTAAAAAGAAAGAAATACTTTTAGGCGCATCATATACTTCACCATGACTGCCTAAATCTTCCATGCCCAGCCCCCCACCCAAGGTCCAATACCTAAGCTAAAGGACGCTGATATTCGACCTCATCCCAACTATGCAGAACACTAGCATATGCATAATTGGGGGTACGGGAGGAGGAAGGTTTGAGGATTAGCCCACTGCCAGATACCAGTACCAGAGGAACCCCGGACAATGGGCCGGGTTGCAACCTTTGTAGTGAAGTAGTTCAGGGAAGTATAACTACTCCCCCTGTGAGGGCCCCCGAAGACCACTAAGGGACATACAACCGTCTCAGTGTATGGCAGGAAGCGACCGTGGTTTTTAATTCCCTTGAGGCGGCGGTACCCCCTGCTAACGATGGTTGATTCCACGCTAGCCAACAAAAAGCCAGTCACTTTTCACCCCTCGAGAGGAAACCCCGGGTCTATCCTTTCAATCATTCATCATAACATCATACCAACAATTTTAGTGAGTAGGGGCTACGGGAAAATTGTGGGGAGGGAACTCATAACACAGACATGAACTTGGAATATAAAAGACTGCTACTAAGGACCGAGGCTGGAAAGACTAAACCAAAAAGAGGACTTCTCATCAGGACCTAATACACTGACTTAAAAATCGCGCTCACAAAGCTGATAGAAGTACCAAACGGATACGTTGCACTCTGTCACAAACAAGAAGACATTGAAAGAAGGGTGGCAACCGATGGGCTGAAAGCTCTGAGCAAAATCGGCTTAACACCGAAACTGCAACCACAATTAATGGCAAATCGCTCATTTGTGTACCATAAAGTAGACCTTTATGTCAGCTCGCACGCAGAAGAAGTACTTAAAGAGGAATTAGAAAGGGAAAAGCAGTACCTTAAAATCTCAGAAATAATCAAATTCGGCCACCATACTCACGTTTTCAAAGTAGTGTGTATCTCATCAGAGATAGCCAACAGAGCTACGAACAACGGAATACTGGCATTTGAAATGCAGATACCACCAGAAAACATCGAAATAGAAAAATTCATAAATGTGAAGACCTGTCCAATGGTATGCAATCGAAGATCACGTGACAAGGAACTGCCTCCCCAAAAGAAATTAAGATATTGCTCAGAGTGCCGCACAATTGGCCATACTTTTCGCGAATGCAATGAACAAATAAAAAAAAGGATCAAATGCCAGGGCCAGCCTCGAAATATGGCCATTAACTGTCCGAAAAGAAAGGACATAATAACAGGAAAGAAGAAGTGGAAAAAGAAGAAACACAAAAAAGAGCAAACCAAACATACGCCAGTATAGCAAAAGCCACAGTAAAAGACATTAAAGAAACACAGGAGCAAAAAATTAACATTAACGTGAATGAAGGAACCGGCCTCGACATAGTGGCTTGTATAATGATAGCCCACGTTCATAGCATAGCTCAACTGGGAACATTCGCCGAGACGCTGAACCTACCTTTAGAAAAGAACGGGGTCAGGAAAATGTGGTTCCTGCCAAACCCTCCTTCAGCATTAATATACGGCGTAAGAGCTGGGAAAACGCTGCAGATAAAAGATAGGTTAGAGGTGGGGGCTATAGTGGCTGAGTGAGAAACAGTAGAAGATACTGACGAATCCAATGAAGAAGAAAAGGATACTGACAAATCTGAAAATGTACAGGAAGGAAAGGAATAAAGAGGAACCCCCAAAAGAACAAAAGTCAAACCAAGAAAGTGCACACCGAAACGGATAGACAATCAGAAACTGAATTAGAATCAAGAAGAGAAAATGAGGAAGGCTGTCGTTATGATATGAAGCTAAAGACCTAAATTAAAGATCTTCGTACACAAAACATACCCCTTGCCAAAAGGAAAAAGCTAGAGGACATCAAAAAAGGAATAGAAAGAGGAACATTTAAGTTTAACTATGTCACCGATCACGACGAAAAAGCAATACAGCAACTTATTGAAGAAAACCGAATTAGAATCTAGCCTCAGGACACGAAAATAATAAAAAAGGACACGTTCGAAAGGATAGAAAACGGAAGATGGAAGGACCCCAAAATAAAAAGCAAGTAGTTACAAAAGGAAAAATAAAAAATTATGGATAACACGATAAAAAAGCTAAAGATCCTTCAAATTAACACGACGGCTGGAAAAACAAAAGGATACAATATGGAAATACTTTTAGGAAACGAGATCCTGACCTGATCACAATTTAGGAGCATGGAATAAAAAATGAAGAAACAATGAAAATCTCCAACTATCATATAATAAAAAAGAATCCCACAGGAAAAAGGTACGATGGTACGACCATCGCAATAAAGAGAAACTTAATATACACACAAGAACGGTAAGTTGACGAAGCCTACATAGCCGCTACTATCGAAATGGAATACACCCCGATCACAATAGTGGCAGGCTACTAACCACTTCGTCACTCGTATATACTGATACACTCTGTTATGGAGTTACTACACAAAGACAACCCATCAATTCTCCTGGGAGATCTCAACGCCAGGCTTCCAGAATCAGGGTATCGCATAAACAACAACGCAGGGTGGAACCTAGAAACAATAATGGACAGAAATATATTAAAAAGAATAGGCCCGGAATTCCCAACATATATCATCAAAAGAGCTTCAACTAAACCGGACATAATGATGACGACAGAGAACTTCCCGGATAATTCTTATATGGAACCGATACCCATCCCCTGTAGTGACCATATCGGAGTTTTTGTGACTGTAAATCAAAACCCGATACAAGTCCCAATCAAACTTCGAAAGCCTACAGAAAAGCGAACTGGCAGACATACACAGCTATGTTAAATAGCCATGAACAGCCAGAACTGAACGGGAAAAGCATAGACGAACTAGAGGAAATAACCAGAAACTTAATCGAAAATATAGAAAAAGCGGACGAAGCAAGTGTGCCAAAAATCAAATACAGAACTCTACCACATCCAAAGTGGCAAAAGAAATGAAGACGAAAACAAGAAAAGTCAAAGAAAATACTCGGAAATAAAAAATGTCAGTACAAACAGACAAAGAAGTGGGGAATTAAAAAAAAAATGAAAGAGGAATTGGTCTTTTTGATAGAAGAGTAACAAGAAGAAAACTGGAAAGAATCACGAACAAAATAGAAGTCACGGAAAACCCAAGGGAGGCCTGGAGAATGATAAAAATAATCAAAGGAAAACCACCAAGAGAGACAATAAAAATAAAGAACGAGCAAAATGAATACCTCAAAAGCAAAGTGGAAATAAAAGAGAATTTTAGTGGACATTGGGAAAAGGTTTATACAATAGAATAAGAAGATAATGAGCGATTCAACAGAAAAACAGAAGAAATGGTCATCGAAAACTTAAGAAGAAACATAGGGAGAATAACACCACTTAGGAGAGTCGATGTGAGTACAGAAGAGTACGCGGGATTAGGATCTCTAATTACTCTGGAGGAGGTAAAAAGAACAATCACCCGGAAATACCGGGCTCACAAAACAAAACTACGATAAAGCGCCTGAAAAGATACTAATATATATTAAAGATCTATTCAATGCATTCCTGAATGTCGGTGCCTACCCACGAATCTTTAAAGTAGCGAAGATGGTTTTCCTTCACAAACCAGGAAAACACTGACATCGGTTTCAAATTACAGACCAATATCGCTGCCTAATTTTCTGGGAAAGGTATTCGAGAAAATACTGAATACGAGACTAGTGAAACACCTAGAAAACTCAAGGAAATACAACGAACACCAGTACGGCTTCAGAAAGAGAAGAGACGCAACTATGGCGTTCGCGATCATAACCAAAAAGATCGCACAGGCAAAATCTGAAAAAGGATATGTGGACGTGGTACTCCGGGATGTCGAGAAGGCCTTCGACAAGGTATGCGTGGATGGCATAAAATACAAACTCCGCCAACTCGATCTCGGCAACCGGATGGAGAGAATCCTGGCTGACTACGTAACAAACAAAGAGGCGTACATTGACATCGAAGACCACGAAGGACCCAAATACGCCGACGACATCAGTCAGCTGATCTCCACTCGAGCCACAAATCCCAGATGGCAAGCCACGACAACAGAGCGAGAGATCGGAAATATAAATGAATTCGAAAAGAGATGGAAAATTAAAACTAACCTAAACAAATTTAAAATAATACCAATAATGAGAGTAAAAAAAGGAGAGGATAACCATCAACGGCACAGAATACAGGTACACAGCCGAAGGAAAAGTGCTGGGCCTGCAGATGGGGAAAAGAGGATACCGCGCCCACATAAAGGAGAGGATTGCCAGGGCTATCCTTTCTAGGCCTGAGATTGTTATTCAGCCTGAAACATCTGGAGCAAAAAAGAAAAAAGAGGCTCTAGAAAGCATTTGTAGAGTCGGTGCTAGTGTATCCACCGATTCCCATCCACACAACAACTAAGACAAACAAACAAAAATTACAAAAGGTACAAAATAAAGCGGCCTACCTTATAACTAATACAAGGCGCCGAGAAAGAAAAAATACTCCGCGAAATAATAGATACGGCTGGGCTGGACCCAATAAATAAAATTATTGAGAAATGGGCCAAAGAAATCTGGAAAAAAATTGAAGTAGATAACCAGGAGACTATAAGAATTCTAGAAATAGAAAATATCAATTACCACCGTCAAGTCTTCCCCAGCAGTAGGCTCCTCCTACGGCGAGACGAAGACCTAATAATCACCTAAAACAAAAAACAACAACAAAACAACCAACAAGCAAAAATTATCACAAAGGCATGAATGCCTGAAAACGAAGACATAGATAATAAAGAAGACAGAACAAAAAAAAATAGAAGTAAACAAATAGGAAACACAATCCGAAAAGAAATTGGAAGAACATAAAAAGAAAGAAAAAAAGAGATCAACCAGTATCCTGGCATTTTTTAATTTTCTATTTTCTCATGCAGACTAACACTTACCCCCCCCCCAATAATAATAATAATAATAAAATAATATATAAAAAAAAGCTCTCATGCTAAATTTTCACTATCCTCACACTTCTCTCACCTATTCTTTTCATTCAACCTGATTTTAACTCCACCATATTTCATCGGTAAAGGAGGAAATAATACCTAAGGACGCTCCGAAGATGATCGAATAAGATCGAAAGCTCAGCAATTTAGTTTGGTTTTTACCCAACCCATTCATTTAAAAGAGAGATGAATACAGGAAAAGTGTTCTACCATCTACAAGATGGAATAAAATCGACAGAAGAATAGAAAGTTGCCAAAGGAAATCGATCAGGGCGAAATATACCATGGTCTTCAAAAAAATTTTCACACTAATATATATATATATATATATATATATATATATATATATATATATATATATATATATATATGATGAAAATTAATGCAATATCGCAAGAAAATATAAGGAATTAAACCACATTCTCCGAAGACAATTTAATTCAGAACAGTTTCGGTGTATCTGACACCCTTTTTCAACTGACACTGGGCAGAAAATATAAGAGAAATGCATATAAGCATAACACAAGATCCCCTCTTTTTTCCCCCAATCCCCTACTTGTGGCTAATCTGGGGGGGGGGTAGGCCTAAACATATTAAAGGGCTGGCATTTTACTATTTTGTTTATTTGCGATCTTATTACAGGATTAAAAGAAAATTGCCCCTCAGATAGATTTAAATCAGGAACTGACGATATCAAGCTCGATTCTACGATTCTTCTCTTAACATAGTTAGCCGATTTAAATAACATTTTAAATCGGCTAACTATGTTAAGAGAAGAATCGTAGAATCGAGCTTGATATCGTCAGTTCCTAATTTAAATCTATCTGAGGGGCAATTTTCTTTTAATCCTGTAATAAGATCGCAAATAAACAAAATAGTAAAATGCCAGCCCTTCAATATGTTTAGGCCTACCCCCTCCCTCCCAGATTAGCCACAAGTAGGGGATTGGGGGAAAAAAGAGGGGATCTTGTGTTATGCGTAAAAGGCATTTCTCTTATATTTTCTGCCCAGTGTCAGTTGAAAAAGGGTGTGAGATACACCGAAACTGTTCTGAATTAAATTGTCTTCGGAGAATGTGGTTTAATTCCTCATATATATATATATATATATATATATATATATATATATATATATATATATATATATATTTATATAGAAGGAGCAATGCAAGTTCTGTGGGTGATAACAACCACCACAGGGCTTTCGCCATATTTATTCTCTGCCTTTCAAAACAATTTTGAAGACAGAAAGCAAGATGCAGAAACCTTGCATTGCAGACTATATAACAATATAGTACAAGAAAGAGAAATTGGACGCGAATGAGCAATGAGACAAGAAACAAGATTTTTTTAGAGGTAAGAGAAAGGGACATTAAAAGAAGACTAGAATCAAAGAGAGCAGAGGGCAACACAATGAAGGCAATCCTTTACCGAGAAGACAAAAAACTCCTGTTTCTTGTCTCATTGCTCATTCGCGTCCAATTTCTCTTTCTTGTTTTCTCTCTCTCTCTCTCTCTCTCTCTCTCTCTCTCTCTCTTTCTATATATATATATATATATATATATAGTAAAAAAAAAGAGAAAATGGACGCGAATGAGCAACGAGACAAGAAACAGGAGTTTTTTAGAGGTAAGAGAAAAGGACATTAGAAGAAGACCAGAATCATAGAGAGCAGAGGGCGGCACAATGAAGGCAATCCTTTACCGAGAAGACAGATAACGCCAAAGAAAAAAAGTTTGAAATTCCTGGCCGGGACTCGAACCCGGGTCTGCTGATTGCCGGTCAGATGTTCTACCCCTAAACTACCAGGCACAGTGACTCTACTTCATCCAGAGCGTTACCCCATCAAACCCAGTATCTCTCTAAGCTAGGAACCTCCAAGGAATTTTTATACCACATCTTCTTACCCGCTCACAATTTAAAGGCTCATCCCCCATGTCCTGTTTCTTGTCTCATTGCTCATTCGCGTCCAATTTCTGTTCCTTGTATTATATATATATATATATATATATATATATATATATATATATATATATATAAAGAGAGAGAGAGAGAGAGAGAGAGAGAGAGAGGGAAGGAGCAATGCGAGTTCTGCGGGTGATAACAACCACCACAGGCCTTTCGCTATATTTATTTTCTGCCTTTCAAAACTTTTTTTCCTCTGGCGTTATCTCTGTCTTCTCAGTAAAGGATTGCCTTCATTGTGCCGCCCTCTGCTCTCTTTGATTCTAGTCTTCTTCTAATGTCCTTTTCTCTTACCTCTAAAAACCTCCTGTTTCTTGTCTCATTGCTCATTCGCGTCCAATTTCTCTTTCTTATATATATATATATATATATATATATATATATATATATATATATATATATATATATATATATATATATATATTAGGGTGAAAAAAGCTCATAAAGTGCACATGGGTCAAAGTTATGCAGATACACCAACAAAGGAAAAGTGAAAAACGATTTCGAGTGATTTCGTCTTTATTCTTAAAGACCTTTTCAAGGAAGGAACAGGAGGCTGAACATACGTAATCACAGTGAACAATCTGCGCTTTTTCTTCATATGTACAATCTTAACCATAGCATTAAATGGAAACCAGTCATAAAATAGAGTAATTATATTTCTAGAAATATATTAGAATGTATCTCCATTAACGCGTTCCCAAATTTCAACCTTAGCACTGGTTTGTTCACGCTAGACCCCATTATCACTACATACATAAAATCTCAAATAAAGTTGTTTCAGGATTTTGTACCCCCTAATTAAGGTTCAGTGGTGGGTAGTCTAATCCCACCTTCTACTATTTAAGGCAATGTATGTCCAGCCTCCTGTTCATTCCTTGTAAAGGTTTTTAAGAATAAAGACGAAAGCGCTCGGAATCGTTTATCGATTTTCCTTTGTTGGTGTATCTGCATACATTAGGGTGTTTCATATTTTGTTAAGTGCAATAATTTTATCAGCACGGGTTTGCCTTTGGACCTTTGTTATAAAAAGTGCTCGTGCAAAACCTTAGCGAAATCTAACCATGTTAACCGGTCGCACACGTTTGTCTTTTCTGTGGCGTCCGGTAGGAGCGAGGGGAGTTTCATGGTGAGGGTATTAACTTTCCCTTCTGAATGACATGTTGACGTTTTTTTCAGATCATGTCTTCCACGCGAAGCAAGAATCTTGTCTGGCTCCTGGAGGACTCACTGAATCCAGGTTTCTTGGAAACCCGCCTGCTCTCGCGAGAAGATGTCCTCCTGGTCTTCCTCCGCCACCATCAGCGACGTTTCTTGTTAGTCTGAGGAAGATCTAGAAGAGCGAATGTTTTAAAGAAACTTGTAAGACACGATTCTCTCTTATCCTCCCTCTACATTTGTTGTGAAAAGACGCCCATCAATATATATATATATATATATATATATATATATATATATATATATATATATATATATATATATATATATATATATTAATACGGTATTAACAAAATTAAGCCTAGAGAGGAAAAAAATAATGATTTATTTAAGATGAATGAAATTAATTATATAATTGGACAGCTTTTATTTTTTTTATGATTTTGATGTTCTTCTGGCCGGGCTTTTCAAAATCTTCTCCAAAATCTCTAATATTTTCCTTGGACCTTTGCAATGATGAAGGTTTCTTTCCAGCAAACGTTTTCTTAATTATTTGCCATAAATTCCTATCGCATTGAGGTCAAGAGAATTTCCTCGCCATTCTAAATGCTATAGTTTAACCTTAATCTAATCTACCAATTATTTTAAGTATATTAGCACAATTTTATTGAACTATCAATTTACTTATCATTAATGTTGCATTTTTTTCCCATTAAAGTGTTAAATATTTTAATTCATTTTTCCTTTAGAGAAATGTAAAACTCTAAAATTGTTTGATTTTTTGAGGCACGTTACACTACCCTAGTATTACATATTTTATAAGAACTATCTATTGTGAATGATATCTGTTCATTAGGCGTAAAATCAATACAAAGTTTGCTTATGAACCGTGGATAGAAACGCTGTTTAGACATCTGTTCTTTGAATCATGTGATTGAATCCAGGTTGCAGGATTCTTTTATAACTTACAAAGGTTATGTTCTTATCAACCATTCCCATAATGAATTCATTAGTAAAAAAAAGGAGAGATTAAATATCTTCAGTCCAATCACTGGTCCTGGTCTTCTTGCAGAATTTAAGCCCTTTTTAACCTGTCCATTATTTAAAAGCGACTTTAAAAAAGAAATTTCCCTCTTAAAATCCAGGTTCATTTGAAGTCTGGGTTTTAGTGTCATTTCTGATGCTTTTATTCTGAGTTATCTTTGCCAAAACCCTAAAGAAATTGATTGATTTCTCGGCCATCCCTTCCGCTCAAGATATTGATGCGATGTCTTCTTTTTATCTTTTAATTGCATTATTCATGGTCGTTTCCAACACATCTGCATTTGATATGATATTTCCGAAACAGCCTGATTTTTTAAGTTATCCATTTAATTAACTTTATTCATTTGCAAACTTTCAATTTCGTTCCATTTAAAAGACACCTAACTTTCTACATCAGGGGTTTTAAAATTTATTTATAATTTACTAAAACTCCATCTGCGAATTAAAAGAAAATCCCATTATAACTCATTACAAATATATTAACTTAGAATTAAACACCCAAAACGAATAATAAACGCTTATATTAAATAACAAAATATACTAATCAAATATCGCTTAGGTTTAGAATAGCATTAAAAATTACGAAGTACTTTTTTATATTTAATTACAGTTATGTAATGAAGAGTAGCAGCTCGCTTTCGCTTTATCTCATTTATGCAATTTATTAGCTTTGTTTCGATGCTTTTTCAATCTTAATAAACTTCTCCGTTTATGTTTATGCTACAGATTGGAATAAAAGTTTTTCATTAAACTGTAGAAAAAGTTATATAAATTCCTAATAACCACCTGTAGCCATGGAAACCACGGCCATCACTTTCCTGGATAGTATCACAACTAATCCTAGACTTATAGTCTAGGGTTAAGAGCCAGTTCTTAATGTGTATTTCACTTCTCTTTTACTTTTTCTGACTTTTATCATTTCCTTGGACATGAATTAGGATGATAAGTGCCTAAGCTAAGTACGTAGCCATACGTATCATTCTCAGATCCATCTCTATGTTAATGTGTACTCGTTGATCTTTTTCTATTTCTTAATTAACTCGTAGTTCTCTGCATTGCCTTTGCGGCTAACTAGATTCATGCAATGTTTTCAGTCTGAAGAAGAGCGAAACACTGGTTTGGTATCCCAGTCTTCGCGGAGTCTTTGGCACCCTCATTCTCCGAAATTCCTCTCGTCTCCAATAAACCAGCGAAAGATAAGCTCCACATCTTCCCAGCTCAGGATAACCGTGGCGTTACAGATACTACGAACGAGGATGTGCGGAGATTCCAATGCTCCGCGAGCACCCAGGGCGCTTCGTGAGTCAAAACGAGGGCGCTTTGTGGGTCACAAGATATCGCAATCTGGTCCCCGAATTGGCCTGAAGAGGTTTCTCCCGTACTTAGGTGTGTATTGCAACCAGCTAATCTGTGAGAGCAGACACGGTGCCTGGTAGATCTCAAACAGATGATATACGGCGTGGAAGCCCACTCCCTCCTGGGACTTGGAGCTATCGGTGTACACTGGGACGGATCCAGCGTCACCCGAAATGTGCTCCAAAAAATGTCTAACGCAATACCCCCGGCGCTGTAGGAGGTTTGGAGCAGGATTGTGGAGGCAAATAGTGAAAGGTGGCACCATCTAGGGTGGCGTCCTAGGCAGAACCAGAGGCGCCACCGGCTTGGAAGCTGCACCAAGTTCTCGAAGGACTTTCCTAGTCCTAAATCAAAAGGATTAGGCATAAATGGCGTAGTGAGAGCCTTTGGTGACCCTGCGGAGGCTCAAGTCTCACGTGTACAAATGCATAATGCACTGTGTATGACACAGAGCGAGTGGCATCGGCAAGTATATTCTCAATGGGGAATGTGTGGAAGCCAACCATCTTCTGATGGAATGGTGGATCAAGTGAACTTTCCGCAATACACGATGGGTTCCAGATGCTTAAAAGTCTTATCTGTAGTCAAGCTTTGAACTAACAAATGATTGGTAAAAAAGTAAAACACTAGCACCATAGAGGCTGATAGCCATGGGTACAATAGACGCTAGGGCTGCGATTATGGGCTTTCTATGTGAGGTATCGGTCAGAAACAAGACCAAGGTAACGGTGCGAATCCACTACTTCTAATCAAACCCCGTTTAGTAACAACCCGGATCAGAGTGGAGCCATAGAGAGCGGTAGAAGTGCCCTACCTTAGGCTTGTCAAATGAAAACCGAAACCTGTGTGCCTCGGCAAAGGAGAGACGCGGTTCAATGCCGATTCAGTGCTATAGTTGTCTTCTGAGTGAACCAAAAGATATCGAAAGGTCGTCCACGTAGAGCAGAGCGAGAACTTCTTCCGACAGCACCGAGGTAATACCGATGATGCTCAGGGCAAAAAACCTGACGGCTAGGACACTTCCCTCCGGGGTGCCCTCTTCCATCTCTATTAGGAAGGAGAGGGCTCCCTCCCCCCACACCAATATGCGTAATCGATATAATTGGTAGGTGCCTCTTTATCCCATCTTTTGGAGAGTCTCCATGATACCGTATCGCAAAACAGTATCTTGGGCCTTCTTCATATCAAAAATCCTCGTGGTCTAGTGCTTTCTACAAAAGAAGGACTCACAGATAGAATTGTCGAATCGGGGAAGAACCGGAATGTAAAGAAGACAGGCGGCATCTGCTGTCTAGGAAATCTACTAATCTATCATTTACCACTTTCTCCATAAACTTGCACAATAAGGATTTAAAGAAAATTAGTGTGGAACCAAAGCGAGAACATTAGCCATTCGCCAGTAATCTGAGAGTATACTCACAGTACATATCATGTTGAACAGATCTAACAGAAATATCATTCAAACCAGTGGTAGCATCTGTGCATGAAGCGAGACCGAAACGCAACTCACTCAACGTAAACCTGTCATTGAATGGTTCTCTGCCTCTGAAGTAAGTCCAATCGGCAACCTTCAGCGAGATCACGACGTTCATTGATTAAATGCTATCAGGGCAGCATCCTGGCTAAGGAATATGAAAAAATTGGTCGCAAAAGACTCCACCACGGACGTGGGGTAGAGATTGCGGCTCCATTATCGTGGAGAAAGGGAGGGAGGTCCTGCGAGAACTTGTTCCGAATCCTTTTAACTCGCTTTCACACTTCCGCAAGAGGGGTCTTACCGTTAAGTGAATACACATATCCCCACCATGAAAAACATCGTCTGTACTTCGACATATAATATAACCTAGCCCTAGCTCGACGAAATTCACTGACTCTGAAATATTTCGGACGGCGCTTATAGCACATGTAGGTATATTGCATCTTTCTGAGGGCCGCCTCACACTTGGCCGACCACCAAGGAGGTAGAGGGGGTGTAAAACGATCAGGCATTCTAGAAATGATGACTCCCGAGCCTGCTTTAAGTACCACTAGAGTGGTTTTTATGTGGCAGTGGTCAAGAAAATGATAGTTGAAAGGGAAAGTGGTTACTATCATGAAGGTCAGCGACTGCTTCCCACCTTAAATGAGGTTTTGCATAAGGAAAGTGTAGGGAAAGATCGAGGCAAGGAAATAAAATGGTTTTTGGGCAGTGAGGCGTAAATTCATTTACATTTAGGACATCTATCTTGAACTCGCATATCAGATCATCAAAGAGTTGACCCTTGTGCTTGATCGACTAGTCCAGCTAGAGGGAGTACCAACCGTTCAAATCCCCAATGATGACGAAGGGCCTGTTCAAACGTGCCACGAGACGGCGTTAGCCACCCACGTTGAAGTAGGCAGACGGTGAAATATACGCAGAAATAACAGGAAACCTCATATCCTAATGTAGCTGCCCTACCACTGCCTAACAGGAGGTATTTATAGCAAATAGAAGAACACGGACAACATGCCGAGTGTAAATCGCGCATCCTCCTCCTTAACTCCTATCCTGTGTTCGTAGGGACGCAAAACATTTCTACCCCGGGAAGGTAGACAGAGAGCATACGTCCAGCATGTTCTCCTACAGAAAAAAAAGATTACAGTGATCGGAAGGAGACGAGCCTTAACAACTCCTCCCAGTTGACCTGCACTCCACGGCAATTCCATTGAGGGAACATCTTCAGCAGGCCTAAAATGACCCTTACGTACGGGAATGGCCATATGCTTCGCAGAGATAGAACTCCGGGCGCTGCGTAAACTGCTCTGCGAGTCTTTTCCTACCTCCGCTTCGAAACACTTTATGCCTGGAAAGGCGGCTTCAGAGACAGAGACCCCAACCTTCAGGGGGGTGTAGGAGCGAAAGCTCCTTTGGTATTGTTCTCTTTTCGGGGGGCAGTTTTAGGATTCCTCGACGACGGTCTCACGACTACCTTCGGGGAAGGAGCAAGACACTCATATTATCTCGAACTTACAATGGTGAGTCATATTTATGAGAACTGTCCATCTGCTAGTTCTGAATGAAGCCTTTCTTGACATTGTCTCTAGAATAATCCCGTCGAAGGTTGTGAAACTTTGCTCCCATGACAAATCATGATTAAATGAGAATTATCTCAGATCATTTGACCTCAAACCTACTGCTTTCGCATTGTGGTCTCGCAATCGGTGATATGCTCTAGTGGAATTATATCAATTTCAAAAGAATGCACTTGGAATTTATGAAGAAATTCAAATTGAATTCATTGGTCATATAAGAGGTGGAATGGAGGAACAACTACGAATTAATGCTGATATAGGGTATTCTACAACTTATATGAGTTTAGGGATTTAATCACTAAGACAAATAAATTATTTAGAGTGTAAATAAAACCTTTATGGTTTACATGATCGAAAAAACAACTAGTCTGATGAAACAACCCTTGCCCTATGACGGCAACCAAGAACCAGTACCCTGATTCATGGATTATCACAAGAGAGTGTTTTAGGCCAATCTTATTCACAATATACAACATTAGAGAATCGTCTCCTAGCTTATGTGGATGATTCAACTTTATCTTTCTCAGTTCCTTTTCCCTTACAGCGATCTAATATTGCCGAATCTCTTAAAGGAGACCGCAAGAATTTATAACTGGTGCTTTTTCTGGGGTATTTTGCTGAATTCGCTCAAGACCCAATCGATGATTGTAGGGATGTCTCGGTCTATGAAGCAACCTCATCCACTTCTGACTGTTGGTGGGGTCATTATTGACTCCAGTGATTAGATTAACTTGCTGGATGTGATCATTGATCACAAACTGTCCTTTAAAGCTCAGGTAAGGAACATGGCTTCCTCTATTGCGCAAAATATCATGTATTTTACGTAAATGTCATAAAACTTTTGAAAATGACAACACCTTTTTAAAGAACTTTTATTCTTTTATATTGTAGAATTTTGAATATTGCTCTACTGTCTGGTCTTCTGCTGCTGATTGCCACTGTCAACTCGACTTAGATCATCGCAGAAATGTCGTCTCTCTGACATGTTTATATAAAATCAGACCAAATATCAAACACCCCTTTAGGGTTTGTTTATCTCCACCGTCTGTTGTTGGTAAGAGGAAGAGACATGCAATTGATTTGTCTTTATGAAGCAGGTACGCCTACTCGTTTCCTCTGAGTATGACTGATCAGTATTCGGCGGTCTTTTATCTGAGGTATTGTTAAAGGTGGGGTGCGCTTCTTGATTGTATAATTGAGTCTGATAGTGGCAATTCTTTTACGACAAAGGTTAATAGAATCCTAGAAATTAATCCACAAATTTAGTCTTCCTCTCTGTTGGAATTAACTTTGTATCATATTTTGATAACTTCAGAATGAATCATTTTAAGTTCTTAATAATAATTAAATTTCTGATACTTTTTAAATTAATTATTGGCTTACTCTCCTGACTGATTAACCTCGCCGGAGCTTCGTTTTTTTTGGTCTCTTGACTCCCCACCGAGGCCCTCAGTTAATGTATATATAATAATAATCACTAATTGTTATTATTCATTATTATTAACGTTATTATCTTAGTTAATATGCAAAGTAAATTCCAACTTAATTTATCTTTTTGTTGAAGCGTAACATATGTGAGAACGAACGCACAAGATAGGAAGGAACAAGGAGGATTATAAAAAGATAATGATAATCATATCTGCATGGTGCTCTTCAAGACCATAAACCTTCGCAGAACGCAGATTTCATTAGCGTTAATGCGCGCAGATCCGCCCTACGAAAACGGTTAATAGTTAAGTAATTATATTTGCATAGATACGTGAATAATGCAGAAGGATTTACAAGATTATTTAAATAGTAATAAATTTATCAGTTGCCGAAGTTTAAAATCGGCCGTCAAACTACCGCTTCGCACCGACTGATGAGTAGCGAGTAGGACCTGAAGGTGGGGTCCAAACAACGCATTTTTTCATGGCCCCCAGTGCAAAACCGACCAGAATCAGGATCTCATCCGGTGGCTAATCATACTCACAGTATTGCTAAAGGTGCACTAGTGAAAGCGGTGCTTCCACTCAGATAGGCAGTAGTTTTTCCAGTGAAGAGGAGGAGCGAGGGCGTTTCTTCATCATAGCCCTTTTTCTATCTCATAATGACCTTGTCCAATCTCAGAATGGTCCAGGTCACTTTAAGACTTGCTTTGTGTACTTTCAGAATGGCCTTGTTCACTCTCAGAATAGCCTTGTACACTCTCAGAATAGCATTGTCCACTGTCAGAATAGCCTTGTCCACTCTCAGAATAGTCTTGTTGACTCTCAGAATAGCCTTGTCCACTCTCAGAATAGTCTTGTTGACTCTCAGAATAGCCTTGTTTACTCTCAGAAAATAGCCTTGTCAACTCTCAGAATAGCCTTGTCAACTCTCAGAATAGCCTAGTCCACTCTCAGAATAGCCTAGTCCACTCTCAGAATAGCCTTGTGCACTCTCAGATTAGCCTCGTCCACTCTCAGAATAGCCTTGTCTACTCTCAGAATAAATAGCCCTATGCACTCTCAGAATAGCCTGGTCCACTCTTAGAATAGCCTTTTACACTCTCAGAATAGCCATGTCCACTCTCAGAATAGCCTTGTCCCCTCTCAGAATAGCCTTGCTCACAGTCAGAATCGCCTGGACCACAATTGGAATGGCCTTTTCCACTCATAAATGCCTTGTTCACTCTCAGAATTAACTGGGCTATTCTCAGAGTGACCTTACCCACTCATATTAACCTTATTTACTCCCAGAATGTTCACGTGCCCTCTCGGAATTTGTGGATCATACTTTTAAAGATCTGGTCCACTTATAAGAATGCCTTTGTTCAAACAGAGACTCGCTTGAACCACTCTTAGGATGGCCTGGGTCACTCATAATGGGCTGGGTCCCTCACAATGGCTTGTTTACTTTCAGAATAGCTTTATCCACTCGAAAAATGGCCTTGTATACTCTTAGAAAGGTTTTGTCTTCTCTCAGAATTGCCTGGGCCACTCATAATGAGCAGGGCCACTCGTAATGGCTTGTCAACTTTCTGAATAGATTTACTCACTCGCAAAATGACCTTTTCAACCCCCAGAAAGGTCTTGTCCTTTCGCAAAATGGCCTAGGCTACTCTCAGTATTAGCTTCTCAGACATAATGGCCTTGCCCACTATAATAAAGGGCTAGTCCACGCTTCACTCTCAGAATCGCCTAGGTCACTATCAGAATGACCTTGCCCAATCAGAATGGCCTTGTTCATCCTTGGATTAGCCTTTTCACCTCTCTGACTAGCATTTTCTACTCTAAGAATGGCCTTGTTCACTCTTAGAATCGCCTGGGCTACTCTTAGAATGGCCTTGCCACTCATAATCGACTTGTCCATTCTCATAATGGTCTTGCACACTCATAATGGCTTTCTCCACTCACAAAATGCCAATGTTGGCTCTCAGAATTGTTGCAAAACTCTCAGAATGCATTTTCCCAGTCATAATTGCTTTTTTCACTCTCAGATTGCCCTTCTCCATTCTTAGAATGGCCTTGCTCACTCTCATAAAGGCTTTGTTTTCTCTCAGCCCTAAAGTTATATTTTTAGACAAACAAAAAGACAATTAAAGAGAAATGTCGTATTTGCTCCCATTAAAGCTCATCATCCTATAAATATATGACGATTAAACAATAATAGATGCGCTTAATTTTATTTACATCTCGTTGCTCCATCTATAGGAAACTTAAATTTTAATTTCATTTTCGCGTTTTTCAAAAATCCTCATGAAATCATTTTAAAGTCATTTTAACTTTAAAGTGTTTCTTAATTTACCAAAAAACCTTTAATTTCGGCGTTAAAGAAAGGGATAAAAAACTGTGTTGGCGGGTAAATTGTCCCTTGGGTCATCTTACCGAGGTCTTCTGAAGATGTTTTAAGAACAACCCTCCTCTAAAAGCTTCGGGTGTAGCAGAAAAATTAGCCCCCAGACTCCAGCAATCTATCTTCACTAGCTTGTATTTCTGGATGTGAGGTTTTGCGACGGCGCCTTTTAATTAAAACTAAGATTAAGTTGAATTATTTGTTTGTGTGTTCAAAATCTTTGGTGTTTAATAGCACGATTATTTATTAGTAATGTGCCTAATATTAATTAGTCCCCAAATACCAGCGAGGTATCTTTAATTACCTTTATCTTTTGACATTTAGGATTGTTAAATAGTAATCGGTTAGCGCTCATTTTTTATCGAACCAGATGGCAGTTGCAGCCGCTTGTGCAAGGTATCCAAGTCATGAATTAAAAAGTCACCCTTGATTTTTTAAAGAGCGAGTTTAATTATTCGCAATATTACTTGCAATTTTTAACTGCAATAAAACTCCAAATCTAAATAATTTAACAGGAGACTTGAATGAATAAAGCTCCTAAAAAATTAAGTTCGTATATTTTTATAACTTTGAATTCATTGTAGATTGTTATTTAGAAAAAAAGTTTAATATAAAATAGGATTTTATCTCAGTATTCTACACTCCATTCTTTATATTTTGCCCAATATTAATTAGTCACAAATGCCAGTGAAATTGCTAACTACGGCTAATATTATGACCAATAATTGTGCTAATGAGATGAGCAAAAATGTACCGTGGACAAATTTGGGCCATGAGATTAATTTATTCATTATTATGAACAGGATCCAACCTAAAATATGGTGGGCCATCTTCTATGGCATAAGGAGCTTTTAGTAACGATGAATTTCAATTGAGCATAGCCGTAGTATTAACGTAAAATGTGGCGGTGTGACACAAAATGTGATAAAAGTTTGATCTACCAAATGATACAGCACAATGTGTGTCGCAAGTTTAGTTTCAAATGAAATGCTACAAAAAAAAATGTGTTTTGTAAATATATGGAAAATTCGTTTTTCTATTTCAGAGTAATTCACTATTAATGGAATTAATATTATTCCCCATTATTTGCTGAAGGTTATGTAAAGTAGGTAAAACAATTTCAAGGCAGCAGCACTTCTATAATTAATTCCTAGAAATGCATTTATTTCCGTGAGGGACCTGTCGGAATTCTCAGTTACGCAAAGTAGAACTTTATATTTAGTCATGGCCAAAGTTTTGAGACTACAATATTTGTTCATATAAGAAAATAAATAGAATTAATTAAACATTGCATTTTGTTTTAGTTTGGATCATAATTTGAAGAAGAAATATATAAAGATTTCGAGCCCAAACCCATTTGATAAATAAATACAGTCAATTGATGCATGCAGTCAATATTTACAATGATGATCGTTTGTTCTTTAGAACAGCTTCAATTCGTTTTTGGGCAGCTCGAGGCCAAATCTTCGGTGATATCTTGACTAAAATTTGCTCCATTTTTGTCCAATAAGCACCACAACTGCTCACAATTAGATGGTTTCTGTTAATAAACCGCCAGTTTGATTATCGTCTACAAATTCTCTATTGGATTCAAATCTAGCGAATTCCCGGGCCAAGGTCACAAAGGGTCGATATTATTTTCAGGGAAGAACTTTGTTATTTCTTTATTTTGTGACAAGATGCGCCATCATGCTGAAAATTACAGTTATCATCCCAAAATTGGTCCTGAACTGTTGGGAAAAAGGGGTTGATGGAACGCTTTTTTGTACCACTTCATGGCAGTGTTCTTGGACAAAGTTTTGGTGCTACAGTTTCCTTAGATTAGAAGCAACACTATACTTGGAGATTGTCCTTTTAGTCGCGTGCGAGTCTAATCGTGGGCGACCATACATCTCACTATGTTGGTGGGTCGGTCAATCGGTCAGCCGATCGGCCCCTGTTTTGCTTTTATTTTATTTTTGTAATAAAATTGTAACTCTTCGGCCAATTCTACAGAAATTTGAAACTCTTATTTTGTTTTACATTCTCTTTCGAATGATATAATTGACAAATTCGTCCCAAGATTAGCCCGGTAATTATTTTGTTTGGGCAATAACATCATAACTATTTGGCCGATTCTAACGGAATTTGAAACTCTTATACTCTATTACATTCCCTTTCGAATGCTATAATTGCCAAGGTTCTCCCAAATATAACATCATAACTATTTTGCCCATTCTAACAAAATTTAAAACCCTTATGTTGTAAAGGTCCTCCCAAAGTTAGTCCGGGAATTATTGAAAGTTTTGAAGATCGTAAGGTCATAAATCAGAATAAGTGAGAGTACGCGACTTTCTGGTCAGCAGACCTTGTTTCTCCTCATAAGAGATACCCGAGAAGCTCCAAACAAGAGGAACCGAGACTGATCTGAGAATATCAATTTTCCCCATTCGTCTATTCTTTATATTTCTTAAAAAAGTGGAAACTATCCTAAAGTTCTTCTTGCCGAGATGAGGCTTCATCGCATCGCTTCTCGACTTAGAAAAGAGTCGAAAAGTCTCCGTCGGCCTCTGTACGATGAAGCGTTGACAGCTGCCTCTTTCCAATGGTGAGCAACCCAAGTCTTGAGCTGGGACCTTACCATTATGTCATTAATGATCTTAAAGATGGCGTTCCTTTTTGCCTATATATATATATATATATATATATATATATATATATATATATATATATATATATATATATATATATATATATATATATATATATGCAAAAAATCCGCCTTTCATTTTCCTGTAGGATTTTTTGCATTTATTGCTCTACTCACGTGCTACTTTGCGAGTTTCTCATATTCATATATATATATATATATATATATATATATATATATATATATATATATAAATATATATATATATATATGTGTGTGTGTGTGTGTGTGTATTTAAAACTTTTTTTTAATGTAGACAATGTTTTTTCTTGGTGAAATTAAAAAAAAAGTGCTTTTGGGGGGGGAAGGGATTTTAGGCTATTGCAATCGCATCATATTGTATTACGAGTATGTATAATTGTTAAGGTAATTTCGAAATGGGGGCTTCGCCTCTAGTTTTTCTACAGCGTTCCTTGATTTTAGATATATAACCCTCACCCCCAAATTCTATTTAAATAAATCATATTTTATTTAAAAATGATTAATATGAAATGTTCATATCATATTTTAATTAAAAAAAATCAATTCAAAATAATTGTCGTAGAATGGACTCTCGACGATATACCATATATAACTATTCGTTGAGGGAACTTATTTAATTATCTTTAGAGTGCGTGGATGTCTGGCTGGCCGATATTATGTATCTTCGATATGCTTAAGAAGTGGAACTGAGCTCAAGGATAATAATATTGCTATCATTAATAAAATAGAGTTTTATTAATAATAACTATCAACAACACACAAAACGGAAAATATTGACATAAACAGAGAATGGAAAGGGTCGTGGGGACTCGAGCTAATCCGAGGATTAAAAGATTTAAAAAGGTAAAACAAATATAAAGTTAAAGAGATGGGATGGTTCGCTAAACCATTCAAAGCACAGGATAGAATTGACGAAAGGGTTAAATACTCAAAGGTAACGTTCGGCTTACGTAATTTATACTTGTTGTGCAGAGGAAGGCGACGTGAAGGAATTTTCGGTCCGCTGGCGAGTTCCAGCCGAAGGGGGGGATTAAATGATCCTGACGTGGCGTCTTGGGAATGAAAACCGTCTCTTGTCTACGGGCTCAAGAACAATGGTTGTTCTAATGTTGTTCTCTTCTGAACAACAAGGGGGAAGGGTGAGAACCGTTTCATGGCAAACGGGCTCAAACGAACAATGGCTGTTCTAACAACAGGGAAAGGGGTGAGAACTGTTTCTTGTCAACGAGCTCGAACGAACAATGGCTGTTCTAACGCTGTTCTCTTTCTGAACATCAGGGGAAGCCTTGTGGACGTCACGAAGGCTCGAACCTTGGCACTCCAGGGATATTGTCCTTCTTCTGAACAAGTGATGGTGAATCTCGAGGTCAAGGTCCCTTGGCGCACAAGGTGAGAGAGGGTCGTAGTGATGTTTCGCGACGAAAATCTGGATCTCCAATCTGATCTTAGTGGGGGACAATGGAGTGGGAGCTTCGAGGGAATGCACAGCCGAGCCTGAGAACAAGCCTTATCTGCCCATAAGCCTAACTCAATCTGGCGTGATCGGTGGATGGGGCGAACAGATGGGGGGGGGAATGATAAACCTTCTTGTTTATTTTTTTTTTTTTTTAAGAGCTCATCTGGCGACTGCCTACTTGGGCATTAGTCGCCGTATTAAAACTGGCCTAGTTCTAGGCTACTTTAAAATAAAATTAAAGAAAAAAAACAAAACAAAACACCCCAAAATGGGGAAAGGAAGCAAGCTGGTGCGTCGGGGAGAGGTCCCCCCGGCGAGGAGCGTGCAACCAAAGGAAAAAAACAAACAAAAAACAAAACAAAACAAAACACAAACCTTGCTTAAATAATAGGGAGAAGGCCGGCCTCCCCCAAAAAGTCAGCAAGTCCACCAGTCAAAGTGCACGCACTCGTCCCGAGTACAAGGGACAGGCGGTAGCGACCCCGCCCATCCCGGTACCGGGACAGGTGTCGTGCGCGAAGATCGCCCAGACTGGGACATTCGACAAGAATGTGCCGAACAGTCTGGGGGACGACGCAGTCGTTGCAATAGGGCGCAGGCGAGCGCTCCACCAGATAGCGATGCGTCACACGAGTGTGTCCGATTCGGAGACGACAGAAAGCAACCTGAAGCCGCCGCGGCATTGGGGGATAGGTCCATGGGAACAGTCGCGGCGCAATGGCACGCAACTTTAAGTTCCCTTCGACCGTCTCCCATCTTCTTTGCCAAGCAGTCCGAAGAGCTGCCCGTATTCCTGCCATGTAGTCGGTGTGAGGAAGAGCGAAACGCTGGTCCGGGCGCAGAGTCCTCGCGGACTCTTTGGCGCCCTCATCGGCGCGCTCATTCCACGCAATTCCTACATGTCCAGGAACCCAGCAGAAGATAATCTCGACATCTGCCCGGCTCGCCAAAACCGTGGCGTCACGGATTTCGCGAACCAGGGGATGCGGAGATTCCAATGCCCCGAGAGCACTCAGGGCGCTTTGTGAGTCGCTATAGATCACAATCCGGTCTCCGAACCGGGCACGTCGCGTAATCTCCCATACCGAGTGGTGTATTGCCACCAGCTCGGCCGTGAAGACAGACGCAGCGCCTGGTAGAGCCCCGCTGACTTCAAACAGAGGGGAAACGGCGTGGAAGCCGACCCCCTCTTGGGACTTGGAGCCATCCGTATACACTGGCACGGTACCAGCGTGATGCGATGTGTGCTCCAAAAAGGTCGAACGCAATACTCCCGGCGCAGTACAAGCTTTGGGAGCAGAGGCGTGGCGACAAATAGCCAAATGTGGTACCCTCCAGGGTGGCGTCCTGGGCAGAACCAGGGGCGCCACCGGCCCGAGAGCTATATCTAC
Source organism: Ceratothoa steindachneri (assembly GCA_963969495.1). NCBI lineage: Eukaryota > Metazoa > Arthropoda > Malacostraca > Isopoda > Cymothoidae > Ceratothoa > Ceratothoa steindachneri. The sequence goes on from OZ018336.1 coordinate 26,700,572, forward strand.
CTCTTGAAGGAGTTTCCTGGCCCTAAACCCAAAGGGCTTAGGGTATGACTGGCGTCTCTCGGCGGCATAGGCACCATCGAGATCAGCTGCGGATGCAGTGAGAGCTGTTGGCGACTGAGGGAGGCGCCGGGCTCGCGCGTACAGGCGAGTGATGCACTGCACGCGGCGCAGAGCGAGTGGCATCTCCCCAGCATCGACCAACAGGCTCTCAATGGGGGAAGTGCGGAAGGCACCGGTCGCAAGGCGAAGGCCGGTGTGGTGGATCGAATCCACCTTCCGCAATAAACGCTCGGCTGTGGATGCATAAAACTCGCATCCGTAGTCGAGCTTCGAGCGAACAAAGGATCGATAAAAAAGTAAGGCGGTAGCCCTATCAGCGCCCCAAGCGCTGAACGTCACGGAACGGAGAATGTCCATGGCGCGGGTACAAGAGACCCTAAGGCTGCGAATATGAGCCTCCCAGGTGAGGCGTCGGTCGAATACAAGACCAAGGAAACAGTGCGACTCAACCACATCCAGGCGCACCCCATTAAGAAACAAATCTGGGTCGGGGTGAAGCCGTGGATGGCGGCAGAAGTGCACCACCTTAGTCTTGGCCAAAGAAAACCGAAACCTGTGCGCTTCGGCATAGCGAGAGACGCGGTTCAATGCCTGTTGGAGTCGACGCTCCAGAGTTGGCATCTGGGCCGCGCCAAAAGAGATCGAAAGGTCGTCCACGTAGAGCGTAGCGAGAACATCTTCCGGCAGCACCGAGGTGATGCCGTTGATGCTCAGGGCAAAGAGTGTGACACTGAGGACACTTCCCTGCGGGACACCCTCTTCTTGCTCCTTTGGGCCGGAGAGGGCTCCCCTACCCGTACGCGGAATCGACGATCTCGCAAAAATTCAGATATAAACATTGGGAGGCGTCCCCTCGCCCCCATCGTGTGGAGAGTCTCCAGGATACCGTATCGCCATGCGGTATCATAGGCCTTCTCCAGATCGAAAAACACCGTGGCGTAGTGCTGTCTACGAAGGAAAGCCTCGCAGACGGCGTTTTCCAGTCGGAGCAGAGCATCCGACGTGGAGTGGAACTTACGGAAGCCGCACTGCGCAGAAGACAGATGGCCTCCGCTGTCCAGGAAATAGGCTAATCTAACATTTACCGATTTCTCCATCAACTTGCACACGCAAGAGGTTAGAGAGATTGGGCAGAAACCGGTCGGAGTAGAGTGATCTCTCCCCGGCTTGCGAAAGGCGAGCACAGTAGCGATTCGCCAGGAGTCTGGGAGAAGACCTTCCACCCAGATCCTGTTGAACAAATCTAACAGAAAGGCCATGCCTCGCTCACCCAGGTGTCGAAGCATGGCGTACGGGACATCGTCCGGACCATGGGCGGTGTCCGCGCACGAAGCGAGAGCGGAACGCAACTCACTCACAGTAAACTTGTCGTTGAAGGGTTCTCCGCCTCTGGAGGTAAAGTCCAGCCGGCGGCCTTCCGCGACATCACGACGTGCATTGAATGCTGGCGGAGCAGCATCACGGCTAGAGAATGCGGAAAAAGCGGTCGCTAAGGATTCCGCCACGGACGCGGGGTCCGAGATTGCGGTCCCATTCTGCTGGAGAACGGGAGGGGGGTCCTGCGAGAACTTGCCACGAATCCTTTTGACTCGCTTCCACACCTCAGCTAAAGGGGTCTTCCCGTTAAGTGAAGACACGTATGCCCGCCAAGAAGAGCGGCGGGCGTGCTTCGAAATATACCGGAACCTAGCCCTAGCCCGACGAAATTCAGCGACAGTGAAATCGTTCGGGCGGCGCTTATAGCGCATGTAGGCATAACGCTTCTGTTTGAGGGCCGTCTCACACTCGGCCGACCACCATGGGAGTGGTCGGCGTGCAAAACGGCCAGACGTCCTAGGAATAGTAGTCAGGCCCACGGCGATGAGGTTGCCGGAGAAGAACTCAACGGCCTCATCTACCGACCTAAACTCCTCGACTGAGATAGAGAATTCAGTCATTTCCTGAAATGCAGGCCACCGCGCCCGCGCCAAGCACCACCGAGGTGGTCTCTCAGGCGGCAGTTGCCCTGAAAATGATATTTGAATGGGAAAGTGATCACTACCATGGAGGTCATCGACCACCCCCCAATCAAAATCAGGCTGTGCATCCGAAGAGCACAAAGATAGGTCAAGGCAAGAAAATGAAGCGGTTCTCGGACAGTGATGCGTAAACTCATCCACGTTTAGGACACCCATCTCAAGCTCTTCGATCAGATCGGCAAGGACTTGTCCCCTGGGATTTATGGAGTAATCTCCCCAGAGAGGATGCCTGCCGTTCAGATCTCCAAGCAAGAGATAGGGCCTCGGCAACCGTGCCACGACGCGGCGGAAGTCCCCCGCCTCGAAGTCAGCTGACGGTGGAATGTACGCAGAAATGATAGTATACCTCCTATCCAGGTGCAGCTGCACAGCCACTGCCTGAAAGGAGGTATCTAAAGAGAAAGGAAGAACGGAGACATCATGCCGGGTGTAAACCGCGCATCCCCCAGCCCGGCCATCCCGCGGTGGTGGGGTCGCAAGACCCTTATACCCCGGGAGGGCAGGCAGGGGGCACGCGCCTAGCATGGTCTCCTGCAAAAAAATAGCTAACGGGGAACTGGAGGAGGCGAGCCTCCGCAGCTCCTCCCAGTTGGCCCGGAGTCCACGGCAATTCCATTGAAGGAATATGCCCTCCAGGCCTAGCTCGGAGGAGACGCGGGGGCCCTCCTCGAATTGAAGACCCTCACGGGAATGGCCGTACGCTTCCCGGGGGCAGAACCCCGGGCGCTGTTGGCCGGACAAAGCGCTGAAGGCGCTGTCGCCTTCGAGGACTTATTGGGGGAGGTTGGGCTCGCCATGCGAGTCTTTTCCTCCCTCCGCCTCGAAACCTTAGGCGGGCGCTGCGGCTTCAGAGGCGGGGGGCCCTCTTTTCGAGGAACCACCGTCTCCGAGCCACTCGCTCCACCTCGGGGCCTGGGCGAAGGAGCCAAAGCTCCTTTGTTGCTGTCCTCCTTTCGGGGGACAGCTTTAGGAACCCCGCAAGATGGCCTAGCGACCATCTTCAGGGGTGTTGCCTCCTGTGAGTCTAACGACTCGGTGGAGGCGCGTGGCCGTTTCGCCTTGCGGGAAACGGTCACGCTGGGGGAAGAGGGGGGAGCCCTGGTTTTAGCCGGGGCTGGGTATGAACCCTTTTTGCCGCCAGCTTTACCAGGGGAGCGCCCGGGTTGGGTAGACCCCGCAGAAGGGCTCCGAATGGGCGCGGAAACAACCATGCTCGTTGGCCTGGATGGGCCAGGAGCAGAGGGTGCCTTTCGAACTACTGAGGCATATGACGTCCCAGGCAGAGCTGGGCGCGCCAGGACCAAGTCCTTAGCCTCGCGGAATGAGAGTCTATCCTGGGCCTGAACGGCCAGGATTTCTTTCTCCAGGAGATATGCACCACATTGCTTCGAAGAAGCAGGGTGCGGCTCTCCGCAATTGACACACTTCCTTGTTTAAACATTGACTCTGGTGGCTGCGATAAGGCGCCCAGCCTTAATGCGAAGATGCACGTGGGAAGCATCGTGGTTTTAAATAACATGTGATAGTGGTTGAAATTAACGCGGCCTCAACCCGTTCTATCACAATAATATATAATAGATTATAATGTGATTCAAAATTTACAATGTGTGTCCTAAGATGGCGGACAATATATTTTTCGTCATATCATAATTTGAAATTTGCCCACAAAATTCGAGGGTGGCCATAAACCCCCAATTAACCTAATTATGTATATATATATATATATATATATATATATATATATATATATATATATATATATATATATATATATATATATATATATATATATATATATATATATATATATATATATATATATATAAGGTTGAGTCATAAGTAATTTCCGATAATTGGAAGCAAAATATAACAGCGCATATCGAACTTCCAGTGTTTTAACCTTAACCTTAAATTTCACAGCTCATTCTTACATCAAAGTAAACAAGTGTAAATTATAATTTAAACTAAAATATAAAATAGAATCCCCTAAAATCGAGTGACTAAACATTCATATATCAAAGTTTCGTTCAGAGGATCAATCATTGACAGATGAACCAAGACCAGGACAATCACCAGACTTCGATGAAGATGTCTTAAGAGAACTGAAGGAATACAAACTTATGCTGTAATCACCTGCAACGAGTACATGAAAATCTTTTCAGTAAATGCCTCGCACTTGTCAACAAGAGGTACGTTGTGATTCTTCCCGATAACGCAAGACCACATACAGCAAGAAGCACGCAGAAAAAAAATACTCGACTTAGTTGGTCTCTTCTACCTCATCCATCAATGCACCAAGTGATTTTCATGTTTGTGATTCGCTACAAAATGCTCTGAATAGTAAAAAAATCCGAAGAAGACCAGGTAAAAAATGTTCGAGAAAAACTACATGAACTCAAAACTCAAATTTTGCACAGAGGAATCAACGAGCTCCCTTATATATATATATATATATATATATATATATATATATATATATATACATATGATAAATAATACCCATAAGAAAAATAGAAAAACGATTCCGAGCGCTTTCGTCTTTATTCTAAAAGGCGAATAAAGACGAAAGCGCTCGGAATCGTTTTTCCATTTTCCTTGTGGGTGTTATTTAGCATAATTTTGACTCACGTGCAATTTGTTAGTTTCTTTTCATATATATATATATATATATATATATATATATATATATATATATATATATATATGAGAGAAACAACAATAACACGTAATACGTTAGATGCTCCAAAGAAAACCCCAAGATGATACACGCGATTTCATTTTTTCTAAGACCAGACAAGGATTATACATATATTAAGAAAGAAGGAAGTGAGAGAGAGAGGAAGAGCAAACAGAACGAAATAATATAAATTCTTTTAGATGTTAAGGCAAGTGAAATGATAGGTACGATTGAAACCTGCCATTGAGCATTCTTTGCTATTCAGGCTACCTTATTTTTTGGCGATATATTCGTCAAATTTGGGTCAGTTTGTCTCAATGACATGTTCTGTCCTTTACACTCGATGAACTTGCCAACCCTTCGTCATTATCTCCTCTTTTAAGCCGCTGAAGGTCTTAGTAATTCTGGCCTTCAGATCAGACTTTATGTTACAGCTGGATTTGTTGGTATCTCATTTGATCATGGCCCAAGCAAAGAAGTCAAAGGGGTAGCATTTGGGAGGCCAAAGTCAGGTGTTGTGTGATCGAATATATTCTCCACCAGCTAAGCCTTGGATTTTCGGCCGGTGTGACAGGGCGCAAAGTCTTACTGCCACTCCTTAAGCCTCCTTACAGCGTTACCAGATCGATCCACGTCTATCAGAACACGGAAGTCGTCGTCGGTGTTCAGGTAATAAGTTTGGTGGCATAAAGTTACCTTCTTCGTTGTATTTGTACATGCTTTTGGACACGTCTCTGGGTGCAAGAACGAGCCTCTTGTTGTTTTGGGAGTTAATCTTCTGGTTTTGGCAAAAATTCTTCTCGTCGGAGAATAATAACAGCCTGACTGGCTACAACAGGTGTTTCAACTTCTTGATTAGCTTCTTGGATTGTTTGAGTAGCTTTTCTTGAATAGCACTGGACAGAAATTCCCCATTCCTCATCTTGTATGAAAAGTAGCGAAGGTCCTCATGCACCCGCAGCCTGATGAGATTTTCATCCACACCTTTATCCCTTGCAATGAGATGCATCAATTTTCTAGGATCCTTGTTGATGATCTGTATTTCAGCGACGAATTCTGCTGCACTGATGGCGTCATATCGTCGATCATGCGTTATCCCTCTGGTGTCGCCTCGTAGTCGAATCCTGAATCTTCTAGCTTCTGCCTGACCTTTTTCCACAATCATTCTGTTGACGTCGAAGATTTCTGAAATTTCCTCGTCTGTCCTTCCGGGGCGGATTGCAAGGAGGACGCTACGCCTCTTCCACATATTGGGGGGAATGGCAAAAACTAGCCCGCATCGACCCCCAAGTTTAAAAGCTTGGGGTGAATGCGTGCTGGTTTGCGCGTCAACCAAACAGGCCGATAGCTTGTGGTCGCTCAAAGAAGGGATGCGTGTTTTTTTGTTTTCATCCTTTTCATCCTTACAGACACAGTTTAATTTTAGTGGCAGTGTTTGGAGGTGCGAACGAAAAAGTTAAATTCATGAAATATGTTGTCAAGGCTTATGTGTCCCGTTTGCTCAGAAGGTAGAGTACTCGGCTAGATAACCAAAGGTCTGAGGTTCGATTCCTTGCTGGGCGATGTGTTTTTTTCTTCTTGGGGTCACTTCCAGTAGAATCTATTATATATAAACGTGTATGTTTCTGCTTCTAGCAAGCCAGATCTTCAGCAGGAAAAGGAGAGCAAGTACTGAATATATCATATATTGCCAACGTTTCGGGCTCTGGACCTATCTTCAAGGCTTGAACATTAAAGATTTATATAAGAACAATTGCTTAAAGATTATGAGAACAATGATAATTAATGGCTTTAGGCTAAAAATGTACTAGGATGTAAAACAAAAATAAAAAATAAAAATGTAATATAAAGGACAAAAATCTGTATATTAAGATAAAAAATAAATAAATAAAAACGAAATTAACAAAGTTACAATTAGAAGAAAAGGAAAACCTCAATAAATGCACTAAAATTTGTTACCTGATTCAGAGAAAGCTGTGAGCTGAATGAATGAATTTAATAATTATACTAACAGGAAAAATGTAATTTAGTATTAGTTGGTTCTCTGATCTATGTAGTTGGTTGGTCGAAAAACAACAAAAAAAACAAGCAAAATATGTTAGCTTGTTCTTACTGCTGATATATATATATATCTATATATATATATATATATATATATATATATATATATATATATATATATATATATATATATATACATAGTATGTAGGTTAAAGCCAGAACCAATATTCGGAACATATATAATTTGGAACGTTTCGAACATTAGCTATGTTCATCTTCAGCCTATAATGGAGTAAAACAATATGAAAGCAAGTAAGCTTACAATACATAAAGAGATATATGTATTAATGACTGACAATAAGTTTAAAGTTTGTTGAATTTGAAAGAAAATAATGCGACAATGTAATAATCAATAAATCCATAGGGCCGGATTGCCAATTCGCCCCATCCTTTCGGCAATTCGTACACCTACTTATAATCTTTGTAAATTTTTGATACCCATAATAGAGCCTATCACTAAAAATGAGTTCACTATACAGGATTCTTTTGAGTTGGTAGATTTAATTAATTCCTATAGATTTTCCCAGTATTACATGACTAGTTTCGATGTTGAGTCACTATTCACCAACATACCCTGTTCTTGAAACCTGTAATATAATATGTGATTCACATTTTAACTTAAATTGCAAAATTCTTGGTCTCAATAAAACTGATTTTTCTAGGTTTATTAAATTGGCCATTGAAGACACAATATTTATATTTAACAATAGCCTTTATAAACAAAGGGACGGGATGGAAATGGGCTCACCTCTGGGTCCATCGTTTGCAAATGCCTTTATGTGCAAACTGTAACAGGACTGGATGTCCAATTGTCCACAACACTTGAAACCTATACTCTACAAAAGATACATTGACGATTGCTTCGTTCTCTTTAAAAATAAGTATCATGCCTCTCAGTTTCAAAACTACATCAATTCCAAGCATCATAAGATCAAATTTACACTGGAGCACGTAACTAATAACTCTCTTTCATTTTTGGACATTAAGATCACCCGGTCAGAAAACAAAATTTCCACTTCAGTATATAGAAAACCAACATCTACTCTGCCTGGCACTAATTATTTCTTGACTTTACCAAACTGATTCAAAATTTTATCTGTAAGCTGCAGAATAAACCGTACTTTCAGAATATACTCTGACTGGAACAATTTTCATAAAGAGATGTCTTATCTCAAACAATTTTGTAAATTAAATTTATTTCCAGCATCATTAGTTGAAAAATTCATTAAAAGTTTTCTAAATAAAATACACGTGATTCCTCTCGTCAAATCCAATGTATCAAAACAGAAAATGTATCTCAAAATACCCTACATAGGCTTGCTGACCAACAAACTCGTCTTAGACTTACAACAATTATTATCTAAAGTTTATCCACAAATCAAATTATACTTTATACCAATTAATACTACCTCTATTAAAACCTACTTGTTTCATAAGAAGAAGCTACCCTTGCTACTCAGGTCCTCACTTGTTTATTAATTTATGTGTGCGAGTTGCCAAACTCGCTACGTAGGTAAAACTACGCTACAATTGAACCTGAGGGTTTGCAAACATAAGGGGGTTTCCCACTACACAGACACACACATTGCTAAACCGGAATTTTCTGCAATAAGGAATCATTCGAATAACTGTACCTCATTATTGTCTCCAGCAAATTTCAAAGTTTTGGGTCTTGCGGATAAATCCGTAGATCTCAACATTTTGGAATCGATATTTATTCAAATGCTTAATTCAGAATTAAATTCGAGTCAGTTGTCCACACCACTTTACATCTATTAATTCAAATATCTTAATTTTAGTTTGTTTTATAATTAATTTTCACCTAAAATGTAATAACAACTCATTCAATGACTGGATAATTATAATGTTCGATTAGTTGGTTAACCATGTTTCAGTTAGTTTAAACAATTACCATGTTTAGCTCAGTTCAAATTTCCCGCATATTAAATCATTAGATTCCTGTCCTTCTTTCTCTCAAGTTGGTAAGTGTTCATTCATTTATTTCATTTTAATTTTTTCTTTGTTTTCTCAGTTTTTTTTATAATTTTTCAGTGTTTTTCTTTATAAGTTGGCATTGTCCTCTCTCGGTAATTTTTGCATTGTTTTCTTGAAAAACTTTACTAAACTCTAAATTTAATCATTATTACATTGTTGCATTATTTCTTCTAAAATTCACCAAACTTTAAACTTATTGTCAGTCATTAATACATATATCTCTTTTTATATTCTAAGTTTGCTTGCTTTCATATTGTTTTACTCCATTATAGGCTGAAGATAAACATAGCTAATGTTCGAAAAGTTGCAAATTTTATATGTTCCGAATACTGAATCTGGCTTTAATCTACATACTAAAATCGAGGTTTCCGACGGATGTCCCAAGGAATATAGTACAAATATTAATAGGAATCAGTATACATACATAGCGAGGAGAACTAACCGAAGTTCCGACTGTTACCCTCCTAAATTTCTTGCTGTATGGTTAAGCTCTGCCCAAAACACTTCTATGCACTGAAACACCTCTCGCATTTAATTATAAGACAAACAAGAATACAAAGAAAAGTGGACGGATTGCTGTAGTCAAGTTACAGAAAACAGCAGTCAGAGGCAAAAGTTTCGGAAATGACTTAATGGGGGTGTAAAAAAAGGGAGATAGGTCAGTGGCTATAAGCCGGTGTGACGTGTATTTAATGGCGTGTGTGTTGGGATATTTGACTGGCAAGGATGAAGGATCGGCAAGGCAGGGAGGGGTCCGGCTAATCGGCGAGGTTGCGTGATTCATGGAAACGTCACGCGATGCTGCTACTTAAGTCTATATTGATGTGGGTATAGGGTAATGGAGGGCTGCTGAGGATTTGCGAGCCCCATTAACGTGTTGAATATTATGTATTTGGTTGTATATTGAGTCTCCCTCGAGTTTTCTATAGTTGGCGTGTTAGTCGTGTGAAGTTATATGTATTTAGTGGCGTGAGTTTGTTTGAGTCGTGTATACATTCTCGTGTACAGGGGGGAGTGACAAGTGCGTTTCAGAGCAGAGTTCTAAATGTGTTGTGCGCTCCTCTGCCACGTGAGACTTGTGGCCGTTAGTGTAATTGGCGCGTATCTGATTAATAGTCTGACGAGTGTCTTGTATCGGTGTAACTGCATTTTTTTGCTGCTGTGATGAAATCTTATTGGCATGTTGTTTGTGTGCTTCGCTTTGGACTGTACGTTGTTTTGGTGTGTGTGAAAGTGTAAGTATTTATCGAATGTTGCTCCGAGTAATTTTGTTGATGGTTTGTATGTGAGTCTTGTGGGGGCGGGCCATTGTGGGTTAGGTATGTGTTCGTGTATTTGTATGTTGGACATATAGCTATCAGACACGCCGTATATTGTCACCTGTGTCTTCTGGAGATTAGTGGTTATGAGACACTTATTCTCCTATTCTGTTTTCCTGTTGAGTTATACGTTTCTGGGCGTGGGTCGGAGATGAGAAAAGTCTCGTCATCCACCTACGCTAGTGTGTGTGTGCCATTTTCTTCTTGGCATCGGGTGTCGTTTGTGTATATGATAAAGAATGTGAGTGCCAACACACTACCCTGGGGTATGCCACATTTTATCAAAGATCTTTTCGACGTCCTTACTGACAGTGTTTATTGTCGTGCTTTCTGTATGATGTGGTGAACAATGGTGACCACCGCGCCAGTGGAGCGGTCTCTCCTGAAGTCGTATTGGCACGGAGAGAGCCATTCCTCTTTCTCCAAGAAATTCTGGAGGGGGGTGTTAACCATACGTTCAATTATTTTTATTAAGTACTCTAAGAGAGAAATCGGTCTGTAGTTGTTTGGGGTCTTTATGTTGTTTGTGCAAGAGAATGTTGAGCGAGACCTTGAATACTTTCCGTAAATAACAGGAGGCTAGAGAAGCGTTATTAAGGTGTGTTAATGTTGGATATACCGCTTCTGGCAGGTGTTATATTATTGTGGTCGAGAGGCCGGAGGGGCCGAGGGGTCGTTTTGGTGTCTTTGTTATATAGAGTTTTTTCTCCTCGGTGGTGATTGGGGTGGTCAATGTTGTGTTGTCGATCACCTCCATATCGATCAAGGAGGAAGCTTCCAGCTCGTTGGCATGGAGCTGGCACCACTCGCAGACTTCCTGGAAGTGCTCTTGTGCGTGTGGTTTGGATCTACTATGTGTTTATACTTACTCCCAGTGGGGCCTGACTGCCTCGAGGAAGTCATCCGTGTTCGTGAGTGTGTGGTTGTCTATTGTAATTTTTTGGGCGCCGCACGCACTGTAGGATGCGGGCACGGAGGAAAAGCAAAGTGGTGTAGAGTTAAATCTCCCCAGTCATGTCACCCTGGAGCTAAGTTAACAACGATAGATTTTAGATCACATGAAATTAAGCAGTTGATGCTAAACCTAGATCCTTATGGTGGTTCTAGTTCTGATGGTATATTTAATTTATTCTTTATTGAGACTGCTCATTATGTAGCCCCCAAGATTGCTGTTATATTCCATAATTTACATAGGGAAGGAAAGTTCAGCTCGTATTGGAGGACTGCTAATGTTACTCTTACTTCTAAGTCTATCTCTGCTGGCTCCTGTCCCTTAGACTACCGTCTAATTCCATCACTCCTTGAGCGTTTGTTGGCTAAACGTTTAAATGCATTTACTAAGAGTAATAATCTCTTTTTAACTCACCAGTTTGGCTTTCGTAAGGATCTTGGTGCTTATGATACTATCCTAACCATTTCGGTCAGGGTTCAAAAGGCTGTAGATTCTGGTTTTGAAGTTAGCATGGTTGGACTTGATTTTAGTGCAGCCTTTGATCATGCTAATCACAAAGCACTGATTTACAAACTTAGACAGTTGGGTATTAGTGGCCCTTTTCTCAATATCCTAACTGAGTTCTTGACTTACCGTAGACAACGCATAGATGTGGATGGACAGCTTAGTGAGTGGAGAAGGGTAATTTCTGGTGTTCCCCAAGGCATTGTTCTGGGCCTACTCTTATTACTTCTATATACACAAGATATGTAGGTTTGACTGGAAGACCAACTAGTTGCATATGATAATGATGATGCTAGTTTGATAGCAGTCATACCTTCTTCTGTTCAAAGGAATTTGATCCCTAACTCACTGAACAGAAACCTAAAAAGATAAATGATTGGTGCAATTTATTGGGTATGAAGCTGAATGCAAACAAAACGCAAAGTATTATTGTTAGTAGATCTCGAACTCTCTACCCCATTCATTCTTATCTTATGACAAACAATGTTGCATTAAACACCTGTATATCTTTTTGAAATTTAAGGTGTACTGTTTTATAGCGTTTACCGTTGAAAAACATGTGCGCTCTATTTCTTCCTCTGATGCCCAAAAGATTGGTTTACTTAGGAAATCTTATAGAATTTTTGAAGACATTCCTGTTATGAGGAAGTGTTTCAACTCGTTCATAATTCCTTGCCTGGAGTATTGTTCTCCTGTCTGTTCCTCTGCTGCAGCATTTCATCTTAAGCTACTGGACAGGAATCTGAGAGCTTGCAAATTTTTAATTCCTGATCTTGAGGTTGACTTGTGGCACCGCCGCTCTGTGAGTTCACTGTGTATGCTGTATAAGATGTACCATAACCCTACTCATATTTTGTACAGTGAACTTCCTGATCCTTTTCGTCCAGATGGGTTAAGTAGAAATGACACTAGTGCAAAAAGCAAAGCATTTACGGTTGGGAGATGTAACTCATCTCAGTACTATAGATGCTTTATTCCAGCAACTACCAGGTTATGGAATGAACTCTCTAGTTCTGTCGTTGAATTTCATGAAATTCAAAAGTTTAAAACTGGTGCTCATTCCTTCCTGCTGAGATGTCAAGTTGTGTCTTTCTCCTGTCTCCTTCTCTTTTCATCTAGTTGTTTCTTATATGTATTTTAAGTAAAAGAACATTATACTTTCCATTTTAATGAATCAATAATAAGGGATTAAAAATCAATAAGAATATCTTTAATTTTATATCCTTTTATTTTGTTTTGAAGTCTAAAGATTAAGAGATTTTGGCATTATAATGTATTGACAAGTGAGAAAATTTTGTCCGAAAAGTTGGCCGAGTTTGGCGCACACACTTAAAAAGGTTGCCCACCCCTACCCTAGGTGCTATACTGGGTAAACTGGAAAATCATTAACTTTCCGTTTAAAACAACCTAAATACAATGTAAGAAGATGTGAACGTAATAGGATTTTTTTTTACTTTTATCTGAATATGATTAACCTATTAACTGGAATTCTACTAAATTTATTTACCATTCAGAAGAATATGTCAAGCGCAATATTGTAGAATGTTCCTTCATTACCACTCATAATTTTAATATTTTTCCGTCTATTTATTGGTTCCATGAAGAAAAAGGTTATTTTAATTAAATTGTGCATTTTAAATGCCCACCACCCTCTTCCGTGACCAAACGAGCACTCAAGACACCAACTTGGGTTAAAAGTTAGCCCAGGAACTTAGCGATTTAATAAACGAACGTATCAAGGGTATCTCGACAGAGAGATAGAAAAAGAAAACGTTCGCACCCTCTCCATACAACAGCTCTGGTCTAATAATGAATTGAGTACATTAATCAGTCGGGAGGCAATTTAAGGTATCTTAAGGTAGGCACAATGCCCATCAGAAATTACCTCAAATAGTTTGTCTAAATTACCAAATGAAAACTAGCTGCTTCACAGAACCTAGAGGTTGACTCACTCTATATATAGAAATGCTCCTTTATACAGGTTGGACGTAATGTCCAGGGCCTACTTGTCGGTAACGTTCTCAAATATTCCGAAGATTGCAATGATCGTGAACGAGAGCAAAAAACGAACGTACCTGTGAACAAAACAGGCAACCTTACCGTACCAATATGAAGTGATAATTAAATTAATTGGTAATACAAATTACAAGTAAAATGCTTTAATTTTAAAAAAATACTCTTAAAGGAGATGACGCCTTTATCCAAAAGTCGCTGACCTGCGCAGATGTAAACTTCCTTACGGAAATAGTCACAAATGACGTCTTGTGAGTAGAGAATCTGAACCAAAAATGAGCAAAATTTAGAGTGAATGATATGCGTAAAGGACACACACAATATAATGCCAGACACTTTGAGAGGAGGTAATGAATACAGTGACTAAAGCTCCGCTCACTGTCCTAATCTAAGCAAATTGAGAAAGCCTACCAACACGGTCTCTTATATTCATTTTTATTCAGGTCATAATAATAAAGTCAAACGGTCTGTATTTATTTCAATGTTTCTCCGGGGGTTGCAGGTCACCAGCCTGGAATTCTTGGATCTTGAGATTTCCAAGATCTTTGAAATAGATAACAATCTTTGCTATCCTCAAAAATTTCTTGCAGGATGCCTAGATTTGGCAAAAAAAAATCCATTTACAGAACTGAAATCTCTCCCGCATACAATTTTAAGAACTCCCTCGTTTTACCGTTTTCTGAGTCCTTTTCCTCGCTTCCCCGCCTCTTGAATAAGTTAACTATTTCTGTCATATTTAAGTATCAGTCTACCATGTGCAAAATTCTGATTCAAAATAATAACATTAGTATAGGAGATTCTATCGATTGTGTCGTTTGCCCTGAGCAATACTTTGGTAAACCTAGCAAATCATTAAGTGTACACTTGACGCAACATAAATACAATATTAGGAGGGAAAATGCAGCAGCTCTTTCTTTGTCCATTTATCTAAGAACAGTCACCCTTTAAATAGAAATTCAGCTAAATTTATTTACAAATATGATGAATTTGTTCAAAGAAATATTGTCGAATGATCATTCATTAATTCCTCGCCTAATTTTAATATATCCCCTGGTCTCTTTAAACTGGCTCCCGCTATTAAAAGGCTTATTTGTAACGAAATTGTCCATTTTAAGTCTTAGCCTTTTGATTTATTAATTTAGTTGTTTCTCTCGTTTATTTTTATGTATTTACAATTAAGTGTGTATTTACTTATTTTTTTTACCTAAATGTATACATCCTTTGCTCACAGTTGGAATTTCCGGAAAGAGACCTTATCTATTTGGTTTTATACTTCACATCCGTCTTTGATATTACTCGTATTTTTCTATCTTGGGTCCTTTGGTTGTATATGAGCTGTGCATTACTCTGTTGTTTCTCATATATATATAGAATGCCTTTATAAAATTTTTCGTTATTTCTTGAGAATGAACTGAACAAGTTTGAAAGTACTTGGAATCAGCCTTTCATTTTCCTGTGTGATTTTTTGCATTTATTGTTCTACTTTGTAAGTTTCATATATATATATATATATATATATATATATATATATATATATATATATATATATATATATATATATATATATATATATATATGTATATATTTATATTTCAGGCATTTGACTCTCACTGCCAAGAGAAGCCCTTTTCTGAATTTTTTCGATCTTGTGCAACTTGTTTCCAATTTTTCTCATATTTTTGAAGATTATCTCTCCCTCTTGTTTTGCTCTTCTTTTCGCTCGTTTTTTAACGAGTGGAGTCCATTCGGTCATTTTCTGGTCCATTTATTGTCTTTGAATCTTTGAACATGGCTTGCCGAGCTTCATTCCAAGTTTCGTCTAGCTTCAAGAATATCTTGTCCTTTGGTTTGTCCACGTATCCAAATGGCTGATTTTCTCCACGCCAAGTTATTCCTATCATATTGCGTTTAGTCGCTCTTTTGGTAAATTTCCAAGATTCTGATCCAGGGGCGTCATGCAAGCCAAAATTCTGCGGGGGCACAATTAAAAAAAAAATAATCTAAGAGGCTTAAATTCACAGATTAAATACTTATCCATTCAGAGAATAAAATAAATAATGCCAAATAATAAAGTCACAAATGATTGGATATAATGATTGAAAGAATAAAGAAGAGTTTCTTCCCTCAAGCCATCCGTCTGCTAAATTCCGAACCATACTGTAAGACCGCAAAGAGACAATTGCGCACTTACATATCTCTACTAGCTTCTAGACAGCACTCTACTTATTGTCTCTCTCTAATGTCTTCTGCCTTATTTGCTTCGCTTTCTGCGCTGATAGCTGCTCATCAATTGGAATAGTCATCAAGTACATCTGCCACTTTTGAAAGTTTTCCACATGTTGTTGGCTTGAATTGTGTCTCAGCAAACCTTTCCCTGTCTCCAAAGCTGACTTCATATCTCTAAATCAGCCAATGGAAAATGTCCTGTAATAGTTTGCAGCGCATCCAAACACTCTACATGGGAAACAAAAAGCTGCATCTGACGTTTTCTTGTACTATAACCACTGGTAGCGTTTTGACCAAGTTTTTTGGAGCTGCTATGTTTAACTCCAATCAATGTCTTGGGATATTTTTCCTCCTCTCTTTCAATGGGACCTCTCCTTATGTAACTACCCCTTGCCAGACGCTCTTGAGGAATAATAAAATCATCTTCCTCTGAAAAGTATATGAGACAATGCTTAGAGACTGTAAACAATTCCACGTGGAATAGAATGTTTAGCCTACATAATGTCACAAAGAACAGTCCTGATTCCCCCCCCTAGATTAGCCTACCTTCTATCTCACTTCTCTGACTTGTGGAGATCAAGGATTCCTCGTGCTCAACAATGTGCCTGTCAGTATGAAAGTCTGAGGAGAAAAAACATTATTAAATCCCTTGCTGATTGGAGCCTTGGTGACTTTCTTTTATTAAACCACATCATTTTGTTTCTTGTACATATCAATATATTTCCATATAAGAAAATAGACTCTAATTCTACATTTATTATTAGTTAGCTAGCTAACCTAAGTTAACATTACTTTCTTATTCATAAATCTCCCCCTGACTGAGAACAGGGAGCATCTGGCTTTTTTTTCAAGAAACTAGATATTTTTCGTTGCAGTTCACCTGGTTGGAGAGATATGAAAATAATTCAGTATGGTGGTGGTAGTTAGCTAACTATCAGCTCACTACCACAAGAGTCGCACACCAGAATCAACTTGAAGAATCGTTAGCAATGGTCACTAGGCGCTAACGTTAGCTAGCTAGCTAGAAGCTAGCCTAATTTACTAGTATCTGATAGAGCCATGGCTCTGGTAGCTGACTGCTAGCCTACCATTACTAGATAGTTAACAACAGCAATAACTGTAAGCACTAAATGCCTTTATTTCTCAAAATTAATTGCGTTTCATTTCCAAACGTCTGGCAAGGGACATTTGCTCTACTAACCACTTCGACCACAACCGCTCTGTCTCTAAGTAACTTCAATCACCAACGAACTGACTTTGCTTTGGAAGAAACCAATACCATAGAGAAAGAAAGGGGGGGGGGTAACTTTTTGTGGTATGATCAATTACAAATTCGAAGAACACATTTGACTCATACTATATAATGATCATAACTTCATACATTGTATAGTAATAAAAATAATAATAATAAAAGAAAAATATGTATATATATTAAAAAGTCCAGATACAAAAAATCTGAGGGGGCACGTGCCCACTCAATTTCTATAGGCATGACGCTTATGTTCTGATGCATAGGTCATGAATAGTTGTGATTATAAATTGGTTGTATACTTTTCTTTTCAGGCATATTGGGTAGCTTTGATTATGAAAATGATGCTTGCCTTTCCAAATGTGATCTTTTCCCGATAACATTGTAATCAGTTGACCCAGATAGATAGATATATTTCTTTACCATTTTAATTTTGTCGTTTTCACTTGTCTATCATGTCCTCCTCTGGTTGGTTTGTCATGAAATTTGTTTTTCCAAGATTTATTTTTACGCCGACTAGTTTGTCAGCAATAAGTACAATATCATATTCGAATATCAGGCGATTATGTTAATCCCTATCTTATTACCTGTGTTTTGCTAGTTTAACCTCCTGCAATATTATTCTAGACAGGACCTTGGTAATTTGAGTTAGATAC
This sequence comes from Ceratothoa steindachneri, assembly GCA_963969495.1. NCBI lineage: Eukaryota > Metazoa > Arthropoda > Malacostraca > Isopoda > Cymothoidae > Ceratothoa > Ceratothoa steindachneri. The sequence goes on from OZ018336.1 coordinate 26,718,302, forward strand.
ATTTTGCAACCTAATGTAGGATCTGCAGTTCTGGTTTATGTTTTATATGAGATTTATGTAGACTGGATCTAAACCTTGATTCTTCAAGGCTGTTATAACCGCTGCTGAATCTTGCACTAGGACGTTTTCTTAATGAGCTGGTTGAGATTATGTATGTGGTCAATCATTAAGAAACCTTTTCTGAAGCCAGCTTGTTCTCTCGATTGTTGGTTATCTAGCTGGTTTTTCAGTCTGTTAGTAATGTCTCTTGTAAAGAGTGTATAAAAACACGAGGGAAGACTGATTGGTCTGTAGTTAGTATGGTATGTTTAATTATTTTTTTTTGTGGAGAAGGATTACTAAGTCATTGATTGAGCCAGTCCTCCAGAATTTTGCCTTGTTTTAGACAATCAGTGAAAAGGCAAGCTATTTTGTCCACTGATATCTCCAGAATCTTTCGGCAAGTCCGAATTGAGGTTGTGCTCACATAATGCTTTGTGGCTCTTCATTTGTTTAATTTCAATATCAATTTCTGATTTAAGAATGGCCCGGAAATTATTTGGTGTTGTTGTCTACTTCTGGTTCTAAGTGTTGTTGTTGCTCGAGTACAAATTTTCTTAGTACTCTTTAATTCTTTTAACTACACATTCTCTCCTGACCCTGGATGATTGTACCATCTTCCTCTTTTATAGCTACTATGTATGTTAGATTTTCCTATTTGAAGTCTCTTTTTAGCCCTTTTTATACCCATTTCCTTCTCTTTATTGGAGTCTTTAACAATAGTTTATTATATCTTCTTATGTCTGCTTTGTTTCTTTTTAATGAGCTTGTTTAGTTTTTCTAATTCAATTTATTGTTTAGTGTTTGTTCCTTTAAGGTGTTTATGCTTCTTCCTTAGGTATAGGGTGTTTTCCCACAGTTTGTTGTTGTTCTTATTTTGTGTTTCCTTTTATTTTTCAGCAGTGTCGGTCCTGCTTTTCATTAAGTTATTGTTCATCGTTTGTATATTGGTGGTGTTAGAAGGGGCAAAGGAATTTCCATGGTATGGTCTCTGAAAATGGCACTGTAATTCTGGAACGAGAATTTTCTGGATCTTAATGGGATTATTTTTTAAATGCAATAGCTTTCTTTTCTCTTTCTAAATGTTAATTTTTATCCTACATCCGATCATCCTGTGGTCAATGATTTTTATATTATTGATGACATGTAAATTGTTGACAGTGATTTGGTTGTCAATTAGAATGTAATCATTTTCATCGTATACCTCATACTTTGAGCTTTACCAAGTCTCTCTTTTGTTCAGCTTCTTTTTGAACATAGCGTTGGAAATTTTGAGGTCTTAGCCAGTGGAAAGTCAACTAGACACGACCTGCGAGTAGGTCCGTGCCTTCGGAAAGAGGAGAAGGGAAAGGAGAAGGGCCACGGATTCGTAGAGAAACAAGTATGGTGGAATTTGAAGAGAAGTAGTGGTGTATACCCATGCCTGGTTTGCATGTGATATGGCAATTGCAGTAAGGGAGGCGTCGCAGTAGACTTGGAGATGAGTTGATTTGGATCCAGACCAGGCCCACCATTTTGAGTTGATGAGCGGGATCAGGGCAAGTAGGCGACCATTCTGTAGCCTATGGTTAGTTTTGGTATTGCACAATTGAATCCAGCAGAATGGGAGCTCCAGGATGGGGATTACAAAATTTAGTAAGCCCCCCCAATCTTTGCCAGTAGTTTTGGTCTAGGTTTGGGCTTGTACAATATCCGAGCCCTTTCTTGACTTTTGCGACATGGCCGAAGTTAGCTGGCCTCTGGCCAGTCTTAAGTCAATAAAGACACCCAGGTATTCTATTTGCTCCGTGGGTGTGAGCTGGGATTTAGAAGTGTTGATAGTTAGGCTTGAGTCTAGGAACTCTCCTAGAGTATTGAAGACGTCGTCTAATTTACCCGTGATTAATATGTCATTCAAGTAAGTAAAGGCCCTGGTGTTCTGCTTCTAGGACCAGGAGTTAGCAATGGCTTCGATGCAGTGTTGCATGATGTATGGGGCCCCGCAGAAACCCATTGGTAGGTGTTTAAAGCGCCAGATTTCCTGCCCGCTCCGTATCCCGAATTGGTGTCGAGCCTTAGGGTGCAACGGGATGCGGTAGAAGCCACTCTGCAGGTCAAGTTTTATGGCCACTTCTCCTGGGACCGTGCCCTTTAATACATTCGGGATGTTGGGGAGTCTCAAGGTTGGCGGTTGGTATTGAGGGGTAAGTGCAGACATGTCGTAAATCAGTCGCATTGAACCATCGGGTTTTGGTATCCCGAATACCTTGTGTGCCCGCGTATTGTTAGTCGTTTTTTCGACTATCCCGGTTTTCTCCAAGGTCTCAACTGCCTGCTTCATCTTCTCCTCGTTGGTTTGGTAATGATGGTACCGCTTTGGTAGAGATATTTTGATTCCTTCTGCCTGAGCGGATTTTATTATGTTGTTTACTGCCGGTACCTGTTCTAAGTTACCCAGATTATTTTGTTTTAGGCGTCCAAAGAACTTTGTTATCTTTGGCTGAAGAGGATCTATTACAGGTGACACTAGTTCGTCGGTGTCCTTATCCCCTGTCTTTTTCTTGTTGTTTCGATGTAAAAATAGAAAAGAATCGGGGTTGCTTTGTATTTTCTGTTTTTCGAAAGCCAACGTTTAGTAACCTTGGTTTAAACTTTTAGAGCTTCTACACCTATCAATTTAAAGTTTATGGTAGAGAACTTTAATTCACTGTGCTTGCCATATCTGTTCTAACTGGACCCTATTCCATTTAGAAATGATGAAACCTAAAACTTTTTTTAAATTAAACAACTACCCACTCCATATTTTTATAAATTGCATTCACGTGGCCTTCAAAGAGAGGTTAAACGCATAGGTGGGCGTTATCGCGATAACGAGATCGGGTTATCTGATATTTTTTTCCGCATTATCGATTAATCGGTATTGCCATTAGTTTGGGTTCTAAACTAGCGATAATCGATAATTTCAGTTCAGTTTTTGGTTCCAGTTTAGCACAGAGGACAACCGTGCGTGCCTTGGAGGCAGAAATATGTAGGTCCGAGCAATAAGGAGGATCCTCAAAACCTATGAGGAGATGAAGGAGAGCCTCAGCAGGTAAGAAACTAAGAAACAGTATTCAAATATTTTTACTATTGTATTATAAAATAACGCTATATATAATCCCTAATCAATATTGTATTATAATTTTGGATTTACCGATTTATCGCTTATCGTGCCCACCTATGGGCTAGAGCACCTATTTGCGGATATGGACCTGCTGATGGTCACATCCTTCCACCCCTACTTCAAGCTTGCATTGGTTGGATACCTGAAGGAGGACTTAAAGCAGGCCATCAAGAGGAGGGTCATCAGTGAGGTGCTGATCAAGGTAGCCCCTGGTGACGACAACGGCGGTGCGACCCAAGAGCAGGAAGAGGTGGAAAATGCCCCCTTCCAGTATATGAGGGAAGATGACAACCAGCCTCTGTCTCCCGGCCATCTTGAAGCGGACTTGAAAAAGGCCTTTGAGTGGTTGAACAAGGTAGGGGTGAAGAGGACCACCCCTCTCTTTGTGGACCCAATTCCCCAGCAACACAGAGTGGCCTGGTTGGACTCCTCTATCAAGCAAAACATCCCTGTCCCATCCTCCCCGGCTATGGAGAGATCATTCAGCTTGGGCTCGGACTTCATCAGGCCCAGTGGGTCATCGTTGATTGATAATAACTTTGAGAAGCTGGTGTTTGCCAATGGTAACATGCCACTCTTGAAGGAGAAGTGGCTGTGCCACAGGGAGGAGGAGGAGGAGGACAACAATGACTAATGACTGTAATGAGGATTCTTTATTTTTCTTCTTTAAAAGTTGATATATATAAATATATAAAAAATAAATAATTATATAAATGTAAGAGAATTTCATTGGAAATTATGTTTTTAACTACCAATAAACGGTTAGCGGACTGTTGCGGACTTCATTAGTGGACTAAAATAAATTATTAGTGCTTGTATTAACATATTTCCGATAGTGGACCGGTGAAGCTGGAAAATTTGCGGATTAGCGATTAACGGATACCCAACAAAGTTACCGGAAATGCGAATTGCGGATTAACAAAAAATTTGCGGGTGCCCACCAGAGATCCTTAGTAACTGTAAGAACACATTTTCCCCCTGAATAATCATCTCACTCTCATAACAGGCAGCGGTTAGAATCAGTGGTGGATCCAGGATAAAAAAAATAGAGAGAGGGAGGGAGCTGACCTGTATTCCTCCCTCTGCGGAGTCTGAGAAAAGGTCATTGATGAAAAATCTTGGTCATCTTACACGACGTTGATAATAAATAGCAGCATCTCATAGAGGAGGGGCTACTAACTCAAAGTCTGATTTTTTTTCAGCACATCAGAAAATAATGAATGGTAGCTTTTGGACATCAGCTGAGATGTGATACTGAATTTGGTCATTATTTTTGAGAAACCTCGATTTTAGACATGTATCATATAAGATACAATCGATTGCAACGGTTTTAAAAACTGTTTTTATATATTTTCTTTATTATTACGTAACTATTTCTGAATACCAGAATACAAGTATGGCTTAAAAATCAAATATAAACATAAACGGGGATGAAATTTGGGGGCTTCAGCCCCATAGCCCCTCCACCCAATGAATCCGGGCCTGGTTAGAATCGGTTTCCAGCAGTTTCAATGCATTTTATTCTTACACTTATTAAGAGGATTTCAAACTAACTTTACCTTTGTTATGCTTTCATTCTCTTTATTAGAACACTTTCTTGAACCAAATTTATGCGCCAATGGCTTTGTTAGTTTTCGCATCCGTTTTTTGAACGATGATAATAAAGCAGAAAATTTAAAGGCTTAAAAAAAGGCGTGGAAGGTTTCTAGCTCAAGTAAAATATGCCCATCCAAATTCTCGGTTACGGTATTATTAAGGTGGGGGATACAGAAGGCAGAGGAGGAGGTGTGGGATTATAGGGGGGAAATGAAGTGGGTGGATAGGAGTCAGATGAGGTGGGGGGAGGGGTTATAGGAGGCAGAAGAAGAGGTGGAAGATAAGGTGGTGGATGAAAGTGAAGTTATGATAGTGCCACTGTCCATCCCGAAAGGATCAGCGAAAATCCTTCCCGGCAGTGTCATCAATCATTCTCGCCATCGTCTTTATTCCACCGATTCCCATTCCAATTCATTCTCATTCGGACCGATAAGAAAAACACTACGTCCTACCTCCTCCCCTTCTCGTGGGAGCGTTTTTGCGTGCGCATCCTCACGCGTGTGTATGTGTGGGTGAATATAATTCTACCAATCCGCCTTGCAATCCATTCCCCGTTTTCTTTAGACCAGGGTCGAGGGCAGACTGAAGAAATGAACGACAGGACCGCCGTCGCTGAGAGAGCAACACACAATTAACTCCGGATTATCGCCAAATGAGGAGGGAACCTCACTGCTGAGCAGTTTCCCTAAAGAGTCCAGCCACCTCCTTTTACGCACACGAATATACATGTACTCATACGAGAATATATAGAGCGAGCCAACATACGGTTATATGCAGAGGTTCGGCGTTAATTGAATTTCAGAGGGATGTAATTAAGGGTCAAAGGGCGCGAAGGAGCTGTTCCACATCTCACGCTGTTCAGGGGAGGAGGGGGTGAAGTGGGAAAAGAAAAAAATGGTTCTATTCCTACTTTATTAGTTTTTTGGTTTAGCAGTTGTGTTTATGGTTGGTATGGTTGTTTCGTTTATGAGGATTGGGTGGACAGAGATATTTTGTGGGGAGACTGACTGGTCCAACTCCACAAGTAGTTTCTTCTCTAGAATATTTGTCCCAGATACCTTACACGCCTTTTCTAAGCCCTTATGGTCAATACATTATTATTATAGTTTAAAAGAATGATACGAAAACTAACAAAGGCATTTCTGCATAGAAAAATACTGTACATTAATTAAATGTAGGATGTGGACAATCTAAATTAACCATGCACTTATTTATACTTAAGATAAAAAGATTTCCTAACTAACTTAAGACAAATACAATCGTGCTCTAAGTAACATGCAATAAAAATTAATAATTTTGTGTGCAGATAAATTTCTTTCTTATAAAACATAGGAAGGATATTTTTAATGTACCTAATTGTTTATTTATTTTCATTCATGTAATTGACTCAGAGAGCATCATTTTTGTGTTTGCACTCCGCCCTAAAAGGCTTTCAAATATAATCGATCGGAGAAAATTCCATTTTGAGGTTATATTCTAAGTGAAGAAATTCAACAAGATTTTGATTGGACCCTTTTCAGTTTAAGTGTAAAACCATTTATGTTATTACATTAAAAGATTCTTTCCAATAGTAATTTAAAAATAATTATAACAGAGCCTTTAATAATTTTAAATATCTCAAACAGATCACCTCGAAGCGATCGATTCTTGAGCGAAAGCAAGTTAATCACTTTCTTTCTTAGTAAGGTGGGTTATGAAGTTTATGAATAATTTTGTGGCACGACCTTGGACGTTCTTCATTATTGCTAGATGTTTACACACAACAGGAGCTCAAATTTGGGGAGCATTCTCAAACTGCAGTCGAACTATTGACTTAAATTACAGAAAGATTATGTCTCTACTCTTATATCCAAAATTTTGGGCAATGAATCCGAGAGTTGGGTTTATTTGTTTTGCAAATTAAACGTGTTTTGAAAATTTTAAGTCGCCCAAAACTAGTACCTCAAGATCATCCTCCTCCATTACAGTCTAATGAGTGATCTTCTAAACTATATCTAAACTGATTGTTGCGTGAGCCAATGTGCATCGCCTTACATTTGTTTAGACCAAGTAGAAAAATGCATCTTAATCGTGATCTTGCGCAAAAATAGCTCTTTGTAACAAGTTACAATTGATAGTTACTGAAATTAAAAGAAGTCGAGGAGCCAAGACCAAACCTTGTGGGATGGTATTAGTGATAGGTAGCCATTTGAACGATTCAACCTTAATACCTATTCTTTGCCTTCGATTTGAAAGAACTTTTGATTCCAAGTTAAAGGTTTGCCTCTAATCTTGTGAGAGAACCGAATCAAAATCCTTTTAAACTCTCGTTCAATTCTGTCAACAACTTTTAAATGATGAAAAATAGCGGTGATGTGGTAAAGGAAATAAAGCTGCTTAATAAGAAAGAATAAAGTCTCCTAAAACCATGTTGTTCTTTTTTTAAAACATGATTTTAGAAGTCGTCAATTATTTTCTCAATTATGTGACTCTAAAAAATTAAAAACGACCGACAGTAAACTAATAGACGTATACTTGGTTTACGTCTATTTTATACCCTTTTTAAAAGTAAGCATTAAAGTTTGAAAGTTTAAAACCAACTGGAACATGACCTTGATTTAGAGAGGCGTTGAAAAGAACCGAATATAAACTTGGAATCTCTTTCTTTTTAATTACTTTAAGTGTGGAGTACGTATTTCATTAAGACCAGTTAATTAAAAACTTTCATTTTATTAATATATGCAGGAATTTAGCTTTCAAAAACGTAATATGATGTAGCATAATGGTATACATAAGTACATAGGTGATTTCAAATATTATATTTTAGCAATTAAACTAGCACTTTAAACTGTTTACACAAAGTATTAAATTTATCCATGGAAACAGCTCGTGGAGAATGACATGAACCATCCTATATATATATATATATATATATATATATATATATATATATATTACATGGTAGATTTGACGTATTTTAATGTCTCCAATTTAGGAACTAGTTGATGTATCGGTGAACAGTCAACGGCGTTGGATAGAAAACAGAGAAAAGATTTAGTTGAGAAAAAGTTACCTAACACGGAGGCCTTGAAACCGATTGAATATTGGAAAAGAGTTACCTCCATTATGATGATTCGCGCCGGGTATCAAAATACCGATCTTATGACTGGTGTTTACTGTTCTTTTAACACTGTAAATGCTCTAAAACGTGATATGGACAGCTGCAACATAGACTACGAAGCCGTGGCGTTCTTACTGTGGCCACACGCCGGAATTCATCTAACAACTGCAGGTCAAGGTGATGGAGTAGCCGAGCAAGGAACTTCGGGCTTTGGCGAGAGAGATAAGTGTTGGAGTGACCCCCATTAAACTGGTCCTGAATGAGAACCTTCGCTACCACTCGGACAAGAGGCGCTAGTGACAAATTCTGATAGCCACGGCCCAAGAGAATCACATGGCGAAGGCAAAGAGGCTCCTAAACAAACTAAAGCGTCAGTGAGCCAATACCGATCTAGTTCATCTCAGATGAAAAGAACTGCTAGGATCAGTTTCACAACAACCAGAACAACAAGTGGATTACTTACAAACCAAGCGATGTTACACGTATCATGAAGATCAAGTTCCTCCAAACTGTGATGGTCTTTAGGTGTCTCCAGTGATAGGGACGTCATGATGTTCCCTATTTTAAGCAGGGTGTTAGGCTCAATTCAAAAAACTATAGCGGTTGGGAAATATACAACCACTCAACCGGCAACACTCCGCCCGAGCAGGTGGCCAAAATCAAGGATATGTTCGAAGAACTCCCCAGGGACAGTGAGTAACGCATGAGCCAGGTTCCGGAGCAGTTTTGAAGCCGTGGAAGAAGCTTAGGAAACATCCGTTTTCTCCGATTCTGTCAGGTTTTTGTGTTAAGTCTATTTTAAAAAAGTCCGATCTTATAACTAAATCGATTACATTTTTGTGACATTTTCGGTTGATTTTTTGTTAATAGTTCCCAACAAATAGGTTTTTAAGATAAAAAAACATCGTTTTCTAACACATCTTATTAATTAAATGTTACAAAAATTGATTAAGGTAGATTGAGTAATAGATATTGATAAATGTAAGTAAATGCTAATTAGATATTCGATCATCAGTGTTCAGAATTCAGGGCATGAACTTCAGGGCTGATGTATTCTGCTAGATCAGTGGTAAATACTCCGTTCTTCATAACAGGAATGAGGTCACAAGTTTTATAAAGCGTTTTTACTGAGCTTATTTTGGTATGAAACTTGGTGCCCAGAATAGAGCTTGGGTACCACAGAGAGTATGCGAGACATGGACCGAGTATCTTCGTTGTTGGACCAAGGGCAAGAAGAGTTGTCTGAAGTTTAGAATTCCCGTGGTTTAGAGGGAACCGACAAACCACCAGATTGACTGCTACTTCTGCGCTATTGAATTGCAGATTTTTTTCCTATTATGTAAACCGTCACATTTAGCCCAAACATCCTGTATATATATATATATATATATATATATATATATATATATATATATATATATATATATTCCCCCCCCCCCTCTCTCTCTCTCAATATTTTTCTCTCACTCGCCCCCAACACCGTTCCACCCCTCATATATGTATAGCTCTTTGATATACTGTATAGGAGCTTTGCCAGTTTGAATATAAAATTACAGATAACGATACACTAAATTAATGAATTATACTAAATTATTTCATTGTAACTTAGTTATCTTAAGCAATTCCGTAGTCTCAAACGCTGGTGCTTTGCATTTTCTTCTCTTTCCACACGAATACAGCTCACTCTCTCAATCCCAGGCCGAAAAGCGGCACAAAATTCCTGTAACCAGGTATTGGTTGTAACTTTAAAACATCAACAACTAGATACATATTATAAATGGTTCAAAGTTATGTGATGCATTTGCGAGAGTCAAACGCCTAAATTCAATTGCATTTAGTCTTAAACTCGTCAGGCAATTTTGAGATTTGGAGTATTGCCGGTCTAGTGGGTTGCCGTGACAAGAAATTAGAAGTGAAAATGACGGAATTTGGCTATCGGCGCCAATCGTCAATTTGTTTGCTCAAAATTGGGTTTTGAAAGCCCTCGTTGCCGTACGGAATCGCGTTCGTTTGGGTCTATGTTTGGATATTTGCCAATTTAGTGAAATTAAGTCTCTTTATCAGCATTTTATTAATCTCATCACCCGAAAGAGAGATGTATTAATTGACCAGAATAATGGAAATATATCTTATTTTATAGTTTTCATTCTAATTAATGAATAATATTAATACAAATAATTCATTAGCCTTTGGGGGAGTCTTTGTTGTGACATTTGCCAAATCAGGCAAATTTAGTCATTTCGTCAGCAATTTTTCTCTATTGATATGCGGGAAACAGATACGGAACTTGATCAAGATAATAGAAATATATCTCGTTGTTTACTATTCATTCTAATAAATGACCAGTCACACAAATTGTATAAGCGTTTATTAAATATTGATTTTAATTCTTCATGCAAAAATACAGCCTTAAGCATGGGTAGCCATTATCGCTCATCCTCTGTAATCTATTTTAGAACTGTTTGAAGTTTTCTACCTATTACTTTACCCTCCTATTTTTTATCATTGTATGATATTGCAACTTTAATTTGATCATTAACTCTTATAAGGCTGATTTGAGGAAGAACATCGTTAACCAAAATGGTTAACGATCAAACCACATATATTTTTTACTAAAAAAAAACCAATCCAATCCAATTGATAGTTTGTTTTCTCTTGTTATGATTCAAATATTAAGAAAGTCTTGCGCTATCAATGTTTTTGAAAGCATTTGAAAGTTCTTACTGGTGAATCCAGACGACGCTGGCAACCCTATGATAGCAACACCTGCCAAACTTGCGCCATTCCTGGCCTACTTCACACACACTCTCACCCGCTCCACGCCAAGTGCCAGCGTTCACGTCAACCTCCAAAGAAGTTCTCCATCCACGCAAGCTGAAAATCCCTTGACTTGAGGCAATCAAGAAGAATCCTATTTGTAGACATTCTCAATAAATATAAATTGTTAGTGTTTACTTAACCAACCAATCCACTGGTGTGCCCGTGAACCGCTCCATAACTCTCGCTTTTTGCACGATGAAAATACTTATATTTCTCATAGCAATTATCGATGCGTAATATAATCTCTATATAATAAACGCGCGCAACTTTATCTCAATCCAATCATTTTTCATACTAATAAGAGCGTTTATTCCTTTCATTTTCTTCTCTGCTGAAAAATTAAGTGATGTTAATTCTTTCAACCGAGCTGCATTTAACTTCCCTTCGGCCATTCTCTTATATTTCGTTATATAAACTACTCGCAAACCATAAACTAATAATACACTAAGCATATATTCAATCCCATCTATTAATATAACCATCTATTGATGTCTACCGAGTTAACATGTATTTTTAATTATACCACAATTAGACAATGTAATAGATTAGCGTTGGTCACAGATAACTTACGCCTCCATTGATTTTAATACGAGAATAATTAACACGAATCAGATTTCCAAATTTCTACCTTTCGGAGTCTGTTTTAATAAAGTACGCTGATAAACGATCATTGATCGACTCTTGTCGTATTTAAGTGAGTCTGTGTGAATGAAGTTGGTATGGAAAACTATAGCTAAACCAGTCTGGTCAAGTACATATTAAGTCTACAATAGTTGGCTCTAATATCGTTCATTCCACTCCTTTATTTACATGCACGAAAACAATGTTTGGTAGTAAAAACTGAAACATTGCTTGGAGGGGACGTTTCGTATCGAAATCTTTTGGATTTGTTAAATGAAAATCAGGATTGAAACTTGTTTTAAAGGGACGAGTAAATTAAAGAGGAATGGGGTATTGAAATTGCGACCCTATAGATAGGCCATATACTCGTAGCGTGTTTATAAAATAAAGGGGTAGTTTGCTGAATTGTTTAGGCCAATAAACAAATGATTTAATTTTAGCTGTGTTCTGGATTCAGAGAATTGGGGTGGAGGGGCTCTATAGGTGTTCTGGACTACCTCTCTTCGCACTGGAAAAGTTAGACGAATTCTGATGAAATTTTAATAAAGGCTGAATATGGGAACAAATAAACCATTAAAATTAGGTGAAGAACTACAGGGTGTTCCGAATGTCTTGTTGATAACGCAAAAAACAACTGTTATTTCTCTATTTTTGTTTAATAAGCACCCGCAATTGCCTCAAATTGAATGGCTTCCGTTTATCAACCGCCAGTTGATTATCCCCCACAAATTCTCTATTTTGTTCTAATCTAGCGAATTCCCGGACCAAAGTCCCAAAAGTTCAATATAATTTACAGACAAGAATTTTTTATTGATTTTGCTTTGTGACAAGGTGTGCAATCATGACGAAAAATACAGTTGTCAACCCCAAATTGGCCTTGAACTGTTGTGAAAAGTTGATGATGAACCACGTTTTAGTACCATTTTGAGTGCATAGCACTGTACTCGGTCAGACATGGAGAGTGTCCGGATGCTTCACCGTGATTACGACACAGGACTCGTGAAAGTGCTTCCCTCCTCTCCTCCTACCGAGGGATAATCCAGAAGCTCCAAACAAGCTTTAAGGAGATTCATCAGAGAATATCTTCGCCCCGGGCTTCAACACTCTATTTTTTATATTTCCTATAAATGTGGAGTCTATTTGTAATATTCTTCTTAAGGAGATGAAGCTTCTTCGCAGCCCATCTTGACTTGAGAAATTTACCCAAATGTCTCCGTCTCACTGTGCAAGTTGAAGCGTCAATACTTGCTCCTTTCCAATCGTGAGCAAACTGGGAAGCACAGGCAAACTGGCCCTTTACTAGGAGGTGTTCTTGGCTTTCATGTAAAGCTCTCGGGCGTGCAGAACACTTCTTCACCGGAGTATAACCAGTCTTTTTGAAGTCATTAATAATCCTAAAATAGTGCACAGTGATGCCATACCCTTAGAAACTATCTCTTTCCATTCCAGGCCACCTTTTGAGCAGTGCAACGATGGTTGCAGCTTTTCTTGTGAAAGAACAAAGATATTATAATTCTACACCATTCAGTAAACTCGTATTTGACCTCATTTTACGCTTTTGATCGAATAGCGAATCTCCAAAGACTGCAACTCACCTCTTACAGGAATAAAAACAGAGCGAAGGAATGCACCTTTTTTTATTATTATTTTAAAGGCTACAATAATTTAAATCTTTCAAAAAAATTTCCTATCACTTAAATTTTAAAAACTAATAAAAAAAATTAAAATATATTTTAGTTTCAAAACTTTTCCCCATGACTATATATACACGAATAAACTATTTATCCATATACTACTGTATATAAAATATATATATAATTTTTTACAATATTAAATGTGTTCGTCAGGGGGGAGGGGATAACAATACATACGGAATGGCCTGTATATATATCGGGGGGGGGGGGGAGAATTCCTTGAGGGGCCTCTTTATCAAGCAGTTTCAGATATGTTAAAATAACGTTAAATGTTTTAACCTAGTTGTTTCGTCGATGGCTCCATCGTCCCACAGTGTGCCTGACTTGCTCTATGTTTGGAGTTCTGAATAAAGGAAGGAAGATTCCAAGACTCATATGATAACATATCTTTGAGTTGAGTGGTTTATTCGTTGCCTATATCCAGCCCTACGATAAGGAGCGTCCCTCCTGCCTCCTAGTTTCCCACACCCCAATTCGGATCACAACCAAAAGTTAATCGTTTGTTTTTGGACTCTTTTTTATTTACCTCTATGAACATTATCACAAAATTATTCGCTTTTTTCATCGAAAAACAACTACTTTATAAACACCCTTTATCCGAAAATTGCGAAGGTCATATAATGCGAGGTAGCTAAAACGACAACATAATTTTGTGATGTATGCATAAATTTTCATTCATGCATACATGTAACATACGCATGCAAGCAATTGCATACATATATGAAATTAGTCGTGCAAGGACGAAAAATTTTCTTTTATGCAGATTGAGGCATCGGACAAAGTTTGCAAACTCGGTTAAAGAACTTTTTCGGCCCCCAAAAGAAGAAAGTTCAACAGAAAAGTTTCTTCTGGAGATTCTTTTCGAAAGGGGTTGGTTTGTATCTTTAAAATGGACTGAAGATGGAAGTCAGTCACTTTCTAAACTACGTTCCAAATTAAAGTTTTGAACTGAGTCTTTTGGGGGGAGGGCTCATACAAGAAACTTACACAATTCCATTGGTGTCATAAACATGAAATCCAGTTGAATCGAATCCCTTGAGAGCCTCTGAGAGAATACAAACTATATTAGAAAAGTTTAAAATAAGCATAACCAATTAACGAATGTTGATAGAAAACTAAATAAAGACATGAACTCATAAGCCAAAGGTAACAGGGTCGGTAAAAACAATAATGGTAAACCGTAGTGCATAAAACAAGTAATATAATGCATTAATGCTAAGCTGTAACGTAGAGAACAGTTACTTAGACATTAATGGTAAGGAGTAGTGTATAACAGGTAGTTAAAGGCATTAATGGTAAGCTTTAGTGTATAAAACAGATCTTTAAAGGAATTAATAGTAACCCGTAGTGGTTAAAAGGGTACTTAAAGACATTAGTGGGAAGTGGTAATGTATAAAAAGGTAATAAAATTCATTAATAGTAAACTCTAGGGCATTAAAGGTTTAAAAAATGCACAGGGGTAAGCCGTAGTGTATAAAACAGGTAATTAAAAGGCATTAATGGTAATTAGTAGTATATAAAAAGGTAGTCAAATAAATTAAAAGTAAACCGATGGGCATAAAAAAGTTAAAAAGGCATTAATTGTAAGCTCTTTTGTATAAAATAGGTACTTAAAAAGGGATAAATAGTAAACCATGATGTTTAAACAGGTACTTAAAAAGGCATTATTGATAAACCATAATGTTTAAACAAGTACTTAAAAAGGCATTAATGATAAACCACAATTCATAAAATAGGTATGTCAAAGAGAGAAGGTTTACCCCCCCCCCCCCCCCAGAATCCAACGTCTAACTGTAGCGCCTGAGAAGATAACCTGTATGGACAGACAGCCCCAAGGAAGCCGCGAGATTTTTAGGTTCCATTCCTCGCCTTCGCACCTTCTGATTGGCGCCAGATCCACGGCGCCAAGGAGCTTTGCGAAAAGCTGTGAGGCTGCCGAGACTATCTCTCCCCCCCCCCCGGCGCGCCAAGTCTAATGAGATTCCCGTTCCCCTTTTGAGGGCGCCCGGCGAGACGCTTCCACCAAAGCAGTATAAATACTTCGAGAAAAGCTTTGAGAAACCAGTATCATGCATACTTGTCTTGTTAGCAGCCATGTAGGGTCTCTTACAACCTGCTTCGTCTCTCAACGGCTTCCAGCTATGAATGCGATGCGTCAACTCTACCCGGCCTTGCTCCTATCTAAGGCCAGAATTCCCGCCGACAGACGATAGACACAGAGAGAAATCTATCCCTCGGTTATCGACTTCGTTCAACCACTGGAGTACTTTCTCGCTCATTTCTCAGCGAGGTTAAAGAAGAAGGAGTCTTGCAAATGAAACTTTGCACCCCCACTTACTCGTCGTATCCAAGCCTCCAGTGATTTAGGCTTTACGTGAGTCTCCCCATCATTTGCACTTCTCCCATTTCCCCGGAAGCAATCACCGTACATCCTCTCTCGGAATCTCGCATCCGTCGAGTCAGTTTGTACCCCCTTCTCCCCGCTTGGTACCCCGGGTTTTATTTTATGTATTGTCATTTATTTAATTGTGCTATTAATATTTTCTTTGTATATAGTAAAGTCATATTTTCCTACCATGAGTTTCTCCGATCCCAGAACCTCTAAGAATTAATTATTTAGACCAACCGCACTTGACTTTGTTTATTTAACCTTCGCACTGGGGTCTGTATCCCAATCCTCTGGCATGCCCTCTTCACGGTCACCTTACGACATCTATATTATATTCTGGTGTAAGGTTTTTAGGGTCATCCGCAGTATCTGATCTCATTTCTTCTAGAACTGTGATAGATTCTATTGGGTATTATTCTTGTATTTTAAAGGTTCTGGTATTAGAAATTGTAGAAAATACTTTACCTATTTCCCATTTTCCATTTCGTGTGCATATTTTGTATTGAATTTTGTGACTGTGTGAAACTTTAACCTTTTCTAGGCCTCATAAAACGTCTGCCACATTGTAAATGAGTTACTCTTATTTCTTTTTTTTTCTATCGTGTTGTCGTTTTCTTTGTGCGTATTAGGCAACACAGGCTCTAGCTAAATTCCGGAGTGAATATTTCAAGTATAATTAAGAATTCTTGCCGTGCGAAATAATTATCGCTGTCTTTGCTTTTTTTAAGTGAAGAATCGTAGGTCCGCCAAAGCCTACCAGCACTTCCCCTGTGCGTCAAATAATTTCCACCATTTTGTGTGGTGCTTTCTTGAAAGGTGGTCGAACGCGATAAAATGTCCTAATTATTTGACACGCACAAGTTGCAAGGTTTGTCACTTGGCCTCAGCGGCAAGGACCTTTTAGCTTATATTCGAGAGGAAAAAAGAATCGAAAGAGAAAGAGAAGAGAAGGAACGAGAAGAAGAAGAGAAAAAGGGAAAGAATCTGCCTTCATGAACTTGAAATGAATAGGACCAGGAACGAGACGCCTTCCATCAGCTCGAGGTCCGAAGCTACCCCTACCGGGTCTGTTAAACTTCCAGTTTTCGAGGGAGGCGAGGATTTTGGAGCCTTCTTAATCCACTTCGAGAAAATCTTCAAAATCAACCATTGGGACATCGAGGCAGATGGAATGATTCAATTGTTGCCCTTGCTAAATTCCCAACTCCGAGATATATTCATATCACTCACCTCGGAGGCAATAATCGATTATTCGACCTTAAAATCGGAGTTACTGGTGGCATATAACATATTCCCAGACTTTTACCGATCTAAATTCAGACATGCCCACCTTCAGCCAGGCCAAACATACCGTCAGTTTGTATACACCCTCCAGCGTTACCTCAACTTTTGGCTCGATACTTCTAAAATGCCGTATGACTACGATGCCCTCGTTGACATCTTCCTGAGAGACCATAATAAATTCGCCGCCGTGCACGACTACCTGGAACGCGTCACTCTGTTCCCAATTGTTAAGTGCTACATTGATTGTGCGTACTTCACTGGCTGGGCAGAAGTAGTAGCAGCCCCTATTAGATTCTACTCCGTCCCCGTTGGCCGGTGCCCACGGTTCTTCACCAACTCTGTGGAACAACCCGTGGTTACCTGTTCACAAATGGTAAGAGATTCGAAGATTCCCTCGCCCCTAGAAATCTCACGTTCTTCAGAATTCAAGGAGGTCATGCCCGAAGACTTCGCAAGGAATCAAAAGAACTGCGATTCCCTCCGACCCCTGTTTGCTTATGGCCCAGTCAAAACAACAATAAACCACTGACGCGAAAAGATGAGCTCCTACCAAGTTACGGACGGATTACTATACTGTGTGTCCCGCATTCACCCGTTGGTCACATTTTAACCAATGCCTATGACAGCTAATTTTCAGGCCATTTTAGCTACACGAAGGCCACCCAGAAGATCTTAAAATATTTTTATTGGCCTTGCGCCCATGAAGAAATCCTTCGCTACTGCAGGTTTGCGACATCTGCCAAAAGACTGCCGTCAAAGGACGAGTTAAGCCCGCACCATTGCAGAGAGGAGCTCTAAACTCAGATCGTTTTGCTGTGTCGCAATTGATTTCATCTGTCTAATACACCTCCAGTCGAGTGAAGGTCACAGTCACGTGCTAACTTTAGTAGACTTCGCCACCCGGTTCCCCGAGGCTGCGCCATTGGAGAATTTAGACGGTATTTCCTGCGCGGAAGCACTAATCTCCATCTTCTCCTTAGTTGGATTACCCAAGGAAATCATGTCTGATCGCGGCCGCCAATTCACGTCCCAACTGATGGAGTACGTCGGCAAGCTCCATCTTCAAGAAACTGTGCGCCGAACAACCTCTAGAATGGCACCGTTTCCTCTCGGTAACCCTTTTCGCATACCAGAAAATTTCCCATCGCAGCTTATGTTTTGCCCGATTTGAGCTTCTGTATGGATGTAATGTTAGATGGCCCATCAGCATTCTAAAGGATCTCTTCTCCAATTCTAAATTAGACCAGGAGATTCAATCCTTTTACGCTTACCTCCTAGACTTGAGGCAGAGGTTAGGAAAGTGCGCATCGTCCCGTGAGCGTTCGACCATCGATTACTTTTGAGGAAAAGAAGAATCCTTTTTTCGTAGAATTACGAGAATTCCCACATTCCCCGTCGAACGTATCTTTAAAGTTTGGCTATCTTCATCGGAAGGTTGGTTCAGATAGTGCCTCACCTGCCTCATCGCAAGGAGGACCATTCTCGAAGTCATCGACCCGTAAGACTGAAACCCCTTTCATTATTACTATTGTCAAGTTTCCCCTTTTGATCTGAGGCTAATTACATTAATGAATTAATTCCATTTGAGAATCCCTACTCATAATAATTATCAAGAGACTATTTCAATTTAAATAATTCCCTTTTGTCTATTATTATTATTCTTATTTTAATCTTTGTATATATAAATATATTTTTGTTGTTTCATCTTTAACTAACCTTAAGCGATACTCTCGGAAAATTAAAGTAAATCTCGACAACCATTTATGCACTCTATTTGATTATTAAAGGTTTGAAACCGAACACCTCAAGTGTGACCTGCTCGTCGGTCGTT